>JAJHZJ010000448.1:3536313-4789166 GCA_023548195.1 Bettongia penicillata ogilbyi
GCTCCCTCCTCCCTTTGCCCTCCCTTCCATCATCCCCCCCCTTGCAATATCTCCTTCTCCCCCACTTTCTTATACAATGAGATAGGTTTTCATACCAAAATGAGTGTGCATTTCACTCCTTCGTTTAGTCAAATGTGATGAGGGTAAACTTCTTGTTTTTTGTTTTTTTTTCTCAGCTCTCCTCTTTTTCCCTCCACTAAAAAAATCTCCTACTTGCCTCTTAAATGACATATAGTTAACCCCTCTTTCCTCCCACTACATTTCTCTCTCACCATTTACCTTAATTTCTTTTAAGGTATGGTCCCATCCTATTCAGTTCACTCTGTGCTCTCTGTCTCTGTATGTGTGCATGTGTGTATGTGTGTGCATGCGTGTACATGTGTATGTGTGGTCCCACCAACTACCCAGATACTGAAAAGTTTTAAGAGTTAGAAATATTGTCTTTCCCTGTAGGAATGTAAACAGTTCACTTCTGGTAAGTCCCTTAAGACTTCTCTTTGCTGTTTACTTTTTCATGCTTCTTCTCATTCTTGTGTTTGAAAGTCAAATTTTCTTTTCAGCTCTGGTCTTTTCATCAAGAATGATTGAAAGTCCTCTGTTTCATTGAAAGACCACATTTTCCCTTGAAGTATTATACTCAGTTTAGCTGGGTAGGTGATTCTTGGTTTGAGTCCTAGTTCCTTTGCCTTCTGGAATATCCTATTCCACGCCCTTCGATCCCTTAATGTAGAAGCTGCTAGATCTTGAGTTATCCTGATTGTATTTCCACAGTACTGGAATTGTTTCTTTCTAGCTGCTTGCAAGATTTTCTCCTTGAGCTGGGAGTTCTGGAATTTGGCCACAGTGTTCCTAGGAGTTTCTCTTTTTGGATCTCTTTCAGGTGGTGATCGATGGATCTTTCAATACTTATTTTGCCCTCTGGTTGTAGAATGTCAGGGCAGTTTTCCTTGATAATTTCATGGAAGATGATGTCTAGGCTCTTTTTTTGATTTTCTTCCACCTGTCTAACTTGCTTTTCAAAATCTTTTTTGAGCTCTTCCAAGGCCTGAGCCCACCCGCCACCCCCCTGGGGTGTCTGGGGTACTGAGGCCCCACCCTCCATGTCTTTCCCTGATGGCAAGAATACTTCCTCATCTTCGTCAGATCCGAAGGTCAGGATCATTTGCATTTGTTGGAAAAAACTCTCTATAGTCTTATTTTTCTTCCCTTTTCTAGGCATTTTCCCAGCCAGTTACTTGACTTCTGAGATTCCTTTCCACCCCTGCTTGGATCCACCCAGCTAGTGCTTGGCCTCTGAGATTGAAATGGGCTTTCTGGCGACAAGCTTTAGTTCTGGCGCTGGGGTGGGGGCAGGGCCTCCTCCCAGGCTCAGTTCCCTCAGGGGCTTTATGCAGAGATTTTCAGGAACGGAGCGGGTGGGGGCGGGGTGGGGGGGCCCGCCTCCTAAGCTCAGTTCCCTCGGGGGCTTTATGCAGAGGCCTTCAGTAATAGAGCGGGGTGGGGGCAGGGCCGTCTCCCAGGCTCAGCTCCATCAGGTTTTATGTAGAAACCTTCCGTAATGAAGATCCTGCCTGCTGCTGGGGGATTCCTGAATCCTGGGCCGCTGCCGCCTCAGCCGCTGCCCACGCCTCTGCCTCCGCCGCTTCCTCCCGAGGGGGCCCGAGTCACGGAGACGCCCTGCTCCCCCTCTCGTCCAGCCTTGTTTCTCACTGACCTGTAGCTTCTGTGGGCGGAGGGACTTTCCCGGCTGCTGGAGCTTCCGTGTCTGAAGCCTGCTCAGGTCAGCTTCTCTGGGGCCCCGGCCAGGGTAGTGTTGGGGTGGGGTCCACTTTCCGGGGCGCGATGGACCATGGGGATGGGTCTCCAGGGCTCCCTGGAACGCAAATCTCTTCCACTCCGTTTCTGCACACCTTGTATTGACCCAGAAGTTATGGGGGTCTCTTTTTACATTAATTCTATGGGCTTTGGTTTTGGAGCTCGTAAATGTGCGTCCTTCTACTCCGCCATCTTGGCTCCGCCCCAACATATTGTATCTTTTAATACCATAAATACAGACAATTTCTTCTCTGGTATGAAGGGAGGGCCAAAATTTTTTATGAAGGTTTTCCAGATGGCAGAGGGTGGGGCTGGGGGGAGGCATCGTTGTTCCCCAAACCCCCACGAGGAGGGAGAGATAACTGTATGTATAAATTATACACATATACATATATACAGCTCTTTCTCTCTTTCCCTCTCCCCCTCTTCGCTTCCTTCCTCCCTCCTTCACAATATATATGCATATACACACATGCATGTATACACATAGTTATCTCTCCTATTCAAATGTAAGTTTATTGAGAGCAGGGTTTTTTTTTTCATTCTTTGTATTAATAAAATACATGTTGAATAGTTTATTGTTGAGGTGGTTTTCTATAAAATCCCAGCTAATGTAAAACAAAAACTTCCCTATAGCCGTAAACTTTTACAGTCAACATGCCGGTTCCTTCAAGCATAGGTACCCATAAAAAACTTAGGAAATTTACAAAAGCCTCTAAATGAAAAAGGTGGGCAAGCTTTGTAACAAGAAAATTGACCTAAATGAAACCTAAACACTGAAGTGAGAATCAATTAAATGGAATATACTATTTCCTTTTCACATTAATATCTTTTGCACTATTAAGCCCACTCAGACTTATCCATGGGAGTAAATGTAACAAAAATGTTCCTGTTTCTTTCAAGGTCAAAAATACAGATTTTGGGAAAGAAATGTGTAGCAGAAGGTTGGATCCTAGGAAAAGCAAGTCAGCCAGCTAGCCCCAGCTGGTCACCTTCCTACTGTTTTCTTAGCCTGTGAATTGTGCACCTGTGTACTTCTCTGCTTACCCACAGGCTTGTGGTTTCTTACGTGAAACATTTTAATTGCAATTAAAAACAAGTGTCATCCCCCCTCCTTCCCCCCAAATGTATGCGTTAGATTTTTATTTCTATTCAGTAAACATTAGCCAATGTATTTGTTTGAAGCAAAGTATTAAAAATAATTTGTAGCCCCTTAAAGCATTGGGCTTTTTTTTAATCTTAAAAGCTAGGATGTTTAAAAAAATACAAGTAATTATTATGAAATGGAATTAAAACATGAGTAATGTATTTAAAATACAAGTAACTACTTCAGTAACTACACTGAAGTCATAGAAATGATGCTTGCACTGGGAAAGGGGATACTTTAGAGAAAGGTAATCGTTTAGTGGGAAGACAAGAAGACGTGCAATCAGGAGAAAGCTGAGTTTTAATACCAGTACTGATACTCACTGGAACATCCTGGACAAGTCACTGAACCTTTTTGACAGCTGTAAAATTGGCATGATGACAATATATATATTTTTAAAACTCATTTTATTTATTTTTTATTTTTTTAATTAACTTATTTAACTTTTCAACATTCATTTCCACAAAATTTTGGGTTCCAAATTTTCTCCCCACTTCTCCCCTCCCCCACCCCCAAACGCTGAGCATTCTAATTGCCCTTATCACTAATCTGCCCTCTCTTCTAACATCCCTCCCTTCCCTTATCCCCATCTTCTCTTTTGTCCTGTAGGGTAAGATAACTCTCTATACCCCATCATCTGTATTTCTGTTTCCTAGTTGCAGGAACAATACTCAACAGTTGTTCCTAAAACTTTGAGTTCCAAATTTTTCCCATCCCTCCCTCCCCACCCATTCCCTTTGGGAAGGCAGGCAATTCAATATAAGCCATATCTGTGTAGTTTTGCAAATGATTTCCATAATAGTCGTGTTGTATATGACTAACTATAATTCTCTCCATCCTATCCTGCCCCACATTGCTTCCATTCTCTCTTTTGATCCTGTCCCTCCCCAAGAGTGTTGACTTCAAATTGCTCCCTCCTCCCACTGCCCTCCCTTCTATCATCCTCCCACCCTGCTTATCCCCTTCTCCCCCACTTTCCTGCATTGCAAGATAGATTTTCATACCAAAATGAGTGTGCATTTTATTCCTTCCTTTAGTCGAATGTGATGAGAGTAAGCTTCATGTTTTTTCTCTCAGTTCCCTTCTTTTCCCTCCACTGAAAAGTCTTTTATTTGCATCTTCTATGAGAGATAACCTGCCCCATTCCATTTCTCCCTTTCTCCTCCTAATATATTTCTCTCTCACCACTTAGTTTCATTTTTTTTAAGATATGATCCCATCCTATTCACTTCACTCTGTGCTCTCTCTCTCTCTCTCTCTCTCTCTCTCTCTCTCTCTCTCTGTGTTTTTGTGTAATCCCACCAACTACCCAGATACTGAAAAGAGTTTCAAGAGTTACAAATGTTGTCTTTCCATGTAGGAATGTAAACAGTTCAACTTTAGTAAGTCCCTTATGATTTCTCTTTGCTGTTTACCCGTTCATGCTTCTCTTGATTCTTGTGTTTGAAGGTCAAATTTTCTTTTCTGCTCTGGTCTTTTCATCAAGAATACTTGAAAGCTCTCTATTTCATTGAAAGACCAGTTTTTCCCCTGAAGTATTATACTCAGTTTTGCTGGATAGGTGATTCTTGGTTTTAGTCCTAGTTCCTTTGACTTCTGGAATATCATATTCCATGCTCTGATCCCTTAATGTAGAAGCTGCTAAATCTTGTGTTATCCTGAGTGTATTTCCACAATACCAGAATTGTTTATTTCTAGCTGCTTGCAATATTTTCTCCTTGACCTGGGAACTCTGGAATTTGGCCACAATGTTCCTAGGAGTTTCTCTTTTTGGATCTCTTTTAGGCAGTGATCGGTGGATTCTTTCATTATTTATTTTGCCTTCTAGTTCTAGAATCTCAGGGCAGTTTTCCTTGATAATTTCATGAAAGATGATGTCTAGGCTCTTTTTTTGATCATGGCTTTCAGGTAGTCCCATAATTTTTAAATTGTCTCTCCTAGATCTATTTTCCAGGTCAGTTGTTTTTCCAATGAGATATTTCACATTATCTTCCATTTTTTCATTCTTTTGGTTTTGTGTGATTTCTTGGTTTCTCACAAAGTCATTAGCCTCTATTTGTTCCATTCTAATTTTTAAGGAACTTTTTCTTCAGTGAGTTTTTGAACCTCCTTTTCCATTTGTCTAATTCTGCTTTTTAAAGTATTCTTCTCCTCATTGGCTTTTTGAACCTCTTTTGCCAATTGAGTGAGCCTATTTTTCAAGGTGTTATTTTCTTCAGCATTTTTTTGGGTCTTCTTTGGCAAGGTGTTGACCTGCTTTTCATGCTTTTCTTGCATCTTTCTCATTTCTCTTCCCAGTTTTTCCTTCACCTGTCTAACTTGATTTTCAAAATCCTTTTTGAGCTCTTCCATGGCCTGAGCCCATTGAATATTTATTTTGGATGTCTGGCATACAGAAGCCGTGACTTTTATGTGTTTCCCTGATGGCAAGCATTGTTCTTCCTCTTCTGAAAGGATGGGAGGAGATATCTGTTCACCAAGAAGGTAGCCTTCTATAGACTTATTTTTTTTCCCTTTTTTGGGCATTTTCCCAACCAGTTACTTGACTTTTTGGATCCTTTTTCAAGAGTAGGGTATACTCTGGGGACCTGTAAGATATCAGTTCCTTCAAGGTGGCACAATCAAGTGTGTGCTGGTCTGGGTGCAGGGAAGGATTTTGTGCCCAGAATCTTAGCAGCATTTTCTCTCCACAGGCCTCTAACCTCCAGTTCTGCCAAGCTAGCACTGGGGGGGTGGGATTCAGTCAAGCTGTGGGAACAGGGCCACCATTCAGTGTGAGACAAAGACCAGCTGCCTCAGGGCTGAGGTAAAACTCAGCTCTTCAGTGCCCCCAGGGATTTTTACTATCCAGCTATGGTCTCAGGCTGCTGTAGGGGCTGCCCTGAGAGCTCCTGCTGCCTGCCAGATGTGAAGGCCCTTCTCCCTTCCTGGGAGCTGAATAAACCCGTCACTGACCTTTGGCACCTGTGAGTTGAGGAAACTGGGGATCCTCTGCTGCTGGGACTGGGGATTGCTCGAGTGGGGACTCTGCCCTGGAGGGCTGTTCATGAGCTGTGCACTCGTGGCCAAGGCTGGGCTGGGCTCTGTGCTCTGGGCTTCGTGCTCTGAGCTCTGCTCCACATCCAGTGCAACTGACGTTCCCTGTGGGTCTTTCATGTCAACCTGGGCCGGAAATCTCCTCCACTCTATTGTTCTCCACTTCTGCTGCTCCAAAATTTGATGAGAGTCCCTCTCTACAAGTGTTTTATGGGCTGTGTGTGGGCAGCCTCTGTATGTGTGTTTTTCTACTCTGCCATCTTGGCTCCACCCCCGAGAAGAGGATAACAATATTTTCGATATATATTTCCTCATAGAAATGTAGAGAGGAAAATGCTTTGTGGACCCTAAGGACTCTCTGGGAGTTGATTCAGCCTACTGAATTTATTGCCTTTGTTAGACAGAAGAGGAAAATGAGATCTTTGGAGGTTCATGACTTGACCAAGGACAAACAGGTAGCCAGTATTAGAAGGATGTGAACCCAGCCTTCTTGTCTCCAGAGGTATGGCTTTTTCCATAACTGCTCCCTTAAAGGTCATATAAATAAATTGTTATTAGGAATATTTCTAAGGTGGATTTTGACTCTTAAATACCATGAATTACAAAACCACTTTTCATGTATGCTGAGGAATGTTTTTAATCTCTTCCTCCCCTGAAAGACATTTTGTTTTGCCTACAGTGAATTGAGTGTTTCAGTTGTGTCCATCTCTCCATGATTTCCTTTGTGATTTTCTTGGCAAAGTAACTAGAGTGATTTGCCATCTCTTTCTCCAGCTCATTTCATAGATGAGGAAACTGAGACGAAAAGGGTGAAGTGACTTGTCTAGTGTCACACAGCTGGTAAATGTCTGAGACCAGATTTGGACTCACTAAGATATTTTCCTAATTCCAAATCCAGTGCTTCATCCAGTGCACTATCTAGCTGCCCATTTATATGTTTACTGTGTACAGTTTATGCACCTAATGTTTTCCTCAGTAGAATGTAAGATCCTTGAGGATAAGGACTCAATATGACTAATATTGATTCTGGAAATATCCTTATGCAAATTATAAAGTTGAGATCATACCATCATGAAATTGAGAGCTTGAGAAATTAGAGCAAGAGTTCTTAATCTCATGTCCATGAAATTATATCTCTGTTTCTCCAGGCAGCGAGGTCATGCAGTGGATAGAGAGCTGCCCTTTTGCCCACAGTAGTTCCAGCCAAACTGTGGCTAGGTGAAACTGAGTCCTGGAGAGATTCATTGATTTGCCCAAGGTCACAGAGATAAGTAAGCTTCAGAGGCAAGATTTGAACCCAGCTCGTTTGATACCAGAACCCTAGTTCTTTCCCCTGTACTACATGATTACCTCTTTACATGTTTTCCCCAGTAGGATGCAAGTTCCTTGAGGGTAGGACCTTTTTTCCCCCCACTTTATCTTTGTACTTCAGCACCAACAACACATAAAAAGCCTTTGATAATTGCTTGTGGAACTGGATAAATACTCAGTGTTGAGTGTTTTTGATGACTGCCACTTAGATTTTTTATGGCTCTGTTTTTTGGTAAGATTTTGGTAGAAATTATCTTCAATGTTACTGTAAGGACAACCACATTTATTTCCAATCTCATTCATCTCAAAACCTTCCTAGAAGGCAATGGATATTGGTTCACTCAGGGCCTCTCTTTGTTCCTGCCTCCCTGGGAAATAAATGACTTTCAAGAAAACAATGGCTTCCAGGTAAACAATGGCCCTTTGTACCCAGGCACTGCTTTTAAACTTCTGCAGCATGTGAAATGGCATTGGAGGATTGAAATGTCAGATAAGGAAACGTGGAAGAAAGGCTTTTTTGTCCGCTCTCAACCACCAAACTCATCCTTTCCCTACATATGTGCATTGATGTGTTACCACTCAGACCCTGGAGAAGAGGGATCCCAAAGACATGCATACTAATCATTTCCTTATCTGTCACAGCATGCTCTGGGCAGATTGAGTAAGAGAGTGAAGGGACTTAAAACATTAATAAGATGTGAATAAAATACCCCATTAAGGTATTTCATGTAAGTAGAATTAAAGACTAGACAAAGGGATGAAGGCAGTGATGGCAAGAGAATTTGTGTCAAGAAACAACTTGAAACAGACCTCTCCATCAGCTTTACCTAATGCAGATTATAAAATCACATATTTAGAGCTGAAAAAGAGGCCTCAGAGAGCACCTAATTCCCCCTCATTTGGGGGAAACTGAGGCTCAGGGAGATGAAGTAATTTTCTCAAGGTCGTTATAGAATCAAGTGACCAAGCTGAGAGGGGTAGCCCTTGTGGCTTGACTGTGAAGCAAGGCCCTATGACTCCAAATTCAGCATGCATTCCATCATCCTGGACTGCCTCTGGTCATCATTTATCTTGCCTGAAGGGGCAGGTAGGTGGTACAGTAGATAGAACACCAGTACAAGAGTTAGGAGGACCTGAGTTCAAATCTCACTTCAGACACTTGACACTCACTAGCTGTGTGACCTTGGGCAAGTCACTTAACCCCAATTGCCTCATCCTGGGTCATCTCCAGTCATCCTGATGAATATCTGGTCCCTGGATTCAGATGGCTCCGGAAGAGAAGTGAGGCTGGTGACCTGCACAGCCCTCCCTCACTCAAAACAAAGGCAAGTGCAAAGTCATGTCATTATTTCTCTGATGGCACGATCTTCTTTGGCAACAAAAGACAAACACACATCTTGCCTGAAAGCCTCATGAATGACACACAGTTTTGAGCATTTCAGAAAAGCCTGTGTAAAATGTAACCCAAAGTTAAGTTCATTTATTAAATCACTCCTAAAATAGAACTGAAATGAGCTATTTACTATAAATTCAGGCCCTGGTTGAACAAGCCATTCCAAGTTCATTGCATTTGGCTGTTTATTATGAGCCAATTAGGCTCTTAATGACTCATATAGCAACTAAGGTACAAATGTCATTTTAAGGACTTGCTCCTACAGATCATGTGGAATTTGAGGTTCTTCGTGTAATGGGAAAATACAGTCATTACATTTTTTTTTTCTTTTTCTATTAAAGCGGCTTTTCAACCCACCTTAAATTATAGTTAAATATAAGTGACCTTCTTAAACCACTATAAATCATATTTAAAAATTAAAATGTCTTTTTTAACCTCATCTTAAGTTATAATTCATCCAAGAATAATGATAATAGCTAATGTTTGTGTAGGGACAATATCTTATCTCATTCAGTACTTATGACAAACTTGTGAGGTATTATCTCCATTTTGCAGATGAGGAAACTAACGCTCAGACTTTTCTCAGATAAGAGCATGTGTCAGAGGAAGGCCTGGAAAACAGACCTCTCTTTGACTCTCAACTCTTGTGCTGAAGGAGGCCATTTCGGCTCACATTAAATCATATTTTATATAATAGCAATATGTAATTATTAGTAGCACTAGTTATCTGTTCGTAAGAGTGTAATTTTACTATGTAGTAATATAGCTGACATTTACAGAAGACTTTTCATATAATGTTTTATGTATTTCATATAACAGCCCTGTGAGATAATGATAATTTTCATTTGACAGATGAGGAAACTTGAGGGACAGAGATTTCAAGTGACTTGCTCAAGATTATGCAGTAGTATTAGAGGCAGAATGGAACTCAGGGCTGTTTTAACCGCCTAGCATTTTTTTTGAGTACACCATAGTGAATCTCCAATGTTATGTGGTCAATAAATCAAAGACCTCTGAATTCATCTGTGCAGGAATTTCCTCTACCAATGCAGAGAGAAACCCTTTTATTTCTTAGAAGTCTTAGAAAGTTACCAGAGACTCAAGAGCACTTCACTCAGTGAGGGTGTTTGATGAAGCTAGCATTCAAGACAGAATTTGGACTCAATATTATTCTTGATTGTAAGTCTTACCCATTCTGCCCTCCCACCTCTCCTTATCTACTATAGCAAGCTGACTTTCTTAAATCAACTTATTATTTCTTCCAAGGCTATTATTGTCTAGATAATAGATTATCCCTTTAATGAAAGGATTTGTTGTATAAAACTTGAACTCAGTCAAAAGACCATACCCAAGGACTTTGGAAGGCCACATGTGGCCTCAAGGCTACAGGTTCCCCATCCCTAGTCTAGATTTTAATCAAGAAGTTCCTACTCAGATTGATTCAGAGAAGTCTGAGAAAACTTGCATGAACTGATGCAAAATGAGTTGCTCAGAACCAAGAACAATTTATAACATCGATACTGTAAATATAAACTATTCTGAAAGACTTAAGAATTCTGGTCAATAAAATGATCAGCCATGTTTCTAGAGGGCATATGATGAAGGATGCTATCCCATCTCAGGACAAAAAGGTGATGGACTAATAAACCAAACAAGACATTTTTCAATAGCAATATGGACATTTAATTGGCATGACTATACATATTTGCTTTTTGTTCTGTTTCTTTTTTCTCCCCAGAGTACAGGGTAGTGGAAGATAGAAAAAGAATGCTTGCTAATTGAATAAAAAAGTTTCCACATAATATATAATAGGAAGCAAGGTTTGTCACAAATATCTTGTAACTGAAATAAAAAGAAATATATCCTATTTTAAATAGGTTAAGTAGTTATCTATGTAATTGGGTCCTGATAAAGCTTCTCCCTCCCCATTCCCCAAACCCCCATCACTAGATATCTTATAGGAAAGGGTAAGGGAAAGGAACATTCATTTTTATAGAGCCTATTACGTTCCAGGCTCTGTGCTAAGTGCTTTTTTTTCAAATATTATCTCATTTGATCCTTACAACAAGCATGTAAGGTAGGTGCTATTTTTATTCCCATTTTATAGTTAAGGAAACGGAGGCCCACAGAAGTTAGGTGATTTGCCTGCTGTTACACAGCTAGTAAGTGTCTGAAGCTGGATGTGAACTCAGGTCTTTCCAGTATCCTTTCAGTTTTGCTACATTCTTAGCTCTCCATTTTTTTTCCTTGACACTAAATAATAATACACGTTTGTGGCAGTGATGAAATTTCCATTTGAAGGTTCAGTGAGATTATTCTAAACCCAATATGCTCAGTTTGACCATTACTATCAGCCCAAGCTACCACTGGGCACTTTATTAGTTTATCATGTAACTAAGTAGTTGTCCCAAGCAGCATTCTACAGTGCAGAGTAGTTTCCTACTATGAATTGGTAGAGATAGTTTTCTCAACAAGAGTTCCCAGAACCAATTAAATCCAGTTTAAAAAAAAAAAAGCTTTACTTCCATTTTAGAGACATGGATTCTGGTCACGCTCCTGCACCAATGCCCTGTAGAGTCTTTTTGAACAGGTTCCTTTACCAGACTCTGTTCCCCACTTTTGGAAAATGAGAGCACTTAAACAGAATTCCCTTGCTTTCTGGCTCTCAAGCACTCTTTGATTGTGTAGAACATGAAATAAAGCTTAAAATCTTGGAGAAACCCAGTGTCAATCCAAGTCCAAAAACTCAGGAGTCAGATGGTTTGAAGAAGGATATTGATTGCTTTAAAGAAGATCCAAAATGAACTATAAGACAATTTGCTTACTTTCTTCATAAAAACATAATTAGAGCTATTTTATTAGTTCCAAATTTTGTAAATGGAAAGGATGAAAGGATGAGGTGCTGTGTCTCCCAGCAATGGATAGGAGAGACATGACTTTCTATTTTAAGGGAGCAGATGTGGAAATTTGGAATGGTTCTCTACAAAATTAATTTGGACTAAAGAAAATCTACATGATATTGTATCTTTGGAGGAAGAGTAGGCTTGGGCTTCAAAAAATGTTAGAAAACAATGCTAAGGTGTCTCCAAAAAAATAAAATAGGCATCTGAATAAGAGGCTTCATTTGGGATGTGCAGGACTTCAGAGTTCCCCATTCCTGATCCAACAAATGTCATGAGCTTAAATCTCAGACTTAAAGTATTCAAAGATTTTGTTCAATTGTGCCTGTCCTATGTTGTAACACAGTCAATGGGGAGGACCAAAAAACGCAACCACCCCCCAAAGTGAAGTTGTATAATTATATAATTATTAAAGGGAAATGGAGATGAGAAAATCTCTCTCTGTTTCTCTCTCTCTCCTTTCTTCTCCTTCTAATCTCTCTTATCCCTTCTTTTCTCTTCTGTCTTTCCATCACTTCCCTCTCTTTAACTTTTTCTGTCTGCCTTTCTCTCTCTCAACCTAAACCCCACCCCAACTCTCTCTCTGTCTGTCTTTCTCTTTCTCTCCCTCTCTGTGTCTCTCTCTTCCCCCTCCACCTCTCCTTGCTCTCTCTTTCTCTCTCTCCGAGGATGAAGGACTCTCTGGCTGTGCCATATTGATTGCTTATTCTCAGACTCTTTTGGCACACTGGTCCCTTTTGGTGATGCTTTTTTCCCTTTCCCTTTCTTTTTTCATTCTTTGTTATAAGGTATGGCTCCCTGGGTACAGAGGCAAGACATAAATCTAGAAATGAAGCTGATGTAAAAATAAAACATCAGTAGAAATTATCAAAGGCTTCAGTTGTGTTGCTCTGGATTATCATTAAAATGCATTTCTGTGGATGTGCCCCCAAAGGAAGAGCTTCCTTTCCATCTCTGCTGTTGTCACTCTCTTCCAGGCCCTCCTCATCTCACTGTAATATCCTCCTAACTAATCTGCTTGTCTCCAGTCTCTGTGCCTCTAATTCATCTTGCAAAATCATGCTAGATTAATCTTCCTAAAGCATCCCTTGTATAATGTCACTCATGCGTAAGGTCCTACGGTGGCTAGCATTTCAAGGCCAGCATCCTGACAGTAAATTCATTATTTTGATCTAATTTTCTCAAAGTGGAATGGTGATATAGTGGAAGGATCAATTGCCAGTTCTGCTACATGTTAGCTATGTGAATTTGGCAAACTACTTAAACTCTGTGAATCTCAGTTTTACTATCTGTAAAATGGGGGTGATAATATTTGCCTCACTACAATGACCCCTCCCCCAACTCTCTTGTCTAAGACCATCTAATTAATCACTCACTACAATTGATCATTTCCTACTTTGTAGATTAGTATTGTGTGATCTCAATTAATGAAGCCTCGGAGAAAAAGTTTCTTTATTCCTTGTTGTTTTTTCATTTGTTTCAGTTGTGTCTGACTCTTTATGATCCCATTTGGGGTTGTCTTGGCAAAGATACTGGAGTGGTTTGCCATTTCCTTCTCTAGCTCATTTTACAGATGAGGAAACTGAAGCAAATAGGCTTAAAATGACTTGCCCAGGGTGACACAGCTAGTAAGTGTCTGAGGCCAGATTTGAACTGAGGAAGATGTATCTTCCTGACTCCAGGCTCAGTGCTCTAATCACAGTGGTGCCACCAACCTGCTCTTTCTTTATTCTAATGACTCCCAACTTTCTCAAGTGTGAGGATGCTCTTTTTCATGTTAAAAAAATGCCTTTGATTTCTACAAGACAGTAGCTATATTTTAGTATGAGAAAATGTCTAATGACAAAATGACAGTCTTTGGGGAAGGTATAGATTTGTGACTACTTTTCTATAATTTTCTCCAGTCTACAGGTAGGGAATCCAGTGCTTGATTCCAAGGAAAGTCATTTAAAACATTGAAACAAATGAAAAATCTATAAAAATTATGTTGAAACAGTTGGCAAATGTCATACTTTAATGGATCATCTTACTAAGTTGCATACTTTTAGAATTGGTGTTTTCTGAGTTCATATGATTTTTTCCCCCTTAAAATGAAGAGAAATGCTAGAGTTGTACACATTTTAATTTTTACATTGGCAGCAGAGGTTTCTCCAAATGAGTGATGTTTATGGCAAATCAGCTTATACGGTAGGAAAGGGGGAAAAGAAAGGGAACCTCAAAAACAACCCTTGTCTTTATAGGATCATCTATTTAGAGTGTGTAGGGACCTTGGAATTTGAGTCTATTTCTTCCCAATTGTACACATGGGAAACTGAGGCACTGAGTTTGTGACTTGTCCAAACTTACCCTGTAAGGGGCTGAACTAAAATTCAAACCTAGCAACCTAAAGAGAGTTGATGAAAGGGATACTGCAAATCTTTATGTCTGTGTCAGATCAACTAGATTATGTGTGTGTATGTGTGTGTGTGTGTGTGTGTGTGTGTGTGTATGTAGGTAAGGGGCAGGGTGAGACTGGTGGAGATAGCAGAGCTAGTTTCCCAACTTTCTCTTTTTGTATAGGAAATGACCCATATCTGACATAACTTTTCCTCTCTAGGATTTCTAGAGCAATGATTGCTGAGAAAGCCGGAAAAGTTACTTCTTGGGATTTTGGTCATTGCAGTCAATTGGGAGGACAAAGGAGGAAGAAAAAAAGGGAAAAGAACTGGACTTATGAATGGATGACTTTGGGTCTGTTCTCATAGGCATAGGGGCTTGTTCTTCTGGCTTTGACAAGACTCTAAGAAACATTTGCAGAGATTAGAGGTTCATTCTACCCAGATGGTCATGAGAATTATAAGGGACTGAACAGCAAAACAGTAAGATGCTGAAGGTGGTTGGGGCTGAATGTTTGATTTAATTCTTCATTTTCCTGTGCCAGTTTCCAGACTCTATGACATGGCATATGTATAGCAAACAAGTAAATATTCACTTAGGGCTTTTAGTTCACTATTTTAGACATTGTAGGACCTTAATATCTCTCATATTTAAGTCTTTGAAGAATCTGGTCCAGCAGGGAACTGTCAAAACAGATCTTAGTCAATTAATAATCAATCAAAAAGCAATTATTAAATGCTTACTGTGGGCCCTGACACTGTGCCAAGCACTGTGGATACAGAGAAAGGCAAACACATATCAAGGCGCTCACTTTCTGATTGATGGTGGAGTCATCCTGCAAATAAGCTAGGTATACACAAGACATACAGAATCCAAGGAAGACAACCTGAAAGTCTCTAGGGCTTAAGGGGACTGATAAAATCCTCCAATAAAAGATGAGTTTTGAGTTGAGCATTGGAGGAAGCCAGGGATCCAAGGAGGAGGAGAAAAGTATGGTCAAGAGACCT
Source organism: Bettongia penicillata ogilbyi (assembly GCA_023548195.1). Taxonomy (NCBI): domain Eukaryota; kingdom Metazoa; phylum Chordata; class Mammalia; order Diprotodontia; family Potoroidae; genus Bettongia; species Bettongia penicillata. The sequence goes on from JAJHZJ010000448.1 coordinate 3,551,299, forward strand.
TCACCAACGTTCCCCTTTGAAGACAAATCGGCTGGCACCAGGCAAAATGATGGGCATCATTTAACTCTTTGCTTTCCCTCCTTTCTCCCACCTTAGTCTTAACTGACGTCCTCCCCTCTCCCAATTATCAGGATCTAATAATGTTTCCTCTTAAACTCCTTTCCCTCAAGGAAAGCAAGAATCTCCTATCAGTCGTGTGTGTGTGTGTGTGTGTGTGTGTGTGTGTGCGTGTGTGTGTGCCTTCTGGGCTGTAGCTGTTGCAAACTCTGGATCCTGGGATCCTTTCTTCTCATTTACAACCCTATGATTCCAAGGAAGCCTAATGTAAGCCTAATTATTACTATAAAGTCATGGGATATTTACAGTGAGAAGAGATTTTAATGATAGCAAATGAATTGGGCAAGGTCACACAAATAGAAATGTTGGTTAGACTGGAACCCAAGGCTTTTGCCTTTTAGCCTCAAGTCTTTTCCATTAACTCTGTACTCCCTTTGAAAAGTGGAATAAAAAAGCAGAGAAGTGATATGGGGCACAGTGCTGGATGTGGAGTTAGAAAACCTGGGTTCTGATCTCCCCTTCGTTACTTACTAGCTGTGTAATCTTTAAGCCTCAGTTTCTTCATCAGGAAAATGAAAGGATTAGATGACATGATTTCTACTTCATCTAAATTCTATATTTTTTTTGGTAAATTGACTATACAGCATCAGTTCTTCTGCATTACAAGTCTCTGTCTAGTTAAAATGAATGAGAATGGAATCTTTGTGCAATTTAAAAAAAATCTATGTTCCTATGACTTCAATATTTTAATAAAGATTTGATTCTCTGAGAAGAGAGATTACATGAAAAACTCTTTCCCTATTAGTTGTTTGTCATTCAGTTTTTTAAATGGTAATTAACAGCTTTGGGTTTGTAAAAGAGTCTGGGTCTACATAGGAACCTTACCGCAAAAGGGTCAACTCAGATGCCCTGTGATGACATTGAGGGGACCCATGGTTTTCAAAGACTATGGCAGCACTGCATAATTTTATTGTAAGGTTCTGCTGTTCTGGAAAATCTTCGACTATCATCCCAGAAACAAGTTGTTTATGGTTTTCAATGACCAGCCCAGCTAGGTAGCCTGGCCTCTAGGTGAATAATTCCTTGCCCATGGCAATCTGTGAAACAAAGAACAGTACAGATTGGCAGTTGATCCTTTGTCTCTATCTTCTGCTTCTGCAGCAAGAGTGACAGAGGAATGGAAAAAAAGGAGCAGAGGTCAATAAGAATCACGAGGTTTTCAGATGGTCCATAAACAACTGTCAGTACTCGAAATGAGAGTGCTCTGTCCAGCTACATACAACAGTTTTCACTGTTACTGGAGAAATGAAATCATATCAGTCTTAACATTATCCCTATAAATAAAACTAGAGATATAAAGAAACTTCCATTAAATGGAAAGGATACCTCAGTGTTCTCCTTGGAGAGGCAAACAAAGGAGCTCGAAGAGTTGTTTTTTATGGATGACAAAAGAAGTCATTTATGTCCTACTTGGTCACCTTATCTTTCAGTGCTCAGAATGAGCCAAAGCTGTAATATCAGATGTAGATACAGACAGATGGATAGGAAAACATAATACAGAGAACATGGAATCTGACCTTCCTAGGTAAAACAACACATATGGAATTATTTGTAGCTTTGTTGCAAAGTTAGTTATCTGGGAGAGTTGGGAAATATGATAAAATAAAGAAAAGACACCAAATGCTGGTATGCAACAAAAAAGACACACATATATCCAATGAGTACTTCTGCAAGAAGTAATTGTTGGGGGGAGGGGAAGGAGAAGAGGCAATTGATTTGGTGAGTCCCAAATTACATAACAAGAAATGAAATTAAGGATTTTCTCAATGACTGGAAAAAAATGTATTACTGATATCTGAATCAGCTATTTGTATATATGCTTAGACCACTAACTTTTTAGTACAAAAATGAAAAACATAAAATAAGAAAAAAAAGATGTAGTTAACAGAACTCCAATTTGGTCTATTTTTAAAAGCTATTAATGCTGAAAAATTGGAAATAGATAATGTAACAGATATTGATATGGTTTATCCAATTTCTTACCAAAATTTAGGCAATATAAATCAATTTTGGCACAATGAAGAGGTCAAAAGAACCTAGAAATAACCCAAGGCAAAACCCACTGATGGCAACTGAAATAGTGTTCCTTTAGAATATAAACTTTTTTGGAAAAGCTTATGGAGGATAATGGTGGAATTATGTCATAATATAGTGTGTTGTTGGGTTCATCCTTAGTTGCCAAAGAAGACCATGCCATCTGAGAAATGATGACATGACTTGCACTTGACTTTGTTTTGAGTGAGGGAGGGCTGTGCAGGTCACCAGCCTCACTTCTCCTCCAGAGCCATCTGAATCCAGTGACCAGATATTCATCAGGATGACTGGAGATGGCCCAGGATGGAATGGAAGACCTTGGCCCCTTTACCCCAAGATCCATTCAGGTACTCACTTAGGGTGAGGTAACACCCCTTTAGTGAATAGGCCTGTTTAAGAAGTAATCAGAGGATGACCCCTTTAATGAGGCAAAGAAAAATAACTACATCAGGCTGGGAGAGAAACAGCAACAGTTACTATTGATGCTCACTCTTAAGCCAGGAGGGGCCAGAAAACAACCCTTAAATGGAGCTTGGGCAGGGGCCTACTGTTGTCTGATCTATGGGCTTCAGAGTGCAGCGAGGTCTAAGGTTTTGGGAAAGGAAGGGAAGGGGAAGGAAGGAAAGGAAAGAAAAAGAGAAATCTAGCCAGTAAACTCCAAGTTAACCAGGTATCCTCTGACCATCCAAGTTTACCTTCCTTTGGAGAGGAGAAGGAAAGGGAGACGGAGACAGACAGGAGAGAAGGAGCTGAGTTACCCAGCTGGCTGGGTCCCCATTCAGGCAGCTGCATCGACTCACAGATTGTTGTGTTTGTACTTCATTGCTGAAGAAGACCATGCCATCAGAAATGATGATATGACTTGCACTTGACTTTGTTTTGAGTGAGGGAGGGCTGTGCAGGTCACCAGCCTCATTTCTCCCTTCAGAACCATCTGAATCGAGTGACGAGATATTCATCAGGATGACTGGAGATGGCCTAGGATGGAATGGAAGACCTTGGTCCCTTTAGGCCAAGTGTGTACTTGTGGAGGGGAAAATGCATTTGGATAGATTTTTTATGAGTCCCAAGTAAACCAAATCATGACAAGAACATTCACCTGGGTTCATATCTCTCATTGGCACATAGGCATTTATTACCTGGGTCACCATGGGTAAACCATTTACCTTTCTGGGCCTCAGTTTCTTTATCTGTAAAATGAAAGACTTGGATTAGATGACTTCTCAGCTCTATATCTAAGCTCATATGGGGAGGGAGAGTGAAAAGAAATCTGAGCAACTGAGAATGGATACTACAGAGAAGAGAAAACTTGGGGGCACTGGGAGTAGGAGGGAGGGAAGGAGGGAGTAAGTAGTTATATGTAGTTATATAGTACCTATTTGCCAGGCACCATGCTAAGTGCCTTTATTTCTTTATTTGACAAATATTATCTCATTTGATTTTCAGAACACCTGAGAGGTGATGCTCTTATTATATCCATTTTACAACTGAGAAAACTGAGACAAATAGATTAAGCAACTTCCCAATTCCAAGCCCAGCACTCCATTCAGTGTATCACTAGCTGGGGTGGCAATCTTAGCTGTTTTCAAGTATTTGAAAGGTTACATACCACTGAAGAAAGATTAAACTTATTCTTCCTAGCCTTAGAGAGCAGAATTGGGAGCACTAGTAGACTTGCAAAGAAAAAAATTCAAGTACGATGTGAAGAAAAGCTTTCTAAAAATTGGAAATATAAAAAATGGAATGCTATGCCTGAAATAGGAGTAGGTTTTCCCTCATTTGTGGACTTTGGAGTAAAGGTTAGAGATTGTTGGGCATGTTATGATGAGAGGATTCTTCTCTGGGGGGTTGGACTGGCTGACTTTTCTGCGAATCTGTGGTTTTTTTTTTTTATCATTTTGACAATGTTTATATTTTTAAATAGCTTTTTAAAGAACAGTTCAACATCATATTCTCTAACTAGAAAACTCTCTCTACTAATAACCTCCCCCGCCTCTACCACCACACCCTGAATCAGGCTTTTTAAAAGAGGAAATATAAAATACCATATAGTTGGTGGTTTTTATTCATTTATTCATATGGTCTCCTCCACTAAGGACTAACCACCAGCTCATTAATTAAATCATTTTGCCTGCAGAAGTCCTCCAAATAATTATTTTCCTCCCATGCTTAGGAAATGTCTTATGAAAGAAACATCAATAGAAAGTCTGAATAAGCAACATCAGAAGACTTCTCATGATAGGGTGGAGGAAAAATCATCACTTTATTTTTCTAACTTTGAAGTTTAAGTGATCTTTTGGACTGTGTGATGGTGTAATCAGGATCAAAACAAAAGAATATATCATAGAAAGACCCCAAGGTTCGCTTTTGCATGGGAATCATCTTTCGGAGCCATAGATTACCCTTCCCACACTTTTGCTGCAGCACTATTCCTAAAGTAACTTAAAAATTGGATGACAGCAGGACACAACAGTGATATTATAGGGAGGAAACATGTTATTAAGTACCATGATAGCAGAATAATACATCAAAGTGTCAATTTGGTTACAAACATTCATCCATTTTAATGTATGGAATGAATTGGAGAATGTAGAAACTTAAATTCATAGAATTCCTAATTTAAGAAAAAAAAGAATCTTCTTTGCAAACCCAAAACTTGATAAAGTCTCCCACTACCAATTTCCCGAGCCCTATGGCAAAGGGAATTGGGATTTCCCGATGAAAGCTACAAATGAAAACTCTCAATTCTGCTGTTCTAGTTTTCAGTCGTCCAAGCAATACATGGGAGCTGGATGTTGTATTTATGTGCTGTTAGTACTGGAAAATATTACAATCCCTGAGGCAAAGGAGCAAAGTATTCACTGTGTCTGGTGTCTTAAAATGTCAGATAGTTCAGTTTAACTCACTTTTATTGAGTCTTCAAAAGAAACTTGAGTGAGTCTGGAGAAAAGTTGAGAAAAATTAACTTCAAATTAAAAGATGAAGTTATATTTCTAATCAGAAAGCTCTTTGAAATCTGTTTTGTTGTGACCTTTTTAAAAGAAAGGTCATGAATGAACTTCACATAAAGGAAACTGATTTGGTGAGTTGGGTAGTGGACAGCACATGGTCCCAAATGTTTTATGGCTGTAAAATGCTTGTGTCTAGTACCTACTGTGCTCCTATGGCTTTTCTCTCTATGTTGCTTAAGGGTATTATAAAACTGAGTTCATTAAAATAATTTCCCATGAGACTTAGGAAATAATATCATGCTATATTTTGGTGAGCAAATAGTGTACTTAACTATGTTTGTATATGTGGTAGTGAAGAAAAATAAATTCTTTCTAGGAGTTTTCACCTGTCTATGCATTGTACATCAATCCATGCCTTTCTCCTCTAGCCAATTTTACTTCCAGCCAATTTTACTTCCCCTTACAGTTCCTGAAGGTGGGGGCTTAATTTGATCACTAGCAGCAAATGACTTGAACCAGACAAAATTCAGTTCAAATTAGAGTTATTAAATATCTATTTCGCATAGAATCTTGGGTTGGGGATGACAGGAAAAAAGTCAGTTTAGAAAAGAAATAATCCCTGTTCTCATGGAGTTTATGATCTAGTAGAGAGGTCATACATCTCCCCAGTAACATCACACACACACATACACACACATACACACATAACATAAATTAAAAATTGGTAAACAGGAAGGGTGGACTGCTAGGTTGGGGGGGCAGAGGAGGCTTGCTAAAGGGGGTGTCTTGTGAGTTGGGCTTTAAAGGATGGGGTACAATTGAACGGGAGGTGGAGAGGAGGTTTCAGGCATAAGAAACAATGTGATAAAAAACAAAGAGGTGGGAAAGAAATAGAGGTGGAATAGCTCATTTAAGTCAGAACATGGAAGTACATGGAAGAGAATGGCATGAGATGAATTTGGAATTATGGAGGCCACGTAAAAATGTTTTTACTGCATAAGCAATAGGAAGCCATTAAAGGATTTTGAGCAGAGGAGTAACATGGCCAGATCTACGCGTAAGCAAGAGCAATCTGGTAGTGATGTTTTTTAGAGAACACGTTTTTGTCATTTGTTAGATAGATAACTGCCTCAGATCTCATGTCCTATAGCTTCTTTAGAACAGACTTACATTTTCCACAATTATACATAACCATTAAGATAACACAGAAATAATAGGTGGAACTTAATGAATTTCCTACAGTTGATTACTTGATTCCTTTTTTTTGTCATCTTAATTTATTTTGATCCTGAAAAGACAGTCACATGCTTGTTCATGTGGATGCCTTTACATGCAAGGGGGATGAAAACCAGAAAGTTCTAAGTCAGTTTCATTATTTTATAAGAAGTCTATAGCACTAAGAAGATGCTTAGGCTCATTCCTCCCTCCACTATTGAATTCTCTCCATAAGTGAGATTACTGCCCATACCATACTTTAGTATTTCAACAGATCCCTATTCTGTGATCATTTCCTCCATTGGTGGAAAATCAAGACCAATTCAAATCCTCTATGGTTTTTTTTTCAATGTCATCTCATAGGATCTAGCCAACAAGCTGGAAGTCTCCATCTAGGACTGACTGATTATGTTATACTAGCACATGGATACCAGAGCAAGATGTAGATTGCCTATCTTTTATGACTTGCTCTCAACATGTGAATATCCAACATCCTTTCCCAGGCATACATCTCCCCAATAACATCCTTTTCCACTTTTTGCATCACTGGATGAATTCACATTCACCATACATCTCTCTATTTCCCTTTGACTCAACAGTTTGGGGAATATCCTTTCCCCCTCCCCCCCATGCAGCCTCTTCCTCTGATTCAACAGTTCCTTCCAGAACCTCCATTTTGAAAAAGAAGTCTAGGGCACCCATGTCTTCATTCCTCTACAGGCTATCCTCTTGACTGTAGTGGACTTTGAAATACCCATGACGGGTACTTTCATTTGTCCATCAGTACCACCCACCCTCATTTTGGCTCCTTTCAGGAATCTTCCCCCCACTGGAGTGGTGGTGGCTATCTTTCTTATATATGAGATATAAGTGTGTATGTGTATACACACAAACATATGTGTGTACATGCACTCACATAAAATATACACATGGAAATAGATGTATATACCCCACACATACACATATGCATGCACATAAGTACACAGACATATCCACATATACACATACACATGAATCATATATTTATATAGATATCTATATCTAGATATAGATAGATAGAGCGGTTAAGTAGTCTGGTGAATAGAGCACTAGACTTGGAGTCAGAAAGACATCTTCCTGTTCAAATCTGTTGTCAAAAATTTACTAAATGTGTGACCCTGGGCAAGTCACTTATCCCTGTTGCTCTCAGTTTCCTCATCTATAAAATGATCTGGAGAAGGAAATCACTCTAATATCTGTGCCAAGAAAATCCCATATAAAGCCATAAGAATTAGACATGATTCAAAAAACTCAACAATAACATATATACGTACACATACACACATACATACATGCACACTCACTTAGCATAGCACTTGGTATATAAAAGATGCTTAATAAATATCTATGGAACTGAATTGAATTGAATTTACTCATGGTCTGCTGCTTAAAGCACCAGTTGTATAATGTGGAATAGTCTACAAAACAATTTTATTTCTCCCTATCCCATTGCTTGAGGAAACTGAAATGCTAGACTGCTGATTTAAAAAATTTAAAAAAAAAACAAGCAAAAAGGAAGAAAGCTAGATATTGTTCCTGGAAAAGCTGATGGTAATATATTTCTTATTCTGGCAGCATAACCCCACCTAGTATTGAAAACTACTGAGACTGTCATTATTTAATAATAAAGGCCACATCTTAAGCTTTGTGTACCTTAAGATTTGTTTATTGGACAAGTAATCACTCTCAAGTGAAATGGGCAACTTCAATTTCAGATAATATTATAGCAGCTACAGCTTTGCCTTTCCCAGCGGACGTTTTCCTCTTAGATGCAATGGGCTTAGACAAAACCAATCACATCCAAGGTCAGGGTTTTTTTTTTAAGACTTGCACAACAGAAACATGATTCCTTAAAAAAAAAAATTAAACACTGTCAAGTCGTTTTTGGGTGATGCGCTTGAAAACCCTCCCAGATCCTATGCATAAAACATAATTCATCATTAGACAGTAAATAGGGGAAGGAGTGACTTCATAAGATGCAGTATGAAATTATTTTAAAATTGAGCTTTTTAATTGGCTGACAAATCTCTCCCCAGGGTTTACCAATTAGCCTGCATTTAAAAGACATGACAATGGTTAGTCGATCAAAGTGGAAAATATCAACGGTATCAGATTAATAGGACACGCTGATTGTCATGTTTCATTAATAACTTGTAAATTGTCCAAGTTCCCATTTCATGCCAGGATATGTGGAAATGCTGTGTGGTTGCCCTTTGTACTTTCTGGCACATAAACACAGCTAAAGACATACAGAATTAGTGGCCCTTTCTCTAGGATGATTGCGCACTTATTTGGTACAGAATTGGGATTGAAAATGGATACTCTTTAGCATGTGTTTGCATATTTATTAAAACCAACACAACTGGCTAACTGAAATATTTGGAGCATCCTAAGAGAAGTTGGGTATCATGATGGATAGAGAACAGAAGTTAGGAAAGGCCTGGGTTCAAATCCCATCTCTGAAATATTAATTGTGTGACCTGGACAAGTCACTTGATCTCAGAGTTCCCCAGGCAACTTTCTTACATTATAAGTTTCAAAGTATGTTTTGGTTGGGTTGTTTGAGAGTTTTCCTATAGCACAGGTCCTGAAAAAAAATCTAAAATTCAAATAGTGACTTCGTCAGTTCTCTCCAGAGAATTCTTCAATGGCTTCCCCATTGCCTGTATGGTAAAATACACAACTGGAATCCTAGCGTTGATACTGTCTCATGAGATGGCTTCCAACAACCTCTTTATATACTCTCCATTCATGTCAAATAAAACTGTTAGCTGTTCACTGTATACTGTAAGAAATTTCTTGCCTCCATACCTTTGCAAGGTAGTCCCGAGTTAATGGAATAAAGGTATTCCTCTCCCCTCCTTGAAATCCTAAGTCACACCCATGAGAGTTTTATTGATTTCCCCAGCTATAGCATTTTCATAGTCTTGAAATTACTTTGTATATCCTTCCCATTTTTTTATCTGTGTTCAAGTTGTATTGTCCTGGTGGAATATGTTATCCTTGAGACCAAATACTAACTTTTCTTTTAATCCCCAGAGATCCTAGCACAGGGCCTTTCCTATAGTAGGTGATGAATAAATATCTGTTAAACGGAATTGAAGTAAAATGTAGTTAAAACAATGACAATACATGTACTGTGGAAGTCATTGCTCATTATACGTACAATTCTAAGTGGTGATTTGGGATTCAGCTGTTGTCTGTTGGGTTTTTTTTATTACTTCAGACCTTGTTATTTTGCTTAACAACCTCTAGAGCAAGTATTTGGAAAACTGATCTGTGTAGCCAAACTAGGACATTTAGTCATCTAATCCTAGAAAAATAGCTCTCCACTCATATCCCTATGTGGCATGCTTCTTTCCCCCAAACAAAACTACTAGAAGAGGAAATTCCAAATCACAAAGAGCATTGTGTCATGAGGACAGACCTTTCCCAAGAGCTGCAACCTCCAGTCCCTTAGAGCACCAAGGAAAAACACTTAATTGGAAGAAAATTCCCTGAAGGTTGGTTAATAATAGAGAAACTATAAACATAATATGTTAATAATAAAACAGCTGAAATCACATGAATGTATCAAGGGATACAGAAAAGGCTTTTGACAAAATATAACATTTTATGTAAAAAAACAAAAAACATTTGAAAGCATGGTAACAAATTGACCATTTCTTTGGTAGCCAATTTAGAAAAATCTGAAACTAAGAGCTTATACTGTGTAAGGAGAAATGCTAGAGGCTTTCACAATAAGAACAGGAATAAAGTGAGGATATCTATTATAATATTTTTGATAGAGTTCTGTAAAACTTAGTTCAATGAGACAAGAAAAAAATGAGGGGGGAAAGCAAAGGCAAAAAAGTAATAAAATACTGCTTTTTCTAGGTGATATGATAGTTTTGCTTAGAAAATTTTTAGAGAATAAAATTAATTGGAATAAACATTATTAAGCAGAATAAGAAATAAAATCATGAAAATCTTCAACTGTTCTATATATTACCAACAAAAAACATCAAAAGAGATAGACAAATTTCTTTTTTTTTAATAAAAATTTATTTATTTAACTTTTTACATTCATTTTCACAAAATTTTGGGTTCCAAATTTTATCCCCTTTTATCCCCTCCCCCCACCCCAATACACCAAGCAATCTAATTTTCCCTATCACCAATCTGCCCTCTCTTCTATCATCCCTCCCTTCTCTTGTCCCCATCTTCTCTTTTGTCCTGTAAGGCCAGATGACTTTCTATCCCCCATTACCTGTATTTCTTATTTCCTAGTAGCAACAACAATACTAAAGAGTTGTTCCTAAAACTTTGAGTTCCAAATTCTCCCCATCCCTCCCTCCCCACCCATTCCCTTTGGGAAGGCAGGCAATTCAATATAGGCCCTATCTGTGTAGTTTTGCAAATGACGTTGATAACAGTCGTGTTGTGTAAGACTAACTGTATTTCCCTCCATCCTATCCTCCCCCCATTGTTTCTATTCTGTCTTTTGATCCTGTCCCTCCCTGAGTGTTGACTTCAAATTGCTCCCTCCTCCCACTGCCCTCCCTTCCATCATCCCCCCCCTTGCTTATCTCCTTCTCCCCCACTTTCCTGTATTGTAAGATAGGTTTTCATACCAAAATGAGTGTGCATTTTATTCCATCCTTTAGTCGAATGTGATGAGGGTAAACTTGTTTTTTTTTTTTCTCAGCTCTCCTCTTTTTCCCTCCATTAAAAAGTCTCCTGCTTGCCTCTTAAATGAGATATAATTTACCCCATTCCATTTCACCCTCTCTCCTCCCACTACATTTCTCTCTCACCATTTACCTTAATTTCTTTTAAGATATGGTCCCATCCTATTCAATTCACTCTGTGCTCTCTGTCTCTGTGTGTGCGTGCATGTGTGTATGTGTGTGTGCACGCATGTATGTGTGTGTATGTGTGTGTGTGGTCCCACCAACTACCCAGATACTGAAAAATTTTAAGAATTACAAATATTGTCTTTCCATGTAGGAATGTAAACAGTTCACCTTTGGTAAGTCCCTTATGACTTCTCTTTGCTGTTTACCTTTTCATGCTTCTTCTCATTCTTGTGTTTGAAAGTCAAATTTTCTTTTCAGCTCTGGTCTTTTCATCAAGAATGCTTGAAAGTCCTCTTTTCATTGAAAAACCATATTTTCCCCTGAAGTATTATACTCAGTCTTGCTGGGTAGGTGATTCTTGGTTTGAGTCCTAGTTCCTTTGACTTCTGGAATATCCTATTCCACGCCCTTCGATCCCTTAATGTAGAAGCTGCTAGATCTTGAGTTATCCTGAGTGTATTTCCACAATACTGGAATTGTTTCTTTCTAGCTGCTTGCAATATTTTCTCCTTGACCTGGGACTTCTGGAATTTGGCCACAGTGTTCCTAGGAGTTTCTCTTTTTGGATCTCTTTCAGGCAGTGATCGATGGATTCTTTCAATACTTATTTTGTCCTCTGGTTGTAGAATATCAGGGCAGTTTTCCTTGATAATTTCATGGAAGATGATGTCTAGGCTCTTTTTTTGATCATGACTTTCAGGTAGTCCCATAATTTTTAAATTGTCTCTCCTGGATCTATTTTCCAGGTCAGTTGTTTTTCCACTAGATATTTCACATTCTCTTCCATTTTTTCATTCTTTTGGTTTTGTTTTATGATTTCTTGGTTTCTCATAAAGTCATTAGCCTCCATCTGTTCCATTCTAATCTTGAGAGAACTATTTTCTTCAGTGAGCTTTTGAACCTCTTTTTCCATTTGGCTAATTTTGCTTTTGAAAGCATTCTTCTCCTCATTGGCTTTTTGAACCTCTTTTGCCAATTGAGTGAGCCTATTTTTCAAGGTGTTATTTTCTTCAGCATTTTTTTGGGTCTCCTTTAGCAAGGTATTGACCCATTTTTCATGCTTTTCTTGCATCTCTCTCATTTTCCTCCCAGTTTTTCCTCCACCTGTCTAACTTGATTTTCAAAATCCTTTTTGAGCTCTTCCATGGCCTGAGCCCACCGGACATCCACCTGGGATGTCTGGGATACAGAGGCCCCGACCTCCACATCTTTCCCTGATGGTAAGAATAGTTCCTCGTCATCAGAATTGAAAGGTGGCAACATCTGTACCCCCTCAAAGTAGCTCTCTATAGTCTTATTTTTCTTCCCTTTTCTGGGCATTTTCCCAGCCAGTTACTTGAGTTCTAAGATTCCTGTCCACCCCCACCTAGATCTGCCCAGCTAGTGCTTGGGGTCTGAGATTCAAATGGGCTTTCTGCAGCAGGCGTGGCTGCTATTCAATGTGAGCTTAAGTTCTGGTGCTTGGGTGGGGGCAAGGCCGCCTCCCAGGCTCAGTTCCCTGAGGGGGTTTATGCAGAGACCTTCGGTAATGGAGCTCCTGCTTGCTCCGGGAGTCCTGGGCCGCCGCCACTGCCTCTGCCTCTGCCGCTGCCTCCCCCGCCGCTGCCTCTGCCGCTGCCTCCTGAGGGGGCCCGAGTCACGGAGACACCCCACTCCCCTCTTGGCCAGCCTAGACGTCTCTCTCACTTACTTGTAGCGTCTGTGGGTGGAGGGACCTTCCTGGCCGCTGGAGGTTCCATCCCTGAAGCCTGCTCAGATCTGCTCCTCTGGGAGTGCCTGGCCAGGGCAGCGCAGGGGTGGGCTCCACTTTCCGGGGCATGAAGGACCCCTGGGGATGGCTCTCCAGGGCTCTCTGGAATGGAAATCTTTTCCACTGTGTTTTTGTGCGCCTTGCAGTGATCCAGAATTCGTGGGGAGTTCTTCTTGCAGGAAATATATGGGTTGTGGGTTTGGAGCTAGCATACGTGAGTCTTTCTACTTCACCATCTTGGCTCCACCCCCCCTAGATAGACAAATTTCATTCAAAATAACTACAGAGTATGTTAAATATCTGGGAATCTACCTTCCAAGTTATACACAGGAATTATGTGAATACGAACATGAAGAACACTATATAGAAATACATCTGGAGTCAAATAATTGTAGACACATTAATTGCTCATGGTTGGGCTGAGTTGATATGATAAAAATGATATTATCTAAGTTAATTCATAAACTGTAACATGGCAGTTTGATTGATTTGGGGAACCTGTAGCCTGGAGGCCTTCTTAGTCTTTGGGTACAGCTTTCTGACTGATTCCAAGTTTTATAGAATAAGTTTTTTTATGAAGAAGATTTGTTCTATGAAGGTTAGAGTCAGTCAAAGAGTCACACTTGAGGACCTAGAGGGCCACATGTTGCCTCAAGGCTGCAGGTTCCCCAGCCCTGGTATAAATGCAAAATACAATTACTGGAGGAGCTTGTAAGAGGACTGGCATTCTAACATATTCTTGATTCAATAATTCTGGAAAACAGTTTTGGAACTGTATTCTTTTTGACTTGGAGATAACAACTACTAAGTTTATACTCTCAAGTGAGCAGAGAAGGACAATACCTAAACCTACAAAATATTTATAGCAGCACTTTTTATAGTAGTAAAGACTGGAAACAGTGAATGTTTATAAAAATGAGGAGTGATTGAACAAATTATGGCATAGGACTGTAACAGTATTATGGGGAGTGTAAGAAATGATGAATGGGATAGATACAGAGAAGTCTGGGAAGATTGGTTTGAACTGATGTCAAGTGAAATGAGTAGAAGCAGAAAAAATTTATATGACTACAGTATCACAAAGGAAATATGCTTGAAAGATTCAAGAACTCTGATCAAGGAAATGACCAGTCAGGTTTCTCGAAGACTGGTGATGAATCATACTTCCTACCTGTTGGGAAAAGATTAGACCAGGGATAGAATGAGGCATACATTTTCAAAAATGGGCATTTTATGGATGTTTTATACTAATTTATTACAAGAAAGGGCTTTTTGTGGTAGAGATAGTTAAGGGAAGAGTGGAGAGGACTCTGAAGGAGTGCCCCTCCCCCCAAAAAAGGAAAAAAATGAAATTAAATAACATCAATAAATATATTTTTTAAATACAAAGAAAAGAACAGAAGTTCAGAAGGGTACACAGATGAGCAAAACATTGTTAGAATTAACATATTAAATTTGAAACATAATTTTGAAAATCAAGCTGTAGCTAGTCAAGATTTTCCAAGGTCACTTCTCCTCTTCTTTTTATGGGGAAATATTCTTATAATAGAAATAATTTTTGAAACAACATTATAAAACTCCTTGAAATACTACATGCCTTTTGCTCTCTCAGCTCTGTAGTGCAGAAACTCACTGTAAAGAAAAGGAAATTTTTTTCCTCTTTGAAAATCCTTGAAGATCCTGTGTTTCAATGCATGGAGTGCTTGGTTATGATTGGTATAACCTTTGACTCAGTGTATCAGTAAGCACCCCAGTATTCACAGGGGGGCCTACTACAACAGGTTCTTGATCTGCATTCAAAAAAGGAAAGGCAGCTTTTGAGAGGTTAACAATCACTTTAACCAAGCATATGTATCAATCCTTTAACCAACCGCATATATCATTCACCTAGTTCAGGGGAGGTAGCACCCTGAACTTCAAAGAAAATACAGACAAATTAAAAGTCAACAGACATGCTTCCAAAATGTCTGACTATAATTCAACAGATAACTGTCTGACCGTTATTACCAGAGAGGGAAGCAGGACATCTGGGTTCTCAAAGCCAAGTAGATCCTTAAAGCCGCTTCCCAGAGTCCTCATCTGGTCAAACAAACACTTCCAGTCAGTAAACCCCAAGTAAAACCTCACATTCAGAGTATTTATACACTTTTCAGAGCCAGAGGGCATAACCTGCTGACTCAGTGCCTCAATAGAAAAAACAAAAGGTACTTGGGACCCTCCTACAAAACAACTCCCCCTATCAAGCTTCTCAATGGGCAGGCCCATCACTGGGTGGGAAAGATCCTCTTAATCACATTCTAATAGAGATAGTATACTTCTTGATTATACTAAAAACCAAAAAAACCAAAAGATCCTACTTTACTTGCCATTACCCTCAGTTCTATCATTTGTGGTTCAACATTTTAAATTTAAAAGTACTGATATATTTTGATTTCACATCATCCTTTTCTGAATATATCCTTCTCCTTTTCCCCCAACCCTGTTATCCATTGTAATAAAAAATAAAGAGGAAAAAAATACAGATAGCAAAACTAACCCAAACATCAATCAAGTTTTCTGGCATATGACATCTTCCAAATCTATAGTCTCCCACCCTTAAAAAGAAGGAGGGAAGGTATATTTTTTATCACTTTTTTGGGAACCACCTTGATTGTTACATTTATAAAGTACAAAGTTTCATCTTTTTTGTTCTTTCCAAGGAAGGTACATTTTTCATCTCTTCTTTGGAAACTACTTAAAGTATAACTTTGTTATACTTGCAAAGTGAAAAGTTTCATTTTTCTTTGTTCTTTCTGTTTTTTGTAATGATTGTTGATATTGTCTTTTGGTTTCTACTTATTTCACTTTGGATCAGTTCATATGTCTTCCCATGCTTCTCTGAATCCTTCACCTTGATCTTTTTTCTATTTAAACCTTTGATTTCATGTATATAGGGAATGTTTCACTAATGAAATTTCTTCTAACATGCAAGAGAACACCCAATTTTCAACTTCCAGTCTTACAGAGTGGCCTGAGACACTAAGAGGAAGAATGATTTGCCCTGGAGATACCAGAAATGCTGCTTTCTGACTACTAAGCCAGCTTTCTGTTCATTACCTCTTCCTCCCTCTTAATTGATTTAGTTATTTCCAATTGATTTCACATTGATTTGTTTGTATTTCTTTTATTCCACAAAAGTCCTGCCCTGAATATTTTGGTGTATAGGAAATCTTTCTTTCTTCCTGACTTCCTTGGGGTATTCATGGCACCCATGCATACTTCTCCTCTCTACCCAGAGTGCTCTTATCGTAAACTCAGGTTCTCATCACCTCCTGCCATTTACTTCGTGTATGACCTTGGGCACAACCTCACTGGACTTCAGTTTCCTCATCTGTGTATGTGTGTATGTGTTAGTCCTTTGTTGCCCAAGAAGACCATGCCATCAGAGAAACAATGACATGACTTGCACTTGACTCTGTTTTGGGTAAGGGAGGGCCGTGCAGGTCACCAGCCTCACTTCTCCTCCAGAGCCATCTGAATCCAGTGACCAGATATTCATCAGGATGACTGGTGTGGTGGATAGAGCACCAGTGCAGGAGTCAGGAGGACCTGAGTTCAAATCTCACCTCAGACACTTGATACTCACTAACTGTGTGACCCTTGGGCAAGTCACTTAACCCCAGTTTCCTCATCTGTAAAATAAAGGAGTTTGACTAAATAAACTCAAATGTCCCTTAGAACTGTAAATCTGTGATTGCTTTACCTACTTGTCTGAGGCCTATGTCTGGACTATTTTAACAACTTCCTTACTGGTTTCCTGTTCCTAGTCTCTTTTCCCTAATCCATTCTTCACACAGCTGATAAAATAATTCTAATGTACAGATGTGACCACGTTACTCCTTCCCTACAAAACATTATTCTGATCCCAATCTATGTACCATTCCATCCTAATTCACGTTCCTTCCTTCACATGCTCTACATTCCAGCCATCTTCTTTGTATGTCTAGATTTGCATCATCTTCCTGCCTCTGGACATTTAGGAAATTGGCTTTTTGCCGGTAACTCAGTCTTCTTTCACCCTTACTTGCTAAAATACTTCAAAGTGTAGCTCAGTAGTTATCTGATTTGAGAAGGTTTCCCTCATTCTTTGATTTATTTTTCCTCCTACTATACTTTGCTAACAGTGGTTTCTTGATCATAAAATTTCTTCCAACTGGAGGCTTGTCAGGGACATAAGGTATTCCTGTTCATGTATACATTGGACTAGATAGATGATGCAGTGGATACAGCACTGGGCCTTGAAATTGGGCCTCAGAGACTTATTATCTGTGTGACCCTATGCAAGTCACTTGACCTCTGCCTCAGTTTCCTCATCTGTAAATTGGGGTCAATGACAGCAGTTACCTTATAGAGTTCTTGTGAGGATAAAATGAAATAATAATTGGAAATCTCTTAGCATGGTGCCTGACACATAGTGTGCTATGTAAATATTAATTATTACTATTATTATTAGTATTTCTTCCAATTCAGAGAGCCAGTGATTTTGTAAAGTCTTCGTTGTTTCACATCAGTAAAAATGGCAGTTATTTTTTTCCCCACAACATCTCTGGAATTCCTTCTTCCTCTCCGTTTTCACTTCTGCCACCTGAATACACATCTTCTTTATTACTCATCTAGGTAACTGCGGTAACCATCTTTAAGTGATTCCTACCTCTGATCTCTTTATCTCAGCCTTCCAATCCATCCTATATACATCTACCAGAATAATCTTTCATAGGCACAAAACTGGTCATGTCATTTCTTGGTGCAGATATCTTTAGGATCTCCCTATGGTACACCAAGTAAAGTTTGCATTTCCCAGCTTGGCATCCAAGGCATTCTACCATATGCATTATCCTTTCTACTTTATCACATATTAATCTCCTCTATGAATTTAAAACTCCCAAAGTTATGGACTGTTTTGTCCCTGAAAACAAGCACTTCACTTTCCTTCTGAAATGACCATACTCAAACTATTTCTTGTGTTTGGAATTGGAATATCTTCCCTCCTGAGACCCTTTTAGTTTTTGGATTCTTGCCCACTATTAAAGTCCAAATCACTTGCCCTCTTTTACAAGATACTGTCATGACTGACATCCTCTTTCTTTTTCCCACCCCTGTGCCCCAATATTGATCATCTCCTTTACATACCATGTAGAAATTTGTAATTCATTTAAGCAATACTGTCCATTCGTCTGTGTAGGGATGTGGTCCTCCCACATTTCTGTAAGCTGTTTGAGGTGGGGTGGTAGATTGGACAGAGTGCCAAACCTGGAGTCAGGAAGCTCTGAGCTGAAATATTGTCTCTGATACTTACCAGTTCTATGACCCTAGGCAACATCTTAAAGCCTCAGTTTCCCCATCTGTGAAATAGTGATAACTCTATGGTATCTACCCCTGAGGGTTGTTGAGAGGTTTCAATGGGGTGATATACATAAAGTGCTGTGAAAACTTTAAATTACTATGTAAATATAATTCATTATCACTGAAGACAAAGACTGTTTTGACCTAAGCTTCTATATTCTAGTTTCCTGTCTAAGAAATGGTGACAATAACTCTAGTATCTATCTCATACAGTTGTTGTGATGGTAATTATATATATATATATATATATATATATATATATATATATATATATATAGTACATGTATACACACATATACTACATATAGTATAAAATTGTAGGGTAGATGTCAGTGATTATTTCTGAATTAACATTTTATTAATGACTTGGATAAAAGCATCGAAGGCACATTCATCTCATTTGCAGATGGTACAAAGCTAGGAGAGACAGCTAACACTGTAGATGAGAACAATCTGAATCCAAAAAGGTCTTGATGGCCTAGAACACTGGGCATTCAACAGGACACAAATGTAAGCTTACACTTGTATAAATAAATAGTAATCAACTTCACAAGTACAGGATGGGCAGAGAAGCATGATTAGACAACTGTGGTTCTGAAAAAGACCTAGGTCCGTCCTGTAGATTAGTCAACAGCAAACTTAGTACAAGTCAATAGTACCATGTGGTTGCTGCCAAAGTTGGTACCACCTTGAGTTGTATTGAGAGAGGCAGAGCTTCCAGGAATAGGATGGTGATACTCCCCTCTGTACTCTGCCTTCAGACCACACCAGTGGTTTTGGGTTCAGTTCTGTGTGTCCTAGTCTAAAAAGGACATTGATAAACTGGAGTGTCCAGATGAGAACCACCAGGTTGGTGAAGGGGTTTGAGACTGTGTGATATGATGACTGATTGAAGGAATTAGGTGTGTTTAATCTGGAGAAGAGATGTCTTCAGGTATTTAAAAGGTTGTCACAATGGAGGAGGCTTACTCTGTTCATATCCAAAGGGCAAAATCTGGAAGAATGGGTGAAAGATTCACAGGTCAATTTAAGTTTGGTGGCAGAAAAAAAAAATCCTACAAATTAGAACTCTCCCAAAGTGGAATGACTTGCCTTGAGAGAGAGTGGGTTTCCTATTCTTGGACATCTTCAAGCCCAGACTGGATGACTACATGTCAGCTACCTTATCATGGGGATTCCTTTTGTGTATGAGGTGGATCAGATGCTAATTAGGTCCCTTCCAACTTTCAAATTCTGTAAATCTATAAAAGCATGGACAATCTTCTTTAAACTTTGTATAGCCCCCAGCTACTACCCTGCTCACAGTAGGTGTTTAGTGTTGTGATTTTGTATCGTATTGTGTTGTAGTATAGTATTGTCATTCTATTTCAGAGGGAATTTATTCAAGGCCTCTCTTTTTTTTTATCCATTCAGATGTTGCAAGAGCAATTGAGTTATTGGAGAAACTACAAGAATCTGGAGAGGTACCCGTTCAAAAGCTTCAGTCCCTCAAAAAAGTTCTACAGAGTGAGTTTTGTACAGCTATTCGTGAGGTATGGCATCCAGCTCTTACTCATTGCATTCAGCCATATGGCATACAAGTAGACTTGTTTTCTGCATATAATCTGTAAACAGGGAAACAGACTGGAGCGAAATCTTTGTCTTCTCCTTTTTTTAGCTTCTTGGACAGATGATAAAACACAGTCTATTCTGTGAAATTCTTAAATTAAACCCCAATGAAATTGGTACAGTCTTACAAAAACAAAATGCTACATGTGGGGAGCTGGGGAGAGATGGCAAACTAGGGAGACAGGGACATGTGATCATGGCACTATGTTGTATAATGGTCATATTAAGCTCTCTGGAGACTGAGGCTGCTTTTCAGTGGGCAGAGACTGGGTTTTCTTTAACCTACTTCCAGAATTTTAACAGAGAGAATCATGACTTGGCAGTGCACTGACAATTATCTAAACTGTGCCCTCTTTCCTATTCAACATCTTGAGCTCTACTGAAGCTTTAATTTTGCTAGTGGTTATGTTAAAAATGTCTTTGGCGTCCCAGAGCGAGGGATGGTGCTTACAGAGATAAATGGCACATTTCCCCTGCTGCACTCAAAAACATTATAATCTTGTAGTCATGAGATAACAATATTAATTACAATAACTAGCATTTCTTTATCACTTTATGACCTACAACTTACACATTTTATCTAATTTGGTCCCTGAAACTACCCTGTAAGCTATTGTTTTCCCTATTTTTACAGAAAAAGAAAATGAGGCAGAGAGAAATTCATTGACTTTTCCAGGGTCAAGAAATTAATAAGCTGTCCTCACAAATACCATATTAGGTGGTGCTATTATTTCCCCTATTTTACACGTGAGGAAACTGAGGCAGCTGTAAATTAGGGGACTCATTACATTGTCTAAGGCTAGATTTAAAATCAGGTCTTCCTGACTCCAGGTCTCATGTCTATTCACTGTACCACCTAGCAGCTATGTGATGTGAGTTCAAATCTCCAGATTTAGGTATGCGATCTCCTAGGTTGCTCCAAGAGCTCAGAGTTGATGGCAGAGACTCTGCAGGTAATCTCTGAGAACAGTAGAAGTACCAGAATATTAGAAAAAGGAAAAAAAAATATTGGCTTCATTTTGAAGAAGCATAACTAGGGATATGGTAGAAACCACAGACCAGTAGGCTTGATCACTAACAAACTTCTAGGCCAGATAAGTAAAGCCAATTATTTTGGAGCACTGAAAACAGAAAGTGGCAATCACACAGAGACTAATGTGTTCCTCAAGAATGGCATTTATTTACACTATAAAATCACAGAAGTTAAATCTAAAAGAGGCATTTGAGGTTATCTAGATCAGGGGTTCTTAACTTTTTCATTACCTTGTACCCTTTTGGCAGCCTCATAAAACCTACAGTCCCCCTTCTCAGAAAAAGGTTTTAAATGCATCATAGCTAGCATTTACCATGTGCCAGGCACTGTGCTAAGAACTTTACAAATATTATCCCATTTGATCCTCATCACAACCACCATGAGAGATAGGTGCTATTATTATGTCCATTTTACAGATGATGAAACTGAGGCAAATAGAAGTTAAATGACTTATTCAGGGTCACCCAGTTAGTATGTCTCTGAGGCCACATTTGAACTCAGGTCTTCCTGACTGCAGGCTTGTTATTCTACCCATTGCACCATAAAAGACATGGGATTACACAGGAAAACAATTATATTAGAATATTTTTAAAAATAAATTCATAGACTCCAGGTTAAGAACTCCAATCTAGTTTAACAGATGAGGAAACCGAGGTGCTTAAAGATCAGTCACTTGCCCAAGACAATACAGAACAAATGTAATTTCCTTTTTTTTAATAGACTAATTAGATCATTGGAATGTCTTTGACATGATGTAAATTGATTTCAGCAAAACACCTGAGACAGTCTTTTATGATGTCCTTAAAAATAAACTGGAGAGATGGGACCTGATAGTTGACAAGCAAATACAAAGCTGGCTCAGTCTTAGAAAGATCATTAAGGGATTGATGTCACCAAACAAAGAGGTCTATAGAAGTGTGTCACCGGGCTTTCTATTTCACCTGGTACTCTTCAACAGGTTATCAGTGATTTGGATAAACACAAAGAAGGTCACCTTATCATATTTTCATATGATCCAAACCAGGAAGGGATAACTAATAAAAGATGAAAGATGGAAAGTAATAAATCCAGGAAGCTAAAATGATAAACCCAAGCCATCAAAGTATAATTTAATAGAAATAAATATGAAGTCCTACATTTAGATTTTTTTAAAAAAATGTTAATTGCACTAAGTGAAGGATGATAGATATATGGCTAGACAGGAGTTCACATGAAATATCTTTAGGGGTTCCAATTAAATATAATTCTAGTTTATGCCAATAATGTAATGGTATCACCATTAAAAACCTATATTTCTTAAGTAGGAATATCCAGAACAAGGAAGTTAGTAGTAGTCTAACTGTGTTTTGTATCAGTCAGATTTTTAGTTTAATTCCATGTGCCCTATTGTAAGTACGACACTGATAAATAAGCATACTGAGGTTAGTGAAAGAGTCTGGGAAATCACGTCATTAAAAGAGGGTCCTAGAATACTAAAAATGTTTAGCTTGGAGGAGGGAAAACTAGTAGAAAAAATGTTTTTTGGAAGGCAGTCATACAGAGTGAAAATGACTCCGAAGGAAAGAAATCAGATTCATTAATGGAAGTCAGATGGGCTCAACCGTAGAAAAGATTTTTCTAACATTTAGTGTTATCCTACAATGAAATTTCTCCTTTGTGAAGGAATGAGCTCCTTGTTGTCGATAGTTTTCAAGCAAAAACTGGGTTACTACTTCAGGAATTTCTGTGTGACTAATTGGTGGATCCAAGTGACCCTTAAAGTTCCCGTTGACTGCAAAATCAACAATTCTACTACAAAGGAGTGAGTCAGTAACTAGATTCCATTTCATGCTTAAGAGAGTAGATTGTGGATGCTCTTGAATATATAGCTGTACGTATAAATTGCATGAAGGTTTTAGAATTGTAAAAGTCAGTCAAGAGAACTGGTAATAATTTGTTTCTCATATATCCTTATGAAGTGCATTCTTTCTCCAGTGCCTAGTAGAGTGCTATCTGTGTGACCCTGGGAAAGTCTCAGCCTCTTTGAGCCCAGTTTCCTTGGCTGTAAACTGAGGCACTTTGACAAGATAATTTCTGGGGTCTCCCCATCTAAAATTCTATAAGAACATTTGTTGTAATTCAGTCATTTTTCTGTTATGTCTGACTTGCCATGATGCCATCTGAGCTTTTCTTGGCAAAGATACTGAAGTGGTTTGCTATTTACCTCTCCAGCTCATTTTACAGATAAGGAAACTGAAGCTAACAGAGTTGAATCGTTTGCCCAGGGTCACAGCTAGTAAGTGTCTGAGGTCAGATTTGAACTCAGGAAGCTGAGTCTTCCTGACTCCAGGCTTGGCACTCCATCCACTGCCCCACCTAAGCTGCCCCTAGAATATAGTAAGTATTTAATAAGTGCTTAATTGATTTCTAGTTATTTAGTTCCTCCTCGATAAAAGTACATTTTAAACAACATGCACAAAATGTCAGTTCCATCAATGGTGTCACTTGTAATTAACTGGAATGACATCTCAGGGGCCTGAGACTGTAATTGCACTAATGGGTCATCGATCTTAAAAAGATATCTAAACAGACCTTCCCAAATACTCTGCACAGAACAGTTATGTAAATACTTTACCCTTGCCTGTTTCTGTGTGCAATTACATATGATAAAATAAATAGTGCACATTTTCAGAAGCTTGTAATTACATGTGCTCACACAGTAGTTTTCAACAATACGGTCTTCACAGAAGTTGTGTTTTGCATCATTCTGATGAAGTGACCATTTTTCCTTTTGCTGAGATCAGAGACCTTCAAGTCACAAATCCTATTTTTGGCATAATGATTGACAGTTGTGCTTTTTCCCCCAGCTAAAAGTCTTTTAACCTTTTTCCTTGCTCCAGATTGGCCTAACAATCTACAAATAGGTATTTTTAAAGTTATAATTGCTTTGGAAAATCAGATTGCCTTCACCTAGGTTTTGTGGAACAAGAAAAAGGCAGTTAATATTTTCTTTATTATTCATAACTATGTAAGGCAGTACACTTTTGTCACATGCAAGGAAGAAGGGTTTCAAAATTCATTAATTATAGTTCTCTTTCCTCTTTTGCTGTCGATGTTAATTTTTCTTTGTTTGAAGTAAGGGCTTCTGCTGTCAACAAAGCCGTTAATTTTCATGAGTAAATTAAAATGCATGTGAATTTCCCAAGGGATACATTTCACAAATTAATCTAGCCTGAGACAACATTTTCCTACTTGAAACTTGTGGAAATATAAGAAATTAATAACTAATAATTAATAAAATTAATAAAATTTTGGAAAATTGTCCTTGAAAACAAAATTGTAACCAAAAATATAATAAATCTTATACACACCTCTATAGACACACATGCATGTACATGTGGGTTTATATGTACATGATATGACTTCATTGGGAGCAGGGATTATAAGTGAGGAAACTCCTCCAAACAATATATCACTTCAATTGTTCTGCAAATTGTAATCATAGAAAGTTGCATATTTGTTGAGGGTCACAGAGTCATAGAGCCAGACAAATTCTGCCCCCCAACACCAGCATTAGAGGACTTGAATCCAAATCTTCTCAATTCAAAGGGTAGTTCTCTTCCCAATATTTCACATAATAGTCTTATTAATAATTAGGGACCTCAGCGGTATAGTACATAGAGTGTTGGGCCTGGAGTCAGGAAGACTTGCGTTCATATCCAGCCTAGGACACTGACTAGCTGTGTGACCTTGAGTAAGTCACTTAACCATAGTTTTCTTCAGTTTCCTCATCACTAAGAAATGGGGAGAATAGTAGCACCTGCCTTCCAAGAGTACTGTGAAAATAAAAAGAGGTAAAAATTGTAAAGCACTTAGCAGAGTGCCCTGGCGCAAGTAAGCACTATAGAAATGTTAGTTGGTGGTGGTGGTGGCTGCTTTTGTTATGATTAGTAGTGTTTGAGGTAGATTTAAATATTTTACATAGAAATACATACGCATACACTCAGAATAAATATTAACACAAATATATGAATTTTTTGGTGTGCCTATACAAATAATGAATGTAAGTTTTCTGCTGTTCACTCATTTCAGTCCCATTCAACTCTTTGTCACCCCATTTGAGGTTTTCTTGTCAAAGATACTGGAATGGTTTGCCATTTCCTTCTCCAAATAATTTTACAGAAGAGGAAATTGGGGCAAACAGTGTTAAATGACTTGCTCAGGGTCACACAGCTAGTATCTGAGGTCAAGTTTGAACACAGGTCTTCCTGTCTTTAGGCCTGGCACTCCATGCCCTATGCCACCTAGTTATCAAGGAGTGACTTTATAAGTACTACTTGGTACTTTATCTGACATGATATTTATTATAGGATAAGATGATTTGTAATATTAAAAAATGTGGAATATTCTGATTACATATATACATACGAACATATGTATACATGTGTGTATATATGTATATGTGTGTGTGTGTGTGGTATATATATATATATATATATATATATATAAACAGGAAGGAAGGGGACTTGAAATTGTCCTCTCCTCTTTTCAGAAAAATTACAAATCAATAATTCCAAAAGACAAGACTTACTCAATTTCAGAGAATTCTCAAAAAGTTACTTCCTGAAATATTTCTTTCCAGTGTTTGTCAGCATATGATCAAGAAACTAATCTAAATGACCCTCCTAATATGCTAAATTATATCTAGTATAAGTCCTTCATACCAGTATGAATAATCCTTTGTGGAACTGAAGATTTTGCTTTCTAGAATAGCTTTATATTCTTAAAGATTTCTCACTCTTTTTTTTTTTTTAACTTTTCCTAACTGGTCTTACTTTCTGGTCATTTAACATTTTTCAGGGTTCTCCTCTGAACCCTCACTAAGAAGCCCTGTCTAGGTTCTGCATGTTGTGAACTGGAGGCAATACAGAAATAACTGGAGAATTACTTCATGGCCCCTAACATTGCTGGCTCTAATTTATGTCATCCTTAATTTTCTAACAGCAGAAGTTTAATTACTTATGCTGAGTTAATAATTCACTGTAATCCTGAGTTCTATGTCTCATTTACCAAAGGACATTTAAATACTGTGAATAATACTTGTGTATTTGTTTTATCCAGATGTCCTGATTAAAAATGATTTTATTAGTCAAATATTTCAACTTTTGCTAATACTAGCAGCAACAAAGTTGTCAAGTTGACTTTCTAGAATGCTGACTCTGCTGGGAAATTCTGGGAATTTTGAAGCCTGAGCCCCATTAGGATTAAAAAAAGCAAACAAAAAAATGCAAAAACAAAACAAACTAAAAACTGGACCCACTTATTGCTCCTTGGGAAGAGCTTCCCTCCCTATCCTGGTAAAAATGCAACTTTTCAATACGTTCAAAACATAGCAAGACATATCACTATGACTAGCCTTCTCACTCTGCTTCCCTCCTATCTTAATGTAAAGTTTCACTGGAGTAAAAAAAAAATTCCTGTAATATATTGTAGTGCCTGGGAATACCCTCTCTGCTCCTCTTCCAACTCACAGTTTAGATCTTCCATATAAGGGTTCACCAAGTTGAAGGTACTATATGGGTCTACAGACATATAAAACGATAGTCCCCACCATTCTGTTTAATAGTCAGGAAGAAGATACAATTCAAAGGAAAGTCCTTTAATTTAATAGCATAATTTAAAAAAAGTAGCCATTATACATTTCTCCCATAAACCTAGGGCACACTCTCCCACAAACCAAACACTGTCAGTGGGAACATAAATAGGAGGTAAACTTGTAGGAGACACACGTGGCCAAGGAGTACTTGTGGGAGGACACAAACATAGAGAATTTCTGAGGTGTTGGCACATGTCTAAAGGGCTAGTTCTTGCTCCCAATATTATGAAGTCTTTTCTTGGGATCATGTGGCAGTCCTGATCCCTTATCTCTACTAGAAATGTTTTGTCTGCCAGATGCACTTCACTTTCTTGAATGCCGTTCAGTTGGAGATTTAGTGTTTGTTGACTTCTGCCCCACTGGACCTGAAGTCACAGATTTCTTTCTTCATGCTTCTAACTTTAACTCAAGACCTTGTGTCTTTTTCCTTCTCTCTCTTGGGAAGAACATATTCTTACCATACTTTTTTTTTTTTAAGTTTAAAGCCCTAAGGTTATAAATGGGCAACTAGCTAGCACAGTGGATAAAGAGCTGACTTTAGAATCAGGAAGATTCATCTTCTTGAGTTCAAATCTGACCTCAGACACTTACTAGTTGTGACCTTGGGCAAGTCACTTATCCTTTTGTGCCTCAGTTTCCTCATCTGTAAAATGAGTTGGAAAAGAAAATGGCAACTCACTCCAGTATCTTTGCCAAGAAAACTCCAAATGGGGTCACAAAGACTCAAACAGTGCCTATAAAGCATTCAAGAGATTCTTCTTTTATCTATCATTCTTTCATTCCACTACCAACCCACTTTCTTTTCTGGACCTGTCATGTAGAAGGGTTAGATTTATTCTATTTGGCCCTAGAAGACAGAACCAGAATCAATGTATGGGTGTTGAAAAGAAGGTAAATTAGGTTATCAGGAGAAAGTTCCTAACAGTCAGTCATCCAAAAATGGAATGGGATTTCTGGAGAGTCCCCCCAGCCCCACTTAGAAGGCTCTACACACAAGCTGAATTTCTGCTTGTTTGCTCTGTGATCACTGGGAATTGTTTCATGTTGGATAAGATGGGGCTGAGGGCCCTTCCAGCTCTGAGAGCTTGTGATTCTGTCATTAATCCAAAATTTGGCCTTGTTGGGATATGAGTGTTTGTGTGTATGTGTTCATCCCTGTATGAATGTGCATTTGTGTGGCTGTATGTGAATATATGTATGTATGTGCATGTTTCTGTGTGTGTATGTGTTTGTTTATGCACATGAAGGCGGTTATGGGGAAGAAACCACCCTGACTTTCTTTTTCTTTACTGAAACAGTACCCTATCTTACTCTGGCATTTTTCATACAATGGGCTTTCATGTTCAGGAGGAAATTTACTGTTGGCACCAAGTGCTTTTGGAGGCATAGCACAGAAACTCCCAATAAGATAGCTCTTGCTGTCAGTTTAAGCTAATCTCTGAACAAAATTTCTTAATTCAAGACTTGGGTTTTTCTGTCAGAGACCAGATTCTAGTTTGAGGTTAGTATTCCATAAGCCCCACATTTTTAATCTCTGATTCTCAGCGTAGACTGTGCCTACTCACAATACATGTAGGTCAAGAGTTCCTAATGTGGGGTCTGAGAACATCTAAAACATTTTTAATAATTATATTTCAACATAATTTTTCCTTTGTAATCCTTGTATATAACAGCAATGACAATAATAGTCGCTAATATTATATATAGTACTTTCTATATTCCTGGCACTGTGCTAAGTGCATTTCACAAAGATTATCTCATTTGATCCTTGGTTCTGTTACTTTGCATGGGACAGATGGAGAAACCGAGGCAAATAGATTAAGTGATTTTCCCAGGGTCACACTGGCAGTGAAGATCTGAGACTATATTTGAACTCAAGTCTGCCTTGACTTTCAAGCCCAGTGCTGTATTTCCTGAGCCTCCTAGCATCTAGAAATTTGATTCTGAGAAAAGCATCCATCAATTCCATCAGACTGCCAAAGGTGTCCATGACCCTAAAATAGTGAAGAACTTTTAAGGGGAGATACTGTTATTTAAGAATAACAATTGTTCTGGTCCAAAGGATCTGGTTTCTCTGTTCTAAGGCCCCTTCATCTCTCCATGAAAAATTAGGGAGCAGGAAGGGAGGGGGAAAGATGCAGAGACAAAGCTAAAAAGTAGGAAGGGGGAGGTCATCATCCTTCTCTTTCCTAGACATAGCCCTACTATATGTGTATTGTACACATATGGATACATATGCATATGCAATATATGTCAAAGGACAAACACAGATCTATACGTGCATACACACTTATTTATGTGTATATGTGCATGTGTGTATATGTATGTATGTGTATACAAAGATGAATCTGGCTTGCACAGGAACCCTGTCCTTACAGTGTCTTGTGTCAGGAGTCAGGTTTATCTTACTCCTGGCTAGAACATTTTGCACCAGTCCAGGGTAGATCTGGCCATCATCTAGGTACCTGAACAGGGTTTCCAGATTCTCTCTGTATATGTCAGTGAGTAGCTAGATGGAATACCAGCACCTGACCCTTTACACATCCACTAAGAATGAGTTTTGCCTCTTGAGCCAGGCTTTCTGTAGATTTTATCTATTTAAAATATTCTAAGACTCTGCTTGTCTCTCTCCCTCCCAGTAGAAAGGAAAAAATAGAGTAAAATTAAAAGCTATCATCATGTTGGAGGTGAGACATGTCAAAATTGTCATCAATCAACACACATTTATTAAATGTGTTTTCTGTTCCAGGTACTGTGCTTGGCACTGGAGATAACAAAGAAAAATGAAATTATTCCTACCCGCAAGGAGCTTATATTTTTCAGGGAGAGATATGAACACATTTGAATATATATAAAGGCAGGGGTTCTTAACAGTTTTGTCTTAGGCCCCTGTTGGCCATCCTGTAGATCTATTGTAAGAATAAAGTTTTTAAAGGGTTAAAATGTAATCCATAGGATTATAGAGAAAACCAATTATGCTGAAATATAGATACTAGAATATTTGAAAAAAAAGGAACAAAAGAAAAGCATGATCTTCAGGTTAAGAACCTCTAGTCTAAGTACATACAACTATCCAGATGTTTGTCAGGATAGGATAAAACCTTAATAAAAATGAATTTTTCACTTCTTATCACAAATAGTTTTCATAACTTTCATCCAAATCATTTTCTTTACACATATTGCTGTAGACAATTCAGGTTTTCTATCATGGTTGATATAAGCAAATATGCAGTCAGAATAAGAAAGTCTATACCCAGGTCCCATTTAGCATGAATAGTGAACCCCCTCCCCACAAAGTAGTTGCATTATTTAAATTCATACTGCATGTTTTCATTGGGCTGGACTCAACTAGCATATTTTACATAATTATAACTTTGAACAATGTGAATTTGAATATGTGGTATATATTTGCACACCATCCTAGAAAATTCCTCAGTGTTTTCATCCTTACATGTACTGATATAATTGAAGCCAAGGTGAAAAATTGTTGCTGATAGCATGGCATCCAAAAATGCTCCCTCTTCCAAGGGTTTCTGATTGGCAATATCTCAAGCCTTTTCCAGGGTTGGATAGTCTTTTATTGCGGAAGCACTCCATTACTCCATTTACCTGAATATTAATTTGAAAATCATAAGATTCTCTTATAGCCAGAGGGGAAAAATGATGGACAGTTTTGGCTTTTGTTCATTTTTTACCTAGGAGATAGATAAGGTAATTCCTCTTGCATTCTAAAAGAATGAAAGTTACCAGAATTTCCGGTGTGTTAATTGGACTTCATTTTCCCCCTTAGACAAGTTAGACAGAAGTTCATTAGTAATGAGGTATTGTTGTCTTAGATCAAATGGGACAGCAATAGACTTGAAGGAGTTGGGTCACCATATGACAGGGTTGGGAGGCATCCAAGGTTTCCTGTAATCAGTAGGAAGCAAGAGAAGCTCAGGGGACCATCTCAGTTGGAAGAGTTTTAAATGTTTGAAGATAGTCCCTTGGGAAGAAAGCAATTTATTAATTACTATGGTTGAAGAGTTAGTAATTACGAGTGTGATTTAAATCATATTGTTGATATTTCATGCAAAATATCTTGTCAAGCACAGGCAATTAATCAAACAATAGTTAAGAGGAAGGAATTAATTTAGAGCGTTCATTTGCCTTAATTAATTTTGGCACAACCTCATCAGGACTGAAGGAGGAATTTTGGGGGATTTCCATGACTAAAGGACCTTGGGGTATGTATAATGGCAGCATAAATGAGATAGGAAATTACCTCTAAAATATGAACTTGGGTAATAAAACGAGTTCATTGAAAGTTCTAACTTCACGAGTATCATTGTGAAGCAATGCAAATAATTAAAACTGGACAGTAATCGGTAAAGTGAATATTAAGATATGGTATGTTGCCCTAAATTCTAGATGAATGAAGAAAAGCGCTAAGCTGTATATCTATGTGACCAGATATCTAAATGTTTATCCCAATTCAGATTTCTATATAGCTAGAGCAAATTCCTATGATTTTTTAAATTATGTTCCTTGATATATTTGGTATATCTTGTAATATAGTTTGCGGTCAGGTGGAAACCATAGAATTATGTTGTAATAGTGTGCTAGACTTGGAAATATGTGAGATCTAGTTTCAATGAACAGATATTAGCTGGTTATGGTCATGAGTAAATCACTCAATCCCTTCCCTTCTCATAGCCCTTTATCTGTGAAATGACAATAATACTATTTGTAGTATCTACTTCATAAGGCTGTTGGAAAAAATCAAATCTGCATATGTGTGTGTATCTATAGACAGACAGATATATCAATAGAGATATATGTACACACATGTATATGCATGCATAGACACACAGACATATATATGTATATGTATATACATGTATATATGTGTATATATATCCATGTATATACATATATATGTATATGTATATATATGCAGAGACAGCTCTTTGTGTATCATAAAGCACTGTATACAATCAGTCATTACTAATTAGTTGAGAAAAATTATTTCCACGATAATACATTAATGAGGCCAGGAAAATGTTGTAAAAATATGTTCATGTAGATGTATTCACTTTCTTTTAAAAAGTATTTTTGAGCTGAATATTTATGGTGGCCACTTGTTAGCCAGTGATGATATTGAAATTCATTGGTTTAATGAGGATAATGCATTAATGGCCCATTCCAGGAACTTTTTGACAATAAAGTTTGTGATTTTAGAGTAGAGTTTTAATAAGGAATGTGTCATTTCAATGCCAAAATATCTAGTTATAATTTAGTAAGTCAGTTATGTAGACATCTTGTCTATCCAATGTCAGATATGTTTCCAAATAATAAATTCTTTTATTTTTTGGTGGGGAAATGGATATATCCTAGTAAGGAAATCTGATGCTTATTTGCTCCATGTCAAAACCATGTATTTATTTGTTAAATGTATATTTTGACAGCTGAAAATGGAGCATTTAGTACTGAATCCTTCATATATTTGGCAAAGTCTGGAATTTTGAAATATTTAATCAGCTTAAGTTGAAAAAAGTTGCATTTTAATTAAACATGTTGACTTGTTTTCCATATTTAGAAATATTCATTTAGAGATCACATTTGTTATGATAACATACAGAATTTCAGTTTAACATGTAGGCTTGGAAACTAATTCAAATACGTTATTTTAGTTTTTAAAATGGAAGATTGGATCTCTCCCCAGACTTAAACACTGCCCCTAAAGCAACAGGAACAGGCTAACACCTCCAGACATTCTTCATTCCCCTTGACTTGTATTCTTTCCATGTAGGAGTTGATCCACCTCTTTCTTGGGCTCCAGGGGAATGACAATCCCTTGTAAAGGACTTGAGAAGTCATCTTTTGCTACATCGCATCTGATGCAGTTAGTCTTTTTTCTTTCTTATTCATTGTTCTTGCACACACCCACACTAAGGCCAATAGGTGGAAGTTTGAGGGAGGCTGATTTTGGTTCATCTTTCTAAATTCAGAGCTATTCAAAATGGAATAGGCTGCTCAAAAATTTGCGAGCTCCCTGTGATTGGAAGTATTCAAACTGAAACTCAACAACCACCTCTTGGGAACAATGTAGATGGGCTTACTGCACTGGAAAAGGAAAAAGAGAGCGACCACTTCTAAGGTACTCTTCAACATGACAGACTTTCAAATACTTAAAAGATAGCTATTATGTTTCCAACCCCTCTGACCCTTTATTCTCCTATAGAAGAAGCATCCTCATTTCATTCAGTTTTTATCATATTAATACGAGAGGAAACATGGTATGGTAGAGTCAAGACCAGATACATCAGTGCTCCTATGCCAGTTCTGATATTTGTTAGTTCTATGACTTTGAGTGAGTCATTTCGATGTCTCTGAGTTGCAGCTTCTTCATCTTTAAAATGGAGTGACATTTATAATACCTCACAGAGATGAAAGTGCTTTACAAACCTTAAAGGGCCCTGTTAACACAAAGTGATATTCTCTTATAAAAATTGGTTTCCATACCCTTTCACTTTTCTCTGGTTGAACTCGAGGGGCATGCCGAATTAAATTAAATTAACTTTTTCTTTCTATCTTTGACTCAGGAGCTCAGGTTTTTTGTTTTGTTTTGATTTTTCCAGATATGGGCAAGCAGCTGGAATGTGAATGTGGTACCTGCCCTACCTCTCCTGCTTTCCTTAACCCTTCACTATAGGGTTGGGGAAAAAATGAACTGTACCTGTGATTTCTTAAGTATATGGAACTATGTATTCCTTCTATCAATGCAAGTTGCCTTCTTCTCTGCATATTGCAGGGTTGGAGAGTTGGCTACAGAGGTATCAAGTCTAGCCTGTAACGCTCCCAAGTACAGCCTGAACAGATTAAAATGTAGTTCCTTTCTGATTTTATGTTGATTTTTTTAATTAAAAAAAGACAGGGACATTATTATGGTGTAGAGAATCCCCTTTGCCCCCCAAGTTATGAGACAGGACCAAGATCATACAACCAGGATGTGTCAGAGAGAGCACCTGAGCTAGTTTTTTTTTAAATGTACTATTCTATTCTTCCCTAATTACATATAAACAAATTTTCAACATTTTTTAAAAATTGATTTCCAAATTCTCTCCCTACTTTCCCACCTGCCTTATTGAGAAGCAATTTGATATAGGTTATATATGTGCAGTCATGCAAAACATATTGTCATATTAATCATGTAAAATATCACATAGACACCTCCCCCCAAAAAACCAAGAAAAAGAAAATAAAAACGTATGCCTTGATCTATATTCAGATACCATCAGTTCTTTCTCTGGGGATGGATAGCATTTTTCATCCAGACTTGTCTTGGATCACTGCGTTACTGAGAGTAGCTAAGTCATTCACAGCTGATCTCATCTTAACGTTATTACTGTTTCAGTGTATAATTTGAACTGAGTTCTTTACCAGCTCTCTAGTCTCTACAACAAGCTGTCTCTTCTACCAAGTATAGAAGAATAAAAATATATATTTGGCTTACTACATGAAGGAAAAAAATGGCAAAAATGTTAGCAAAAATATTGATAAAAATACTGGCAACAAGTAAGAATATAATTTGTTCTATGTTGTGTAATATATTATATTTTAACATATAAAACACTATCAGCAAAACTGTTTCCTGTGAATTATTCACTCTACCATTGAGATGCTGCTATGAATTTTCATCTGCTAATTTAAATTCTATGTTTATTTACAAGATATAGACATCATCTTAAACAAAGCCTTAAAAAGAAAGCGTCTTGTTTACAAACATTTTTCCAATTTTTCCAATTTCTAAATACTTTTCTTTAATCCAAAGATCTGAGCTTCCTAATATGTTGAAAAATGAAGAAATAAGATTATGGAACCATATAATTCCTATCCCTCGGGCAGGACAGGTACTTCTAATGGGCTGCAGATATGGTTGGTTTCCCAGGCTCCTCCAGAAACATCTTTTAAAAACATTTTCAATTTATGGAAGTGATTGTTGACAACTGAAAACAAATAAATTAATTTACAAAAAAACCCACTTTCTGCAGAACTCAGGATAGAATGAAGATGCATGCTCCTGACCTGTAATTAGATTTTTCTCCCAGACAGTTCAGCAGTGAGAGTAAGAAGATTAGATTGTGTGTGTGTGTGGGGGGAAGGTCAAAATCAAAGGGTCTAGGGCATAGGACTGTAAAATCACAGATTTAGAGCTGGAAAGGACCTTAGAGGTTACTGAATCTAGTTGCCTCAATTAAATAATGTTCTTGGAACTCCTAACTTCAATGACCATCAAGGTGATTCCTCTTCTCAGTTATATGCAAGCAAATTGGAAGGTTCTTTATGTCTTACAGCCTAGCTACAGGAAGTGATATATTATAAACTTAAGTGAAAGATTAATCTTTCAACAAGTGTTTATTAAGTTCGTATTATGCAATAGTATTCTACCATGCTTGATGGTGGGGATTATGAAGACAGAAATGGAAATGTTTGTGGAGCTCATGAACTGGAACTATTCCTGGAGATAATGTAATATATTCATAGCTGGAGATATACAAAAAAACATTAAAATGATTTGGAAGAGGAAGGATACTTGCAGTTGTAGGGGGTAGCAATCAGAAAAGGTAGAAGGTAGCATTTGAGCTGAGTCTTGAAGGATGCTAGCGATTAGTAGAGGGGAAGGATGAGTATATCCTACTATGCATGGAGAAGAGCTAGTTCAAAGCTTCAGAGACAGGAAATGGAGAGTATTGTGTATGAAGGACAGTTAGAAGGTCAGATTAACTGGATTAAAACATATATGAAAGGGATGAATATGTAATAAGGTTAAAAAGGTAGGAAAGATGTTAAATGCTCAAAGAAAGGAGTTTTCGTTTGATGCTGGAGGCAGTAGGGAGCCACCAAAGGTGATTGAGAAGGGAAGTGACATAGAACTGCAGTTCAGAAAAATTACTCTGGCAGTTGTGTGGAATATAGATTGGAACAGATCAGAAGACTAATTAGGAGGCTGTTGCAATAGTTCTGGCTAGAGGTGAGGATGGCTTGAGTTAAGATGGCATCGTGGTGAAACATCAGTTTTAGAGATATGGACAATAAGATTCAGCAAGTAACTCAATATGTGAGGTGACAGAAAGTAAGAGGGGTCATGAAGACACTGAGGTTGTAAGTATGGATGACTGGGAGGATGGTGGTGTCTTTGAATGGGGAATAGGGAAGAGGGATGGTTTAGATGAGAGGAGCCAAACATGAACATTCCAGACTGTGTCCCAAACCAAATTAAAATGTAATGGAGAGATGTTTAACAAAATAAAAATAGAATTCAACAAGATAATGCAAATTTGAGGGAGCTAGGTAGTACAGTGGATAGAGTGCTAGACCTAGAGTCAGGAAGACTCATCTTCCTGAATTCAAATCTGGCTTCAGTTACTTACTAGCTGTGTGACCCTAGGCAAGTCACTTAATCTTATGTGCCTTAGTTTCCCCATTTGTAAAATAAGAGGGAAAAGGAAATGGCAAACCACTCCAGTATCTCTGCCAAAAAAAATCCCATATTGGATCACAAAGTGTAAGACATGCCTGAAGTGACTAAACAAAATGTGAATTTGTAGTTTCCTAAGTTTCCTAAGCCAGCGGGGATCCACAGTTTTTTCAGTTTGACACCATGAACTTAGAAATAAATAAATAATTAACTGCTATTTTCTGGGCACTGCATTAAACTTTGGGAATACAAATATAAAATGATAAAAATATAACATAAAATATAAAATGAATAAAATAATAAAATATAATAATAAAATAGCATAATATAATAATATATAAATGTGTGTTTTATATATAAATATGTGATATATAATAAAATAATAATAAATAATATTTAAAAATACAAATATAATTAAGAATGAGATAATCACCCCTTTCAAGGGGCTTACATTCTAACAGGAGAAGACAATCCCTAAAAACAAGCTATAAGTGGGGGGGCAGGGAGGGTTATGGGGCAAAGGTGAAAAAGTGGAAAGTTGGGAGTAGAGCCAGGAGATTAATGAACATGGATGGAAGCCTGAGTACTTCCTTAAATGGTGGCTCTGGGGAGGAACCCACTCACTGGAGGAGAGGTTAGAGGCATCTATGAGAAGGCTGCTAGGATAGGGGAGGAAATTTTGGAGGCAGGAACTGGACTGGAAGAGAAGACAGAATGAATTCTGCTTTAGACATGCTGAGGTTGATATATTTACCGGATACTTGAGTGAATATTTAATAGGCTATTGTTTCACATCAAGAGCTCAAAAGAGAGGCTGGGTACACAGATATGTGAGTCATCTGCATGAAGATAATCATTAAACTCATGAGAGCTGAAGTCAATAAGTAAAAAAGTATGGGGAAAGAAGAGGAGATTTGTTGTTGAGTCATTTCAGCCCTGTCTGACTTCATGACCCCATCTGGGGTTTTCTTGGCAAAGATACTGGAGTGACTTGCCATTTCCTTCTCCAGCTCATTTTACAAATGAGGAAACTGAGGCAAACATGGTTAAGTGATTTGCCCAGGGTCACACAACTAGTAAGTGTCTGAGGCAAGCTTTGAACTCAGGGAGAGGAGTCTTCCTGACTCCTTGCTTGGTGCTCAGTTCACTGGGCCACTTAGCTGCCAGAAGAGAAGACAGTGATAGCTAAAGACAGTGCCTTGAGGCACTGTAAAGGAGAGAGATGTGGATGAGGAGAGAGCAAAGGGGACTAAGGAGGTTCGGATATAAGATTTCACTTAGGGTACCATCATCTTTCCAGGCAACCAGGTGTGCAACCTTGGATCATCCTCTAATTGGATCATGACCCAGAGAGTCACGATCTACAGTTAAGAAGAACTGAAGGGATTGGAAGTGGTAGAAGACCTTCTCTAGTCATCCTCCTCCATTACCACACACCTTACCATACCCAACTAGTTTCTAAGACATCTATTCTACTTACACAACACCTCTTACATATATCCCTTCTCTTTATCCACGCAAGGCATCATCCCCCATAACTTCTCACTTGAACTGATTTAATAGCTTTATAATTGGTTCCTCCTGCCTCAAGTTTCTCCTCTCCTTAGTCCATTCTCTACACAACTGCCAAAGTGAAATTCCTAAAGCAGAGATCTGATCATGTGTTATTTCCCTGCTCCGTCAACTCCATCATCTCCCCATTACCTACTAGATGAAATCAAAACTCCTCATTTGGGCACTTAAGGTCCTTCACAACCTGATTCTAATCTATTTGTCCAGTTTGATTAATCCTCATCATAAACTCACACTTACACCCTCTCCAAGTTACATTACTTTAATATGTCTCTGAAACTTGTTATGGTGGAAGGAGTTTCCACCCTTGGAGTTTCTGTTAATAAGGTGGACACAGCTAGTAAGAATCTCAATCAGGCTTCAAACTTAGGTCTTCCTGACTCCAAAACCAGCAATTATAGACTGTCATTTTGTCCATGTATCATCAATCACAGTCATTTCCAAAGAGAAAACTCTCTTCCAGACCCTGTGTTATGTTTATGCTGAGATCCCCCCATTGGGTGATTTCATGGTCATAATCAATAATCATCTATTAAATATGAACTATATGCCCAATACTGCACTAAGCCTTTGAGGAATCAAAGACGAAAAGGAAACAAGGACCCTGCTCTACAGTTTACATAAATATCAGGACAGACAATATACACATCTGCAAATATAAATATGTATATATATAGTATATATGGTGTAATAAAAATATGTGTTATATATAAATACAGAGTACATATAAACATATAGTATATATAAATACAGTATACATATAAATATATATAAATTTATTTCATATATTTAAATATATTTATATTTATTTTATATTTAAACATAGTATATACATAAATATAGTACACATAACTATATAGTGTATATATTATAAGAGGGTACATATATATGGTGTATATATTATATATATAGTGTACAAATAAATATATTGTTTATATATTATACATAAATATAGACTAATATACATGTGTACATATAAATTTATGGTATGTATATATTATAAATAGTGTATACATTATATATATGGAAATATAGTATGTATATAAATATGTAGTATATATACTATGTATGTAATTACATATATATTGTATGCATATTATGTGTATATACCTATAAATCATATGTACAGAAAAAAATACAAGGTGATAGAGCGAGAGAGAGGGCATGAGCAATGAAAGTTGTCAAGGAAGACTTTATGTAGAGGATGATGTTTGAGCAGCCTTGAAGAAAACAAGAAATTCTTTAAAGACACTCATGCTAGGCAGAGGAGACAGATAATCCAAAGTCGAAGAGATGAGGGATTGTTGTCAAAGAGACTGTGGTGGAAGCAAAAAGAAAAGGCTGGATTGTGCAGATGCTACAGTACAGAAAGAATAAATAATATATAAAGATGATGGAAAGGTAATTTGGGGTTAGTTTGTGATGGACTTTAAAAAACAAGCTGACGAGTTTATTATGTGATCCTAGGAGGCCATTGGGAGCTACTGGTATCTTACGAGGTCAGATCCATAATTAAGGAAAATCACTTTGGAATCAATGAGGAGAAATGATTAGAGTAGGGAGAGACTTGAGGTGGGGAAACCAATTAAGAAGCTGTTGCGTGAGCAAGGTGATGAGGGCCTGGACATAGGTGGTGGTTGTGAGAGGAGAGACAAGGGTTTTTGGGTGGGAGAAAGATACTAGATGTGGTAGAGGTAAAAATGATGACATCTGGCAAACTACTTGGATATGGGACAGCTGGATGACTCAGTGGATTGAGCATCAGACCTGGAACTGGGAAGACCTGAATTAAAATATGACCTTAGATGCTTAGTAGCTGTGTGTCCCTAGGCAAGTCACTTAACTTCCTTTGACCCCAGTTTCCTCATCTGTAAAAGGAAGATATAGTAACAGTAGTACCTACATTGTTGCTGTGAGGATGGGATGAGATAATAAGTGTAAAGCACTTAGCATTAGTGCCTGACACAAAGCACTATATAGATACTATTACTATCAATAATAAAAATTATGTAGGTGTGAGGGAGAATGTAGTCAAAAATAACACTGATGTTATGAACCTGGAACCCTGGGACACTAGATGGGTGGTGATATCCCTTAAAAGAAGTGGAGAAGTGTGACAATATAAATGTTATTATTAATAATTATTATCATTTTTACGTAGGAATGAGGAGAGTGTAGTCAAAAATAACTTATGAATCTGGAACACTCGAAGGATGATGATATCCCTCAAAAGAAGCAGAGTAGTTATGATTTGGACTTGCTGTGTCTCCCCAGTTATGCCAAGCCTCAGGCTACATTTGCTTTACATGCTACCAATGTTCCACCTCATCTGCCCATAGCTTCATGCTCTAGTTTCGGTACCATATTTGCATTCATCCTTCAGATGCAACACATCCCAAGAATTCCAGTTGCTTTGACAGTAACTCGGATGGTAGAGTGTGAATCAGGCCCTAAGATTTCCTTGTGGGCCATCTGACACCATGCATGGCCAATGGGAGCCACTCACAAAGCAGTTCCTACAGCAAACCTATTATCTGTAGCAGGTCCCATCTTCATTTAGCAGTCTTAGAGCAGTACTGTATCATTTAGTTAATTAACACTTGACGAGTAGGCCGGAGTGAACAGCTGTGCAAGGAGGGTTTCTTTGAGAACTCATGAGGGGAAGGCTGAATGAGAGACATGTCATTTCCGGAGTTTGTTATCAATTAGTTACTGGGGACTTTGACCATAAATTAAGCCAATGGACAAGTAACACATGGCAGGGAAGAAGAGTGTTACTTCCTGGCACTTTTTTTTTAAAGAACAGTTTCACCAGCAAGTGTCTTTCTATCTTCTGGGTATGCCAGTATTGACTGGCTCCAAGTAAGAACGTTGTGAGAGTTCACCTCATCACTAGGCAGATGGCCTCCTGTTATTATGACTACATATTTCTGGAAGGCGAATCAAAACTTTCTAGGGAGGGGAAACACTCTTGCAACACAGTGCAGTCTCTAACGATTATTTCATTTGGGGAGGTGTAAAACAGATGCTTTTGGCATTGGATTGCTCTGTCATCAGTATGCAAAGCGTTCAGAGCTAGAAGTGTATGTATATGCTTAAATTCAAATTTAAATACTACACTGCTAAATTTGTTGTATCAAAGGCAAATATATAGAACATAAAATAAGTGATTATCAGAAAACATTTATTAAGCAACTTCAAAGTGTCAAACCACTCTTCTAGATCCTGGGATCAAAAGTAAACTAAAAGAAATAAAATAATCTTTGTCAAAGGGTGAAAGTAACTAACATTTATCTTTTGAGAATTACATTGAATTTTAAATAATATTTTATTTTCCCCTACTTATATGTAAAAACAATATTTAACATTCACTAAAAAATTCGAGTTCCAAATTTTCTCTCTCACTCTCTCATCTCCCCCATCCCTGGGGCAGTAAAAAATTAGATAGAGTTTATACATGTTTAATCATGCAAAACATATCAGTAATGTTGTGAAAGAAGACACAGAACCAGGGGGAAAATATAGAAGGTGAAAATGGTATGCTTTGATCTACATTCAGTCTCTGTCAGTTCTTTCTCTGAATATGGATGATAGCATTTTTCATCATGAGTCCTTTGGGATTGTCATGGATCATTGCATTGCTGAGAATAGCTAAGTCATTCATAGTTGATCATCATATACTATTGCTAACATTTACACATTTCTGGGGACTTACAAGGGAAATGAGGCAGTGTTATAGAGCAGTAAAGAGGCCACTGGATTTGGAATCAGGAGATCTTCAGGTCCAATCCTGTCTCAAACACTTAAGTCTCTCAATGTCTGTTCTTCACCTAAAAAACAAGGGAACTGAACTCAGTGACAGCTAAGTTCCCTCTCAGTTCTAAATTCATGATCTTATGATATGTTGCAAATCCTGGAAAAGCAAAATCAAAGTGACTCAATAATTTTTGGTGTGGGGAGATGTGAGGGGTGAGATTGATACCATTGTCAAAACACACATTGTTGCGGGTCAACGCACATGTGGCAAAGCCTGGAAGGAGTATAGTTTGTGGTTTTGCTATTTGCAATTATGGTCTCCCCATCCCTACCCTTAGGTGGGGAGATGGACCCTATAACCCTTCAAGCTTCCTTTCAGATCTAAAATATTCACAAATGATAGAAATGGAAGAAGAAAGATGCACTTAGGTGAAGAATTAACAGAGGTCAATACAAAGATATGTACAATCAAAACTCTATAAAAAGTGGCTTTGGGGGGAAAAGACAGAAGATAAAGAAGGAAAGGCATGCTAATAAGCAAATTACAAATACAGAGAAGGGAGGAAGACATGGAGAAGGGGGCCGCAGATAAGGGAGGGAGTGTTGGCAATATCACATGAAAGTTGATGTACATTTTGAAAATAACAAGCAGTACATGGTAGATTTATGATTCTGCATATGACTCCATATGCAATTACCCTTTCATATAACCTTCTGGCTATCAAAATACTCATGTTGGTTGATGATTCTCAAGTGCACAATGTAAAAGAAGACTTACAAAAAAAGGGAAATCGGACTGCCTTGTGACATGATGGGCTTCTCTTTATTAGACTACTTCAAAAAAAGACTGGATTACGATTTCTCAGGTATATAAAAAAAGGAATTACTTGAGGGATACTTGTTGGACTAGATAATTACTGAACGTTCTTTCCAGCTCCGTAAATCAGTATTCAGGAAGAGGGAAGGTAAAAGGTTTGAAAATAGAATAGAAGGATTAAAAAGGGAGCGCAATCTGTATTTTTGGCTAAAAATAGTTATTGGGTCACTCTACTGGATGGGAAAAATGGAAAGAGGATTAAGGGAAAGCCTAAGAAATACTGAAAAGAAATTGGTATTTTTCTTCAAGGACCTGAAAGGCACACAGTATTCTGATTGGGAGCAAAGTATAATAGAAGTAGTAGCAAGACATGATTGGAGTTGGAAAATCCAAGTCGGAGTCTCTGCTCTGCCATTTACAAGCTGACCATTATCAACAGTTGAGTTCTATAACTTGGTCTGTTTCCTCATCTGTAAAATGGGAAAAAAGCTATTTGTGTTGCTTGCCTCACAAGTCTGTGATGAGAAAAGAGCTTTGTAAACTGCAAGTTACCATGATTCCTATCATCACCATTAACTCATTTTTCTCATCTATGAGGGATGAAGTTCAGACTGAGGACAAGTTGTTTATTCTCCTTTTATGATTATTTTACATTTAATGTTCTAAAGACCACAGGTCAAGTGGATAATAATAGCATTATGTATAATTAGTATCATAAAACTATAAATCTAAAAGTATATGTAAAATTATATTAGTATTATGTATAAGAGTTTTCGGACAGAAACTCCTCTTCCACAGAATCACTGAAAGCAATGTATATATGTATTCCTAGTGTCTAACAGACAGAATCACAAGGATGATATATGTAGTACTACATCCTGTTGCTACATGGCATTCATTTCTTCCACTTGGTCTCTTTATTTTGAAAGCTTTTCATTTTCTCTAGTTTGTATTAATTCTCAATTTTTAAAAAAATTATTTCATTTATTTTCAATGTTTGACAATCACTTCCATATAGCTTAGATTTTTCCCTTCCCTTCCCCCCCACTTCCTCCCTGAGATGGCATACAATTTTATATAGGTTCTACACATACATTCCTATTAAATACATATTCATCTTAGTCAGGTTGCATAGAAGAATTAAAATGAATGGGAGAAATCATAAAACAAAACATAATACAAAAGAAAATTGTCTACTTCATTCTGCGACCGAATTCCATAATTCTTTCTCTGGATGTAGAAGGGATTTTGCCTCAAGACACCATTGGGAATTATTGAAGTCCTTGCATTGAAATGAAGTACTAAGTCTACCAGAAAAATTCCTCACACACTGTGGTTGTTGCTGTGTACAAAGTTCTCCTGGTTCTGCTCCTTTCATTCCATATCTGTTCATATAACCCTTTCCAGGCCTCCCTGAAGTCCTCCTGCTCATCATTTCTTACAGCACAATAGTATTCCATTACATTCATATACCACAACTTGTTCAGCCATTCCCCAATTGATGGGCATCCCCTGGTTCTCAGAAATTTTAAGGAGAAATGTGGTTATACTGACATATCATCTCATATCTTCTATCAACCAATCTGTAATAAATAAACATTTATTAAGCACCTACTGTGTGCTAGGCACTGGGGATACAAATACAATGAATGAAAGAAAAACAACTTTATTCAGTTCTTATTTTGGGCCAGGCACTGTGCTCTCTTTTCACAGTTTCCTTTACAGGAGACTGGAGGTCCAGAGGTGGGAAATGACTTTTCCAAAATCAGCTAGGTTCATAGGAGGTTGATCCAGGGCT
Organism: Bettongia penicillata ogilbyi; assembly: GCA_023548195.1. Taxonomy (NCBI): domain Eukaryota; kingdom Metazoa; phylum Chordata; class Mammalia; order Diprotodontia; family Potoroidae; genus Bettongia; species Bettongia penicillata. Next base: position 3,595,304 of record JAJHZJ010000448.1, read on the forward strand.
TAAATTCAGGTCCCTTGAGTCCAAAGCTAGTGTTGTTGCTTTTTTCCATTACACCTGATTCAAAATGTCTCATCTCTATGACTATAAATGCCGCTGTTCTTCAATCATTTTCAGTCACATCTAACTCTTGGTGACCCCACTGGAGGTTTTCTTAGCAAAGACACTGGAGTAGTTTGCATTTGATTCTCCAGCTGATTTAACAGATGAGGAAACTGAGGCAAACGGGGCTAAAGTCAGCTTTGAAGTCATGAAGATGTTTTCTTCATTCTAAGTCCAGTGTTCTATCCATGTGTCATCTAACTTCTATACCATACAAACACACACACACACACACACACACACACACACCTTGTTGCTGTATACTCCTATGTATAACAGAAGTTATCCCCAAAATCTTAGTTTAGTTTTTGGCTATTTAAGCTTTAACACAGAGCCTACCTCCACGTAGATTAACCATAAACCTTAAATGTTTTATAATTGGTAGTCCCTACCTTGCTTGTCCAGGTACATGATTACCAACTAGAACAACTGCCAGGGATAATCTTTACGTCTTTGAAGAAATTCCAATTGCTTGTGGGATTTTTTTCTTTGAAGAAGTCTCAGCCTTGTCATATTTTACAAGTTCTCTCCCCCACTCCTATCAGAGAGAATTATACCATATCATTTCTAGTATCTCTCTTATTTGATTCATCCTTAAGTAGCAGGGGAAATATGGGAAGGGTCCACACAGAGATCCCTAAATAGCCAGAGGGTGCAACAAATGATTTGTTGAACATGTTTGTAGTATTTAATCAAGCAAGCAGAGGATCTAGCCCAACATCTTAGTCTTACAGATGAGGCACCACATTATAGAATGACTTATCCAAAGTCACCCAGGTAGTTGGTAGCTGAGTGAAACTTCAGACCAGGCATTTTGCCATGACTCCCTGTTTCTCACCTAGGTTAAGGGTACCTAAGGCTATAAAAATTTTAAAAAAGCCCTCTAAAGATTTCAAAGTCAAGAGTAGTCATCAGGGTAATGCAGGGGGGGAAAGATAACTCAAGAGAAATGAAAAATATAATGCAAATAATCTAACTTGCCCTTTCTTATTTCTGTGACTTTAAAAAGACTGTAGACCTTCTAAGTAAGCCAATTAAATTCTATTATCTTAAGTATTATACACACACATAACACATATGTATGTATGTGTATATAGACAGACAGGCAGACAGACAGATAGATAGATAGATAGATATGGATATATAGAGGGATAGAAACATAAAAAGGTCACTGCAGACTTTGAAACAGAGCAAAAATCAAGAGACTCTTTTCACTGAATGCCAAAGACCCCTGGCAATTATCTCTGATAAAAATGAAAGGACATTCTGGCAAGAATAATCAGTAGTTGAAAGATTCTTTGCATCTGGATGAATTGACAGGCTTTACCTGATGGAGTGTAGGTTGTAATGAAACTCTTCTCCTTAATTAAAACTTTTAAGGTGTGCTTTTTGTTTTTAAGTCCCCCAGATTTTCACAGAATTTAGTTGGAAGGTTCTGGAAGCACATAGGCAGAAACACATTGTGTGTGTGTGTGTGTGTGTGTGTGTGTGTGTGTGTATGCACATGTGCTTGTGCCCCCAAGGGCAGGTTAATAATGCATTCTGATTCAAATCATCTTTCCCGGTGCTAAAACTGACCTAGTTTTCCTTTCAGAGACTAAAGATCTTCTGAAACACTTTCACCTTAAAAATGATGCAACTTATACCTTGCCCTGCCTTGTATCCTATAATTAAAACCAGCAGAGAAAGCTCCATAAAATTTAGTTCATTTTCAGGTTTGGGTGTTTTTTTAAATGAGTTACCATCTCTACTGTCTTAGATGAAATGACACACCCACAGCTCTCTCATGCCAGCGAAATTTTCTGACAGCAGTGATAATGATGCAGATGTTTTTTTTTTCCCTTTGTCGTTATCTTCCAACAATATCCCTAATGAAAACACATGACAACTTCTTGGCAATTTTTAAAAAATGCATTTTCAAAACAAAATATTCAAATACCTGCACCCTCAAATGGCAAATGTAAACAGCTCATTATTTCTTTGGCATTTTTCTCTCCATGTGTTAGGTGGTGACAAGCTCATGAAAGCATGTCTTTTCTGTGTTACGGAATTAGCTTTTACAAAAGCCAGGGCTGATCCTAGGTGAATTGGCTTCTTCTGATTAGAGAAGAGGGGTCAAGGCTCCAGAATTTTGTTCTTGGAAATGAATTTGCTGTGCAGTTTTGAATTTAGCATATTTAAGGATAGGCTCATTCAGTTTCAAAATACAATTGAGGCTTCCTGTAAGAACTGTAAATGTCCATTCATAAATTCATCTCATTCTCTTGGGATTCACTGATGAAATGAATGGATGGATGAGAAGAGAAATTAAGGGCTTACTATGTGCTAGACCCTGTGCAATGGTGGATACAATGATTTTTTAAATCCTGTATCCTGTCCTAATTACATTTCCATGATGGAAGACAGAATGCAAAGGGAACCAGGGATCAAGGGAGAGCTGTTTTGTTTTGAGAAAGGCTCTTTCATTGAGCAAGGGTGATAACAAGGAAGAACATGAGAGATGACCTGGTAGATGGTTGGATACTTGGTAGGATGTGAAGCTGAAACATGGTCTTGTCACCTAGGGCCTTTCAGTAAACAAACTGGGCTAAGTTCAAAGATAAGTGAATTCACCTCCCCAGAGGTTTTGGAAGACCCCCTGAGTTCAATCATTAATTTTCTTATTTTTTTAAAGGGCTATATAAAATCTTTTTTTGGGGAAGGAGGGTACTGTTAGAGGTAGGAGGGTGAAAAGGAGCACCTTGGCTGATTAAAACAAAATATTTTTTAAAGCAATATGATGAGGATAATTTTTAAAAATCCATTTGGGTGTTTTCTACAAGATAAAAATCTGGATACATTTAAATATGTATATGCATATATCATATATCCACACATGTCTATGTACACATTGAAATATATAGCTACAATTATATTACATTTGTAATTTAATATAGGTATCATATGTATATGCATGTGTTTTATATGTGTGAGTATATTTAAAACCTACACTTTTTGGAAGACACAATAAGGTCAGTTTCATCTCTATTTAAGTGGCAAAGTCTATACAAACTTAATGGAATAGACTGAATAACTTTTCAATGTGTGAGTTCAAGGTGGCCAACCATTTGTAATAATTAGGTCAAGTAAAACGCTTGCTGAGTGATCGGCTGGACACGTTGGTGTGTACCTTATGGCAATCCAGAATTACATCTGCCCTGTATTATTTTTGACCTTAGTAAACCTACATAAGTTGAAAGATTTCATGATAGGTTATCTGAAGATCAGTGCTTATAACTTCTAGCCTTTGTTTTAATGAGAAAAGCATATTTTAGTATGGTCTTCTTTCCCCCTGCTCTTTTCATATTGCCAAGGTAAAAAGTAGTCAAACAAAGTAATAGTTTCTATACAATCACAGACTTTGAGTGCTATAGGTCCTTAGAGATTATTTAGTCCAACATCCTTTTAGGAGGGAGCCAAAGCCATAGGAATTCAATATTTTCTCCAAGGTCATAGAACCAGTTAACAAAGACTTCAGGATTCAAACCAGAGCCTCTTGATTCACAGTACAAAGCTTTTTTCCATTGCAGCAATCATATCCTTCCCATCACTTTATAAATATTTGTTAAATACCTACTATGTGCAAAACACTTGGGCATACAAATGCAAAAAAAGAAAGTAAGGAAGGAGGACATACAAAAAGGAACTGAAAAAGAGGTGCAGAAAATGTGGGTACCTGGATAGGAAGCAATATGGTGAAGTCCATAGCAGTGTAGCCAAAAGGGAAAAAGAGAGTTGGCAAGTCTGGGTGCCCTGGGACAAACTCTGCTCCACAGTTTGGAGGGGTAGAACTTAGGGCAGTTCTTCTTATGGCCATGTTACTACTTGAAGTATGCAGCTAATTAGGACTATGTGCAACTCTTTGTGGCAGCAAAGAACTGAAAACAAAAAGATGTCAACAAAAAGATGTCTACCAGTTGGGGAACGGCTAATGAATTGTGCTATAGGGATGGAATGCAATGTTAGTAGGATGCTGGAGACAGCTTGTACTGGTTCAAGAGAGCCGGTTGTTGAATTTTTCAGTATGAGAATTTATGCCTTAGGAGTCAACAGACACTGCAAATCAGGGCATGATTTATGGTTTTGTTGCTTCTTAGATTTATTAAGAAAGTAGTGAATAATGTATATCAATTTAAAAAATATGTCATACATACATTTGGGGGTGGGGAGGATCCAGTTGTTAATCATTTATTAGCACCTTTGCATGTTCCTGTCCTGTAAAAAATAATAAATTTGGGTAATATACAGAAACATGGGAAAATATGTGAGCTGGCACAGCACTAAGCAAGTAGATCCAAGAAAACAACATACTCCATGACTACAATGCTAGAAGAAGAATCAGCCAGCACCACAACAAAGCAGTCACTACTAACTGGGGCAAAATTATTATGGCCAAGCTTGGTCCTGTCGGGGGCGACGGTCCCCGATCGACCCTCCCTGTGGGTAGTAATCCCTCACTCTGCATCACGCAGCTTCAGACGTCTCTGGACCCGTCCCAGGGGATCAGAGTTCGGGTGGAAACCAAGCACGAGCCAGGGTGGTAGAGCAAAGCGGGTGTTTATTCAGCAGTTCTCATCAGTCCAGTCCCCCCGAACCCCTTAGGGCGTTGCCTTATATTCCTTATCCTTTCCGGGTTCTAGCCCTTACTTCTCTGATTGGTGGTTAAGCCTTGGTCAGCCCTCAGCATCTATTCTTAGAGCCACGTTACCGAGTTGGCTGATCGTGTCCCATTATGATAGGTGGGGGCCCCACTAGTACCTCCCCGAGGGCGATGCAGAGCCTTCCACGAGCCTTCCTTGCGCCCAGAATGGGGAAGTCACGAGCTAGGCGCGTGATCACCAGTTAGGGCGGGTATAGACTCCCGGCCGTCACCTATCCACCCAGGAGGTCCGGTGGCGGCCCCTCACATGGTCCCAAAGAAGACTTCTCCCCTCATTTCTGTGCTGAGGTGGGGGACCATGGGTGTTCAACACTGCAAATAACATAAGATAAATTTTGTTGATTAAGCTTTTCTGGGGGCATGGGGTGTTCTATGTATTTTTAACTTGGTCCTCTGGGAGGGGGAAGGAAATGAAGAACAAAGGACATGGTAGAAAATGTACATGATTTAAAGGAAGCAGATCCAGGGCAGAGATGGAGGAAGAGGGCAGAGACGCATATGGTGACTATAAGAATGTAAATGGAGAGAGAAATTTTTAAAATATTTATGGTGGGATAACCATAATGACCAGAGTCAATCCCAGAGAAAAGTTTTTTAAAGTTTCTCCTCATTATAGAAGTAGGTGTCAGTTAAAATACTTTTTAAAAAATACAAATTAAAACCTTTCTTTCTTCTAAACCCAGACACCTCATTGCTACACATACAGTGATACTCCAAGGAGATCAAATGGAAAGAAAGATCCACATACATCATAATACAGCAGTATTATGTACTACTCTCTGTAGTAAGGAAGAATTGAAAACCAAGTGGATGCCTATTGAGAACAGCATTGTGTAGTCTAGATTACTACACTTGGAGGCAAAGTCTGGGTTCAGAGCTTTCCTTAGCACCTATGTGACTGTGCAAATCACTTAACCAAATCCCTTCAATGCTTTAATTTCTGTAAAACAATGGAGCTAAATTCATTGACCTCCAAGACCTGCTTTAGCTCTAAATTTATGATCTGATGATTGGAGAATGGATAAATAAATTGTAGTGTTTGAATATAATGAAATATTTATTGCAGCATAAAAAACAATAACTATTAAGAATTTGGAACCACATGGAAAGATTTTAACAAATGATACTGAGAAAAACACGCAGATCCGGAGTGGGGGTAAAACATATGTAGTGAGTATAAGAACGCAAATGGAGAAAGAAATTTTTAAAAATTGAAAGTAGAGGTGGAGCCAAGATGGCGGAGTAAAAAGACTCACGTATGCTAGCTCCGAACCCACAGCCCATATATTTCCTGCAAGAAGAATTCCCCACAAATTCTGGAGAACTGCAAGGCGCACAGAAACATAGTGGAAAAGATTTCCATTCCAGAGAGCCCTGGAGAGCCGTCCCCAAAGGTCTGTTGCGCTCCAGACAGCAGAGTCCACCCCTGTGCTGCCCTGACCATGCAGCCCCAGAGTTGCAGATCCGAGGAGGCTTCAGGGACGGAACCTCCAGCGGCTGCGAAGGTCCCTCCGCCCACAGACGCTACAGGTCAGTGAAAGAGACATCTGGCCTGGGCCAGAGGAGAGCAGGGTGCCTCCGTGGCTCGGGCCACCTCGGGAGGAAGCAGCGGAGGGAGCGGCAGAGGCAGCGGCAGAGACAGTGGTAGCCGGGACTCCCGCAGCAGGCAGAAGTTCAGGGCCATTACCAAAAGTCTCTGCATAAAGCCCCTGAGGGAACTGAGCCTGGGAGGTGGTCCTGCCCCCACCCCAGCACCAGAACTTAACCTCACAAGCCCATTTGAATCTCAGACCCCAAGCACTAGCTGGGCGGATCTAGGCGGGAGTGGACAGGAATCTCAGAACTCAAGTAACTGGCTGGGAAAATGCCCAGAAAAGGGGAGAAAAATAAGACTATAGAAAGCTACTTTGATGGGGTGCAGATGTTCCCACCTTTCAATTCTGATGACAGGAACTATTCTTACCATCAGGGAAAGACGTGGAGGTTGGGGCCTCTGTATCCCAGACATTCCAGGTGGATGTCCGGTGGGCTCAGGCCATGGAAGAGCTCAAAAAGGATTTTGAAAATCAAGTTAGACAGGTGGAGGAAAAACTGGGAAGAGAAATGAGAGAGATGCAAGAAAAGCATGAAAAACGGGTCAATACCTTGGTAAAGGAGACCCAAAAAAAGGCTGAAGAAAATAACACCTTGAAAAATAGGCTCACTCAATTGGCAAAAGAGGTTCAAAAAGCCAATGAGGAGAAGAATGCTTTCAAAAGCAGAATTAGCCAAATGGAAAAAGAGGATCAAAATCTCACTGAAGAGAATAGTTCTCTCAAAATTAGAATGGAATAGATGGAGTCTAATGACTTTCTGAGAAATCAAGAAATCACAAAACAAAACCAAAAGAATGAAAAAATGGAAGAGAATGTGAAATATCTCATGGAAAAAACAACTGACCTGGAAAATAGATCCAGGAGAGACAATTTAAAAATTATGGGACTACCTGAAAGTCATGATCAAAAAAAGAGCCTAGACATCATCTTCCATGAAATTATCGAGGAAAACTGCCCTGATATTCTACAACCAGAAGGCAAAATAAGTATTGAAAGAATCCATTGATCACCGCCTGAAAGAGATCCAAAAAGAGACACTCCTAGGAACATTGTGGCCAAATTCCAGAACTCCCAGCTCAAGGAGAAAATATTGCAAGCAGCTAGAAAGAAACAATTCCAGTATTGTGGAAATACAATCAGGATAACTCAAGATCTAGCAGCTTCTACATTAAGGGATTGAAGGGCGTGGAGTAGGATATTCTAGAAGTCAAAGGAACTAGGACTCAAACTAAGAATCACCTACCCAGCAAAACTGAGTTTAATACTTCAGGGGAAAATATGGTTTTTCAATGAAACAGAGGACTTCCAAGCATTCTTGATGAAAAGACCAGAGCTGAAAAGTAAATTTGACTTTCAAACACAAGAATGAGAAGAAGCCTGAAAAAGTAAACAGCAAAGAGAAGTCATAAGGGACTTACCAAAAGTGAACTGTTTACATTCCTACAAGGAAAGACAATATTTGTAACTCTTAAAACTTTTCAGTATCTGGGTCGTTGGTGGGACCACACACACACATACACACACATGTACATGTGTGCACGCACACACACATACACACATGTACGCACATACAGAGACAGAGAGCATAGAGTGAATTGAATAGGATGGGACCATATCTTAAAAGAAATTAAGGTAAATGGTGAGAGAGAAATGTAGTGGGAGGAAAGAGGGTGAGATGGAATGGGGTAAATTATATCTCATTTAAGAGGCAAGCAGGAGACTTTTTCGTGGAGGGAAAAAGAGGGGAGCTAAGAAAAAACCAAGAAGTTTACCCTCATCACATTCGACTAAAGGAAGGAATAAAATGCACACTCATTTTGGTATGAAAACCTATCTTACAATCAGGAAAGTGGGGGAGAAGGAGATAAGCAAGGGGGGGGGGGATGATGGAAGGGAGGGCAGTGGGAGGAGGGAGCAATTTGAAGTCAACACTCAGGGAGGGACAGGATCAAAAGACAGAATAGAAACAATGAGGGGCAGGATAGGATGGAGGGAAATACAGTTAGTCTTACACAACACGACTTTTATCAAAGTCATTTGCAAAACTACACAGATAGGGCCTATATTGAATTGCCTGCCTTCCCAAAGGGAATGGGTGGGGAGGGAGGGATGGGGAGAATTTGGAACTCAAAGTTTTAGGAACAACTCTTTAGTATTGTTGTTGCTACTAGGAAATAAGAAATACAGTTAATGGGGAATAGAAAGTCATCTGGCCCTACAGGACAAAAGAGAAGATGGGTACAAGAGAAGGGAGGGATGACAGAAGAGAGGGCAGATTGGTGATAGGGAAAATTAGATTGCTTGGTGTATTGGGGTGGGGGGAGGGGATAAAAGGGGAGAAAATTTGGAACCCAAAATTTTGTGAAAATGAATGTAAAAAGTTAAATAAATAAATTTTTATTAAAAAAAACAAAAAATAAAAAATTCTAGACCATGTAAAAAAAAAATTGAAAGTAGAATTAACCCTAACGATCAAAGTTAGTTCCAGAGAAAACTTTACAAAATCTCTCCTCCTTACAGACATGGGGTGCGCAGGGTATGGATATGGAGAACTGCATTTTAACATTAGTTGATATTATGTTGATGTAGTTTAGTAATATAAAATATTAATATGGTTGGTTGGTTTTGTAAGATGACTTTTAAAAATAATTGCTCCTTTTTAAAGCCTTTGTTTACAAGAGAGTTTATCAGTGGATGGAGAGGATCATTGCTAAATTCACAAGTAAATGAAATGTGGAAAAACAAAAGGCATGAAATAAAATCTGAAAAAGAGAAAAGAAAAAGCCTTCCCTTCTACTGGTCAGCAAATTCATCTTAGTACTTCTGAAGTTTCTAGGCAAGGAATAATTGAAAAACCATGGTCACTGCGTTGTGTACCCATTTGTTATTTCCTGGATTAGAGAATAATAACTTCTGTAGTCTTTGCTCAATAATATAGTCTGCCTTTAAGTACAAAAATTATGGACATGAACTGCACCTTTAAGACTAGCGCTATGTGCATTTGACTGATTAACAGTATTATGAGTGCTTAATATTAGTTTGGCACCCATCATGTTAAATTCAAACTGAGTCTGTTCCCCAGGATGAGCAAATTTCACCATTGATGTAATTACACCTTTGGGAGCTATGTAGAGGGGAAATTCAGTGATGAAATGGGGCTGTAATAAAGTCCTCTTGATTACCAGATGGATGGCATTCTAGAATTTGTTTCACTTGATTTTGTGCTTTTGGTGGCTCATGATGTCAACAAGGTTATGATGAATTTCATGTTTCTTTTTGGGATATCTTAAATTGTTTCATAAATAGTTATTCAATAAGAACTCACATTATACCCACTTTAAAGATGAAGACACTGAACCTCTGAGAGGGTAAGTGCTTTGCGCAGCATCACATAGTACATTTCTTTATTTGTAAAATAAGATTAGTTGACTAGATCACAGGCTCACTGTCCTACAGCCTGAGGCCAGAACCAGATTAAAATGTAATTGAGAAGTATTTGACAAAATAAATAAAACATAGATAAGATTATATTTTAAAATTACGTCAGTAACTGACCCACAATATGTGGCCTTATGCATGGATGAGTGGCCTCCATTTCTACTTGAGTGGGCACTGCTGGGCTAGATGATCTCTGAGGTCCTCTCCAGCTTTGAATCATGCATAATCAGGAGGTTGATTTAGATGTTTGCTAAAGTCTTTGGAGAGCCAAGAGAGTACAGTATCAGAGAGAAGTAAAACAAGTTCCCCTCTCCTTACCCCAGGGTCCCCGCCTCCACTGTCCTCCTCCCACTTCCTTTAAACAGCACATTTTGATCTTGATTGGGAAATCCAATAAAAATCCAGTGAATCACTTTCTCAGCCCAGGTCAATAGAGAGAGATAAGAAAAGTCTATGGGCATGGTTTTTATTTATTCAGTCATTTTCAGTCATGTTTAACTCTTTGTGATTCCTTTTGGGGCTTTCTTGGCAAAGATACTGGAGTGGTTTGTCATTTCCTTCTTCAGCTCATTTTATAGGTGAGGAAACTGACACAAATAGGGTTGATTGACTTGTCCAGGGTCACAAACTAGTAAGTATCTGAGGCTGAATTTGAACTCAAGTATCCCTAACTCCAGCCCCTGCACTCTGTTCACCATGCCACCTAGTCTGTAGGGTGGATAAGGAGGAGAAGGGACTAGGACAAGATAGGGAAAGAGTTCTCTCTAGGGATCAGTGCCTGGAGCATTCCAGGGCATGGAGAAGCTGTGCATCAGGGCAAGACAAGATCCGTCATCCAGCAGAGAGGAACCTAAAGTTGCATATAATGCAGGGATAAGTAGAAAATGGCAACTGTATTGCTTGTGGCAGAGTTCCAATCACAGGTCCAATGCAAACTGAAAGAAGATCTATAGCTAGGGGATGTGTCACAGACAGGAGAGGTTTCAGGTCCTAGACTGTATACTAAGCAGGAGGAGAGCTCTTAGAAGCGAAACAGCAGCTGTGTGGCTTGGACCCAAGTAGGGAAGCAGGGTCTCAGTTGTAGTTACAAGTTTAGAAACTGCAATAATTGCAGTGTAATTCCAGGGCAGGAATCCCAGACCAAAGGGGAGCCCGCTCTGAACCAACAGAAATTCCCAGCTAGTCAATAGTAGCTGCATCCAGGAGAGTAATGTGATGGAACTCACAAAGGCAAGACCACATGGATGTTTCTGAGGTCCAAATCCTGGTCAGGAACATGTGGAGGTCAAGCCAGAAGGACAGAAATCAGACTTGCCCTGGATCAGATCATTTTGGGAGCACAATAAACTTGCAGATCTCCATCCTGAGCTGTTCCCTGAGGTCCTGGTAGAACATGATGTTCGTACCCAAATAAAGCAGCACCGGCACCATCTCAGACATTTCTTCCTAAAGTACATATCATCTAGCCTTACATAAAGTCTAAAGTCAGGTAATCAGCTTGGAAAAATGAGCAAACAAACAGAACCCTAACATAAAAAAAGCTGTTATGGTGACTATTGATGCTCAAGATGTAGATCCAGAAAAGAATGACTCCAAAACATCTACAAGCAAACCCTCAAATTAAAAGCATTGCTTAGGTTGTAGAATTCCTGGAAAAGAGACAAAGCAAGAATTTTCTTTAAAAAGAATTTCTTTAAAAAGAATTAAAATGGGTTGATAAATAAAATGAGAGTGCAAAAAAAAGAAGGGGCAAAGAAATGACTGCTATGGAAGAAAGAATTGGAAAGAGAATAGTAAATAACTTGAAGGTACAAAATGTTGATCAAGCAACAAACTCCCTAAAAATTAGAACAGACCAAATAGAAGATGTGACAACAAGTAATATTAAAACATGATCAAACAAATGAAAAAGTAAAAAAAAAAAACACAAAAAACTAAGATATCACAACTTCAAAAACAGCTGACCTGGAAAACAGATAAAGAAGATAATTTAAGAATCAATGAAAGCTATGGCCAAAAAAGAGCTTAAGTATCATACTTTAAAAATTCATAAAAATGTCCAGGTCTTTTAGAATCTGAGGGAAAAAATGGAAATGGAAAAAAATTCACCTTCTAAAGGAAATCCCCAAATGGCCAAAACCTAAAGTTCCTTGGTCAAAGTAAACAATATTGAATACTGATGAGTTATTGTCAGGATCCCAAATTATTTACCAGCCAACACCATAAAGGAACAGAGAGCCTGGAAGGTCATATTTCCAGAAGAATATAAGTTTATAACCAAGAATAACTTCACAAAATTTAATATAATCCTAAAGGGGAAAAATAGATTTTTATTGAAAGAGAACTTCCAAGCATCCTTATTGAAAAGAGTTGTATAGAAACTTTCAAATGCAAGCACAATAATCAAGAGAAACCTAATATATACATATATATATACATACACACATATATATAGTGTGTGTATGTATATGTATATATGTGTGTATATGTATATATGAATAAATGAGCAATCATAAGAGAATAAGTGATAATAAAGTATTTCCATTCTAATAGAGGAGATAATAGGAGAATTCTCTTAAACTATCTTCATCAGGGTCATGAAAGGAGTACAGAAGACCTGGAAGTGATTCTCTTATATCTTGATGAACTTAAAAAAATGAAAATGAGGAATATACTTGGGGTAAGGAGGAAAATGCTGTGAGGGAAAATTCCATTGTCAAGGTGCACAAACAGAAGTCATTAAAAACAAGGCAGAAAGGGTAACAGGGAATGCGGAAGAGGGATGTACTTGAACCTCACCCTCAAGTGATTAAAGAAAGAGTGAATACACATATAAAGCTGGATACAGAAATACATTTCACAAAAGGAAATAAGAGGGAAAAGGAAGACAGCTGAAAGAGAATAGATAAAGGAGAGAGTAGTTCTAAACAAAACAAACTGAGCATGGACAAAAACATTTATAGCAAAGAATTGGAAACTGAGGGGATGCCCATCAACGGGCACTGGCTGACCAAGTTATGCTACATAAATGTGACAATGCTATTATGCCATCTGTAATGATAAAGGAATGTTTTTAAGAGGACTTGTTTGAAGGGACACAGAATGAAAAGAACAAAACCAAGAAGCCAGTTATACAGTGACAACAATAGTATAAAGACAAATGACTTTGGAAAATTTAGGAACTCTGATCAGGATAATAATCTACTGTAATTCCAGAGGACTCATAAAAAACATGCTACCTACCTTCTGACAGAGATGTAAAGAGCTGAGAATACAGATTGAGACCTTTTTTGGGGGGGAGAATAGGGAGGTTTGGGACATGACTAATGCAAGAATATGTTTCATTTGACCATACGTGTTGTTAGCAGGGGTTTTGTTCTTATTTTTTTCTCAATTAGGTGGTGAAAGGGAAAGAGGTAGATTTTTGCTAATTGAAAAAATTACTTAAAATGAATGTCTTTTAATATATATGTACATACATCCATACTTTTTCTTATTTGGGTAAATCACCTAATTTCTCTGGACCTGACGTGATTTACCCAAGTAAGAAAAAGTATGTGGATTTTAACCCAGTTCCTGTGACTCCCCAAACAGCAGTCCTTTCACTACTATATTACCCTTCTTAACTAGGGTCATACAACTCATAAGTACTCATGGTAAAATGTAAAACCCCACTGTTTCAACAGCTCCTCCTGAGGAGGGGAGAGTATCATTTTTTTTCCATTTTTTCAAAGCAGAAGAGGTCGTTTTAGCTTTAGCAAGTCCCTAGTGATTGTACAATGAGTCAGTGGGGACCATAGACAAGAATGTAGTTTTCCTGACTCACATTCATGCTTCTTGTGGCTTCCTAGAGATGATAGTCACAAAGAAATTTTTCTCTGGCTCATTCATTTAAACCAGTCTGTCCTGATGGGTATTTTCATATTGGAAAGGGAAAGGGTCAGGTATTCAGCAGGACATGTGGAAATCTCATTTTGGTTATTTACTTTTAACCTTTAAGTAGATATTTTCTCAGGGTTCTATTTATAGCACAAGGAAAACAAATTCCTGTGTACAGCTTTGGATCCCATTAGCATCAGCCGCAGTCAGCTGAGTAATGAAATGTCCCTATCTTCCTTCTATTGCCTTGTCCCCTCCTTAACCTTGTTAACCTTATTTAGCTTTACAGAACCAAAATAGCACAGGAGGAAAGGGAGAAATAAATGAAATTATAGTTACAGAAAAACAAAGATCCCACAAAATGCATTCAATTTCTTTGAATTAACAGTCAGCTACAATAATTTAAAAACTACTGGAGTGGTGTGTTTGGATCTCACAGAACCTCATAAATGAATACCACAATTTGAGATCAATATATTGGAGGTCTCTGGTTAGCCACCCAGGCAGCAGCAGCCTTCTGGGGCTTGAGTCCTAGTTTTTCCAAGAAGAATGATTTTTAAATATTTCCTTTGGCAGGTTGTGGAATAGGCCCCCCTCCCCCCACCCTTGTCTTCAGAACTTCCTAAAAAAACTATATAATCAGAATTTTTGTTGTTGGTTAGATCACTTATTTTTAATAAAACATAATTATAAATCATAAAAATATAATCATAATTTTTGTGGGTTAGATTGAAGAGTATAGACTTATTTTTATTGGAGCAAAAATTAGAAATCACAAAAAAATTAAAATTTTTTTTGCTGATTAGATTGCAGAGAATGTATAATTATTTTTAATAAAGTTAAAAAAGTATAAATCATGCCTCCTTATTCTAATCAAAGCCTGATTGTCCTCCTCTTCAAGTGGTTTAGTGGTGAGACCAATAGATGTGCCAGAGTAGAAACTGATGAACAAGGAGGTCTTGACAGATGGAAGCAAGAGTCAGTGGAAGGAACCTTTTAATGTTGTGAAAAAATATGAACTTCCACCCTGCCCCATCCCCACCTCACATCTAATAGGGTTGAATTTGTGTCTCAGCATGCTCTGGATCTCTTTTTTAAAAAATTATGGTTTTAATAATTAATATTATTGTGATAATAACATAAGCCATTGGTATTTTTAAAATATCTTTGTTGTAATCCACTTGATATATATCAGTTATGAAAGTAAACCCTAGGTTCTGTGTGTTCTTGACCTAAATGAATTAGGCTAATGGAAACTAGGCACTAAACCTCATGAAAATTAGACATATGCCTTGAAGGAAACAAAGTATTTTATCTCTCCCTTCTATTTGTTCCCTGTTGCTTTGGCTTTCATAGTTTTGGTTTTTTGTTTGCTTGTTTTTATAGGGTAGAGTTCTTCAGACCAATGCTTCTGTTAGATCAGGCTATTGCTGAAGACTACAGGCTCGCAAGAGGCTGTATCTTAGAGTGGATATAGAACTAGCATGGGAGCCAGGAAGTCCTCAGTTCAAATCTTACAACTATCTGACACCTATTGGCCTTCGGACCCTGAGGAGGTGACTTAAACTTTCAGTGTCCTAGGCACAAGGTGGCAGATTCTCTGACTGCCATTGATAGACCAAGTTTTCTCATCTGTGAGTTCCTTATACCAATGAAGCCATAGATCCAGATCCTGTCCTGTAGGATCAGAGATACATAGAATTGGAAAGAACTCAGAGGCTGAGTTCTTTTCTCCTTCCCCTGACCTATTTTACAGATGAGGAGACTAAGGACATTGAAAAATTAAGCATTTAAATTCTTAAAAATATTGGGGTTTCTCATTATAATTCAAGATAACTTTAATAATATGCTATAATTGCTTTAGTTAATTTTCAAACTTTCTAAAACTCACCAGCTGTAGTCTTAAAATCATTCAAAGACTGACTTGTTTATATAGACAAGACAGTTCCGACATGACTGCCCAAGAAGTATAATGGAAGTAAATGAGGCAACAGGTGGCCAAATGAGAGAATATTCTCTACCAATCTGCTGGTTGGAGAAAGTGCCATCCAGAAACTGGTAAACATGCAATGTATAACGACAGGATGTCCTGTCTCCCTAAATTTAAAATAAAAATAAAATTAAAACAAGGGAATATCATATAAAACTTAGAAAAATAAGATTAAAAGAAATTTAAATTATTAAACTTTACAATGATTTTTTAAAGTTGGTAACATTTATACTCCTCAAGTTATTAAAGCTTAACACTGCTCTAAGATTTATGAGACACCCCATTTTAATGATCTTTTCTTTCTTCACATTCCTATCCTTTCAGAGTAACTCACCCTCTGCCACTTTTCCAGTAGAGTTCTACCCTCAGAGCAAGTATAGACAAGCAAAACAATTCAACACATTGGTCATGTCTAAAAATGTACGTGTTAATAATAATCTCCAAATGAATACACACCCTAAATGTAAAAGGTCACAGCACAAAAAAAATATTCTAGTTTTAATGGAGGATGGTACATTTTACAACTATGGCTGGGAAAAGAGAGGCAATCATAAAAGTTAAATGGACAATTTTGGTTACATAAAATTGAAAAGCTCTTGCATGAAACAAAATCAATGAAGCTAGGATTAGGAAAACAGTCATTTTCTGAATATCCCAATACTGGTTAAAGAGTTCTGGAATGGAAGAGTATTTATTAAGCTCTCACTGTGTACTAAGCAAGCAGTGTGCGAAATGGTCGTTTATTTAAAAAAAACTCACACTTTAAAGGAAGCAATACATGTAAAAAGTAGCTAATCTAAAGGTAGACAGAAAACTGGGCAAATGGTAAGGTCCAGTGGACCCTGGGAAACAAGGAGAAGGATGATGATCTCTCAGCAATGTTGGGATACTGGACCTAGAGACTGCAGCAATGAGAAACTCTCGGTTACATCAGACAGAAGGGAGAAAGAGTATGCAGGATTGAGTACCCAACCCATTCTAGGTCTTGTGGATGGTGGACCAGAGTTAGGGCCATGGGAGGAAAGGTTTCTGGCTACTCCTTCTAATCCCTCAGACCAGGATGAAATTATTAGTTAGTGATGACCAAACAATCACAAATTAGCTATAGTTAGTAGCTAGGGAAAAGATATTCTAAATTCGTCCAACTCTAAGTCACTTCCAACTATAAGTTTCATTCCTAGAATGATGCCTCTTTGAAAAAAAAAAGAAAAATGGTGTAACACTGAAATGGAAAGCTAGCATGATGCAATAGATAAAGAGCTGGCCTTGAAGGCAGGACCTGGGTTCAAGTCTGTCCCCCTACATCTGCTGTCTTTGTCACACTTGACAAGTCATTTAATCTTTCAATGCTTCGGGTACAACTACGTTGCAGAGCAGATGTAGATTTGCATTGGCGATGGGACAGTCTTCAGCAAGAGTTCCCTCCATCTGTTCTGCTGCCATTCAGTTGTGACTCTGTTCCCATTTGGGGTTTTCTTGGCAGAGATATTGGAGAGGTTTGCCATTTCCTTCTCTAGCTCAGTAAACAGATGAGACTACTGAGGTAAACAGGTTTAAGTGACTTGCCCAGGTCACGTAGTTACTAAGTGTCTGAGGCCAGATTTGAACTCATGAAGATGAATATTCCTGATTCCACGTCCAGTCCTCTACCCACTGAGGCACCTAACAGCCCAACAGGTCTAAATTCAAAGATACACTGAAAAAGAAATGTTGCTCCCATGTTGGAATCAGTACTCTACCCTAGGCAAGTTATTTAAAACCTTGGTTTCCTCATAAGTAAAATGGAGGTAATAATAGTCTCTACCTCACAGGGTTGTTAGGCTGATCAAATGAGAGGATATATGTAAAGTGCTTTGCAAACTTTAAAGAATTATCTAAAGTTAGCTTTAAAAATTATCATTATCATCACTATTATTATCACAAATTATTGACAATGATGATGATGTTCTCATCAGGACTAGTTATGGCTCTGATTCACTGACAATGTGAAACTTTGGACTATGCAGCAGAATTCTTTGGCTAATCTATATCCTGTTGCTAGTCAGGCTATTAAGAACCTGCTGGGAATTTCACATCAAAATACCATCAACTAAAGGGGTACGGCAAGAGAGTGAACTCAGAAGGTTCTAATAGAGTTGTTTTTTGAGATTAGATTCCCAGCAGAGGTTTACCTTCTGTAGATGGCCTAAACCAATAGGGTGACACCACCACTGAACATCATGATACATTGATTGGGAATGACAGCTCAGAAAAATTTTGCTCAGGCACTTCCTGCCAGGGGAAACTCTGGCCCTGTGATGGAGACAGGAGTGCAAGCAGTTGCCTCTGGGGAGTTCCATTTGGATGACCATAAAAAGCAGATTTTTCCCTAGGGCCTTGGCTTCTTGCCCTGTCATTGGGGAAAATGCTTGGTAACTTGTGACCTTTATTTTCCACTTATTCACTGTACATCCTAGTTGTTTGACTTATTTATTCTGGACTGTTACTAACTTTTAAATTGAATGAGTCTTCATAGACTATCTGCAAAATGTGCTATTAGTCAACATAGTCACATTTTTAAAAAATGATAATAAAATAAACAATTAATTACGAGGGTACAAATAACATTCCTTGCCCTGCTTCAGTGAGGGTGGATGCACTAAACCCAGTCCAAGCTTAACAATCTGGATATGTTACATGGTCTTTGTCTCAATAATGGGAGTTGTCACTATGATGGGAGTACTGTTTCAAATACTCACTACAATACTGTATTTAATTTTTACTTATATTTGAGCATGCTATCTTCTAGTTTTCTTTCTGTGGTATAGGATAGCCGTCATCTATCTCCTTCAGGATTTGGTATGTAATCCAGTCATTCTTTTAGCAAATAGCAGAAATAATTTCAGCAGAATGAGCAGTTGGTAGAGATACTGAGGGCATTAGACGAAGCATAAAGAAGGTCATGATTGTTTGGAATGTTTATCAAAAACTGTTTTGTACAGGACTTGAGAAGGAGTGATTCTTCAATTTTTTTTTTAAAATTAATCAAAATCTATATTTAAAAAAGTATTCATTGGTCCTGACATCCTCAGGCTATCATCTCCTCTCTTTCTGTCAAACTCAGAGAAACTGATATATTAAAGTATTACCTCCACTTTCTCACCTCCCATTAGCTTCTCAATCCTTTGTGATGTGGCTTTTCCAACTCCATTACTCAACTACTGCTTTTTCGAAGGCTATCCATGATCTCTTCATGGTTAAATATGATAGGATTTTCTTTATCTTTTTTTTTTTAACTTTCCATAGCTTCGATCATTATTGACAACCTTTTCTTCCTGGACATTTTCCTCTGGCTTGGCTGCCATAACAGTGCTATCTTTGCTGGTTACCTTCCAGGTCTAACTACTCCCACTCATATTCCTTTGCTGAATTCATAATCTCCTGCTAAAGGTGGTTACCCTGTCAAAGCTCTCCTCTGAGTCTTCTTTTGCTGCCTTGTCTAGCGACCTCAGCAACCTCCATGGGTTCAATTATCATTTCTTCCCCATCTGTCCTTTTACCTTCACTCACAGCTACCAGGTTAGGTTGTATTCTAATCACTTTTTTCCTAGACTACTGCAGTAGCATTCTAATTGGGATTCCTGTCTCTAATCTATCCCTTTCTCTAATCTGTTTTCCATATATCTGACAAAATAATCTCCCTAAAGACCAGTTCTGACTTCCATGCCTGCTCAAAAATGATCTAGCTCATAAATTCGGAAATGACCTTAGAGATCATTTAGTCAGATCCCCTTATTTGATGCAAGAGGAAATTGAGGCCTAGAAATGTTAATTTAATAAATTAATTTAGTTAATTTATTAAATTTAATAAATTAATTTAATCGATTTGATTAAAGTTATAAAATGATCTTTTCCCCATTTCCTCTACGATAAAGTACAAATGCCTCAATCTGGCATTTAAAGCTTTTCAAAATATGTTTCTAGGCTTAGGACCCATTCCTCCCTTCCTATACTCTGCATCGAAGGTAAAACTGACTTATTTTCTGTTCCCCAAACAGTATTTCTACTTCATTTCCTTGAAGATAACAACCTCTTAGAATTCTTAGCCACCTTCACACTCAGAGGAACAAATGTCCTGAACAAAATTTCCTCTGATCTCAGTTGCTGGTGTGCTCTTTCTTTTGAAATGATCTCGTAGTCAGTCACCTGTTTATATGAAGGCTTCCATCCTCAGTAGAATGCAAACTCTCATTATCCTATTTATCCCTAGTGACTTGTATACAACCGGTGCTTAATAAATGTTTATTGATTTTAATTCTATAGCCACTTGTTGATATATGCCAGTTAATACCACCACAGTTATTCATAATAAATTAGAACAGGGCTCTTGCCAAATAAAATGACCATAAATTTGGGGAACAGCCCAAATTCAAGATGTTTCAATTGTTCTTCTAACATAAATACTACTGCTGAATTTAGTCATGCATTGCAAACTGACAAATTAAAGTTTCTTTCCAGTGGCAAATCTTGTAAATCAATTCATGATGATCGTGACTGTTAATAGAGGTTGACTTTTTGGAAAAAGGCACTGTTGTAGGCACAAAGAAGTGGTTCTCCTGTCAACCCCAAATGCAGACCCCTCACACTACATCAGACGATGTATCCCAGTTGTTAAATAAACCAGTAATATCCTTTAGGTCTCATTTCTACCCCAAAATTCTGTATTTCACTTTGTAAACAGAAAGGCTGAAATAAGCAGATGCTTATTGCACATAGAAGCAAGGTATACTCATATATATATACACTCATATATATATACACTCATATATATATACTCATTTATACCATATATAGTATATATACTCATATATATGTATACATGTACATATATATACTCACACATACACACACACACACATATATATATATACGTATATATATATATGCCTTCTTATGTGTGAGAGTTTAGGAAGAAATAAGCATTTTCCCTTCTGAACAGTTTTTCAGTAATGGAATCAAATATTCAGGCTCTCCCTAAAAATTATATCTAATTTTTGGGCCTTTGTTTCCTTCTTTGTAAAATTAGAATATTGGTTTAGGTTACAGTTCTTTTTTTTTAATTTAGTTTTTCCATTTCATAGTATTTTATTTTTGTCAATTACATGTAAAGATAGTTTTCAACATTCAATTTTATAAGATTTTGAGTTCCAAATTTTTTTTCTCTCTCTCTCCCCCTTCTCCCCAAAATGGCAAGCAATCTGATATATTATTATATTATGTACAATCATATTATGTGCATACTATGTACAATCATACTAAACTAGATCTCAGTTCTTAATCTTGAGTCACAGACCTCCTTGAAAGTCTGGGGAAGTATATAGCTAGTATAACAATTTATCTATTATTAAGATTTGATCTCCCCATCTTGCCCAACCTGGAAATTACAGGTAATGGACAGGATTCCTTAGAGTCCTGATTCCACTACTAATTGGCACAGGAGCCAGTCTTGGGTGATCTGGCTGCTCCTCACCCACTCACTCACAGAGGCTCATTTACAAATGCCAAATTTAATATGATCCCCTGATAGGCATAGCTTACTATAATTTGGCACTGCTAAACTCAAAAGAGGCACCAGACAGCCTCTCTAGTAGAATGGATTACAGGTGTGTGACACTGCCAAATTAGAGTGAAGAAAAAGACATAAAATTTCAAAGGAAACCAATTATGTTCAATTAGACTTATCAAGAAGACATTTCAATGGATGAATCGACAAGTTTGATATCATCATGCCTTTTTTATAATAATACATTTTTAGTAAATCTCTTCATCAGTTTATCTGAGTTGTCTAGTTTTTCATTTGACCAGAATTTTTCTTACCTGACATTTAGATAAGCTTTCATCACAGATGATGTTTTGCAGAAATAATGTTTAAAGGATGCCTATCTCTAGTGGAGTGCCATAGGGCTGTCTATGCTTGGCTCTATTCTGTCCAATTTTTTTTTGCATTTAATCATTGATTTAAATGAAAGTTCATGGGATGTCTATCCCATCTGAAGATAACTCAAAGCTATATATTGGATGAAATACTTGGAATCCACAGAAATATTAAAAGGCTAAAGTGATGGGCTGAATCAAGTAAGGTTAAATTCAATATAGGAATAAATACAAAATCTTGCACTTAGGTTCAAAACATCAAATGCACAAATACAATGTAGAAAAATAGATGGCTTAGACAACAACTTGTGTGAAAAAAACCTTTCTTTTCTTAAAGGATTTTAAACTTAATCTAAGTCAACAGAATGGTACGGTAAACAGTGGGTCTTAGGTTGTATTAATAACAGCATCCACAATGAGGAAGTTCATTCTCCTATTGGGCTCTGATCTGGTAGGACCACACATAGTATATATCATGTTCAGTTCAAGGTGCCACATTTAAAGATTGGTGCCCAGAGAATTATAAGTTTAAAAAAGGGTCTTATAATAACAACATTGGTGTAGGTAACGGGTTATTTAGCCTAGTAAACCTTTAAAGTGGATATCATCACCGTCTTTCATCTATTTGAAGCATTATCATGAGGAAGAGGTCTTATACTTCTGTTGCTTGACCCATGAGGATAGACATAGGAAGAATGGGTGTATGTTTCAGAGAGGTAGTTTTGGTCTTAAAATACAGTATATCATCCTAACAGAGAACTATCTGAAAATAGATAGGGGATGCCTTGGGGGCAATGAATCCTTTTCACTAGAGGTCTTCAGGGAGAAAAATTACATTCTACATTGAGTAGATTATCATTCTCCTTTAGGTTGCATTACTGATTATTATGACATAGAACCCTCTTCACCCTAGAAGCTTGTCTACTTTGGAATCTTCCAGAGGTAGACCACTGCTCTTAGATTCACAATGGAAGTATTTTCTGCCTCTGTAGCCTCTTACTCTGACTTCCACAGCCTCCGTTGTATGAAAGCCTGGGCCAACCGTGGCCTGATACCTCTCCACAGAGGTATCCGCAGAATCCACAGAATATTAAAAGACTAAAATGATGGGCTGAATCGAGTAAGGTTAAATTCAATATAGGAATAAATACAAAATCTTGCACTTAGGTAGGCTTTGTCTACCATATCACCTTAATATACCTCCTTCCTTTTCATGTGTTATCTTCCATCATTAAAATATAAGTTCCATAAATGTTATTGCTATGGTGACTTTTATTATTTATGTCTATTTGAATTCCTTATTTATTATATCTGTTATTTATATCTGTCTTTATTTCTGCCTATATTTCTATTCGTAGCACTTAGCACAGGGCCTGACACTTTAGTAATTGCTTAATAAACGGGCAGCAAGGTGGTACAGTGGATAGAGTGCCAGGCCTGGAATCAGGAAGACTCATCTTCCCGAGATAAAATCTAGTCTCAGGCACTTACTAGCTGTGTGACCCTGGACAAGTCACTTGAACCTGTTTGCCTCAGCTTCCTCACGTGTAAAATTAGCTGGAGAAGCAAAAGGCAAATCATTCTAGTATCTTTGCCAAAAAACAACAAACCCAATCCAAATGAAGTCATGAAGGATCAAACACAACTGAAAATGACTTAACTACAAGGACAAATACATGCTTGCTGGTGTGACTGTAATAGAATATAAGCTCCTCAAAGTCTATTTTGTTTCATGTTTTTATATCTCTAGTGGCCCACATAGTGTTTTAAACATGGCAGTTCCCTTAACAAATGCTTGTGGAATGGAATTGGGTTAGATTGGATGGAACTGGAACAGACTGGATCAAATTGGAAGGCCACTTGCGATGTTGCAGTAGAGAGTTCTGCTGAGGCACTGTTTATACTAGATGGCCTCTGATGGCCATCTCAAAATTCTAGGATTCTTCACGGTTGCCGTTGCTCATTCTGGTGCTTTTACATTGACCATACGCTACAACAAGAATTTCTTAACGCAGTAGACATCTCACAATCTGTGCATTCCAATCAAATCTTGTGACAAAAAATAATCATCTTGTGGCAAAACTATTAGTAATGCCATTAGACAATTTATTTTTCTAAAGATGTTCATATTTGACATTTTTGCACTGTTTTTTAATGAGAAAATACTCTTTTGATGATTTTGGAACATTATTACTCCAAGGCAACAACTTGAAAAGCTTGGGATTCTTAAAGAATTTTAAAATTTCATTTAATATTTCATTTTTCTCCAATTACACATAAACAATTTTTGACATTAATTTTTAAAAATTTTAAGTTGTCAATGATCTCCCTCCTTCCCCGCTTTCCCCTTATTGAGAAGGTAAGCAATTTGACATAGGTTATGTGTGTGCAATCATGCAAAACATACAACATTAGTCATGTTGTAAAAGAGAGAACAGATCAAAAAATGAAAATAAAAAACCTTCAAAGCTTGGGATTTTTCAGTCAAACAAAAATCCTTAGCATCTGAGAAAATGACCCAAAGTGTTTAGCTTAGGCACATAGTAAGTACCTTTGCTTTTCCCTCATAAAAGTGAGTATGATGTGTATCTTTCCATCAGTACAATTGATATTTATAGGGATGTTTCTTGGATGGGAGTTAGTTCTGATGGAATCTATTTCACTGAGTACATTTAAATTCCAAGTCACTAATTAATTTTAGGCAATTCCCACGCCCCACTGTTTGCTATAAAAATTCTGAGGCTTTTTATTGTATTATGATCAAAAACAGTGTAGCTTAATATTGCAAATGTTGTCCAAGCACACAGATGGTCTGAAATTATGAAGGGACATGAAGATTCAGCCTTTATTAGGGATGCTATAAACAAGTTTCAGACTTTCATGTCTTCAAATTCCACTATATACTTCACTGCTCTAATCTCTGTTGCTGTAATGCAGATCAAGGAATAGCATTTCTTTAAAAATACATATGCAACCTTATGCATGCAAAATTCTTTTTTTTTCTTTGAATCAAATTTCTATTCTTTTTGTGGTGATATTTTTAGCATAGTACTTACTAACCCTTAACCTTCCCTTCCCATTATATGACCTATGTTCATAAAGTCACTTATTTGCTTCAGTATTACTCCTTTATGTAAGACTTCCCATTTTTCTTCTCCTCTTCTCTTGAGGCAACTCATTCTAACATCATTTTCATTTTTTTCCAATTATAGTGAAAGGCTCATTTCTCCCCCCAGGTCACAGATAGAGAATGGCCAAACTGATCCTAATTCTAATTCCTTTGACACTTGAGTTACCGTCTTATCCAGACTGAAGCCTTAGAAAACCACTGGTGCATTCCTGTATCTGCTATGAGGTTTTATCATCCATTAAAGTAGATCACTTCCTCTGCACATTTATGACCCTTGGAGCCCAGGGTCTCTTTGGTATTATTTCAAACACTTTCTCAAAGACTGTGCATCATATTCTTTGTATTTCAAAGCCCTGTCATTCAGTAGCTAACATAAGATCAGCATTTCTTGACTCCTTTTTCAAAATCTTTCCAGCCAGCTTTGAATAGAAGCCTCCATTATTACCTACTACAATTTTCATCAGTCTCTCAGTTTGATGCTTCTGGACTCTTACCAAGCATCTGCACGACTCTGTAACGTGCTAAGTATAACCTAACTCTTTGAGCTGATGGTGACTAGGAAAACATTAAGACTTTAAAAAAATCGGTTGCTGTTCCTTGCCATATTTACTAGTACTATGATTTTATATCAAGTATAAACCTGCCAGCACAGCAGCAAAAGGCAATGATATAATGGATACTAAGCTGACCTCTGAATTAGAAGTCTGTTGTTTTTGCTCAGTCTTGCCTGAGTCTTCTTGATTCCCTTTGGGATTTTCTTGGCAGAGATACTGGGGTGGTTTGCCATTTCCCTCTCCAGTTCATTTGACAGATGAGGAAACTGAAGCAAACAGGGTTAAGTGAGTTAATTGACTTGCCCAGGGTCACACAGCTAGGAAGTATCTAGGTTGCATTTGAACTCAGGTCTGATTTCAGGCTCAACACTCTATTTACTGAGTCATCCTCAGAATCAGGAAGACCTGGACTGAAGTCCTGCTTCTTGACTTGTTTTATGTAATCCTAGTTGTCACATCTTAGTGCCCTAGGCAACTAAGATTATAAATTACAGGACAAGTGCCAGTCAGTGCTGGTACAGGGAATTCCAAACACCTATAAAATAATTGTTGTTGATGTTACGTAGTCGTTTCAGTTGTGTCCAACTCTTCGTGATTCTACTGGTATTCTGTCTGCAAAGATACTGTGGTGATTGGCCATTCGCTTCTCCAGCTCATTTTACAAATGAAGAAACTGAGGCAAACAGAGTAAAGTGATTTGCCCAGGGTCACACAGCTAGTAAGTGTAGGAAGCCAAATTTGAACTCAGAAAGTTGAGTTTTCTCATTGCCAGGCAAGGCATTCTGTCCACTGTGCCTCTTAGCTACTCTTATGAAATAATAGATCCAGCTTTAAAAAAAAATCAGCATGTCATAGTTTAGTTGATATAAATGGAATATATGTTAATTATAGTCAGAGTAAGCATCAAAAGACTAAATGCAAAAAGGAAAGTCTCAGTGTTTTCTTTGTCTATTATCTAGGACAATGGAGTATGGACACTGACCCACTGAGGGCTCTAAATATGCATTCTCACATGAGAATGAGTCAATGAGTCGGGATACCCACCATTAATTAATTGTATGATATTAGGAATGCCACAGTTTCCCCAACTGTAAAGAAAAGGAAATGAATTAAGATTTCCTTATAGGTAGGTCTTGGTGCCCTAAGAGTCCATAGAAGGACCACTCATTTTAGAATCTGATGATCTTGGACCTTGGGAAAATCAGCTGGCTTTTTTGGTCCTTGGTTGTCTTCTCTGTAAATTAAAGAAATGTGACTGGTTGATATCTAAGGTAACTACCTGTTATTACATTTGATGAACTATGATCCAAAGTACAATAGCAAAAGGCACATAGCACTTTGGAGACACTGGGTTTTTTTTTAATCCAAAATTCCTCTCAAATTCACAGGTAACTGTTACCCAGTGGTCCCACAGAATTACTGCTGTGTTGCAGAAATTTGCTACATAAATTTCTTCCTTCTCAATGCTTTAAAATTCTCTAAAACTATTATATATAAAATTTGCACTTTGATATAGTAATGTTCTTTCAGTTGTTATAATGAATGATACTGATATCAATGGAAGTCTCAAGGTGAAGCCACAGTATTCCTTGAGAAATTTAACAATTTAATTTCCATTTTAGTGAGGATACTATTGGTAAATGGATTGGACTTTTTACATCAGTTGTATTTGTTTTATTAAGATACTTGCATTATCTCATCAAGGAATTTTCAGCCAGTGAGAAAATCATCTCATTTATTTTCAATATAAAGACAAATGACAATGAACTCTATATAGGAAAGGTTAATATTCTTAAGTTTCTATTAAATACCCTTCTGCAACCTGACTTAACAAATGATTTTCTGGTCTGTCATTTGTAACCATAATAGTACATTTTTCTTTCCTTTATAAAATAGCTCTCTCTAAACATGTCATGGTAGGCTTATAATAAATTCTGAAGACAACACTATTGAATCTGTGAGATTTACGCAAGGTTAAGGGAAGAGAATAAGCATTTTTATAGTGCTTGTGTGGCGGCCACAGTGCTAAGCGCTTTATAAATATTATCTAATTTGATCTCGTTTGAGGAATCTTTGAAGGATTAGACAATGGATGCTGAATTTTGCAATGAGATTCGGCACAGCTCTTTGAAATATTTCACTTGTGTTATTCATTGAACTAGATTTTATTGTATTCTAAGAACTTTGTGAAAGTGAATGTCTGAGCTGCCATCCATGTGGAGCTATTCAAGGGGAAAAAATAAAATATTTATAAAGATACTATTTCTCCGATAAAGATGTCCCCTTGGTCCTGACTTGCTTAAGGTCACACATGTAGTAAATGGCATAGCTGAGATTAGAACCCAGGCCCTCTGACTCCAATCTGGATGCTTTTTAAAATAAAGCATCCCACTTCTGTGATCCATTGTATCTGCTCTACAGCTAAGGTGGCACAATGGACTGGGCCTGGATCCAGGAAGATCTGAGCTCAAATCTAGACTTGGATACTATGTGACTGCAGATAAATCACTTAACCTCTGTCTGCCTTAGTTTTCTGAACTATAAAATGGGGGCACCAGTATCATGGAGTTATTGGGGGATCAAATGAGATATCTATAAACCACTTAATACAGTATTTTGGCACAGAGTAAGTGCTTTAAAATGTTTATCACTGCCCCCTTCTATAATAATGATTTCCAGGTTTCTTAAAAGCAAAAATTGTCTAGCATCATTGGTTCCATAGAATGAAATATAATAATAAAGTTAAAAAAAAACTCATAGTCTAGCACTACAAGGTATTTCAAAACTATGCAAAAATATAGAGTCTCAGATAATAGAGGAAAGAAGAAATATCAGTAAAATTTTATTTAATGAGAGTAAAGGAACAATCTATGCAATAAAAAAAATAAGTAGGAAGCAGACTCTATATGATATTCACTTAGATAAGTTATCCATTGAACTGTTCCATCAGTACACATATCTCAGACAGACACTGCAGAAGTTGCTGAACATAGCTCAAACTTGCCCAAAAGGAAGAGAAGGGACCATACTCAATTTGACAAATTGTTAGGAGTTTACCTCATGTTCTCTAAAGCAGTTCCCTACAATAAAAACTCATTTTTACACCAAATATTCTTCCAATTGTATGTCTCTGAATCTTGGACCACCACAATCCCCAAAGGAAAAAAAAAGTTGCTAGTGACCCAGAGAAGGATATCTTAATCTTGAATCCATTGACCACTAAGGGGTCCCAAAGACAGATTTTAGAGTGTCTGAACTTAGATAGAAAATAATATATTTTTATTTCAATATAGTCAATTTCCCTTGTAATCCTATGTATTTTATATTTAAATTTCAATTTAAAAACATTATTTTGTGAAGAGGTGCCTATACTCTACCAGACTGGGATCTATGACACCAAAAAAAAAAAAAATCTTAAGAACCTTGGACCCAGATAGAAATAGAGAAATATATGGTAAATAGAAATAGACTGCAACATATTGTTAATGTTGACTTGTATACATGAAGTGTCAAAGATATTACCCAGGAAATGGATGATTGAAAACAACATTGAAACCAGGCACACAGGGAGAGCAGGCACACAGGGAGAGCAAATAACAAGAGACCAACAGTTTAAATGCAGCAATCGAAACTGAAGAATAGAGATGTACTAGTGTTTCCATTTTCCAGAGGCAACTAGATAGTACAGTACATAGAGTGCCTGGTCCGAAGTTGGAAATACTTATCTTCCTGAATTCAAATCTGGCCTCAGCCACTTACCAGCTGTGTGACTTCAGGCAAATCACTTAATCCCTGTTGGCCTCAGTTTTTTCATCTGTAAAATGAGTCAAATAAGGGAACAGCAAGCCATTCCAGTATCTTTGCCCAGAAAACTCTAAATGGGGACATGAAAAGTCAGACACAACTGAAAAATGACTGAACAGCAAAACCTTTCCAGTACCCTTTAGGGATCCCTCCTACGGACGTGTAAAAGAAGTAACAGGATAGAAAGTTATAGTTGGGATATGATCTGCACTATTGAAGTTACTACCAACATTGATGAGCTCATGAATTTATTGAATTATATATAGAGATGTAGATTTAGATGTAGAAATATGGCAGCTAAATCAGGCAGAGGATACTTGGTATCAGAAAAGCTTTTTTTTTTTCAAATTCTACTTCAGACATTTTTTAACTGTGTGACACTGGGCAAGTCACTTAACCTACCTCCCTTACCCTTAGTTTCTTCATGTGTAAAATGGAGATAATATAGCACCTATGTTATAGGGTTGTTATGAAACTTAAATGAGATAACACATTTATAACTGTTTGTAATCTTTAAGCTGATCTGTAAAGCAAAGGTAAAAATCATTTCTATGGCATCTACTAAGTGCCATGCACTGTGGTAAGCAATATCTAATTTGATCCTCGTAGTAACTCTGCAAGGTAGGTGCTATAATTATCCCCATTTATAGTTGAGGAAACTAAGGCAAACTTAGTTAACTGACTTGCCCAAGGTCTGACAGCCAGAAAGTTTCTCAGGCCAGATTTGAAAAAAAGATCTTCCTGACACCATCTTCAGGATTCTATCCACTCTACCACCAGCTGCTACTATTATATTCATATGTGATATATATCCCGCCTTATTTCAGAAGTTGGAAAGTCCCAAATTAAAAGGAAAAAGCAAGATAAAAACTGAATAGAAATTATCTGAAGGGAAGAGTTGGAATGTGGACCTTTAGGCATATGAGTTAAGAAGATCTGAACACTTGAGCAATAAATTGGGTTTTAAGTTTCGTGGCAGCTCAATCCAAAAGAGACCATGCTTTCTTATGTCGTTTTTATTTTCTGACAAAGGAAAGCTTTCAGATTCATCTGCTGAGACAAGATTCAGCAGAATCAGGCATATGCAGGAATTTATCACAAAGATTTGTTTATAAAGAATAGTGAATAACACATTAGACAATGTCTTTTGAGTTTTGCAAAAAACACAGGAAAAAAACTGCCTACGCAGTGAGTTGTCACCTTCTAAAAGGCAAAGGACACATAGCATTAAATCATAACTAAGTGAAAGTTTGGGGGTTTTGTTTGCTTGTTTATTTTGAGGGATGAGATAATGTAGTCCATGTTCTTTATTTTCCAATGGTTTAACAACATGGGGATAGAAGTGGAAGAATCAAGGACCATGGATAGTTCCTGTATTGCAAAACTCTCCTTTACATCACATATCTTCAATGAGCTTTGGACAGGTGCTGTATTTTATTCAGGTCACAATCAAAATTCTCTAACAAAATTCTCTAAGTAGCTGCGATGCAGATCTATTGTAGATTTTTTTCTCATTATCATTAAAATGAGAGACACAGTTCTTAGGTACCTACCCAATAGAAAAAGGTGGATATTTTATAACAGAATTATTAGAAATAGACTTGTATCTTGCTCCCAAAAGGCTGCTGCTGTAGCCATCAGTGAAGAAGATAATACATTGTTATATAATTTTATTTTTACTAAGTTCATTTCTCACATTATTGAAAGAACATAAACTCTCTCAAATGCCCCGTCTAAAAGGTTACCACCTGTGTGACCTTTGGCAAGTCACCTAATTTCATTGGTCTCAGTTTCCTGGTCTGTAAAGTTAGAAAGTTGGTTTAAATAGATTCTAAGTTCCCTTTCAGCTCCATATCTATATCTATGGTCTTGAGGTCCTATGATACTTAGAACCATTCTATAGTATACAGTAGAGGCATTTGGTGGAGGGGTAAGTTGATCTGTGATTCCTTCGGTATAAGAAAATCTTATGTGAAAGGGAAATGGCACTGTTGGACCAGAGCAAAGCACTGAGTCAGGATGACCTAGGGTCAAATGCTGCCTCTTAATAATAACAGCTAAGTGCCAAGCGCTATGCTAAGATCTTTGCAATCATTATCTCATTTGATCTTGAAACAAATAGTCAATATTAATAACTAAAACCTACAGAGCTTTCTGCATGTTAAGTACTTTATAACAATCTCATTTGATCTTGAAACAGTCAGTAATAATAATATAAACAGCAAGTGGCAGTATAGGGTAGTGCAGAGGTATCATAAAACTTCCTAATTCAGTTTAAAGTCCAATTTGGAGATATTTAATAAAGTAAAAATACAAAACAACATAGATAATGTCAGTAGGTGGTTTTTTAAGTCAATATTCTATCCATGGCATCCTTAGATATGGTTTGGTGGTTTTATTTCTGTTTGAGTTCGATATCCACTAGCATAGTAGCTAGAGAGCCAGCCTCAAGCTCTAGAAGACCTGGATTCAACTTCTACTTCCAACTCCTAATGACTCTGTGATCCTAGGTGAGCCACCTTAACTCATTGTCTCCAGGCAACTCTCTAAGATCATAAGTTGAAGCAGGTGTCAATCAAAATTGATTGAAGGAATTTCCTCACTGGAAATTCCATATATCAGTGAATCACAAGGCTGGTCTGGGAAGAGGAATTTAAGTGAAAAAACACTCTCTCCATCTCAAAAATTATCATTGATTTTTATAAATGAAGAAACTGAGAGTCACAGAGGTTAAAGGACTTGTCCAAAGTCATATAGCTAGCAAATTTCAGACAACAGTTGTCTTTAGCACTGGATTAGGAGTGGAAATATTGAGGTTTGAATGATGGTTCTGCCACAAATCAGCTACATTACCTTCATCCTCTCTGGGCCTCATTTTCTAATTTCTAAAATGTATGATTTGGACTAGATTCTCCAAAAATTCTTCCAGCCTGAACTCTATAATATTTAACAAATAAAATTTTGAAAATGAGGGGTATTGGCAGTGGATTGAGGGGAAGGCAAACATAGCAGAGAGCATGTATAAGAGATGAGATCCCATAGCTTCATCCATATATAACTCATGGAAGAGAAGGTATTTAGACAAAGTTACCAGTCAAATCAGGGCTAACATATGGCTGTCACAAACATCACCTTTTGTGAGATTCACTGTGCAGCATATGACAGGACAGTAGAGTCCATAATGCCTGGAGAATTTCTTTACATAGAGCTAAAAGTAAGTCTATTAGCTACGTAAATATATTGCACTCCTTGCATTGATCTCAGACTCCCTTGTGTATCCCTCAGGCACTCTGAATAGCCAGGTCAGGCTCCATGGAGCCTGACATGTTTTGGAATTGCCTTCCCACCCCTCCATATTCTCCTTTATGTTTATTCTATATGGCTCTTGCTGTTAACCCCATCAAAGAGACAGCCAAGAAGCCTTTATAGTATGCCTGCATCCCCCAGGATACCTGCATCTTGATGTACATAACTTATATGCTGTTTTGGGGTCTGGACACCAAATTGGGAATCGGAATAAAAATGACAGACTGAGCAGATTGGTCGTGTTTCTAATGCTCTGAGACTGAACTCATCCTCTCATGTCTAGAAAGGGAATCAATGACTAAACAAATGATTTCGTAATGACATTATCACCCTCTTGACAAAGAAACTTTGAAATCCATTGGGAAGGCACACCAAACAAAGAACAGATCTGATAGGCTCTGAGACATCAGGATCTTACTATCTCAGCATGACTTGAAGACATTCCAGCATCTAACTTTTAGTCTTCATATTCACAATGGAGGGTCAAGAAGCCAAGAAGTCTCCAAAGTACTGGGGATTATTTAGTGAGAATGGAGTAGATTAGTCACCATGCTACCAGTATTAGGATCACTCCATCAAGCTTCTTCCTGGGAAAATACCACCCAATCAATAATTGAATTATTAAATGAGTCACAAAAAATGTGAACCTTGTAGTAAGCCTATGTGCAAGAACTGAGAGTACAAGGCTTTTCCTTCCATCATAGTTGTATTTCTTGGAGTGAGCTATATTACTGTGCTGACTTCAAAGAGCTCAAGAAAAGAATCATCCAGTCCATCACTATGATCTGTTCCCTTATCTCATATGCTGTAAGACCTAGGGTCTGTATATTCATGTATAGATATGGGTTTGTAGGAGTTTAGAGGGGATTATAACTTTGGGAGGATTAAGACTTGGAAAGGGCAGAAGATGGCTTTTTGTGCTAGATTTCAAGTTTGTCTTGTCAAGCAGAACTAATTCTCTGGCCATATTTCAGCATTTAATGATGCTGTATCACTGACATCCTTGGCCAATTTTTTTGTGATCTACCCTCAGAACATTCCGACATTTTCATGACACGAGCAGGAACATGTCTATAACATAAGGAAAGAGGTCAACCAAGTTAGAGAATTCTAGCTTATTTTATAATTTGGAAAGAGGAACTCATCAACCCCAACCTGAAAATAGATCTTAACTATGTGCCTGAGTAGCAACCTCCTGAGTAGCATGAAGTCTTTACACCAGTTTCTTGGTATGGCCAGGAAAGGAATTATATGAATAAAAGAGCCTCTGACCAGGATTTAAAAGAAAATGAGGAAACAGCAAGAAAAAAAGGGGTCGCTGAGGATCTGACAAAGACATTTTTGATGCCACCACCTTGCCATAGCACCCTGATATTAAGTGTGGATGTTTACAGAAACTAGTTTATTTTAGTCAGTTATTGGAGCATTGTTGATAGAAGACTTAAAACCAAGACTACCACCTAATAGACACTCATGCAAAGAAATGTCACAGTGATAGAGTTTTTGTGACCAAAAACCTAGATACATGGTGACTTTATGTGGAAGGGACATGATATTCAATGATAGAGCCAACCAATTAGGAAAAAAATTAGTGTTTTAGAGAAATGCCCATCTTAACTGAGTGTCATTATAGCAGGAATTTAAAATTCTTTTAGTAAATATCTTGTGTCATGAACTTAGAGAAACTTAAAGAAGGTATGAAGGTAAAGTCAACATTGTCCATTAAATACTCATCAGGTAAATTATATATCTTAGACATGGAAAACAACAGTCCCAAGAAATAAAAATGAGTACCATGGAGAGGGAAATGGAAAGGTACATGGTTGGTGTCATCAGGATGCAACATATAAAAAATAAGAAACTCGGAAGAACAATAGTCATTATCTCATCAGGGAAATGTAGAAGTGAAAAGGGAGATGAGCTGATCATTTGGGAAGGATGAAGTCCAAAAGACTTGAATGAGCCCTCTGATATCCTGTGATATCAAAAGAAAGCTAGGAAGTCCTCTAGCATGATGGGTGGACCCTATGTAACAGACTTAAGAGAAGATGTAGACAAGAGACTCATAGGATGAGTAGGGGTGGATGGATTGTAACCTACGTCATTGGTGACAACTCCCAAACTGATGACATTACAGAACCATTTACATATTTCCATACACTGCCCAACATTTATTTTATCCCTGGTTGTCAGACCTCTGATTCTTCTCCTTCACTTGCTTTTGCTTGGAATGTTATTCCCCTCCTCTCCTATAGTCTGATAAGGATAGTCTTTTAGGGACTCGTTGGTTAGTACAGACACTTAAAGTCAAATAGATTCATAAAGTGAATTGAATTATGAAGAATGAAAAATATGAATTTGTAACAATATTTTGAACAATCAGCTTACTCTCAAAAAGTGATATAGTTCTGTGTAAAGAAGAATAGTTTATCTTGGGAGAGAATTAATGTGGGAAACTTTTTTAAAGAGTTACCAACTAAACTTTATACCACCAAGTGATTAAATACACTCCTAACACATGAATAATTCAATTGTAATGGATAATACATGGCAAAGTAAAGGGGAAAGTCCTAAATTTCAATAAAGTGAAATTTCAGAAGTGAAACCCATCTTCTCCCCTGCTTCTCTCCTCCTGAAATAAGGGATTGGGGCCAAAAGACTCATCTCTCTCTTTCACTTTTCCTGTTACTTTCTCTTTGTGAAAATCAAATGTGTTAATAATGATGAATGAAATTCCTTTCAATTTTTCTTACAAAATCCTTTTTTTTCCATGATCCCTTCAGGTGTATCAATATATGCATGAAACCATAACAGTGAATGGCTGCCCGGAGTTCCGTGCCAGGGCCACTGCAAAGGTAAGCCTTGAGCAGCTTTAAAAATATACTCTACCCCAGTGATCCAGTAATTGATTGTGCGCGTGTGTGTTTCAGGTATTCTCGTGTGTACACTGTAAGAAAATTTAGACATCAGTGGCAGCCCAGAGTCTAGACCAGTACTGCTTCCCAGGTAAAACTCCTAATGGAAAATTCAACGTTTCTGCTGCTTCTGTAGCTTAACAAAGGAGAATGATTTCATTGAACTCACCAAGCGTCAAGCAAATCTACTGGCTCATTGTATGAGATACTTCATGGTTTTCTGATATTGTTCTAGGACAATAGGGCCTGTTCAGTGCATGGGGGATTTCTTTGCATAAGGCTGAAAAATGAATCTATTAGCTATGTAAATGTATCACACTCCATGCATTGATCCCTGACTCCTCCTGGTTAAACAGTCAGGTTCTGTGTATCATGGTCACTGAATGGAGTGGGCACCCAGAGGAGCACCTCTGACCATCTTGAGACCTAAGAGGACTGGCTTGCTTCTCCTACTATATTCCAGGGACCTTTTTCTTTTGAAACTCAGAACCAGAGATATCAGAGGCTCTCTTACCAGGACCCTTACAAGAAAAATTAAAAATGATGGTGCAATATTCTGAAAAACAATAATTTACAATGAACCACGCATTTAAAAAATTCAGCATATTTTAGAAAAGGTATGTATTTTTTCCCCAGGAAAGCTAACTGTCTGACAAGGCATAAATCGCAAGAATTTTCTCCCCATTGATTCTTTTCTGTATTTCATCATCTCTTATTTGAGAGCTAACCTTCATCTGGTTTCTCTCATCTCTGTGGGTTTTTTTTTAGCTTTTATATTCACATTCAAAAATTTAATGAATGCTGTAGATCCATAAGGTATAGTAGAGCAAATATGGAATATCATTCTCATTAGAATTGTGATTTGTTTATGTTGAGATGGAACACAAAAACATGTTTTCTACGTGGTGTAATTAAGGTTGCCAAGAATTATGTACTGCTTTACCATTCTCATTTCTTATTCATGTAGAACAGCAGGAGAGCAGTGCCATGTTGCCAATAGCACAGTATTTCCTGGTTGTCTCTGGGCTGTCTGCACTGCATCCTTGTCAGCCACTTAACCCATGCATGATGGCAAGGTCTGCATGAGCCAAAGCATGCAGCTGAAAGCAAGCCACTACTGTCATATCATTCACTCCCTGTCCCTAAATGAAGATATTAGCATAATGCTAAATTGGTGTTAATGAGATCAGGTAGGAGAAAGAATGTTAAATAGCAAGGATCAATATTTTACAAATGTTTAATAAATCACTCCATAGTGGACAGGTAATCAAAAGGAAGTTATGAAGGGCAAATAAAAGTGAAAATCTCTTTTCTTGAAAGAAACTTCCCTTATTTTAAGGTAACAGGGCTCTAGATTCCTGGCTGGAAGGGACCTCTGAGGTCATCTCATCTAAACCTCTCAGTTTTACAGATCGGGAAACTGCTGTCCAGTGATGTAGAAATAACTGGCTTAGGGTCACAAAAAGTTACGGGTAGAGTGGATGGTAGATAAACATTGGAACCCTGTCTCTTATAGTTTGTTTACTACATACATAGACTAAGTATACTGTTATACTTTGTAAGCTGTGTGACTCCAGGCATGTCACTTAGTGTCTGAGCCTTCAGTTTCCTGATTTGTAAAATAAAAGAATTTGGACTTGGCAGCCTCTCAGTTCTCTTCCAGATCTAAATTGATGACCTTATGAATTGTATTTCTATTGAAAGTAAGCTGATTATTTGAAGTTATAAAAATGTAAATGATGAATATACTGGAAAATGTAAAAGCTAAATAATAAATATGCATTCAATTATTGTAGTTGCTGAGAAAGAAAGATAGGGGTATTAATTTTTTTCCCATTTTAGGTGATATTTGAAAGCTGCTCTTTTTGCAAAATTCATTATAGTAAGATGAGTGAAAATACTTGAAAAAGCAGGATGAAAACTCAGCAGATTTATATTACATAACATTTATATTACATAACATTATTTAATATGTATATTACATAACATTTATATTACATAACATTTATATTACATAACATTATTTAATAATATAAAGATGCCATATATATTTAATAATATAAAGAGGCCTTATCAGAGACCACAAATGAGTCCAAATTTATTTCAAATAAAACAGATATTTGAATCTAGAGATGTTTTAAATGGTATTAGTTCCTAGAGGCACCATCAGCATTTACCAAAAAGGTGTGGGGGAGTGGAATGAAATTTACTAACTTAATTAACTGAGAATGTCAGTAAAAGGTACAACTTATCCATATTTAGTTATTTCACTCAGGACTTCTAGTGAGTCCAATTCCAAATAAAACTGAAATATTTGAACTTACAGGTGTTTTAAATGTTCCTAGTACCTCTAGGCACCATCAGTATTTTGTCAAAAAGGTGGGAGTGGGGGATGAAATTTACTAAATTAAAAATCAGTCTGGGAATGTCAGTAAAAGGTACAAGATATACTTACATGTGATATATACACATGTACTATGTGCACATGTGTGTATATATGAACACATGTACCTGGATACACACATGCATATATATATGCATGCATGTAAATACATAGAACTATATATCTATATAGAACTATATATGCTATATATATATATAGAGGACTATATATCTATATATATATATCTATATATATAGAACTATATATGCTATATATAGAGAGAGGACTATATATCTATATAGAATGATATCATTCTATATAGATATATAGTCCTCTATATAGTATATGGAGAACTACATATTATATATACACATATAGTTCTACATAGATATATATATATATATAGTTCTATGTATACATATATATGTATCAGGAAGGAAGGAGGGAGGGAGGGAAGGAAGGAAGGAAGGAAGGAAGGAAGGAAGGAAGGAAGGAAGGAAGGAAGGAAGGAAAGAAGGAAAGAAGGAAGGAAAGACAGGAAGGAAGGAAAGGAAGGAAGGAAGGATGGAGAGCTAGCTAGATAGACAGACAGACAGACAGAGTTCATTCACTTTTGCTTAACTGGACTCAAAGAGCTCATTGTTTCTACTAGGAAAGAGAAGACAGCTATCTCAATACCAACCAGTATGTGATGTATCATGTGAGGAGAAATCAATTCGAGCTATGATAATTAAGGAGGGTGTCATGGTACCTTTTGATCTGGACCTTGAATGATAAATCACAGATTTGGAGATGTCAGAAATCATTGAGTTCATTTTACAGAGAAGGAAATCGAGGCCCATAGAAATGAATCGATTTGCCCCCAAACACACATAGAGAGCACATAATAAGTCAGGCTTCAGACCTCCACCCTTTGCTTTACAGTCTAATAGCTTTCCCACCATGCCATCCTTCCTCAAAGACTTTTCACAGGCAGTAAAAAGGCAAGGGAGTCGAGAGCCCTTGAGGAGAAATCCCAATGAACAATTGTATCTAAATAGTGAAAAGTCACATTCCTTCCCTTTTTTTCCCAGGATTATGCCATCCTAGCTTGAATAGCTGCTGTTTACCTGCTGTAAAAATTGGTCTCTCTTTAATCTCATGGCCAAATGACCATCTTGTCTTTCAGGCAACAGTCGCAGCCTTTGCAGCTAGTGAAGGTCATTCCCATCCTCGAGTAGTGGAACTTCCCAAGACTGATGAGGGCCTTGGCTTTAATGTGATGGGAGGAAAGGAACAGAACTCCCCCATTTATATCTCTCGCATCATCCCCGGAGGGGTGGCCGAAAGACACGGAGGCCTCAAAAGGGGAGACCAGCTGCTGGCAGTGAATGGAGTGGTATGTTCATGATTACCCTGGATTTTCTCTGAGCATTTCCCTGCCATCCTTCCCCAAATCTCCCATGGAATTATTAGAAACTTCTGAAATTGACTGTAGCTAGAACTCCTGGTATAGACAACAATTTTGGGTGAAATAAGTGAGGATAGTAAACGTTTAACGATAGTTTTGTGCTTCTGCCTTCACTTTTCATTCAACTGCATTAGAACTTGAGTGAGAGAGTGTCTCTCTATATGGAATTTCTGTCTTTACAATTCTCTCGCTAAATCTGAGTTTTATAAATGGCAGATTTTTTTTTAAAACAGAGAAACGCATTCAAATACGATAGACTAAGGATACTTAGACACAAGTCTTTGGCAGTTTGGTGAAACATGTATACTACTCAGAATGGTGGGTATTTGTTTTAAATGATGAAAGAAATCCTAAATTACATTCAGAAGTCAGTAAAAATAAAATCATATTTTTTCATATGCAAGTTCACAGATCATTTGAAATCTATCAATGGATCATTTGGGGGAGGCAATCCAAGAACCCCTGATTAAAAACTCCTGCTCTAGACAAATATACATGTTTTTTGTAAGGAATTATCTAAGAGGATTGATTTCTGACTACATTAAAAAGCAAGAGACTAGTCTTAGTCTCCCGAAGGTCGCATATAAATAGATAGATAGATAGATAGATAGAGAGAGAGAGAGAGAGAGAGAGAGAGAGAGAGATATGATAGATAGATAGATAGATGGGTTTTCCAACAAGGTTCTGCCCTGGTACCTCATGATTTGGAGGGCAGCTTGGGTTCCTGCAGGTTATATGAGCAGAACACAGGCTCTGGCAAAATCTTGAGACTGTGTTTCTAGGTTAGAAGGGCCCTACTTCCCAAGTTCTGAGAGGCTTATTTCCAGATGGGGGATCACCAGGTGGTTAATTTTTCCATATTCACTCATGAGGATTGTTTAATAAGGCTTGAAAGGTGTAAAATGCCAGTGAAAAAAGAGAATCTATGATGGCAAAATTATGGGTTTGTTGAAGTTTAAGTAAAAAAAAAATAATCCTACTTAATATTGGCCTTCCCACAACCCAGACAAAAATTCTAGAGAGAAACTGTATTATGTAAAAGTGTCAGGTACTTGTCAATATACATACAGGTGACGTCTACTTTTTTTTTTAATTTCAATTAAAAACCATTTATTTTCTGTCCCTTATTTTTACTTCACCCTTAAGAAAAAAAATGTTATGATGAACGATAAGCCAAAATATTATTGAAAGCTGTGGGGTGGGAACTTAGAAGTCAAGTTTTTATGGTTGCTACCAAAATGCACTGTACATACTATGGCTCCCAAAATTAGCAGAGCCCTTGATAATTATCATATTTTTCTCATCATTTGCACAAGCACCAAGTAAAAATCTCCTGACAAAGATGTGAGAAAAAGGAGGATCAAATCTGCTGCTTACCTTGATCGTTCATCCACTCTTTATTGTCTTGCTTAACAACCTTGATATTTCAATTCCAAAGAATGGAAAAGTTGTCCAGTTAATATTCCTTTCCTGTTTATAAAGTATAGCAGCAAAGAAAAGAATAAGGTATAATTAAATTCTGATAGTACAAGAGGTATCCAAAAATTCTTATTCCTTTTTTTTTTAAAGGGCATAAAGATTTTGTGAACATTCTGTGAGTTGTTTCAGTTGTAGTTTTTTTTTTTTTATTTAAACATGGGAGGAACCTGAATCATCAGCCGCTGGCTATGTCACTTGCACCAGAACTGCAATCCCTCCTTCCCAATTACAGAAGAAGCTGGTTTTATTTAATCTGATAGGAAATTTATTTCCTGTTTTGTAAGATCACTTAAGATAATATTTTAAAATTTTTAATTGATCTCTAAACACTCCTGAATTTTCAAAAGCAAATTTTAACTGATATTTCAGACTTGAATTATCTTGTCCAAAGAAAATAATGGAAGGCTTGCTATACTATGTCAGACAGTTCTTAAAAGCAAATTATGTGTGAATGCCTGAATATATTAATTATGTGCATATACAGAGTGGATTTAAAAAATTGTCATCATAATGACTATGGAAAAAATAGAAGGAAAAAAAGTTTGGCTATTTCTTAATCCATAGTTCTAGACTACTCAGAGTAATTTTAATGATAAGAATCACTGGCAAAAAGTAATAGATGTGATGGCCACCGGCAGTGAGTGAAACAAACTAATTCAGGTAGAAGGAGGCTGTGAGGTGACTGAAGGTATTGTCATTATAGACAAGTATTACTCCCAGCTCCAAGCTTGAACCTCCCAGACACATAAACATCATGGGGGTCTAACAGATAAGAGGTGTAAATCGATTCTATATATCTCACAGTGCATCTGGCTGAAACTGTGAACCTTGAGCAGTTCCCCACCCATGGGAGGAATTTGGGCTGGAGCAAGGAGTTAAATGGGTGGAAGGATAGGGTCAAGGCAGCCCAATTCCCTGGTCCCCAAGCTGTGCCTTCTGCCTCTAATAGGAAGTGTGGTTTGTATACTGATAAAAAAAAAAAAGAAAGAAAGAAAGCACATTGTGTCCAGTCAGCCAGAGTCAGATGGACAGGCTTTATTTCTAAAGCCAGCAGATAGAGTGCTGGACTTGGAATCAGAAGGCCTTAGTTCAAAACCAGCCTCAGACACTTAGTATATCTGTGACCCTTGGCAAGTCACTTAAACTCTCAATGTTTCAGCTACCTCATCTTTAAAATGGGGATAATAATACTACCTTTTTCAAAGGCTTATTATAAAGATCATATTAGAAAGTGTATGTAAACCTTAGCTAGGCAGCAGAGTGGATAGAATATCGGACTTGGAATCAAGAAGACCTGAGTTCAGATCTGTCCTCAAACTATACATACAACTCAATAGTTGTGTGACCTTGGGCAAGTTACTTAACCTTGTTTGCCTCAGTTTCCTCATCTGTAAAATAGATTAGAGAAGGCAATGGCAAACCACTCTAGTATCTTTTCCAGGAAAACCTCAAATAGGGTCACAAAGAGTTGGACATGACTGAAAATGACTGAATAAGAACTGCAATAAAATACTTTATAAATCTAGATGTTACTAGTGTTATTTCCTACATTAAGTTGTGCATCAATAAAGGATCCCTTTAGAAATGATAGTGCTATGGGATCTTTGTCAGGTACCCTCCTCTGGCCACCATTTTTATACAGGTAGAATCTGTTTAGAAACAAATCAAAAGCAGTTTTGAAAGCAAAAGAGAGATCCCAAATTAACAACATGAAGCATGTGCTGGGCAGTCATGAGATCACAGACCTAGAGTATGAAAGGACTTTCAAGCTCACATAGTCCAATCGCCCTATTTTACAAATGAGGAAGCTGAAACCCAATGAGTTTAAATGATTTGACCAGAGTCAAACACAAATAAGAAATAATGGAGCTAGTACTGGAACCCGGGTCTTTCGGCTCCAAATTCAGTCCCCTTTCCATGAGACTTTCCTCTCCTTTTACAAGCCCCTAATTGCCTTGGACCTGCAAAGTACTGCACTACTCCCTTGGAGTCTGATGAAGTAGGTGGAGTTGGGAGGTTGAGAGTGTGAAGGATGGAAAAATTGGATTTTGAGTGATTGATATTGAAGCAAAAAGTGATGTTAGCACAATTGTACAGAAGAGAAATTGACGTTGGGAGCAAATGATTTAGAGCTCAAATAAGTGGTCTGCCACTTATTACTTGTGTGATCTTGGGCAAATCACTGACTCTCTCTGGGCCTCAGTTTCCCCTTATGCAAAATGAAGGGTAGAGAGGATAGATGAGCTCTGAAGTCTCTCCTAGATCTAAATCTATGATTCCACGAGTGTGTCCATGTTGATGGCCTGGGGTGCATGTTTGGGTGTGGATCTCCAGAGATCATTCCTCAAATAATCTTATTATTGGATGTACAAGGTGGGCCATGGAGACTAACACCATTATTCATCCATGTGGCAAGATTGAGATATTTGATCTTCTAATAATTCCCATGGAAT
This sequence comes from Bettongia penicillata ogilbyi, assembly GCA_023548195.1. Classification (NCBI taxonomy): domain Eukaryota; kingdom Metazoa; phylum Chordata; class Mammalia; order Diprotodontia; family Potoroidae; genus Bettongia; species Bettongia penicillata. The sequence goes on from JAJHZJ010000448.1 coordinate 3,638,391, forward strand.
AATATCAGAGTATAGGGGCTGGAATGACCAAGTTTGGACAACTGTAGATAGCTAGTTAATACAGTTCTCAAACACCAATTGGAAAAAAAAGCATTTCTTGGATGATGGGAATGGAGGGATGGAGGTAGTAAGGAGATCAGTTAGTGATTGAGTATGTGGGTTAGTGTGAATGGGTCATTAGTAAGCTAACTGCGTTCTCAAAATAGATAGTAAATTTTAAAAGAAATAGTTAATATTTATAAAATACTTTAGGATTTGCAAAACACTATAAATATTATCTCATTTTATCCTCATAACAATCGTTGGGGGTAGGTGCTATTTTTGTCCCCATTTTACAGATGGGGAAACTGAAGCATATAATCACTCAATGTGACTTGCCCAAAGTCACAACTAGAAACTCTCTGAGGTAGGATTTGAATTCAGGTATTCCTGACTCCCTAGTCCAAGGCTCAATTCATTATCACTATATCAGCTAGCTGTGAAGGTAGCCAAGAGCTGAGAACCTGATGGTAGAATGTGAGACAGCACGTAGCTCCTTCAAATGCTATTTGAAAAGATGAAAGATAAGTTTATAAGTCCCTCCTTAATAAAGTGTCACTTATATTGAAATAGTTTTTAATCTACTATTTTTAAACAGAGAACTGACAGAAAAAATCTTAGGCAAAGGGAAAATCTTTTTTTTTTTTTAATTTATTTATTTATTTAACTTTTTACATTCATTTTCACAAAATTTTGGGTTCCAAATTTTCTCCCCTTTTATCCCCTCCCCCACCCCAATACCCCAAGCAATATAATTTTCCCTATCTCCAATCTGCCCTCTCTTCTGTCATCCCTCCCTTCTCTTGTCTCCATCTTCTCTTTTCTCCTGGAAGTCATTTGCAAAATTACACAGATATGGCCTATATTGAATTGCCTGCCTTCCCAAAGGGAAAATCTTTAAAGTGAGCAAAGTTTACCCTTGGTAAGGGCAGCTAGGTGGCATGGAGTGCTGGACCTGGAGTCAGAAAGACCTGATTTCAAATCTAGCCTTAGACATTCACTAGCTATGTGACAAGTTGCTTAGCAAAAGTCCCTAGGCAAGTCACATAACCTTTGTCTGCTTCAGTTTCCTCAACTCTAAAATGTAAATAACACCACCTACCTCCCAGGGTTATTATGAGGATAAAATAATATTTGTAAAGTACTTGGCACAGTGCCTCCCTCATAGGAGGTATTTAATTTCTTTCCTGCCTTCCTCCCTCTTTCCTTCCCTCCCCCTCTTTCTTCCCTTCCTTCCTTCCTCCTTTCCATTATCCCTTCCTCCCACTCCCCTTTTAAATTCTTCTCTAATCCTCTGGCACCCTCTAAAACACAAAATAATCTATCCATTTGATCCTCAAAATGTCTTAATGGTCATGGTTTAGGGTGATTTCCCACCTTGTGACTCTTTGAATCTCATAAGGAGTCTTGTTGAAAGAGTATAAGAATCCATTTCTAATGTTAGAATTTCAGGCATCAGTACAGGTGAATGGGGAAAGATACTTTGGAGAAACCAAACTCCCACAATTTTCAAATCATACTAAGGAGATAAGCACCTGCTGTCCTACTAAGGAGACCCTGACTTCAGAGTACTAAGGTCATTCCTCTGAACACAGTGGTAGCATCCAAAAATATTCTTAACTTGGCAGGCTGGGAGACATTGGGAGGGGATACTTTAGGGTTGGAGTTTGGACAGGGTTTATGGTATCAGAAATTAAAAGGTGGGAGGAATCTTATGAAACCTCATTTAGTTCAACCCTCTCATTACTTAGAATAAATAAAAAGGGGTTGTTGGGGATGCCCACAATGTGTTCTTGAGAAGGATATCAGCTGGCTCTGTGTATCCATTATAGTCTCCTTGGCAAAGAGAAATATAGAGCCTTGGATGTGAACATTTTAAAGGGACCTTTAAGCTAGCATTATGACTCTGGATTAGGTGAATGAGACAAGATTTGAACTCACAAAGATGAGTCTTCCTGACTTCTCAGCTGGTCCTCTATACGTTCTGCCACTTGCCCTAGCCATCTCATAGTTTGTGCTAAGTAAAGCAATAATGTGCTGTATTTAAGATCCTAACTGGCTTATAAGCACAAAAGTGAGGTGAGAGATGTATTAGTTATCAACTCAAACTATCTTGTTCTGAAATTCCCAATTCCCAAATACCTTTACCATATGAGAGATGAATACGCTTAATCCAGCTAAAATGTTGGCTAGTAGATAAGGCACTGAACAAAAGTCCATATCATCTTTGGACAAGTGTAATTTTCCAAGTCTAACTGGACAGCTAGGTCATATAGTAGATAGAGTGCCAGGCCTGGAGTCGGGGAGACTCATCTTCCTGAGTTCAGACCTTGAGCTCAGACACTTACAAGCTGTATGACCTTGGGTAAGTCACTGAACCTTGTTTGCCTCAGTTTCTTCATCTGTAAAATGAACCAAGAAAGAAATGGCAAACCACTCCAGTATCTCTACCAAGAACACCTCAGATGGGGTCACGAAGAGTCAGATATGACTGAAAAAATGACAGAAGAACAAATTGTTGAGAAAGATTAAAATATTAGATAATAGATTTAGACCTGGAAAGGACCTTAGAGGTCATTTAATCCAACTTCTCATTTTGTAGATGAGAAAACTGAGTCATAGAAAGCCCAAGATCCCACAGGAGAGGGCAGTAGCTCAAGAATCAGAAGCACTGGGTTCACATCTGATTTCTTGTAGTACAAGTCGACTTCTCTGGCTTTCAGTTTCTCATCTTTAAATGAAGAAGTTAAATTAGATGGTGCATACAAGTAATGTATTCTGACTCCAAAGCCATTGTACCTCCCACTGTACCATGTGCTTTTGTTTATATTAAACTAAAATCTGTCTGCTCTACCCATTGCTCCTGGAATGGATTTCTGAGGAAAGCAGAAGCCAAGAGATTCTTCTTTAAAGGAACACTCTTCAGGTAGCTAAAGACCAAGATCCTGTCTCTAAGTCTTTCGCAAGCTCAACATCCTTAATTTACTTCAAATGGTCCTTTAGTGGCATGGTTCTGGAATTCCTTTAACATCCTGGTCACCATTTCTCATATTTTCACCATCTCCCAATGTCACTCTTAGACTAATGTGTATCGCCCTGCACGGAACACAGTATTCCAGATGGGGGTCTGACCAAAGTCTGATAATGCAGTGCAACTCTCACTTGTAGCCAAAGGTAACTGACTGCCATGTCATAATCTTATCTCCCATGAATCTTTAGTCAGTCAAGTGTTGGTAAATGTTTAACAACTGGTTTTCTAATAAGAGAAAAATGTGCCCATAGCAAACTTTTAAATTTATTCATAATCATTAACACTTTCTCAAGTCTAGATAATCCACAAAACAGTAAATCATGCCCAGATTTGTAGCATTTGCTCATATCCAAGATATAAATGCACATGTTGAAATTTAACTATCAGCTCTTCAAGAAGCCAGCATAATGCTGCTTACAGTTTACTAATAGTCACAGGACTTTTCATACGTGCTGTGATGGAGTGATAGCTCCTTATGTTTTAGTATGCTTTCCCCCACTTCTTGTGAATTTTACATATATCTCTATTAAGTATCATTAATCAGCCTAGCATTCCAAACTATCACAATTTCATTTGGGGCCATGAGGAAACCAGACCTTTGATTTCATTGGTATGGTATACTCCTGGTGAGCAAACACCCTGTCCCAATGAAGATCAGCATTTTCACTAGATCTTTTTGTCACAGAAATGTGCCTGGGTTCCTAAAAGGTTAGGTGATTTGCTCAGGGTCGTAGTGCCAAGTATGTGTCAGAGGTGGGATTTGAACCCAGGTCTTCCCGGCTCTGAAGTCAGCTTTTCATCCACAGTGCCATACTGTCTTTCCACTATCTTCATAGATTTAGAGCCAGAAATCCTTCAGAGGACCTCCATTCATTTTAAAGGTGAGGGAACTGAGGTTAAATAATTTCCCTGATATTACAAGACAGTATCAAAGAGAGAATGTATAAAAGCTCACTTAGTATAGTACCTGGCATAAAGTAGGCCCTAAATAAATGCATATTCCTTTCACAACAAGTGAACCAGCTGGGATTTGATCTCAGTTACAGTAATTTCTAATATAGCACCTTTTCCACTATATAGATATTATTGCACTTATGTTGTACCCATCATCCCATCCCAATTATTTCATGCATTATATGTATTAATCAGTCAATGAGCATTTATTAAGCACCTACTATATGCCCCTCCAAGGCAAAATGACTACCAGAAGAATGTCAACAAATTAGAGCTCTTCTCTGAGTGTGAACAGTTTGTTGTTAACTTGGAGGGAAAGTTGAGCCAACACCCAGTTGGCAACAGTGGCGCAAAAAAGGAATGGGCAGCCTTTAGAGATTTGGTGTACAGTAGTGCATTTGCTTATGTGGGTCAGAACACTCGCAAACACCAAGACTGGTTTCATGAAAATGATGGGGAAATTCAGAAACTGCTAAATGAAAAATGAGAACTCCACAGGATTTACCAGCAGGATAGTTCATCCACCTCTAAGAAGGCAGCATTTAATTCCACCAAAAGCAAAGAACAAGCAAAGCTTAGAGAGATGAAGGATTCCTGGCTCAGTAAGAAGGCAGATGAAATTCAGTTTTATGCTGATAGTAACAATCCAGAGAGATTTTATGATTCCCTGAAAGCTATTCATGAACCAAAAATCTATGGTGCATCACAGGTACTCAGTGCTGATAGAGTCACACTGATTAGTGATAAGGACATGATCCTAGAGAGATGGGCTGAACACTTCCATAGTGTTCTCAACAGACCATCACCAATCAATGCTGAGGCCATTGACTGTTTACCTCAGATTGAAGCTAATCCCTCCTTAACAGAACTTCCAACTGAAGAAGAGGTTTTGAGGGCCATTAGGCTTCTTTCATGTTGCAAAGCACCTGGTGCTGATTCTATTGCAACTGAGATTTACAGGGGGACCACTGCTCATACAAAAGCTGACTGAAATTTTCCAGGTTATATGGCAAGAGGAGGTTATCCCCCAGGAGTTCAATGATGCCTCCATTGTCCATCTCTGTGAGGGCAAAGGGAATAGATTGTCCTGTGACAATCACAGGGGGAATCTTTCTCTTAGCCATTGCTGACAAAGTTCTCACTAGAATCCTCCTTAATAGGCTGATCCTTCACCTGTAAGATGGGTATATAACTGAGAGCCCATGTGGCTTCAGAAAGGGCTGAGGAACAGTCAATATCGTGTTTGCTGCCCGACAACTCCAGGAGAAATACCAGGAGCAGAACAGAGGTCTGTACACAACATTTGTAGATCTGACCAAGGCCTTTGACATTGTTAGTTGTGAGGGCTTATGGAAAATTATGTCAAAATTTGGTTGCCCAGAGAAGTTCATCAATATTGTACATCAATTTCATGATGGCATGTCTGCCCAGGTTCTAGATAATGGACAATGCTCTCGTGCCTACCCAGTCACCTGTGGAGTGAAACAGGACTGTATGCTTGTTCCCATGCTTTTTAACCTGATGTTTTCAGCCATGTTGACAAATGCTTTCAATGAGGATGAACATGGCATCAAGGTCAACTACCATAGTGATGGCAAGTTCTTCAATTTGAAAAAGTTACAAGTCAAGACCAAAGTGGAAGGAGTGTTGATGCATGATTTTCTATTTGCAGAAGATTGTGCACTCAGTGCAGTCTCTGAAGCTGAGATGCAGCAAAGTATGGATCAATTCTCTGCTGTCTGTGCTAATTTTGGCCTAATAATTAAGACCAGGAAAACACAGGTGCTCCATCAGCCACCACCACACCATCCATATGTAGAACCATCAGTTACAGAAAATGGAGTTTTGAATGCCATGGATAAGTTCACTTACCTTGGTAGTGTACTTTCCATGGATGTACATATTGACAATGAGGTTGATACATGCATTAGCAGAACTAGCTCAGTGTTTGGGAGGCTCCAAAGAAAATTTTGGGAGAGAAGAGGTATTAGAGTGACTACCAAACTGAAGGTCTGCAGAACCGTTTTGCTGACCTCATTGTTATATGCTTGTGAAACATGGACAGTCTACTAGCACCATGCCAGGAAACTGAACTGCTTCCATTTGAACTGTCTTAGGAAGATTCTGAGGATCACCTGGCAGGATAAGGTACCAGACACTGAAGTCCTTGCTTGAGCTGAATTGCCAAGTATTCAAAACTATGCTTCAGAGAGCACAACTCCAATGGGCTGGCCACACTGTTCTGATGCAGAATATACGCTTGCCAAAAAGACTATTTTATGGAGAACTTGTATGGGGCAGGTGATCACAGGGTAGCTACAAGAAATGATACAAGGACACTCTCAAGAACTTTGGATTTGACTGTACAACATGGGAGACACTGCCACAGGACCACTCAAACATGACATGCCCACATCAGAAAGAGTGTTGTGCTCTTTGAGCAAAGCAGAATTGAGACAGCACAAAGTAAACGCAGGATGTGCAAATTTGGGATATTCACCCCAAATATTCACACGGACTATCTGTGCTCAAACTGTAGTAGAGCATTCCAAGCTTGAATTGGTCTCATCAGCCACAGTCAGACACACTGAAATTTCACTTTATCATGGTGATGTCATTTTGATCCTCTTTGAAGGTGGACAACAATCAACCAACCAACGTGCTAAGTACCAAGATACAAAGAGAGGCCAAAAGCAGCCTCTGCTCTGGAGGAACTCAAAATCTAATGGTGGAGATAACATATGATTATATACAAAGTTCATACAGGATTAATGGGAGAAAATCAACAGAGGGAAGGCGATGGAATTATGCTGGATCAGGAAAGGCTTCTTGTCTTTCCTATTAACTATGTCCTCCTTCAGTTATCCTCCCTGTCCTTTTTAGCTTTCTGTCATCTACAACACTGCAAAAAATAATAATAACCTGCCTTTTCAGCATATCATTATTTATATAGAAAGAAAAAAAAACAGTAGTCCAATGTTAATTAACTACTGTGGCTTAATTGTAGGCAGAGAACAAAACCCAGAACTGAAATAATTTAGAAGGAAGTTTATTGAGCTGTCTGGCAGAGAGAAGAGCCAAAAAAGGGGTGACCTCCTCCCCCTGAATCTGTATAAGCTACACATTCTATCAGATTTAAACAAAGGAACAAGGAAACGGTTTTCTGACTGGCTGACACGAAGGCAGTTTCTACATTTCTATATTCCAAATTCCTCATTATGGCCCTGCCTTCTTGAAGGCCATATATACCAGCAGCTTGGCATATAGTCTGGCAATGGATCATCTGTCCTCTGAGGCCTAACCAATCAATAAGCATTTATTAAATGCTGACTGTGTGCCAGCACTGTTAGGTGCTTGGCATGCAGGGATAATAATTATACAGTCTTTGCTCCTAGCAAGAAGATAGCATATATGAGTAAATATGTATATGAAAAATAGATGCGCATTTTTAGGGGGGGAGGTATGTGTGTGGGGGCAGAAATTAGAAAGGCTCCGTAAAAAAGATGCTATCTAAATATCGTTTTGAAGGAAGTGAAGGATTCTTAGAAGTAGAAGTGAGGTGGGCTTGAATGCCAGGCTTGGAAGACAGATGGGAGATGGAGTGTCATGGGTAAAAGACCAGTTTTCCTCCACCTTAGAGTGTGGGAAGGGGTGTAATATATACTAAAGCTGGAAAGCTAGGTTGGAGCCAGGTTATGAATGGCTTTGGAACTAAACAGAAGAGCTTATATCTGATCCTAGAGGCATATGGAGTCATTGGAATGTATTGAGCAGGATAACAATATGGCCAGAAGGTGCTTTTGAAAAATCATACTTGGCAGCTGAGTGGAAAATGTACTGGACATGGGGAAAACTTGTGGCAGAAAGACCAGTTAGGAAATTACTGTAGTTATCCAGAAGAGAGATGATGAGAACCTGAATTAGGATGATGGCATCGTGAGAGTGGAGAGAAGACTTCAGATGAGAGATGGATTTTAGTTTTAGAAACAACAAAATTTGGTAACTAATGGAATATATGGAATGAGGAAAGAGTGAGGCATCAGAGATAATGCCAAAGCTATAAACCTTGGGAATTAGAATAATGATGGTGACTTTGACATGAATAGGACATTTCTAAAGGGAAGAGGGATTTGGGGAAAAGATAAACCAGATCTTCAGTTCCAATAATGACACCCCTGAAGTGACCCTACGTATTCTAATTTGCACTGTTTGAAGTAATATAAATAATACAAATGACTTCCAGGCCAATGACAATATATAATATAAATTTGAATAATGTGATCATTTCACAGGATTCATTATTTGCACTAATTGAGACCTCTCCTGGCTATAATGAATTCACTTTTGGTCGTGCTGAGTTAGAGATGCCTAAGGGACAATCCTGTTCAAGAAAATCAAATAGGTAGCTGGTGATGTATAACTAGAACAGCATTAAAGGCAGATAGGTGACCCACTGGATATAGCCCCAAGTCTGAAATCAGGAAGACCTGAGTTCAAATCTGATCTCAGACACTTACTAGCTGTGTGACCCTATGCAAGTCACTTAACCTCTGTTTGCACCAGTTTCTTTATTAATGGGGATAATAATAGCAACTGTCTCCCGTGATTGTTATGAGATCAAATGAGTTAATATGTATAAAGCTGTTGGCACAGTTCTTGGCACGTAGTAAATGCTATATAAATTCTAGCTATTATCACTAATATTAGCAGCTGCAGTATGTATTGTTGTTTTCACTATTATTATATTAGAGCTCAAGAGAGTCTAGGGCCATGTAAGAATAATTTGCATACAGGTGACAAACTCATGGGAGCTTATAAAGTCACCAAGTGAAAGGGAATGGAAAGGCAATATGGGAGAGAGTCCTGTACAGAGCCATGGTGTATAGCCAAAGTCAAGAGCTTTTCTATAGAACACTAGCTTATTTTGGGGAGGTTCATCTCCATGTTTGCCTGGAGTGAGAAATTATTTATTCATAGAAACTCTCCAAGACAGTCTACAAAACTGTATAGAGTAGGTAGTGATATCCAGTGGTGGAAGGAATACCTTCTGAAACAAGTATATTTGCTTAGGGTTTCAGGGATATAGTTAAGTTGTTTTTAATTGTGTCCGACTTTTCATAACCCCATTTGTAGGGTATTTTTTGGGTCAAATACTGGATTGGTTTGTCATTTCCTTCTTCAGCCTTTTTTTTACAGATGAAGAAACTGAGGCAAGCAGAGTGAAGTGACTTGCCCAGGGTCATACAGCTACTAAGTGTCTGAGGCCATATTTGAACTCAGGAAGATGTCTTTCTGACTCAGGACCCCACAAGTCTATCCACTACACCACCTAGCTTCCCTTTAGGGGATCTACCAGCACAGAAAATGCCCCAGCCTAACCCTACCAAGCTGGAATACCAGCAGCCTTTTCTGTGGTTCATTACTTCAATGCCAGGGCTGCTTGTAGCCACTTTCCAGGATCACAGCTGCATCTGCTTCCTCTTGTCTCTTTACTTAGCAACTTTCATTATTATGCTAACAGGTGCAGATGTTCCTCAGGCCTTTGGGAATCCAGGAGCTCAGGGCTGAAAGGACAAACATGGGAATCATCTGTATAGGAGTCATAGCTGAAACTATGGAATGATGAATGAAATCGCCAAGGCAGAGATTGCAGGAGAAGAGAGCCCAAGGACAGAGCCTTGGGAGACCGTATCCCAGAGGCAGAAAAAAGAAGAGCCAAAGAACTAGGAGAAAAACTAAGGATATAGACTGATACAGGGGAGGTCAGGGGATCATTGATCCAGAGCTGCTGACATCCCCTCATTTTACAAATGAGGAAATTGGTTCCCAGGGAGTTTGTGTTTGTCCTTCTTTTTCAAAGAGGACCGTGACTTCAGGGCGTTGATGCCATGATATGTGAGTGAGTTGGATTTAAGTGAGGAAGGGCTGTGAAAATACACAGAAATCGGAGACAGAATTTGAGTGCACATTCTCTACCTCTAGATTTAATGCCCTTTCTATTGAATCACACTGCCTTTGTAGGGAAGGAAGCTCTGGTGATTGCAGAGAAGCAAGGAGATGGCCATTCACATAAGAGAGGAGTGTTTATCACAGTAATAGGGGTGGAAGCCAGGTCGCATGGATGAAGGAGTCAGATGACGTAGCAACTGGTAACCCCTCTTGAAATCTTACAGCGAAGGGAAGGAAAAAGATGAAAAGCAGTCAAAGGAAGTTGTGTTTTATGGTTTTTCCCCCAAAACCATGGAGAATTGAGGATGTTTGTAGGCAGCAGGCAAGGAGGCAGTAAAAGGAAAGAGCCCTCTATAACCCAATTCCCTATGTTCATTCAGATATTAGAGGTTATTCTGAACAGACATCAGCAAGTAAATGGAATTCTTCCCCCACAGGCTTACTGAGCAAGAACTCCCCTGATTTCTTGGTTTACCGGGCTCAGATGAATAAATTCATCTCGCTTTCTGTCTCTGTCCATGAGTTGTTAGCAGATTCTTTACCTTTCTTGGCAACTGAGTGGGAGCTTGTTTGGGTTATAATTAAATAGGACTGTAAGCTGGAATTTCAGTCAAGTGTTTGAAATTTTTGTTCACTGCAGTAACATCATGTGACTCTTCACTCACATCCACGAGGGCGCCAAGAGCAGGGCACTTATGGTGTTTCATCCCAGCTCCTTTGGAACAGGGCAAACAATGTGGCATCATCTGACACGGTTCGCAATGCTGTATAGTGACTGTTTCAGTCCCCTTCACCCTGACAATTTCATGATAAGAGAGATTTTCAGTGAAAATCAAAATTGGAAAAACACTGCTCTAGTCTCAGTTGAACAGCCAAGAATAATTTTAGGGGTTAGAATGTTTCTGAATTCCACCTGCTGCACTGGGTTCTAGCCATTGGTTAGACAACTAAACCAGTGAAAGGTAGTCTGGAACATGGAGCAAGGACATTAGATACGACAAGAAAGGAGTGGACTGGAATCTCACCTTTGATACCATTCCCTTAACCTCTTTGCCTTTCATCTTCCTCCCCTGTGCAACTAACCACTGACCTATACAAGTAAAGAACATGTAAGTGTTGAGCTATTGAATGTGCTAGGGCTTGAGGATACAATTACAATGAATGAGATAATCACAGATGGGATTGTCTGGAGTATATAGTGTAGCTACACTCTGCCCCCTCCCAACACACACACACACACACACACAGCATCCCTCAGGGATAGTTAGGATTGTTTGGTTCAGTCTTTTCAGTTGCGTCTAACTTTTTGTGACCTCATTTGGGATTCTCTTGGCAAAGATAGTGGAGTGGTTTGCCATTTCCTTCTCCGGTTCATTTTATAGATGAGGAAAACTGAGGCAAATAGGGTTAAGTGGCTTGCCCAGGGTAACACAGCTAATAAGTGTCTGGGGTCAAATTTGAACTCAGGAAGATGAGTCTTCTTGACTCTAGACCTTAGCTGCCTTTAGTTATGAGGAGCCCTTGAGATAATATGGTTGTGTATTTTGTAAACCTTAAGGGACTGGACTTAGATTGTAAATAGTCTAGGGAATTCCTAGATAAGGAAATTGCCCCTATTTATAATACAGGTAGGTACATTCTATACAATTTATAATCTTACAGAAGTGTTATACTATGGAACTAGATTAAAATATAATTAGGAAAATAGTTAACTAAATAAAAGTATAATAGAAAACCACATATTGACATTATCTATGTTCTAAGTCGATATGCAACCTGTAGGGTTCTTTCCCTTTTGGTTTAGTGACCAATTTCTATTTGTTTTACAATACTGGCACTGAGAGTTAAAGCCATCAGTAGGAAAATGGAGCTTGGGACCAGCAAAATTTTAGGTTGAGATGACAAATGAGAATTCATTTTCTGGTCTTCCTGGCTCTTTCAGACTGGTTCTCTATTTGTTATATAAGGCTATTTTATTTATATAAACACACAAACGTGTGTGAGAGAGAGAGCGCACGCACAGGAGAGCGCACAATTATTACAATCAGATTTTTTTGAACCCAACCTATGATTTTATCGGTATGAAGAGTTCTCTAGACTAAGGCATATTGGCACCTGATCCATGACTTACAGTCTCTGAGAGTTGTCTGGGAATATTACAAGGTTTGAAAGATCCTAGATTAAGTGATGTGACCTGGGTCATATATATAGCCAGTTTGTTCCAGAGACAGGACATGAATCCAGATCTTCCAGATCTTTGTGCTAGCTCTTTATATACCATGTCATGCTGCATTTGTAACAGAAGTTAAGTTTAGGTCATGTTAAAAAAACAAAAACAAAAACATAGCTTCTCCATTGCAGTCCAGCTGGCTTGCTTCCATTTGATCAATTCTTGGTTTGATTCACTGTCCGTGTACCATATTTGTTCAAGATGTATGTATCTCTACCAGTTGTGTGGATTGTCTCTCCAATTACATAGAATAGTCTTCCTAAAACAAGTTTGTTCAATCATTCCACAGCATTTTTAAATTTTATTCCCGTAAACATTTATTAAGCACAATACTGTGTATCAGGCACCGGTACTAAGTGCATGGGGAAACAAAGATGGGCGGCAAAGGACAGTTCCTGCCCTTAAGGAGATCACAGTCTAACTTGGGTGACAACATGCAAACTACTGTATGCAAACAGGCCGTATACAGAATAAATTGTAGATAATCAAAGAGGAAAGGCATTAGCATGAAAGGGGTTCAGGAAAGGCTTCTGGCAGTTGGGACTTGAAGGAAGGCAGGGAAGCCAGGCCAATATTCTTCTAATTATGCTGTATGGCTACAGATCTTGGAATTCCAAAGTCAATCAATAAACATTTAATTACTTACAATGTGCTAAATATTATGATAAGCTCTAAGGCAATGAAGGAAGGTAAAGAATGTCTTTCAAGGAGTTTATAGTCTAACTGAAGAGACAACCTACAAACAATTATATAAAAACAAGTTACATACAAGTTAGATTGGAAATGATCCAAAGAGGCAAGCCGAACTAGGATTGAAGGGGATTGGGCAAGGATTCTTGTGGAAGATGGGGCTTTAGCAGGGACTTAAAGGAAGCCAGGAGCACAGATAAGGAGACAAGGATGGAGGACAGTCAACAGAGATTCACAGAGTTTCCAAAACAGTAATGTTGTTGGCCATCCCAAAGACAGTGGAGAGATGTATGTCAGGTATAAGAAGTGGCAATCTATGGCCAACAAAATAATTGTATATAGGAAGTTGAGCAAAAGTTAATAATTTAATTATAATCAGAGGTGTAGGTCTAAAGAAGAAAGTGGGTTGTTGATGAGAGATAAAGAGATGTACATCTAGACTGCCTTACTGGAATTGTCACAACGATTTGTTCAATCATGCCAAACTCGGTGACCCCATTTGGGGTTTTCTTGGCAAAGGTACTGGACTGGAGTAGTTTGCCATTTCCTTTTCCCACTCATTTTAGAAATGAGGAAACTGAGGCAAAGGTTGTTAAGTGACTTGCCCAGGACCATATAGTCAGTAAATGTCTGAGGCTGGATTTGAACTCAAGTTTTCCTGACTTCAGGGCTGCTGCTCTAACCACTGTACCACCTAGCTAGCCATCACAATGATGAAGAGACTAAAAGGACAGTGGCCAGGCTTTTGAGTGGATTGTCTGTGCATGGGGATGTATGGAACAGCATACAGCAGGGGGCATAGAGAGATTGCTTGTATGGGTTTTGAATTACTCCCTTTGAGTAGATATTAACATAAATGAGGTCATAAATCCACTGAATTATTGGAATATTAGTGTATATACCAGAAAAATTAGATAAATTGCTTTTTCAGTTTAGTATTTTTTAAAATTAATCTATCCCTCCCACTACCTTCTTCCCTGAGAAAAAATTTTAAAAAATGATTTAAAATTATTGGGAAGAATTAGTTGGGATAAAACATTGATTTTTGCTCATTAAAAAAAATGTGTGTGTATGTGTATGTGTGTGCGCACTCATGCATGCTAAAGCTGAAATACAAAATTGGGACTCTGGATCTGTGATTTCATTGATAAGGGGCTTCTAGGTGAAGGAGCCAGTGCAGTTCAGCAAATGTCTCTGTCCTTTACTGTCCTCAGGGTTGTGGCTAGAGCCCCAAGAGGTTAACAACGATTAAGCGATTTGCCCCCAGGTTTAACTAGATAGTCAGTGGATAGAGCACTGGAGTCTGAAACACCTGAATTAAAATTTGACCTCAGACATTTACTAGCTGAGTGACTTTGGGCAAGTCACTTAACTTCTTTCTGCCTCAATTCCCTCAACTGTAAAATGGGGATAATAAAAACACCTACCTCGAAGGTTTGTGACGATTAAATGAGATAATATGAGTGCTTAGCATTGTGCCTGACACATATAATAGATATTTAATTATCCTTCCTTCTGCCTTGTCTTTTCTTCTTTCTCTTTCTTCCTTTCTTATCTCCTTTTCTCTCTTCTACCTTTCTTCCCTTCCTTCTTCTCTCCCTTTCTCTCTTTCTCTCTTCCTCCTTCATCACACAGCTACAGTATGGTTCAGAAGCAGAACTTGAAACCAGATATTACTGGCACCAAGGCTAAATTTCTATACTAGGTCCATTGCCTTTATAAATAAGGCAGGTATAAGAAGACAATAGATAGCCCGCTAGCCCCAGCTTTGTTGAGAGATCCATACGGCAACAATTTGAATTCTACCACTCACATTTTCAGAGGATTTAGGTGGAGGGACCTCAAATTCACATTATTTCTATATGTACCCTTCAGGGTCAAGGCCCCTGCTGTTATGCTAGGGTAGGATGTGTGACCTTCACAGAGTCATAGATCTAAGCTGGAAAGGACCCCAACGGGCCATTTAATCTACCACCTTCATACTTGGAGTGGTAAAGGGACTTTCTTAAGGCAAGTGGGAGGGTTAGGATTTGAACTCAATTTCTCTGACTCTTAGAAACAATGCCTTTCTTATTGTCATATATTCCACTCCCCTTCCCTCTTTTTAAAACTGTTTCTTCCAGTTATGGAATAGTGACCAATTATGATTTCTAACGTGGCTGACTCTGCCGTAAAATGAGAATGTTGGGTATGCTTTCTCTGCTACAGTACAGAACCCCCTACCCATCCTTCAAGGATGACTGCATCTGTCTGCCTCCTATAGAGGTGGCATAGTGGAAATAGACAGAACATTGGACTTCGTGGCATGAGACATGGAGGCTAGAATGCATACCTTGTAATTTAGTACTTTTGTGACCACAGTCCAGTCCCCATGCCTCGGAAGTTCTTTTCTCCATCTACAAAGCTAGAACAACAGTATCTATCTTTGAGGACCGCTGGTCTGAGAATGAAATGAGATAATGTATGTAAAGTACTTTGCTAACCTTAAGAGCAGTATAAGTGTCTGCTATTATTATTCAAAGAGAGCTGTGCTCACCGAGGGGGGAATTATGTCTTCCACCAGGTGCTGAGCTAATCATCGCTATCAGCAGCCTACCTACTGTCTACATAAATTGTTTTAAGGCTTAAGAATATCATTTTGGCTAATGATGCAGAATGAATAAATACTCTCTAATCCGAAAAGATCCAAAGTTTGCCTAAGTACCCATTTCCATCCACATAGCTCCCCAGATTGTCAACAGACTTGGCTTTGTCATTGTAACGGGTTTGAGTTTGTAAGATCCAATAGGCTGGGTATCTCTGCTTCTGACTCTCCAGTATGTGAGATTAATTCAGTTAATCACAGAAGGTCTAGACATATATCCGTTGAATCAATCAATCAAAGGCAAGCCTTACAGAAGGGTTCATGACCCCAAAATTTAAGAACTCCAGAACTCGATGGCGGTGTTGATACTATTAGTAGTACTTTAATAACTGCAAAATATTTTCCTCAAAACAGTCTTGGAAGATGGGAAGTACAAGCATTATCACACTTAACTATAATTTTACATAGTGGGAAACTGAAGCCCCAAGATTTTTTCCCAGCTCAAAATTGGTATGATTTTAGAAAAAATTACAAGCATCTTAATATTTTGATCAGTTAATTAATTTCTTTTGCTTCTCCTAATAACATATAAAAACAATTTTGACATTCTTTTTTAAAAAAAAAATTTGAATTTCAAATTCTTTCCCTTCTTTCTATCCTCTGCCACCACCTCTGAGAAGGCAAGCTAGTTGACATAGGTTATATGTGTGTAGTCATGCAAAACACATTTCCATGTAAGTCATGCTGTGAAAGAAAACACGGACAAAAAAAAAACCTAAGAAAAATAAAAAGTATCTTTGATCTTAAGCAGCAACATTTATAAGAAACAGAAGGATCTTCTTAGTAACTTTGTAACTAATCTTTCTTCAGTTCACTTATAGAGCTTTTTACTATTTACAGAGGCTCTAAGCTAGGTGTTCAAATGGAAACAACAAATGGCACTTTTCTCCCACAACAACCGGTACACGTGTTGAACTTTCTCATACTCCGGAGTTTTCTCCCTATTCTCACTGTGTAGAAGTTGCTCCAGAGTATCCGAATAGACACTGCAGTGTGCCCTAAGAATGGGCATCTCAAAAGGCCCTCCATTTAGTCAAGATTGCCCCCTTCATTGTGCTGACTGGGCACTCCCCAGGCTGCATTCACGGAGCTTCTACCTTCTCTAAGGAGAAAATTTTGTCTATTCCTGTTATGTGGTTGTTTGAGTCATGTCTGATTTTTTCCATTTGGGATTTTCTTGGCAAAAATACTGGAGTGTTTTGACATTTCCAACTCCTGTTCATTTCACAGATGAAGAAACTGAGGCAAATGGGATTAAGTGACTTGCCCAAGGTCACACAGCTAGTTCCTATTCCTAGGGCTCAGGTTGGCCCCAGAAATTTATCGTCTTTAGTGGTAGGATAAGAGCAGCCTTCTTGGTTAGGTAGGGCAGGAGCTAACAGCCCTGGACCAGGCAGGTATGGAGGATAGCCACAGAGATAGAGGGCATATGCTCCAAAGCAGAAAAAAAACCAACTTATTAATGGATCGCCAGGAGGTGTCTGCACTGAAAGCTTCAGTCCTAGGAGAGATAGAGGTTGTTTACTCCCCAAATTTTATCTCCTGCCCTGTCATTTCTCCCAGGCTTGATGAATTTATACCTATAACTCAATTTTTCTTTCTCCCAGAGACAACTCCCTTTCCTTATGTGTATTTATGTAGCACCTTGGTTCTTCTAGGAACCTTAGACTTGACACTCTGGAGTCGTGTTTGAGTTACTCCCCTCCTCATTATCAGAATGTCCCTCCCTCCCCTCCCTTCATTCTTTGTTTCTGCTGTCACAGCTCCGTTCCAGGACTTATAATGCATCTATTTGGACTGCCATGACAGCCAACTAATGCCTCTTCTTCCAATCTCCATCCCCTCTAATGCATCCTGCATGCAGTTGCTAGGTCTAGGTGGCCTAGCAGAAAGAGTGAGTACTGGATTTGGAGTCTGGTGGACTTGGGTTCAAATCTTCCCTCTGCTACTTAATACCTGTGTCATGAACAAGTCTCTGAACCTTCTTCATTTATAAAACCAGGAGGATTGAAATAGTTTATCTATTTTATTATAAAGGAATTTATTATAAAATAATTTTATTCAAAAAATGGCTTCAGTCTTCATCCAGGTACCTAGGTGACAAAGTAAATAGTGTTTGACTAGTAGTCTGCAAGCTGAGTTCAAATCCTACCTCAGACACTTGCTAGCTATGTAACTTGGAGCAAATCACTTCACCAGCCTTACTTTCCTTACATGTAAAATTTTATGTAGTTGCTGTGAGGATAGGATAGGATTACATATGTACGTCATTTTGTAAACCTTAAAGTGCTATGTAATGTTATTACTACTATAGTCAGTTTTGCTATGATAAGATATTTATATTCCTAAAAAAATCACCAGCTAAACCTTGCAATTAAAAAAAAAATCAGAGGGCTTATTGGAAAAAATGGGGGAGGGGGCACAACATTCCAAAACTTTTGTCAATAATATAAAAATTTAAAAGGAACTCAATAAAGAGGGTGACATAGTTTTTATACATTTGAAAAGGATAAGAAATACATAAATAGCAGAGACAGACCTCACTTCCAGCTGCTGCTCTGCCTACACCCATGTTCCCACAGCCCAGGACTGGCACTGAGATCGTGGCATGAAGGAAGGTAGGGGTGAGGAGGTGGGGATATGAACCAGGCCTTCTCTGCCCACAAGCCCCTGCTTCACCAGAAGATAGATGACAAATACGGCATTTTACCTTGAAAAAGACTTGAAGCGTGCTATGTTAGTAGGTGCTGAAAGGGCTGTAACTTGCAAGTTACCAGGAAGGGAAGGAAGGAGAGTTATTGGAAATCAGAAGGAAAAGTCTTCACATCCCTTATGGGTGAGTGAGGCTCATTGTCCTCTAGCTTGGTTCAGCTGGGTGGAGTTTTCTGTATTCTCACATGTCTCAGGGAATCTCTAATAAGCAAACTGAAATCCTCATGTTATGCTCAAATTATTCTGTAATATGTCAGTTGCACTGAAACAAATTTGCATTTTTCAAAACAAAGTTCTAGCAGAACTGACTGAATTTTCTGCTCCTTAGAAAGAAAGTCCTAATGGCTAAGCCCTCCAAATTGCCAGGCCTTTCCCAATTTGACTCCAGGCTTTGTTTTAGGTAATTAGAGAAACAAATACAAGGAACTAAAAGAACACTACTCACTGAGAGTTTATCTGTATCGAAGAATCTCATTGGGTCTTGCCACTTTTCCTGTCTTGTACTGAACTTCTACTCATCTCTTTTCTTGTTACGTAACTTTGACATGTTTTTATCCTGGTGTCTTCTACTCGATTGGGAGCTCTTTGAGGCCAGGGACTAAATCAGATGCTCCTCTTTGCCCTAAGGCCCCTCATTTTGTATTTTCCCTATAGGTTGTTGTGTTCTTCCTTTGTTACCTGAAGAAGACCGTGCCATCAGGGAAATGATGACATGACTTGCACTTGATGTTGTTTTGAGTGAGGGAGGGCTGTGCAGGTCACCAGCCTCACTTCTCCTCCATAGCCGTCTCAGTCCAGTCACCTGGTATTCCTATGCAAATACTTGGCCTAAATGGGCTAAGGTCACCCAGTGCATCCTGGGTCATCTCCAGTTATCCTGATGAATATCAATCTGGTCACTGGATTCAGATGGCTCTGGATGAAGTGAGGCTGGTGACCTGCACAGCCCTCTCTCACTCAGAACAAAGTCCAGTGCAAGTCATGCCTACAGGTCATTTATCAGTTAAAGAAGATCTTTTGTTGAAGTAAATATGCCATCCCAAAGGCACTTCTTACCTGAGAACTTCCTTCTTTTCATTCCCTAAGAGGTCTTTTAAAGAGCCAGACCCTTTTCCCCTTCAACAACTTTTAAACATATATTTTGCATAGAACTGTTTTTTTATTGATATTCTCTGGTGACAGTCTAATACTTTATTCTAGAAAAAGTTGTGCCAGTTTGGACCAGGAAAAAAAATGAAGCTTTCATGCTTTGCAGTGATCCAGCATATACTTTCTTTTCTGGTTAACTGCGGCCAAAATAGTTCTACCACAGCGCAAAAGTTCTAAAGGTTTTTTAAAAACAAACAAAAAACTAGGTTTTTATTATACTTAGGCACAGATTCAAGTGTCAGGAAAACAAAAAAACAAGCTGAATTAAGATTAGGATTTCAACAAAGCCTCTTATAGACAGAACTATATCAGACAGACAGAGAACTCATTCTTTTATATATTGCAATCTCATATTCTTTTAGGTCATAAAAATTAAAGATTCATAATCCTATACCTCCTTCAATGTCATGAAAATCAAACAAACTTAGTCAAATAGAGTTGTAATCTAATATATTGCCTAAACCAGGGGTGAGGAACCTACAGCCTCGAGGCCACGTGTGGCCTTCTAGGTCCTTGGGTGCAGCCTTTTGACTGAGTCCCAAGTTTTACAAAACAAATCATTTTATTAAGGGAATTTGTTCTGTGAAGTTTGGATTCAGTCAAAGAGTCACTTGAGGACCTAGAGGGTCACATGTGACCTCAAAGCTGCAGGCTCCCCACCCCCAGCCAAAACAAACAAACTCAGTTGAACAGATTCTATAGAATATATTCTATATTCTGTTCTATTCTAAGTCTGGTTACAGATTAAGCTATATTTAGTGGGCTTATAATGGGGTGACTGAGGGAGAAGGGATTTACGTGTCCTGAGACAGTTCAGAATCTTTCTTGGACTTGTCTAAGAAATGTTTGCAACCTTAAGGAAATTTTCCTGTCCCATGGGAGAGGTTTCAGCCAGCTCAGTAACTTTCTAACTAGAAAAAATTGCCCTGACCCCTCCTTTTTAATAATAAAAATCAATAAAAGGAAATCAAAATTTCCCATAATACCAGAGATTTAAAATAGGTGAGAAACTGCTTGCAAACAGGACGAAGGAACTCGACTGTTTTTTGCCTTCGGATTTTCAGAGCCTAGCAGTTCATAAAAATGTGTTGAATTGAATCTCCCTAGCAGTTACTTTCCAACTAAATAAAAAATAGGACCATATGCTTGGAAGGGAAGGAAAGTTGATGTTGGTTTTGCCTAATTTAAGGTGGCAACTGCAGAAATGAAACTGCATTTACTTTAAAAGGTTCCACAGAGCTAACTTCTTGCTAATTTTAAGTGACCTTTGCCTTCGTCCAAATTAGTGATGTTTTACTGTGCCACAGATTGAGTCCCCGAAGCTTCTCTATTAAAATCCATAAAGCGCAATTTGAAAACTACCCATCATGCCCTCTGTCAAATCTAGCCAGGCAGAGAAATTTATAAATGAGGGACTGTACATGGGAAAATCATGGGCAGGATACACTAACTGATCTGTATGGCTGTGATGTGAAAAGGCAAAAAAAAAAAAAAAAAAAATTAACACCTGCTCATCCTTACTGAATATGGTCACATGGTAATTTAGGAATTTCAGGGTAAACACTTGCAGCTAATTGTCTTAAGTCCCTCCAAGAGTCTGTTTTTTTTTTCTTTACGTGAGAAGATATGGTGTTCTTTAGCTTGTGACTGTTTATAAAAAAGTCTAAAATGGCACAGGAAAGGATGCAAGCTACCTTTCTAGAACTTTCCTGATTTGGTTTCCTTCACTTGGGGAATTTGGTCATAAGGCAGCAGGAAGAATTGAGGCCCTTCTGTACCTACTTACTTATCAAAGTGGCCATTGGTGGCTCCAGATGCGTCTACAAGGTTCCAGGTCTGCCCCAGAAATTTCCAATTGGGTCTGAATACCAGGTGAGAGGAATAGGGAGTAACCCTTTTCCCCAACTCAAACCCACCCACTCTTCATTTTTCAGTGGCAAAGAGGATAAACAATCATACATGAGTTGCAATTTTATTATTTTCCCCCCAAATCTCCCTTACTTTGGAGGAAAATTTACCTATTTGTGATAACTTACCTTCTAGTTATTCAGTCTCCTTTTCTCTTAATTTCCTCATTTGGTTAAAAATGTTCTCCTTAGAGTTACCAATTATCTCTAAATTGTCAAGTCCTTTATCAACTTTCATCCATCACAGCGCAACATTTACCATCTTTTACCCCCTACTCTCTCCCATCCGGATTGTATCAAAACTGTTTTCTCTTGATTCATCTCAGTATTCTTTGATGGATCTATATAATCCACTCTGACGGAATTTTTCCCAAGATTCTGTCCAGGGCCCTTTTCTCTTGGTATCCTCTCTTACTTGTTGACTTCATCAGCTCTCATGAGTTTAAATATTCTCTCTCTGAAGAGGACCACAGGTCTGTTTATTTAAATCTGAATTATCCTCTGATTGCCAGTCCTATATCACTAAGTGCCTTTTGGACATTACAACTTGGACATCCTGTTGACATCTCCAATTCAATGCTCAGATCTTCCAAAGATTTCACACTACCTTTCCCCCAAACTTTCCTCTTCTAAACATCCCCACCGAGCATGCCAGTCTCCTTCTACTCATTGTTTCTCAACCTAGTCACCATCCTAGTTCTTAGGCTCTCTCTACCTCTCATTTGGACTACTAAAATACCATCCTAATATTTTTCTTGATTCAATTCTCTCTATACTCTAAGAATCTACAAATCCATGTTCCATAGAATTGCCAGTCATTTTCCCAAAGCTCAGATCTGACCATGTCATTCCCTTCCTCATAAGCTACAGTGGCTCCCTGTTGATTCAAGGGTCAAACATTTCATTTTTATCTCAATTTATTACATTTATATTGCTTACTTAAGTTTAATAATGCACATGGTTATTAGTACAGTAATGCATTTATCTACAAGTAAATATGGGAGCTGTTTGCCCACCATTTTTATAATAAGAGGGTGTAATTAAAGTAGTTTGAAGGCCAGTGAAATCACCAGTCCTGTCCCAAAAGAAAATATATAAAAAAGTGAGAGCCAGATGTCTTCAGATTTTGTCTGGATACATATATAATGTGATTTTTCTTAGAAAGAATCCTTTGAAGTCTAATTACATGCAGTATTTAAAAGTCATGTCTGATTAAACTGTGAATTAGACAAAGCAATCAAATTACTTTTATATTAAAATTACCTGATGTACTTTCAGTTAGTTTTGTAAAAAAATGATAGCATATGCTAAATTTTCATCTTTCATTTCCAGAGCTAGGTCACTGCTCACATCTCAGCACAATCATTTATTTTTTAAATTGCATTCTAAATGGAGCCCCAGGAACAGATTAGGTTATTGAGTGTCATTTGGTTAGTTCTTAGTTCCCAGAATAACCGACCTACCCAGGTGCTCTATTACCATTCCTAATCTGTGGTTCCAGGAATTGTTGGAAGGATGAGAAACTGTTGTAATAAGAATAAACACCTGGTCTATTAAGTTCAAAACTCCATAAAAAGCACAAAATGACCTAAAAAGGGTTTGCTATGAGTAATTTATATTTTTGAATAGTTCAACATCTTTTTCTAGAATAGGTCTTAAAACCTCAGTTATGAATAAATGAAATAAAAAAGCATTTATTGAAGGACTTTCAGTGTGCCTAGAAATACGCTAAATGCTGGGGATACAAATGCAAAAGGTACTATACAGTCTTTGCTCTCAGGAGTCATAGAGGGGATTCTAAAAGGATACAGGAATATGGCAGCTGGCAAGGAATGGGCTGGAAGGATAAATAGAGTCAAGGGAAATTGACATATTATTTCTAGAAATTATATTGGAATGGTGTTAATCACTATTCCCAGAGAAAGAAATATGCAAAGTGAGGCTGAAGGTCAACCCAGGCAGCAGCTTGGCATAAGGTGTGTACATAGTGGTGGGTCTAGGGCCATCTAGATATGGTGAACTCTCATCAATCTATAGGGCAGGATACCAAGCTGAGAAGTAGTTCTTGGTAGCATTAATAGGAAGATTATTTATCAGACCTTTTCTTAAACAACTTAATCATTTTTTTTATTCTACATAAATTGCGGTGCAAAGGACCTCACCTATATGTGTACATGGAAAGTAATTTAAACCTATCTGGTCTGGGTTTCCTCATCTGGGAAATGAAGAGTTTGGACTAAATTATATCAGAAGTCCTTTTCAGCTCAGATTACATGATACTTTAAATAATAAAAATAATCAGTCTGATTTAAGTGCAGTCACAGCTCTTAGCTAGGTGGCACAGTGGATACAGTGCTGAATCTAGAGGCAGAGAAGATCTGAATTCAAATCCTGTCTCAGACACTTATTAACTGTATGATCCTAGGCAAATTGATTCACCTTTGTCTGCCTTAATTTTGTCACCTCTAAAATGGGGCTAATAATAGTATGTACTTCCCAGGGATGTTGCAAGGATAAAGTCAGATAATATCTATAAATTTTTTTTTTCAACTTAAATATTTTTTTAAAATTCTAGCTATTATAAAAGAGGGGCAGCTAGGTGGCCCAGAGGATAAAGCACTCTTCCTGGAGTCAGGAAAACTTATCTTCATGAGTTCACATCTGATCTCAGACACTCACTAACTGTGACCTAGGGCAAATCACTGAATCCAGTTTACTTCAGTTTCCTCATCTGTAAAATGAACTGAAGAAGGAAATGGCAAAGTATTCTACTATATTTTATTCTACAGCATAGGTAAATTATATTTTTGGTGGTTTATCATTGCTTTTCAGTTTTATGTGACTGTTTATCAGGTGTCACTGGCACATCTGAAGGGTGCTAAGGAAATTTCTGTTAGCTTTGGAAACGGAAGAATCAACATAGACATAATTATGAAGTATATGCCATCTCAATGTGCTGACATCAAATTAAAAAATAAATTAAGCTCAGAGATGTGTTAGCATATGGGTCTTATTATTTACCATAAAACTTTTGAGGATGTCACTAGATTGCTAATTTCAAGATCACACATCATTTTGCAGCAATCACTTAATGACATACATCAGATGTGAACATAAACCTAATTTGTTATTTTGTTTTTCATAATCTTTATATCCAAAATCAACTTTGATGATATCGGACACTCACCATTAATAAGTGCCTAGTACATGCTAGGCAATGGAAAGTCCATTAGCTAAGGAATCCATCTCTTTCTTTGCTTTCTATCAGACTTTGGAATTTTAGGAGTGAAGAACACCAGACCATCTCACTACATATCCAAAAAAAAAAAAAATTCTTAGGTTGACTCATTTGTAACTCCCTCTGGGACCTCACATCTATCAAGCTCAGTAGCTGCTGCAATTTTTTATCTTAGGAGCTATTAGATGGAAAGCAAAAATTTAAATATGCAATATTTTAGGGCTCTCACCATTTTTCAGGCAGACCTTGCATCCTGATGTAATGTCCAGACTCCCATCAACTCAGCACACCCAGATAAAATGAGAGCACTAGTTGAAATAATCAGGTAGAAAGGAATCAAGGGAAACAAAACCTAGGTTCCATCAAATTATATAGTATAGAGAGAAAAAGCTCAGTCATGACTGCTCAAATGTAATTGAGGAAACATTCGGTTATAATAGTGGCTTAGCAGCCCCCACAGGCCAGCTTTCTGCAACCACAATTCCTAAGTAATTTGTTGAAAACCCCCTAATTTAACCTGAATTCCCTGAGTAATTGGAACTGTATTTTTTTCACAAATGAGTCCAAAAATCTATCACAAGGTGCTTTTTAAAAAGAATTAATCATTTCTCCCACCCTTTATGATGTGCCTCAGCCAGTTCTTTAGTTTTTCCCTTGGCAGCACTTTATGCTCAAATACTTGCCAGTGTTGGGAAGAAAAGGTCGGATTTCTAGTCTCTCCTTCAGATCCACTAACCTGTAGCAGAGGGCACAAGACAAGACTGAATGAAAGAAGAAAGCTGTTGCGTTTTTGTTGTTTGCTATGTATTTGTCTTGGGTATCTACTTGGAAATTGACAAAGTGCCAAAGTTGAATCAGGAGGAGGGTGTATGTGCGTGTAATTTTAATTGGGCATGTGCCTTAGTTGGCAGGGGTACTTTTGTCACCAGGAATTTTCTACACCAGTGAAATTATGACTCCAGATCAAAAATTGTTCATTGATATGGAGAACTAGGTAGATATTGAAAAGTTTAAAGGCTAAAATATCCTAGAAGGTTTCAACCCTTGCACTCCTAATTAAATCAAAATTGTGACATCCAAAATTTAATGATGAGAAACATTATTTTTACCCAGACTTCTGATTTTTCCTTATGAAAAACGCCCTCTATCAACTCAGATTAGTAACTGATCCTCAGTTTACAGTCCTCAAGAAATCCCTGTGGCACTGTGAAGTTAAGACACTTTGGAATCATATATTTTTGACCTGAAAGGGACTTTACAGGTCGTGAGACCTTGCATATTATAAATGAGGAAATTGAGACCCAGAAAGATTAAATGAGCTAGGACCAGACTGTTATAGTATGGAGCTAATATAGACTTAAGCCAACACCCTAATTTTACAGAGGAGGAAACTGAGGCACAGAGGAGTTAAAGGGTTTGCATAAGATCACACAGGTATAGTAAATGTAGAGCCCAGATTTCAACTCAGGTCCTTCGACTTTGGGTAGCTAGATGGTACCACAGTATGTAGAACATTAGGTGCTAGAATCAGAAAAATTCATCTTCATGAGTTCAAATCCAGCCTCAGATACTTCCTGTGCGATCCCTGTCAAGTCACTTCAACCTGTCTTTCTCAATTTCCTCATCTACTAAGTGAGCTGGAGAAAGAAGAAACGACAAACCACTTCAGCATCTCTGCCAAGGGAACCTCAACTAGTGGTGAAGAATTGGGCATGACTGGAAAGTAGCAAACCTGTGACTTGACACCCATTACTTTTTCCACTCTTATCACAAAAGCCTGGATGGATTGTGACTTGCTCCACTAAAAAGGATGTGTCCACATTCATAAGTATGAGCTTATGGTCCATTCCTGGACATAAAGGAAAAACATAACAACTCACTCTAATGGACAACTTAGTTACAATTTATTAATAGAAATAACAATAAATAATCATTGCTGACATTTATATAGATTAGCCAAAGCACTTTATATAGGTCAACTGATTTGATCCCCACAATAACTCTGAGATAAGTGCAGTTATTATCCTCATTTTATGGATAAGGAAACTGAGGCAGAGAGGGTTAACATAGTTTGCTCCATGTTAACACAATTAGTAAGTTTCTAAGGAAGGATTTGAACTCAGATATTCCAGGTTCCAAGTGCGATCCTACCCAGTAGGGCACCTAGATATTTCTGGTGCCTGTGTTAAAACAAAGGATTCTGAAGTCAGGTGACAGTTGATGGTATATTCATCTAACTTAATTACCTGGTATTAATTTCCTGGTTTGGGGACATGCCTCAGTACACATGGGATCCATCCATCCAGCAGGCAGTTGGCTGCCAGATTGACCTGAGTAGCTCTTGACCACTGGGGCTTAGATGTTTTCTGCTGAATTTACAGAGGGTGCTGGGTAAGCAACTGCAGGTGCATTTGAATACGACAATCATAAATAAGCTAACTAATGATGCATCCACTAGTTTATGCAGTCTTTGTTACTCATTGATTTCACGTATGGCCTTCTCAGTCACTTTGACTATTTTTATTTTCACGTCCCCTGAGGAAAGGAGACCTAGCTCCATGTCTGAATTCAATGGTAGTGTTGCATCTTTGCAATTAAATCAAATTTTTGAAGTTATTTTTATTTTTATTCCTAGTATATAGCAACATCAATGTCCATGTCACTTTACAATTCATAAGATACAAATTTGACAGCCTTGTCCTCAGAGAGTTTTTGCCTAAGATTTGTTTTTCATCCATCATGTCTCTTATTAATCTCCTGGGTTTCTAGAATTCTGAAGCAGGTTAAATAATAAATTCTATCCCCTCTAAGGTTTAATTGAGGGGATAGAACCTCAGGGATCTATTATTTTTCTGGCATTTTCAGGGGCATGGAATATTCATCTCCCAAGCACAGGCCAGTTCTCTAATTTTTTTTCACAGAGATGTAAACAATTTGAGTGTGCAAACATCAGTCAATCAGTTGGCAATCAACAGGAAATATGCGCCACGCATTGTGCTAGGTGATGTGGGTTCAAAGAAAATAGTTTGAAACATCCTTGCCTACACAGTCTTTCTATAATTGTATCTGGACTATAAGTGGAGTGTGTGTGACCACTGCTACGTACTACTTGAAAGTTTTGCATGGAAGTGGGGTAGGGTCACAAGGAAGCTTAGGGTTAAATTCAGAGGCTCAAAACACAAACATCGACAAAATCCCAAATGAACTTCCTTTCTGAAGTGGTTCTTAATTTGTAGCACATGATCCCCTTTAAGTTATATATTTCAAGGGGTCTGTGAGTTTGGATGAAAAATAAAAATTATATCCTTATTTTTACTAGTTTCTGACTCTCTTTGTAATGCTATGTGCTGCTTTGTTTCGGTTTTTCATTTAAAAACCTTGTTCTAAGATATTATATGAGTCCACAGACATCCAGAGGAGTTCATGATCCAAAAAAGGTTAAGAAACTCTCTGCTCTCGAGAAAATGGATAATATCCCCTTTTGGGATTTCTTGGGCAAGCTGTGAGGCTCCAGCAGAAATAAATTAAAGCCAAAGCTAAGCGCTAGGGCTATGTCAGAAGAATGCTATGTCATTTACACAATAATAATTGGTACATTCTAAGACAATTCTGAGTCCAAAGAGATGATGGGTAGAGATAAGGGGCATGAATCTTATTCCAGTGAGGAGGATGAGTGGTTTGTTAGATCTTTTAAGAACTTCCCTCTGCCATACTTATGCCAAGCAAAGAAGGAAGGAAAGAATAAAGGAAGGAAGGAAAGAAGGAAGGAAAGAAGGAAGGAAGGAAGGAAGGAGGGAGGGAGGAAGAAAAGCCAAGCTAGCTCTGTATTTCTGGGACCAGGATCATACAGGATATGATATATAACAATAATCAATTTGAAAATATACTTTTTTCACATTTTCACATAGAAGATTTAAAATGAATGGGAGAAACCATGAGAAAAAACAAAACAGAACATAACACAAGAGAAAATAGTCTTCTTCATTCTGCATTATGATTCTATAGTTCTTTCTCTGGATGTGGATGGCATTTTGCCTCAAGAGTCCTTTGGGAATGTTTTAGATCCTTTCATTGCTGTGAAGGGCTGTCCATCAGAAACAGTCCTCACACACTGTGGTTGTTACTGCGTATAATGTTCTCCTGGCTCTGCTCACTTCACTCAGCATCAGTTCATATAAGTCTTTCCAGTTTTTTCTGAAGTTTGCCAGTTCATCATTTCTTGTAGCACAATAGTATTCCATTACATTAAAATACCACAACTTGTTCAGCCATTCCCTGTGATTTCCAGTTCTTGGCCACCACAAGAAAGAACTGCTATAAATATTTTTGTGCATGTGGGGCCTTTTGCCATTTTTATGATCTCTTTGGGATATAACCCTAGAAGCAATATTGCTTAGTCAAAGAGTATATATACATTTTTATAGCCCTTTGGGCATAAGTGAAAATGTACTTTAAAAAATTACTGCTATTTTTGTTTTTATATCATTTTATTTCCAAATATATTTATTTACTTTTCCTTTCCTTTAACCAGTGACAGATTTTGGGGTGGGGGGGAAGGAGAATAAGACAAATCTAACCCAAATATCAACCCAGGTTGACAATCTATACACATAATTCCAAACTATAGTTTTCAAAACTCCATAAAGGGAGAGTGTTCATTTTCTCATCCCCTTCTCTGGAGCTCAGACTTGATCATGAAAAATTTATATTATTCAGTTTCTTTTCTTTCTACTTTTATTATTATAGTTATTATGTATATTTTTCTGGTCTTGCTTACTTCACCCGCATCAGTTCATATGTTTTTTTTTCAATGCATCTCCAAATTCTTCATATTCATCTTGTTTTACAGAGTAGAAATTTTCATTAGACTCATCTGCCACAATTTGTTTCCAAAACTGTAATTTCATCAGTAAGGATATTTAGTCTAGAGTGGAACAATGGGAAGAAGAAATTTTAAATGAGGACATAGGGATACAGGAAGAAAGAGCATCTGGTGCAGCAGGAGACTGAACCAGTAATAAATGAGCTCATAAGCTTGGCTAGTAAAGACCTGAGATGTTAGAGGGTTATCTGTGCTGAGTGGATTGTCTGCTTGATTTGGTCAGAGAGGTAGATGAGGAAGTAGAAGCAAGAAATCAGTGAAGAGATTGGAGAATGCCATTCCCAAGTTTTGAAAATCAGGGAAGAATGATAAAACCAATATTTGAACTGAGTTTACACTTCTACTACCAGGATTCTAGTTGAAGCCTTTCCAGGTCTCTTCCATCTCTAATAAAGGCTTCTTATACTTTTTTTTTTTTGCATTTCAGTAGCATGAGGGCAAAGTGTGCATGTTTTGTGTTCAAAACTGAGGCTCCATTGAAGTTTAGAGATACAGCATAGGCAAGCAGTGCCAGAAACACCTTAGATTCATTGCACGTTTGATTTTAATTAATTTCTAATCGCACATTCAGAAACCTTTTACCGTTGTGCATCCTGGGTCATCTCCAGTCATCCTGATGAATACCTGGTCACTGGATTCAGATGGCTCTGGAGGAGAAGTGAGGCTGGTGACCTGCACAGCCCTCCCTCACTCAAAACAAAATCAAGTGCAAGTCATGTCATCATTTCTCTGATGGCATGGTCTTCTTCGGCAACGAAGGACGAACACAACAAGAACCATTGTGAGATTTTTCATGATCCAATATGGTATTGCAAACCACAGTTTACGAAGTACTGCTCTATATCTATGAACGTACGATTTAAACATATTGCTCTCCCTTACCTTACCCCTTATTCAATGAGGTTATATGTTGGCAAGGCAAAAATTCTGTTTCAGTTTCCCCCTCCAGCCCAGTAATCTGGTGTTGGAGACTATTGGTCTACTTTGTCCAGCAAGTACTTGGGTGACTTTGTGGTCCTCATCCAGGACCAAGAACGATAGGATTCATATATCCTAGGATAGTTTACAGCTTCTCCAACAAACCATTTCTTACATCCAATTCCCTCTAGTATCTTCCCCATCCGTGACTAGGTTCTTCTTCTTGGTAGCTACGTGACATGCTGTTGCTACTGGCCGCCTGAGCATCCTGACTTCAAACAAACCTTCCAACCAGGCTCTAGCCCCAGACAGAAAAAAAGGTGCTGGTACCATTTGCAGGTCAGAATTCACCTTTAAGATTCACAGCTCACTTTGATATAGTTCCTTAAGGCTTTCAGACTGCTGTTTTCACAATAATCATGTGTCCCATCTTTGCAATTAAGTCACACTTGGAGTTATTTTTCTTTTATTAAAGCAACACCAACATCCATATCCATTCATAAAATACAAATCTGATTAATTACTCAGTAAGTACAAGCATCTGATCCTTTTAAAAAGAAAGAAACTAAGTGGATCATAGATTTAATGCTAGAAAGAAGCTCTGAGTTAATTTGGCCCATCCTCAATTAACAAGGATTTATTTTCTCTCCTTTCCACCTCTTCTCCTTCAGCAGCCCCTCAAGAAAGGAGGGAGAAGTGGAAAGAGAAAAAGAAAAACACTTTAACAAATCCACGTGGTCAAACAAAACAAATCCCCATATTACCCATGTCCAAAAACTTGTTTCCTCCTGTATACTTAGTCTTACCCCTGTCGTAGGAGATCGGTAGTATTCTTAACCAGTGGTCCTTTGGAACTGTTACTGGTCATTGCATTAGTCTGAGTTCTTAAGTCTTTTAATTTTTTGTTCTTGTTTCATTTTTACAATATTGTTGCTATTGTATAAATTATTCTTCATTTTGCGGAAGTTAGATGACTCAGTGCTGGCCCTGGAGTCAGAAGGATATGAGTTCAAATCTGGCCTCAGACACTTACAAGCTATGTGACTCTGAGCAAGTCATTTAACCTGTCTACCTCAGTTTCTTCATCTGTGACAATGGGCTAAAGAAAGTAATGGCAAACCACTCCCATGTCTTGGCCAAGCAAACTCCAAATGGTGTCATAAAGGGTCAGACATGACCGAAACGACTGAAAAATACAACAATATTCTTATTTTGAAGATGAATAAACTGAGGCTGGGAGAGATAATCATATAATCCAGGTCACACAGGCAAGGAAGCAAAGCTAAAGGGAGTCAGCTTGATATGATGGAAAGAACAACTGGTTCTGGTGTTGAGTACAATTCGGGAGTCAGGATTCAAATCCTGCCTCTTTGATCTTTGGGAAGTCATTTAACTTCCAGGGGCCTCAGTTTTCTTATCTGTAAAATGAGCAATGCATGAGTTGGGTTTGGCTTCTGAGGTTCCTTCAATCTCTAGCCTACATTAAGAACCACCCAAATTCTAAGAATGAGGAGGAGAAAATCCCTCTAAGTTTGCCTTGGCCAGACCACATCTAGAATCCCGAGTTCATCTCCGCTCCTTCAAGTTTGAAGGCTTTACCCAATATCTTGTTTGATATTTTATTTACGTTTGATGTTTGAATATGTTTAAATATGATAAATATTTATTTATTTATGAAGGCCTAGTAGGCCTTCAAAGAGCCTTAATTTGACGAGATATCTTTTGATTCCACATATTCCATAATCCTACCAACCAGTTGTCTCTAGTGTCTCCCCGTGGGACTTCTGTCATTGATGTGCGTCATGTTATTTTTTTCTTTCTGGTCATCTTCTCCGTAGTTGACTTACTTGAGTCTCTGCTTTGACAAGAGCCTACTTGAATTCCTCATAGGACTCACTGTTCCAACACCTCTGGATGTCCAGAGAGAAAAAAGGAAACTAAATGGCAGCTCTTTACTCTCTCCTGGCTGCTGTTTCTCTTTTTCCCTTATGAGCTCAGTCTTAAATTCTGTTGCTTCCTCTCTTGACAAACTTGCCATAATATCTAATGTTCATAGACCACTTTGGGCAGTTAGGGGGCACGGCAGTGGATAAAATGCTAGGCCTGATCAGGAAGACCTGACTTCCAGTTTGGCCTCAGACACTTATTAGCTGTGTTACCCTGGATAAGTCACTTAATCCTATTTGCCTCAGTTTCCTCATCCATAAAATGAGCTGGAGAAGGAAATGGCAAACCATTCCAGCTATCTTTGTCAAGAAAATCCCAAATGGGGTCACAAAAGAGTTGAACATGATTTTAAGGACCAGAAAACAAACTTTTATGCATTATTTCATTTTTGTCTCTTCTTGTATCTCTAGCACTTAGCCCAGGACCTCACGCATAATAGATACTTAATAAATGTTTACCAATAGATTGATTTGATCCTTACCACAACCCTGGGAAGGAAATACTTTTATTATCTCCATCTCAAAAATGGGATAAATGAGGCTAAGGGTCCTTGCTCTGGGTCCTGAGTCTTCTTTGTATATATACTATATTAAGAAAAATTTATATATATACACACATTTATGTACTATATATAATATATATTTATATACTATATAAATATACTATACTAAGAACTATAGTTCTTATGTATATACTATATATATACTATATTAAGAACATATATACTATACTAAGAACATATATACTGAGTATATATAACTGTATATCTCTATAAATGATTGTATGTGTGTATATGTATGTATGTACATATATGCATGCATGTATATATGTATACATAGAGAGAGACTTGAGTATGCATATACATACATATAAACGTATGTGTGTCATCTACCAGTTGCTGTTAAGTTAATATTTCTCTCTCCACCCCTCTCCCCCCAAAAATATAGAGACTTGGGCACTGTCACATATTTTGTACATTTCTGCAAAGAGCTGTGCAACCCATGGAGCTTAAATAGAGGGTTCTTGGGAATTGAGAGGTGGGGTGAGGAGGTGGGGTAGTGATGTTTATACCTCAGCTATTCAGAACCATGAGTCACAAATCTGTGACTTTGAAAGCTTTTGTGTAGCCTCAGTATTGCCAGCATTTGATCCAGTCTGCCTCCCTCCCTGCACCCCCAGACTGGTTCAAACATCATTTTTTTCCAAGTGCACATTTCTAGCTAGCCTAATTCTGCTGTCAAGGTACGGCATGGTTGGATTAATCAGCCTATTTCTACTGGAACTGTTGCTAGCCTCAGATGTAGATTTCTACCCCCACCCCTCTCCACTGCTTGATTCTGATGAATCATAGTTTGGGGGTGGTGGTGGGAGCAATACTTTTTCCTTTAGTAACAGAAGTTTCCGGTGTTACTACAGAGCCATGCATTGGGTTGGTGCCCTATCACTTGCCTTTCATTTCTAAATGTAATTTCCAGATTTGAAAGGTGGAGCCAATCTCAATCAAATGTTAGATTTGCTGAGGGCTCCTTCCTGGCATCAATTTTAACTAAAGTTTCTGCCTTTCTTAGATTCTATGCCTCCTGGGTCTCCTGCTAATGCTGTGTACTCACTGCACTTTCATGGTTCAAGAGATGTTCAATTAAATAGCCATAACTAGGCCTCTTAGGGTTAGGCTATCTATAATTATATGCACATACATTCCCCCCATCCCTTCCCTTGATCTTCCGGCTCCAACCTGACCTTGGTAATGCTTGGTTACTTATAAGGATTTTTTTCCCCTTTAATTTCTTCCCAACGTGTATCTGTTTCTATCTTGTTCCTCTTCTGTGCTGGCTTCCTCCTCTTAACAAAAGATGATTGTAGAGGTTCTCCGAACTACTTTAATGAATAAATAATGATGATTTCTAATTAGCATATCAATTGTGTCTTTGCAGATGGTACTTCTAAACTACTCCAAGGTGATGGAAAGCCAGTTGGCTGGTTCTCTTAAAGAGTCTTAAACCAGCTCTTTACAATCTTGTGCTTCTCTTTCTGCCCAGATAGCCCAAACCTCAGCTGAAACATTCTAATTTGTATCTTAAATACTTAAGTTCCTTGTGTCTTATACACTAGTTCTCACACTGGAAGAGAGCTTGTAATTGACTTTGCTCCCCTTTGTAAATAAGACAACTGAGACCAGGGGAGGGTATGGGATTAATCCAAGCTCACACAGGAGGTTTTCTAACAAAATTTAAATAATAATAATAATAACTAACATTTGTTTAGCACTTAGTGTGTGCCAGGCACCGTGCTAAACACTTAAAATTATTGTCTCATTTTATCCTCACAACAAACTTCAGAGGTAAGCAGTGCTATAATTATCCCCATTTTACAGATGTGGAAATGGAGGCAAGTAGAGGTTAAGTGACTTTCCCAGCATTACACAGCTGGGAAGTATCTGAGGCTAGATTTGAATCCAGGTCCCCCTGACTCCAGGGCCAGCACTCTGTCTACTTTATGCCTAATTGCCTAACTCGGAACAGCACAGTATCAGATCTAGAGGAACGTTAGAGACCATCTATTCCAATCCCCTCATTTCACAGATGAGCAAAGTGAAGATTAGGGCAATTAGATGGTGAAGTGTGTAGAATACTGAGCCTGGAGTTAGAAAGATTCATTTCCCTGAGTTCAAATCTGACCTCAGATGCTTCCCAGCTGTGTGACCGTGGACAAGTCACTTCATTCACCCTGTTTGCCTCCACTTCCTCATCTGTAAAATGAGCTGGAGAAGGAAATGGCATGCGTTTCTCTCCCACGAAAACCCCAGACGGAGTCATGAAAAATAGGTTGAAATAACTGGAGGGGGGTGGAAGAGGACTAGGAAGGTTAAGATATTTTCCTAAGATCAGACAGACAGTTGCTAATAAAGGTCAGATTTAAACCTAAGTCTTGTGATTCAAGATTGTTTCTTCTTTTCACTCAGTGGGCTGCCTCCCAATGTTACTCTGAGTTGAGATGAAATCAACAGATAAATTTTAAGTCAGCCATTGTAATTTGTGAAGTAGGATGGCCAGGCACTGTGCTGGGGTAGGGTGCCAGGTGCTGGGAATTGGAAGAAAAGGAAGGAAGGAAGGAAAAAAGAATGGAAGGAAGAAAGGAAGGAAGGAAGGAAGGAAGGAAGGAAGGAAGGAAGGAAGGAAGGAAGGAAGGAAGAAAAGAAAGAAAGAATCCCTGACTTCAAGGATCTTATATTGATCTAGTGGAGGTAAGGATAATTAGGAGTGAGGGATTTGCAGATTTAAGATAGGAATATTGTTGAAAAAGAGAAATATTGAGAATTTGGGGTCTTAGATTCTGAATAATGATGATGGGGTCCAAGTGAAGGCAGGGCTCTGCAGTGATTTACCTGGAATGAAGGAGGGTGTCATTCATATTAAGAGGTCGTTCAAATAATCAAATAATTATAACATATATACAGAATAAATATTGGACAATACTCTTCATTTTAGAACTAGAAAACACCTCAGAGACCATATATTCAGTCCTGAGGGCCTTTGTTTAAGAGTGGCATTACTACAGTAGAGAATGTCCAAAGGAAAGCAAACATGTGAAGGGCTTTGAGTCTTTGTCACGAAAGTCAGCTGAGGGATTATAGATTTCTAGCTACAAGGAATTTTAGAGGTCATCTAATCCAATACCCTAATTTTTAATGGAGGCATTGAATAAAGGCCCAAATAGTTTAAATGACCTGCGCAGTGTCACAAAGGTAGTTAAGTAACAGAGGTGAGATACATAATCAGGGACACCAATCTCAGCATTTGGTTGGAGTTTATCACTTTTTTCTCAGTTATCTGGGCATAAATACCTCTGTCCCCTCCTATTCTAATCCTTATGCAGTTTAGTCCCATCCCACTTCAGTCTTTCCCCATCCAGTACATCTTCCCTTGTGCTTTATAGGCTCCTTCTGTGAACAAACTCTTTTGGTTCCTTACTTACCCTTCCCCCAACCCCCAACAAGACTCTTGCCTTTCACCGGAAATGAAAAAGGCTTTCATTCAATGGCAACAGTCCCCTTAATACCCTTTCCAAATAGATTTACTCTATCACTTTCTCTACCCCTAATTTCCACTCATAGAGATAGAAGGAGCCAGCCTAATCTTTGCTTCCCCATCCTTTCTTTGGACCATCGTTCTATTACAGTCATTGGGATACTTCTCTTCCCATGATCATCATCCATATGTCATCGTTGGGTGTGGTGAGGAGTCTGTTCTCAAGTCTTTATCCCCATCTTCTTTACCTCCGTCTACTATTCCGGAAAATGTTCTCCAGCTTCCCTAGTGACTTAAACATTTAGTTGACAGTCTCCCACTTCACTTATCCTTTCTTCTGCAGTCATATTGATAACACTAGCAAACCTCTGATCTAACAAGATTCCTTTACCTGCTTAATACCAATGACATCCACCCTTATTCTAGGTAAATCACTGTAGAGTTCCATCTTAACTTGGACCTCATCACCATCATTCAGAATCGAAGACCTCAAATTCTCAAAAAACATTTTGGGGACAAAGACTCCTATCTTGTTCCTGCAAATTCCTCAACTTCCAGTGCCCTGACCCCTAGATCCTAGCTGTTTTCCCCAATTAACAGCTCCCTTCTCTATAGAGTTACTTCCTCACCATTGTCAGCCCCAGAATAATGAGACTCCTTAGGCATCCTAAACCACTTTAAATTAATTCTGTCTGAAATATTTCCAGACATGAAGCACGTATGCTTTAGTATGTATGTTTACGTACAACTGTTCTAGTTACCCAGGATGCTTTAGTTACCTGGAATCACTTACATTCTTGGCCTTTCAATGCTTATTTTTCCTAATCCCCAGCCTTGGGTAACCACTGTAATTTGCTTCCTCTCCCTTCTAAATGTTGGAGAAAATCATGAAGTTAATAGTGATTTACCTACTACAAATTCATATTATCTAAGCTCAGCTAGGCGCTCTCTCTCTCATTTCCCGAATTCTTTGATTCATCTTTGATGACTCCTCCTCATTTATTGCTCCCATCTGTCTTAATTCTTCTTCGTACTCCATCGCCCAAGCCCATCCCTGCCCCCTGTTTTAGGTAGTCATCATTTTCTCCTTCATGAACCTGAGCCTTCCTCTCTACTTCAGAACCTGCATCTTCATGCATTTTCTCTTTCCCTCTTGACTAAGAGGAAGGTGGCTTTCGTCCTGGTCTAGTGTAATCCTTCCATCTATGTCCCCAATTCCATTCCCTCCAGCATCCTCAATGACCTTCATCCATCCTTCTCTCTCCGGCATCCTCAGTGTCTCCCTCTGCAGGCTTTCCTTATAAGCTTAGATGACTTCTAACCTAAAACATAACAAAAACAAAACCAGATCCTTTTCTTTGATCTTGCTGCTCCCTTTATCTCTCATGGTGGGTGTCTTTCCTTTCATCACTGAAATTCTCTGAAGCAAAACTCTTCACCTAGTCACTCAGTAACCCTTTGCAGACCAACACTGATTATTTCATGGGCAGATTCAATGGTATTCCAATACTTCATTCTCCCTTTTGCAGTTTGTCCTATCTGACTAACCTACCACCCACTCCTCAGATGCCTTCCTCCTTTCTGTTTTGTGATATTATTCTTGTGATCTTTTTTGTGATCTTATTCTTCACCCCCTTCTCACTACTACCTTCTGCCTACTAAATGTAGGCACCAAGCAGTCTCTCCAAGGCTTGAGTACCTACAGAAGAGGAAAAGGAGAAGGAATGAACACTTGAATAGTGTCTAATAAGTGCCCAACACTTTGCTAACTGCTTTACAATGTACAACCTCATTTTATCCTCACAACAGTAGGTACTGTTATAATCCTCAATTTATAGTTGAGAAAAAATGAGACAAACAAGTTAAATGACTTGCCTAGGGTCACATAGCAAATAAGTATCTGAGACTGGATTTGAATTCCAGTTGTCCTTACTCCAGGGCCAGTACTCTAACCCCCTGGGTCACCTAACTACTTTCTTACCTAGTCCAATTTGTTGTAGTGAGATCAATGTCTATAACTACTTTTCTTTGGATATTAGGGGCAGAAGGTCTTTGAGGTCATGGCACAATGGAATGGACACTAGAATTGGAGTTAGGAAGACCTGGTGCAAATCCTGCTTATTTGGTTGCTGTGTGACTATGGGCAAGTCTTTTAAGACACAGTTTCCTCTTCTGTAAAATGAAGGGATTGACCTCTAAGGTTTTTTGAGCTCTAAATCTTTGACCCAATTACCCATACTTTTAGGCACAATACTAACCTAACCACTCTGACATCAGTTCTTACATGCACTTACAGCATCTAATGACCTATTCCACAAGGACTAATCCCCCAACTCCTTTTGCCACCCAGAAGAATACAGAAACATGCATCCCTACCAGGCATCCACACTCTAATGGGCATAAGACAACCATTTTCCTTGAACCAACAAGTGAGATGCCAACTGGGAGGGAAATAACACATATGAAAAAGATCAGTTTGTGCTGGATAACAGACTTTTTCCCCCTTTAGTAGTATCTTGACAATTTGCTATGATCTATTCCCTTTTTATTATTACAAAAAATAGTTTTATTTTAATTGGTTCCTTACCATAGAAAGTAAACTTCATATAGATTATTGTATATAACTTCTAGGACAATCCTTTGAAGCAGATAGTGTGTACAAATATTGTCACTGCTTTAAAAGTCAGGAAACAGACTCAGAAACAGTAAGAGTCTTGGTCAAGGTCACAGAACTAGTAAGCAGCTCATTTCAGACTTGAATCCATCTTCTGACTCTGAATCTCATGTTGTTGCTTTGCTTTTTTCTACATGCCATAATTAAGGTTGGGATAAATATTCAAGGTGCTAAATGTAAAAGTATCAATTAAATACAAAGCAGCAAAATAGCATCCCGTTTTTTTAAAAAAGGGAGAACTAGGGTTGTAAATATGAGATAATGGGAATCATATTTCTGCAAATAGCAATATCCTTGTGGACTAGATGAAGAGCTATGGGCTCAATGTTAGTTTAATCAAGTGAATTCAGAATTCAGAATGACTAAACTCAAAGAATAATGGCTGATGGAGTGCTCTTGACCTAGGAGGAGGCACAATGGAGTGTCCCACACGTCTCCTTAACCCAGTTCTCTTCAGTGCTTTATTAATGACTTAGGTGAAAGCAAAGACAGCACACTTGTCAAATTTCAGATGACGCAGAACTTGGAGGAATAATTAACAGATTGAGTAGCAGGATTCAAAAAGATTTCAGCAGAATTCCTACCTATCCAATAGAATATTATTAGACTGATAGAATAATGACCTTGTCTAATGAGATGCAATTTAAGAGGGATAAATATAAAATCCTCTGCTTAGGTTCAAATAGCTAATTAAACAAGAACAAAACAGACAGCACTTTTCCTGAAAAAAATACAAGGGTCTTAGGGGTAACAAGCTCAGTATTTCTTAATGGTATGACATGACAGCCCAAAAACTAATGCGATTTTAGACTTCATTAATAGAAGGGAAGTATCTAGATGGATTGAGGTTTTATATATATATAATATATATACACATATATATACACACACATGTATGTGTGTGTATGTATATGTGCACGTATGTGTATATATACATATATATGTATATTTTATATACATACACATATACACACACATATATATATACTTACATATATACACACACATACATACATATATACACATATAAATCTATGTATATCTATGTCGTATGTACACACACACGCATACATACATACACACACCATCATCCTCTGCATTGACAGATCATAGCTGGAGTGTTTTGTTCTTTGTGCAATATGACTTTCTAGAAAGAATAAAAACAAACAAAATAGGTCCAGAGAAGGATGGCCAGAAAGGTGAGAAGGTAGGAGATCTTGTGACAAATGGGTCACTTGCCTAGAGGTGATTAGTTAGAAAAGTAGAAAATTTAGGGAGATACAATAGCCCTCTTTAAGTATTTAGATGACTATCATGCAGAATTAGGGGTATTAGGTGAAAATCAACAGCTAAATTTAGACTCAGTTGAGGGAAAACTTCTCCACAATGAGAACGGGCCAGAAGTAGAATGAGCCACTTCATAGGGTAGCCTGCTCCTCTGAGCAGTATTTTAGATACTTCCTTGTTACTGCAGCATCGATTCCTGTTGAAATGCAGATACACTCAATGACCTCATCATTCAGCAATGGAAATGAATTTAGAATAGACAATTTGGTTTAGATATCATTTCATGAAGCTGTTACCCAGAATGTCATTTTCCTGTACTCTTCTCCTGTTGCTACCCCTGCTGTACCTCTATGGGTCTTGGGTCCTCAGCATCCTAAACACTGGTCCTTTCATGACTCCCTTCCTCCAATGAAATCCCTACATCCTCTTCCCTCCTATGTTGAGTTGCTAACAAATTCTTACTAAAATATGAAAGACTGATTATATCATGTGCCTTTTTGATGCCATATACATTTTAGTGCCTTAACCCAAAGAAGTGACTAACTGTATAATATTTGGCACTGTGGCAAGGCACTGAGTATTCAGGTGAAGTACACTTTAAGGAGTCCTCCTCAAATATCATCCAATCATATTAAATCATAGATTTAGAGCTGAAAGAGTCTTTAAAGGTATTTAATTCGTCACCATCATTTTACTGTTAAAGAAAGGGAGACCCAGCACAAGCAAGTGACATAGTCATGGCACTCTGGAAGAAAATGGCAGAGCTGGAATTCCAACCAAATTATGACTCCAAGTTCAGTGCGATTTCTCCTATGCCACAGTGCCTCCTTATGTAGGCAGCTGATGCCTAAGGCCCATCCCAACTGGACAATGAACAAGAACTAGTCCACTATTTGAAACAGGAGAGTCTCTCTCCACCTAAAATACAAGATCAGATTCATGACCCTTTATTGCAGCTCAAGGAAATTGGGGAGAAGAGATTTAGTGAGGAGGAGGGCATATGTTCACTCTCTTCTAATATCTGAAAAGAGAAATTAGATTTCTTGGCTCCAGAGGTGAGAAGTAGCAAGAGTTTTCAGGGAGACAGATCACATTTTAATATAACAGAGAAGAATTTTTTTTTTTGGCCATTAGAGCTCTCGAACCATGAAATTGGCTACTAGATGTGATAATGAAGCTCCAATCATTAAATGTCTTCAAGAAAAAGCTGAATGTTCACTGAATGAATGAGTTGAATGAGTGGGAAAAAAAGCATTTATTAAGCCCTGATGATCTGTCAAGCACCATGCTAAGGAGCTGAGGGTAAAAACAGAAAAGAAGGATAACCCTGCTCTCAAGGAGCTCAGACTCCAAATGGGGGGAAGGGCACCTATAAGAGAATTCCCTTGCATGGTGCATGGAAGGGTGCAGAGGTACTCCAGAGCATCAGCAGATCAGACAGCACTGCAGGGCCCAGGGGTCAGAAAGCTGTAGACCTATTGTGAGAGCCAGAGGACTTTAGTATGGCAGGGTAGGACAAGTAGGGTCTGGGGTTCCTCCATCCTTCTGCAAGTATTGGAGTTTATGTCTCCCAGCTAATCCAAGTGGTGTGAGTAGCCCTATCACTCTTCACACCCTGTTGCCCTCTTAGAGAGGTAGAAAGATTCCATATTCAGTAGAGAGATGAATATAGCTGAGATCTAAGGAATATCTAAGATCCCTTTCCAAATACTTGAATTGCTATGATTCTCCACAGCAGAGAAACAGCTTAAAGAGTGAGCCCTGGGATTTCACCTAGTTGCAAACAATAAGATCTGTTGGCTCAGAGTCATGACTTCCCATGATGCCCATGCCAAGCTCCCCTCCTATAGTGAGCAGAAGCATGACCCTGCAACTGAATAGATTCCCCATGGATTTTCATTATCTGAGACTGTGCCACCCTTAGTCTGTGTGGAAAATTGGGCTGTATGAGGCTAACGGGGAACAACATCCATCCATTTGGTAACGCTAAAAGGAAGCTTGCTGGTGTACCAGAACATTTGCATTACAAAAACTCAGTACATTTTACCAGTCTCTTGATTATTACCTACCTCCAATTAAATTAACCAGTTTTAAATCTTCTAGTGCCTCCTATAACATGAGGCTTTATAAGTGAAATAAGTACACATGTAATCACTTACTGAGATGTTCTTAGCCTCCTGTATGGAAATGAGTTTCTTTATGTGTTAACAGTTAAACAAAATCCTGTTCATATGTTTTTACATCTGTTCAGGATTTTGTTAGCTTGTAGTCCTGAGTGCTGGAAATAGTAATAAAACTATTTTTAACTCTTTTTTCCCTTATGAGAGATTTTAGTTAAGTATTTCAAATAAAAATTGGAACATGAGGAATGCATAATTATGTTGTTGATAGCATATTGCTGGCCAATACTGTGGAATAGTTGGATCTGTCTTCAGGGATCCTCCCTTTTCCACCTACCACCCCCAATAAAATTACAGTATTCTTTACCATCGCTGCATCAATTTAGGAAAACCTGCCCTCTGCATGCTACCTTATTGGATAGCATCTGTGAAATTAACTAGTGCAAAAGTATGAACTCTTCCCCCTGGCATTTTTAAATTTTAATAAACATCTGAAAATCCTTTAGTGCAGAAGAGTGGAGTTTCATTATGGTGTAGTGGGGAGAGCAATGAATCTGTAAGCCTGAGATTCAAATCCCTGCTTTATTACTATGCCTGTGACATGCTTAACCACCACACCACCACCCTGGGGGCCAGTGGGTGGAGGGAGGGCTCTTTCAAATATTTGGAAAATAATCAGAGCACAGATTTAGACTTGGAAGGCACTTTAAATAACATCTAGTATAATTCCCTTTATTTATAGAGGAGGGAACAGAGATTCAGAGAAATTAAGTTATTTGCCCAATATCACATATAGTGGCAGAGTTAGGATTTAATATTGATGATATTGATGGTGATGATGATGGAATATATAAAGCCTACTATGTGCCAGGCACTTTGGTAAGTACTTTACATTTGTTACATCATTTGAACCTCACAAAAACCCTGGGATGCATATGCTATTGTTATTACCATTTTATAGCTGAGGAAACTGAGGCAAACAAGTTAAATGACTTGCCCAGGGTCACACAACTGTCTGAGACAGAATTTGAATTCAGGACTTCCCAACTCCAGGCCAAATCTTTTTTCTGTGTTGCACCACTGGATTTCAACTTAGGTTCTCTGAGTCTAGCACATATTCTACTACACCACACCAGCATATCAATCAAGACTTTAAATAAGTGGCATCTCTAAAGCTTCTAGTTGCAAATGGATCATCACAGGGGTTTCAGGACTTAATAAATGGTTTTCAAATAGCAGTGGGTAGGTAGGGTTGCTTGCTCTCCATACAGGTTTGGTTAGCCCTGCAAATATTTACTGAACATCTACCATGCCCTTAGCATTTTGGTAGGAGCTCCAAAGGATAAAAGCATGGCTAATGCCAAAGGACCTTCAAGGGTCATTTGCATGTGAAATTGAAAAGGGGGAATCTTAAACCAATCACTCAATAAGCATTAATTAGGTGCTTAGTGACTCCAGTCCTGCTCTTCACAGGAACAGCTATACCTTGGATCTTCCCATATCCATAAGTATTCCAATTCCACGGACGTGAACTCTGAAATTTCTTTATCTGATCATAATTTGTTATCTTGCCACCACTCCATAGGCTTTACTCATCCAAAATCATCTATTTTTCTTCCTTGTGCCCTCCAGTCCCTCTGCTTCTCAGTACATTATCAGGCCATCAGACCTTCTCTGGATATAATGTCCTTCCATCCAAATCTTGATGCGCTAATGAACCAACTCTGTGCTACCTTTTATTCTCCAAGTTGCTTGCTCCCTTATCATGTTGCACATCTCCATTACTGTATTAGAACTGCCACCTGCCTCCTTCACTCCTACATGTGTGATGATAAACAAAATTAAAGGAAATCATGGAACCATGCTGAGGGACGTCCACAAAAATTGGTGCTATCTCTCCTGGACTCTCACTGAAGCAAGGAAATTCTTGGCTTCTCAATGGATTCTTTATTTCATTCATCATAAAAACTGTTCTACATCACTTCTTTTCCTTCAGGCCTTCTATACCGCTCCCTCCTACCATGCTATTTCAGCTGAAGACCTTGCTTCGTAATTCACCTAAAAAAAGAGTCCATTTGTCAAAAGCTTTTTCTTACCCCCTATTTTCATTTCATATCCTTCCAACATCACCCTCCTCTATCTTTTCCTTCCTCCTGCCTTGGGCAGAGGGAATATTGACCTTGCTCAGACCAATGCTTCTGCAGAAACCCTTGTTAAAATTCCCTACTGTCTTTTTCATTAGATTACTTTCTCTATCATCCCCATACTCTCCCTACTGTCACTCTCTTTTATCTACTGGTTCTTTTCCTGTTACCTACAAACACAGACCAATCTTCCCCATTCTTTTAAAAAGCGAAACAAGAAAACATCTAGTAGAATCTACCATCCCTATTAGCGATCATTCTGTATCTCTCCTCCTGTTCTTACATAATCTCCTTGAAAATGCCACCTGAGTTGGGTACCTTCACTTTCTCTCTTCTCAGTCTTTTAAACTCTTTAACTCTGAGACCAGCTCTCAGTAGGTACATTC
Source organism: Bettongia penicillata ogilbyi (assembly GCA_023548195.1). Classification (NCBI taxonomy): domain Eukaryota; kingdom Metazoa; phylum Chordata; class Mammalia; order Diprotodontia; family Potoroidae; genus Bettongia; species Bettongia penicillata. The sequence continues at coordinate 3,683,320 of JAJHZJ010000448.1, forward strand.
ACTTCATCTCCTCTGATTTGATTTTAAACCTTTTACAAGATGACTTCTGACCTTGTCATTCAAAGGAGATTGTTTTCTTCAGTTACCAGGAATTTTTTTAAATGTCATTTATTTTATTCTGAATTTAAGAAATAAAACAAGCACTTTTATAACATAGTAGAATAGAAAAGTGATTACACACAAAACAGCAAATCTATTATGTACAACTTGCTCTTCCTTTTAAATATTTAATAAAGTTATAATGTAATTTTCCCCTTTTTTTCTTCCCTCCTCATGCCTCCCTAGAGATGGCTACCATTAGACGCAAATGTGTATAAGTGTACATATGTAGGGAAAATCATTTGAGACATGCTTCTATTTATCAATTCTTTCTCTAGATGAAGATAGTGTCTTCTTTCATAGAACCTTGGTAGCTAATTTGGGCATTTATAATAGTCAAAATGACTTAATCGCTCAAAGTTGTTCTTAAAACAATATTGCTATTACTATATATAATATTCTCTTGATTTTGATTATCTCATCTTCATTACTTCATGTAAGTCTATCCATGATTTTCTAAGATCATTGAACTCATCATTTTTATAGCATAGTAGTATTCCATCACAATCATATACCGAAACTTATCCAGCCATTCCCCAATTGACAAGCAGCCCCACAATTTCCAGTTCTTTGTCACCACAAAGAGAGCTGCTATAGATATTTCAGAACATATAGACTCTTTTTCTTTTCCCCCTAATCATCTTTGGAAACAGACTTAGTAGTGGTATGGGTAGATCAAAAGGTACAGGCAGTTTAATAACTTATAGCTTAAATTTAAATAATTAATATCTAATTAAATATTAATTCAATATATAATATAATAATTAAATAATTTAAATTAATAAAAAATAATATTAAATACTAAAATGGAGAATTTCAATAATATTAATTTTAAAAGGTTTTCTTCAAATAAAACAAATGTAGCCAAGATCAGAAGGAAAGCAGAAAATTGGGGTAGGGGAACTTATAGATAGTATCTCAGAAAAGTTTTCATTTCTCAAATATATATTTATATATGTGTATATATATATATATAGAGAGAGAGAGAGAGAGAGAGATATGGCTTTGTCAAATCTATAAGAACACAAGTCATTCTTCAATCGATAAATAAATAATATGAATAAGCAATTTCCAATGAAGAAATCAAAAGAATGTATAGTTACATGAAAAAAATGCTCTAAATCATTATTGATGAGAGAAATAGCCATTAAAACAACCTTGAGATATTTTTTTTTATACCTATCAGATTAGCTAGAATGATTGAAGGGGAAAATGACAAATATTGGAGGGGATATGGACAAATGTGGACATTAATGCGCTGTTGATGGAACTATTTTGGAGAGCAATCTGGAATTATGCCCAAAGAGTTATTGAACTATGATCCCTCTGACCTAGGAATTTCTTAATTGCCAAATCTAACAGTCATTTCTCAAACCTCATCCTTCTTGATCTCACTGCATCTATTAACACCAGTGCCCCCCCACTTTATGCTTTCTCTTCAATTGGTTTTCATAGCACTTTATTTTTTTTCACATTTCTTCTACTTGTCTGACCCACTATTCAGTCTCTTTGAATGGATCTTCATCTACATAATGACATTGTGGATGGTCTCCCAAGGTTCTGTTGTGGATCCTCTTCTCCTATTTCTCTATATTCTCTCACTTGGTGATCTGATCCCCTTCCATGAATTTATTATCATTCATATACAGATGATCCACAGATTTCTATATTCAGCCCTCGTTTCTTTTCTCCAGTTTCATGTTGTGTTGGACATTTTAAACTGAATGTTCTATCAGCATTTCAAACTCAATTTGTCCAAAACCAAACTCATTATCTTTTGCCCCAATCCAAACCTTTTAAATTTCCCTATTACTGCACTGGGCAAGGCTAAAACATATTTTAGAGAATAAGCATCTCTGTAAATCTCAGACTGCCTTAAAATTTTTTTTCCATTCAGATGTAAAATTTTTTGACATTCATTTTTTAAAATATTGAATTCCAAATTCCCTTCCTCTTTCCCCTACTCTGTCATTGAGACAGCAAGCAATTTGATAAATGCTATATACAATCACATAAAACATATTTCTATATTAGTCATGTTGTGAAAGAAAACAAGAACCCCCCCCCAAAAAAAACTGAGAAAAATAAAGAAAAGTATGCTTCAATGGCCATTGACAATCCATTGTTTCTTTCTCTGAAAGTTGATAGCATTTTTCATCATAAGTCCTTTGGAATTATTTTAGATCATTGTATTGCTGAGAATGGTAGATAAAAATGCCTTTCTTAATGCATCCTACTTTGAATTTTATTTAGTCATTCACCTGGTTATCCAATGAGCAAACACTTTTTATTGTAAACATCTAATGTGTTTAGATTTTTTTACTAGGATCTTGGAGAGAGAATTTGTTTCTCCATTTTTTTTTAACAGGCCTTGTCCTTATGGAGTTTATATTTAATTGGAGGATGAGTCACAAGTAGAATGGTATTGTAGCAGTAGTAAGTCTAAGACTTGACAGCTGATTGGGGCAGGTCTAAGAATAGGATGGGTCATTTACTGCTAGCAAAGTATATTGAATGTAGAATGGTGATCATTAGATAATTGTTCAATTGAATAATCAATGCTTGGTGGAAGTGTCAAATCCAAACTCAAGGAGCCCATTATTTATTACATGTTGTACTGTGCTAGCTTGGCATTAGAAATACAGAAATACTATCAGACATAGTCATTGCACTCAATGAACTTATACATTAGTAAGGGATGAGATGTAGATATATGTAAGTAATATTTAGAGGAAATCATCGGATTTATGGGACTGATTTGGCATTTCCAAACCACTTAATTAATAATGGTGTGGGGCAGAAGCTATAAAGAGATCAGAGAAACTGCTCAGATGGGCAGGTTCACTTATTTTGCTCTCTGAAGTCAAACGGAAATTTTAAATTTAAAAATTTAAAATGGTCATTGAGAGGTAAGGATAAACCATTGTAACCTTAAGTAACAGTGACATAATTATTGCCAAGTGACAAAAAATATTATTCCCTAAATATGCCGGGCAGAGAACTGACCCTTAGTTTTCTTTTCAAATCTTGCACACCCATCAAGTTGCACAGTACAGCGAATGAAGCAGATGCTTAGTAAATGCTTATTGAGTAAAAGAATGACTTTAACCCATCCATACCTAAAGTACTTGTAATATAAATCTAAAACAAGAGGGAAAGGCAAATAGATATTAGATAGATTCATGGGAATGACCATAGTTAAATTGACTGAATAGACTCTGGAGACAAGAGAATTCTATATTCTAAACCCATGCATGTAGATTGATTAATAAGACCAGGTCAGTCAGATATAGGACTGGAAAAATTGGTGATCCATATTACTTGTACAATTTTTTAAAAAATTCATTGGTCGCCATTTTGTCAGTGAAGCAGTTTGGGAGCATATGAAATGCATAGATAAGCCACAGCAAATCAGGCTATTTGTTTCAGCTGTGTTTGTTTAAATATTATTAGAATTTTCCCATTTCCAGCTAAAGTGACAATATTTCAGTAGTGTTAAACCAATCAGTTTATAATAATATGAATAATAAATCATAATAAAGGGGAAAAGGTGATACATGAGTGAAGTGGTGTTTTTTTTAAAAGAGGGAGGACACAGACAAGAAGGAAGTCCAGAAGGAAACACAAACAGGTTGGAAAGCTTTAGAATGTTGGATATATTATATACTAAACGCAAGAATAAGCTGTATGTGGTGGAGAGTCACAGTTTCAGATATAATCCTTATTTTTGTTCTCTGTATATAAAAATCCTAAGATTTGTTGGTATTTGTTTGTTCAGAATGCCAACCTATTAATATTAAAAATAATAATATATTTCTATTCTATTGGTCCATTGAGAGCAAATCTCACTAGAAATATATATGTGTATATGTACGTATGTATATGTGCATATGTAAATATACATATATAATTATAACTCTGCATGTATGTGTGTATATATATATAGGGCACCTAGGTAGCACAGTGGATAGAGTGCCTAGCCTGGAGTCAGGAAGGTTCATCTTCTTGAGTTGAGATCCAGTCTCAGACATTTACTATGTATGACTCTGAGCAAGTCACTTAACCCATTTGCCTCAGTTTCCTCATCTGAAAATGAGCTGGAAATGGAAATGGTGAACCACTTCAGTATCTTTGCCTGGAAAACCCCAAATGGTGTCATGAAGAGTGAGACACAACTGGAAAATGACTGAACAGCAGCATGTACCTAACTGTACATTTAGTTATTTCCATCTATCATCCAATCTAAGCCAAAATATCAGAGGTAATTTATTCCAAACTCACTTTATGACCCTTATTTTATAGATGAAGAACACAGAAAGATCAGTCATCAAGTCAGTCAGGAAGCATTTATTAAGCACACATTGTGTCCCACTCACTGTGCTAAATGCTGGAGATACAAAGAAAGGCAAAAGACAGTCCCTGATCCCAAATACCTTACAGTGTAATGTTGATGACCCACACAGACAACAATGCATGAATAGGATATGGGTAACATGAATTGGAAATAGTCATCAAAGGGAAGACACTAATATTGAGAGGGGTTTGTACATGAAAGGAATGGGAGAAGTAGATGTGAAGTAATATTGAGAGGACAGGCTGTAACTGAGACAGTCAAGGAAGACTTTCTTTTTCTTGGAAGTGGCCCCTAAGCTGTATTTCAAGGGAAGCTAAGAATTCTAAGAGGCAGAGCCAAGGAGGGCATTTTGATATTCATTTAAAATTCAGTCACTCGTATCTATTTAAAACTTTGTGGTTCAAAGATATATGTAGGTTTCAGGGTCAGCAAATAGGATGTATACTATTATTTGAAGAAGTGCCAGGCAAGGTTCTATTTGTCCGGGCTTCTCCAAAGTTAAATGCTGTATAGTGCTTAAGAACTTCAAAAGGCCAACCCATTTTCAAGCATGAGTGATTAAGGGACAATGGGAGGACCCACCAGTAACATGAACACTGGTTCTGTTCACTGTGTGCCTACAGAGTGTGGAAGGGGAACACCACGAGAAGGCGGTGGAACTACTCAAGGCTGCTAAGGAAAGTGTCAAGCTGGTGGTCCGCTACACACCCAAAGTGCTGGAGGAGATGGAGGCCCGCTTTGAGAAGCTCCGGACTGCCAGGCGCCGACAGCAGCAGCAGCTGCTGATTCAGCAGCAGCAGCAACAGCAGCAGCAGCAGCAGACACAGCAAAACCACATGTCCTAGGTGAGCACCATCTTGGCTTCCTAGGCAAAGACGGACTTCTGATACAGGATTAAAAACCTGCATGGTTAGAGGGGAAAACCCTCACCTAAGTAAAGGAACAAAATAAGTCAAAATGGCTCCCTTTATTTGTGCATTCAGTTCATCTCTCATCATGTGTGCTACTTTCTAATAGGGAGAACATTAGGGTAGAATATTTTTTTACTGCTTCATTCAACAAACATTCTTAATCTCTTATTGTGAGTAAGACCAGGGAGTGAGATAGGGACTGTATCTGTGATTTTATCGATATTGAGAAATCCAAGGGGAGGAAACTCCATCTGGCAATGAAGTTGGCACTTTCTCTGAAACTTCTGACCTTAGAGCATTACCTAGAACACTTAGAGAAACTTGGTGACTTATTTTCGAGTCACAGACCCAGAAAATGTTGAAGGCAGGTGATGCTGGCTTTGAGACGACCTCTGTATCTACAACTTTATAAAGTGTTTCAGAGGTACAAAGATGAAAAATGAAACCATCCTGGCTCTTGAAGAATTAACATTCTATAGAGTAGGAAGTATAATATAACACAAAGATAAGTCAATGCAAAATAACCTCACCTTGATGGGGTCAGAGAAGGGAACACTAACAGCTTGATAAAAGGGAGGATTAGGAGTGGCCTTTCTCTAAGTGGTTGTTTCTGTATCCTTTTAAAAATCCATGCTTCAGTGAGAGAAATAAGACAGTGGCATCTCCTAATGCTATTCTTGAAGTCAGTGCTGTGGGACTATCTCATTGTGCCCTTTTGGTGTAGAATAAAAATAACAGCTGGTACTTATATAACACTTTCAGGTTTTTCAAAACATTTGACAGAGGTAATCTTACTTGATACTTACAACAAGCTAGCAAGGGAAATGTTATTATCTTCTTTTTAAAAACAGAGAATCTGAGACTCAGAGAGATTTTTAGTTGCCCAAGGTCACATAATCAAGGTCTGAGGCAGGATTTGAACTCAGGTCTTCTTGACCTAGCATTCTATCCTCTATGTTACTTAGAGAAGAACCACAATTTAATGGACTCTATGATGGTACTGCCTTGTGCCAAATTATGCTCTGAAACAAGAATATTAGAAACATTGTGGCCCAATGGGTAGGAGTACAATGGAAACCAGAAGGATCACGGTGGCCATCTAGATTGACCTTTTAATTTAAGAGATGACATGGACCCCCACAGAGACAAAGGTCATGCAGAATGTAACAGTTATGGAACTTGAACCCAGATCTTATAATGTCAAATAGAGTGCTCATCAGCCTTTAAATCAGGAAGATATGAGTTAAAATTCTGTGTCTGATCCATATAAGCTGTGTTGCAAATCCTTTATATACATGCCTTGGTAAGAGGGAGCTTTTGGAAGGGAGAGAAAGGGAAGAAGGGAAGGGAAAGGAGAGAAAAGTAAAAGAAGGAAAGTGGGGGAGAGGAAGAAAAAGAGGGAAAGGAAGAAGAGAAAAGAGAGAAGAGGAAAAGAATTCATATTGATTTTCCATTCTATTTTGATGATATTTAAAACCAACATTTTATGAGAATCTATGCAAAAGATTGGTAAGCCACCTGGTAGCTCCATTGTTTCCAATTTAGGGAGCAAAAACCCAGTGGCTCCTAAAGTTAGAAAAGTATTCTGTAGGCAGTGTCACTTCTCCGGGGACTTTTAAGTGATTTCAAAGAATTTTTCAGAAAAGTCATACTAGAATAAGGTTTGGCACTTTAGGTAATAAGGTAATAGTAAACAAAGAAGGTTCTGATATTGGCAGATTGAAATACATGGGCATAGCTACATAACCATAAGTTCATGCATTTGTCACCATATATTTGCCTTCATGTATTTAGTATTTTGTGATGACATGAGAAACCAGTTAACATTATCCCAACTGCCCATTTTGTGATAATAAATTATTTCTCTGTTACTCATTCCATATTTAAAGGTAATGTCCCTTTTAGAAATAACTTGATCCAAATGTCTCTTTTTAAAGGATAGTGAATGTTTTAGCAAAACCACAATTTTGTCATCGTCATATTGATTCTACACCATGTGATAGTCTCAGCACTGGGATGTAAGGAGATGAAGAGTGATCTGAGAGTCTGGAGGTTGGGTTTGCAAGTCTGGGCTCTTGTCAGTTAATATAACCATTCTGGAAAGCAAACAAAGCGGCCATAATGTCTATATCATTTGACCCAGAAATTCTACTACTGAGCTTATATCCGCAAGGAGATCATTAACCAAAAAAAACAAAGGCTCCAAATACTAGTGATAAAGTACTTTAGCAACACTTTTTATAGGAGCAAAATAAATGCCCATCTATTAGAGAATGGCTAAGCAAACTATGGTATATTAAAAAATGGAATAATATTATGTGGTAAGAAATTTTCTAAATTATGTATACAGAAAAGCATGTGAAGATTTACATGAACTGATGCAAAGTGACATAGATAAAAGAAAAATAGTTATATACAATGATTACAGCAATGTAAATGTCAGACAACCATCAAGCAATGGAAAATGAATGTTGCCAAATTGCAAAGATGTATGTCTCCAAAGAAGAGGTATTACAATATGCCTCCACCCACTTTTTCGCAGAGGTATGTGTGTTTGAGGGGTGGTTGGGTTCACAGGTATGGGACATTGTATATAGTGTCAGGATTTTTTTGACATTTTGTTTAATTTTGCTGAATATTTTTCTTTCTTTGGTTTTAAAAATAAGTTCTCTTATAAATGATGGTTCTTTAGTGGGGGGAGGGAAAAGGCAGTGGGAAGAATAGGGGGACTTAGGAAATCCAGGTGATGTAAAAACAAAATATATAAATAAAAATCTATTTCTTAAAAAAACACCAAAAAAAAAAAGTCCTGACTCTGCTACTCTTGTGGGTCCACTCACTCTAGTGTTCTGATTTGCTCATCCTCTACTCCTCAGTCCACTTCCTTCATAGTTCCTTACATGTTTGTTTTGCCCATTCCAAGAATAATGGAACTCATAAGTTCTAGTCATATAGACGATTTATTGGGACTCTTTCATTAGGGTACTCAGATGTTAGAACTGTCAGGTGAGTCGGAGACTAGAACCCAGTAGTCTCTGCTGCTAGCAATATAAACTTGAGCAATATGGCTCTATTCTGTACATCAAGGTTGTTTTCCCCACAGTCCATAAAATCAGTATTGGTCCTAAGGATTTTGTTGGGACACAATGGGTCTCCCTCAGTTAGAAGCAGAGACTGGATCACTGCTTGTTGCATAAGTTAAAATGGAGATTTATTTGAGACATGGATAAGACTATATCATTCCTGGGGTCCACTTTATCTTCTATGCTGCCACAACCACTTGCACTGAATTGCACTTTTTCAGCTTCTACAGTCACATCACTCCAATCACATCCTGATTCATTGTAGACTTGTGCTACTACAATCCCTTGGTCTTGCTTCCCTTACTTTTTCTCATAATATTAACTATTCCAAATGCAACACTAACTTTCCATTTATACATCAAATTCTCAAACCAAGGGTTCAGTTTTCTTCTTATGCCTACTCTACTGATTATCAGTGCCAGGAAAATGTGCTTATTACTCCTCTACATACATCTCTCCCTTTTGGGTGGGGAAAAGAGACAATCAACCTCTTTCATTTTCATGCATAGCTATTTCCCTTTCAGAATCTATCAGCTATTTCCATGCTGTCTGTCCATACTTTAATTTCCTTATTTGTAAAGTTAGCATAATGATACTGTTTCACAAGGTTGTAACAAAGATCAAATGAAAATAATATATCAAGTGATTTGTAGGGTTTAACAGGTAAGATGGTATTTTCAAAGGTCCTAGAGAACATCAAGTCTCCCACAAAAACTCCAGCAAATATCCAGAAATGACCTTTAAAAGACCAGTGACAAAAAAATCTGAGAACAAGAAGATATTCCAGTCTAAAACTGAACCAAAAGATATCAAGAGAGGGTAAAAGCTGGTAGAAGAATCGAACTAGAAAAACCAGTGCCAATTGAGGTAAATATGGAAAGAGCTGAGGGGAAAGGGAAAAAAGAATAAGCATTTATTAAGTGCCTACCATGGGCCAAGAACTATGCCCATAATCCAGGTTTTACAGAATAGATCCTTTTATTAAGTGGATTTGTTCTGTGAAATTTGGATTGAGTCAAAGGGCCACACTTGAGGACCTAGAGGGCCACATGTGGCTTCAAGGCTACAGGTTCCCCACCCATTGATTAGGGAAACCATCTGTAAGTAAGATCAGAAGCTATCAGAGAAGGTATGAAGCAAGGAACTAGCCTAGATGCCCACAAATGTATTTGAAGCCAGTCAATGACCTGAGTACGGGCATTAGAAGATGCACTGCACACAGAGATTTCAAGGTCTAACATTTGGGTGCTTGAAGCCAGATTCTGACTATGACCTGTCAGAAGTTGGAGACAGAACCAGTTGGAATAAATCACTGGATAGGAAGACAAGGTCAGGGCATAACTGTACATTCTTCAGAACACTGGTAGCCACAATTGAAGAAAGGTCAACTCAATGACTAGGCACCAATGTCATAAGATGCTTGAGATTAGTCTAGCATCCAACAATCCACTTTAGTCTACTGTCAGCACAGCACAGAAGACAACTCCTTATTAAGGATCATGAAAAAAGAGTTAGAGATGAGCTAAAGCTTGCACCAACACTGGGCCACTAGAAAAATGCAGACAGATCCCAAGGATTAATTGAGAGGCCCTTGCCAGTCAGATTGGCACTGACAGCAGTAGCATTCAAATTACAGAGAAGACCTAGCCAATCCATTTAAGAGCCCTGGTGAAGTCTGAATCAAACACAGAATCCTAAACAGAGATAAGAGACTAAAATTATGAGTAAACAGAAGAAAACACTAAATATAATTATAATATAGTTATATATGGGTGGATAACATAATATAGCATATATATATATATATAATATAGTTTTAACACTGAATATGAATGTAATCTAAGAGGTAAGGCCAGAAAAAGAGAATCACTTCACAACAAATAACCAGCAGAACCTCAGAGGGAAAAAAATGACTTGGCCACAAGGACTACAAGACTAATTGAAAGAAATGAATCAAGGAATAAAATGAAATGAGAATTTTGAAGGAAATGATTGAAAGGAGAATAAAAGGCTTAGAGAAAAAAGACAGAAAACCACATCCAAGTGTTAGTTTCCTTGAAAAATAAAATGGAGCACACAGAATTCAAGACTCCATGAGACAAGGAATATTAAAACAAAGGAAGATGATTGAAAGGATCGATGAAAATGTAAACTATCTACCCCTTGGTGGATCATAGATTGAAGACTAGAAGTAACTTAGATGCCATGTAGTTCAATATATTCTTTTTATAGATGAAGAAATGTATAGACAGCTTAAATGGATTATTTATGATCACACAGCTAGTAAGTGTTAGAAGCAGAATCTGAATCCAATTTTCCAAGTCCAATGTTTCTATCTACTGTACTAATAGAGAAGAAATAATTTAAGAATGATCAAACTCCTAGAAAACTGTGACCAAAAAAATCCTTGGATATCATATTTCAAGAAATCATAAAATAAAACTGTCCAAATATATTAGGAACAAAGATCAAAGTAAAATACAAAGAAACAATCACTCCCCTGAAAGGAATTCCAAATATTCACTAATATGATAAGCAAAATCCAGAGTTTCCAAGTAAAAGGTAAAGCTCTGCTGCACCAAAGAGTTCAAATATGAAGCAACCAGTCAGGATCAACCAAGACTTGGCAGTAATTAACTAAAAGAGAAAGATCTTGGAATATGATGCTATAGAAGGAAAAAGAAAAAAAGTTTGCCAATGGCAAAACTGATTACTACAGGAGAAAAACAGTTATGGGCTTTTAATGAAATAGAGAATTTTTAAGAATTCCTGATGAAAAAGAAATCAGAGTTGAGAGAAAAAATTTAATGTAACAACAAAAATCAAGAGAAACCTAGAAAGACAATCCTATTTGAGTATTTGGATTGGATGAAACAGTAATCAAGTACTTACCTTCTATTATGAATAGAATAAGCACATATTCCTACAAAGCCCTAATGTATTCAAGGGTCAAAGAGAGAATTTAAGAAAACAAATTTTGGGCCTAAATGTGTTTTGTTCTTTTTTGTTGATTTTAAGAGGGGAAAGAAAAAGGAGAGAAAAGAGAAATAGAGGGGAAATACAGAAGAAAGGGAATAAATTTACCATTATGTTTAAATTGTATACAAGAAAAGAAGTGAATACAGATATGGTGAAAGGAAAGGGAGTAGGGAAATAATCATCTCACTTTTTATCTGAAGCAAATAATGGAAGATTTAAAAACAATATACTCAAAATTTGGGTGTCAAAAATACATTCAAGTATATAGGGAAACAGATGGAGAAAAGGGAAATAAAAGAAGGGGATCATAGGGAAAGCAGAGACAGGGAGGAAATGACCACAAGCAAGACAAACCTTAATTTCAGAGAGTTGGTGATAAAGGGGGGGAGTATGATGTAAAAGAGAGGGAAAAGTATGAGAACCAGTGGTTAGGGTCTAGGCATGATGAAGAGAAGGGGGACAGAGGAGAAAGAAAAGACAACTTACAGATTATTAGTGCTTATAAAATTCCTTCTTTTTTTCCTTTTCCTCTTCTTTCTAAAGAGGGAAGAAAAGTATAACAGGCTATTAGACAGGGAGGTGGTGCAGTGGATAGGAGTGTAGTACTTGGAGTCATAAAAGATCTGAGTTCCTATCTGACTTCAGACATTCATTAGCTGTGTGACACTGAACAAGTCATTTAACCCCTCCCAGCCTCAGTTTCCTTATATGCAAGATAGAGGTAATAATAGGCTCTACTTCACAAAGTTGTTCTGAGGATCAACTAAATTTGCAAACATTAATGTATAAATGCTAGTTATTATTACATGATGATGAGAAATATACTTCCAATCATGAATGAATATGAACAGGATGAACTCAGTCATAAGAAGACAAATAATTCCAGAATGAATAAGAAAAGATGATTCAGGATGATGTTGTTTACAAGAAAAATACTTAAAATATGAAGGTTGACACAGAGTTAAAATAAGGGACTGGGATAGAATTTATTGTTTCAAGCAAATTTTAAAAATGAAGAGGTATCAAGGCAGCAATCACTCTCTTAGATGAGGCAATAATTGAGTGGTACATGATTTAAAAAGATAAGAAGACATACTATATTTTGCTTAAAAGCATCATAGAAAATAAAATAATTTCAGTATTTAAAATATTTGTGATGAATAGTATATCATTTAAACTCTTAAAAAGAAATGTTAATCAAATTTCAAGCATTTGTGTATAGACTACAGGACTTGTATTTATGAAGACTTGGGTTCAAATTACTTATCTGTAGCATCCTCTCTTTTCCTCACTTTTATTAGCTATAAAATGGAAGTATTGGACTCTCTGACATTAAGAGCCCTAGCATCTGTAAATTTATGATACCATGAAATGACAGCAAAAGTATAATGTCTGGATACTTCATTGTGTCCCCTTTAAAAGCTAAAAATAACTAAAGAAAGAAGAAATTAAAGATCTGCATAGAATTTTCAAAAGCTAGATATGATAGTTCTCTGGTTATTACTCAGTGAGAACAAAATTGGTTACACATATTCTCAGCTGCAAATCTCAACTTTGCATGAAATGACCATGTTACCAAACTTAAAATACTCATAAATAAAGGCAGAAAAGCAGAAATATTAAATAATTCTTTACCGACAACACTGAAAAAAAATTATAACCAACAAAAGACATATAAAATTAATAAAATTATACATATGGAACTGTAAAACATCCATTACAAAATATAAAGACAGTCCTAAATAATTGAAGTGAAATTGACTGTTCATTCTTGGGACATGATAATCTAATAAAAATGAGACTACAGCTAAAATAACTAGAAAAAAAGGAGGAAAAAACCTAAAAATGGAAATTCTTGTGAAACTCTTTTTTTTGAAAAAAAATTAATAAAACAGACCAACCATTTTAAAACTCTATTCCCTAAAAAGAGGTAAATAAAAATAAAACTCCAGTATCAAATATCCAATACCTTAAATAAAGAGGATGAATTTGCATAAAAGTATAAAACACCATCATAAACAGAACAGGAATCAAAGAGTTGAAATAAATTGAACACAGAAAAAAGAAATTACACAAACCACACATAAGCTCCTTAGAATGGATGAGGGAAAGGACCATATAGAATTATGAACTCTATCAAATATTTAAACAAAAATGAATCCTAATTTAATAAACATTTTAAAAAAATAGGGAAATATGGCATCTTATCAAACTCTTGCTGTAAGACAGATTTGGTCCTGAAACCTAAACCAGGTTGAGATAAAGCAAATAAATAAAACAATAAGTCAGTATCTGATAAATATCAAGGCAAAAATATTTAATAAAATATTAACAAATAATTTATAATAGCACATTAAATTGTACATCATTAACTGGTTGAATTTATATGAGGGATACAGGATTAGTTCAATATTAAGGAAACTATCGACATAGTAGACAATATTAACATTTAAAATTATAAAATCACATGATTACTTTATAGGCAGAAATAACTTTTGACAATACATACCACTCCTTTGTGTTAAAAGAATTTAAAAGCAAATGAATAAATGAAATATTCCTTAAGGTGTTAGTGTCTATGCCAAACCAAAGGCTAATATCTATATTGGAGAATCACTAGGGATTTTTCCAAGAAGATTAGGGGTAAACAACGGATGCCCACTGTCACTATGATTATCTAATATAGTTCTAGAGACACTTGTCATAGCAATAAAACAAGAAAAAGAAATTGATGGAATAATTAAAGATAATAAAGAAATGTAACAATTGGGTTTTTTTGTTGGTTTCTTTTTTTGGCATATGGAATGATGGTTGTGTGAAAATCCAACTAAAACAACAACTAAAGCTAAAAAACAAACTGGAATTATACAAATGGAACTGCAAAACATCCATTACAAAATATAAAGATAGTCCTAAATAATCAGAGTGAAATTTATTGTTCATTCCTGGGACATGATAATCTAATGAAAATATGAAGATTATCTAAATTAGTTTATAGATTCAATGTCACATTAATCATACTACCAAAGGATTGCTTTCTAGACCTTAAAATAGTAATAAAATTCACTCCAGGGGGAAAAAAAGTCAAGAAACTTGAAGGAAAAATGAAAAAAAGAAGTGAAAAAAGAAGGGAGTTATCAGTAGCAGAGTTCAATATATAATCATTAACATAATTTGACACTAGTTAAAAATATAAATGTTTACCTGTGGAAAAGAATACATACTCCTGACATGGAAGCAATCAAATATGGTGGCATGGTAAAAAAAAAAAAAAAAAGCTCAAGGATTACTATTTATAGTAAGATCACAATTTGTAGAAAAAACTGCTGAGAAAATTAGAAATTAGTCTGATGTAAATTAAGTTTAAACCAACATTTCACACCACATATGATAACAATTCTCAAATGAATATACAAACTAGATATAAAAAGTCATATCACAAACAAAGTAGAGTAGCCAAGGAGAGATACTTTTTACAGTTATAAATGAGCCAACAGTTCTTGACCAAACCAAGAGATTGAACAAAATCTGTAAGAGGCAAAACGGACAATTTTGATTACATAAAATTGAAAGCTTTTCTGCATAAACAAAAGACAACATCAAGATAAGTAAGTACTCTGTTCAACAAAATAACCAATCATGTCTAGAGGAGAGTGATGATGAAGTATGCTTTTTATTTCTTCCAGGATAGGTGATGGACTCCAGGTGCAAAACGAGATAAACGTTTCTAGACAGGACCATTGCAACCCAAACTGGATTTGCTTGAATATGCTATTTTGGAAGTGGGGAGGAGTAAAGGGGTCAGAGTTTGGGATGACTGTAGTGAAAAAAATGAAAAGCAGTATAAACTACTCGGGAAAAATCAGAAAAAAAAAGTAATACCATTTTTTGACACAATTATGGTGCTAATACCCAAACCAGAAAGACCTAAAACAGAGAAAGAACATTACAGACCAATTTCCCTAATGAATATTGATGTAAAAAATTTTAAATAAAATACTAGCAAAGACATTACAGCAATATATCACAAGCATCATATACTATGGCCAGGTGATATTTATACCAAGAATGCAGGGCTGGTTCAATATTAGGAGAGATATCAGCATAATAGACTACATCAGAAGCAAAACCAACAGAAATAATATGATTATCTCAACACATGCAGAAAAAGCCTTTGGCAAAATACAGCATCCTTTTCTATTAAAAACACTAGAGAGCAGAGGAATAAATGGAGCTCATCTTAAAATGATGGGTACTGTTTATCTAAAATCATCATTAAGCATTATCTAAATGGGGATAAGCTAGAGTCTTCCGATTTTGATAAGGGGTGAAACAAGGATGTTCATTATCACCTCTATTATTTAATATTGTACTGTAAATGTTAGCTATAGCAATAAGAGAAGAAAAGGAAATTAAAGGAATTAGAATAGGTCATGAGGAAACACAGCTATCATTGCAGATGATATGATGTTATACTTAGAAAATTCTAGAGAATCAACTAAAAAACTACTTGAAATTATTAACAACTTTAGCAAAGTTATAGGAGAAAAAAATAAACTCACAAAAATCATCAACATTTCTATGTATTTCCAACAATGTCCAGCAGCAAATGGTAGAAAGACAAATTGCATTTTAAAATAACAGTAGACAATGTATACTATGTGGGCATCTACCTGACAAGAGAAACCCAGGAACTATATGAATACAACTATAAAACACTTTTCATACAAATAAAGTCAGATATGAATAATTGGGAAAATATTAATTGCTCACAGGTAGGCCAAGCCAACCCATGACAGTTCTGTCTAAATTAATTTACTTATTCAGCGTCATACCAATCAAACTATCAAAAAAAATATTTTACATAACTAGAAAAAATAATAACAAAATTCATCCGGAAGATGAAAAAGGATATCGAGGGAGTCAGTGGGAAAAAAAATGAGAAAGACAGTCTAGCTGTAGCAGATCTCACACTGTATTATAAAGCAGTAATTATCAAAAATAATCTGGTCCTAGCTAAGAAATAAAGTGGTTAATCAATGGAATATATTAGGAATAAATTACACTATAGTAAAAGACTATAGTAATCTAGTTATGATAAATCCAAAGATACAAGCTTTTGGAACAAAAAGTCATTATGCAATATGGCAGAAACTAGGTATAAAAAATCTCACACCATAAGCCAAAATAAGGTCAAAATGGGTTTATGAATTATAAAGAGTGATACCATTAGCAAATTAAGGGAGCATATGAAATAGTTTATCTGTTGGACTTTTGGATGAGAGAGGAATTTAGGGCCAAAGAAGATACAGAAAGAATTACCAAATGGTAGATCATTTTGATTATATAAAATTTAAAAAAAATTGCACAAACAAAGCCAGAGCAACCAAAATTATAAGGAAAGCAGAAAACTGGAGGAGTGGGGGAGGGAAATTTTCAACCAGTATCTCTGATAAAGGCTTCATTTCTCAAATATATAGAGAACTGAGTCAAATTCATAAAAATACATTCCAATTGATAAATGGTCAAAGGATATGAACAGAAAGTTTTCAGACAAAAGAATCAAAGCTATCTTTAGTCATATGAAAAAAATTTTTTGTCGCTATTGATCAGAGAAACACAAATTTTAAAAAATCTGAGGTACCACCTCACACCTATCAGTGACTAATATTACAAAAAAGGAAAATTTGGGGTGTTGGAGGGGATTGGGAAAACTGGGACACTAATGCACTGTTGGTGTAATTGTGAACTGATCCAACCATTCTGGGGAGCAATATGGAACTATGTCCAAAGGACTTTGAAACTGTGCATACTCTTTGATCCAGAAATATCACTACTAGGTCTATATCTCAAAGACATCCATAAACTAGAAAAAGGATCTATGTGTACAAAAATATTTATAGCAGTTCTTTTTGTGGTAGCTAAGAATTGGAAATGGAGGGGATGCCCATCAATTAGGGAGTGGCTGAACAAGTTGTGGCATATGATTGTAATAAATATTATTGTGCTACAACAAATGACAAGCAGGATAATTTCAGAAAAACCTGGAAAGACTTAACAGAACTGATGCATAATGAAGTGAACAGACAGGAAAATATTGTACCTAGTAACAGCAACATTGTTCAATGAATTATGAATGACTTAACTATTCTCAGCAATACAATGATCCAAGACAATCCCAGAGGACTAATAATGAAACATACTATCCCCCTCCAGAGAATGAGCTGATATTGATTCAATATAGACTTTTTTTTTACTTCTTTTCTTTCATTTTTGAGTCTTCTTGTGCAAAATATCTAATACAGAAAAGTTTTATGTAATTACACATATATAACCTATATCTGCTTACCATCTCTGGAATGGAAGAAGGGATAGAATTTGGAAATCAAAACCTTAAATAAAAATGCTAAAAAAATTAAAATGAAAAGACAGATGAGAAAGTAAAAAGGCACCACTTATTTAGAAATACATCAAGGAGCCCAGACAGGTGTTCAGAGGAGGACATGGACAAGCATGGCAATATTAGTGCTACCACATGTAATTTGATGTATATTTTAAAAGAAACACTTTGTATGTAACAGATTCACAGTTTTGTTTAACATGCCGATTTCTGGGCTTTCTTTTTGTAGGGAAAGTTTATTTTTGATAATAATCTTCTAATTAAGTTTTTAAAAGTTATTTGCAATAATTCGGCATCATATAAACATAAGGGAATTTTATTTCCACCCCCTTCCCAAAATATCCCACAGTAAATTACCCATTTGAATTACCAAGAGGGATTCTAATGTTTTTATTCTAAAGATCTGAAAAGGCCCATGTCTCATACAGAATGCAATGATCGACCTAACAGTTTCAACAATTATAATCATTTATGGGTGTCTAGAAGTGCCAAGTTTAGCCCTAAAGATATTTGTTGCGTAGTACATTTAATTCCATTTCTGTTAATCCATTTAAATTACAAATGCTCTCACATCCTATTGTTATACCATTGCTTTAACATAATTTTAACAAGATATCTGTAAAGTATACATAATTTTCTAATGTTGGCCCTGGATTTTTGGGAGGATAGTGGGGAGAACTATCTATGAAATGGATTTTATGGGCATTGACAACTCCTGATATTGAAGCTCCTTCCACCAATGTAATTCATTAACTGCTCAGTAATCTACGATAGTATAAGAGAGTTGTTTGGAACAATGAAAGGCTGTGAGTTGCCAAGGGTCCTACAGCTAGTATATGACAGAACTTGAACCCAAATCTTCATTCTAAAGCACTGCCTCTGTGATATATAGATGAATGAGATCAGAAATGGATATTTCTCTCTGACAAAATGGAGTGTATGACATAGGCTATAAGTTCCATTTTATCCTTTTATGCTCAATATCTACAACTGCGTTTAATAAGCACGTATTGGTTGATTGATCTGTCGATGATGTTCTCACTAGATTCCTCAAACTGGCATGATCACTCAATGACCTTGAAGTCCAGCACCTGTGGTCAAATCTGGTCACCATCACTACCTGTAGGATAGTTTTAGGCAAAACGCTTAAACCCTTCCGACCCTAGCTTCCTCACCTGTAAAATGAGAAGGGAGGGTTACATGAGCTCTAATATCCTTGCTAGCTAGAAATCTATGGTCATATGATTTGACAACCTGATTATTTCTTGAGACCCAGACAAAAAAAAAGAATAAAACAAGAAGTCATTTGTGGGTATGATGTGCCATCCAGTCAAACAAATTTCTGGTCTCACTTATTAATTTAATGTCTAATTAATTGGATTTTTAAGGTTTAAATGGGATTTGTTCCACTTGCTAACTCAAATGGATGTTGCTTCTGAGAAAAGATTTGACCTCATCATTGCCTTCTTGCTTTGGGGAAAGTCTTTTACACTTTTGTTTTCAGTGGGATCAATCTTAAAGAAAATAGAAGCCAATCTACAAAAACGTATGTTTGATTTGGGTTTGCTCTCTTTTAAGTGGCCTGCAGTTTCTACATTCTGAATATGTAATCACATCTATTTTTACCCTATCTGTGGGTGTTTAAGTCAAAGAACAACTAATAATGCATCACGCAGGTAGAAAAAATATTCCTCAGAAACTGTACTACATGCTTTCATACGTAAAATTTGTTCAAGGAAAAAAATCAATAACCTCCTCCTCCCCTGCCTCTAAATGAGATTTGATTTCAGAGAATTCTAGAGCAGTGCTATAAAACTGAAATAGAAATAGATCCCTGTGGGAAATATATTGACTTAGAAAACAATAAATTGACATTATCTATGTTGTATTGTATTTTCACTTATTTTGTGAAGCATTTCTTAATCTCATTTTAATCCATTTTATGACTTAGGCTATATTTGGGAGAGGGCAGGATTGTGATCCTTTGGCATATAGAGCATCATGCTAACAGCTAGGGGAGATTAAAAAAAACAGATAAGACACTCCCTTGCTCCCATGGAACTTACAGTCTAGTAGCTAGAAACAAATGCAGGTAACTATAATACCCAGCATCACATAAATGCTTTAGAAAGTTACTCAAAGCAAAGGTTGTATGATGCCAAAATGGGAATGTAACTTTATTGGTCAATAAGATCAGGGCAGACTTCATGAAGGATATGGCAAATAAGATGAAATTTCAAGGATAGGAAGACATTAAATAGACAAAGATAGGTCAGACACAGGTGACACATAAACAGAGGTAGGAGAACACAGGGCACTCTTGGGGTGACACAGAGAACATTCTAATTGGAACATAAATTGCATGTAAGGGTGGAGGACCTTGTATGCTCAGCTAGGAAGTTTATGATTAACTTGGAAAGCATTAGGGAGCCACAATACATATTTTCACAAAGGAATGACATGATAAAATCTACATGTGGCTAAGAATATTCCTAAACTTGTATGAAAAATTAATTATAGGTAGGGAGAGCATGGGGGAGGGTTAGACAAGTTTTTACTAATCCACTCTTTTGCTGCGCCTCAGTCCCAAAATGCAGAAAACTTTTTGTCAGAAAAAGTGAAGGAAGAGGTTGGGAAGGCAGCTGGATGGAGTAAAAAGGACAAAAAGGGGATCTGAGCATATTATTGGCAGATGAGAAGGAGCTCTTGGAGTAGAAGAGATAAAAGTTGCAGGAGGAGTGGGACATCACTGAAGAAAGATCTGGAGATGGGATGACAGCACAGGCTAAAGAATTAGGCAAAGGGATATGGTGACCAGGAGAAAGGAGTCAAGGAGGAAGTGGGGTTGGTGGCAAGTTTATCAGTGATATTTAATGGACCATGTAAGTAAAGGTAGAAATCCAGGTAGCCACACCATTATGGAATGTGTAGCTGTAACTGTCATAGCTGATATTTTGATGCACTCTAGAGAGATAATCTGGTGGAGCTGAGAGAAATCGGGCTCTGTAGTCGGAGGAGTCAAATCCTACCACCTCTGATGCCTACTACGTGTGTGCCCTTTGGCAAATTATCTAACCTGCTTGGGGCTCAGTGTCCAAATTGTCAAATGAAGGGCTTGGACTATGTTGTAGTATAAGAAAGAAAATCTCTGAATGGGTCAACAGAATTTGTATAGAAACATGAGACATGATGTCTCTGAGTACAGACAGACTAGAGTTTTTTGCTTTATAGGGCTTACTTTTTACAGAACAGGAACAAAATCATTAACAGTGTTTTTAATCAGATTTGAAGTATTAGCAAAGTACAGGAATATGTGGGAGTACAGAAAAACAACCTCACAGTTAAGAAATATCTGCTTTTATAAAGATATAAATGATAGATGGTAAAGACAAGTAACTTCAAGAAGGCACCGAACAAATAGGATAAAGATGATGCATAGGTAACATGGCCAGATGCAGATGTAACGTGATCACTTGGATTGATACATATGTAATATGGCCTGATATATAAGTAACTTTGCCTGATGCAGACACAACTTAGCTTGATACATATATAACTTGGACCACTCATGTCTTCTGTGGTTCAGCTGATTCCTTTCCACAATAAGGTAAAATATCTACTATGGGGTAGATTTATGACCTAGTTCATAGTAATGCTGTGCATAGAACAGTAGTGATGAATTACTCATGTTTATGTCCCCAATTTCCCTCTAACAATTTTATGGGAGTGAACTCCTAGGCCCTGCACTAGGATGGGTTCCTCTTTCCTTCCTGGCTCCCATTTCACTCCCATACAAAGGGCCATCTGGCAATTCAAGGACAGGTTAGATCACAGTGCTGATGAAAGATAATATTAAATCTAGCAAGTACATTCTTTACCAGGATACATTTAATAAAAGCACAAAATGAAGGAAGATGGGACAGGGTAGGGCTTGTCCAGTGTTCCTCTCTCCTTAGACTTGTTTCTCTCCAGTGCCTGCTGCTGAGTGAGCAAATGTCTATAAAAAAGCACACACAGTCTCATATACCTCTCAGCTTGTCTAATGAATTGGAGACCATGTTCTTACTGAAGGAAACTGCCGACATGGCAGGCCCCTGCTACCCTGAGAGAAGCCCAAGTAGTTTAGGTAATCTGCCAAAGGGCACACATGCTTCCCTTCTCTTCTCATCTAAAGTTTCACGCAGCCCGCCATAGTCATGCGTGAAAAACTCCACTTGCCATGCCCATCCCCTACCACCTTAGAGGCTGAGTTTCCAAACTTGAAAGAGTACACATTGCAGTGCTTTGTGGCCAGCCAGCCCTTTGCCAGGGCTTGTTACACATAATACAGACAGCTAACTGCAGCAAAGAAATATCTGTTGAAAAACGATGAAAAGTTGTACAAGACGTTTCTTCAGGTACCCTGTGCAGAATTGCTGCAATAACTTCGAACCAAGATAGATTCATTTAGGTTTGTAGTTAAACTCAATTTCAACCAGAGCCTCTTCCAGGTTAAACCTATAATTTCTGAGTCTCAGTTGAGCAGAGAGGCCTCTGCCTTTTACATCTTCATTAATCCAGTTCAATCCTACAAGTATTATTTATCAATAATTTACAATGTAAGGCTTGTGCTGGAATTCAGTATAGAAGGAAAATGCAAACATTCTTTATCATCAAGGAGTTTATGTTCTAGGGAGGGGGAGAGGAGACAGATAGGGATAAAATGAGTATATAGATACAAAGTACGTACAAAATTAATAAGAACTCTACCTGAAAATGATCATGCTATCTGCACCTGAAAATCTTCATGGATAGGAGAGCATAGACTCCCCATTTTTATATGTCTCTAATTGTTAGGAATTGTTTTTTTCTTTATATCACCAGAAATACTCTCGGAGGCCCAGCATATAGTCTCTCCTCCTCGTGGCAGCCTTCCCAAACCTCAGGACTATGTGCATTTCTCATCTACCCCTGCCAAGTCCAATCCTCTGTAGCCTAAGTATCCTTAGTTGTTCTTGGTTTCAGATACTACCTTCCTAGCTGCTGTGATCCTCCTGATGGCCTAGCCTTAAGCCTTTCTATTTGGCCTGGTCAATCTTCTGGCCACCCTCATGATCCCCTTCTCTATATACAACACTGCTCCATAATGACTGTTAGACCTCCAGATTGTCAACCAACACTTTCCACCTGTTCCACCTTTTCCCCCATTTATCTTACAGTATAGTACAGTGTGGAAGGTACACTAGCCCTGCAATTAGAACACATAGGTTCACATCTTGCCTCTGATGCTTCTTGACCTGTGGGCCCTTGCTCAAATTACATATCCTCCCTAGGTCTCAGTTTTCCCAACTTTACAATGAGAGTGTTAGACTAAATGGCTTCAGGAGCTGACCATTTTTTCCCCTCTGTCTGCTGCCTCTGTCTCCCTTGCTTCCCCATCCTTACTTCCTAAACATCAGGTTTTTTTTAAATATACTCTCATCCTCTTCCTATCCACTAGCAATACTGTAAGAAGGAAACACAGAGACACAGACATACAAGCTTCTTTATACACACAGTCAAGCTTCTTTCATTTAGTTTAATAGCGCACCTTATGTATATCTAGATGTCTTTCCTAATTCCAAATATTAAGGCCTAGCTGGAATCTTATGGGAGATGAAGGCAAGGTTACTCTGTCAGATTTGGGTTAGGTGGCACTTGGTAAGTGAAGCCAGTTATGAGAAAATACTGAATTGCAAGCAACATCCATTTCTTCCATCAGCAGCTACAGCCAGAAACCTCAGCAGAATCTATACTGTGGGTCAGAAGATAGGAGCCACTGTTGTGTGTGCCACAGTGGCATACAAATGCCAGCACCAGAATTAGAGTCATCAATCACTCACGATAGCATCAGCTATTTTTTTCTCTGCAGCTGGAAACTACTTGGTTGTAAGTTTAACATAGTATAACTCTATGACAATCATCCATAATTAGATTCTTAATATTTAATGGATATAATTCTCAGAGGACCATGATTAACACCAGTGCTGAAGTCAAGCCTCATCTCCTTCCAGGCCACATTTGCCACACTGTCAACAATCGATAAGCCCTAGTCTAAAGTACTGCTAATTTGTATACCAATTACATGTGGATATTCACAGATGATTCATGAATCCCAGGAAAGGCAAGGCTTTAAGTAGGCATAAAGCCTCTTCTTTGAAGGTCAGTGTGGATTTATTTAGGAAGCCAAAGGCATGAAAGATCATCCAGTGCTTTTTAAAATATTCTTGTGCGAAGGAAATTCCAATTAGCATCAATGTATCCAAGGTATCAGTAACCAGAGGAAAATTCCCCCAGTGGCATTATCTCTGCCCTCTTCACAGAGTATTAAAACAAAGCCCAAAACCCTTAGAATGTCCAAGTTGGAAGGGACCTGAAGTATCTGCTCTAATTTATACCTGAATACTTGTATATCATCCCTGAACAGTGTCCATCTAATCTCCCCTGGAAGACCTCTAAGGAGAGGAATATGACTACTTCTTGGCAAGTTCAAACTGTTAGAAAGTTGTTTTTCTCCTCATATCAAAATGAAATCTATTTTTTTTAGCCTATACCCATGGCTCCTAGTACTTCTCACTGGGGCCAAGATAGTATCTATAACCTCATGTGACAGCCCATAAAATACTTAAGCAGTGATTGTGTCCCTTTTTAACCTCAGACTTTTGTGACCCACCCCACATATGACTCTTAGATTCAATCACTTTCTATTGTTTCACTTGCCCTCTTTGTAATTTAAATCAGAACTTTTGTGCTTTTGACTCTTTGAACTTAGTTACCATACCATCAAAAATATGCCTTCCCCTCCTTTCTCCTTCTTCCTCCCTCTACCCCCATTTTCAACTTCCTTTTACGCGCTGTCCACCCCCTCATTAGAATCTAATCTCCTTGAGGTCAGGGGCTATCTTTTTGCTCCTATGTCCAACCTCAGAACTTTTTCAAGTACCTAGCACATAGTAAGTGCTTATTAAACTCTTACTGCCTGCCTGGTTGTCCTAAAAACTCACCTATAACTATTGTTATCCTTTGTAAGTTGTTTCTTTGAGGGTAGGGACTGTCGATATTGGATTTGTGTCCATTGTGTTTGTCATATGGCAAACTCTTCATACAGGTTGTTCTATTTGATGTTATGTTATTGAGTCATTCATTCACTTATCCCATCCCTGGATGTTCTTTCTTTTTATTGGGAACAAAGAACTATGAAAATGAGATATCTCCATCTGCCAGGACTTCATAATTCTGATCTCCAAAAGGTTAAGCTGTGCCCTGGGGACTGTCATTAGGACCCGGCATGCACTTATTTTCTCCATCTGAGCTACACTAGGTCTGCTTGTTTCTGTATGCTTTCTTCTGTATGCTTTCTTAATACTTGACATGTGTTGAATTTACAACCCACTCAGATCTTTAGATCTTTACATTTCTATCTTCCAGTGAAATTTCAAGTGTCAGCTAGTCAGCACAGCACCAAACACCATCCTTACTGTGCTTAATGAATGCTAGTTGACTTGATTTGACTTGTGCATTTGATTTTTATAAATGTGGAATCATCCAATGGTACAGGGGATAAAATCCCTCAGAAATGAAATTACTCCATCATTCAGCAATCCTCTTATGTGCCGAGCACATTACTAGCCACTGAGGATACGAAGAGAAAGACGAGATAATCATTATCCTCAAGGAGCTTATATTATATCAGTGGAAGTAACATGTGACTATGCAAGCATATTGAAAACACATATAAGAAGAGGGCCACTGAGTTTAATACTGAAGGAAACAAGGCACTCTAAGAGCAGGAAACTAAGGAGACAGTGAATTGGAGGCATGGAAGATGGTCTTGTAAAGGCATGGAGGTGGGAGATGGAGTATGATATATCCATAACAGCGAATACCTTGAGAGCATGCACATGTGACTCATTTACTTGCTCATAAGGTTAAATTATGTACTATACATGGGATTTCTCTGCAGCACCTTTCCATCTCCCCAGAAATCAAAATCCCATTCCCTCAAATAGGGTCCAAATTTAGACCCCAAAGTCCTGAAGCTGCTAAAACCACCCCACAATGACACTTCAGTAACAGCTGCCCTTCCTGATCACCATAAAAATGCTCCAGCCTCCACCCTTCACGTCCCCCTGAAGATTTGTCTGTCATTTCTTCAAGCTAGCTGAAAAATATTAATGCTGAAGTACTAATAATGACCTAATATGTTATTTTCATTGCTTTTTACTATCATGAACTTAACAAACACCAACAAATATGACCGCTTCCCTGTACAGAGAAAAATAGGGAAAAAATGACTGCATATGAAACCATGCCTGGAATATACATCCTCTGTAACTATGACTCTTAGAATCTATGTCTTCCTTCAATGTTCAATTTATGTGTCACCTAAGAAAGTCTTCCCTGATTCTCCCTAGTCATTAGTGCCCTTTCCCTTCTCAGATTCTCTGAAATTTCTTTATCTCTTCATATGATTTATCCCTAAGTGTATTATCATCCCCTTGAGGGTCATGGACACTTTTTATTCTGACTTGGTATTTCCCCAGTCCCTTGGCTCACAGGAGATACTTAATAAGGATTTCTTGAATCGAGTTGAGTTAAAACAGAAAGTCTTAATGTTCCCCATTTTCAGGTTTCCAGCATAGTGCTATTTATAGCATCCTTTCTCTCATTCCCTGTGATGAGTGTTGCTTTTTCATTGTTCATTCAAAATATTTCTCTCACAGATATACAATGCCCGTTTCACACCCAGAAACAGTGTGCCTGAATGACAAAATTCCAAATGATGTGCCTGTGTGTATAGTCTGAGCATATTTTCATCAATGGAGGAGAAAAATGGCTCATTTCTCTTAACTTGTGTTTTTCTTTTTTCTTCCTTTTAGATCATTGAGAAGAAAATGCTTGGATCCGGTGATCTGGCCATCATGTAGAGTTGGAACTGTGCTTCAGGGTTATAGCATCTGATGAAAGGCGAAGAACGCACCAGTAATCACACCTGTCAAGAAAGAAGCTATGAACAAGTGGTGTAAATTCTTTACCAAGGCAACTCTATACCTTCTTTCTCTGCGTCTGACCCCCTGCCAGTCATGTGCACTTTAAATGCACAGCCCTTCCATTGATAGCCCTGGGAGTTCTCTATGTGTAAAAATGAAGGCTTCTCCACATGCTGCTGGCTCCATCTGCAGACTTTAACACTCTAAGGAGAAATAAAAGTCTGACTTTTAAATACCTTCCTAGGGTCAGGAATGGAGTGAGTCTTTGGTTTCAAGCTTTTCCAGAGATTAACACACCCCTTATTAGTCTATAGATCAAACTGTATCAGTTCAAGGATTTTGCCATTTAAGACAAACCCTTCTCATCAACATCAACATCCTCATGCTCTATACTATATACATATTGCAGAGTTGTTTGAATTGGACTTCCAGTTTATAACAAATGCAAAACTTTTTTTCTGAAAAAAATAGCAAGTTATTATACTATATTTATACTGTATTCAGGTTGTAGAAGCAATTGGCTTTTTACTCTTGGTGTTTCCATGAATTTTATTATGCATTAATTAATAGAATGGGGCAACTTTAGGTCACTTTTTGTTTTCTTAGCAGCAAGAGTAGAGAACTCTAGTACTGTATTTTTAAACTTAGGTATTGCTTGTAACTACTCTTCTGAGATCTAACTGAATATATTGTATATTTAATTCCATAAGATATATATTGTCAGATTGTATTTGTTACAGATTTATGGGCTTTTCTTACTATATATATTCAAATTCTAGTAAGAGAATACTACACAAAAAAAGACCCAGCTTCACTGAACAGTAAATACATGGTAGATATATCCCAGCTTTCTGTATTTTAAGTTTTCTATTTTATGGTTAAACTCTGGAGGAATGTAAAATGTTTCTATCTATACTGTTATCCTGTCTTAGAGGTCTATTTGATATCAAAGCTTAGACCTTTAAAAACCAAATGATAACATATGTAAATATATGTATATATATATACATATATATATACATAAATAATATATGTTATACAAAGTCTCAATAGTTGCCTTCCCAAAGATTATTAGATGGAATTTCTGAGATTATAAGACTGAAAATAATGATCATTTCTCTTAACAATTAAGAGCAAGAAACAATGATTTTATATGCTCTAAAGTCTAAATAGATAGATACTAATTCTTCCTTGGGAAAAAATGGACTTCAAATTCTACACACATCTATGTGTATTTGTATAAAGAGTGAAGAATATTTCGGTAAGGAATATTTACCCAGATAATGATTAGGCACAAAATAGGAGTTCAGAAGAGCACATAAGAAGCAACACTGACTCAAATGAGAAAAGGGAGCTGTACAATGAATTTTCCTTGACCAGGTAGAAAGGGAAAGACTACTATCCAAACAACTGGATAACTTCAGTGAGAAAGTCTATTAACCAAAGTGAGATAGGTTCAGCAAAAACTTTCCAATTAACTTAAGAAACATGAAACAGCCATTGCACACTCTACTTGTTCTCAGAAAATGGAGCTATTGTGCATGGTGACAGTTTTCAACTCCCCTTCCAAGTCTTAGCAAACGATTCACTATTATAATAGCTGGTTAGGCTTTGACATCTTCCACAGTGATAATTACTTAACAACGGAGAGCACAAGCCCCCTGAAAGGCAAGGAGTCTGGAGAGCAGACCATCAGCTATTTAGACATTGCCATGCTGAGGTAACTAAATGCCAAATTCTTCAAGCCCATTCTCTCTGAATTTGAAAGGACTGAAATATGAGCCCCCAATGCTATACCATGCAACCAGCAGAAATGAAAAGAGAGAACAAATATGGTGCAAGGAAATCCCTAGATGATGCTTGCTAAGCTTGCAAAAGGTAGTTTTTACTTTTTAAAAAAGCTATTTGTTATTACGTAGACAAATCTCAACACAACTGAGTGTGATTCTCCTTTATGAAACATTTTTTACAAGGAAGAAAGTGGTTTCTTCAACAAATTTGCAAGTTTCAGCATTTAATATATCAAACTAATTCAGAAGACAGGATGTCTTTACTTGACCACAAATATTATCTGAATATTAAAGTCACTATGTGATTTTGAATTAATACAAAAACATTATTTGTGTGTTGTTAAAGAAGGATTTTCCAAAATCAAATGCAAATTGTGTATGCATTTGAAATATGGTACAACAGTGTCAGACAGTCCAAAAGCAACCAGATCATAGATACAGAATTGGGTAGGACACTGGATGTTATCAGATCTAACTCTTTAATTTTACAAGTGAGGAATCTGAGGTGGAGGCAGGGGCAATGACTTACACATGGTCACCAATAATCTTTGAAGAAGTTTGGTATTTTTTTACTTTGATTCAGTTACTCAAATACTGGGGATAAATACATGCCCAGAGAGGCACTACAATGAACTGCTGCTAAATCTGTATCATGTCTCCTGAAAAATCATCGTAGGAAGACTAGATTGTGTCTTCATATCTGTATTACTCACTGATCTTTAGCAAAAGGAACAACTTTCAAGAGTTGTCAGAAGAACAATTACTCCTTGATTAGTTGGTTTCTCTGCCAAAGTGATGGCTGAGGTTGGATATTCTGGTGCTATGTGTAGCTCCTTCAGACCTTATTGAATCAATATAGGGAGAAGGGGATTTTGCTGTTCCAAAGTGTATCAGTCCTATGATCGGCAATAATATTTCATTTGAGTAGTTTAAGATGATATTAATAAAGACATGAGTTAGAGCTCAAACCAAGCAGCATTACATCATGCACTACAAATGAACTAGGAGTGGACACTGTTAAAGTAACATGGCCCTCTACCAATAACAATAGTAAAATTGGGCTCCTCCTCTTCAACCAGTTGATGACACTTGGTGTTTAATGGTTTGGCCCCCTTAATTACAAGGTTATAACAGAAGATACAAGAAACAGACAATCTAAGCTTTTCAATGGAGTATTTATATTTTAATTTTGTTGCTGTTTGAAAGGGACTCTCTGGGAAAGAGATAATGAACTTAAATTACAATTGATTGTAGAAAGAATAACAGACTTCTGAGCTCCCTCAATCATATAATCAATAAGTAGCTCTCTAGTCACACAAATCACCACTATCTTTTAAGACAATTCTAAGACCTAAATGCAAAATTTAGTATTTATGGGCTTTTTATGGATTTAGATATTTCTCTCTCAGAATACAGAGGAATTATGCCAGTTTTCAAATGCAGCTTTCAACCATTAAATTGATTTTATTTTTTTATAGTGATATGGAAAAAGCACTTGTTTAGAGTGAGAGGACCTAAGTTTAAATGCTGCCTCTAATTTTTATCAGTAAGACTTTTGGCAAGACACTTAAATACCCTGTGCCTCATTTTCCTTTTCTGTAAAATGAGAGGGTTGGACTAGCTGGCCTTTGACATGACTTACAGCTCCAGATGTATGATCCTATGCTCTATGATTAGTTTGTTCACTTGTATCTTTATAATATCTGCACATTTAAATGCTTATGCTATTCTGAAGATCCAAAGTTATTTAGGAATATATAGATAACAGAGTGACTTTTTTTTTTAACTTTTTAATCTAGATATTTAATTGTACCCATGAATGGGATCAGTCCTAGGAGAAATTACAAATAAGACTTGTCTTCTACAGATCAAGAGGAGACTTCAAATCATTCCTAGGCTATTTCCATTCCCTTTCCCTTGGGTAAGCTAGAGTGGTTCCAGGGCAGACTTGAGATAAAAAGTTCCCTTAGTACAGTAGCCTATTTGGTTCAATAATTTCTAGATAAACACTGATATGTCTCTTTAGTGGCAGCATGGACGAGATTGCAATCTATGCTGGTATAAGGATTATCTACATGGAGAAAATCATAAATCTTGAACGATCTTCTTCCCCCACCAAAAACGTGATAATAAATACACAAGGTGCTGCAAAATTCTTAGTATATTTTTAAAGCTTTAGTAACTTTAAAAATGCACTAAGACCTTTGGTACACACATAATTCAGCTCTAAATGTTGCACAACTTGTACCAATAAGTTAAATGTTCCTTCTGAATTCCATCACAGCAAAAATGATAGATGACAATTAGATGACCTTGATAGTAGCTCACATTTCTCTATTCCATTAAGTCTCCCAAAGCACTTTCTTCATAATTTCCCTTGAGGGGAGAATATATTATTATCCCCACTTGGCACACAGAAAACAAGATTCAGAAAGCTTAAATTACTCGTGGTCATATAATTACTAAATGCTGAAAAGAAAATTCAAATTGAGCTTTAGTCTAGGTGGTTCAGTGGAATAAAGGCTGAGTCTGTAGTCAGAACAACTGTGTTCAAACCATGATTCTCACTCACTACCCATGTAATCTTGGACAAGTCACTTAATCTCTTTGGGTCTCAGTCACTATAAAGATCTATAAAGAAAAGAGGTGGAATGTCTAAGATCCCTTTTGAGTCTGAACCTGTGATTCTATATTCCAAGTTCAATATCCTATCCACTGTGTCATTCAACTGCTTTTCAGAAGTACTTGTAAAATTACCAGGAATGAGTTAAAAGAGTAATTAGAAGAGTTTGATTTCATTCAACTTAGCCACAAAATTTGAAGAGATTTGTAGGAGCCACTTAAGTTAATAGACTAATTTTGGAAAGCTAAGTGAGATGAGGTTGAACCTTCAAGAAATGGAAACTTTTCTTGATCCTCAGATTTTCTCAAAGTGTTTGGCACTAGTAAGCTACCAAAGGATTCCATTTAAAAGTATTATTACTTTTTAAATTTAGTCTGTTCTTTTAAGATCAGGTAAAAAGAACTGTCTTTAGCAAAAATACTTACATTGGTAGTAACAACTTTGGTTTTACAACACACTTTTTTATTTACCTCTACCTCCCTCTACTCTCAAGGAATTCAATATGCTCCACAAAGCTATTTTCTAAAATTTCAATTCCCTCATATTGTTCTCAGACTTAGTTTATACCAAGAAGAAATTCATCATGTTATTTAGTTAGTGACTCACCAAGTGGCTACTAAGACCCTACTGGGTGCACCTACATGAATCCCCTCACTTGTTACCGAATAAACATGGAAAGCCACTGAGTACCCCCTCCAAATGCATATGTGAGCTCAATTAGCCAACTGGACCAAAGAACTTGCATCAGTAGTTTGCTACAGTTTTTGTCTTGGGACTGGACCTCACTGATGCTGAAAGAGTGAGTGAAGCTAAAGACTTCATCCAACTCTGTCTCACTTAAATCTGATTCACATGCAAGTCAAAACATGAACCCATGAAGTCATCGGTCCTTTTCAAAAACAAAGGATAAATCAACAATGATTCAACAATATCTCAGTAGGCAGGACCACTCAGTACCATTATCTCTAATTTTTCTAACTAGTTGAGATAATGTATGTGCAAGAAATGATTTGAAAAGCATAAAGCATGCTAGAAATTCAAGGTATTATTTTAATATTCAATATTTAACACAAATACAGTATCAGGAGTGCAATAAAGCAGTCAGTGGCACAAACAGAACTGTAACTCAAGTCATGCAGTTGTGTGTCCTATGAGAGGGAATATGTGCAAAGAAAAGAGTACTGAATATTGAGTCACAGTACCAGAGTTCAACTTGTGGCTTGGCCCTTTACTATCTGTATGACCTTGGATCTCAGTTTCCTCATTTGTAAAATCAGAGAGTTGGAGTGGATCAGAGGTATCAAACATGCAGACTGCGATATGACTAGTGGAATTCCTCAGCATAGACAAAACCAATTAAAGTGTAACTGGGAAATATTTAACAAAAGTGTCTCCCATTTCTATGTGAGTTTGTCACTATAAACTAGATGACCTGGAAGGTCCTTTTCAATTCTAGATCTGTGATCCTGTATTAGGCAATATTGATTACTATGTAAAAGTACTTCAGATGCATGGACAAAAGTTGGGAATCCAGAAAACTTTCTGATATGTAAGTGTTTTAATGCCTTTTCAATATTATTTCTTAAAAAAAAAAACACTGTGTCTACTTGGTGCTACAACATATGGAGGAATTCAGTCCTTGCTACAAAGGGCTTATTATAGAAATATGGTGTAGGGTAAAACCCAATGGTATTTTAGGTTTACAGGATATAGTATGATTTGTAATGTTGTCCTGCCACTGCATGCCCATCATGTATCTCAAAAATTTTCATTTTTATGAACTGCAAAATGTGATGCAGTATTTCAACTTGACCAAAGTGGTATCATTCTGCTGGGAAGTATAAAATACTAGACATACAACTGGGAGTGGTGTCTTTATTATCAAGAAGTGGTTTCAAATTACTTTAGGAGCTGGATTTAAAGGAATTATCTGTTATCAAAGGTCCCTGGATTTGAAGTTGAGCTGATCTTATTAATGCAAAGTCTTAGTTACTCATACCTCCCTCAGCACTTGCTTTTATGACTTCCCACATGACCCAAATTCACATGCTCTCTAATATGCTCCAGTGGAATTTTTATCTCAATAATATGGTAATCCCTTCAATGTTGCAGCTTGAGATCCAGATATACTTCTGTATGCTTTTTTCTAGAAGTCCCCCTATAAATCTATATTGGGAAGTCCATTCAACACTGTAAGTCTTTTCCATTTATTCTTCTGTTATCTGCATACCAATAAAGCACACAGTGTTCAGCATTGGACTGTCATTCTTGCTGTAGGACAAGTCAATCTTTTTTTCTGGTCCTAGATTTTTCTAAGGATATTGTCTACACCAATACTCCAGTATAATTATTCATTTGTGCTATGTTGCACCATTCTTCTGCCATGTGTGATCCCCAACTTCAGTTCTTTGGAGATGATGCAATTATTTCATCTATTATAACCCTTTACCACACCAGAAGAATACTGGTATTAAAAATATTGGCCTTTGCCTCATGAAAAAGCTCAGGATCATTAAAATAGCTACAATTTCCCAAAAGCAGTTGAGCCTGCTCTCCTACTGTTCAATTTTTGACCCATCTCCAATGTCTATTTTGCAGTACCTACATGCAGTATATGAACTGATGGACCTTTTCCATGGGTCTTTATCCAACTGCATACTGTGATCTTGGCAATAAGCAGTCTTTAGTTCTTCCCCTTCCTTCCCCCATGTGCATTGTTAGGTCAAAGTATTTTGAGTAATTTGGGATCCCACTTAGGGCATGATTAATGAGCAAGATGTCATCTACAAGTGAGAGCATCGGGAGAACTTCATAATCTAAAAGCAATCTCTATTTGTGCACTGTGCTGGATCCCTCTCCCCACCACTGCAATATTCACATATCTCATCACATTTATTCTCATCCTGATTTAGTACCTCCTTCTTGCTTCATCACTATGCCTGATGCTAACAAGATCAACAAGTTTATTTTTTAACTTGCTTGTAAATATTTTGCAGCATGAAAAAGCATCTCCATTTTGAAAGCAACACATTTTAAATTACCTCAGTGTTTACTCCATTAAAAAATTACTTTGCTAGTTTTAGTTCATCCATCTGTACTTTAAAAATCCACAACACTCAATTTGAAATGGTCAGAATTCTGCCAACCCATGGGATGTCATACTTTGATTCTTAATGAATATTGGACACCATTAGTATGTATATTCCTACTACTACTATAGACTACAATCCATCCATTCTCTCTTATCTGATGGATAGCATTTAATAAAAATTTTATTATGGGATTGGCCCCATATACTTAAAACCCTCTTCTTATCCTTTTGTTTCAAAAGTGCCTAGGTTATAGATAGGCTGTCCTTCAATCATCTCTCAGTCTCCCTGCTTTGCTAGTCCATCTCCCTTTTTAGTTACTTACATCCTTTATGCCTTTTCTTCCATGTGTCATGAGATATACCTAGCTTCCTTACAACCACTGTCTCTCATCTACTCTTGCAATCATTTATTATTTTGATTTTTCTAAAATCATGGGATTCTGTAATTATGCTGTGTTAAAGAGGTGAACTTTTAATAAATATTTCTTAAAAGAACTGCAAACTATTAACAACTAAATTAAAGATTGCTCCAAAACTCTAATAAGAGAAATTTAAATCAAATTAAATTGCACCTCACAGATAGAAAATTGTCATAAAATTTAGAACGATGGTAATAGTTTTAGATGAGATGTGAAAATAGGTAAACTCATGGGCTTCTGGTGGATCTGCCTGGAAAGTAATTTGAAATTATGAGATGAAAGTTAATAAAATATCCACAACCTTTAATGCAGAGATGCAATCATTAGGCATCTATGTGTGTATACGTATGTGTGTATGTAGACACAATACAATTTATATAAATATTTATATACATACATATATATATATATATATATATATGAGTGTGTGTGTATGTGTGTGTGTATATCCCAAGGAGATCAGAGATAATAAAGTACAATATATCAAAATGTTTATTAGCAATTTTTTTTGTAGTAGCAAAAAATCTGGAAAAAGAGTTCCTCAAGAAACTCAAGAGTTCCTTTTAAAGACTGGCTAAACAAATTTTGGTGATATCATGAATTTAATTTTTAAATCCTATCCAGCAGATAAGAAAGAATGGATGAGTTAAAGTCTACAGTAGTGGTAGGAATATACATACTGACCATGTCCAATATTCTTTAAGAATCAAAGTATGACATCCCATGGGTTGGCAGAATCGTGACCATTTCAAACAGAGTGTTGTGGATTTTTAAAATACAGAGGGATGAACTGAAGCTAGCAAAGTAATTTTTAATTGAATAAACACTGAGGTAATTTAAATCATGAATGTGACAGAATATCACTGTAAAAAGAGAAATGGTAACATGAAAAAATAGGGAATCATGGGAAGAGTTATAGGATTTGAAGCAAAGTGAAGTAAGCAGAACCAGGAAAAAATATATACAATGACTTCATCAACAATAATAGAACAAGAAAAACAGCAAGAAAAATCTAAACTGTAATTATGGGAGTATGCCTCCCTTATTTGTAGAATTGGGGACATATAATTCCGATATGCTGCATATGCTGCCAGAATTAATAGAAGTGTACTTAGTTTTACTAAATTGAATTTTTTCTCTTTTTTTTAGTCTTTATTATAAGGGGTGGCTTTTTGGGTGAAGAGTGAGGAAGAGCTATATCAGGAAATGAAGGAGATATAAAAAAAGCAATATCAATAAAATTAATTTTAAAAGAAAAAAAATGGACCTTGATAGTAATGAGTAACTTTGGATCACTGGAAACATGGAATATTTTCCCAAATACTATCTAAACTTAGTTTTACCTAAGCCTAGTTCATTGCAATCTAGTCCAATCCCTTCATTTTATAGGTGATGAAACTGAGACGCAGAGAGATAAAATGACTTGGTCCCACAGGTAGTAGGTATCAGGCAGAATCTGAACCCAGATGCTCTTACTTTGAAGCTAGTATTCCTCTCCACTCTTCCACTTACTCAGTGGACTTTCCATTTAGCTGCATGTCAAAAGCTGGAAAAAATACACTTTTCATCCACTTTTCTCTGTATGGATAGTGAAACCAATCTCTTTAACAATTATGAATTTTACAGAGTTGGTTTGTAAAATGTTCAAAAGCTCAGTGCAATAGATAAATCATTTGTGACTAAGAACATTTAGTAAAATTGGGCATTAAAGCAAAACCCTTAAGAATAGACCCTGCTTAGTATATCCTTCATGACTACAGTAACACTATATGCGAATATGAATCTCTAGTTTTATACTCTAATTAACATTAATAATCAGTAGTTAGCTAAATATACATTTCCATGGCTGCTTCTGCCATAGATTTGTGTATCATATTAACATATGTGTGGGAAACATTTTGTGTGAGGAAACTCTTTAAAAATTGCATCTTGATTTATTGAGTCAAGTGCTTTTCTTAAAAATAATAATGGTGGTTTCTGGGCTCTTTTAACCTCCTCATTTTGCTGATTTCTTTTGCCATCAATTAAATTTCTCTAAGAAATTGAAATTGAATCAATACCTTTACTAATACCCCTCCCTACCTCCATTTTGTTTTATTTATGCTTAACTTAACATGACTTGACTGGAGGCTACAAATCTTTTACATTTCTTGACACCCCAAGCCGTATTTTCACTATAGGTTTTATCATTCTACCTCACATTGAAAGTCCCATATAGGTAAATGCATGTATTAAAGGCACATGTTGGAGCTTCATTTGATAGCTCTTGTCAAGTAATATATATTATCTCACATAATTTTCTAAAGCATTTATTGGTATACAACTTAGATTTAATTTCATGTGGTAGTCTGCTCATTATGAAGTGTGAGTGTTTGTCCTTTATTGTGGAAGAAGACCATGCTATCAGAGAAATGATGACATGACTTGCACTTGACTTTGTTCTGAGTGAGGGAGGGCTGTGCAAGGTCACCAGTCTCACTTCTCCTCCAGAGCCATCTGAATCCAGTGACCAGATATTCATCAGGATGACTGGAGATGACCCAGGATGAGGCAATTTGGGTTAAGTGACTTGCCCAAGGCCACACAGCTAGTGAGTGTCAAGTGTCTGAGGTGAGATTTGAACTCAGATCCTCCTGACTCCTGCACTGGTGCTCTTATCCATTGCACCTCATCATGACGTACCACAAAGCAAGATGACCAAGAGTATCATGATATGTGTTTCCTTGTTACTTTTGGCTGTACAGTAAAACCAACTTCCCTTATTCCTTGTTTTCATGTCCAAAAAAAATTACAAATTCTTCTTCCATTTAACTGTAGCTTTTTAATACGTCCTGCTTTCATTTTTAGCAAGATGCTAATATGACCATCTTAAAAAAAACATCCAACACCTAAATCTCTACCTTGTAAAATTGTAAAGGCAGCATAAAAAAGGTTAGTTCCACACATATGGTATAAAAACATGATGCCACTGAAGTGTAGATGCCAAATTAAGATTATATCAAAGAAGAATGACCAATTTTGGGAAGCTTATCTTACTTATAGGAAATGGAATTACCATATATTCCTTTATTTGTTATATACCAGTCTACAGAGCTGCTGCTTTAGTCAAAAATATATAAGCTTGGTTTAAAAAGTTTATAAATAAAATGAAAAATCAGAACCCACAACTAGGAGTGGTTGTGCGGTGGGAATCAAGGATATGGAAACAATTTACGTTTTATTCTTTTAGAATTCTCTCTGCTTCCCAGGATTCTCACCTGGTTTCTTTCTTTATGCATCTCCTTTTCATTGTATCTCCTTGATCTGAATGGTAACTACCTCCTTCTTTGGAGCTGAAGATCTTTTTGTCTAAAGACAGCAAGATGATATAATGGCAAGAGCACTAGACCTAGAACCACGAAGAACTTAGTTCAAATCCTGCTTCAGATAAATTATTTCACCACTTTCATCTTCAGTTTCAACACTGGTAAAAAATGGGAGGCAGAGCCAAGATGGTGGAGTAATAGCAACTACTCACCTAAGCTCTTAGACAAACTCCCTCAGATACCTCTAAAAAGAGAATCTGACCAAATTTGGGAAGTGCAGAATCCAATAGGAGACACACTGTGGCAGATTCACAGCCCAGGACAGATTGAAAGGTTGACAGGAAGAATCTGTTCCATGGGGCTGGAGGACCACACAGCACGCTGCAGTGCCTCCTGGCTGTGGCAGGGTCAAGCAGGAAAGCCCCAGGGTGGTCTTAGGAAGCAGCAACACAGTGGGATAGCAGCTCGCAGCAAGAGTCAAGGGGAGTTGAGCAAGTGAGAGCTGTGGAAGGAGGCCCAGGTATCTGCAACAGCTGAATCTGAAACATTTAGCCCATAGATTAAATGCAATCTACTTGAAATTCTGGGAGCCAAAATGGCAGAGTGATTGGTAAATGCTCTCCCCCTCCATTTGTTGACCTTGAAAGAACCATAAAATATTTCCCCAGAAAAAACCTGGATTAATGAGATCAGCAGAAGGGGCAAATAGCCTTGTAGCACCTGAGGCTAGGAAAATCACTGAGGAATATTCCTCTTACTGATGACTGGAGCCACAGGGGTGTGGAAACTTGCAACCAATACCAGAACCCTGGTGCCTCAGTGCACCAGGGAAAACAGGAAGACAATACAGCATCAGGGATCATTAAGCCCTGAGCATGCCTTTGAGCTCAGCTGAGGATATCTCTTGTGACCACACCACCCCTCCCCCACACTTAACAAGCTAGCTCCAGGGCTAATCCGGGAAAACACAAAACAGAATTCACCTTTGCTTTCTCATACCAGCCAGCCTGGCACCAGGTTCTTTAATGTCTAGCTTAAAGAACAAGAGGCCACAACACACAAAGCCTCATCATCATGACTAAGAAGCAAAGGAGGAAGGAAATGACCATAGAATATTTTTATGGGGACAAGAACCAAAACACGAATATGAAAGAGGTCAGTATTGAGACTGTACTCCCATCTGAAACTTTAGAAAGGGCTATGAACTTCTTACATGCACAGAGAGCACTCCTGGAACAACTGAAGAAGGAAATAGAAGAAAAACTGACCAATGATTTTAGAAGTATGAAAAAAGAATCCACAGAAGAGAACAGCTCTTTTAAAAGGAAAATTGAACAAATGGAAAAGGAAGCACAAAACCTAATTGGGAAAACTGGACAAATGGAAAAGGAAGTATAAAAACTTACTGGAAAAAATAATTCCTTAAAAGGAACAACTGGACAGATGGAAAAGGAGATGCAAAAGTTAACTGAAGAAAACAATTTCATGAAAATTAGAATTGGACAAGTAGAAGCTAATGACTCTATAAAATATCAAGAGTCAGTCAAATGAAATCTAAAGAATGAAAAGATAGAAGAAAATGTAAAATATCTAATGGGAAAACAACTGATTTGGAGAATATATCCAGGAGAGAAAATGTAAGAATTATTGGCCTGCCAGAAAGCCATGATGAAAAAAAGAGTCCTCCAAGAAATCATCAAGGAAAATGCCCAGAAGTTCTGGATCCAGAGGACAAAATGGTTATCAAAAGAATCCACCGTTTACCTCCCAAAAGGGATTCCAAACTAAAAACACCAAGAAATATTGTTGCCAAATTCCAAAACTATCAAGTAAAGAAGAAAATACCACAGGTAGCTAGAAAGAAACCATTCAAATATCAAGGAGCTACAGTCAGGATCACACAGGACCTTGCAGCTTCTATATTAAAAGACTGAAGGAATTGGACTATGATATTCTGCAAGGTGAAGGAGCTGGGACTACAACCAAGGATCAATTACTCAGCAAAGTTAAGCATAACATTTCAGGCAAGGAGATGGAAATTCAATGAAATAAAGGATTTCCAGACCTTCCTGATAAAAAGGCCAGAACCCAGTAGAAAAATTGATCTTCAAACACTGATCTCAAGAGAGGCATAAAAAGGTGAACAGGAGAAAAGAAAACTTGTTATTCAATTTG
The DNA here is from genome assembly GCA_023548195.1 of Bettongia penicillata ogilbyi. Classification (NCBI taxonomy): domain Eukaryota; kingdom Metazoa; phylum Chordata; class Mammalia; order Diprotodontia; family Potoroidae; genus Bettongia; species Bettongia penicillata. The sequence goes on from JAJHZJ010000448.1 coordinate 3,723,557, forward strand.
GGCAAACTATTTACCTCCCTGTAAGGGAAGATGATATTTGTTAATCTGGAGAATTTTATATCTATTATGAATTAAAAGGATATACAGAGATAGAGGGAATGGGTATAAAGTAAATTATGTGATGATAAAAGTGTGAATTAAGCATGCAAAAGGATTGTAATAGGAGATGTGAAAAGGAGGAAGCAGAAAATGGTAAATTACATCGCAGGAAGAAGTACAAAATTATATTACAGTAGAGGGAAAGAGGGGAGGGAGATGAGCATTGTTTGAGAGGTACTCTCATCTGATTTGGTTCAAGGAAGGAACAACAAACTTAATTAATTATATAAATCTAACTTGCTCTAAAAGCAGTAGGAGAAGAAGGGAGAAAGAAAGGGGAGGGGAGGGTAAAAGGGAGGAAAGAAGTAGTAAGGGTAAAGGGCAATAAAAGGAGGGGTACTGAAAGAAGTAAGAGAAGACTGCAGGAGGGGGTGGTTAAAAATTAAAACTCTATTGTGGAGGGGGAGGAAGAAGGGAGAACTAAAAGCACAAATGGTGGGAAACAGGATGGAGGGAAAGGCAGAGATAGTAATCATAACTATGAATGTAAATGGGATGAATTTTCCCATAACACGGAGATAGATAGCAAAATGGATTAAAAGTCATAATCCAACAATATGTTGTTTACAAGAAACACATTTGAAATGGGGGGATGCACACAGGGTAAAGGGTTGGAGTAGAATCTATTACACTTCAGTTGATGTAAGAAAAGCAGGGGGTGGCAATCCTAATCTCAGACAAAGCAAAAGTAGAAATAGATCTAATCAAAAGGGATAAGGAAGGAAACTATATCCTGCTAAAAGGCACCATAGATAATGAAGAAATATCATTACTAAACATATATGCTCCAAGTGGTATAGCATACAGATTCTTAGAGGAGAAGTTAAGGGAGTTGCAGGAAGAAATAGACAGCAAAACTATACTAATGGGGGACCTTAACCTCCCCCTCTCTGAACCTCATAAATCTAACTTTAAATAAACAAAAAAGAGAAAAAACTGGGAAGAGAAATGAGAGAGATGCAAGAAAAGCATGAAAAACGGGTCAATACCTTGCTAAAGGAGACCCAAAAAATGCTGAAGAAAATATCACCTTGAAAAATAGGCTCACTCAATTGGCAAAAGAGGTTCAAAAATCCAATGAGGAGAAGAATGCTTTCAAAAACAGAATTAGCCAAATGGAAAAAGAGGTTCAAAAGCTCACTGAAGAAAATAGTTCTCTCAAAATTAGAATGGAATGGATAGAGGCTAATGACTTTGTGAGAAACCAAGAAATCATAAAACAAAACCAAAAGAATGAAAAAATGGAAGAGAATGTGAAATATTTCATGGGAAAAACAACTGACCTGGAAAATAGATCCAGGAGAGACAATTTAAAAATTAAGGGACTACCTGAAAGCCATGATCAAAAAAGAGCCTAGACATCATCTTTCATGAAATTATCAAGGAAAAGTGCCCTGATATTCTAGAAACAGAGGGGAAAATACGTATTGAAAGAATCCATCGATCACCGCCTGAAAGAGAGCCCAAAAAGAGAAACTCCTAGGAACACTGTGGCCAAATTCCAGAATTCCCAGGTCAAGGAGAAAATATTGCAAGCAGCTAAAAAGAAATAATTCCAGTATTGTGGAAATACAATCAAGATAACACAAGATCTAGCAGCTTCTACATGAAGGGATCGAAGGGTGTGGAATAGGATGTTCCAGAAATCAAAGGAACTAGGACTCAAACCAAGAATCACCTACCCAGCAAAACTGAGTATCATACTTCAAGGGAAATTATGGTCTTTCAATGAAACAGAGGACTTTCAAGCATTCTTGATGAAAAGACCAGAGCTGAAAAGAAAATTTAACTTTCAAACACAAGAATGAGAAGAAGCATGAAAAGTGAACAGCAAAGAGAAGTCATAAGGGACTTACCAAAGGTGAACTGTTTACATTCCTACATGGAAAGACAATATTTGTAACTCTTAAAACTTTTCAGTATCTGGGTCGTTGGTGGGACCACACACACACATACACACACACACACGCACACACAGGCACACACACATGTACACATGTGCATGCACACACACATACATGCATGCACGCACACACAGAGACAGAGAGCACAGAGTTAATTAAATAGAATGGGACCATATCTTAAAAGAAATTAAGGTAAATGGTGAGAGAGAAATGTAGTGGGAGGAAAGAGGGTGAAATGGAATGGGGTAAATTATATCTCATTCAAGAGGCAAGCAGGAGACTTTTTAGTGGAGGGAAAAAGAGGAGAGCTGAGAAAAAAACCATGAAGTTTACCCTCATCACATTTGACTAAAGGAAGGAATAAAATGCACACTCATTTTGGTATGAAAACCTATCTTACAATACAGGAAAGTGGGGGAGAAGGAGATAAGCAGGGTTGGGGGGATGATGGAAGGGAGGGCAATGGGAGGAGGGAGCAATTTGAAGTCAACACTCTTGGGGAGGGACAGGATCAAAAGACAGAATAGAAACAATGGGGGGCAGGAGGAGGATGGAGGGAAATACAGTTAGTCTTACACAACATGACTATTATGGAAGTCATTTGCAAAACTACACAGATATGGCCTATATTGAATTGCCTGCCTTCTCAAAGGGAATGGTTGGGGAGGGAGGGAGGGGGAGAATTTGGAACTCAAAGTTTTAGGAACAACTGTTGAGTATTGTTCTTGCTACTAGGAAATAAGAAATACAGTTAATGGGGAATAGAAAGTCATCTGGCCCTACAGGACAAAAGAGAAGATGAGGACAGGAGAAGGGAGGCATGATAGAAGAGAGGGCAGATTGGTGATAGGGGAAATTAGAATGCTTGCTGTATTGGGGTGGGGGAGGGGATAAATGGGGAGAAAATTTGGAACCCAAAATTTTGTGAAAATGAATGTAAAAAGTTAAATTAATAAATTTATATTAAGAAAAATCTGCTAAAAAAAAGAATAAAACGTCCAGAATAGCAAGGGAACTGATGAAAGGAAATGCTAGGGAAGGTGGTCTAGCTCTATCAGATCTCAAATTTTGTTATAAAGCATCAATTATCAAAACTACTTGGTACTGGCTAAGAAACAGAAGAGTAGACAAGTGGAATAAACTAGGTACTCAAGATGTAGTAGTCAGGGCAATGAATATAGCAATCTACTGTTTGATAACCCAAGGACCCCAGCTTCTGGGATAAGAACTCACTGTCTGACAAAAATTAATGAGAAAACTAGTTAAAAATGTGGCAGAAACTAGGCACAGACAAATACCTGACACCATACACAGGAATAAAGTCCAAATGGATGCATGATCTAGGTATAAAGATTGATACTATAAACAAATTAGTGGAGCAAGGAATAGTATATTTATCAGATTTATAGAGAAGGGAAGGATTTTTGACTAAAGAAGAGATAGAAAGCATTATGAAGTGTAAAATGGATAATTTTGATTACAGTAAACTGAAAAGGCTCTGCACAACCAAATCCAATGCAACCAAGATTAGGAGGGAAGCAGAAAACTGAGGAAGAATTTTTTCCACTAGTGTCTGTGATAAAGGCCTCATTTATAAAATATATAGAGAACTGAGTCAAATGTACGAGAATACAAGTCATTCCCCAATTGATAAATGGTCAAAGGATATGAACAGGGAGTTTTCAGAGGAAGAAATTAAAGATATCTATAGTCATATAAAAAAATGCTCTAAATCACTATTGGTTAGAGAGATGCAAATCAAAACAAGTCTGAGATAGCACATCATACCTATTAGATTGGTTAACATTACAAAACAGGAAGATGATAAATGTTGGAGAAGATGTGGGAGAGTTGGAACACTAAATTCATTGTTGGTGGAGCTGTGAGCTGATCAAACCAAAGCCATTTGGAACTATGCCCAAAGGGCTACAAAAATGTGCATACCCTTTGACCTAGCAGTAGTGCTTCTAAGACTGTATCCCTAAGAGCTCATAAAAATGGGAAAGGGTCCCACATGTACAAAAATATTTATAGAAGCACACTATGTGGTGGCCAAAAACTGGAAATCAAGAGGATGTCCATCAATTGGGGAAAGGTTATATAAAATAATATATGAATGTAAAGGAATACTATTGTGCTATAAGAAATGATGAACAGGAAGACTTCAGAGAGGCCTGGAAAGACTTCTATGATCTGATGCTGAGCGAAAGGAGCAGAACCAGGAGAACTTTGTACGCAGTAACAACCACAGTGTGCGAGGATTTTTTCTGGTAGACTTAGAACTTCATTGCAATGCAAAGACTCCAAAAATTCCCAAAGGTCTTTTAAGGCAAAATGCCTTCCACATCCAGAGAAAGAACTATGAAATTCAATCACAGAATGTAGCAGAATATTTTCTTTTGTATTACGTTTTGGTTTATTATATGATTTCTCCCATTCATTTGAATTCTTCTATGCAGCATGACTATGGTGAAAATATGTATAATAGGAATGTATATGTAGAACCTATATAAAATTGTATGCCATCTTGGGGAGGGAGGTGGGAGGGAGGGTAAAAGGAAGGAGAGGAAGGGAAAAAATCTAAGTTATATGATAGTGATTGTAGAACACTGAAAATAAATAATAAAAAAAGAAGAATACATCTTCTATTCATAAAAAAAAACCCTGGTAAAACACCTCTTTCACAGACTTATTAAGAAGATCAGTGATTTCACATGTATAGTGTTTTGTAGATGTTAAAGTGCTATATAATGCTAATTGTTATCATGAATGTCAGTTTCATCTGGTCATATGAAAATGAAGACTTATTTGAAAATCTTTAATAACAGACAAAGTAATCTCCTCCTAAAATGATTTGGCTGGTAACGTTCACTTCAATTCAGAGCCAATGGAAACTTGCAGTATTCCTCTTGATAGGATCCCTTTTAAGAAAGGGGCAGGGGTTAAGGGCTGGAATGGGCTCAAGCTGAACTAAATGAATTGTGAACACAGAGGTCCAGAGCAAAAATATCCTTTATATATAGTGTTATAAAGTGAGTATACAGTTATATATAATACGTAAGTGATTATAAAGTGCTAGTGAGGATCAGCATCTCAAATGACATGCCCCAAATTAGTGTAATAGATCCTGTTAGCCCAAGAGGGCTGAGACAACATTTCTTCAGTTAAGAATCCCTAACTGTGGACTCGCATGATCTAGATTCAGCCCTGAAGGAGCCTCACCTTTAAAGAGAATAGTCAGACTCTTTCTTGTTGATTACATTTGTTTAGTATGCCTGCATCTGAGAGCCTAAGGGGAAATCACTTAAAGCCCAATCATAAGGTCTCTCCAAAAGGTATTGACAGAGTTCTTTCTGGACAGGCATTGAGGTTCAGATTATACCAATTATAGGACAGCAATTTATTTCTCCTCCCTAAAAAATAAATGTTTAAAACCCTAAAGAGTCATAAATACTGACAAAGATTTAAAATGTAATGCAGTAACCCATAATTGCTGTTACACTTTCCTGAAAAGTCAATACTTGAACATGAAAAACCACCCAAATATGTTCACCTCAGCCCTGCACGAATCACACTATTCCATTAATTCTAGATAATCCAAGAAATGGCTCAGGCATATCCTCCTAGCAGTGACTATTACCTCCTCCAAGAAAAATTGCAGCAGCAGCAAAGAGCACATTCTTCCAGTCATCTAAAATCACCCAAGGACTTCAGACCTCTTAACATGGGAGTCACTGAAGCTAGAACACCTGAGGACCGCTGTTCAGTCATGGGTGCTCAGAGAAAGATATAGAACAGGAAAAAAACCACAATCAGAGCCCTGAGATACAGTCTTACACTCACTGATGCTGGCACGTATGTTCTCTGCAATGTTCAGGTAGTTGTTATTCCTACTGAACTGTATAAAGAGAGAAGAAATTCACAGAGAGAGAGAGAGAGAGAGAGAGAGAGAGAGAGAGAGAGAGAGAGAGAGAGGCTACAGAGGAGAGAGAGACAGAGACAGAGACAGAGAGAGAGACAGAGAGAGACAGAGATACAGAGAGAGACAGAGAGAGAGAGACAGAGACAGAGAGAGAGAGGCTACAGAGGGGGGAGAGAGACACAGAGACGAGACAGAGAGATAGAGACAGAGTGAGAGAGAGACAGAGAGGCAGAGAGAGACACACACATACACATAGAGAAAGAGGCTACAGAGGAGAGAGAGAGAGAGAAAGAGAGAGAGAGAGAGAGAGAGCACTCTTTCTAACAGTCTTGGAAGATGTGAAGAGAAAAATGCCAGTGGTGGAATCATTTCCCTTCATCTACTGAGTAATACACTCTTCTTGGCTCAGTGGTCAATTTTTAACACAGATACATTTTCCTGATGTCATCCATCATAGGTACTAAGAGATTGCTCTGTCACCCCTAAGTTCTTTAGCACTGAGCACATGCAGCCCTGGAAATGGCTACTGGAGCTCATTTTGACTCCATGCATTCCGGAGTTGTCCTTTTAGTCAAATCAGGTAGGTGAAGGGAGAGAGTGAGTTTCTCTGATTACTCTCTCACCTGATTCCCACCATCTGTTAAATGTTTGCTGTCCCTACCAAATCAGCTAGGATGTATTTAGCAACTCCCCGTCTTACATCTCTCCTTATGGAAAGTTTTTTGAGACTTGAAGAGATCAGATATCATAATTTCAAGTACCTCCCCCAAGGATCTTGTGCAAAAGTCTGAACAAAGTCCATATGGCAAAATTGTAATGGCACCTAGATGCCCTCTGAAGGATCCCAATATTTCATTAAGTATAGTTATTAGAATATCTCCAAACTCTTAGTCTTCTATGAACAAAATGTCTACTATATATACTAGAAATTTACTTAAAAAATCAAACACTGATATTTAATAAATCTCATTCTTCATTTTGTTAAATAATGATGAAGCAAAATGCATTGTCAGTAAGGGTTAGCATAAGGCTTCATGGTAGGTTGTTTTTTTTGTTTTTAATTTATCTCTCTTTTTAAAAAATTCCCAAACTCAATTGCCTATGAAGGAGTGGAAATGGTGAGACATAAAGAGTAATTCAATTAGTGTTCTTTCTCTCTAATTTTGTCCACTTAGCACCAGATGCTTCTTGATGCTTCTGTCCTGTGGAATTTCATGTGTCCCTTTACTATATTTTATGAGCTCTGTTCTCTGTTAATAAATCAGGAAAATTAATAGTTAAAGTGTTTCTCATGCTAATAATGTATTGACACTCCATAGCAATATTTATATTCTAACAAATGCCTTTAGAAGAAAATTGGCCAGTGCAAATCTTATCTCTTTCCAAGAGGCCTTTCCATTCTCCCAGCTGTCAGAGCCTTCTCTCCGAGTTCCTCTCCCATGTACACTGTATAAATCATATATACACATAATTGTTTGCATATTATCTCTCCCATTTGAATGTGAGCTCTTCTGAAGGCAGAGATGATGTAAAATCATGGTCTTTCTTTGTATCCCTAGCACCATTGTAGGCACATAAGAATTATATAAATTAATATAAATGAATAAATGTTTGATGATAATGATGACAAACCAAAGAAATGATTCTGAGTGTTCAACTCTAAATTTCTCTGAATACACTTCAGACCAATATACTTTTACTAATTACCTCCTGTATACCAAATCCTTGTGTTAGGGGAGTATGAAGACCAAAATGAAAGTCACTGTCCTCAAGGAACTCATATTCTATTTGGACAAACAGCATGTACATAAGTAATGCTAGCTGGAAAGGCAGGTAGGTAAGAAGTTGTATGAAGTAATGCAAATCAATCTGGAGAGGAAACAATGCTAACCGTTGGAGGGGGGCCATGAAGGGACTTACGTAGAAGGGAGTATGCAGTGTGTCCTTTCAAAGAAGCTAAGGATTCTAAGAGACAGAAAAGAAGAGACTGAATTCTAAGCACAGGGGACAACCTGTACTAAGGGAGGAAAGGTGGGAAATTCAATGTTGGATATGGCAAAGAGCAAGTGTATCAATCCAACTAGAATGAATAATGCACGAAGGGAAAAAATAGGAGTTGATTGAAAATGCAGGTATGAGAGCGAGACTGTGACTCTATCAAGCAATCTCTGTTAAGTACTTTCCATGAGGCAGACACTGTCTGCTAGGCACTGGGGAGTTGTTTTTGTTTACTTTTTAATGAAATAAGTCCTGCTTTCAAGGAGCTAACATTCCCTGGGGGAGGAAACATAAGTAAAACCAACCAACCAACCAACCAACCAATCATCCATCCATCCATCCATCCATCCATCCATCCATCCATCCATCCATCCATCCATGCAGTCAAATGGCATAGTAGAGAGAGAACTGGGACTGAACTCAGGAAGACATCTTCCTGGATTCAAATCTGGACTCAGATACTTAATAGGTATGTGACATTGGACAAGTCAATTAATCTTGCTTGCCTTAATTTTCTCATCTGCAAAATGAGCTGGAGAAGAAAATGGCACACCACTCTAGTGTATTCAGACTGAGTAACAAAAGATCTATCTATATAGATATAAATATATGTAAGGACAGCATGTGTGCATATACACAAAGAAATGTATATGCATATATACACATGTATATATGTATTTACATATATGTATATATGTACATAAAGACTAACTGTAAGATAATTAAAACAGAGGGAGAGAAGACACTACCAGTTGGTATGACAGGGTAAGGTGGCTGGTATAAGGTAATGCTTGAGAAAACAGTTTGAGTCTTTTACATCTTGTCCTAGAGGCAAAAACTACTGGCATGGCTAAAATTTATTTGAGCAAGGTAATGATGTGATTGGATCTGTATTTTAGTAATATTAATTTGGTGGCTCTTTAGAAGAGAGGGAGGAGAGAGAAAAGAGAGTAGAAACAGGGAGCCCAGTTAAGAGGTTTTTTTAATAGGCCCAGCAAGAGGTGATGAGGGTCTAAAGTAGAGTGGCAGTTATGTGAATAGGGAGAAGGGGATAAATGTGAGACATTCTTTGGAGGTAGAACTGACAAGTCTTGAAAACTGATGAATATAAGGGAAAGAAGACCACCCTAATGAAGAGACAGAATATAACATTTGTTGGGTAAGTCAAATCCCCACCGCCATCATGATTCCCCTCAGACTCTAATGGAGAAGACCAAGGATTCTGAATCCAAAAGCCTTGGGAAGGCAAATGCTTCCAGCCCAGTACCTTGAGCCATCATCCTGGTAAGCATCTCCTAGGGAGATTCAGCCTGGCAATGACTTCTACAGATCCAGAGATGAAAGTTCTTGTCACTAAGGTCCTTCGCATAGTCAAACAGTTCAAAATCAGAAACTGGTATCATTTTATAAGTGGAAATGACATTATTGTAGAGGCATTACCATCTGCTCTGCTGCTGTATCCTAAGTACCATGGGATCCTCCCATCTGACTTGCTGCTGAAAATTTCCATATGTGTTGTTCCCTCAATTAGAATGTGAGTTCCTTGAGAGTAGGGACCATTTTGCTTTTCTATTTGTATCACTAGTGTTTAGCACAGTGCTTAGTAAACACTTAATGACTGCTTCATCCATCCATCCATCCATCCATTCATTCAGCACAGATTTGCTACCTTACAGCATGCCCTTGTCTCCTGTGTATGTACCTAAACAAAGAGGCAAAATGAAACCAATGCCATCTGGTACAATGGATTTGAGGATACCCAGTTGTTCCTGACATAACAATCCAGTTTTGAATGAATCCATGATCATTCTCCGAGCAAGGCAATTGTACAAGGTCCTGGAAATTCAAAGAAAAACAATAAACAGTCCTTGCCCTCAAGAAGCTTACACATTCTACTGAGAGATATAACATTTACAATATTAAACATGTACAAGTTTATCTGAGGACAGAATATTAACAAGTTGAGGGACAGGAAGAGGGATCAAAAAAGTCTTTAGGAGAAGAGGTAATAAGTGAGAAACCTAGAGGTTTCTAAAAGGCTCAAGTATAATGGTAGATGGTAAAATGTCAAATTTGGGCATATCAAGGAGTCCAATCTGACTAGAAGGTACAACAGAGAATAATGTAAGTAAGCTAAGGCTGTAAAAATAACCTTGAGTTAGACTGTGGAGAGTATGAGCTATGGAAATTGTATTTTATCCAGTAATGGGTAGCTACTGAAGACTTTTAACCAGAGGAATAATATGGGGTCAGATCTACTGCTTTAGAAGACTATTTTGGCAACTGAGTTAAATGACAGAAGAGAGGAAAGACCTAGAGCAAGGGGACAAATGAGCGCAATATAACAATAATCTAGTTTGATACTGTGGGTATAGTCAAGGTAGAAAAGTGAGGTACTTTTAATGAGAAAAGGGGGCCTTACAGAAGAAATGCTTTGGAGGTAGAAGAACACGATTTGGCAGCTGATGGTACGTAATATGTAAGAGCTACCCAGACACACAATGCAGGCCAAGACAGGAGATATTCTTGATGCTGTTGCTATCTGTGGAGTTGAGAAGTGCAAAAGGAAAAAAATGTGAGCTCATCCCCTATAGGGTACAGGACATCGGGCTTTGAGCTTTGTGTTGGACTGGGGCTAAGAAGGAAAATGGAGAACCATGGGAAGTCAATGTCCTAGCTACAATTGTTGCCCTGACTATCCTGGGGGAGCTTGAAAGGTCGGGTCTGACCTCTGTCTGAATGAATAACATTGAAGTCCTGGACTGAAGTTCCTGCTGACCTTGTTTTGTTATTTTTATCTATTTGTGATTTTATGATAAAGTTGCCCTTTTATTATGGATTGAGTTGATGAATAAAGCAGGTAGGACCATTTTTATACATCTAAAAAAATTCTAAAAAAGTATTTTTGGAGCTGAAAATCAAACAATTCAACCAACTTGCAAAAATGCGTACTTGCCAAATACCAGGGAAATAAAATTCTCAACAGCCCCATTGCCCCATTGTAGCTCTCTGGTACATTGCCTGGATCTTCTAGGATGGATTTAAAAGAGTAGTTTCTGATGTGACCACCAGGTAGCAGGCTTATCCTTTCTGAAAGGGAGGAGATGAACTCATACACAACTCACCAGTGAAAAAGATGACACAGTCCCCAAAATAAGGTCTTCCAACTCAGTTCTCAAATTAGAAATTTAATAAGTATTTGAATGATGTGTTATTTCTTTATTTTAAAAAAGTTTGTATTTCATGTTTTTATTTTCTACCCACTTCTAAAAAAATTATTTGTCTAATTAAGACAAGTTGGTATAGGAGCAAATGCATTGAATTTCGCATCCATAGAATCTGGGCCCAAATCCTGGTTCTCCTACTTAATATTTGTGTCACCTTGTCTGACACAAGACCTCAGTTTGGTCTTTGTTAAATGAGATTGAATTGATGACCGCTAAAGAACTTTCAGTTCGAGGTCCTAAAATCTTTGCAGTCCTTCCAAGGATAAATAAAGTACATACTGCTTAGCAAAAATAGGTATTTCAAAGACTTGAAAATACTGAACTAAGAAGAGATTATTGCCAAGTTCATTTGTCCTACACAGCAGAATCTTCCTTTTCAAAAGTTAGTCTTTTGCCGTATCAAAGAAAAGCTGCAAGAAATAAATGCATTCTCAATCCAACCAAGAGTAGAACAGAAATTGAGAATCCATTGTAAGCAAAGACTCAGATTTACAACCAGGAAATGTGCCAGCAAGTTCACACTTCCTTCACTGAAGGACAATCAATGAAAACTGAGAAATAATATTTACAACTGCTAAAGAAATAATATTTACAATAGCCAAATTTAAATAAATATTTGTTTGACTGACTATGTAAGAAACTTGAGTTAATTTTTTAAAAGTAAACCTAATGTCTCCATAACAGTCTCTTCTAGAGTTTGCTACAAAGGTTTTTAATCAAAAGTTGAGACCAGTTTTGGGAAAAACTGTGGTCTTGGTGAAATTATCTTTGGTGTCCCCTGTCTGTCTACTCTTTATCCTTTCTCTCTTTGTGAAATTCCATGGAATCTTATAATATCAAGAATTGGAAAGGGCCGGGGGTGGAGTCAAGATGGCGGAGTAGAAAGACACACGTTTACGAGCTCCGAACCCACAGCCCATAGAATTAATGTAAAAAGAGATCCCCATAAGTTCTGGATCACTATAAAGTGTGCAGAAACAGAGTGGAAGAGATTTCCATTCCAGAGAGCCCTGGAGAGCCATCCCCAGGGTCCGTCGCGCCCCGGAAAGTGGACCCCACCCCAGCGCTGCCCTGGCCACAGCCCCAGAGAAGCTGATCCGAGCAGGCTTCAGGGACGGAAGCTCCGGCAGCCGGGAAAGTCCCTCCGCCCACAGAAGCTACAGGTGAGTGAGAGAGACAGCTGGGCTGGAAGAGGGGAGCGGTGTGTCTCTGTGACTCGAGCCCCCTCGGGAGGAAGTGGCGGTGGCTGAGACGGGGGCAGGAAGCGGCGGAGGCAGAGGCGGGGGCGGCGGCGGAGGCAGCAGCGGCGCGGCCAGCCATGGTGGCCCGGGACTCCCCCAGCAGCAGGCAGGATCTTCATTACTGAAGGTCTCTGCATAAAGCCCCTGAGGGAGCTGAGCCTGGGAGGCGGCCCTGCCCCCACCCCAGCACCAGAACTTAAGCTCACATTGATTAGCAGCCGCTTGCCACGGAAAGCCCGTTTGAATCTCAGACTCCAAGCACTAGCTGGGTGGATCTAGGCAGGGGTGGACAGGAATCTCAGAAGTCAAGTAACTGGCTGGGAAAATGCCCAGAAAAGGGAAGAAAAATAAGACTATAGAGAGTTTTTTCGAACAGATGCAAATGATCCCGACATTCGGATCTGATGACGAGGACATATTCTTGCCATCAGGGAAAGACGTGGAGGGCGGGGCCTTGGTACCCCAGACATCCCAGGGGGATGTCGGGTGGGCTCAGGCCTTGGAAGAGCTCAAAAAGGATTTTTGCAAGTCAGACAGGTGGAGGAAAAACTGGGAAGAGAAATGAGAGAGATGCAAGAAAAGTATGAAAAACGGGTCAATACCTTGGTAAAGGAGACCCAAAAAAATGCTGAAGAAAATATCACCTTGAAAAATAGGCTCACTCAATTGGCAAAAGAGGTTCAAAAAGCCAATGAGGAGAAGAATGCTTTCAAAAGCAAAATTAGCCAAATGGAAAAAGAGGTTCAAAAGCTCACTGAAGATAATAGTTCTCTCAAAATTAGAATGGAACAGATGGAGTCTAATGACTTTACGAGAAACCAAGAAATCACCAAACAAAACCAAAAAGAATGAAAAAATGGAAGAGAATGTGAAATATCTCATGGGAAAAATAACTGACCTGGAAAATAGATCCAGGAGAGACAATTTAAAAATTATGGGACTACCTGAAAGTCATGATCAAAAAAAGAGCCTAGATATCATCTTCCATGAATGTAAGAGCAGGGTGAAGTATAAAATGGATAATTTCAATTGCATTAAATTTAAAAAGTTCTGTAAAAATAAAATGAATGTAGCTAAGACCAGAAGGAAAGCAGAAAATTGGTGTGTGTGGGGGGGATTTTATAGGTAGTTTCTCAGATAGAGGTCTCATATCTCAAATATATAAAGAACTTTGTCAAATGTATAAGAATAAAAGTCACTCCCCAATTGATAAATATTCTGAGTATATAAACAGGCAGTTTTCCAATGAAAAAATCAAAACAATTTCTAGTCACCTGAAAAACATGCCATAAATCATTATTGATTAGAGAAATGCAAATTAAACAACATTGAGATAGCATTTTATACCCATCAGACTGGCTAAAATGATTGAAGGGGAATGTGACAAATGTTTAAGGAGACGTGGGAAAACTGGAACACTGATTCACTATTGGTGGAACTGTGAACTGATCCAACTATTCTGGAGAGTAGTCTCAAATGATGTCCAAATAGTTATCGGACAGCCTACAGCCTTTGATCCAGCAATACCACTAGGTCTGTTTCCCAAGATGACCAGGAAAAAAGGAAAAGAACCTATATGTTATAAAGTATTTATAGCAGATCTCTTTGTGTTGGCAAAGAATTGGAAATTGCGAGGATGCCTGTCAACTGAGGGAAGGTTGAGCAAGTTGGTATACAATTTACGATGGAATACTACTGTGCTATATAAGAAATGACAAGTTTGTTGATGTTAGAAGAACCTGGATAGACTTGCGCAAAATAATGAAGAGAGAAATTAGTAGAACCAAGAGAACATTATATACAGTAACAGCAATATTGTTTCAAGAGCCACTTTGAGTGATCAAGTCATTTTTACTATTATAATACCCAATTAATTACAAAGAACATATGAAGATGCCATCTGCATCCAGAGAAAAGAACTGATAAACAGAAATATAAATAGAATGGTTTTATACACACACACACACACACATTTGTGTGTAATGGTAGCCATATCTAAGGTGGAAGGGGAAGAAAAAAGGGATTAAAAAGAAATTGATTATATATTTTAAAGGAATAGCAAGTTGTACATAACAGATTTGTAACTTTTTTTCCCTATTCTACTATGTTATGGAAATGCTTGTTTTATTTGTCAAATTCACAATAAAATAAATACCTCTCTTTTGTACCCCACAAAAGAACTTACTACCTCTTGATACAACCCATTACCCTTTGAGGCAGTGATTAGCTCAGTGTTTGGCACATGATACTCATGAGACAGTTCCACTCTCCTCTATATGAGAGCTTTGACTTACTGTCTGGTTGACCCTTCAGGCAACCTGGTGGCTTCCCTGCTTCTGGGGCTCATTGCATTGGCACCTAACAGTGGAGACACCTAATCAGCTCAGGATTCCCAAGCTCAAGATATTTGCAAGCCTTAAACTTTCTGGTAGCTGGATTACAGATGGGCACCACTATGCTTGGCAGACAATATTTTATAGGGGGGATTGGGAGATAGCATATGATTATGTGAGGGCAGAGAGGTGGCGCAGTGCTGAACCTGGAGTCAGGAAGACTCATCTTGCTGAGTTCAAATCTGACCTCAATTACTAGCTGTCTGACTTTGGGCAAGTCACTTAATCCTGTTTGCCTCAGTTTCCTCTTCTGTAAAATGAGCTGGAGAAGAAAGTGGCAGACCATTGCAGTATCTCTGCCAAGAAAACTCCAAAAGAAGTCACGAAGAGTCAGCTACAATTGAAAAAAAATAACTGAACCACAATATGGATTATGTGGCATCTCAGGAAACAAGCTAATTACTAATTAAAGGCTGCTGAGCAGGTAAAATAGGCACATCTTGGGAACTATGGCTTCATGCCCATCTTTCCTCTCTTCCTCAGTACAGATGGAAAAGGAGCCTAAAAAGTACAGGGAAATTTATGGGGCTCAGTGGAAAAGGAGAGACAAGGTGAGAGATTAATTTCAATTACACAGTTCCTTGTTGGTTGGATTTCTGCTTGTTCATCATGTATTGCTATACTAGAGGATATCTATGTTTAGGCTGGATGTCCACACATATTTGTCCAAATGTGACTTTCAAGAAGTTATGAATAGATATCTCTACAGTCTCTTCTATCTCTTCATGAGGAAGGCTTAGTTTTCTGCCTGGAGACAAGCAGGAGATTGGTACCCCAGGACTAGCCTGCTTTACTCCCCTCTGAGAAGGAATGCTAGACTAGAATCATATTTATCTACCCTTCCTAAATATTGTTAGCCTAGGAAATGATTTTTATGTTTAAGCCACTTTCCGTTCCCTTAACATGGAAGGATATAACTGAAGGACTGACTCTTTTCCCACCAAATGCTGGTTACATATAAACTATCACAAGAGTAATTAGCAAATAAACCCATTTATACAAGTTTTTGCTAAATAAATCATATTCAGAATAGAATATGAGATGATATACAAAATGAGATCTCATACTGCCATAGAAGTGAAAAGAAAGAAAGGTCCAAAGTCATCCAAGAAGAAATGTCCTTAAGTCTCTAACATAGCAAGCCAGAAACTGTGTTCATCTTTTGTTTTCAAAGAGGACATGACATCAGAGAAATGATGACATGACTTGCACTTGACTTTGTTTTGAGTGAGAGAGGGCTGTGTAAGGTCACCAACCTCACTTTCTCCTCCTGAGCCATCTAGATCCAATGACCAGATATTCATCAAGATGCTTGGAGACAACCCAGGATGCAATGGGAGACCTAAGGCCTTTTCAGGTACTCACTCAGTAAAGAAATGCCCATTCAGGGAATAGGCCTCTTTAGGGGCCTACTTGAAGTACTGACTCCTCTGCACATTACCTTCTTCCCAAAGTCTTTCTCTCCACCTAGGGGCCTCTCTCTGATGAGAACTTGCAACTGCCTGTGTCTTATCTTAAGGTCAGAAGCAAGAATTCTCTTCTCCCAGGCTTTAAAAACTCCACCTTTCACACAGGCATGGAACAGTGAGTAATCATTCTCTCCACCAATGAGAAAAATCTTATGAATAAAAAGAAATCAGACTTGAACTCTAACTTGCACTAAAATTAGCTAATATTTATCATTATCATCATCATTATTATTAGCAAAATATTTCAAGGGTTTCGTACATTATCTCATTTCAGGCTTTTAATAGTGCTGCAAAGTAGGTGCTATTAAGATCTTCATTTTACAGATGAAACAAGTTGAGAGGGGTGAAGGGACTTTCTTAGGGTCATGTAAGTGACTGTCAGAAGCAGGATTTGAATTTAGATCTTCCTGATTCCGAGTCCAAAACTCTAGCCACTATGCCAACTAACCGCCTAAGTTTTGAAACTAATATGTATTTTTTATATTTAAAATAAAATAAGCTTTACATATTAGAGATTTATGGTTTCATATGTAATCCCCTTTTCCTCTTCATTTTGTATAGAAACACTCATATTCATTAATATTTACCAAGCTCAAAAAAATAAAAAAATAAAAGAATCTAATTTAGTGAATAAGTTGCCTGTGAACCATATTTATACCTGTTCCCTTCTTTTCCCCTACTCTTTAGAAATAATTCTAAGTTGCCAAAACTTTACTCTTGAGCTTTCCTAATTTCTCTTAACTTGATGTCACCTGTAGAATTTTAGGCTATAGTATGTCTCCTCTCCTTTCTTTGATTTCTATAAAATCAATTTTTTCTCCCTTTCCTCTACTGTAGCTCCATTTCTTGTTTATTAATTTAATTTTGGTTTTTAATACTCATTTCCACAAGATTTTGAATTCTCAATTTTCTCCCCATCTCTCCCCTCCCCAATCCCAAGACAGTGTGCATTCTGATTACCCCTTCCCCAAATCTGCCCTCTCATCTGTCACACCCTTTCCTTCTCTTTTCCCCCTCCCTTCTATTTTTCTGCAGAGCAAGACAAATTCTATGCCCCATTGCCTATATATCTTATTTCTCATTTGCATGTAAAAACAATTATTAACATTTGTTTTTAAAACTTTGAGTTCCAAATTCTCTCCCTTCTTCTCTTTTCACCCACCTTCATTGAAAAGACAAGCAATTCAATATTGGTTAGACACATGTAGTCAGGCAAAACAATTCCATAATAGTCATGTTGTGAAAGACTAACCATATTTCCCTCCATTCTATCCCATCCCCTACTTATTCTATTCTCTTCTTTGACCCTGTCCCTCCTCAAAAGTGTTTGCCTCTAATTATTCCTTCCCCCATCTGTCTTCCATTTTATCAGCCTCCCCTATATTATCCCCTCCCCCTCTACTTTCCTGTAGGGTAAAATACATTTCCATACCCAGTTGAGTATGTATGTTATTTCCCCCTTAAGCCAAATCTGATGAGAGTAAAATTCACTCATTCCCTCTGACCTCCCCCCTCTTTCCCTCCAATGTAAAAGCTTTTTCTTCCCTGTCTTAAGTGAGATAATTTACCCCATTCTACTTCTCCCTTTCTCCTTCTCCCAGTACATTCCTCTCTCACCCCTAAATTTTATTTTTTAGATATTATCTCTTCATGTTCAAAGGTGAAGGAACAAGAGGAATGTTCCTTCATTACTAGCTATCAAGGAGAATGATTTCTTACCAGAAAAAAACTTAGAAGTAATTCACTGGGAAGATGATGAAGAAAAATAATCTTGAAGGACAAAGGAGAGTACTGAAATGACAGAAGTTAGGAGGATGGAAAAATGTAGCACAGAAGAAAGAAGGAGGTATACTGAACCTTGGGGGCTATGTCATAACTATAAGGACTTTACTTTGAAAGTTGTAACTGAATTTTCTGAGAAAGAAGCAGCTTCTTATGTTCCAAGGAACGCTCACATAGGTCCCCAGGTGCCATCACAAGAAAGGTCATTCAGTTATAGTCAGAAGAAAAAGAGAAATAGTGGTGGTTGGCAAATCTTACCGAGTCACACTATACAATCATTTGTCACACTGACATGAAGAGACTCCGTTGGTTTCTACTGACACAAATCCAGGACATGCTAGAGAGCCTTTAAAGAATCATAAAATCTGGCAAATGATCTCATGGGTAGAGATCCTCAGCTAGGAATGAATAGACAATCTTCATCTCCTAGAGTACATTAAATTAAAAATCTTTTAGCTAGGTCAAACCTGGTTTAACTGATAAGACAGAGACTACCAATTATACACTCAATGTGTACATCCATTGGTCTTTTCTTCTTGGCTCATAATTAAAGATAAGATTTAAAGATAAACTAGGTTTATACCCCAAAGATGTCCAGAAAAGGGTGAAGAGACCTATTTGTACAGAAATATTTATAGGAGCTCTTTTTGTGGTGGCTAAGAACTGGAACCTGCAACTGCGGATGGCTAAACAAGCTTTGATATATGGTTGTAATGGGATAGTATTGTGCTAAAAGAAATGGCAAACAAGATGATTTCAGAAAACCTGGAAAGACTTACATGAACTTATGCAATGAGTTGAACATGAACAGCAATATTGTTTGATGATGAACTGTGAATGACAGTTCTATCTCTCCAATACAATGATAGAAGAAAATCCCAAAGGACTAATGATGAAGCATACTATCCACCCTCAGAGACAGAACTGATATGGATTGAATACAGACTGAAGCATGTTATTTTTCACTTTCTTTCATTTTTTTCTTTTATTCAAGTCTTCTTGTACAAAATGACTAATATGGAAATATTTGACATAACTGCATATATATATGCATGTGTATGTATGTATGTGTATATATATATATATATATGAGTGTTTATCATCTCAGGGAGGGAGAGATAGAATTTGGAACTCAAAACTTCAAATAAAAATGTTTAAAAGAATGAACAGGAAAAGAGGTAACAATACAAATTCCCATTGTCTTCTATATCCTTGTAAGATATTACAACCAGAAAATGACTCAGATCAGTTGCAATTAATCGTCAAATATTTTCATCAATTGTGCTGGAATCTTCCACACATTTTTTGGAAAGAGTTTTAATGGTTCTCTTTTTTGTATCACTATTGCAATAGCTAGTTGTAATATCCCCCTACAAAGTTCTCCCTCCCCCATTTAGAAACCCAAAGGGGGAAAAAGTCCTGGTAACAAATAAGTACATTCAAACAATATAAATCAATATAGTGACCATGCCTGCCTGTCTGTCTGCCTATCTGTCTGCCTGTCTACCTATCTACATACGTATACACATAGACACAAATACATATATAAATACATATACATACACGTGTGTATATATACATATGTATGTATATATGTATGTATAACATGTCCATCACCTAAATGTCATATATGTATGTATGTAAGTATATATATAGGTGTGTGTCAAGCCCGTCTCTGCTTCCTTCATATAGAGTGAATTTTAGCTGATGCTCACTCTACCTGTGCCTTCTTCCATGTCTGTATAATCTCATGCATTTCAATTATGAGAAATAGCAAGTTCCATCCTCCTTCTCACTCCTTCCTACACTAGAGTATCCTCCATCTTTCTCCTCTTCTAACCCTCTAAACTTGACTAGTACTCTCTTATGTCCTCTGAGATATCCCACAATACTGTTGGAAGACATTTTGAAGGGACATACTTGTTTCTTCTCCTTCTGTTAGAATGTTGGCACCACATGATTAGACAATTCCTCCCAGTTACACATTTAAATTTACCTTTCTTGGTTTCTCTCAACTCTGGTTTTTGCATTTCGTATGTCCCATTCAGCTCTGTTCCTCTCATCAGAGATCTTTGAAAACCCTCTATTCCATTAAAGATCCATCTGCCATCCACTTCTATTTCCTCTAACAGAAGATTATATTCAGCTTTTCTGGGTAAGTTACTCTTGGTAGAAGACTACATTATTTGCCTTTTTGAATATTATTTTACAAGATCTCCTCTCATTTGTAGTTGAAGTTTCCAGGTCTTATGTGATCCTGATGATAGCTCCTTGGTACTTGAAGTGTTTCTGTCTTAATCCCTGAAACTATTTGTACTTTGATATGAGAGTTTTGTATTTTGACTACAAAATATCTGGGACTTTTCATTTGGAGTTTCCTTTTAAGAAGTGATTAATGGATTCTTTTTATCTTTACTTTTCCATTTTATTTTATGAGATCTAGGCAGTTTTATTTCATGATTTTTTTGAAACAGTATCCAGATTTGATTGTTTTTTGGGGGGAAGGAGTACAAATTATGGTTATCACTCTCTAGGGATTCTCAAATTGTTATTTCTTGACATATATTCTATGTGTGGTGGGAGCAATATCCTAACCCCTTTCCCCATGCAAAGTAGGATGTTTTTTTCCTTAAAAGGTTACTAAGATCTTTATTAAGACTTCATTGCCTCTTTGGGTTTTCAATTGTCAATTTCAATTACTATGAAGTTTCTTCTATTGTTTAATTCAGAATGCTTTTAAAAAAAGAACATATTTTTCAGAGAAGGTATGAATCTATATTGCTTGGGGATGGGAGGTAGCCTCCTTACCAGGAAATTCTCTATACCAGTGAAATCACAGGTCCAGTCCCTGTTGTCTATCCTTAGCTTATGTGGACTCAAAGGCCAAGGTGAACCTTACTGACCTATTCCTTGCCCATTTAGAGCACTTCTAAAACTATGTAGCACATTGGAAATAGTCAAAACAACAGATGAGAGAACAGTTCTGGATTTGTAATCTGAAAGACTAAATCCTGAAAAGTCTGAATGGGGAAATAGTGCAAAACATACACTACTAAATATAACACGCACTCCATTCTCCCAACAGTACTAACGATCCATTCCTTGACATTGTATAATCTAGCTATTCTGTGGGATGATCCTGGAAAGGTCACATTCTGCTTCTAGCATGGATGAGAGTTTTTCTGAGAGCAGACGTATGCTATATCCAGCTATGAATCCATGATGCAAACCTCATTCTCTAGCACCAGTTCTTTAGGGGGCATTTTTAGCTCTGTTGAGGCTGAGAAAGCCAAAAAAAGAACACATGATTAAAGTAGTTTCAGGAATTAATTCTAGTAGTCTAGATGTTAGTCAGTATCTAGGCCAAAAGCTCTAGCCCCCATAGGGATTTCTGAAAAATAACCACAATAAAGGAAAAAGAACATATTAAGTAATCACTATGGTGCTAGGCACTGCACCTAGTACTGGGAAAACAAACATAAGGAAGAAAGACACTCTCTACTTTCAAGTAAGAAACATTGTGATAAGAGAAGATGGTAAATAAAGGGTTCAGTGGCCAAGAAAGAGTGTTTTAGATCAGGAAGTCTCAGGAATGGTGATTAGAATCCTAGGGCAACTGATTTCCATGTCCTTTCTAGGAATAGTGGTGTTGATTTAACTACTGTCTTAGAGTTAGTATTGGAAAGCAGGGAGGTAGGGAGCAAGGTGCACATATGGTAGGGCATGACATGAAGATAACCAGGAAGTGGTATGCTGGATGTAGATATGGGCAAGATAAGGTAAATGTTCAGCACTCAGAAGCCCAGAGTCCCAGAGCAGAAGGTAGAATTCTGAGACTGAGGTGGAGTCTAGAAAATGGCAGCATGAAAATGAAAGTGGGTATGCCAAGAGACCAGTTAGGAAGTGGTAAAGATGGGATCAATTATTGAATATAGATTACAACATTATAGCTTACAAGAGTCCATTTGTTCAATGATGATGGTGGTGGTAATGGTGGTGGTGATTATAACCTACTTGATTATAAATGACTCAAGGGCAATGACTATCTTTTGATTCTTTTTTATCCCCAGTGCCTGGAACAGAATAGTTACTAGATAAATGTTTATTGATTGATTCTGATGATGACTGCTGAGATAACTTCTTTTTTCTCTCTGGGTGATAGGGTGGCTCTTTGATGCTAACAGCAATGCCAAAGCTAGTTGGCTAGAAATGGTCATTTTAAAGCCAAGTGGCCTTACATCCCTGAAAGCTGTGCTGTCGATCCCCACAATCTCATTTGGGCTTTTCTTCTATTTGCTTTTCCTTGAGAATCTCTCTTTTTATGGTCAAGACAAGAGATTTTAATTTGGGGTCCATGGATTCCTCAGGGATCCATGGTGGTCTATAAACTTGAATGGAAAAAATACATCTTTATTTTCACTAATATTTAATTGAAATTTAGTGTTTCCTTTAATTATTTAAATATATTATGACTTCTGGTCTAGGGATGACCAGGATTTCTATTCCTATTCTCTCTCTCTCTCTCTCTCTCTCTCTCTCTCTCTCTCTCTCTCTCTCTCTGTCTCTGTCTCTGTCTCTCTCGCTCACTCGCTTGCTCGCTTTTGCTCTCCATCATTGGCTCTAGATCCCTAACCTACCCACATTTCCAAGTGAGGGAAAAAGCAAATGTTCCATCTCTTTAAGGAAAAATGCCTTTCTCCCCGCATTAATACAGTGTCTATACTTGTATAGTGAACAACTGAGATAGCATAGGAATTATAAGGAAAACATTTAGGGAAACAAAAGCTACCTTTTGCTGGTCATTGCTTGCCTTATAGACTAGACAGGATTATCAATTTGTCTTTCTTTTTTTTTGCCTTGTGATATGACTCCTATCTATTAGAAATCCCACCCAGCCCAGCTTACCCTCCAACATTGATAAGGCCAGTTTTTCCCTAAAAGGAAACAAAACTGTGCCTGGACCTTATTTAGTGCAGGAGGCTAAACCTCAAGCTATGTCTCACTAGACACAACTTTCTAATAGCCTCTGACCATAATGACAATTGCCTCTGTTCACACAAGGGCACAAATAGACCCGTTTCAGATGAGGAAGATAGGGAAAATATTCAAAAAAACTGCCCATATAGAGTGGGAACATCTACCCAAGCTAAATACTGGAATATCCTTTTTTATTATCCCTTCTATCCTATGGCTAAGCAAATTTCATTTTCTTAACCACTGAATAATCTACAAGAGACTTATTTTGTTCTAACATCAAGCTTGAACTAGCAAGAGTATAGGCTTGAATCAACCCTACCCCCGTTACACCTTTTGTCTTCCCAGAAAACAGAAAGTAAGTTGTGGAACAATAAAATGGGGAACAGGCTGCTAAGTTTCCATTAAAGAGCAAAAAGTCTGGACCAGCCTGAAAGTTTCAATCAATATGCCTTCTTCTTCTGCACATCAATTTCTGGAAGTTTCTAGTTAGTTACTCCACCCCTTCAGTCTCCACTACCCCATGTCAGTTCTCCTAAAATAGTTCTGGGGGCCTCTGAGCCCTCACCTACCTCTTTTCTCCATGTAGCTAGAAAAGAGTATCTCAGTACTGTTTCCATATCCTACTCCCCCATTACGTTCATTTCTATAGATAGTTGTGAACTTTAGGAGAAGAGGCCTTCCATCATTTCATTTTCTTATGGCAATACTATAGGAATAGCTGTAATTGTATTCACTATTTAGGAGGACTGGACGCCTTCAATGATTCTCATTGATTTCTTTTAAATCTCAGTGATATAGAAAGTACCATAATGAGTACTATACTTTATGATCAGGGAAATTTTCCACAATAACCATGATTTGATTCCAGGATACAGTATTTTAAAATCTGTACATTGCTATTGGAATAACATGGTTCATACAATGAGAGACTGGAGTCAGAGCTGGCTATTCAAGCATCAACAGTATCCACAATGATTTCTGAGAGCAATCTATGGCCAGGATGCCCATTTGTATGAATCAGTGAAGGTTCAGGTAAACACTTCATGTCATTCATATCCTAACAAACTGGGTATTTTGACAACTACATCGACTGCTCAATACCTTCACATTTTTTTAAAAATAGAAATATGAGTTCTGTGATGAACAAAGTCTAATTTCCTTGATTACTGGTTAAATAGCTTTGCAGCAGAATTCAGGGCTCTTGTTCATCTTGGTAGGGTCAAAGATTTATTAGACATCATTATGGAAAACCCAAAGACAAAGCAGGGCTTCCTGCTGCCTCTTGCTTCTGAATGAACAAAGGATAAAACATTTATTAAGCATTTAAAATGTGGCTATTCAGCCCTGTGGATTCAAAGAGAAAAGTAGGTCGATGTCTGACTTTAAGGACATTACATTCTTTTTAACATTTTTAAAATTAATTTTAATTTATCGACTAAAATAAGCATTTCTATAACATAGTATAATAATAAAAAGATGCTTGCAAATGAAACTGCAAATTTATTATGTACAACTTGTTACTTCTAAATATATACTAACGTTAACATGTAAATTTCTTTGTTATTATTATTTTTCCTTTTCTCTCCCCCTCAGCCCCCCAGCACCTGCCCAGGAGCTTATATTCTGATTGAAAGTGATGGCACATCTAGGGCAGTGGTGACCAGAAAAGCATGTCTAGGAAATTTCTGTCAAATGAATAAATGTTGCAAGGTAAAATATAAAGGGTACTGATTCAGGATTCGATGGATCTGGGTTCACATTGCACCTCGGACATACTACCTATGCGAACCACTGACCCCAGGAAATAGCAAGGTAGTCCAAGAGACAACGGGGGGTATTCACCGAAAATGTAGCACATAGAGAGACTCTCTTGTTATTGGGCTCATTCCTATTTTAACTAATTGCTCTTGCTAACTAAGTGCTAAGATCAATTATTCCCCACTAGGGGAAAGAATTTTAAGTATAGTCACTGCCCTGTAAATTCTGGCATCCCTTCCCTACAGCAAAACTCCACTTCTCCCATTCTAGTTAGGAATCTAATACTCTGCCCTTCCTCACTTGAGGAATTCTTCTCACATCAATCCTATACAACCAACACCATCACCCTCAATTCCTTTGGTTACATAGGGAGTCTTGAACTCTGTTGGGAGTAAATTTTCATGAATGAATGAATGAATGAATACATGAAAAAACTATCTATTAAGTATATGATAAGTGCTGGAGATACAAAAACAAGCAAGTAAGACAGTCTTTTACTACATAAAGGAGAGTTTGAGGTGAAAAGCAAAGTGAGGGGAAAAGAAGCATAAGAGGTATGATGCTGGATGGCTTTGAGATAGTGGGGAGGTCCATCATGGTCTACAACCCTGGCTAAATCAGCCCATCAATCAGTGCCTAAATAGAAGGGTCTTGGTGAATATAGATGAGTATTTTATTTAAAGGGATCTTGATGAATACAAAGTTGTAGTATATTTTGCTTCCTATAATATCATTTACTAAGTAAAATAATTTTTTTTGTTATTACGTATGTTTGTTGTTATCCATGCCAACCCATGAAACAATGCATTCTACTTCTGGAGTGATGCCGTCAGTGTGGAAAGAAAGTGGAAAGAAGGTGCTGTGAATCTCAGCAGATTCACACACAGATGGTGTGAGATTCACACCATTTTTGGACCATCAACAAACTTTTATTTCACTATTTGTATTCTACTTTTGATATCCAAGAAATGGACATATTGCTGGGGGAAATGAATCAGATAAATTGTGATGCTCTTGAATGAATGAACTAAACCAGAAGAAGGAATTAAGGTATGAATTAAACCAGAAGAAGGAATTACCACTAATTCAAAGGATGATTCACAGTTTTTCCTTGAAGAAGTAAAGGGAAGACCTCAGCAGAGTGTTTTAGTGTGTGCCCAGAAATGATAAGAATCACTGTTTCATGGAATATTTGGTCATCATAGAATGCCATCATAAAAATAAGTATTTAGAAAAACCATAATGGAAATGATTGCAGCTTTTGTAACAATAGAGGTGGCTGAGGATAAATGATTAAAGAAGTTCTATGAAAAACCTGATAAAAAAACCCAATGAATTAAATCAATATATACTTGGTGACTTCCATGCAGAGCTGAACAGGAAGCTGGATCACAATACTCTTTTACTGACTTGTTTTTTTTCTAAATTGAAAACCAAAAGAATGTGTCTTTTCAATAATAACATTTAACTAGTATTTCTATATGTTGGTGAAAGGCAGAACACATCACACAGCAAGAATGAAACATGATGGACAGCTAGAGTGCCTCATTCCTGTATTTCAATGTCAAGAGAAAGGAAGGCAGATCCCAAGCGAGCCCACCTCCATGGCTAACTCATGGGAGAGCATGGACAAGACTTGCATAGTGTGGTCAGATGTCGATGGTTTCTGACCCTCATCATCAGACAAAAATTCTCAAATATATATGAGATCATAAAAATATTTTCTTATCATATAATCAAATCCCCTCATTTTGAGAATTGAGATGAGAAACCTGAAGCCCAGGGAAGTTCAGAGAATCAAATTCCTCAAGGTCTCACTGGTAGAACCAGGATATGAAGCCAGATACTATGACTCCAAAGCCAGTACTCCTGGTAAAAAAAAAGAAAATAAGGAAAAGGGGAAAAAGGAGACCTTGTCTCTGTTCATTGCTCATGTCCAATTTGAACAAGTTGCTAAACTCAAAATAATATTCTATCATTCTCTGAACTGAATGATAATACTAATCAGACTATCTTTATTTAAAACTAATCAAGTACAAAGATTTCTGTGTTTCTTGGAAAATCTAAAGATTGTCTTACTCTTTCAATACTCTGGACACTCCAATTATTTCCCTGGCTAGCTACTAGCTTATACACTAAAACTTTGGGGATTTCTTAATAGCAATGCTTCATGGTCAATTTTCCTCCCTTCTGTGATTCCTGCTCATCTGTTCTACAGTCTCTCTGTTAACCTGTCAAAGCGGAAATTCACTGATGGTGCATCCCCAAACCCAAGGTATCCAGAGAGCAGCTCACAAAGCTGCAGACAAGATTTGCATCTCAATTTGATGGAAAGGCAATGCAAATGGCCTGGGAACCCTCCTAGCTCATTAGAGAGAGGGCTTAGTCAGGCATTATGGAGACAATGGGAAACGATATGAAAGGGATGAGCCTCTCTTTAACTAAAAGAGCAAAAATAAAACACACATACTTATGAATATGAACACACAAACCACCACCCTAAAAATTCAATATTGAATTTTCCAAACAAGCTAGGGAGTACATTTCAGAGAGCAGATCAGCTCACTGACACTACAAAAAACACTGGCATTTTCTCTAGAATTGCTAGGGTGTGTGATTAAGACTCCCTGCAGTTTCTTTGCCTTATCCATCCACTTGTCAACCAGTCCAGATGATCCCCACCCTCATCCTTTATTAGGATGAGGTGGAAATTATTCATCATTATAATTTGGTTAGAAGAGGGCATGGGATAATGAAAAAGAAAATGATGCTTGGCATATATTCAACAAGATTTTTCTGCAAATATTTTTAGCTTGTGTTTCTCTTTGAAGTTGTGCTGTCTAATTCCTCCTTGAAGGACTCAGATGTGGCTTACAGTTAATAATATGGTAAGATTCAAATAGCTCTTTTTATGCTACAGGAAAAAAGGGGGAGTGGTATTAGCACAAGGGTGTGCTGCACATAGAACAAGCCGAGTCATGCTTTCCATTCTGTTCAATAGAACAGTGAAAAAACTGCCGGAATTTGGAAGATATATAATCATAACAGTCTTAAGTTCCTCTCCTCCTTGTGTTACACTATTTTGAATAACACCTTTTGGGAGCAGAATGGGAGCAAATTCAAAGACACGCACAGAAATGTTCTACTAAATATGAATACATCTTTTAGATAGATAAGAGAGAGAGAAAGAGAGAGAGGGAGAGAGAGAAATGATACATATATATATATACTTCTCACTCACATCCTCATTTCTCTACTTCTCCTCGCATGTCACTTATAATAAGGCTTTTTACATTGAGATAATGGGAAAAATTAAAAAAGTATATCCAATTCTGGGTCAAAAAAGACTCATAGGTTAAAAATGTAAATAAAATCACAATGTCATGGGGAAGTTTGCTTTAAAGAGAGGAGTTCTGAGTAGGACTGAATGTATTGGGAAATTAACCAGTCAAGAAGCGAAGGAAGAGAGGGTGACAGTGAAAGAGACAGAGAATGAGACAAAGTCAAAAAGATAAAGATAGAGAAAGACAGAG
Organism: Bettongia penicillata ogilbyi; assembly: GCA_023548195.1. Lineage (NCBI taxonomy): Eukaryota > Metazoa > Chordata > Mammalia > Diprotodontia > Potoroidae > Bettongia > Bettongia penicillata. The sequence goes on from JAJHZJ010000448.1 coordinate 3,751,860, forward strand.
ACAAAAAGAAATAAACATAGAGAAGGCCCAGAAAAGACAAATGACTCAAGTGGAGCTTTGGCAGGAAGAAAGGCCAGTTCTTCTTTCAAGACTGGAGAAAAGGAATAAATGATGAATGAGTCATGGTGGGATAGTTTAAGAGGTTTCAAAGATGGAATATTATGAAGAGTCTCATAAAGAATGACTTTCAATCTGTCCAGTTAAAAAGGGAGAAAGGACCTCTTGGGAAAGGGGAGGGGGAACAGAGGTCAAGGTAAGACTTTGAGAACAGTTGACACAACTACCTTGTAGCAGTGAGGGTTTAATTCAAGTTTAGGTAACATTTTTTGTAGTGGTCCCATTTAGCATGGTTTTGTGGCTTCATCCATTTAAATGCCTCAGAAATAGGGATGGAAAAGGAAGAGGATGGAAAGACACAAAGTTGGAGATGAGCAAGATGGGGACAGTGACCAAGGTAGGCACTGGTGAAGGGCAGTACCCTTTTGATTTAACTGATTTATAGGATAAAAGTTATAAAAGAGAAATAAATAAGAATAAAGAGTTGGACTGGGAAATCAGGAAGAGATTGAGTCATCATGGATCACTAGAAGAGTAAGGAGCCAGATAAAAAAGGAATAGGAAACATGAGAAGAACAAACTATTAGGATGAAAGAGAGGCATTTCAGGGCTCAGGATGTTGGAAGTAAAGGAGCTTGGACTGAGAGCAAGATCTAAGGTGGGGAGGGAAACCTGTGGCCTCAAGGCCATGTGGTCCTTTAGGTCCTCAAGTGTAGCCCTTTGACTGAATCAAAAAATTTGGGTTGGGTCAAAGGGCTGCCCTTGAGGACCTAGAAAGTCACATGTGGCTTCCAGGACACAGGTTTCCCACCCCTGATCTAAGGTATGACCAGACTAGTGAGAAACTGAGGTTATATAGATCATGGATCATGGCATTTACTTAATACTAAGGCAGCAAGATACTATGAGTGAGAGATGGGGGCAGAATGTGCCAGGTAAGTGAAACCACCACTAGCAGCAGCCTGACCACCATATCCCCAGCCACCACCACCTTCACATCTTGATGGAAATAGTCTGGGACCCTGAGCCTAAGAGCTGTGGGAAGAGCAATGCTTTCAGCCCAGCATCCATGGCCAGCATCCCTGGAAGCAACCCCTTTGGAGATGCAGGCTGGCAACTGCTTTCACAGATAGCCACAGCTATCAAAGACCCAAAAAAGAAAGTGCTTGACATCAACACCCTTGGCACTGTCAGATCTTTTACCATCAGAAACTGTTATGATGTGATCAGTAGAGAAGATATTAAAGAAGAGGTGTTACCATCTCTTTTGTTGCTGCACCTCAAGGACTATGGAACTTTCTATCTGACTTTCAGCTAAAAGCTTCCACATGTTATTTCCCCAATCATCATGTGAACTTCTTAAGAGTAAAGACTTCTACTTTTCTATTTGTATTACCAATGCTTAGTCCTCCAATGAGAGGAGAGAAGGAGGGATCTTTGTGTATGGTGTTAGGACAAGATGGCAAGATGCCCATGCTAGGCAAGTCTTGTTTTCCCACAGGATCAAAACAATACAGATTTAGCACTTAATCAACACTTCATTCATTCATTCATGGAAGCTGAGAAAGTTGTTAGAAAGTGGTAAACGGAGGAGTTAGGGAGTGTGATGGTGGAGCTGCAATAGAAGAAAAGACTGTGGAAAGCTCAAATTTGAGATTATTGAGGAAGTGATGAGGGTAACCTGGAGGTAGAGAGATGAAGGAGACAGGGGTTTAGGTTGGAAGATATAATCTAGTAGCAGAACTTGGAAGCAGATTTGCCGTTGACTGACCCTGGCAAGTAAGAATCTGGAAGTGTGATGGCATCTGAAGACTTCCTTCCTCTACCTTTCTGAGTTGGAAGGACCAAGAGAAGGACTGGATAGAATTAAAGAGCAAATCTTCTTGTTTCAGGACATTCTCATCGACTTTGTCCTCCCTTCACAATTTACATTAACCATGTTGGATATGGTCTCTTCCCTTTCTTCTAGTGTCTTCTAGGTTTCTTTCTTAACTCCCTGGGCTTAGGTGAACACCTTCAACATATTTTCCTCTCTGAAGAACGAATGAATGAAAAAGCATTACTATGTGCCAAACACTGTGCAAAGTTCTGGGGACAAAGAAACAAAAGCAAAGACAATTATCGTACTATGAAGCTTACTTTTTAATGGAAGAGACAACATTCATGGAGTGCTAGTGACCAGGAAGGGGCACTTTGATGGAAAAATTTTGAAGATGATGAGTGGGGCCAGAGTAGGTATGCTGACACAATTGATATTACTCCCAGGAACAAGGCAGAACTGAACTGTCCGTTGTCCTAGAACTAGAGGGAGAAGGGGTGGGGTAGGGAAGGTAGGAACTAAAGGACATTTAGGAACATCTCTTCTTGGATGTCTCCTTAGATTCAATATAAAGAAAATATTCCTAACCATTGAATGAATGACAAAGCATTTATTGACCACCCCCTACACTTTGCTAGCTATTGGCAATACAAATCGCAAAGTGGTCAATCCCTGTTCTCAAGAAACTTATTTAAAAGGGTGGTAGGACAGAGAAAAGAATCAAATAAGGTATTGGTGAGTCCCAAAGATGGTGAATGAAGCCAGAGGTCAGTTGATTTTCATATCTTTTCATATTCTTTCCAGTAATGATAGCAGTATTGATCTGATTTTTGTTCCCAGAAGTGCAAAATGTGAAATGTGAAGGGACAGAGAGTAGGAGGAGGGAAAGAGGGATCTTTGTGCACGGTGTTAGGACAAGATGGCAAGATGTAGACAAATCTTGATTTCCTGCAGGATTACAACAATATAGATTTAAATCAGAGATGGATATTACAGGACAACGAGTCTAATTCCTTCATTCTACAAATAAGGAACTGAGGTCAAGAGAGGTTAATTGACTTACTCAAGGTCACACAGCTTGTTAAGCATCTCAGGCAAGATTTGCAATTCATTGATGAAATAAGATTAAAGATATTTAAAAGTAGAATGGTCCATTTCACGAGATAGTGGTTTCCCTTTTCTTGGATATATTCACTGGACTTGTGTGTTCGTCCTTTGTTTCCAAAGAAGACCATAACATTGGAGAAATGATGACATGACTTGAATTTGACTTTGAATGAGGGAGGGCTGTTCACGTTACCAGTCTCACTTCTCCTCTAGAGCCGTCTGAACCCAGTTACCAGATAGTCATCAGGATGACTGGAGATGGCCCAGGATGCACTGGGAGAACTTGGCCACTTTAGGGAAAGGTCTATTCAGGTACTCACTTAGGGTGAGGTAACTCCCATTCATTGAATAGGGCTGTTTAAGAAGTAGCCAGGGCATGGTCCCTTTAATGAGGCAAAGAAAATGAAAGAAGTCAGACTTCGAGGGAAACAGCAACAGTTACTTATTGATAATCACTCTTAAGTCAGAAGGGTCCAGAAGAGAACCTTTAGGCAGGGGTCCAATGTTCTCCAAGCTTCAGAGTGCAGTAGGTTTAAGCTCTTGGGAGAGGAGCGGAGAGGAGAAGGGAGGGAAGGGGAAGGGAGGGGAGGAGAGGAGAGGAATCTAGCCAGTAAAACCCAAGTATCTTCTGGCCATCCATATTTACCTTCCTTTGGAAAGGAGAAGGAAGGGGAGGGGGAGACAAACAGGAGAGGAGGAGCTAAGTTACCCAGCCAGCTGGGTCCCTATTCAGGCAGCTGCAGGAGGCAGTTTAAGTAGTGCATTAAGTCTATAGTTGGGAAGATCTGAGTTCAGATCCAGCTTTAGACATTTACTAGCTAAAGCATTTAATATCATTGCGCTTCAGTTTTCTTATCTATAAAATGGGAATACCAATACCATCTATCTTGTAGAGTTGTTCAGAGGATAAAATGAGATAATATTTGTAAAGTGCTTTTTAAACCTAAAAGTACTATATAAATGCTAGCTATTAGTATGATTATATTCTAAGGGAGAAGTTGACATATACAGGGGAACTGTAAAGATGATGGGGTTGGGACCAGAATGACATGACTGGAGAAGTCTAAGAAGTGCTGGGGAGGCTGGGATCAGAGCCAGATAAGGCCCTAATTGTCCTATCGGCCCAAAGTGATTCTAGGGGCACAGTCTAATTGGAAGATGAGGAGGGAGGGGAAATAATGATCTGAACTGTACATCTAGAGATAGACAGGAAGGGACTTGGACCCAAGACTTTTATCAGTATAAAGAACTCCTTAGTGAGGAAATTCCTCCAATCACTGTAAGGTGGCACCTCCTGAGTTAAGTAGCTGAACCAGGATCACGAAGTCAGTATGTGTCGGAGAAAGGACTTGAACCCGGGTCTTCCTGGCTCTGAGGCCAGCTATCTGCCAGTTTAATCTACACTGCCTTTCAGACAATCTAGAGGAAATTTCTGTTAAGGAACAGTTGGATCTTGATGTTCTCTGAGGCTCCTTCCAGCTCTAAGTAGGCTGTGAATCTGCCTGAAATGGCTTTCTTGTGCACACTCATCTGAAAGCCAGGTTCTATGGCCCAGAAACATGATGTCTGGGAAAGGGAAATAAGCCCCAGATGAGCATTTTTCTTTGGGTAATTCACAAATTCAGAAATCCAGGTACAGCTCATTAAGAACTGCCTGAAGAAGGCTTGAGTGCATTTTGAAGTCATCAGAATCAGGACAAAATACTAGTAGGTTACGGGTGACACCTAGTGATCATAGGTCAGTAGAACAGCTTAGATTACCCCCAATGCATAAATTATTCTCAGCAGACAAGGACTAAAAAGAAATTGAAAGACTTTAGAAATCTGAGTTTCTTGTACTCCTATTCAAGACAGTCATTAAAAAAGGAAAACATAAAAAAACCTGAGTATTGTTTAGATCCTTAAATTAATTGACTCAATTACACAATATCTGAAAGCGGACAGGGGCGGGAGCACATACTCTGGACTGAGGGTCACATGCATCCTCCAATATTTATGACCTTTGTGACTTTCACAGGTTACACCTCTCTGGACTTCAGTTTCCTCATCTATAAAATGAAAGGTTGGATCAGGGGGTTTTTGAGGCCTTTTCTATCTCTAAATGTATGGTCCTATCACTTTTCCATTTTTAAGCCCTTTGAGAATTATTTCAGAAAGAAAGGATTAAGGGTTTCAGGTTAGGAAAATCCTATTAGATAAAAGTTCCTGCCCTTGTCTGAACATTCAACTTCATTGGTTTAAAGTATACTTCTAGTAAGGAAAGTCTGCCTCCCAATGTCCTTCTGACAACTAATAGCCAAAGACAGTTAACCGAGAACACTGAGAGGCAGGTAGGTAATTCAGTGGATAGAGTATTGGAATAAAGTCTAGGAAGACTTACTTGCAGATCTGACCTCAGACAATTACTAGCTGCCTTAATTTCCCTGTCTCCATGTCCTTATCTCCAAAATTGGGATAATAATAGCATTTAATTCCTCTAGTTGTTGTGAGGATAAAATGAGATATTTGTAAAGGACCTCTCAGATCTTAAAGTACTATGAAAATGAAACTATTCTTACTACTACTACTATTGATATACTACAACTACTATTACTATTACAGCTCATACTATAACAACTCCTACTATTCTTACTACTACAACTACTACTGTTACTACTACTATAACTCCTACTACCATTACTACTACATGAACAACTACTGTTACTATTCTACTACTAAAACTACTTCTGTTATCATTATGTTAAGTGACTTACTATGGTCACATAGCCAGTATATGTCAAAGGCAGGAATTGAATCCAAGTGGATAGAGTACCAGGCTTGGAGTCAGGAAGACTGGTTGTCATGAGTTCAAATTCAACCTCAGATATGCACTAGTTGTATGACCCTGGGCAAGTCACCTCACCCTGTTTGCCTCGGTTTCCTCATCTGTAAAAGGAGCTAGAGAAGGAAATTACTCTCCAGGATCTCTGCCAAGTACACTTCAAATGGGTTCTTGAAGACATGTTGTTTAGAAGCTACGCTACTTTTCAGATTGAAGTTACTTTTTTAAAAGGTGAGAAACTATGATATTTTCAATGATTGTTATTCTAAACATTAAAACAAAATTTTAAAAGATTTATGCAATATTTTTATTAATTTTGATGTCTTCAGCCTCAGACACTTGCTAATTGTATGACCCTTGTCAAATCACTAAACTTTTGTCTACCTTAGTTTCTTCAGTTTTACAGTGGGGATAATAGTATCCACCTCACAAGAGCTGTAAAAAGGATAAAATGAAATAATGTTTCTTTAACTCAGTGCTTGGCACACAGTAGGTGCTTAATAAATGTTTTACCCACTCTTCCTCTGGGATTTCATCAATCTGGGTATTCAGCCAGCCCAGGTCTAAAGCCCTATTCAATGAAATCTTGATCCAACTCTTTCAGAGTCCTCACCACAGGCTCTGTCCTCCCCATTCCACTTTCCCCTAGTTCTCAGCTCTAGGGTGCCAATTGTGTTCTTTCCCTTGTGTTTTCTCTAATTCTGGCCACCCAAAAGGCCTTCCACCTTTTCTAGTTATTCATGTTCTGTATATCTTTCATATTATTTCTTACACAAAAATCATGTAAGGTAATAGTTGCTGCCTACCTATAGCTCCATTCATCTTTACATTAACCATTGGGGTCAACTGTAATTTTGATTATTTCAATTTTGTCCCATTTCTTGACTGAAATCCATGGAGTACAAGTGACAGAAATTTTGTGTTGGAGAAATGGACCTTTGCAGGAGTGAGAAATATGGAATCATTGAAAGTATTAGATAATTTCTGAACAAATAGACTTGACATCAGGAAAAACTTCTTAACAACCAGAATCATACAAAAGAGGAAAGGGTTGTTTTGAGAGGTGGTGGATTCTATTTCCTTGGATATCTTTAGCCAGAGGTTGGATACTTATTGGGTATGTTATGAACAGGTTGGGTTTGATAGCTTCTGAGACTTTCCAATTGTGAAATTCTGTGATACTGTAACCCTAATTTAACTCTAGATCAGTTCATTGGCCAACTAGAAACTATCCAAAAATATGTGTAGTGGTAGCATAATTTAATTTATTTCTTTCTCCACTAGCATATCATAATTAGGATAATAAACAGTTTTCATCTGCTTTTGTTTTATATGTGAATGGTTTCTTGGCAAAGATAGTGGAGTACTTTTCCATTTCCTTCTTCAGTTCATTTTACAGATGAAGCAATTGAGGCCAACAGGGTTAAGTGACCTGGCTAGGGTCACACAGATAGTAAGTATCTAAGATTGAGTTTGAACTCACTAAGAGAAGTCTTCCAGACTCCAGGCTTAGTGCTCTATCCACTATGCTATCTAGTTACCCCATATACAATACATACATAGTCAAAATAAAATATTAATACTGTACTCTGCATTTTAGGCACAAACCTGCTTTTTTAAAAAAATGGCTATGAATTGCTAGTGCTGTTCTGCACAACAATTTGGGACTATACCCTCAAAATTACTCAACTGTGCATACCCACTTACCCAGCAGTAACACCACCAGGTCTCTACCCAAAGAAGAACAAAAAAAAAAAAGAGAAGAGGGTCTCACATGTACAATGGTTCTTTATGTGATGGCAAAGAACTGGAAGATAAGAGAGAGAGAGCACACTTCAATGTTGGGGTGGCTCAACAAATTATGGTATATGAATGAATGGAAATAAGAAATGAAAAAAGATCCTTTCAGAAAAATCTGGGAAGATTGGTATGGATTGAGACAGAGTAAAATGTACAGACCAGATGATCAATTTATACATCAGCACTATAAAAAAAATCAATTCTGAAAGACAAGAATTCTGATCAACTCAATGATTAATCATGATTCCAGACGTTAATGATAAAGAATGCTACTCACCTCTTGACAGGAGGATCATAGACTACCATACATAACACTGCCAACATGAGGGGTTTATTTTGTTTGGCTGACTTACGTTACATGCTGTCTTTGTCCATCCACCCACTCCCTCACTCAGAAACAAAGTCAAGTGCAAGTCATGTCATTATTTCTCTGATGGCATGGTCTTCGGCAACGAAGGATGAAAACACACACACACACACACACACACACATACACACACACTCCCCAGTGGAGGAGGAAGTAGGAGGGAGAACAAATAAATGCTTATTAATTAAAACTAGAAAATTGAATTTTAAAATATTTTTCACTCTTAAACTCAAGCATTGTCTCCTTGGTAGAGAATTTTCCAAACCAGCAGAGTTCCCACAAATTCTTAGATACGTCTTACACAAAACAAGAAAAGGCTGTTTATAATCAATTCCGGAATCTCTTTTCCTCTCATTCTCTTTCTAATTTTCTACTTTCTGGTTTCTGACCTTATTATTGAATAGAAATTACTCTCACCAAAGTTGCCAGTGCTCTAACTGCCAAGCTTAATGGTCTTTTCTCGGTCTGCATCCTGTAGAGCTCCTGACATAATCAATCACTCTCTTCTTAAGAGTCCCTTCTCTACGAAACACTCTACTATCCTAGTTCTCCTCCAACAACTTGGACTGCTTCATCACAAACTTCTTTCCTAGATCTTCATCCAGATCATATGTGTTAATGGTGGGTGTCTCCCAGGGCTCAATCCTGGGACCTCTCCTCTATACTATTTCACTTGGTCATCTCAACAGTTCCCATGTATTTATTTATCATTTTTATGTAGATGAAATTCAGATTTACTTATCTAGCACAAATCTCTCTGCTGACCATCAGCCTCACATCTTTAACTTACTATTAGATATAATTAAGTTGGCTGAACATGACCAAAACTGATCTTATTATCTTTCCCTCAAAGAATCTACCTTTTCCACTTTTCTATTACTGTTGAGGATGCTACCATCATGTCAATAACCCAGACTTCAACCTAGGTGTCATCTCTGACTCTTCACTCTTTTACTTTCCATATCCATTTTTTGCAGTCTTTTTTAAATTTCGCTTTTATAACATTTCTCATATTCGCCACTATATCTCCACTAATGAAATAATACCAGAACCCTGGTACAGGCTCATATCATCTCATGCCTGGACTATTGAAATTGGTCTCCCTGCCTAGCAAGTAATTTCCCCACTCCAATCCATCTTTCATTAGACCATCAAATTGTTCTTACTAAAGTGTAGAGCTGACCATGTCACCCTCTGTGCATACCCCCATTCAATAAACTCCAGGGGTTCCCTATCACTTTCAGCATCAAATATAAATCTTCTGTTTGGTGTTCAAAGCTATTCATCACTTGATCCACTCCTACCTTTCCAGTCTTTTAAAAAAATTCATTCAGGATTTCATTTTTCTCCAGTTACATGTAAAAACAATTTTAACATTCATTTTTAAAATGTTGAGTTCTAAATTCTCTCCTTTCCTCCATCTCCCCCCATTAAAAAGGCAAGCAATTTGACGTAGGTTATGTATGCGTAGTCATCGAAAACACTTCCATAATAGTCATGTTGTGAAACACTAACTATATTTCCCTCCATCCTACTCCCCCCATACTTTCTCCTTTCACCCTGTCCATCCTCAAAAGTGTTTTGCTTGTGACTACTACCTTCCCTAATCTTCTCTTTCTTCTATCATCCCCTTCCCTTTCTCTTATCCCCTTCCCCTCCTACTTTCCCGTAGGGTAATATAAGTTTTTATATCCAATTGAGTGTGTATGTTAGTCCCTCTTTGAGTCAATTTTGATGACAGGAAGTTTCAAGTGCTCCCATCCACCCTCCCCATCATCCTCTCCACTGTAAAAGTTTTTTCTTGACTCTTTTATGTGAGATAATTTACTCCATTCTACCTCTCCCTTTCCCTTTCTCCCAGTACATTCCTCTTTCACCCCTTAATTTTATTTTTTAGATATCATTTCTTCATATTCAACTCATCCCTGTGCCCTCTGTCTATATATACTCCTTCTAACTACCCTAATGATGAGAAACCTCTTATGAGTTCCAAATATCATCTTTCCATGTAGGCATGTAAACAATCTAATTTTAACAAATCCCTTATGATTTCTCTTTTCTGTTTACTTTTTCATGCTTCTCTTGAGTCTTGTATTTGAAAGTCGAATTTTCTATTTAGCCCTGGTCTTTTCTCAAGAATGAATGAAATTGGGGCAGTTAGGTGGGTCACTGGCCCTGAAGTCAGAAGGACCTGAGCTCAACTCTGACCTCAGACTCTTGACACTTACTAGCTGTGTGACCCTGAGCAAGTCATTTAACCCCAATTGCCTTGTAAAAAAATTTCTTTAAAGAATGAATGAAATTCTCCTATCACACTGAATATTCATTTCCCACCCGCAATGGACTATACTCAGTTTTGCTGGGTAGATGATCCTTGGTTGTAATTTTAGCTCCTTTGACCTCCAGAATATCATATTCCAAACTCTCTGATCCTTTAATATAGAAGGTGCTAAATTTTAGATTATCCCGATTGTGACTCCAATAATGCTTATATTGTTTCTTTCTGGCTGCTTACAATATTTGCTCCCTGACCTAGGAAGTCTAGAATTTGGCTATAATATTCTGGAAATTTTCATCTGGGGATCTCTTTCAGGAGGTGATCAGTGCATTCTTTTAATTTATATTTTACCCTCTGGTTCGAGAATATCAGGGCAGTTTTCCTTGATATGAAAGGCTATGTCTAGGCTCCAGTAATGAGAATCATGGCTTTCACAGAGTTCAATAAGTTTAAAATTCTCTCTCTTGGATCTATTTTCCAGGTTAGTTGTTTTTCCAATGATGTATTTCATATTGTATTCTATTGTTTCATGCTTTTGGTTTTGATTTACAATTTCTTGATTTCTCATAAAACCATGAGCTTCCATTTCCTCCATTCTAATTTTTAAGGTATCATTTTCTTCAGTGGACTTTTCAACCTCCTTTTCCATTTGACCAATTTCTCTTTTTAAGATATTCTTCTTCTCCTTGGCTTTTGGGGCCTCTTTTGACATTTCGTCTAGCCTATTTTTTAAAGTGTTATTTTCTTCAATACTTTTTTGAGTCTCCTTCAGCAAGCTGTTGACTCATTTTTCATGGTTTTCTTGCACCACTCTCATTTCTCTTCCCAATTTTTCCTCTACTTCTCTTACTTGATTTTCAAAATCCTTTTTGAGTTCTTCCATGGCCTGAGACGAATTCATAGTTTTCTTGGAGGCTTTGGATGTAGGAACTTTTACTTGTGCAAGAAACAGTAAGGAGGCTGACATTTCTGAATCCAAGAATACTTGGTAGTAAAGCATGAGAAGACTGGAAAGGTAGTGGACAGAGCCAAGATGATGGAGAAAAGGCAGGGGATCACCTGAGCTCTCCCTGGTTCCTCTCCAAATAACTTGAATGGCTCAAAACAAATTCTGGAGTGGCAAACAACTCTGGTTGTGTTTTATCTTCCTTGCCATCAAAGTAAGTTTCTATAGTCAGAGGGTTTTTTTTTCATTGTTTTCTAATTTTACCAGCCTATTATCTGACTTTTTAATTCTTTGTTAGGGTAGAGTTCTGCTTCCAGTGTGGAGGGTGAACTGTCCTAAGCTTCAGGGGTTTTGGATTCAGAAATGTCAGCCTCCTTACTGTTTCTTGCACAAGACACTCAATCCCCCAACTATGGGCACTTCACTGGTTGTTCCCCATTCCTGTAACTTTCTCCTTGCTCTTTTCAACTTGCCAGCTTCCCCAGCTTCCCTCAATCCTCAGCTAACATCCTACCTTCTTCAGGAAGTCTTTTCCAGGCCTCCTTAATCTAAATGTCTTTGATATTACTTCCATTTTGTCCTGAAAAGCCTTGTTTGTACTTTTTCTTTTTCTCTTTCTTTTCTTTTCATTTCTTTTGTGGGAGGGCATATTCTCTTCCCCATTAACCTGTGGGCTCCTTGAGAACAGGGATTCCTTTGGTCTTTTTTTTTTGTATCCCCAGAACTTAGCATAACGCCTGGCATGTTGTAAGCAACTTAATAAATGCTTATTCACTGCCTAGCCAAGGTTGCTATTATAAATTTGGGTTGAAGGGAAAGGCTCCTAACCAAATATTACAATGTCATAAACAACTTAATCTGTCAGTTGCCAAGAAAACAAGAAAACACGCACCTTTACTTGTTGCCAAGATGTTTGCACTATTTCCATCTCATCAAATATCAAAAGCCCAGTCAACTCAGTTGGAATTTAACGTGAAATTTAATCTCGGACAAGGAAGCTCTACATAATAGGAACTCAGAGTTCCATATACAATTCTCTCTGTTTTGTAATGTATATGGAAAAATGTTCATTTAATTTAGTGTTTGTTAAGTTCAGAATAAAAAAAGTAAAATGGGATAAAGATTATGCCAATGAAACACACCACCACTCCTTCACACCCTTCCCTTTCCAAAGATTTAGTCTCAGGAAGCAGTTTTATGAACTGAAAAGACTACAGAGAATTTTGAGAAAAAGTCTGATACTTTTATCCCACCATGCACAATAAAATAATCAACAAAATGCACTTCACAAGTGTGTTCAATAGGGTATTTAGACAGGCATACTGGATAGAGCACTTGTCCTGGAGTCAGGAAGACCTGAGTTAAAATGCTACCTCAGATACCGACTAGCAGTGTGACCCTGGGCAAGTCACTTAATCCTGTCTATTTCAGTTTCCTCATCTGTAAAATGAGCTAGAAAAGGAATGGTTAACCACTCTAGGATCTTTGCCAAGAAAATCCCAAATGGGGTCACAAAAAATAAGACATGACTGAAAAGATGGAACAGCAACAAAAAGTGTGTTCATTCTTCTTGATGCAAGGTAGAGTAGCAATTATCTCTCCCTATCAGACTAAAAGTTCTTATAGAGATGATGATAATTTATTCCTTTTCTGATGACCCATTGAGCCTAGCATTATGCTATATATACCAATAATTCATGTAAATAATTATATTTGATTATATATTAGTTATGTATAAACCAATGATAAGGGTATTAATAAATAATATTATAAAAATAGCATATTTATATATAAAGTAAATAAAATATAAATAATGTTAAATAATAAAAAATAAATACTAAATAAAGCTATAGCTGACAATGTTGGGAGCCAAGAAAAATAAGATTTTACCCCCAAAAAACGATTTGGTAAGTCTTTTCGGAGAGTACTAAAATCCCACTAGGATATGTTCCTTATAAATGCAGTTCTGAAAGTTATTGCCTCAGAGACTTGCCTAAGATGTCACTATGTGTCAGAGGCAGACTTGAACCCAAAAAGCAGATTTGTACCTGCTACCTCACATTACCTCTCAATTAATAATATGAACATGACATCTAACCTTGAGGAACAATTTATAGTCCACAGGGACTTGAGCTCTTCATCCACGCCCATTTTTGTGTTCAGGCACATGGTTTATACCGAACTCTGTAATAAGGAGCCTGACCTCTTATGAGAGGGAACTGGTGTCTTATTCTCATATTCTTTGGCTCATTAAACCCACACTGTAGCATCCAATTTTGTGATTTACATCTGGGACTAATCAAAAAAGGGAAAAGTAAAAATATTCAGTGTGTTTAATATATATATATATATATATATCAGTTATAGGTCATGTAATTATTCCTACATAAAATAGAAATGATAAACATAAAAGATTCACACCAAGTATTAACAGAATGAAATAAAAAGAATTCAGTAATTTAGCCTATATTTTTTCTTAAAATCTACTAGGAATCTGATACTCAAACCTCATTTTATGAAAAAAAAAAACAGTTTTCATGATTATTAATTAGGCATTTTGCATTTCACCTTGACTCTGCACTATCCAAACTCCCACTTTATGTTTGCTGGTAAAACAGTTGGATGTGAACCAGTTCTTTTGCTGATAGCCCTCCCTTCCAAGGGCTTTGGAGTGATTGCCACAGATTTCTCCCTTGCTACCACTGAAGGACCCTCAGATTCCTTAAGCTGACAAGGTCACTTCCATGCCTAGACATATCTAGCTAATAATTCAGCTAAGATCATGAAAGAACAAAGACAAAAAGTCAGTCCAAGTGCTGCCTAGGTTTGTCTGAGTGGGACATATACATTAGATGCCATGTAATTATGACCATAAGGAGGCTAGAAGGAGGAAAGAATAAAGCATTTCCCTCTTGGGAAGTGGCTCAAAATAGTCATGACACAATTCATAGCTGTAAGGGAAGAGAGAGGCAGAAGGGGGTAGTCTCTTCCTTTTAAATGTCCACTGAACCATCTGCTCTGCAGCCAATAAGAGAATCTTCATCAGTTTCAAGTGCAGACCTCTGATAATGATCCATGGGATGGCCCATATAGGCCAATTCAATCTTGCATCACATATAAGACCATTTCAACAGAGGGTGGGATGGGTAGGGAACAAGACTTGAAGTGAGACAAACATTAGGACAGTTTGAACTCTGTCAAGGAGGTCACCACCAAACTTTGGGGTGGGGGGAAGGCAGTGTAGTTGTGTGGATCTGGATACAGTCAGGCTGTACTGAAAAGGAGTTCATATGGGGTTCAGGATTATGGGGTGGGGTAAAAGAAGCATGACATCTGGCAACTTCCATTTTAACTGTTCAGTTTTGCTTTTTAGATGCTAAGCTCAGTTACGTCAGTTGAAGGAAATGAAATGTTGTCAAAATGCAAATGTTAGCTTATTTGAAGATTACTCAATCTTTCAAAAGTCTTCATTTTAAACCATTTTGTCTTCTCAATTTTGGTGCCCTGGGATAAAGCTTTAGTCACCTCAACTTAGTTGCATTTTTTAAAAAATCTTACATTTCCTTAGGAGAGGCTAAAGGAGCTGGGAACAACTAAAACTAGGCTTCCTAGTGGATAATGTGCTAAACCTCCATTCAAGAATGCCTGAGTTCCGATCTCATCTCACACACTTTTAATATTATACACATTTAATAAATGTGTGCTGATGTATTGTATTGCATTTCATTTTTTCACCGTCACTCCCCTGCTCAATAAATTCCAATGACTCCCTATTGCCTGTAGGATAGCATTTAATCTCACTTTTTAATAATTAATTCACTTTAGCTTTTAAAGTACATAACTACTTGGCTACAACCCATCTTTTTAGTCTCACTTTCCAGTGAGACAGGACCCTGGGCACAAGATCCTGGGCAAGCCCCTCCATCCCTCTCCACCTCATTTTCCTCCACTGTGAAATGAGGAAGATAACAGCATGTACTTCACAGGATTATTATGATGACAGAGTAAGATAATAAATTTTAAGTGTTTTAAAACCTTAAAGTTCAATGAAAACCTCAGCTATTATTATAAATCTGGGAAGAGAAATTCTCCCAGAGGAAGAATTCAGAGAAAAACATCGAGTTAAGAGAGACACAAATAGGTTTCCTCTCTCTAAAAGAGCAAAACCAGAAATCACTTTTGTATCTGGAATAGCAGTAAATAATCTCTTTCCCCAGCGATACAAGCAATAAGCAAGGAGGGAGCCAGTCCCCAGCTTTGAACAGAATGACTTCCAAGGGTAAAGTCATGCTTTAATGTGTTCAGCTCCCAGCACTCCCTGTTCAGAAGCAAACACCTGCGGCAGGATGACAGAAATGCGGGGAGGGCATGTAATGAGACCGATGACATGCCCTGTTCAATGTTTTAAGAATTAATTTACAGGGAAAACGAATCTTCACCCAGAGAGAGTAGATCATCGCAGTGGATAATTGACTTGTAGCTTACCAGCCATAAACTATGCTGCCCAGTTTAAGTCCGTGCGGAGGTGACTATCAGAGGCATTACTCGTTGCTATTTGGAATTCATAACTCACTTTGAAACTATTCTAAACACCACCATATAGGCTTCTATAAATAAAGCAAAGAGACGGGTAGCAAGAAGACTTTAAAGGTTGAGAAAGAAGAGTAGACAGAATAAAATATTTTTAAGTCTTAACTAGCACATGTTTGGGGCAGCCCACAAGTCTATAGGGGCACTTTATTTGACTTCTCTCTATCTCCATTTCTATAAATCACTGAATCTAAAAGGGTTTATTGAGTACCTGCAATGCACCAGGCACTGGGCGAGGTACTGGGGATAGAAATGCAATGAGTGAAATAATTCCTACTCAAAGAGTCTTACCTTGGAAAATAGAAAACAAAAAGTTAATGTTTGTTGTTTTAGTCATTTTTCAGTCATGTCTGAGTCTTTGTGATCCCATTTGGGGTTTTCTTGGCAAATATACTGGAGTGGTTTGCTATTTCCTTTTCCAACTCCTTTTATAGATGAGGAAACTGAGGCACATAGGGTTAAGTGACTTGCCTAGGATCACATTGGTAGTAACTGAGTTGATATAATGATAAGTTAATATATAAGCATATAAAGATGAGGATGATAATTATAATACCAGCTAGCATTAAGTTATGACTTTAAGATTTGAAAAACATTCTACACCTATTATCCTCTTAGCAACCTTATCTAATAGATGAGGCTGCTAAGGCTGAAGTAAGTTAAATGACTTGTCCTGAGTCACAGAGCTACAAGTGTCTGGGGAAGAATTCTAACTCAGGGCTTCTTGACTCTAAGCCCAATATATCATCTATTGTCCCACCCATGCAAAGAAAATAAATACAGATAAGTACCAAGTAATTTAAAAAATTAACCAGCTGGGAGAATGGGGAAGACTTCCTTTTTATTATTATTATTATTTTAGTGTTCTACAATCACTTCCTTAAAATTAAGATTTTATCCTCTTCCCATCTTTCCTCCACTACCCCCCTCCCTCCCTGTGACAGCATACAATTCTGTATAGGTTCTACATATACTTTCCTATTGAATACATTTTCACGATAATCATTCTATGTAGTCGCACTAAAATAAATGGAAGAAATCATGTAACAAATCAAAACAAAATACACTAAAATCCACACACATACAAATATGATCTGCTACATTCTGCAAATGACTTCCATATTTCTTTCTCTGAGTATGGAAGACATTTTGACTTAGAATACCACCATTGGGATTTTTTTTTTTAGTAAGTTCTTGTGTTATTACGAAGTTCCAAGTCTACCAGAAAAAGCTCTCGCACACTGTGGTCGTTGCTATGCACAAAGTTCTCCTGGTTCTGCTCCTTTCACTCAGCATCAAATCATATAAGTCCTTCCAGGCCTCCCTGAAGTCTTCTTGTTCATCATTTCTTATGGTGCAATAGTACTCCATTACATTCATATACCATAATTTATTCAGCCATTCCCCAATTGATGGGCATCCCCTTGATTTCCAGTTCTTGGCAACCACAAAGAGTGTTGCTATAAATATTTTTGTACATGTGGGACCCTTTCCCATTTTTATGATTTCTTGGGGATACAGTCCTAGTAGCGATATTGCTGGGTCAAAGGGTATGCACATTTTTGTAGCCCTTTGGGCATAGTTCCAAACCATTCTCCAGAATGGTTGGATGAGCTCACAGCTCCACCAACAATAAATTAGTGTTCCACATCCTCTCCAGCATTTATCATTTTCTGGTTCTGTCATGTTTCTCAATCTTATAGGTGTGATGTGCTACCTCAGAGTTGTTTTGATTTGCATCTCTCTAATCAGTAGTGATTTAGAGCACTTTTTCATGTGATTATAGATATCTTTAATTTCTTCCCCTGAAAATTGCCTGTTCATATCCTTTGACCATTTATCATTTGGGGAATGACTTGTATGGTTATACATTTGAGTCAGTTCTCTATATATTCTAGATATGAGGCCTTTATCTGAGCTTTGCCATAAAATTTTTTTTTCCCAATTACTACATCCCTCCGAATTTTGGTTGCATTGGATTTGGTTGTGCAAAAACTTTTCAGTTTAATGTAATCAAAATTATCCATCTTGCATTTTATAACGTTTTCTATCACTTATTTAGTAAAAAATTCTTCCTTTCTCCATAAATCTGATAAATACACTATTCCTTGCTCCTCCTCCCTAACCCTAACCCTAACCCTAAACTTCTGCCACACTGTTAACCAGTTTTCCCAGCAATTTTTGTTGAACAGTGAGTTCTTATCCCAGAAGCTGGAGTCTTTGGATTATCAAACAGGAGGTTGCTATATTCCTTGCCTACTGTGTCTTGAGTGCCAAGTCTATTCCATTTGTCTACCCCTCCGTTTCTTAGCCAATACCAAGTGGTTTTGATAATTGTTGTTATATAATACAATTTGAGGTCTGGTAGGGCTAGGCCACCTTCCCAAGTATTTCTTTTCATTAGTCCCTTTGATATTCTGGACCTTTTGTTCTTCCAAATGAATTTTGATATTATTTTATCCAGCTCTGGAAAATACTAGAAAAAATTATCTGATAGTTTAATTGGCATGGCACTAAATAAGTAAATTAATTTAGGTAGAATTGTCATTTTTATTATATTAGCTCGGCCTACCCATGAACAACTGATGCTTTTCCACTTACTTAAATCTGACTTTATTTGTGCAAAAAGTGTCTTGTAATTGTGTTTGTATAATCCCTGGGTTTGTTTTGGCAGGTAAACTCCTAAGGATTTTATAGTGTCTACCCTAGCTTTAAATGGGATTTCTCTTTCTATCTCTTGTTGTTGGATTCTGTTGCTAATATATAGGAATGCAGAAGATTTGTGTGGGTTTATTTTGTAACCTGCAACTTTGCCAAAGTTGTTTATTATTTCCGGTAGTTTTTTACTTGAATCGCTGGGATTCTCTAAGTATATCATCATATCATCTGCAAAGAGTGATAACTTAGTTTCTTCTTTGACTATTTTTATTCCTTCAATTTCTTTATCTTGTCTAATTGCTACCGCTAACATTTCTAGTACCATATTGAATAATAGTGGTAATAATGGACATCCTTGTTTCACCCCTGACCTTATTGGAAATGCATCTAGCTTATCCCCATTGCATATAATGCTTGCTGAAGGTTTTAGGTAGATACTGCTTATTATTTTATGGAAAGTTCCCTTTATTCCTATGTTCTCCAGGGTTTTTAATAGGAATGGGTGTTGTATTTTGTCGAAAGCTTTTTCTGCATCTATTGAGATAATCATGTGGTTTCTGTAAGTTTTGTTGTTGATATGATCAATAATGCTAATAGTTTTTCTAATATTGAACCAGCCCTGCATTCCTGGTATGAATACTACCTGATCATAATGTGTTATTTTCATGATAAGATGCTGTATTCGTTTTGCTAAAATGTTGTTTAAAATTTTTGCATCTATATTCATTAGAGAAATTGGTCTATAATTTTCTTTCTCTGTTTTGTCTCTTCCTGGTTTGGGAAGACTTCCTAAGAAAGCAGTCCTTCATCTGTTTCTGACAGGAAGAGAGACAGATATGAGGAAGGAATTTGTTGTAGGCAGGAGGACTGGCCAATGCAAAGGCAAAGAGATGAGAGGTGTTGTGTCCAAAGAACAGAGAAAAGGCTGGTTTGGCTGGATTGCACATTGTGGGAAGAGGAATGATATAAAGTGAGACTAACAAGATGGTTTGGAGCCAGGTAGTTATGTACTTTAAAAGATAAAAAGAAGGGATTAAATGTTCTCCTAGAGGCAACAGGGAGTTACTGAGGTATATTAAGCAGGGCAGTGACAAGGTAAAAAATGAAATGAAATACAATATGCACACATTGAATTTAAATATGTATAGAGTACTTGGTTAGACACTAGATGTGAGGGGAGGAAAGGAGAGGTGAATATAGGTTTTTGACAATGAGCCTGTCTTCATCTAACTCACAACTTAGGATGTAGGCACTTGTATAATATAATGTAAATTATTTTTAAGGAAGTTTAATGGACTTGTTTATAATCCCTCTCTCCAAATTTCTTCTTTAACTAAGAGTAACAGCTAAGCAAAACCTCCTGACACAGAGACTAGAGATAGAGGGTATCCAGAAATTATTGGGATGTAAAAAAGCCACAGAATCACAGATATTTTAATCAGTAAAAGTTGTCTGAAGCATCTTTTTTAAAAGAAGAAGAAAAATAAAGATGGGGAAATAATAACAGCTTGCATTTATATAGGACTTTTAATTTTCTTTTAAGACTCACAACAACTTCATGACATGAGTGTTACACCCACTTTGCAGATAAAGAAACTGAGGCTCAGATGTTTTAAGTAGCTTATCCAAGAGCTAACGGTGGGGGCTGGGGGGAGGGGGGAGAAGGAGGGCAAAGCAAGATTTTAACTCCAATCTCTGACCCCAAGTCTGGCAAATATTTCAGCATGTAACACTGTTGTAAGAAGCTAGCCTTGTAGCCTCTTGTCTTCTGTAATAACTTCAGCAAGTGCCTACCATACCATTTTCCCATCCAGTTATTTTATCCCCTATTTATATCACTTTATTCCCATTAGAAATAAAATGTGCTGTAACTCCATTAAAGCATATTTTCAAATTTTTGTGAAGGAAAAATGACATTCATATTCCTTTTACTTTTGCATAGTATTGTTGAGATTTAGGGGTCCTGGGACCCTGAAATAGTGACAGGCGGGTCCTGCCCAAGTGAATTCAACCCAAGCCTTCTTTCAGCCAAAGAAAAACAAATTTTATTAATTATCTGCCATATTGGCTAGATTCTGAAGGAGTCTCACCATTGGTGATACTTCTATTAACAAGCAGGGTTGACTGAATCTGAGCAACTAGAAATGAGATGGATCTTATGTACAGAAAGACTGGGAGGGAACTCAGCCAAGCAGTCCAGGGTGACTGGAGGGGGAGTCTAGGGAGGATCTTGATGGAAGTGGCCAGTAGGCTGAGGTGACTGGAGGTACAATGCCTGGACAAAGAGAATGAGGTTTAGATAGGATCAAGGGGGAGGCAACCTAGTCCATCAGGACAATGAAGGGCTGAGCTAGGTTAAGGGTAACAGAGAACTGGGAGTAAGCGATAATGAAAGGCCAGTTGAGAGAATTATAGCCTCAAGCAACTGCCAGAGACTTGATCAAGTAGGAAAATTCAAGGAGAATTCAGGGGATGGGGTGTTTCCAGAGCCTGTACCCTGTCAGTATGTGATTTATATGCTACTCAAGATTCAGAAAAGTTGAAAAAAATACCTCATGTCTTTTGATGCCTTTTCCCAAAGAAAGTAGCTGCTTCTAGCTGCATTAGCTTTAGGAATAGCACCTCTTTACACTGCGGGGATTGTTTCGAAGGGAGCAGGAAGTCCATTCTCAGGATCATTATTGATTTAGCTTTCTTGCCACCTGTGGCGCAAAAGGTTAACTTTATAAAAAAAAAAAAATCTTTCTGATTTAGTTGCTATAGTGAATTCTGAGGAGACAGCATTTTTTCTGAATTTGTATTCTTTTTTAACTTTAGGAATTGTTTCCTCTTTAATCTCATTATGTTATCTTTTATAGAATTTTATAGTCCACATTGCCTCATTGCAGACTCTAATCCCAAGCCTGAATCACCGAACTGGACTGAACTAGACATGGTTCAGGATAATTACACCATAACAAATCTTTTAGGGTAGCTAGATGGTAAAGTGGATAGAGTGCTAGGGCTGGAGTTAGGAGCACTCAAATCTGGCCTCAGATGCTTACTAGCTGAGTGACCCTGGGCAAGTCACATAACCCCTTTCACCTCAGTTTCTTCATCTATAAAATGAGTTGAAGAAGGACATGGAAAACCATTTCAGTGTCTTTGCTAAGACATCCCAAGTGGGGTCATCAAGAGTTAAACAAAACAGACTCATAACAACACTAAAAGCAAACCTGTTAGAAGCCACTGCCATAAAGCCTCCATTTTCAGCACCAATGATAACCAATGAAATAAATGTGACAACCATTTTTCTATAATATTGGAGGGGGGTTCAGAGTGAAAATTTCAAAAATGAAAAAGTCTCTACCCTCAAGGATTTTGTATTTTTTTCTAGACTATTAGGTAGCCCAGTGTCTACAAAGTCCTTTCCTCTGAAAGCATTGTCTTTCACTGCCCCAACAGATGTTGTGAGAAAAGGATTGTTCAAGATGCTCCAAGACTGAGGCGAGAGTGAGAAAAAAAGGACCACACTAAGACTGATGAGTCTTTGTGAATGCTTTTTTAGCAAATAATAGAGCCTCTTCTACACAACTAGAATCAACTAGAAATTCCACACATGCTCCAAAGTCTACTAAAGGCATTTTCTATCTACATCATCACCACTCTTCCTGAAGAAAGCTTCCTAGGGATCCCCCGTATCTATTAGAGGCTCTTTGTACATATACTCATCCCTGTTACATCTGCAAAATGTGGAGCTTGATCTTGATGACTTTTAAGGACCATTTTAATTGGAAAGCTCTGGGGGCAGAAAAAGAATATAAACTCTGTTAGAAGAGACTACTTTGTGTTATGTTTTTGTTTTGGTATGCCCACCACTAAGTCAAGGCACATTGCTATGAATAATGCATTGAAGAAATGGTCACTTTCACCTCTGGGAAGGAAAAAGTGTATTATAAGTGTGCCTCAATGGAAGGATTCAGAAACTATAACCTCAAGTCCCAAATCTGCCACTTACCGCCTATGAGAATCTCAGGAGAATCATGTCCCATCTCCTGGTCTCAGTTTCCTTATTTGTAAAATGAGAGGGTTGGACTCCATGATCTCCAAGTCTCCTTTCAAAGTTATGGTCCTTTGAAGGTGTAGGAATCATGTGTAGGTGGAACCCAAGTTGCAATTTAAAAGAAGACAGAATTTTCAAGAGATGGAAAAGGGAAATGAGTGGGCAGAGTTGATTTTATGCATGGGGATGAAATAAACCAAGACACAGAGATGAGAAAAGTCAGAAAGACAATGAAAGATAACCAGACTGTTGCCTGGGTTAGCATATAGTTAGAACCAAATTACAGAGTTGTTCCATTAGACTTCATTAGGCAAGCAATGGTAAGTCTTTGAATTTTTTGAACAAAATAGTAACATGATCCCAGATGTCAGAAGTTACTCAGATAACTGCAGAATAATTGGGATAGGATCTTTGTTTATGTGGGGTGTGTGTGTGTGTGTGTGTTTACAGACATACACACATATCACACAGAGATTAATGTTATGTGCATGTTGATATGATTTACAAATGTACCTTGTAGCAAAATTAAGAGGATGAGCCTCAACATGTAAGCAGGAATAAGTCACTCACATTTGTAACTCACCCCTCAGCTTTTTATTGAACTCATTCCTATATTTAAACTCATCACCCCGAGTTGTAGGGTAATATAGAGGCATGCATAGAAAATAGGTGCTTAATAAAAGCCTATTGAACTGAACTGAAATGAAGTAGGCACATCTAGGAGATCTAGAATTCAATGGAATAGGAAACAGGTGGTACAGTGGAAAGAGCACTGGCTTTGAAATCAGAGAATTTGGGTTCATTACCTTCCCCTCCCTGCCTGCTACATGTGTAACCTTGGGCATGCCATTTAAAAATAACATGATAGTAATAGTTAGCACTTATATAGTACTTTAAGGTTTGCAGAGGGCTTTACATCATGTTATTTCATTTATCCCACATGAAAAATATCACTTATTTAATGAACCAAAATAACCTTCCTTATACATAATTCCTTATAGCTCTCTATATATTAAGTTATATAATCTTTTTAGAATTAAACAAATATCAAAACTGCTAAATATATAATTCATTAACAATTAAATCATTAACAAAGGCAGGAGTAATTCTTTATAGTATTTAAGCTAAGAGAAAAATCTCTTCCAGATATATTTCAAATCTTCAGTATAAGTGAAAACACAGTCTCATGCATTTTAGTTCATTTAGAATGTTGAAAAAAGTCTTCATAAGAATCCACTTTATCTTTCTCACAAGGTAAAGCTTTTGAGCATTTCATAAAGACATAATAGACATAAACTGTCTTCATAAAACACTTCTTTCTCTTTCTCTTCTCTATAGCCATGACAGGAAAACAGTATCTTCATTTTTTCATGAACCATCACTTTAGAGGTCTTTCTCCAGGCTCACTGCCTATAAAATTCTCTTCATTTCTTCATTAAAAAATAACAGTTGAAGAATCTCTAATCAAAAGACTTTCATCATCCCGTTCTTTCTTCTTCACAATTTCTCTCCACCCATTTTCTTTTCTTTTTTAATATAAATTTATTTATTTAACTTTTTACAATCATTTTCACAAAATTTTGGGTTCCAAATTTTCTCCCCATTTATCCCCTCCCCCCACCCCAATACACCAAGCATTCTAATTTTCCCTATCACCAATCTGCCCTCTCTTCTATCATCCCTCCCTTCTCTTGTCCCCATCTTCTCTTTTGTCCTGTAGGGCCAGATGACTTTCTATTCCCCATTAACTGTATTTCTTATTTCCTAGTAACAACAATGCTAAACAATCGTTCCTAAAATTTTGAGTTCCAATTTCTCCCCATCCCTCCCTCCCCACCCATTCCCTTTGGGAAGGCAGGCAATTCAATATAGGCCCTATTTGTGTAGTTTTGCAAACGACTTCAATAATAGTCGTGTTGTGTAAGACTAACTGTATTTCCCTCCATCCTATCCTGCCCCCCATTGTTTCTATTCTGTCTTTTGATCCTGTCCCTCCCTGAGTGTTGACTTCAAATTGCTCCCTTCTCCCATTGCCCTCCCTTCCATCATCCCTCCCTCCCTGCCTATCTCCTTCTCCCCCACTTTCCTGTACTGTAAGATAGGTTTTCATACCAAAATGAGTGTGCATTTTACTCCTTCCTTTAGTCGAATGTGATGAGGGTAAACTTCATGTTTTTTTCCTCAGCTCTCCTCTTTTTCCCTCCACTAAAAAGTCTCCTGCTTGCCTCTTGAATGAGATATAATTTGCCCCATTCCATTTCACCCTCTTTCCTCCCACTACATTTCTCTCTCACCATTTACCTTAATTTCTTTTAAGATATGGTCCCATCCTATTCAATTCACTCTGTGCTCTCTGTCTCTGTGTGTGCGTGCATGTGTGTATGTGTGCATGCATACACGCATGTACATGTGTGTGCGTGTGTGTGTGCATGTGTGTATGTGTGTGTGTGGTCTCACCAACTACCCAGATACTGAAACGTTTTAAGAGTTACAAATATTGCCTTTCCATGTAGGAATGTCAACAGTTCACCTTTGGTAAGTCCCTTATGACTTCTCTTTACTGTTTACTTTTTCATGCTTCTTCTCGTTCTTGTGTTTGAAAGTCAAATTGTCTTTTCAGCTCTGGTCTTTTCATCAAGAATGCCTGAAAGTCCTCTGTTTCATTGAAAGACCATATTTTCCTCTGAAGTATTATACTCAGTTTTGCTGGGTAGGTGATTCTTGGTTTGAGTCCTAGTTCCTTTGACTTCTGCAATATCCTATTCCACGCCCTTCGATCCCTTAATGTAGAAGCTGCTAGATCTTGTGTTATCCTGATGGTATTTCCACAATACTGGAATTGTTTCTTTCTAGCTGCTTGCAATATTTTCTCCTTGACCTGGGAATTTTGGAATTTGCCCACAATGTTCCTAGGAGTTTCTCTTTTTGGACCTCTTTCAGGCGGTGATCGATGGATTCCTTCAATACTTATTTTGCCCTCTGGTTCTAGAATCTCAGGGCAGTTGTCCTTGATAATTTCATGAAAGATAATGTCTAGGCTCTTTTTTTGATCATGACTTTCAGGTAGTCCCATAATTTTTAAATTGTCTCTCCTGGATCTATTTTCCAGATCAGTTGTTTTTCCAATGAGATATTCTCTTCCATTTTTTCATTCTTTTGGTTTTGTTTTGTGATTTTTTGGTTTCTCAGAAAGTCATTAGACTCCATCTGTTCCATTCTAATTTTGAGAGAACTATTATCTTCAGTGAGTTTTTGAACCTCTTTTTCCATGTGGCTAATTCTGCTTTTGAAAGCATTCTTCTCCTCATTGGCTTTTTGAACCTCTTTTGCCAATTGAGTGAGCCTATTTTTCAAGGTGTTATTTTCTTCAGCATTTTTTTGGTTCTCCTTTACCAAGGTATTGACCCATTTTTCATGCTTTTCTTGCATCTCTCTCATTTCTCTTCCCAGTTTTTTCCTCCACCTGTCTAACTTGATTTTTAAAATCCTTTTTGAGCTCTTCCATGGCCTGAGCCCACTGGACATCCACCTAGGATGTCTGGGATACAGAGGCCCCGAC
The DNA here is from genome assembly GCA_023548195.1 of Bettongia penicillata ogilbyi. Taxonomy (NCBI): domain Eukaryota; kingdom Metazoa; phylum Chordata; class Mammalia; order Diprotodontia; family Potoroidae; genus Bettongia; species Bettongia penicillata. Next base: position 3,777,904 of record JAJHZJ010000448.1, read on the forward strand.
CTCCATGTCTTTCCCTGATGGCAAGCATTGTACTTCCTCATCAGAAATGAAAGGAGGAAGGAACATCTCTTCCGCAAAAAAGTAGCTCTCTATGGTCTTATTTTGCTTCCTTTTTCTGGGCATTTTCCCAGCCAGTTACTTGACTTCTGAGATTCCTGTCCATACCCGCCTAGATCCGCCCAGCTAGTGCTTGGGGTCTGAGATTCAAATGCTGGTTCCCAGCCTCAGGGCTTTCCGCAGCTGGAGTGGCTGCTATTCAATGTGAGCTTAAGTTTTCTGGTGCTTGGTTGGGGGCAGGGTCACCTCCCAGGCTCAGTTCCCTCAGGGGGTTTATGCAGAGACCTTCGCTATTGGAGCTCCTGCCTGCTCCAGGAGTCCTAGGCCGCCACTGCCTCTGCCGCTGCCTCCCAAGGGGGCCTGAGCCACGGAGACACCCCGCTCCCCTCTTGGCCAACCTAGAAGTCTCCCTCACTGACCTGTAGAGCCTGTGGGTGGAGGGACCTTCTTGGTCGCCAGAGATTCCGTCCCTGAAGCCTGCTCGGATCTGCTCCTCTGGGGCTGTGCAGCCAGGGCAGCGCAGGGGTGAGTGCGATGGACCCCTGGGGATGGCTTTCCAGGGCTCTCTGGAATGGAAATCTCTTCCACTGTGTTTCTGCGTGGGTTCCACTGCTCCAGAATTTGTGGGGAGTTCTTTTTACAGGAAATTTATGGGTTGTGCATTTGGAGCTAGCATACGTGAGTCTTTCTACTCTGCCATCTTGGCTCCTCCCACCCATTTTCAGTAACTCCTTTTTTTTTAGTTTTCTCAAGAACTTCTAGCCCCAAGTGTCAAATCTTTAAAGATTCCATTTGACTCTTAAAGCTAAAGTAATTGTTACTATAGCTATTGTAGGAGAGCCTTTTGAAACAGGGATTATCTGCGCCTTGTTCCTATAGATACAGGATTAAAAGATATGGATAACTTACTATATGGATAACCTCTATTATTAGGATAACCAGAAAAAAATGTATTCTTTGAAGTAGTGAAGAAAGAAGTCAGTCTCTCTCCACCAGTCATCCATCTCCTCTCCAATACAATCTACACACAAATGTTAAAATTATTTCCATGGTACAGACTTGACTCTTCTTCACTGTTGCCATATTTTTCCTATAATAAAACAGAAAGACTTTAGCTCTGACAACCTGGCACCAACTTACATTTGCAAACCTATTTCACATCATTCCCCTTCAAACACTCTATCTTCCAGTCAAACCGGAGTATGAATTGTCCCCAAAGTCAACTTTCATCTCCCATCTCCTTGTGTTTGTCCAAGTCTGAAATAATTCCCTCCTTATCTCCAGGTTCCTCCAGACTCAGCTCAGACACCATCCATTCCACAAAGCCACCCTAAGGTCCCCAGTTGTTTGTGATGTGTATCTCCTCAAATCATCTTGTATTTACTGCTTTATGTTCATGTTACAACACTTCAGACCAAAATGAGTTAATATTCTTGAAGGCAATGACAGTTTTATTTTTGTTTTTGTAATCCTACCAAACCCAGTTCATTCTGAAGCTCATAGATTGAACCACAATAGGTCCCTGCCCAAAACTCTATTTAATTTATGGCTGTATTTTGGGCCCTCCTGGCTTAGAGTGAATGTAATGGTAACAGTTTCTCTTTGGAACACAAACCCTGAGGCTCTTCCCCTCCAAGCTTGATTTTTTTCTTTTTTTCTAATTAAAGGGGCCATCCCTTGACTCACTTCTTAAAGAGGCTTATTCACTGAATGGGTGTTACCTCACTCTAAGTGAGTACATGTGAAAAGGCCTTAGACTAAAAAGGCTAGGGTCTCCCATTGCATCCTAGGCCCAGTCATCCTGATGAATATCAGGTCACTGGATCCAAATGATCCTCCAATTTGGAGGAGAAAGTGAGGCTAGTGACCTGCACAACCCTCCCTCACGCAAATCAAAGTCAACTGCAAGTAATGTCATCATTACTCTGATGCCGTGGTTCTCTATGAAAACAAAGGACAAACACCACAAGCATAGAAAATAGGTGCTTTATTAAAGCATGGAGTATGCATATCTATGAGATCCAGAACACATTGACGTAGGGAACAAGTGGTACAGAAGTCTTGGACTCAACACCTCCTCCTCCATGCCTACTACATGTATGACTTTGGCTATGCCATTTAAAAATAATATTAATAATAGCTAGCATTTGTATAGCATTTTAAGGCTTGCAAAGGGCTTTATGTTTGTTATCTCATTTGTCCCATAGAACAGCGCTGTGGGGTAGGTGCTATACCATCCCCTCAGGAAACTGAGGCAGAGGGTAAGGGACTTACCCAGGGTCCCAAGGCTAAGTGTCTGACCCAAGACTCAAACTCAGGTCTTCTTACACCAATGCCAACACCCTTTCCACTGCATCTTTCCTCCTTTTCCTTGGATCTCAATTTTCTCAAGTGTAAAATGAGGAGGTTGGACAGAATGACATAAGCAATCTCTGACAATTCTGAAACTATGACCTTAATGAGGTTATAATGAGCTCCCTGTATCCATGAAATTTTCCATCTGCAAAGTTCCATCTGCAAAAAAGCATCGCTGTCTATTACTGATCATTTTCTAAGAGTTACTACTGGGTATTGTCCTACTCAGGGGAATCATCTCCTTCAGGAAAGATCAGTAACAAAAATAGAATAGATTTATGTGGCAAAAAATCATATAAAGTACTTCCAAGTGACATAGTTCTGTGGACTCCAGCAAGAGTGAACATACCAGAGATTCTCAGCCCTTTTTGAGGGCTCCCAAGTGCTGTGATAAATATAACCCATGAAACCTAATAGCCACATTTTAAAGAGCAAAACTTTAGAGTGTGAGTATATTTCAGTCCTGGCAAGAATTACAGCAAAGTCAATGTACCTCAGTTATAGTCTGTCCACTTATGAGGGAAAGGATGGTCCTTCCCCCCAGGAATATTGCATCAAGTAGAACCCCTGGGTACTCAAGTCTTTAATCAAGGGGTCTGTAAAACACCAGCAGCAACTGAGATATTCTTTGGTCACTTACATAAGTCACAAACATTAAGATTTTGAAATAAAAGGTGTCCCAAAAGCCTTAATGCCGTTTTAAGTTATTAGAATTTAAAATATATATACAGACTTGAAGCTATTAGAACTCAAAACAGCAGTAAGACTTTGGGGAGAGCCTGTATAATTCAGTTTAGTCACAGTGCGAGGAGTCGAATGATCTAGGTGCAGACTGTGGTTCTACTATTTACCACCTATGTGACTTTGTACATCACTAAGCTTCTCAGTTTCCTAATCTGAAAAATGAGGGCTTAGTTTCGGACATCCTTTCCAACCCTAAATCAATCATACTTAAGATAATTCTTTCAAGAAGCACTTTCAGGTTAAATGAGGTAGCTGACGATGACCTCTGAGCCTGGAGTCAGGAAGATAGGAGTTCAAATTTTACCTCAGACACTTACTGGCTATTTGAAGTTGGCTTGATTTCATCGTGTGCTAAATGGGGATAATAAGAGCACTTACCTACAAGGGTTGTTGTGAGAATCAAATGAGATAATATTTGTAAAATGCACAATGCCCGATACATAGTACAAATATTAACTATTATTAGATATCTTATTAGATGAGGGATAGCAAATCATAGTGGATACAGGAAGTAGAGGTAATTAAGGACGGGGCCTGAGATGTCATTAATATGAGGAGCTCCCATATTAATTTCCATAAATATGAGAAAACTCTACCAATGACAGTTCATTGGACTAGGACTCAAGAAGGAAAGTGGTGAAGGTGGGGAGGAGAAAAGGGTATAGGGATAGGACCTATGATTGTACTAATAGAACTCCCAGATAAGAAAACTCCCTCTACTAACACTAGTATTACCTTCTCTGCAAGTTATGGTCTTGGAAAATTATTTTGGGGGCAGCTAGGTGGTACACTAGATAGAACACTGACCCTGGAGTCAGGAGGATCTGAGTTCAAATCCAGCCTCAGATATTTGACACTTAGTAACTGTGTGACCCTGGACAAATTATTTAACCCCAATTGCCTGACCCAAAAGAAGTTGTTTTGGGGCACTAAGAAGTTCACTGATTGTGACATGCTTAAGGTCACACAGTCAGAATGGGTCAGAGGCAGGATTCTCAGCCAAAAATTCCTGGCTTTGAAGCCAGCTCCCTGGATATGATGTCATGTTACCTCTATGGAATAAGTTAGACTGCTTCAAATCTTGCTCCTGAAACTTTCTAGCTATGTAACCTTGAATAAGTCACTTAAACCTTATGAATCTCCGATTTGTTTTTTCTCTGTAAAATAAGCTAAGAATACCTGGTGCTCTTGAGTCAGAGGACATGAATTCAAATCTCTCCTCTGGCACTTTCTACAGACGTGACTTTGGACAAGTCATTTGACTTCTCTCAATCTCAGATTCCTCATCTGTAAAATGATTAGATGGCCTATGAGGTCCCCTACAGACCTAGATTTGTGATCCTAGTATATATATCCAATAGATACTCAATGGGGCTGTTGTTAGGACCAAATGAGAATATATTTAGAGTTTAAAGGGCTTGACAGATTGCAGGCCTTATTAGGAGGTGCTCAGAATTCTAATTTGATTGTTAAAACAAATCTTTGCCAAGATAATGACTTCAATTTTTGATTCCCAAGGTAGTGTTCAAAATTCCTGAGATACGGAGGAGAGAAGAGAGCTGAAGCAAGGGGGAAAGGAGATACTGAGGCAGATCCAGGCAGGATGATGATGATAGCAATAGCAATAGATGATTATGATAAGAAAGAGATGCAGGAAGAGGAGAAAAAGGAGGAGAAAAGGAGAAGGAGGAGAAAGAACTGGGGGGAAAAGGATGATGATGATACAGCAATTTAAACTCCAAAAAGTGCTTCTACATATATTATCTTATTTGATAAGGAAACATAGTCCATTTAAAATTTGTAGGGTAACTGAAATTTTTTGTCTGACTTTTTTGAGCTCACTTAGAGTTTTCTTGGCAAAGATCCTGAAGTGCCAGAGGAGAGATTTGAATTCATGTCCTCTGACTCAAGAGCACCAGGTATTCTTAGCTTTATTTTACAGAGAAAAAATCTTTGCCATTTCCTTCTCCAGATCATTTGACAGATAAGGAAACTGAGGCAAACAGAGTTAAGTAACTAGCCCTGGGTGACACAGTTAATAAATGTCTGAGTCAGGACTTTAATTCACAAAGTTCAGTCTTCCTGACCCCATGCCCAACAACCTAGTCAATGCATTACCTAGCTGCCCTGCCTATTACACAAAGAAATTACACAAGCGGCTATAGTCTCTCTAGAATGTTTTCATAACACTTCTTTAACCTTCTATCAAGTTTTAAATGGGGGTAGGACAATACAGAAATTTTTTAAGCTGAGCAATATATCCTGCAACCAGCTGCCAGGGAGGCTGAGGCTGGAGGATTTCTTACGCTCCAGAATGCTGATCTACAGTGGGCTGATCCCAGGGTACCTGAGAGCCAACAAGAGCCTAGTTAGGAGATCCAATTGTTAAATTTTCGGTGAGCAAGATACAAATTAGAGCTCCATTTATTATTCTGTAGACTTGTCTAGACTTTAGAAAGTCATGGAGAAAATGTTAAACATGTAAGCATGTTGTACCTCTTTGGAGAATCAGAGGGGCTATAAAGGCTACTGACCATTTTTGGTCATTATCAGATGAGAGAATGGATGTGCTTTGTCACCCCTAAAGCTTCTCCTGTAGAATATTTGCACATCCTCCTTCCAGAACTTTCCCATTAAAATTGCCCTCTATCAATTCTGTACATATCTTGTATGCAACTAGACTGACATGCCTGTCTCCACTATTAAAATCTATGCTCCTGGAGGGAAGGGACTCTGTATTCTTTAGTGTCTCTAGCATTTAGTAGAGTTCCTGGCAGATAGAAAGCACTTAATAAATACTTGTCAACTGATTATAAATGATAGCTATCATTGCAATTAATAAGGAAACTTTCAACAGTCACTAATCAGAACACACCAACTCAGATTTGCATCTTGGAAGTCCTATTTTCCCATTCTGGTTTTTTAAAAAAATATATATTCAGTTGAGACTTAGTTAATTTACATTTGATAAAACTAAAGAGGAAAACAATACACTTCTTAACTAGACATTATTACAAAGGTACGATCTTGTATTAATAAAGAACTTAGTGACAACAAAAAAAGAGACTTTCTTCCCAGTTCAGACTTTTTCACCCTAAGGTCTCAGATAGAAATCTAATTTGGGCAAATCCTCTCTGCCATCCTATTTTTGTTGGGATGGATCATTTTCTTTGCATCCTGTTTGAAACCCTTGTGTGGTTGTGTTGCTATGCTGACCCAACCAGCTGTCACATTCCAGGCCAGAGGTGGGTGAAGTTATTCCTGTGGATGCATCCTTCTGAAGGCACTTTGAGATTCTCTGTTTGGCAACATGTCAGTATGAGAAACTCATGCTTTGAATGTTGCAAACCTGTCACAGCATTCATGTGATACTGTAAAAAGATTACTTCCTGCTGATCAGATTTTGAGTATACAGCTCGGTCTATAGTTCTTCCTAATTTTGTGGCTAGGTCTGAAATTATATGCAGGCATTTTATGAAAAAAATCCTCTTTCTTTCTTACTGAACCTGGTACAGATGCACCAAGAGCTTTTCATATCGAGTATCCTGCCATTATGAAAGAGATTGCAAATTTGAAAATGGGGCGGTTTGCTGATCTAGAATTAGATATGGCAAGAAGTTTTAATTTCTTTTAATAAAAGTTGTGATGCAGAATCAGAGGGCATTCATAGGTTGTGACCCAAACCCCTAGGGGAAGTACTCACATTGGTGAAACCCTAGGCTCATCAAAAAAGTCATAGTTTAAAACTAACAATTTGATTTCCACACAATTTGTTAGCTTCCTTTATGGCTCAACTCAAGTGTCACCTTTTACATGAAGGTTTTCTTGATCCTTCAAGGGTTAGTATCTTACTCCCATCAATTACTTTCTATTTACATGATATATTTTTGCATCTATAACTATATACCTTATAATGATAAGGTAGATTGAGAGACTAGACGGGATCAGGAAGATCTAGGTTCGACTCATCCTTCAGACACTTTACTAGCTGAGGGACCTTGAACAAATCATTAACTTCTCTGGATATGTTTAATTGAGGCAGCTAGATGGCATGGTTCGCAGACCACACTGAAATTGGAACTGGGAAGACCTGCTTTCTAACAGTCTGATCCTAACTGTGAAGGATTTTATGAAGAGAAGGATGATATGTTTCCACATGAAGTCCTCTGGTGCCACAGCGTGGATCTGAGTTCCATTGTGTTTTAGCACTACTCTCTTTTATATTTTTGAGACCACTGTATATCCTTGTGTATATCCTTCCCTTGGCTCCTTCCTTTACTCTGGATCAATAAATCCATCTTCCCTAGTTTCTTCCACTTTGCCCTTTCTCCCATCTTGTCTGACTTTTCATGAATACAGTGATTCCACTGAAATCCCATGCTTCAGTGAGGTATATTCATAACCCTGGGTTCTCAAAGACCAAGCTAATGGAACAGAAACTGTTATAGGTCCTATAGATGGACAAGATTCAAGTAGAAGTCTTATACTACTTATCTACTATTATAAGTCTGGTGTCTGAGAATCCGCTGAGTTACCTAGGTCCAACTATACTCATCACCAAATTGATCACAGAACAGTGAAGTTTTTAATTTAAAATAATTAGTATTGTTAATACTAACCCCTCTCTACATTAGAGAGGGGTTTCTATCTGCAGCTATCTGCAGAAGGAATAATCTCAGGAGAAGGGAATAAACATGTGCAAAGTGCCTGCTATGTGCCAGGCACTGTACTAAGTGCTTTACAAATATTGTTTCATTTGATCTTTACAACAATCCTGGGAGATAGGTGCTATCATGATTCCCATTTTACAGATGAGGAAACTGAGGCAGCAATTAAGTGACTTGCCCAGGATAACACAGTTTGTAAGTGTCTGAGACAGTATTTGAAATCAGGTCTTCCACACTCCAGATCCAGAACTCTCTCCAGGTGCCACCTAACTACCTTAAACACACCAATGAAATCACAAACTATTGAAGTATGCATCCTCATCCGCAGTTATTAATATTCTCTTAATTACTGCTTGTTTTGTAATAACAAGGTCCAAGTTTTTTTTCTGAGACTTTGATATTTTCCCTTCTGTCAAACACTTCCAGAATTATAATTATTTCAGAGCTTTCAATTTTGTGTTTTCTGAGCACAGACTTCCTTGTCTATATTTAGTTTTAGATCAGCCTTTCCCTTCCTTCCTTCCTTCCTTCCTTCCTTCCTTCCTTCCTTCCTTCCTTCCTTCCTTCCTTCCTTCCTTCCTTCCTTCCTTCCTTCCTTCCTTCCTTTTTTCTTTCTTTTTTTTTTAACTACCGTTTCTACTTATCCACGTATCACATAAAGAACTATGGTGTTACAGTTCAAATGTGGAGGCAGGACTGTCACAAAAAAGGGAATTTTTGTTTTTAAATCTGTATGGATCTTTTCCCTTTTTCATCTGTTTGTCGGCCCCATTCCAAGCCTATCCTTATACCTATGGATAATTTTGTTTAATTGGGTCTCTTACCAAGCTGTTTATAAACTTATTTTCCCAAGCTCAAACTCTGTCATCCTTCCCCATAAGGATTTACGACAATGTATATCTTTTTTTGTTTCTTTTAGGGTAGGCAATTAGGGTTGTCACTTATCAAGGGTTGGTCTTGATGGTCGCTCCCACCCAGCTCTGCCTATTTCATCGTGGCCCCGCTACTGCTGCTGCTGTGCCCTGAGGCCCAGACCCTGCTCCCCTCAGTGGCTGCTGCCACCATCCGTGGCCTCCTCGCAGGAGGACTGGCCAGAGGATTAGGGCCTCGCAGCCCCAGTCTTCTGCAGTGGCTGTGGAGCACGTGCAGCCTGTGCTCGGGCACGAGCGAGGGGCTCCACACCTTGGGGCACAAAGCCCTTGCCGAAGTCCAGAACCACAAATCCCTCCCCAGAGGTCAGGGGATTGGAAACTGGGTGTGCGAGGAACAGAAGCCAAGTTAGTCCAGAGATGAGCTGGTAAGAGGATCACGGTCATTAGCAGCAGTAGCCCACTGACAAATGATGACCAGCCACCAGAAGGACAGTAAGAGGAAACCTGGGTCAACTCCAAGCTTCGTGGTTGAGGTTGTGAAGGATGACGGATGATAGTAAGAAGGCCCTTTGTGCTAGACTGCCACTATCCAGGGGGTGAGGTTGGAAAGAGGAAGAGAATGAGAGTGACTTCTTCTCTCTCAGGGAAGTTAGCTTTCAGCCCACCAGAGAATCCAACTGGAAGGCTACAAAGTACATACTCAACACACATTCCCTGGACTGGGCCCTGTACTACCACTTGGACTTCATGGCTGACTGAGGGTGGATGATACATTTCAGGAGTACATCAGCTTAATGGAAGATCTGAAAGGGTTTATCAAGTGTTGGTAAGGAGGCCTGAGGCTGCGGGACCCTGCTGTAGACCTAGACTTCTTTCGAAGAAAACAGTTATCTAGAAACTATCATGGAGAAAGTGCTGTAAAATAGTCATTATATTCCCAGGCCTTTTTATTTTCTTTCTTTGCTGGCATTTTTGTACACCACCACAGAATAAGGAGAAATATAACTCTTGGACCCCTAAAACAAAGTCACTTATCTAGGATCATACACCTAGTAAGCATCTGAGGCTGTATTTGAATTCAGGTTTTTCTGATTCCAGGATCAGTATTCTATACCACCTTACTACCTACCACCCCTGACAGTTTTATATTCTAAACTTTGGCTATCTTTGGCTGTCTTTTTGTCAAGAATAATAGTCTTAGAGCTGGAAATCATATTAAGAAATATTTAGACCAGCCACTCACAATACTGTCAAGTATTACCCAAACCAAATTAAAACATATCTGGGAAATATTTTAAAAAATAAATAAAGGTATATAACAAAGCATAGATAATGTTAATGTGTGGTTTTCTGAGTCAGCATATAGCCTTAGGGGATTTTTATGCATGCTTTGTTGGACTCCATTTCTGTTTCATTGTGACATCACTGACTTGGACCAATCCTTTCATTGGCCATACAAAGAGCAAAGGATAGAACCAGGCTCTCAGATTTCAAGTCCTGTACCCTTTCTACTAATAACATACTGCTTTCTTAAGGAAATCAATGTTTGCTGGTTGAGGTAGTTTCTAGGACCTTTTGTTCTCTAGCTTTTGGCAAGGTAAACTTGGAAATGGAAGTAGTATTGCCAGCATCTGTCCTTTTATCCATTTCCCATTTTTTGTTGTCAATAGTTTTTAAATAGGTCAAACTAGAGTTGCTTTTAATGTGTATCATGCCTCCTTATTTTTATTTTTGCTACTAGTTTGATATTTGTTCTTTGCTGTAACAACTTTAATGTTTTGGATATCCACATGAGACAGATTTGGAAGTTACTTTCAGCTCAGTAACCAATATTTCATATCTGTTAAAATAATTTCATTTGGGGGAATGATATTTGGAACTTGTCATGTCTGGTATTGCCTTACTCTTTTCTAAAAGAAAGCATTCATGATATGTAGGCATGAAGCTTCTGCATAGTCTACAAATTTCTAACATCTCTTGTTTCTTACTCTTGACTCAGATTTTCCAACAAAAATTTCTCCTTCCTCTCCTGTGTCCATCTTTGCATTAAAGTCATAAGCTAGGTGCCACAGTGGCTAGTGCTCTGGATTTTGTGTCAGGAAGACCTGAATTCAAATCCTGCCTCAGACACTTAGTAGTGGTGTGACTCAGAGCAAATTACTTAACCTCTGTCTGCCTCAGTTTCCTCACCTGTAAAACAGGGATAAAAAATAATTGCACCTATCCCTCAGGGTTGTTATAAAGATCAGATGAGATTTTTGAAAAGTGTTTTGGAAACCTTAAAGTGCTATGTAAAATGCTAGTTATTATTACATAATTATTCAATTTAGATAGTCTTATGAGGTGACATGCACTTCAGAATTGCCTCTGCCTTCTTTCTAACTCAACTCCACAAAAAAAATCCATTGAAAAGATAAATACGCATACACAAATGATAAATACACATACATCAATACAAATTCTTGACATGCTTCTCTCTTTACCCAAAGCTGTAAGCATTAATGTGGAATTGACTAGGACAGATAGAATACTAAGAATCAAAGTTTATTGAATATATCCGCTTCAAGGTTTTCAATGGAATATCACCTCAGTTGTGATCTCTATTTCTTTTCTGGTTTCTACTCCCAGGTTGCTCCTACTCATACTCACTTGACTAGGTAGTAAAAGTAGATGGGTATGGCTCATTGGAGCTGAATATTATGATGTTTGGGGATGGAAAATGTGTTGGAAGTAGAAGGAAACCTTTATTAATCTCCCTCATTTGCAATCATTCAAATTTCTTTGATTACAGATGGAGGGTGGGTGGATACAATAGGGTTAGAAGGTTAGCTTCAAGTATAGACATATATATATATATATAGATATAGATATAGACATAAATATCATCTGAAGACCAACTCAACTAAATCTACAGGGAATCATTATGAAACAGTTTTCTACCAGGTAATGAATTTTTTTTGCCTAAGGCAATCCATGAAGAATGCCTGGTCATAAATAGAAAAGTCATGATGTGCATTAGTATAGGAAATAGGAAGACCAGGGATATCAAGAATCCTAGGAGTACTGAAAAGGTGTTAAAATATTAACACCATCAAAACCCAGAGTATGCAAGACACTGAAGTTTCCCTTGGTCCCAGAGTCCCTTTCTAGTTAGCTCCCTTTACAGCTATGGGCTACAAGGAGTCTGGGAGAAGGGTTACCCTGATTACACAGGTGCAGCAGATGAAGTAGGATGGGGAGGCCTGGCCAACTCTCCAGTTTGCATTTTAAAAGAGCTGGGGCTAGCTCCAGGAAATTGTGTGAAGTCAATTACCCTTGGCATTGATATTTGGAAACGTCTGTCTATGAACCTCTATGGGCTGATCTGCTGGGTGACCACCAGCTGCTTCTGGCCCACACCCTGATTTAGCCTTTACTCTCCCTGACAGGTGGCTTAGCTGATTTACTGAATTGAGGTTACCTACTACAGCACATCCTTTGCTTTTGCCTCAGTGATATCACGCTCAAATAGAGACAGGATCCTAGAAGGCCATATATAGACTTAGAAAACCACATATTAACACTATCTATGTTTTATCCTATTTTTGCTTCTTTTGTCAAATACTTCCCAATTGCATTTTAACCTGGTTTGGGTGTACACAGAAGTGCTGAGGACCACAAGAGAGGCCTCTGTGCTACTCTATTTAGATGCATTTTCTGACTGGTTCTGTATTTTCCATTGCATCTGAAAGACAAAACTTTTGCCTTTGACCTTGGGCAGCTTATGATTTTTATCATTATCTCAGTTGCAATATCACTGAACCATAAATCAGGAAAAACCTGGATTCATATCCCATTTCTGATACTTACTGACTATGTTGCATGGCCTTGAGAAAAGTCATTTCACTTCCCAGGGTTTTAATTTTGTCATTGATAAAATAGTTTTAATGACTTGTACTACTTAATTCAAATAGTGCTAAAGAAAGTGCTTTGTAAACCTTAAAGTGCTGTATACTTTTTTTAGGAGGGTGGGACTCAAACTATGATTTCATAGGCAAAGGAACTCCCAGTGAGGAAACTCCCTCTACTAATGCAAATCTACAACTATTCTGTAACTTATCTTACTGAGAGGTTAAGTGATTTTCGGGTCACAGAGCCAGTATATGTCGGAAGTGGGTCTAAAAATATAAAGTTTAAATATTATAATTTCTAACATTTGTGACTCATACCATTGTATACTGATTTCTGGATCTCCCTCCTCTAAAACTAGTTTTTTACCCAAGTCCAACATTCACCCTGACTCACAATCCCACATACACATGCGTAAATACAAATTCTTGGCCATGCTTCTCTCTTTACCCAAAGCTATCTTTTAGTCAACCTTAAGATTAAGTCAAAGACTGTTAAAAGACTACTTTCTCTCTCTTTTATAGGTTTTCCTAGCACTTCTCTCTCCTGGTTCTCCTCCGATATGTCTGACTATTCCTCATTCCCCTTTCTTTGAACATCCTCCATACCAAAACTCCTAATTATGGGTGTTCCCAAGGCTCTGACTTGGCCTTTACCTTCTCTAGACCTCCCTTCCTCTTTACCTTCTCTTTACTTTGTCTCAGAGACCTCTCTTGGGCTTACGTACCATCTCTATGTCCATGGCTCACAGATCGATGTATCTAGCCCATCTTTCCCTAAGCTTCAGGCTTATATCACCAACAAATTAGACATTTCAAATTGGATGTTTGAAAGACTTCTTAAACTCATTATGTCCTACACCAAACTTACAAGTTCTCTTTACCCCCAAACCCAACTTTCTTACAAAATTCACTGTTTTTATCAGTCATCACCATTCTTTCGGTCTTTGTTCACAACCTCACTCTCTCTCATCCCACATATAGAGTCAGGTACCCTATTTTACCATGTCTACCTCCATTTTACCCTCTTCTCTTAATTCATACAGCAACCACATTACTTCAGATCTCTTCACCTTCCTATACGATTGCAACAGCATCGCTTCCCAGACTCAAGTTTTCCTGCTCCAATCCATCTTCCACAGAACAGATGAGGTGAAATAATTCCTGAAATAAAGCTCTGACCATATCATGTTCCTGCTCAATAGATGGCTCAGTTGAGAGTTCTGGACTTAGAGTCAAGAACACCTGAATTTAAGCCCTAGTTCAGGATTTATTTATTTATTTTAATGAATGCGAGCAAGTTACTTAATCCCTCTGAGGCTCATTTCCTCATCTGTAAAAATGAGTGGATTGGACTAGGTGTCCATTAACGGTCCTTCCAACTCTAAATCTATGATCCCAACTTAGGTGCCTAAAGACTAGGGAATCATTGAATGAATTGTGGTGTCTAAATGCTATGGGATATTCTTATAAGGAATGATGAGCATGAAGAATGCAGAAAAGTCTAGGAAGACTTATATGAAGTGATGTAGAATGAAGAAAGGAAAAGCAAAGGAGCTAGCAAAATATAACTATACATACAAGCATATGTATACATATATACACACACATATATTTTTGTATATATATATATGTATATATATAAAACTATAGGGTCATATATTAATTAGATTTAAAAACTAAAAGATCCTTAGAAATGATCAAATCCAACTTTTTCATTTGATATATGAGGATATTGAGGTCCAGAGGGATGGTTGACTTGACCAAGGTCACACAGGTGTCAGAACTGAAATTGGAACCCAAGTCTCAAGCTTCCTTTCCAAATCAAGCATCACTTTCTACTTATATCACTTCATGATCCCCATTATTACCTTCTCTCCACTTTTTGTTTAAAGTTTCCACATTAACCATGTTTCATGTGGGGATTTGGGGAGAAAGATAAATAAGGGATAAATTATGCTTCCATCTGCATCTATCTATGGCTAGATAGCATTTTCATATCATGAGTCCTCTGGAGCTGTGATGGAGCATTGGATTGATCAGAATTACTAAATCTGTCAAAGTTGATTATCTTTACAATATTGATGTTATTGTTTACAATATCCTCCTGGTTCTGCTCACTTCACTTTGCATCAGTTCATATAAAGCTCTTTTTTCTGAAACCAACCCACTTGTCATTTCTCATAATACAACAAAATTCCATCACAATAATACATGAAAACTTGTTCAACTATTCTCCAATTGGTGGGCAACCCCTCAAATTCCAATTCTTTGCCACCACAAAAATATTTTTGTACTTGTGGGTCATTTACCCTTTGAAAATTTTCTTGATTGCCTTTTCTCCTTAAAATATCTTGTGTTTCTGATATTTCTTCTATCTATATATGACCTCTTCACCTTCTTCTCTCTGTCATATATATGTATGTATATATACACACATATACATGCATATGTATATATGTATATACACATGCATTTCCTATATATACACACATGCATGTATATGTTTACATATCCACACACGTGTGTCATATACATGTATATGTAACATATATATATTATATATATATATATATATATATCCTGCTTTCCCAAATTGCCTAAAATCTCCTGGAGAACGACGATTGTTTATTTTTTTTTGTTTATTTGCTTTTTATTTTTGTATTCCCCCATACCTAACACAGTTCCTGGCACCTGGTAGATAATGATGTTTGTTGAGTGATATTTTTTGTTTGTTTCCAAGCCAGCACAACTATGGAAATGACATGAATGCTAAAAACTTGGAAGAAATTTGGTCATGTATGATGGACAAGTTCATCCTGATATATTAAAAGTGAAAATACAAACCTTTCTTTTATTTCAGTAGACAGAGATTGGATATAGGTAGTGCCCTATATCAATGTAGATTGTCCCCTCTTCTGCAATGTATACTCTTAGAGAGTTGCTCAGAGCAACGGGAGATGGTGACTGGTCCGTGGTCAACCAGTATATGTCAGAAGGGAACCTGCATCAAGGTTTTCTGGTTCCAAAGCCAGATCTCTCTCTGCTACAAGAAATTGTTTTTCTTTAAAATGAAACAAAATAAAACAAAATTAAAATTAATAATAAATATCCAGAAGTATCCATAGTACCTAGCACATGGTAATAAAATTTATGGTTTCATCTTCTACCAGAGGTGTTCTAGGATGGGTTTCACTCAGGCCAGTCTCCTAGTTCATTACTGGAAAAAAATTAGATACCTTTACAGCAATCAACAATTACCAAAAGGAGCCAGAGTAGGCGAAAGATTTTCAACAAGAGTGCACATTTTGGGCATCTAGAGTTCATTTATCTAATGGAAGCTCTACCTCCTGAGTTTCTCCATCATTTTCCACTAGTCAAACATCAGAGAGAATGCCTGTAAATCTTTGTGGTTATTTTCTACCCAGTTAGGGAATACCATCAATAGCCTGAATTTTTAGTCCCCTGAGCCAATTAAGGATGTTCTCAATATCTCCTAAGGAAAAAAAAATCAGCTTAACTTGCGTGGGAGATGAGGTTAGGATTTTGCTCCCATGAAGAGGATGATCACTCTTTTATGCTGTTTCCTTTAACTGTTTAGGAGAAATATATCATACTACTACCTTATTTCTGCATTTATTTGTGCTTGACCTCTAAGCCAAAGAAACTGATTTTTTGTGTGAAAAAAAAGATTTCTCTAGTTACTACTGATTTTATTACTTAGCAAATGGTTCTCAGCTCATTCATTGCCTATCTTCCTAGGCTTTATTCCAAAATGAGATAAAATAATCTTCCACTGGAGGAAGAAAGATAGCCTCTTCAACCCTTTAGGTATTACTACTTGCCAAGAGAAAGAACAGAAGTACTTTTTAAAATCATCCATTTATTTATTTATTTATTTTCAGTGATCCACAATCACTACCATACAACACAGATTTTTCTTTCCCTCCCCCTCTCTCCCCCAACTCCCCCTCCCTCTCTTAGACAGCATACAATTTTATAAAGGTTCTACATATACATTCCTATTAAATACATTTTCACCATGGTCATGTTGTATAGAAGCATTAAAGTGAATAGGAGAAATCCTGTAACAAACCAAAACTTAATACAAAAGAAAATGATCTGCTACATTCTGTGACTGAATTCCAGAGTTCTTTCTCTGGATGTGGAAAGCCTGAAGAGACCATTGGGGATTTTTTAAATCTTTGCATTTCAATGAAGTACTAAGTCTACCAGAGAAGTTCCTCGCACACTGTGGTCATTGCTGTGCACAAAGTTCCCTGATTCTGCTCCTTTCACTCAGTACCAGTTCATATAAATCTTTCCACACCTCTCTGAAGTCTTTGTGTTCACCATTTCTTATAGCTCAATAGTATTCCATTACATTAATATAACACAACTTGTTCAGTCATTTCCCAATTGATGGGCATCCCCACTATTTCCAGTTTTTGGTCACCACAAAAAGATCTGCTATAAATATTTTTGTACATGTGGGACCCTTTCCCATTTTTTTGATCTCTTGGGGATACAGTCTTAGAAGAGATATTGCTGGGTCAAAGGGTATGCACATTTTTGTAGCCCTTTGGGCATAGTTCCAAATTGCTTTGGTTGGATCAGCTCACAGCTCCACCAACAATGAATTAGTGTTCCAACTCTCTCACATCTTCTCCAACATTTATCATCTTCCTGTTCTGTCATGTTAGTCAATCTGATAGGTGTGATGTGGTACCTCAGAGTTGTTTTGATTTGCTTCTCTTTATATCTCTCAATAGTGACAGAGCATTTTTTCATACGACTATAGATATCTTTAATTCCTTCCTCTGAAAACTGTCTGTTGATATCCTTTGACCATTTATCAATTGGGGAATGACTTGTATTCTTGCACATTTGACTCAGTTCTCTATTTTATAAATGAGGCCTTTATCACAAACACTAGCTACAAAAATTCTTTCCCAGTTTTCCAGTTGCATTGGATTTGGTTGTGGAAAAACTTTTCAGTTTCATGTAATTAAAATTATCCATTTTGAACTTCATAATGCTTTCTATCTCTTCTTTAATCAGAAATTCTTCCCTTCTCCATAAATCTGATAAATATACTATTCCTTGCTCCACTAATTTGTTTATAGTATCAATCTTTATGCCTAAATCATGTACCCATTTGGACTTTATTCTTGTGTATGGTGTCAGGCATTGGTCTATGCCTAGTTTCTGCCACACTTTTATTCAGTTTTCCCAGCAATTTTTGTCAGACAGTGAATTCTCATCCCAGAAGTTGGTGTCCTTGAATTTATCAAACAGTAGATTGCTATATTCTTTGCCTACT
Organism: Bettongia penicillata ogilbyi; assembly: GCA_023548195.1. Taxonomy (NCBI): domain Eukaryota; kingdom Metazoa; phylum Chordata; class Mammalia; order Diprotodontia; family Potoroidae; genus Bettongia; species Bettongia penicillata. The sequence goes on from JAJHZJ010000448.1 coordinate 3,795,809, forward strand.
GTGTCTTGCATATTTAGCCTATTTCACTTGTCTACTCTTCTGTTTCTTAGCCAGTACCAAATGGTTTTGATAATTGCTGCTTTATAATACAATTTGAGATCTAGTAGGGCTAGGTCACCTTCCCTAGCATTTCTTTTCATTAGTTCCCTTGATATTCTGGACCTTTTGTTCTTCCAGATGAATTTTGATATTATTTTTTCTAGCTATAGAAAATAATTATCAGATAGTTTGATTGGTATGTCACTAAATATGTAAATTAATTTAGGTAGAATTGTCATTTTTATTATATTGGCTGTCTACCCATGGGCAACTCATGTTTTTCCACTTACTTAGATCTGACTTTATTTGTGCAAAAAGTGGCTTGTAATTGTGTTCATATAGTCCGTGGGTTTGTTTTGGCAGGTAGATTCCCAAATATTTTATAGTGTCTACCCTAGCTTTAAATGGGATTTCTTGTTCAGCTTTGTTACTAATATATAGAAATGCAGAAGATTTATGTGCTTTTGTTTTGTAACCTGCAACTTTGCCAAAGTTGTTTATTATTTTAAGTAGTTTTTTACTTGAATCTCTGGGATTCTTTAAGTATATCATCATATCATCTGCAAAGAGTGATAACTTAGTTTCTTCTTCGACTATTCTAATTCCTTCAATTTCTTTACCTTGTCTAATTGCTACAGGTAACATTTCTAGTACCATATTGAATAATAGTGGTGATAATGGACATCCTTGTTTGTCTCCTGATGTCAGAAGTATTTTTTTTAAAAGGACACATACTGTGTCTCTGTCTTAGCAACAGGGACTTTTGGGATTTGGGGGATTTTTCTTTCCCAGTTTGGGAAAACTTTTACCTTTTTTTTTTTTTTACTACTTAGTTAGGTCTTAACATAAATTGAAACTTATGTTTGATGAACTCCTTATCACGAACAACTGTTATAACTTGCCTTTGTTTTGGTAGTGTCATAGAAACATAGATTTAGAGCTGAGTTAGAAGTCATATGATCTATCCCCCCCTCATTTTACAGATAAGGAAACTGAGACCCAGTTTGATGTTAGTATCTTAAAGGGTGGTGAGGATTGCATGTCGAATGGATTATTTTTAAACAACTGTATAACTCTCAGCTCCTCTCCACACACACAATATGTGGATATCAGAAAGTTTCCTCAAATTCCAGATATTTGTAGGCAACACCCAATCACAATCTTATCTTATAGGCCCCCAGTATTGTGTTTCCCTTGACAAGACAACCAGAGGACTCATTAATTTTTAAGTGCATTTAATAAAATGGACTAACAAAATAAGTGATAAGTTTTTCTGTCTCCATAAATGTAGTCATATTCTCTTGCTCAGATGACTGACACTCTAGTAGGGAAGGGGATATATCCACAGAAGGGCAGAGCCGAGGAACACACCTGCAGAGGAAAATATATGAGGCTTGTGTGTGACAACAAAATATGTGTTGTTGGAATAACTCACTTCTCCAATGCTGTTGAGTTGCTTGTGTTCTTAGACGATATGATCACACCTTTCTTGGTCACTCTGGGCTGGAAATTTTTGGTTCAGCAGTTGTAGTCTGGGAGTTTCTGGGACCTGCTATTGCTCTATGCTGCCATCTGTTGGCCTTCAGGCTCTATATAGCTTTTTCCATAGGGAAATGAGTGAATGAGTGGGAACTGGGAATTCATTAGCTCCATCTCTAGCATCTACCTACATCTGGCCATCTAGTGAGAGAACCCCTTGGCATTTTAAATCTTTCTTCTTAGTACTCTTTATTACCTATTTCTTATATTTTTGTTTTTAATCTCCCCCATTGGGTTGCTAGCTCTTTGAGGGTAGGGACTGATTTTACCTGTTTTCTTTTCCATAGCACCTAGCAAAGTGTAGGCACTTAATAAGTGTTTATCGAATGAATGAATGAATTTACCTTACTTGAGCCTCAGTTTCCTCATCTGTAAAATGGAAGGGGCTTTGACGAAATCAGGTTAAAGTCATTTCCACCTCTGATTCTACAAATAGCCTCCTACTTGGTCTTCTTGTTTTCAGTCTCCTCTCATAATCAATCCCTTTCACACAATAATACTTCTAAGGCACAGGTAACTCCCCTGCTCAAAGATCTTCAGTGGCTCTCAACAGTTTCTGGGATAAAATACAAACACCTGAGTATAAAGGTTCTTCACAATCTGACTCCAACCTACCTTTTCAGCTAATTTAGAAATTATTCATCTTCATGTATTCTATATCAGTTCTTTCCTAAACTCAATAATTTATTTCCTGCCTATTTGTATCCACACAAGGCATGTGCAAGTCTGGAATACATGTCCTCCTCACCTGTGGGCCTCTGAGAGCTAATGTTCCTTCAAGGTCCATCCTACATACCATCTCTTCAATGAAACTGTCCTTGAGCCTTTCCAGTTATTAGGGATGTCTCCTTCTTCAAGTTGCATTTACTGACTTATCCCTTCCAGCAGTTTCTGGAAGATCAGGGAGGAGGATCAAGCAATATTTTATTTTTGATTTTGTATTTTCTTTTCATTCATACATGCTTACATGCCTGCATGCAAATAATGCTTTGTCTGGATGAAGCTGCCATGATTTTAGGGAGGGTTTGTTTTGCCCTTGATCAAGGAGCATTTTCACAATTCTTTCCCTTTGAGGAGTTCCCTATTTTTATTGATTACAACAGCACCATGAGTTACCTTGTCATCATTTCCTCAATTTGACAAATGACGCAACTAAGTTTAAAGGACAGAGAACTAAATTAACAGCAGAAATATGACTAAGCATTGAATGTTCAACCCTACTATTTCAGTAGGGGTAGAAAATTTCCAAGGGATCAAATCATTCATCAGACCCTCTCTGAAAAAGTGAATTTAGGGGTCCTGTAATTTTTGTGTATATGTGTGATGATGTGAGGGCATTTGATTGTGAAATTTGCCTGGGGACTCTTTGCCATCCAACAGGGCTTATCTGAAGTTACAAATAGCTGCACTACAGTATCATTCCCAGAAATACCACCTCCACAAGTCAGGGAATTAAGTTACCACTTTAGTTACCACTTACTTTTCTAACCCTGGAGAGTAAGTTCTGAGAAGTATCCATTTCTGAGTCACTGTTTGTTGGAATGCCATCTTGAACAGGACACTCCCTGGAATCTATAAATCTATAAAGTGTCTACTAATTTTAACTTAATTGTCCTTTTCAAAAAAATAGAAAAATCGGAATAATACATAAAATTATGCAGAACTTTTGTTTAAGTAGCACTATAAAAAGATTCATCCCTCTCTATACCCAATTCTCCTCTAGGAGCACTAAGCACTGACATATGTATTTCCCAGGCTTGGAATTACCAACTTTGTTTGCCTTTGGACACTGTCCCTCACCAAATTTATACAGGTAAAGCAGAGAACGTAGTAGTAGCTCCTAAGAACTGTTTGTATGACTGGTGCCAGGCCCTTCCTTGAGTGACCCATCAGTCAGCAGGCATTTATTAAGGTTTACTATTTGGGTAGATGCAAAGACAGTCTAGTTGTTTGTTCTAGACTATTTGGGGCCCTTCCTGATACTGTCTGTACTCATATTTTACATTCCTTTTTTCTACTCCTGGGATGGGAGCCCAAGGTGGTACCCTGTTCTTCAGAGAATCAGTGACAGAAGACTGTGCCAAAAAGAAGAATGTGGTTTGTTAGTGCTGAACACTTTATGCACTAGTAAAGATCTACCTCTGATGTCATAGTTACATAGATTGAAAGCAAGGTGAAGCCTTACACACCATGTAGTTCAATTTCCTCATTTTACAAATGAGGAAACTGAGACCAAACCAGGTTAATTCACTTTCCCTGTAGTCACACAGGTGGTAAATGCCAGAGTCAGGACTTGGATTAAGAACCTCTCCTTTCAAATGGAATGCTATTTCTAATCTACAATGCTGCAAATGGGGTATATTCAGCCACAAGTTTTGTGGTTTATTTCCATTAATTGCATTTGTCAACAAATGAAATTTGAGGGAGGGGGAGAAATTCCCTTTATTAAATATTTTCTATTATTATGACTTTTGCTTATAATATCAACTATTCATTGCTTTTCAAACCTTAAAGTATTGTATGAGCAGAATGTTATCATTATTAATGGAAATTCATGATGGAGGTAACAATCTAAGAGAAGGCAAAGGAATTTTGCAAGGCAAAGGAAGACAAAGATGATTTTTATTCATTGAAGGAATGTATTGATGTATCTCATTATTTCTTTGACTGGATTAACCAAGAAGTGCTAATCTGTTTACTAATTTAATTATTTTTGTTTAAAGGACAACAGTTATGAAAGAAGTATCAAAGCTGTGTTGGATTTGAAATCAGAAGGTTCCAATCTTAGCTCCCGCTACTTGCCACATGTATGACCTTGGGCAGGTAAGTTCCAGCTCTCTTCATCTGTAAAATGAAGAACATGGGCTACAATTCATCCACCTCTAGATCTTATACTTATTTCTGTGACTGAAGTATTGACAGAAGCATTGAAGGGAAGAAAACAGAAAAAGAATTGGATGTTAATTTTTGACTCTGGTCTCTGAGTGAGACACACACACACACACACACACACACACACACACACACCTACCCAACACAGACCAGGACAGTAGGGGAAATTCTTTCTTTCTCCTTCCTTTCTCCCCATTCCTTACTGGCCTAACACCCTAGATGATAATTTTTTCTTCCTGCTGAAAACCAATTATACCTCAAAGCAGCATATGAAATCATAAACTGATAACAATAGAACAACCAGATTTTTTCTTTGAAGAAAGAATCCCTTCTTTTCTCTCCCCTATTTACCTTTCTTCCTTTTCCTTTCTTCTCCATTTACTTCCCCCCTTTTCTCCTTATTTTTTTGCTTTCTTCTCTTCTCTCACTTCCCTCCTTTTCCTTTTCTACCTTTCCTTTCCTTCTTTCCCTTTTGTCTCTTTTTATTCCTTCCCTTTCCCCATCTATCATTTCTTTTTCTACCTTCCCTTACCTTCTCCTTGGCCCTTCCTTCCTCTCTTTCCACTTAACTTCCTTTTTTAAAAAGCTATCATTCTCTTCCCTCTCCTTTCTCCTTCCCCTCATATCTTTCACTGGGGAGGGAAAGGAAAATTCTCCCCCTCACACCACATAGTTTCTAACCTTCAGGCAAAGATAGTATCACACAGTTTCAGAACTAGGAGCGACCTCAGAGGTCAGATAATCCTTACAAGGAAAAAAATTCTCAGTACAACACACTCAATAACTGATCATCCCACCTTTGCTTGAAGACCTCCACTTTGAAGGACAACCCACTATTTCCCGAGGAAGTCCATTCCAATCTAAACCACTTACCTCAGGCTTAAAAGCATTTCTTGATCACTTCTACTTCTTGTCAAAGTTTTGCTTTTGGATGTGTGCATATGGGCAAACTGAATAAATCATCTCCCCACATGTTGTTGCTGTGTAATCATTTCAGTCATGTCTGACTCTTCATGACGCTGATTTGGGGTTTTCTTGACAAAAATATTGCAGTGGTTTGCCATTTCCTTTTCGAGCTCATTTTACAGATGAGAAAACTGAGGCAAACAGGATTATGTGACTTGCCCAGGGTCATGTAGGTGGTATCTGAAGTCAGATTTGAGTCTTCCTAATTCTAAACCTAGTGTTCTGTCGACTGCACCACCTAACTGCCCGTCTTCCTGAAGGTATCACTACAAATATTTGAACCTAGCTCCTATGTGCCTTGCCCAAGCTCTTTTCTCCAGACTAAATACTCCTGGTTCCTTCAAGGAATTATATGGGATAAATTTAATGTCCTTTTCAATTTTAGTTTCCCTCCTCTGACTGATCTCTAACTTAACATTGTCCTTTCTGAATTTCATTTACTCATAATTGAACACAATCCTTCCAATGTGGTGTGACCAAGGGAGAGCACAGTGAAATTATCGCTTTGTGACACCTGGAAACTATGCCTCTCTTAATGTAAGCCAACGGTTGATTTAGCTTTATTTTTGGTACCATATCAAACTGTTGATTCATATGAACAAGGCATCCTAGGCAGATTTTATTACAGGCTTCTATGGAAATATAAAACCATAATGCTTTAATAATTCATTTGTAGCTCTTGTGGACAAGTTAACAATCTCAAAAGCATATATAGTAGACAGAAAAGAAGAAAAATCACAGAATCTCAGACTTGGAAGGGACCTCAGAGACCATTTTATTGTGTATTTATTTGTTGCGTGACCTGGATAAGTCACTCAACCTCTCTGTGTTCAGTTTCTTCTGTAAAATGAGAACATTCGGCTCCAATGGCTCTAAGTTTTCCCCAGCTCTAAATCTATGATCTTATCCCAACCCATACATGAATAAGAATCTCCACTACTACATAGCTAAGAAGTAGTCATGCAGCCTTTGTCTGAAGAGTTCTAATAAAGGTGAATGCAACACTTCCTAAGGCAACTCATTTTTCCTTCCCTCAAGCCTAAATCCATTTCTTTGTAACTTTCACACATTACTCCTAACCCTTCCTTAGTTCCGCCTAGCTCTGTTGCCAAACAAAGCCCATGGAAGACTTTTCCCATGCCTCAACTTCTCAGTGAAGTTAGTATGTCCTGATAAATCTCTTACTCAGGTCAAACATCCCCAATCCCTTCAAATAATCTATCATCATATGATACCATCCCCAGGTCCTTCACTGACACGTATCTCTTGCAAAAAAAAACACATCTAATTTATGTTTTAACCACCTTTGGTAAACATCAGAATTCTACAAATTCTGTGTGTCCATTTAGATACCATTACTGTGAAATCACCTGCAGATCTCCATTTCCATGGCATAATTACCCTTACATATGAAATGTCAAGTTAGAGAAAGGGTATTCTTTAGCTATAAAAAACCTAGCTGGTTTCACATTGGCATTTAACATTGGTAAGTAAATAGAACTTAGAGTCCTCAAGATGCCAAAAAGCTGCATTAGTCTAATATTCCAATGTATTGGTACTGTATAAGCACAGTATTAAGAACTTTGTACAATTTCTGGATATTGTCATGTTCTTTCAAAGAATCAGACCAACATAGTTCTGTGAGTAGACACTTTTATTTATAGTGGCACTTCCAAAATTTCTCATATCTTGAAAATATCCACAAAAATACTGATTTATTCTTACATTAGAAAGATGCATTTTGCATGTAAAAAGAGTAAAATATATACTATTAGGCAGTATTTTTTCTTTTTGTTTAATAAAACTGACTTTAGGAGCAAACAAAATTGAATTATGGTTAAAGTCTCCTGTAACTTATCCCACCCATCTTTGAAAGCCTAAAATGCAGTTTTAATAACCATGAAAGAATGTTTTTGACAAGTAACATTTATGAAAATATAACTTAAGTACTTCTGCAAGTTACCCCTCCCAATAACCTGTTGTCATGAATAATAACATTAAAATATATATATCAAAAGTAACAAAGCATTCATATGATGGTGACTTTTAGTTAAATACATTTTCTTATAAAGTGGCAAAATAGTATTCACAAATATACAACTAATGTGAAATATTTATATACAGAATGTCTTAGCTTGGAATTTTGCGCAGCCTCCTGCTTCATGGTCTAACAGGCTTTCCTGTTTATTTTGTACTTGGAGGTAAAATAAGTGGGTAGAATTAATCTCAAGTCTTAGAGTTCATAGAACATGATAGATGAGCCTGGAATTAGGGGCCCCTGGTGTTTCTGGCTGAGAATCAGTACTGGCAATTGGAGAGAGAGAAGCAGGGTCCTGCAGAGTCAACATAGGTTGGTCAGAGGATGAGATCCGATCCACTATGCTGGATAAGCAGTCCAAACTGGATAATGTGGAATTTTTGTCAGTGGAAGAAACTGAGGATGGGAGAGAAATACATTATGAATTAGACATGGGTAGAAAGATTTGCTACTCTGTCGTCCCCCTCTCTCTTGATCCCATCCTCCCACTCTCAAAAGTCAGGTGGTCATAGAAAAAGAGAAGCAGAAATTGGAAGCAAATATCTTGGTGACTCAGGCTAAAGTTCATGTCTTTGATGGCTAAGGATGAGGGTAGTTCGCAGGGACTGGGAACAGGGTTTTGTTGCTGTTCGGTTGAGGGTTTTGTTTTTTTTGTGGCTTGCTTGTTTGCTTGTTTTTAGCTCACAGTATCACCAGCTCATCACTTACCCAACAAAAATCTAAAAGACGTCACACCTGAAAAAGCTTTGGTTTCCTTAGAGCAGGATTCTTTAAACCGTATTATGATATATTTTGTTTTCTCTGTCATCTTGTGTATCTAATTTTATGCAATGGAAATCATAATACTAAGAAGAGATCCATAGGTTTCACCAGACTGCCAAAGGGATAAAATGAAGGTTAAGAACCCTTCCTCTAAAATAAGCAGTTCATTTGACTAGGTCTGAAGTTCTTCTATAGCCATTAGTCTAACTTACCATTTGTCATATCAGGGCAGTAGACACTGTCAAAACTGCTGTTTCTTCTGGACCACACGGGGCTGTTGCATTCAGCCTAAGAAAAGCAAAAGAAAAGAGAAAGTAGGTTGTAGTGTCTGACAAACTGGAACTCTGAACAAGGGGTCAGATAACTTCAACAATCTCTTTGGAACCCCTTACTTCAATTTCATTTTTGAAATGGAGAGCCCTTGTGAAATTGCTAGGACATGGAGGTGGAGAAGGAAAAGAACAAAAGAGAGGAAAAAGAAAAGGGAAAGAGAAAGAAGAAAGAAAAGAAAAAGAGGAGGAAAGAGAGGCAGAGAGATACAGAGACAGTCAGAGACATGGAGCCAGAAAGAGAGATTAGGAATGAGATGAGGTGAGGTGAAATGAGATGAGATAAGATTTCAATATTCACTGGTTTATCAAAAAAAAAAATGGATGGAAGTAGGAGGAAGCTACCCTAATATAGTGAGAGAACACTTTCCCAGGGCAACAACACATTAAAACCTGGCACAGATGAAGCAAACGCTCTCAGAAAAGAATGCATCAACAACTTCTCAGAGCCAGGCTTCCTCAGGGGAGGGGTTATGGCTTGAGCAGGTGGTATTTTTTTCCCCATTTCTTCATTAAGTTATTAAAAACATGGGCAATGGAGGCTTCAGAGATTGCCTCCTAGTTCTCTGTGTGTGGCAAACAGACTTAAATTACGTTTTTGAAAATGGACCATAATGGAGAAAACTTTTCATTGTTTCCTCCCAAAGATCACTTTGTGATCTTTCTCCCTGGCAGCAAACTTAGCAGGGAGCACCTTGTTGAATAAAGAGCCCTCCACTGCCTCAGAAATACAAACAGGGTTGTGTCAATTATGTGGCAGTTGCATACTCTAACAGCTGACTCCCAGGGTCAGAGTTGGAAGGACCCTTAGAGATCATCTAGGTCAACCCTCCTCATTTGCAGATGAGCAAATATTGGGGCCCATAGATAGCTTAAGGTCACATAGAGATGGGCGACATCTAGGAACCAGATTTTCTGAGTGTCAGCCTAGTAGTGTCTACACCAGGTTGGATGCTTTCCTAAAACAGGACTATGTAATCTTTATAAATCTGCATCCATTCAGCATGTTACAATATTAAAAGTCACCCCTAGAGAATCTTGGGCTAAACAATAAATCAATCTACCTAATACTTCTAGCATTTTTCTTTTATGTTGAACAGTAACACTAATAATAAAGAAGGCAGTCATCTATGTATGGACTTCTTACCATCCCATCAGAGCAGTTGGATGTAGGGCTGGTGGGTTCAGAACAGCTCTGTCCCGGGAGAGTGTAATAGTTTTCGACCTGCTCCCTCAGCAGTTCTTGGAGACTCTCAATGTATCTGATGGCATTCCTGAGGATCTCCACTTTGGGGAGTCTCTGGTTAGGATTGGCTGTGGTACACCTCTTAAGCGTCTCAAAAGCCTGGTTCACCTTCTTCAGCCTCCGCCTTTCCCGCATGGTGGCTGCCTTCCGCCTGTCCATGGTGGTGGACTTCCTCTTGCAGGCTTTGCAAGCCCACATGAGGCAATGGCCTGCTTGGTGATGACCTGTCGGGGCTCTCACATGCTCCTCTTCGTCCGAGCCTTGGAGGTCTGTTTTGTGGGCTCCAAAAGAGGTCATTCTGGGCTCAAATTCGTCTCCAAAGTCCCCCTCTGGAGAAGGGATGCAGGAGCTGTCGTAGAAAAATTCGGATGGGGAGAATTGGCAGCTCTCCATCATTTCCATTCTGCCAGAAGAGAGAGGGAGGGATGTTGCACCTGGACCGCAGAGAGGGAGACTCCAGCGAAAGTTACCCTGGCGTTCCACTTGGTCAATTTTCTCAGCAATTAGAGAGGGGAGAGGCTAGTGTCCTTAACTCAGAGGCATGGCCTCTTTATATATTCATGGAGAGGGAGGCTGGTCCACAGTGGCTACTCATTATTAGCATATCCCACCACAACCCCTACTGGGGGCTGTCTGGGCAAACCTACTTTCCCCAGGAGACAATTTGCTGTTTACGGCTCCTTTTGACTAGTTAATGATTTTACTGCATTTCTTTTTAATGGGGCCTGGTTTCCCCACCCACCCACCCTCTCCCCCTTCCCCTCTCACTTTCACTCACAATTTAACCAAACCAGATGATTATTTCTAAATGTGATCGTAGCAACAACCAAAAATTAAACTTTATGGAATTTCCCCCTTTCTTCAATGTTTTCCCCTTTGAAACAAACTAGACCTGGGACAAATAGTCTCTTGAGGAGAAATGGAAAAATCAGAAGTTGTAACGATGAGGAGAGAGCACTACTCTTGAATCAATTATTTCTCCTTTCCAATAAGTTTACATCAGTGATTCTTCAGACAAGTGTGCAGAACACATGAGTTTCATAAACTTGAAAATGCATTGAACTCATCTTTTGATGGGCTAGGTTGAAAATTCTTCTGAGCAGGACTGGATAAAGTCATTTTTAAAGTAGCTGTTTTAAATGAGAATTTTTTTTTTATTTTTTTACAAATCAGGCCTTTCTTAAATTCATATCTCATCTTAAAAGAAATGGTGGAAAGGAGAACAACCACGTAAATGAGTTAGGACTTGTCAAAAATGTCTTTAGCCTTTGAAATTAAGGGACTTCAACAAACCTCAGAAAGAATAGAAGACTCAAAGAAAGAGAAAGGAAGGAAGGAAGGAAGAATGAAAGAGAAAATTATATTCTAAGCTAATCCATCTAACTTTTCTTGGTCTCTAGTTCTGACCCTCATGTTTCCACAGACATAACAGAGAAACAAGACTTGGGGTTTGCTCATTTTCTGCTTTCAAGCAAACTTACACCGTTACAGATGCGTCCCAGCTGCCGGAGCCACAATCCCTCCTGCTAGTGTAAAATTTCTAACCCCACAATCCCTAAGTAACTTCACACAAACCGGTGACAAAAGCCTTCCAGAAAGCTTGGAGCTAGATCATTGTAACCCTGGGTGGGGAGGTGGTGGTGGGGGGTGGAGGAAGGGTATGGTAATTAAAGTGGTAATGAAACCATTAACAGACGCTTACCAGAGCCCCAAGAACCAGCCCTTTGACCACATTCAGATAACTTGTGTTTGTGTGTTTTGAATTTTAGGAAAATGGGTTACTTAAGGCACATGCCCATATGTCATTATCTAGTTGCTAGATTCTACTCTGGGGTATCCCTCTGCTAGGACTACATACCGGCTCCTAGAGGAAGCAGCCTTGCTTTAAACCATTCTTCCAGCCTGTCCAGTAAGTGTTTTAGCTTCCCTAACACTTTTTGTCTGGGGGTCTTGGTGGTGGGGTTGTTTTGTTTTGCTTTGCTTTGTTTACTTTCCATAACTGCTTTTCCTTTAGGGGTCTTGGCTTGAAGATCTTGTGTGAGTAATGGCCAGAAGGGTATTGTTTTCATCAGGGTTCACTGAGGCAAAGAAGACTATTTCTGGGCCAAGGGAAATGCTACAGAGAAAGGAGAATGGCAGTACAGAGCTCTTTGCTGTCTTAAATCCTAAATGTCCCACCCTTCCTAGGGAGAGTTTCTCTTAAAAATTTTGCACAAGCCCACGGTGCTCACCCCAAAAGGTTCTTAATTGCCAGGCCAGTTGGGAGTACATCTGCAGTTTATTTAGGGCTATAAACAGGACCAGAGCCTTTGAAATGAATCCTGTATTAAGAGCATAAACCTGATAAAGGAATAAAGTTACAGGGGAGAAAGGAATCAAGACTTTGAATGGTAGCAATCCTTGGCCAAGTAGCTGGAAACATTAAAATGGCCTCTGTCATCTTTGAAGCACACTCCCTACTGTTCCCCATCTTAGAAGGAGGCTCCCCTTTGTCTTTTTAGACACCCTCCCTCCCACTCCAGCATGGTATTCTAGTCATATAATAGGATAAGAGATTGAATCTATGATTTCACTGACAGGGAACTCTCTCCAGGGATTTTGAACTTTTTTTGCGTGTGTTTCTACCCCTTTGACAGTCTGAGAAGTCTATGGATCCTTTCTCAGAACGTTTTTAAGTGAATACATGAGAATATATAGGTTTACAAAGGAAACACTTTCAAGGAAAATTAACAAGTGTTTAATGATGGTCCTCTATATGCTAGATGCTAGAGATAAAAAGAAAAGCAAAAAAAAAAAAAAAAAAAAAGCTCAGCCCTTGCTCTCAAAGAACTCAGTCTAATTGTCCACATGAACCACTATATACAAAGAAAACATAGATATGATAATTGATATTAGAAGGAAACAATGACTTTCTGTAGATGTTGGGATTTTAGCTAGTGTTGAAGATTTTGTTTGGAATTTGAAACAGTTATTTTAAAAGAACAACCACAGGGAACCCCGGATTAAGAACTTTATATCACATACATGCTGTATATCACACAGGTTCTATACTTGAAGTCTTGGGAGTTGCCTAAATCAGTGAGGGGTTAAGTGGTTTGTCCAAGCTCTCGGAAGTCAGTAAGTGTCATAGATGGGACTTGAATCCAAACCTTAACGGCTCCGAGGTCAGCTCTCTCGGCTGGGTCACAGTGCAAATAGTAAATGCTTAACAAATAAATCCTTGTTGATTTTAAGTGGGTTGGATTATTTGCCAAGGAGCCCATGGTTTTTGGTCAGCAGTAATCTGACCACCTTTACTGGATGGTGGATCCCAGAGACTTTGCCTGAGTACACTGGACAAGTGCTAAAATAAAGCTGTTTACGGGTTTGTGTTCCGGTCACAAACAAACTTGATCTTTAATGTGGTAGCTGGGGGATGGGGGAGGGGTTAAGAAAGAGGTGGTTAGTGGTTGGGATGCTTCTGATCCACCTTTCCCTGGATTCCTTTCCTTTAGGTGCTTGTGCTCGCAGGCCAAAGTGCAACTTCTTTCTTAAGCCTTGGGTATTCTTTCGCTCTCTTTAAGCGGAAATTTTCCTTTATATTCCCACAGACCCGTCCGGGTGAGGGTCCTCGGCCATGGGTGACGTATCTCTGCTCTTCCTGCTCTCGTTTTTTTTTTTTTACCCTATCCCAAACAGGCTACTGCAGACAGTACAACCTTTTCCTTATCCCCCTTCTCCATCTGCCAAGGTTGTGCCGGGAAGGATGCTGTCACTCATGAGGCTCTGTCATTAGGAGAAACCCTCCGAGGTTACAATTCTCTTTGGTAAAGTGATCTCAAAACACATTTGCAAAGTGCAGAAGGCGAGTGGAACAGCAGAAGTACCCAAAACCTCAGAGCCCCGGGTTGCTTAATGGGACTTGCGAGGGGGGGAGACCGAAACCGCTGGGCTCTGGGGACTGAGGTGCTGAAAATAGGATGCCAGGGCACCAGAACGAGCTAGACACAACTTTTAAGCTGTCCTCAGAGGCGAGGAGAGAAAGAGATCAGAAAATAGGAGGAAATCTTCAAAGAACGAAAGACGCCAGCGTTTCAAAGGCTCTGGGACTCTAGAGGGGTTTGGCTGCTCTTTCTTTAGGGGAGACCCAAAAGTAGAGGAAGGAGAGAATGTGGGGGTGGGCAAAAGAACTTTTCAGGGAACTTGGGGGACGTGTTATATGCGGTTTTATAATCTGTACCTCGCATATAGAGGAGTTTAATAAAATACTTATTGAATTGAAATTGGGCAGGATTGAATTGATTTCCAGCCCTGATCCCTGCCCCGTCTGAGAGAGGTTTTATCATTTGCGTCAAAGTAAACAAACTCTACCTTGCAGAATTTTTCTGACTGGCTGAATTCTTTTCTAAGGATCACAGAACACTTCTGGGGTGTAAAGAAAAAATGTTTCAATGCACCATTCCTCCTTTGTCCTCCTTTGCAGAGGTGAGGGACGAGGGTCAAGGAACGCTAAAATGCCGGTTAGTTTTGCTGAAGTGATTGTTTTTATTTTCCTGAGTTTTTAGTTCTTTATTAAAAGTGATGACTCTCTGGAGGAGGAAAGAAGGAAGGATATATTTGGAAACAAAAACTATGTAGAATGAAAAGTATTGAGATATCAGTGTATATGTATGTATGTAGATACACATATCTGAAAACAAATATATATATATATATATATATATACACATATAGGCATATATGTGTATATAGGTATATATATTTGTAGATAAATAACCCAATTCTGGATTTCTGCAAAGTATGTATCCTATATCTGCAGGAAAAAAAAAAAAACCTCAACTAGATTACAGCTCCTTATTTTGACAAGGGAAGGCGTAATAAATACCTTGCACACATTAAGCACTTAATAAATGCTTTATCAAATGTAATTGAATTTAAGAAGTACAGGGTCACCAAAGCATAACACAAGCAATTGTATACTTTGAATTGCTCTGACCAATTCATTTACTTTTTATTGTTGTTTTTAATAAATGAAGTTGCTTGCACAGTTTTTTAAAAAAGTAATTTGTTTTCTATACAGTTCTAGTAATTTGTGTCAGGAAGGTAAGACTGCAAATAAAAATGAGTCATTCCAAGAGGTTCCTTGATTTTTAAGGACACTTTTAAATCACCCTCACAACTTTTACTAATAGAGATTATTACAGTTAAAACAACATGGATTTATGGTCCTCTCACTGCAGTCACTGGACTATATACGTAAATGACTTTGGGGAGGTGATGTTCACCAGAATTTCAGACCTCTGAGAAGTCACCAAGGTTTTTCTTAAGAAGTCAAATATCAAGAGGAGAAGACAATTTCAAGGGCTTCTACTCTGTCTTCTTGTCCAGAACCCCTCAAAGACAGAGGGAAAGGACAATTATTAATCAGTTTCAGAGAAGGGGAATTCTTAATCACTTTCATTCTTATTAAAAGGGATTTTTGTAATGTGCTAAACTTTTGGCTACTTTCAGCTCTGGGAACCAGGCACACCTAAGTAAACACATTAGTACCTGACAGAGCTGCTGGAAGAATTTGTGGGGAAGACAGCTGAAGAAGACATTGGCCTCTGCTTGGATACGGGGACTCCCAGGAGAGATCAAAGGGATTCGGACTTGAGACCAGGGAGAAGGATGGTCCCTACAGCCACAGCTTGTTGTAGCACATGGCTCAGCTGCTCATTTCTGGTTGCTGAGTCTGAAAACGAGCAGGCGGATTTCTCTAAAAGCCAGAACTAGCTTTTCAGGGTGAAAAGAGACTGACTAGATCTCAGTCTCTCTCTGTCTCTCTGTCTCTGTAGCTCTCTCTCTCTCTCTCTCTCTCTCTCTCTCTCTCTCTCTCTCTCTCCTCTCTCTCTCTCTCTCTCTCTCTCTCCCTCTCCCTCTCTCCCTCTCTCCCTCTCTCCCTCTCTCCCTCTCTCCTCTCCCTCTCTCCTCTCTCTCTCCTCTCTCTCTCTCTCTCTCTCTCTCCTCTCTCTCTCTCTCTCTCTCTCTCTTTCTTCTCTCTCTCTCTCTCCCACCCTCCATCTACCCCATTTCCTGTGAATTAAAAGACGAGGGAATAGAGTGATGGTACAGAATGGTGAAGTGAGATGCTTTTAATAGCCTTGGCCTTTGGGGATATATTATTACCTACCAACAAACTAAATGAAAGAAATGCAACTAAGATTGCATTAATAAAGACAAAAGCTATAATAGAGACAGAAGACATTTTTCAAAATCCAGAGTTCTAGACGGAACTGTATATTTCTCACTTCTACCCTCCTTCAAACCTATTCTTGACCTCCCACTTATTGTGGCGCCTTGGAGAATTTGAGATTGCAACACCTGGGTTTGAATCATGCTGTGGCTACTTTCTATTTCATTAACTTTAAGCAAATCAACCCATTTTCTATCTCAATTATCTCTTTATAAATTGAGAAAGTTGCATGAAGTGACCTTTAGTGTCCTTTCAAGCTTTAAATTGATGACCTTATGTGTGGGGCCAGGAATAACCTGGAATCTCAGCAGATGCCCAAGGTGTTCAGGTTTGAAGTCAGGTGACCTGAGCAGAGTTAGTAGTTTAGGAAACTGTAATTTTAAAGAGACTCTCTCTTTCCTGGTAATATCCTTGGATAAAAAAAGTCCTGATCCTATTCTCAGCTTGATAACTTTGAAGCTAATCTGCCTTCAGAAAGAGGTTAGGTTACAATTAAATCACGAACCACTTATCTTTCCTGAGTTATTACCTCCTGATTGGAGTTCCCAAAAACCTGTTTGCTTTGGATTCGGACTTGGTAAAGATTATCATTATTAATATCAAACAAAAACATTTTAATTGCAAACACACTGAGGGTTTGCATTGGAAAGCTTTACATGTCAGCTACAGGACTGGAGGTCATAGGGAGCATTTGGAAAATATTTGCTTTATTTAATGAAGAACTTCTATAGGCAAACTTTACTCCAAACAATTTCTCAGGTTACCCTGCTGCTGGAGACTGGATAAATTTGATATGTGAAGATGGAATAAAATCCAACGACACATAGAGCCCATGAATTTAAGTAGCAACCCTAATGAGACATTAGTAGCCTGACCAAAGCATGAATCTAAAACACACACACACACCCTTTCTGCAGCTATGATTGATATATTTACTAATTAATATTAATTTGTAAATTAATTAAATTCATGAAATGGTTTCTTTTGCTAAGACAGTTCATCCTAAACATGCATGTACACTGACATATATACATACATCCCACTAATAAAAAAATATAATATGCACAGGCACAGTATACACACACACACACACCTACTGCATATTACACTCCTTTCTGATTTGCTGCATTAGAGATAGAATCTTTCTTAGCTTGAAGTTATTTTCTGCTCTCTTTTGCAAGTCACAAAATTGGCACTCAGATAAAATATCTTCTGGAAACAAACCTCAGCAAAATAAAATAAAAATAAAAAAGCTAGTACCCAGAGCTGTCATTTGAGTTTTTCTTTGTAGGATGGGGGTGGAGGGGGAGGTGATGGATGTATAGCTTTGAAAAAATGCCTTCTAACTTTATATGTGAGCCTGGCATGATGGAAAGGGCCTTGGATTGAGAGTCAAAATTTTGGGGTTGCAGTTCCCACTCTCCCACTTTCTAGTCTACTGCCTTGTCCAAGTCATTTCATTTTTGAGACTCAATTTCCTTCTTTGTTAAATGAGCCTGTAGGATGATATAATATCTCTGAGGTCACTTACTGTTCTACCATTCTAAGATGTCAGGAGTGTAGAAACCTTTGGAGAAGAGGTGCAAAATATTCTTTCTTCAAATGAGTATGACTCAACACATTCTCTCTTAAAATGAGTCAAGGGTGATGACAGATGGAGCTAAACTGATGAATATAGGATTTAGAGAAGAGTGAGATTTTAGGATTTTAACATCCGAATTTGGGAGAGCATAGACCTGAGGTACTTATTGTCTACTGAGTAGGCCTGGTACAGACTTGAGAGTCATAACTTTAGGTTCAAACCACGTCTGATATGGTTAAGTTGTTTAAAGTTCTGGGGCATCGTTTTTCTCATCTTCAAAATAAGGAGTTTGCAATGACCTTTGAGGTCCCTTCTAGCACAGAATCTATACTCCTTACTCCAGCAGCTCTCTGGGGACATGTGTTTTAATAACCCAACCTCCTCACCCCCACGTACAACACACATGACAAACCTCTTAGGGATAGGGGGAAGCTGGGAGCAGGGATAAAGACAAAGGAAGGTTTATTTGTGATCTAGGGGCTTTCTGTGATGACGAGGCATAGGAGAGAGGGAGTTCTCACAAGAAAAGAAGAGATCTATAGAGATCTCTCCTTAACAAGACTGCAAAGAAAGACACCATGACACAATCCCCTATCCCTCAATCCTCTTCATGGTGCAGTTTCTAGGTGGTCACCCCTTCCTGAGATTACAGTATAAACAAAGCTGGCACACGTTGTAAAGAAAACCTCTTTGGGATCGACTCCTGGGGTTTCTAGTCTCCTATTGGGCCTGGTAAGAGGCTTCATGTGTTGTATTCCTCTTAGTCAACGTTCAATCATTTAACCCTTTCCTCCTCCAGGGCAGAGGGTACTCCCATCAAAGAGAGCTCCCCTCCCCCAGCTCCAACACCAAAATTCCTCTCCTTTTATCCTACTTAATGGAAAAACAAACTCAAGCTAACTAGGCCTTGGAGTCACTCAAAGCTTTCTGGTGTTTGGTCTAGTTCAAGAAATGCTGGGTCTTCACTTAGTTTCCCTAACCTTCCGAGTAGCGCTGATTGAAGGAGGCGCAGTCCCAGAGCTTATGGGATCAGGTAATGCTCTCAGACTCTTCTTAATTTCTCAAACATTCTATCAGCTAGTATTTATTTCCTGATTACTATGTAGCATGCACTGAGCTAAAAAAAAACAACACAATTCCTGCTCCAGTCAGGGAGAGTGTGCCGATATGTGAGCATCTGTTTTTATCCATTCCCAGCAAGCAAAATTTCTCTGAGGTGGAAAAAGAATGGTAAGAGGTGAGAGAAGGTAGGATGAGATAACAAAGATTTATCCTTTGGATTTGGAACACAGAAGAAGGAAGGAGGAACAGAGCCCTAGGCATGCAAGCAGAAGGAATAAATGGATAGGAGGGAGGCAGGTATCCAGATGATCCAAACTCTCATAACTACCTGAGTATGCAGCTGGACCAACTCTTCACCCTGAGCTACCTCCACACACTCTCCACCAAACACTTTTTTTCCTGAAGTAAAATTATTGAGTGGAAAGGTCGTTTTCTAAATCAGAAAAATAAAATCTCCCCTCTCTGTTCTGTATTTGCCCGTAAGTACAAGCTAGAGGAAAACTTTAAGCACCTGTTGATTAGAATTGAAATACCCTTGACAATTGTCTGTCACCCCGACAAGCTTGGAGAATATAGAAAGACTTTTTATTTATACAATACTAGCATCTTTGAACCACTTATATACAGTATGGCATTCCCCATCTTAAATACATTTCTTGCATTTACATAAAAAAGAGAAAGTACTAAAAGTATTTACAAAAAACCCACAGAATACACATTAAATAAAACTAACATTAAACCACAATTTTCCCACTTGGTTTCAGACAGGAATGAACTTCTCTGGAGAGGGGCACAATGGGTGTAATCATGATAAAAGTCAATCTAATAAATTAAAAAAGAAAGGTGAAAAGATGGTCTATGGCAGGGAAATCCAGGAGACCAAAGGCAGAGGGTTTTCCGTCTGAATGTACTCAACTGTTTGGGGGATTTTATTTTTCTGAGAAGATATCACTTTGTTTCCACCTTTCAGAAGATCCTGGGCATGGTTTCCTAAATATTAATGCAATGTAACCTAATCTAAAGGTTAGGAATGGGGTTGGGGTGGGGGTGGAGCAGGGAATATTCTTCCAGCGGAAGCAAGATCCCTCCAGCACCAGCAAAGTGGTTCTTTATTTCTCCACCACCTCCTCCACGCTGATAAATTTAGGGTCTTCGGAGGAAATACTGTCCACGATGGAAGAAAGACACCGGAGGCTACTGGAGGCAGATGATTCGATTACGGGCCCTCCGACTGTAAGGAAGGAGACAGAAGTAGTGTTAAAAGAGACAATCCAAACATGCCAAAAACGAAAGTCCACAGCTTTTGCAAACTATATTATCTACTTCTAAGAATTTCAAGCTGGAGACACTGAGGGAGAAGACCCATTTCTCCCTGTCATATTGTTTTCACGTCTTCAGTCTCCTATTGTCCCTTTCCTCCCCACAAAAAACTTCCCACCACTCCACCCCCTTACACACGTTTTAATTAAAGTGTTCAAACTCTAAACTGTTTGGATTTTCTTGGGTGGAGGGGAGGGCATATTGCTTTCATGTACTTTACCTTCTCTGGGATTTATGGCTAGGGCCCTGGAATGATCAGAAACATTTTCCCATTCAGAGCTGCAGGTGCTCAGGAAATCGGAACTGGGGAGCTTGGAGCAAACACAAGAAAGATCACCGAGGCTAGGTTAAAAATCAGAATGGGACGCGGGGTGAGGGGGCTGCTTGTTTCTCGGGGTAGGGGTGGGAGCGGGATGATGCAGTGGTGGGATTAGGGTGTCTCTAGGCCACTTAACTCGCCAAGAACTCCAGCTGTGCTTTCCAGGGGTCCTTAAGTAGGAAGGGCGATGGGAGGGAGAAGGACCGGGTGGGGGCTTCGGGGAGGGAAGACGGGAAAGGGCTTAAGCAGCTGCATTTTTGTCTCTGGGCTCCGGGTGCCCTTACATTGGCTTGCTTTGGGCTGTAGCTGAAGGGCTCTGCCCCCAGCTCCTGCATTTTCTCCTGCTGATCCAGACGGTGCAGAAGGTCCTGCAGCCGCTCGATGTAGGTGATGGCACTCCGCAGGATCTCCACCTTGGGCAGCCTCTGGTTGGGGTTGGCCACTGTTCTGCGCTTGAGGGCCTCGAAGGCCTCGTTGATTTTCTTCAGGCGTCGCCTCTCTCGCAGCGTGGCGGCCTTGCGCCGGTCCGTCGGGGCCGATTTCCTCTTGCAAGTCTTACAGGCCCAGATGAGGCACTGGCCGGGGCAGTGAGGGGGCTGCAAGCCCGGGGGCGCCAGAACGTGCTCCTCTCCGCTGCTATCGCTCCCGGCTTCGGGGGGCATTTGGTCCTGGCAGGGGGACAGGGTGCCGTCGCTGCCCGGGTACAGAGGGGAGCCCTCGGCCATCTCCAGCTGCTGCAGGGCTCCATTCTCTCCGTCCAGGTAGAAGAAATAGGAGCCCGTTTCGAAAAGGTCCATCATTATGCTCTCCTCTTTGGCCTCTGGCTCTTCGGGAGCTGGGTGATGGGTTCCCAACCCCGGGAGGAACCACCCAGATGGCATCTAATTAGTGCGGTGACATAAGTTGCCCCCTGCTTTATATATAGCCGAGGCTGAAACTTAATCCAACTTTTAGCTGTCGCGGTGCCTCACCCTCCCAATGTGATTGCAGCTAGTATCCATCCCTCCCCCGTCCTCCCCACCCCCCACCCTCCACCCCCTATGATGTCCCTAGAACATCATCTCCTTAGAAAGACAACTCAGGTTACTACCCACTCCCCAGAACCTGGAGACATCCGATTGTGTGCTGGGTGGGGAAAAGGTCAAAATGCACAGCAAGCTCTCCGATGTGCCATTGGGCCAACCCGCTTAGAGGGCAAGGGGAGAGCAGCCAGGGTTTAGGCCGGCCACCAGTCACCGCCCCCCCCCTCCCCACTGCCGCCCCTGGATTCTAAATATAGACCTATGCGGAAAGATTTCAAAGGCACTAGCCATCCCTCCAAATAGACCGGTTAAATAGATTCAGAAGGCTTGGGCCTCTAATTTCTCCTTTCTCCTTAAGAAGATGCTAGCTCTGTGGCTCTAAACTATTAGAGACTTGTCTCAAGGTTACAAATTGGTGAGCAAACTTCCACCTGCTTAATAAAAACGTGTTCATTCTAGTCCTGTGGCTATAAACTGACCCAAGGGGGCTTCTTCTCCCTTTTCCTCTAAGCAGCTGCCATTCCCATGAAACAAAATCATTAAAGAAGTATACTAAGGTTATATGTTGGTGAGCAGAGGAGACTAGAGCTATCTTTTTAAAAAATTTATTCATTTTAAACTTAAATACAAAATGAAAAAAAATTTCCCTGTATGTAGTAGAACATAAAAGAGCATTCAACAAAAAACAATACATTTCCTTTTCAAGAAAACCTGTCGTAAATACTACACATGGTTTTCAGTGCTATCCGGATTTTCTGTGCATCCTTCTAAGTTTTGTTTTCTGCTATGCACTTTTAATTTTATTTTTTCTCCCCCGCACTTCAAGTAAACAAGACTATATATGCATGTACATATATGTGTGCATATATATACATACACATATATACATACATATACACACAAATACACACACATACAGGACCATATTGTGCATGTTTCTATTTGCCAGTTCTTTCTCTGGAGGTGAGACATTAATCTCCTTAGTAGAAATTTGTTTCTTCTACTCCCATGGCTGTAAATGAACTCTGTCCCAAGTGAGAGGCAGTGTGGTACGATGGAAAGGGGCAAGGAGTTGGAGTCAGGGGACCTGGTCAGCCCACTTACTACCTTTATGACTGGGCAAATCAATTCACCTCAGTTTCCTCATCTGTAAAAGGAGGAAGTTATTCAATTCCATATCTATAATCCTACTGCAGTGGGAGCATAGATTAAGATAGAGGTGGGGAATCTGCGGTGTCGAGGTCACATGTGGCCCTCTAGGTCCTCAAGTGTGGCCCTTTGGCTGAATCCAAACTTCACAGAACAAATTCTATTAATAAAAAGATTTGTTCTGTAGAACTTGGATTTAGTCAAAAGGCTGAACCTAAGGACCTAGCCTGGATTAAGAGCTGGCAGGATTCATCAAGGTCACCTAATTTAATTTGCTTTTAAGAGAGGGAGTGGAATGCAGAGGAAAAAAGTGCTGAATCTGGAGGATATGGGTTCAAATCCTCAGTTACTGTGTGACCTTAGACCAGTCCTTTAGCATATCTGGACCTGTTTCCTAATTTGTAAAATGAGAGAGTTGAACTAAATTTTCTCTGAGGTCCCTTTAAGTTCTAATATTATCATCTTGCTAATTTTAGAGAGGAGGGCATTATGGCCCAGAGAGGAAATAACTGACTCCAGGTCATTCAGGTAGAAGGCAGTATTCAAATTCAATGTGGCATTCTTTTTCATGTGCAATACTGTTAGTTTGTTTCATTGATAATTCATTTAAAGCTAGAAAGAGCCTTAGAGACTATCCTACTCTAGAGATTCTTAATCTTTTTTTAGTGTATATAATGAAATCTTTTGGCAGTCTGAGAAAGCCCATAAATTCCTTCTCAGAATAACGGGTTTTTTAAAAAATAAATAAAATGTAATACATAGGCTTGCAAAGAAATTCATTATATTGAAATAAAAATGTAATTTTCCAATCCAACTTCACAAGATACTTGAAATCTATCCACAGTCTACCTGGGGGTTCATGGATCCCAGGTTAAGAATTTCTGATCTAGTCCAAAGCTTCTTCTTTTATGACTGAGGCAACTGAGGCCCAGAGAATTAACTGACTTGTCCATAACCAGTAAGTACCAGAGTCAGTATGTGGGCTCAGAACTCCTGATTCCAAAGCCAGGTCTCTGGCTCTGTCTGTCTCTGCCTCTGTGTCTCTGTCTCTGTGTCTCTGTCTCTGTCTCTCTCTTTCTCTCTCTCTCCCTCTCTCTCTCCTACCATACTGCCATGAAGTGTCCTATGTGCTCTTTCTGAGCTATATCTTTCAGCAAGCTGTCGTCTCAGATCACAAGCTGATCTCAAAGACCTCTTCCATTCAAAGTACGGAATTATGTTTTGTTTTGTTTTTTTGTTTCTTTGCTTTTTGTTTGTTTATGAGGGTAAAAGTAAATGTACCTAGGTGGCACAGTGGATTAAGCACCAGATATCAGGAAGACCTTAGTTAAAATCTAGCCCCAGACACTTATTATCTGTGTGACTCTGGGCAAGTTACTTAACCACTGATTGCCTCAGTTTCCTCAATTATAAAATGGGGATAATAAAAGCACCTACCTCTCAGGGTTGTTGTGAGGATGAAATAAGATACTAATTGTAAACCACAGTGCTTGACACATAGCAAGCACTATATAAATGTTAATTATTATTAAGAGTAATAATCACCAATTTAAAAAAGGGCTTTAGGTAATACAAAACTGCTTTAAATGCATCTTATTTAATTCTTTCAAAGCTATCATTACATATCATTAAGATAGTGCCTTTCAGCACAATTTGAGTACCTATTGCTTGTCTTGCTTTGTGACAACTTCTGTATAGAAATGCAAAGAATAAAGCATCCTATGAACTTTAGAAGGGAGCATAGAATTTAGAACCAATCAATGGAAAAACATTTAATTATCTCTTGCTCTCTGCTAGTCTTGGTGTTAGGTGCTGGCGAAACAAAGACAAACATGACAGCTTCTGCTCTCAAGAGGCTGGCTTTATATTAGGACAGAAAACATGCACACATAATTATAAAAAATAAATACAAGGTAATTTAAGGTGGCGTAGACAACCAACCAGGGTTATGCCCCTCATTTTACAGTGGCAGGATATTTATTTGCAAGTTATCTACCCCATTAGAATGGAAGTGCCTTGAGGGCAGGACATGTTTTTGTCTAAAGAGCAGCGCTAGCCATGTCACTTCCCTATTAAATAAATTTCAGTGACTTCCTATTATTTCCAGAATAAAACAGAAAACCTTTTGTTTGGTTATAAAGGTATGAACAGGGAAACCTATACAATTATCAGCTCCCTCACTCTGATCTAGTTGACTGTTTATCTCATCATACTTTAGTATACCAGTTGCTTTTTTGGCTGTTGGGGCAATATTGGCACATGTTGACATAAACTGAACTTGTAGTCCACTAAAACCCTTGTGATTTGTCTAGCCACATGTCCAACATCCTCAGTTTCTGAAGCTGATTTTTGGGCTCCAAGCACAGAAATAAACATTTGTTCCAATTCTAATTCGGTGCATTCAATTTGGCACAAGGGTCTAGCAGGAAGAGCAAGCGCCTCGATCATAGCTAAGAGCCGGTATTGATACAGCACTTTGGGATCTGCAAAGAGCTTTACATATGCTAATTCATTTGATTCTCACAATAACCCAGTGAGGTAGGTGCTGTCATCATTGTCTCCATTTTACAGATGAAGAAACTGAGATGCTCAGAGGCTGTGACTTAGAGTAAGGAATCAATCTTAGGTCTTTCCGACTCTAAAGTCCAGCTCTCCAGCCCTACTCTGCAAACACTGTGTTTCTTATCGATACCTCCCAGCTTTCTGTCCTTTTCGGATTTGATGATCATACTAGTTAGGCTTTGATCCCCCTCTCTCAAGCATATTATTTAATAACTAGGAGATTCCTACCTCAGTTCATATTCTGCCCAAACCTTTTGTACATGTGTGTTCTGGGCTCCCTAGATGGTTTTTTTTTTTCATATCAATCTGAAGAGAAAGGTAACAGTCTAGTCATAAGCCAGTGATCGATCGATCTATCTATCTATCTATCTATCTATCTATCTATCTATCTATCTATCTATCTATCTATCTATCTATCATCTATCTCTCTCTCTCTCTCTATCTATCTCTCTATAGAGATAGAGAGATAGATAGATGATAAATACATACACACATACATACATACATAGAGATATATAGACATATAACTTAAAATACTTGTATATATAACTTATAACAACACACACATATGTGTGTGTTTGTGTATATATATGTATCTTATAATCTAACTCTAACTTAATCATAAATGAGAATAGGGAAGTAGAGGGATAGGAAGCATGAAGCGGGGAGGGCAGGAAAGGTAGTCCTGCCACTTGTTACCTGAACTACTGAAGGAAGCTAGCAGAAATCCCGCAGCCATGACGGTTGACTACATTACAAATTCATATTATCTAATGCCAACTGATCTTTTGCTGTGGCAAGGCAATCCTTTTATTTCTCCTTGATTGATTCTTTAACTCACTCTCCAGAAAAGTTATTCCAAGCATTCAAACACATTCAAGTTTCAAATAAATTCAAATAAAACAAAAATCAAAAATACCTTTACTAGACTTTACTATCCTCTTGGGCAGCTAGAGGACACAGTAGACAGAATACTGAACGTAGAGTCAGGAATATTCATCTCCATGAGTTCAAATCTGGTCTCAGAGGTTTAGTTGCTGTGTGACCTTGGGCAAGTCACTTAACCCTGTTTGTCTCAGCTTCCTCATCTGTAAAATGAGATAAGAAAATTGAAAATCAGTATCTCTGCCCAGAAAACCCCATGAAGAGTCAGACACAAGTGAACATCAACAAACAACAGATGTGCTCTTGGGCTATTGCCCTACATCTCTCTTACCTTTCTTACCCAGACTCCTTGAAAAAGCATCCAATTCTCAAGGTCTCTGCTTTCATCTCACCTATTCCCCAGCCCATTATAATCTGGCTTCTCACTTTATCATTCCCTAGATGTTTGGGAGGAGCTTGTTTTCATATTTTCCTTTCCACATTTGAAGGTGAAGGTCAGGTTAGAGGCCCAATGCTCACAGATACAGAGACAAGCTTTAGTCATATAGACACCTTCCAATCTTAACCATGCCATATACAGACTATTTCTGGCATAAGTCATTTGACCTCTCCCTGACTTCATTTCCTATCCCAAGAATGAAGACAATGGAATGGCACACCTGTCAAAGCATCTAGTGAGCATGATGTAAGGAGGGAAAACTGAAAGACTAAGTAGAGATTAACTGCAAGGATTGTGTGTGTGTGTGTGTGTGTGTGTGTGTGTGTGTGTGTGAATTTCTCTTGGACTCATAGTTTTGGTAAGTTTGATTTTTTAAATGTAAATTTTTAAATGTAAATTTCTACCATTGAAAATTTTAATTTCTACACTTAAATTTTCTTTAAAAATCAATATACATATATATGTTTCATATATACACATGTATATGTGTCTATGTATAAATATATGTGTATGTATGTGTGTGAATTTATCTCAGAAATAATTATTCCCATCATAGGCTCGCCGAAAATAAAGACCTGAGACTTTGGGGAGATTTGGACTAGTGAATAGATTATTTCACTTTTTCCTCCAATCTATACTTCCTGACTTCTCACAAGCATGTGATATTGAAGCCATATTCATTCAACTAATATTGTTTCCAGGGAGGGAAGGGGAGAGAGATATCCCTTCTCTTCCACCTTGCAGAAAGTCCAAGGGAGAAGCTACTTGAATCACAAGCAACATACTCCAAGGAGAGGGTTGAGTAACTCTTCTGCTAGTCAAACATCTCATTGGTCAATTTTATACTGTCTCTTCTATAAAATTTTTCATTGGTAATATACTATAGCCTACCCATGATCCCAAACACTTCTGTATTGCCCTTTTGGTGACCAAATAATTTTTTAAAAAGCACTGATGATGACCCACAAATGTGAGATAGCATGTGAAAAAAATGTATGTGTTCTTATGGCACCCTCATGATATCAAGATATCTAGAGGAAGAACCCAGAAAATTGTGCGGATTGCTTTGAAACATTTCTATGAAGATCAAGGATCATTAATAAGAGCTAAAAGGATCTTTAGAGACTTTCTAATCAAATTGCCTCATTACATTGAAGTTGAGAAAAGTGAAGTGACTTGCCTAGGTTTCCATAGCAAGTATTTGAGGCAACATTTGAACTCAGGTCTTTCTGACTCCAAAGCCAATGCCATATTCACCAAGTCAGGACATAGACAAGAGTTGCATGGGATCAGAAGACATGAATGTATCATAGATGGAAGGAATGTTAGAGGCCATCTAGTCCAATTCCCTTATTTTATAGATGAGGACATAGCCCAAAGCAGATAAAATGACTTTCCCAAAGCTACACTGGAAGTAAAATTAGCAGGATTTGAATTCAGATGATCTGGGTCCAAATTCAGTGCTGTTTCCATTGAACCACAGGAAATATCTACAGTCATGAGATTCAAGACCTATTCGGTATGCAAGTGAGCATCAAACTGTGAATCAAGATCTGTGAACTACTGATGAAAAGAGATTTAAACTGGGAACTATGAATTTCTAGTAGCAGTGTGGGAGGAGGGGTATCCTTTGACATCAACTTCAGTTATGCAGTAGAAAAGCAACTTACATGTCAAATGAATGTCCTGGACTTGATAACTAGCATATTAAATGGGAGAACACTGAAGTCCTTTCCAGTTTTTTTGAATTCTCTTTGAAAAAGCTCTTCAAATATTAAAGGATTACTATTAAAAAACATGAAGAACCAAGTTATTGAAGCTGACCTAGTGATTACGAGGTGAGAGGAGAACATTTTGATCTATGGTAAATATTAATAGGGTTTATGTTTTCAGGCTGAAGAATCCCGAAGCTTAAGGGATAGAGAGGAAATTCAGGATGCAAGGGGACTCAAAGCAGTGCTAGTTTTTAACAGGTCCCAAATCCTTGCCAGGGTATAACTTTTCCTGACTATTAAGCAGGAGTTTTTGTTTGTATAGGGGGAGGACCAGACTCAGGCCAGTCCATTGGTAGTCAAGGTTTAGTGCTGGAATGAAATAAGACACTTGTGGATCATTCAACAATTAAGAGAAAGAGATTTTCATGGGTAGGCAGAGCCAATTGATAAAAAGGACAATTCTACCTAAATTAATCTATTTATTCAAGGCCATCCCAATTAAATTACCAAAAAAAATTTTATTGAGCTAGAAAAAATAATAAAATTAATTTGAAAAAATAAATGGTCACGAATATAGAGGAATTAATTAAAACATATATAAAGGAAGTATGTTTAACAGTACCAGATCTTAAACTATATTACAATGTAGTAATTAACAAAACTATGTGGTACCAGACAAGAAAGGGAATGGTGCATTACTAGAATAGAGTAGATACACAATTCACAGTAGGAGATGATATAGCGACCTTTGCCACCTTTGCCACTTTGCTTGGCAAATGTAAAGACTTAAACTTTAGGGATAAGAATTCTTTATTTCATGAAAGTTGTTTGGAAAACTGGAAAACAGTCTGACAGAAACTGGACATAAATCAGGGTCATACACCATTTACCAAGGTAAGGTCAAAATGGATACATGACCTAAAGTGGGATAGTGTAAGAAAATTAGAAGAACATGGAACATCTTACCTATAAAACATAGATAGGAGAAGAATTTATGAATAAAAAGGAGAGAGCATTGTGCTGTGTAAAATGGATTTTTTTACATTAAATTAAAAAGTTTTGTACAAATAAAGCCAATGTAGCCAAGATTAGAAAGAAATCAGAAAATTAGGGGAAAACTGTATAGATTGTTTCTTTGATAAAGGTCTCAAATGCTTAGAAAACTTGGACAAATTTTTAAGAATATGAGCCATTCCACAACTGATAAATAGCCAACAGTTATGAACAGTTTTTAGATTAAGGAATAAAAACAATTTATAGTCATATAAAATGCTCTAAATCATTATTGATGAAAGAAATGAAAATAAAAACAGCTTTGAGATATAATCTCACACCTATCAAACTGCCTAAAATGATAAAAGTGAAAAATAACAAATGTTGCAGGGGATGTGGAAAAATTGGGACACTAGTACACTGTTGGTGGAACTGCAAACTGACCCAGTAATTTTGGAAAACAATCTGGAATTATTCCCAAAGAGTTATAAAACTGCATATACACTTTGACCTAGCAATACTCCTATTATGTCTGTTTTCCCAGGTGATCATGGGCAAAGGAAAAGAACTTATATGTTTTAAAATATTTATAGCAGCTCTCTTTGTGGTAGCAAAGAACTGGAAATTGAGGGGATGTCCTCCACTTGGAGAATGGCTAAACAAGTTGTGGTATATGATTGTGATGGAATACTATTGTGCTATAAGAAATGATGAGTTTCTTGATGTTGGCAAAACATGGAAAGACCTGAATGAAATAAAGAAGTGCGAAACAAGCAGAACCAGGAGAATATTGTGCACAGTAACAGCAATATTGTTTGATGAACAACTAGAAAGGACCAGGTCAATTCTGAGTATTATAAATACTTAAATCAGCTACAAAGAACCTATGAAGGAAGATGCTATCCATCTACAGAGAAAAAACTTATAAATAGAAGTGTGCTTTTACACTCCCACACCCATATATATATGAGTGTCTGAGTATATAAATGTATATACATATGTATGTGTGTGTGACACACACCCACATACCTGTATCTAATGGTGGTTTTCTCTAGTATGGGGTGGGGAAGAAGGAAGAAAAACATATAAAAATGCATAGAAGAGAGCAAAAAGGAACTATGAAGGAGGAACAGAAAAGCAGGAAGCTTTGCAGGTAATATTTATTACAACATTTTTCAGAAAATGTAAACTGTGTAAAATGGAGATTCATAGTTTCATATTGAAGACCTCTTTGTGGTGTATGATATGCATGGGAATTTTTTTGTCTTTTTGTATTTAAGTTCAAAATGAATTTTAAAAATTTAAAAAGAGAGATTTACTTAGCCATAGAACAAAAAAAATTACCAAGGATACTGCAATACTTGGCTTTGGTAGATAGGTCTGCTTATCACCATATGGGAACAGGTCTAGTTACCAAGGTAGGATTTGTCCGTTCAAAAAAATCTTACAACATATTTCAAGTTTGAAGAGATTGCTTGCTCACAGAACAATTCACCTTAGGGAAAAGGTAACTCCAGCTGCTCTAGGTCTGCATCACAAACTCTTGATTTGCAATGGTCCTGGCTTATGTTGTGGATGTGTGTGGAGGAAAGTTTAAAATATTTAATATAAACATATACATCACACACATATACACTTACAAATATATACTAATATATGCATACATACGTATATGTGTATGTATGTGTGTATGTATGCATACATACACTATATGTTTGTGTGTACATATGTATATACACACACACACATATACACACACTTAACCCCAACTGCCCCAAGTCTGCACTTCAAGTTCTTAACTTGTAATGAACCAATATCCAAATGTCAGTATTCCCATCTTTATCCCCTATTATCCTGACTCTAGGATAATCAATTTCTCTATTTTCCTACACTGAAATTAATAGAAATATATATTTGAAATAATGTGAATACATGTATATACTTACACATGTGTATAAATACATATGTGTATATATGTATATACACATATTTCACTTTCACATAAGGAAACTTCAGTATATGACTATAAGTAGAACTAATTTCTAGATACGGGGCTTTAGTTGATCCATGGGTATGCAAGACTTTCCTTTCTTACCCCCATTTTTCTTTCCCCATGAAATTCTTACCAGAGATTCATTTTTTGTTCAACTTTCCCAATCCATTTCACTAATTTTTAGTGAGTTGGAGCACTTTTTGCTATAGTACATTTCATATAATTTGGATTTCTCCCCAACAGAATTGCCTGTTTATACCCTTTGATTATGTGCCAATAGCTTTTATCCTTATACATTTGACTCAGTTTACTGTATCTTGGAAATGAGACTTTTTTCAGAGAAACTTTAATCAGAGGTAGATTGGCATCAGCAAAGAGTCTCTGGGTCACTGAGAGGCTGGTAAGTTCAATAAAAACTTTGATTAGAAGAGAAGCTAAGAGAAAGAACGGTAGACAATTCTGAAGGGTTTAACTCACTATAAGGACAGGTGTAGGCAAGTGGCTTAGAGAACATAAGGACACTGGGAAGGTGCCATGTAACTAAAGGAAGAGGTTCTCAGAGTTTGGGAAGAAGCATGGAAAGTGATGTAGGGATGATGCCATTGGGGGAAATTAATTTTGTTCATGACTGGAACTATCTCCTAGGAAAGGAGAGGTACCTTTCTTTTCCTTTTTCCCCTTTTTTCTTCTTTCTACCTCCCTTCCCCCCTTTTTCTTTCTGTTGACTACAGTCTAGCTCATCCTGCTACTAAGAACATTAATAGTTCATTTTCATTGTGACTTTTATGGATGTGCTTAGAAATCTATCATTTATCATGGTGTTTTTATGGGAAAATTCAAAGTTCCAAACAACTGACTTTTGAAAACTTTTAGAATACAGTTCATTCATAAATTTGGAGCTAACCATGATGACATGGGATTTTCATTATAGTTCAATGGAACTTGAAGACACAAACGTTAATAAGTGGTTGTGCTCAGATCAGCTAAATTATGAAATGTTACTAAATAAAATCACCCTCATTTTTTTAAATAATAAAATTGAGTGATCTAGTAGGTCAATTATGTGAGGGATCATTTGTTGTTTAGTCACATCTGACTCTTCATGATTCTATATTGAATTTTCTCAACAAAGATACTGGAGTGGTTTCCTATTTCCTTCTCTAGCTCATTTTACAGATGAGGAAATCGAGGCAAGCAAGGTTAAATGACTTGCCCAGGGCCACACAGCTTGTAAGTGTCTGTGGCTAGATTCAAACTCAGGAAAGTGAATCTCCCTGACTTCCAAACTTGCACTTTATCCACTTCACCACCTAGCTTCCCTAAGGGATCATTAGCAAATCATTAATCTAGAATCTAGCTTTAATTTATCCCTAATGAAAAGTAGGCCACCACTGAAACTGGACATTTTTCTAGGTTTCCAATATTTTTGCAATAATTATTTTAATTTCATGCTTAATGGTTTGCAGATGAATTGCTTATTTTATAGCAATGCTGAGTTGGAATCTCAGTTCTACTACTTGTTAACTCTTTGATATTGGGAAAGTCACTTAAATTCATTGGACCCTCATTTGCTTATCTGTAAAATGGAAGAGTTGGTCTTAGAAAACAATTCAAAATCATATTAATATAGTTTAGTCACCAAACTGTTCTTACCTTTTGATCTAGGAGTGTGCTTAAACTAGCTCATATCAGCTCTTCAGAGCTGATAGTTAAATTGTCAACGTGAGCATTTACACCTGGGAAATTGGCAAATGCTAAAAAGCACAACTTGATTTTGTTGATTGTCTTGACTTAAGAAAGTGATGGAGAAAATGTTAATAATTCAGATGATTCAAATACCCTTTGATGGAGAAAATGTTAATTTTCCAAAATTTCCAAAATGTTAATTTTAATAGTGTGCCCCGCATCTAGTCCATGCCAGCTCTGCTTAGTTTGACTCAACCCACTCTGCAAAGCACATCACCAGGAAACTCATCAACTTCACTTTTAGTACTTATACCTCATCAGTACTCTCAGCTGTCTCCACCCTTCTGATTGGGAGTCAGAGCAAAAGCCTCCTTCCCTTGTCTCCTCTTTATAAACGACTCACTTCCCAGTCACCTTTTCTTTTCACATTAACTGTTCTTCTTGGTTTTGGCTCTACTATCATCATTGCCCTATGCTGGGTACCCTCTGGCAACCCCCCTCCCCATACTCCTTTTCAGCTTCCTTTAGTGTACAGTCCACTCCTAATAGATTACAAGCTCCCTCCCTATGGACAGAGTCTGTCTTTCTTTTTTACTATTTGTATCACCAGCACTTGGCACAACGCCAGGCATACAGTAGACATTTTCAAGAAAAGTTTTTTATTCTCAACTTAAGAAATAAAATAAGAATTTCCAAAACAAAGTAAAATAGAAAATAAGATTGTATATGAAATGGCACATTATGAACTACTCGACTTTTACTTTTAAATATATAATAAAGTTATCATGT
Organism: Bettongia penicillata ogilbyi; assembly: GCA_023548195.1. NCBI lineage: Eukaryota > Metazoa > Chordata > Mammalia > Diprotodontia > Potoroidae > Bettongia > Bettongia penicillata. The sequence goes on from JAJHZJ010000448.1 coordinate 3,829,350, forward strand.
AATTTCTTTTTTCCCCTCCCTTCCCATCCACATCATAGATATGGCTAATATTAGACACAAATATGTGTACGTGTGTGTAAATATATGTATATATATACACACACATACATATACACAGATATGTGTATATGTATACACACATATATTATATGTAAAATCATACTATATATCTATTTATCAGTTCTTTCTCTAGATGCAGACAGCATTTTCCTTCATAGGTCCTTTGCAGTTAATTTAGGTATTTATAATAGTCAAAATTTTTAAAATTGTCAAAATGACTTCGCCACCTACAGTTGTTCTTCGAACAATATGGTTGTCACTGTATACAACATTCTCTTGGTTCTGTTAATGTTTTTCTTCATTATTTTGTGCAAGCCTTTCCATGTTTTTCTAAAATCATTGAGCTCATCATTTCTTATAGCACAGTAGTATTCCATCACAATCATACACCGCAACTTATCAAAACCATCTGATACTGGCTAAGAAATAGAAAGGTAGATCAGTGGAACAGAGTAGACATACAATTTACAACAGTAGACACTTAAACAATGATTAGTGTATGGTATTGCATTTTTTTCCAGAGAGCTAGTTGTCAAATGTTTACCAGTATACCCCTGCTTTGACCCACTTGTATACAAATGCCCCAACAGAAAGGCTCCATTTATTCTAAATTATTCTTAGCAGCCCCTTTTGTGTTAGCAAAAAAAAATGGGGAAAATTGAGTGTCCGTCGATTAAGGAATAGGAAACAAACTGGTATATGGATGTCATGGAATATTATTGAGTTGACAAGAAGCAACAATTATGAGGAACTTAGAGAAACATGGGAAGATATAAGAATTGACATAGACTGAAAGGAGAACCATTAAAACAATATTTATGATGTCAACAGTCAAAACAAAAGGCACTTGAAAAATAAACCAAACTCAACAGCTGTAGTGAAACATCTTGTTCCTGCAGAACTATCTTCATTTCTGAGGTGTGAGACAGTGGGTATCAGATGCTGCATGGACCTTTGTGTGAGCTTACTCAGTTGGATGGTTTTCTCAAAGTATTTTTCTTTGTTATAAGGGAGGAATGACTGGAAAGTGGCGATGGAGATACTATGACATAAAAGCAAATGCATCAATACAACTTATTTTAAGTATAATTAAAAAATAAATCGGAGTTGGACTAACTGACTTCTGAGATCTCTTCCAGCTCTAAAACTATGATCATGTGATTCTTGGACTAGATTCTCTTAGGGTAGGGACAGGGTCTTGGACCTGTGTTTGAACACATCCAAATTCTCTTCTATATGGGAGATAGTGGGAAGGAAGGGAGGAGTATAATAATAGCTAGCTTTTATACAGTGCCTTAAGGTTTTCAAAGCCTTTTAAAAATAGGGCAGTTACATTGGTAGACTGAGCTAACATAATAAAAATGACAATTCTATCTAAATTAATTTACTTATTCAGTTTCATACCAATCAAACTACCAGAGAATTATTTTCTAGAGCTAGAAAAAATAATACTAAAATTCATGTGGAAGAACAAAAGGTCCAGAATATCAAAGGAACTAATGAAAAGAAATGCTAGGGAAGGTAGCCTAGCCCTACCAGATCTCAAATTGTATTATAAAGCAGCAATCATCAACATAATTTGGTACTGGCTAAGAAACAGAAGGATAGACCAGTAGAATAGTTTAGGTACGCAAGACCCAGTAGTTAATGAATATAGCAATCTACTGTTTGATAAACCCAAGGACCCTAGCTTCTGGGATAAGGACTCACTGTCTGACAAAAATTGCTGGGAAAATTGGATAACAGTGTGGCAGAAACTGGGCATAGAGCAATGCCTGACACTGTACACAAGAATAAAGTCCAAATGGATACATGATCTAGGAATAGAGATTGATACTATAAACAAATTAGGAGGTCAAGGAATAGTGTATTTGTCAGATTTATGGAGAATAGAGAAATTCATGACCCAACAAGAGATAGAGAACATTATGAAGTGCAAAATGTATAATTTTGATTCCATTAAATTGAGAAGTTTTTGCCCAAACAAACCCAGTGCAGCTAAGATTAAGAGGAAAGCAGAAAACTGGGAAAGAATTTTTGTAACTAGTGTCTGTGATAAAGGCCTCATTTCTAAAATATATAGAGAACGGAGTCAACTGTACAAGAATTCAAGTCATTCCCCAATTGACAAATGGCCAAAGGATATGAACAGGGAATTTTCAGAAGAAGACATTAAAGCTATCTATAATCATATGAAAAAATACTCTAAATCACTTTTGATTAGAGAGATGCAAATCAAAACAACTCTGAGGCACCACATCGCACCTTTCAGATTGGCTAACATGACAAAAGAGGAAGACGATAAATGTTGGAGAAGACATGGGACAGTTGGAACCCTAATTCATTGTTGGTGGAGCTGTGAGTTGATCCAACCATTCTGGAGAGCAATTTGGAACTCTGCCCAAAGGGCTACAAAAATGCACATACCTTTTGACCCAGCAATATCGCTTCTGGGACTCTATCTCAAAGAGATCATAGAAATGGGAAAGGTTCCACATGTACAAAAATATTTATAGCAGCTCTCTTTGTGGTGGCCAAAAACTGGAAATCAAGGAGATGCCCATCAATTGAGGAATGGTTGAACAAGTTGGAATACCATTGTGCTATGAGAAACAATGAACCAGAAGACTTCAGAGATGCCTGGAAGGATTTATATGAACTGACACTGAGTGAAAGGAGCAGAACCAGGAGAACTTTGTACACAGCAACAACCACAGCATGCGAGGAACTTTTTTGGTAGACTTAGTACTTCATTGAAATGCATGGACTTAAAAAATTCCAATGACCTCTTGAGGCTAAACATCTTCCACATCCAGAGAAAGAACTATGTAATTGGATCGCAGATAGAAACAGACCATTTTCTTTGATATTATGTTTTGTTTTATGGTTTCTCCAATTCTTTTTAATTCTTCTATGCAATGTCCATTTAATGGGAATGTACGTGTGGAACCTATTTAAGATTGTACGTCATCCCAAGGAGGGCGTGGGGAGGGAGGGAACCGTGAAGGGGAGGGAGTAGAAAAAAATCTAAGATATATGGAAGTGATTATCAAACACTGAAAACAAATGATATAATTCAGTTTTAAAAATAGGGCAGCTAATTGGTGCAGTGGACATAGTGGTAGACCTGGAGTCAAATCTAGCTTCAGATATTAACTAACTGTGTGACTATGGACAAGTCACTTAAAACTGTTTGCCTCAGTTTCCTCATCTGTAAAATGAAGATAATAAAAGCTCTGTCACTTAGGGTTGTTGTGAGGAACAAATGAGATAACAATTATAAAGCAATTAGGATAGTGCCTGGCATATATTAACCACAATATAAACATTAATTATTATTACTAATATTTTCATTTTATACTTATAACCTGGGGAAGTAGCTGTTATTAGTTTCGCATTTTAGAGCAGAAAACTAGGGTAGACAGAGATTAAGTGATGTGTCTATAGTTACATGGCTAGTAAATGTCTGAGGCTGGAATAAGGTCTTCCTTACTGCTGCTCCAGCCTCTATCTCCTGGATCATATGCCAGCCTCTGGGTGGATTTAATGAGTTGAACACTTGACTTGGAGTTAGGAAATATGGTTGGGTATCCTAATTATGCCCCTTCCTACCTGTGGAACCCTGGATAAATCTCAGGAGTCTCATCAGTGGAATGAGGCTGACACCCTTCACCGCTGGTCTCAGGGTTATTGTGAGAAAAGCACTTTGTAATCTCTGAAGTGTTTTATGCAAAATAACAAGAAGAAAGGAGAAGGAGAAGAAGGAAGAGGAGGAAAAGGAGGAGGAGAAACTGGCATGTATCCGTATTGGGGAGGGGAGAGAAAGGAACTATTATAAGCTATTTGGTACTCAAATTCCTCTGCTTTCTTGGGAATATGAAGACAAAAGCACTACGGTGCCTGCACTCGGGAAGTTTTTAGTTCATCAAAAGTTGTAATATGTATGCACACAAATGCATATAAACATATACAAAACAAACACAAAGACATCTTTGGGTGCAACTATAAACTGCAGGCAATATCTAGAGGGCAAGGATTGAACTTTGAAGGAAAGAAGGTATTCTAGAGGGTGAATGCAAGAAAAGAGCATCTTCCAGCACTGGAGAAGGGTCTGTGCAAAACACAGAGCTGGGTGTTGGAATGTCATAGACAGGAGAATGAACACTTGTCATTTTTTTCTTAGTATAAACTCTAGAAAAGGAGCCCAAAGAGGCTCATTCTCTTAATACTCATTCCCTGGTGCTCAGTGTAATGAACAAAACTCTTTCAGGTAGAGTGTGTGTGTGTGTGTGTGTGTGTGTGTGTGTGTGTGTGTGTGTGTGTTGGTTACAGTTAAGTGACAAAATTCTAGTAAAAATCTCTAAAATTGTGGAAAAATACTATTTTTCATATATTCCAAATAAGATCATTTCTGGATTTAAGAATAAGGAAGAGACACTTCAGGTCAGCAGGATATTCCCAGAAAACTGTATTTTTTCACCTGGAAAAACATAGTAGGAACTTATGAACATTCATAAATAATATTATATAGAGCAAATCAGCTATGATTCAGAAAGAGAAAACTTATTTACCTTCTAAATCTTGAATACGTTTGACTGTGCTTGGAAATCCCATGCCTTTCACAATAAATGACATGTTTAAGCAGGAAAGCATGCAAAATAGTTTCCATAATTATAAAAAACACAACATGTCAGTAGGATTGTGTGTGTTTTATATGGATTTAGGGTCTGTAGTATATGAGCGTCATTGTCAGTAATATTTAAGAGTCATTAAAGAAATGATCATGACATCTCAAAATCACATTGCAGTTGATTTATAGATAGGTGAAAGTCTGTGATAACAGGGTTTGTAGAAGGAAATTCACTTTTATTTTTTGTTTTATTCTTATAATTTTGCTAATTGGAGACCATAGAATTAGTCCAATTTTAACTTCTTCTATTCCTACCCCTTGCTTTGCTTTTCATTCATACCATACACATGCACACAACAAAGAAAAGGCAAGCAAAATCTCCCCCTAAACCCTTCATCATATGATGCTTTTTGTTTCAGTGCTTTTCAACATATTTTGCCAAAATTTTTGTGCTCAGATTATGTCAAAGTGTTAAAAGTTGTCTATGGTCAGTTACCACCTACCTAGTTCAACAAATGTCTCCAGTTCAGAATGGTTAATGAAGTATTTCATTACCATTCAGCCTCCAAAAGATTGGTTATGACATATAGTCCTAAATGGCTACTCCTTTAATGCCCATGTCAGTCTCAGAGATGACAAATAGTCACCCCTGCATAAACACACTTATTCTGTGGGGCCAGAAAACTTAGCCACTCAGACACAGAAAATATATGAGCTCCATTGTGGCTGAGAGGAACGGACTCTTTTGTCTTCACATTAGGTCCCAGTAGGGGTAGGTGACATGAACATAGCACAAATATTTCTCTGCTGGAAACTAGACAGCAACTGGAGATGACTATGTTATGGATAATTTACCTACACTACGTATGTTGGAAGTGGGATAGAAATACAATCATTCTTAGCTTTTATCTTGGTTGTCAGGTATGTGTTGAAAGCAGGGGGAGGTCATAATTTTTATTATTCCATTCAAGCTAAGAAAAGTCTTAATTTGAGGTAGCTAGGTGGTGCAGTAGGTATGGCACTGGCCCTGGGATCAGAGGGACCTGTGTTCAATTCTGACCTCAGATACTTATTAGCTGTGTGACCCTGAACAAGTCACTTAACCCTGATTGCCTCCCAAAAAATATAGTTTCTTGAGAAATATGTTGGTAGAGTGGACAGAAACTAGACCCCGGCATCAGGAGGTTTCAGGTTCAAGTTCAGCCTTCGAAGCATACTGGCCCTGTGACCACTGGAAATACACTTCAACTTTATGTTCCAAGACCCCGTCTAGGAAGATCAGTACAGAAGAGGAGCTAAGCTGCATTGGAGGAAGGGGGTTGTACACTGGGAGTTCCGTACACTGATAAAATCATGGAATTGGGCCATACAATCATCATAAGCAAAATTTAATTTCATAGTGTTAGTGATATGCAATGCTTTCCATGTCCACAACCTTACAATCTCTTCTTGAAAAAAAAATGAAAAACAGGCATTAAATGTCTCTGTAGTTTATATTCCTTTTTTTCATTTTTTACTCCTGACTCACATTTTCTCCCACATATTCATCCTTTATTTCCTTGGCCCACCTATGTTTATTTTTTTAAATTAAGAACCTAGCTAACATCAACAAACATGAATATTTTAATATCCAAAGGGAAGCCATAAAAGGATTGTATATTAGCCTATGTATTTCTATCACATAGTTTTCAAGTATGTGTTATTTTGAGAATGCTAGTAGCAAAACTGCTTTGTTAGTCTATATCCTGTTCTGAACTTGTGTTTTTAAAAATTATTTCATTTGTGTTCCTTTCTTTCTTTCTTTCATATCCTTTCTTCCTCCCTCTCCCTTCCTTCTTTATTTCCTCCCTCTTTTCTTTCTTTCTTTCTTTCTTTCTTTCTTTCTTTCTTTCTTTCTTTCTTTCTTTCTTTCTTTCTTTCTTTCTTTCTTTCTTTCTTTCTTTCTTTCTTTCTTTCTTTCTTTCTTTCTTTCTTCTCTCTCTCTCTCTCTCTCTCTTTCTTTCTTTCTTTCTTTCTTTCTTTCTTTCTTTCTTTCTTTCTTTCTTTCTTTCTTTCTTTCTTTCCTTCCTTCCTTCCTTCCTTTCTTTTCCTTTCTTTCTTTCTTTCTCTCTCTTTCTTTCTTTCTTCCTTCCTTCCTTTCTCTTTCTTTCCCTTTCTCTCTTTCTTCCTCTCTCTCTTTATTTCTCTCTCTCTTTCTATGTCTGTCTTCCTTTGTTGTACCAGTACTTAGTAACTCCCCCTAGCAAGTCACCCTCCACAGGAAAAAAAAAGAGGCCTTTCCTCAAAACAAATGAATATAGTCAAGCAAAATAAGTTGACACATTGGTCATATCTGAAAATGCATGTCTCATTTTATATCACTTCTCTGTCTACCACCTCTTTTCCAGGAGGTGGGAAACATACCTTTCTTCTGAAGTCAGAAATGGTTATTGTATGGATCAGCATTCTCAATTCTTTCAACTTTGTCCTCCATTAATGGCTGCAAGTCACTAAGGGAATATTTTCTTGCTTTTTCTCATTTTGTATTGGTTCATTCAAGTCTTTCCAGGTTTCTCTAAGTCTATCCCTTTTGTCAGTTCTTATAGCACAATATTTCATTATATAGTATATACCATATTATTCCAATATTCCCAAATTGATGGGCACCTACCTCATTTCCAGTTGTTTATTGGGATAAAAAAGCTACTAAAAGTACATATGGGTCCTTTCCCTTTGGTCATTTTCCAAACTGCTGCCCTGATTCTGCCTCTTGTTATAGGAATTATCATCAAAGCGAGACTACCATTGAGTCAAGAAAGCCGATGATCAGTCAACTGCGATTCCCACAACAAAACAACCCCCCCCTTTTCCATCACTCCCCTATGTTTCATTCCTCCCATCAGAGTGTAAGAGCCTTGAGGGCAAAGATAGTTTTGATTTTCTGGTGGTACAATGGATAGAACACCAGTGCAAGAGTCAGGAGGACCTGAGTTCAAATCTCACCTCAGACACTTGACACTCACTAGCTGTGTGACCTTGGGCAAGTCACTTAGCCCCAATTCGCTCATCCTAGGTCATCTCCAGTGATCCTGATGAATATCTGGTCATTGGATTCAGATGGCTCTGGAGGAGAAGTGAGGCTGGTGACCTGCACGGCACTCCCTCATTCAAAACAAAGTCAAGTGCAAGTCATGTCATCATTTCTCTGATGTCTTGGTCTTCTTAAGCAATGAAGGATGAACACACACAATCTTGATTTTCTATTTGTGTTCCTAATTAAGCATTCCTAAAAGCCTTTGATGTCATGTCATTTCATGTGTTGGACACTGCTATGCTCTGGTCATCCAAATGGAAAACTGAGACAAGAGTTTTAGTAAGGGTTGGGAAAGACACGGCATACTTAAGGGGATTCTGATGCAGGGTAGATAGCAGGACTGGGGGTCCTTAGAGAGTGCTGGCTGGGCAGATAGCAAGACCCTAGGTGTCAGATGGTATAAAATCAGAACAAGTGACAACTTATTTGGCAGGGAAAGACAAATATTTAGGATCACTAAACAGAGAGTCCACAGTCACCTCTGCTTCCCTGGCTTCCTTCAAGTATCATCTAAAGTCTCACCTCCTACAAGAAAACCTGCACTCTTCTTTAATTTTAATGCCTTCCCTCTGCAATTATCTCCAATAAATCCTGTATGTATTCAGTTAATATATACTCATTGGTACAGTCTATTAGGCTGTAGTTCCTTGAGAGTAGGACTATATTTTTCCCTTTTATATTCCTAGTTATTAGCACAGTGCCTGTCACATTGTAGCTACTTAATAAAGGTATTTGTTTTTTGGTCATTTTCAACTGTGTCCATTTCTTCATGATCCTAGTTGGGATTTTCTTGGCAAATATACTGGAGTGGTTTGTCATTTCCTTCTCCAGTTCATTTTACAGATGAGTTAACTAAGGCAAACAGGGTAAAGCGAGTCTCCCAGGGTCACACAGCTAGTAAAAGTCAAGGGCCAGATTTGAATTCAGATCTTCCAAACTCCAAGTCCAGCTCCCTGTCTACTCTATCACCCAGGTGCCCCATCTAGCACATCATACTAAGTACTTAATAAACATTTATTGACTGATTGTCAAATACAGAGTATAAACACCACTAGATTCCAACACAAGCATCTGAAACTTAAACATGAATACTTTTAAGAAATCAGAGAATTGAATTCCGTTGAAGAGTTTTTCCCCCTCTGGTATTGTTCAAATTTGTCTTTTCACAAGCCAGCAAGTAAATGCTTGGCTTTGGACCTCTTTACACCAGTCAGTGGAAATATTCATTTATTCACTAGGCATTTTTTTAAGTATATAAGAAACCATGCTAGGTGATGTATAGGTGTACAAAGACGAGACAGACAGATGGAAAGAGGGAGGGAAGAGGAGGGGAACAAGGAGAAGGGACAGAGGGAGGAGGACAGAGACTGAGATAGAAAAATAGAAAGAGACAGAAGGAGGAAAAGGAAAAGAGAAGGAAGAAGAGAAGAAGAGGAAGGAAAGATGGAGAGACAAACAGAGAGAAGGAGACAGAGAGACAGAATGTTCCTGCCTGCAAAGAGCTTACATACATTGGATTTGGAGCCTACATTAGACCTGTATACATATAAGCAAATGCAAAATATATGCAAGACAAATAATAACATTATTATCACCTATTTCCAGAGGAGGAGACTGAGGTTCAGAGAGGCTCTGTGGATAATTACGTTACTCTTTCTACTCAGGTCCTCTGAGTTGGGTCCAGCTCTTTTGGGAAGAGTAGTGAGGTAGCCAGTGGCTGAATTCCACTTAATTCCATTGAACTCCTCCTTAATGTTTCTCCCTTTTCCTGATACATTTTAGGTTATATTTCCTTTTAAAAAACAGCAGTGATGATTTTTGTCCATCAGTATCCCGCTGTGTTTCTTCCACTAATTTAGCCTAATGCTTTTTCTTAGCACTACAACAATTTCCTCTAATTTCTATTTGCTTTTTACCACTATGTTCCTCCTTTCCTTTGGCCCTGACAGTCATTCTTGATCCTTTTGGCAGTTAATGGTCCGGAACCTAAAATATTATGCTTTACAAATGTCCTTCTGAGTGCCTGCTTTAGACAAGGCCTATCACTTACGCCTAGGGCTATACTGCGTTTGCCCTGCTTAGATTCCATATCGTGTTACAAAATGCTAATCTGATTTACTGTTTACTACTATCCCTACAATCTTTTTTTTTTCTGTTTTTAAATATCATATTTTCTTCTTTAGCAATATGCTAGTACCCACCTTTCCACCTCTCATCTCAGATTTATAATTTTGCCAGTGTAAATTTCCCTTCATGGAAGAAATTCCTGAAAGAGGAACAGTCAATATCTTCTCTTCAAATTATAATCTTCCAGAAAATTGCCTAGAACACTGAGACCTTAAGTGACTTACCCACTGTAGGTGTCAAAGGTGGGACTTGAATTCATGTCTTCCTGGCTCCAAGGTCAGGTTGTTATCCACTATGCCATGGTTTCAATATTGGACTGAGACAGGGTCCACGTTGGTTTCCCACACCATCCCAAACCCCAAATTCAATTGGTCATCTCTCAAGAGTAATGAACAATGAATGATTTAGAGGTTGCTGAAAACTGAGGTCCCTTTCAATTCTAGATCGAAGATCTAATGATACTTTCAGACATCTTTGTATCATCCTCATAAAGAATTTTGATAGTAATATATTTTAATATTAGTAATAGCTAGCATTGATGTAGCTCCTCAAGATTGACAAAGCAATTTATGAATGTTTTCTCACAATCTCACAACGCTTTGAATTAGGTTATCAGCCCTGTTTTAGATATGAGACAAAAGCCGTTAAATGATTGTCCCAGAGTCACATAGCTAGTAAATATTCAAGAAGGATTTGGTCTCTGGTCTTCTTGATATCAAATCCAGTGCTCTATAGACTGCAAGAGAGGTCTCAAACAATGACCCACAAGACTCCCAAGTGTGGCCTGAACCAGATAAAGTATAATTGAGAAATACTTAGTAAAATAAAATACAAGAAAAAATTGATAATATTAATTCTTTTTTTAGGCAATCAGGGTTAAGCAACTTGCCCAGGGTTACACTGCTAGTAAGTGTCAAGGTCTGATTTGAACTCAAGTCTACCTGACTCCAAGGCTGGTGCTCTATCCACTGCTTAACTAAGCTTTCTCAATAATATTAATTAATAATATTAATTGATAAGGTCTAAGTGAAGTCAATATGTAACCCACAAGGATCCTTATGTAGATAAATGTCCCCCATTTCTATTTGAATTTGATACTACTGCACTGCACTACCCAGCTCTCCCAGATATGAGGTGACTTTTCCTTTTCTTCACCTGTAAGTGGGAAGGTATGCTCAAAGCAGTCCCTTATCAAATGGAGAACACTCCAATCAACTCAATAAGCTTATTGAAGCTTTGTTTGGAGGAGGTGTCTGGAAGAGGGCTTGGTACCTGCCCATGGATAATGTGGGCATGCCTGCTGTTAAATTTTTTAGAAGATATATGCAGTTTCTGTTTGGTTTTCAAAGACTAGTGCATTCTCCAAGATTATTGGATGAGTGTTAGAGGAGGTTCTGTTTTTCATGGTTGATTTAAAAAATGGGGCTAACAAACTAATCGAGCCCTTCTGATCGTTAGCCTTTTCCTGTTCAGAAGGGAAGTAAACACAGCATAGCTGGATCTGCTTTGTGTATTTGTGACTGTGTTGTGGGACAGCTTATCCATAGGCATCCTGTCCTCCCACAAGGAGCTGGTAACTGTAGTCTTCTCGCAGAAGGCACATGTGAATTGCATGTGTGAGTGGAGGTGAGTAACTGGGGTGCCAATCAATTTCCTATAGAAGCACATGCGGAAACAAAAGATGGGTGCCTACTCAGCCCTAGAGTAGCATTAATGAACAATATTCAACAACCTATGAAGAAGAGTGAGAATTGTGTTGTGTCACTTAATTAACAAGAACTTATATGTCAGGTACTATAGGCATAAGTGATTGGGATATAGCAAAAGGCACAAACAACCCCTATCATGGAGCATTGCATTCTAATGGAGGCAACTGGCTACATACAAGAAATAAGCAGAGGAGTTAGAAAGTGATCTCACAGGGGAAGGCCCTGACATTTCCTTCAGTATCCTTGTTATAGCCACATTCTTGGATCATCTCTTTCTCACTGGAAACTTAGACTCCTCCTTGGTGAGTCTTTTGCTTATCTTGCTAGGAAACTAGATCTTGCCGCTTCAGTTTCCTTGATACTACGCCATGCAGGTCCCCTCTTCCTCCTTAACCCTCCGATTTCCAGCTCCTTTTTATTCATTAACTTCCCCCACTAATATATAAGTTCCTCAAGGGCAGAGACTATCTCATTTCCTTGTACTTGGATTCCCAGCATTTATAACATTAAACATTGAGTTTAATGAATGATCACAGTCTTTCTATCTATGGGTCTAATCTATACTTTTGTCTACCTATTTATTATTGTCTATTTATCTATTATCTTTCTACTATCACCTGTTTATCCATCTCTCTCTCTCTCAACTACTGAGCTTGAGAATGATCTCTCATAGAATATAATGAATTGAATTGAAACAAATCATACAGGAAGCCAAGAGGGGAGGTAAACATGAGGAGGGAGAGCATTCCAAGCATGGAGCACAGCCAGTTCAAAGGCATGAAGTTGGGAGATGGAATATCATGTACCAGGAACAGTGCAGTCTAGCTCGATATTAGAATGCAAAGGGCAGTAAAATGTAACACTGGAATAGCAGGAAGGGACACATTTGTGAAGGGCTTTAAATGTGAAACAGAGGCCTTTATAGTTAATGCTTGTGGTAATGGGGAACCACTAGCATTTATTGAGTAGAGGGTGATATGGTCAGACCTATGATTTTTAAAAATTACCTTGGCAGCTGAGTGTAGGACAGATTGGAGTGGGGAAAGACTTGTTGCAAGATCAGTGAAAATGTTATTGCATCAGTCAAGGCAAGAGGTAAGGAAAACCTTTACAACAGTTGTTTATGCATGGGTATAAAGGAGAGAATGTATATGAGAGATGTGGTGAAGGTCAAAACAGGCAGATTTACAGCAAATTTGCTATGTGGAATGAGTATAAGTAAGGAATTGAGAGTGGCAGTAAGTTTTCAAGCCTAGGTGACTGGGGATGGACATGCCCTCAACAGTTATAGAAATTTAAGAAGTCAGAATTTGGAGAAAACAGATGAGTTCTCTTCAGGTCATGATGATTTTGAAATGTTTGCAAGAAATCCAATTCTAGATGTCCAAAAGGTCATTGGTGATGTGGCACCACAACTCAGGAGAGAAACTAGGGCTGGATATATGGAACTGGTAATCATCTGCATAGAAATCATTATTGAACCTATGAAAATTGATGAGATTGAAACTACTGATTGAAATATTTTAGAGGGAGAAAAGAAGACGCTCTAAGACAAAGCACTGGAGGATACACAGTTTGAATGGGCATTGCATATGAATCAGAATGTTGAAAAATAAAAAAGGTCAGACAGGGAGGAGAATCAGAAGGGAACAGTGTTATAAAAACCCGAAGAGAAGAGAAAATCCACAAAGTGCTGATCAATAATATCGAAGGTTGCAGAAGTCAAGGATAGGGATTGAAAAAGATCACTAGTTTGGGCAATTTCTCAATCATTGATAGCTGTCAGGGAGGACATGCCTTAGGGAAATCACTTTGATGGCTGAGTAGAGGAAGGGATATAGTGAGGAGAGACCTGAGGCAAAGAGACCAACCAGAAAACTATTGCAGTGTCCGCACAAGAATCAATGAGAGTCTGAAGGGGAGTGGCAAATGTATGAGCAGAATGCATAGGGTAAAAATAAGGAATGTTGTGGAGAGGGAAACAACATGTTTGTTGGGGGTAGGGGAAAGTAGAAGGAGAAATTTAGAGGGATACTAAAGGGTTGTACCTTCTGAGAGAAGCTCATGGGGTTACTTCAGCAAGGCTTGTGCTTCTGTATTTGTTTCTGGGTTCCTATGAGTCTTTTATGTTTTCCGAATTTTATCTAGGATGAAATAAAGGCTTTCCAGCCCCTTCACTGTGCTACCTTCAATGCTTGTCCCATCAAGCTCTGATCCTGTTATTTGGGGAAACCTAGATATACTGTATTCCTAAGCTTTATTTCCACAGTTTCACTGCTGTTAGTACCACAGTGGGGCTTCGATGAGCAAAGAAAAAGAAAATGGCCCTTTTTAGGTTCAGTTTCTTGTGATCAGACCCCCCATTGGCGTTAGTCTAATGCTTTGAGGACTCTGGGTCATCGGTTACATTGGTTATGTAGTCATGCCAGAGAAAAAAGGAAGCCATTTCATCAGTTATCTTTCTCATTAGGAAATGTATTATGAAGGAGAGTTGACAGATCACTTCTCACAGTGCAAAGCAAACAATCTGTGTGGAAAAGAAACATTAAAGTTAAATCATAAGCAGCTTCATTTCAGTTTCAGTAGGCCTAAGAACTAGATCTGGGATTTCCTTGGTATGGGGAACTCTTAGATGAAGAAATTCCCTCAGCCAATGCAGAATAGTATCTTTTGTGTGACTAAGAGACTTAGAAAAATGTAAGCCCTTTGAGGATAGGGACCATCTTTGGCTTCTTTTTTGCATTTCCAGAGGCACGTAATACATGTTTAATGATTGATAGAGCAGTGACAATGCCCCAACGTCACACAATTAGTGTGTATCAGATGCAAGGCCTTGAGCCCAGGTCTTTCTGACTTCAAAGTTAGCTTTTTTTCCACTATATTGCATTGCCTCTCTGGTAAAATATCAATCAATGGAAACTCCATGCCTGCCTGTGCCCCAGACCTGGAATGTTTTCCCTCCTTGGGTTCACCCCACCTCTTCAACTCAAAGATTACTTTCTACTAAAGACCTTTCTCAAGTGTGATGAGAGAAAGAGAGAGAGAGAAAGACAGCAATAGGAGATACATGCACACACACAGAAAGAGAGACAGAGACAGAGAGTAGGGAGAGGGAGGTGAGACAGAGACAGAGAGACAGAGACAGAGAGAGATAGAGACAGAGAGAGAGGAGAGACAGAGAGTAGGGAGAGAAGGAGGGGGGAGACAGAGACAGAAACAGATACACGAAAGAGTAGGGAGAGAGACAGAGACAGAGAGAGAGACAATGAGAGACAGAGATACAGAGGGAGAGAGATTGAGACAGCTAATCCTCTCTAAAGTTTCTGTTTTTGTACACATTTAATAATCAGGAAAAATCTCAGATACTGGACTCACTCATTTCCATTCATTCCACAAGCTGGAGAATGCGTTTTTTTTTAAATAGCTGGGATTTGAAATGCTCTTTTCTTTTATTCTAAATGATACATTTTGGTCCAAGAATCCATTCTGCAGCTGAGGGTAGAACAGGGCTCTCCATGTGTTTCCAAGAAAACGAGCAGCTCACATGCCACTGGATCTCGCCAAAACAAGGTGCGTGCCTGCCCTTCCTCATTAATGTAGCATTCTTTTCCACTTCTGCACTATAATGCAGACCGTGACAAGCATGACTTGTATGATGGATATTTCGTGAAGTCCTTTTCATACAAACAGCGGCTCCATTTAACAGGGTTTCCTCAAGCCCACGTCTAACTTTCAAATCCTCCAGGAATTGACAACAACTGTCCTTTTTGACACTTGTTCATTATTTTTCTTTCAATGGGCCTATTCTCTTCTCAGCTGTTGTAGCAATTTCATGTTGGACAAAAACCTTCTGATAAGACCCTTTGTGGAGTATTTTCTGGGCCTTCGGAGACACCTAATACCAAAACCCAAAGTATTTCCCAGATTCATTAGTGCATTCTGACACTCCTCGGCACATTTCACTAAGGGAAGCTTCGGCTTTGACCTCCTAAAAAAGTGTGTGGGGGGGAAGAAAATCAATTAGTTCTCTAGATTAAAACTTGCTGGTCGTGACCACCATAAATTCATGTCATGCTTACTCTCCTAACCTACATCCAGCCACACCTGACCTGAGTGAATCGGTGAGATCCCCAGGGTTAAGACAGTCATAAGAGGAGCCTTGTTTCATTGGGCATGGGTGGGTGCTGCAAGAGTGAGCTCATTTCATAGCTGTGATTGGAAGCACTAACAAATCCCAGCAAACAAAGGGTAGTTATTCTATCCGTGTTTGAAATATGGTCAACCTTGCTAATTTGCACTTATGACTGGGAGGCCCCGGGCATTTGCAGGATTAAAAAGCATGCAAATGGGATCATGCTAGAAATGACCGTAAATGTACAGTGGGTTGTATTTGTGTATGTGCTTTTTATTTTTTTTCTCTTTTGCTTGATGAGATAACCAAGAACTCTGAATTGGAGGGAGAGTCACTTGAGGGCATAACAAACATTTTCTGAGGTTTTGTGTGGAAATCTTATTAGTGCTGGAGAGGAAGTTTGAGGGAGTCCTCCAGGGAAGAGCCAGAGAATAAAAATTGGTTTTCACTTCAAGTTGGTGTTTTTATTAAGTATTCTTTTTTGGTGGGAAGTTAATCAAGATTAGAAGGGATGAAATTCTTGTTTAAGGTCAAATGCTATGTGAAATGGTTTGTAGATATCAATATATGCATTTAGACTGATCTGACCTCTGATTCATAGAACCTGCCAAATCCTCCTCAAGTTTTAGCTTTTATAGCCTTTATGACTTAGTACAAGTCATTTTCTATGTCTCAGTCTCCTTATCTGTACTTAGGAGAAGAATGAGCCTAGAAATCATCCCTGTGGGCCACATATTAATTTAGAAATCCACAAATTAACATTTTTTGTTGTGTTGTATTATTATTTATTTTATTCAACATTTCCCAATTAAATTTTAATCTGATTCTGTCACACACAGGAGTTTTGTGGCTGCATTCAACCCACCAGCAGTGAGTTTGCCATCTCTGACCTAGGTGAAGTCTAAGGTCCCTCCAACTCTAAGTCTGCTGTGCACCAAGTTCCATTTCTGACGTTGCCTGTATGACCATGAGCAATTCACTTAAGTTTCCAGTTCTAAGCTATTTGATGTGATATTTCCCATGATCCTGTATCTCCAATAAGTAGGGGAAAATAAGAAATTATTCATTTCCGAGAGGAACTTTGGGAGATTTGCAAGTTATACCCGGGTACTGAGTCTGAAAGTTGAGAAACTTGGAAAGGGCAGAGCCAAATGTCTATGTCTTAGAGAAATGGTGAGTAAACATGCACCACTGCCTCTACTACCACCTTTCCTCACTCCAGCACTCCAGGAAGATCCTTGGGAATATTATTGTCTTCCATACCACATTCCTGCTTCTAGACTAGCTGCCATAGCTATTATCAAGGGGAATAACACCTGTGGACAAGGGACTTGTCCCTGCTGTCATCAAAGCTCATCGCTGACCCAATGATGGATGGGTAAGCCCAAGATTTCCAGAGATAGCAGTGCCCCTTGAAACATTAATCTGATTCCAGTCCAGCTCCAGCAGTCATCATCCAGGGAAGCAATCTTTGTGGAAGTTTGGACCTGGCAGCTGTTTCTGCAGAACTGTATCTTCTACCTCCTCAGTAGGCACAACTATTAAAGATTCAGAAAACAAAGTCCTTGCTACCAAAGGCATAGTGGTAGCAGGTGAAATAATGGATAGAGCTCAGGGCCTTGAATCAGGAAGACCTGAGTTCAAATCCAACTTTGGAAACATACTTGCTGCGTTAAACTGAGCAAGTCACTTTATTCCTATTTGCCTCAGTTTCCTCATTTGTAAAAAAGTGGGGATAATAAGAACACCTTCCTTCCATAGTTGTTGTGCGGATCAAATGAGAAAAGTGTTTTTTTTAAAAGCATTTAATACAGTGCCTAGAATAAAGTAGGACCTATATATTTTCTCATTCTGCTCTTTCCCCAAAGACCTTGACACTACTGTCAGCTGGTTCACATTACAAGGGGATAGGGCTTTATCGGGTGATATTATATGAAGCCTTTACATCTGACCAGCTAAAATGTCCTATCTGTATTGTCTCCTTCTATTCTTTTTTCTTTTATTTTTCTATATAAAGAAAAAATATTGACATTTGTTTCAAACATTTAACATTTGCTTAAAATTTTGAGTTTTAAATTCTTTCTCTCCCTTGCTCCCTTCCCTCACCACCTTGAGAAGGCAAACAATTTAATATATATTATACATGTGAAGTCATGTAAAATATGTTTTCCTATTAGCCATCTTGTAAAAGAAAATACAGGCCAAAACCAAAATAATAAAAATTAAGTTAAATTGAAAGTAGGTTTTGATCTGCAATCAGACTCCGTTAGTTCTTTCTCTGGAGGTAGACAGTATTTTCATAAGTCCTTTGGGATCCTTTGGATCACTGTATTGCTTACAATAGCTAAGTCATTCATGGTTAATCAATGTGGAATACTGTATACAATGCTATCCTGGTTCTGCTCACTTCACTTTGCATCAGTTCATATAAGTCTGCTCAAATGTTGTTTTTTTTTTTTCTGAAAACATCCTGCTAATCATTACCTATAGCACAATAGTGTTCCTTCATAGTCATATACCACAACTTGTTCAGCCATTCTCCAGTTGATGGGCATCACTTCAATTTCCAATTCTTTGCCACCACAAAAAACTGGTATTGATACTTTTGTGCACATAGGTTCTTTTCCTTTTCTTTGATCTCTTTGGGATACAAGCCTAGCAGTGGTATTGCCGACTCAAAGGGTAAGGATAGTTTTACGGTTCTTTGGGTAGAGTTTCAAATTGTTCTCCAGAATGGTTGGATTAGTTCATGACTCTACTGACAGTTCATTAGCATCCCAATTTTTCTATATCCCCTTCAATATTTGTAATTTTCCTTTTCTGTCATATTAGCCAATCTGATGGGAGTGACGTAGCATGTGAGAATTGTTTAATTTACATTTTTCTAATCAATAGTGATTTAGAGCATTTTTTTCATATGACCATAGGTATCTTGTATTACTCTACTTGAAAACTGCCTATTCACACCCATTTATCAATTAGGAAATGACTTAGTTTTATAAATTTGAATGAGTTCCCTATATAATTGAGAAATGAGGTCAAAGAAACTTACTGTAAAATTTCCCCCATTTTCCTGCTTTCCTTCTAATCTTGACTACATTGATTTTGTTTGTGCAAAACCTTTCTAATTTAACGTAATCAAAATTATCTATGTGATATAGCATCCTGTGATGCTCTCTATCTCTTGTTTGGACGTATATTTTCTTACTTATCCATAGATCTGGCATGTAAACTCTTCCAAGTTTCCCTAATTTGTGTATGGTATCACCCTTTATGTCAAACTCATGTGCCCATTTTTGCTTTATCTTGGCATGTGCTGTGAGTTATTGGTTTGTACCTAGTTTCTACTAAACTGATTTCCAGTTTTCTGGCGATCTCTGTCAAAAAGTGAGCTCTTGTCCCATAAGCTTGTATCTTTGGGCTTATGATGCATTACATTACTATTGTCATTTACTGCTGTGTATTGTGTACCCAATCTATTCCCCTGACTCACCACTCATTTCTTAGCCTGTTCCAGATTGAGATCTGGTACAGCTAAGCCACTTTCCTTCTCATTTCTTTTTCACTGATGCCCTTGACATCCTTAATTTTTGCTCTTACAGATGAATTTTGTTACTATTTTTTTGTAGCTCTATAATATTTTTGGTAGTTTGATTGATATGACACTGAATAAGTAAATTAATTTAGGTAGCTGTGTCATTTTTATTTTGTTGACTTGTCCTACCTGTGAGCAATTAATATGTCTCCAGTTGTTTAGATATGAATTTATTTATGTGAAAAGTGTTTTGTAATGGTGTTTATATAGCCCCTGGATTTGTCTTGGCAAGTAGACTCCCAAATACTTTATATTGTTTGTAATTTTTTGTATATGAATTTCTCTTTCTATATCCTGCTGCTGGACTTTATGGGTAATATATAGATATGCTCATAATTTATGTGGGCTTATTTTATATCCTGCAGCTTTTTAGAATTTTTTATTTCTTTGACACCATTATATTATGATATAAGAACACTGTAAGAATACACATTCTGATTTGTTTTGTTTTGTTTTATCTTGAGAAACTATATTCTCTAACTCAACTCTGGGTTAGAAACTTCTAATATTTCAGAACTACATTTTTCTGTTTCAAGGATCTTGGTATTTTAATAATTTTTATAACTTCTACAGCAGAGTTTTTAATCTCCACTATGTTAAAAGAGCCAGGGCTAGCAAAAAGCAAATTTCTCTGACTTTGAAAAAAATGCCTCAATTCTCTCAATGGAATAAACATTTTTAAAATGGCAGGTGAGTTTAAATGGAAAACTCTTAAATACAACAATAATACTATTTGGGATGCTTAGGAGAGAGAATATAGAAGTTTTATCAATGGCATCTCAGCAAACCCCTCATGCACATTTTGCAACTTGCAAAACTGAGGCAGAGTTAGTCTCTAGATATTAATAGCAAAATTTCCTTGAGGTTGGTGTAATTCAACCCTGCCTTTGGAACTCGGGGCTTTTAAATTGCTTCTGTTCAATGAAGCAACAAAAGGAATGATTTTCCCCAAAAGTGAGAGAATGAGAATATCACAAAAGCTTAAAAGAGACAAAGATGAAGGAGTAGCAGACAATTCTCCTGATTTTTACACCAAGATTAGTCAACGGACTTCTCTCTTTGCATGTGTCGTTAGCTGATATACATAGAATTTTCTGTCTCATTTTTTCTCACTCCCTCTCTCCCCACCATTACCTAGAATTTGGTTTGTATTTGCGGGTGTTTAATTCTATGTGTACATGTCATTTCCTCTGATAGAAGATAAACTTCTTGACATAAGGCACTAATTGAAAATTTGTGTCTTTGTATTCAGGGTATTTTGCATATCGACATGCAAGGGTCAAGAACTTAATCATACTGATAGAACTGCCAATTAAAGAAAAATTAAAATGCATGGTATATAAAGTTATTTAAAATGCTCAATATTAAACACATCAAGTAGATTTGTATGCAATAAAAGAATGGTCTTTTAAGAAATGCTTCTTCGGAAATAAAATTAAAGAAAAGATAAATACATACATATGAAGTCCTAACAGACAGAGAAGCATCAGCAGGACTTCTCAATCTGGGGATCTACAAAGTTATTTTCAAGATCTTTTGATGTTTTTCTTTTTAAAAAATGAATTTTACTGATATCTTTTATTTTTACAATCTGAAATTTCTCCTTGTTTTCTTCCTCTCTCCCCTTTTCAGCGATTCACCCTATATAACATTTTTTTAAATAGAGAAAATATTTGTACAAAAATATTTATAGCAGCTCTTTTTGTGGTGGCTAAGAACTGAAAGTCAAAGGGATGCCCATATCGATTGGGGAATGGTTAAACAAGCTGTGGTATATGATTGTAATGGAATATTGCTGTGCTATAAGAAATGACAAGCAGAATGATTTCAGAAAAAGCTGAAAAAACTTCTGTGAACTGATGTACAGTGAATAGATCCAAGAAAACATTGTACACAGTAACAGCAATATTGTTAAATGAAGAATTTTGAGTGACTTAGCTCTTCTCAGCAATATAATGATCCAAGAAAATCCTGAAAGACTAATGATGAAGCATTCTGTCCACCTCTAGAGAAAGAACTGATATTGCTTGAATGTAGACTGAAGCCTGCCATTTTTCAGTTTCTTTCATTCTTTTTCTTTCGAGTCTTCTTGTACAAAATAGTTAATATGGAAATGTTTTACCGGATTGCATATGTATAACATATGTCTGATTGATTACCGTCTGAGGTTGAGGGGTGGGGAGAGGAGAGAGGAGGGAATTTGGAGCTCATAACTAAAAAAAATGTTAAAATGTTTTAACATGTAATTGAGGAGAAATAAAATACGTTAAAAATAGAGGAAAAATTTCAAAATCAGCACAACTGATTAATACATTGAAAAAAATCTGAAAATATAGGCAATGTTCTATGCCCATGACCCTCTCAACTCTGCAAAGGAGAGGGTGGAGATGTTTTCACATTACTCCTATGGAGCTGCTATTGTCCTTTGTAATTTCTATTGTTTTGTGGTAGTCCCATTTCATTTACATCATTGCTGCTATTGTGTATGTTGTTTTCTTGACTGCTGACTTCACTTGGTATCATCATGTAGGTCAGGTAAGTGTTGCTTAACAGAACTAGTTTCCTTTGCAATCCTGTAGATTTTAATCTGATGCACTTAAAAGACATTCTGAGAATAAGCCTGTAGGTTTTGGTGGACTTCCAAAGGGATACACCACACACACACACACACACACACACACACACACACACACACACACACTCGCATTAAGCACTATGGAAATCTCAGTTCTCATTTTCATGAGAGTCACCCTGATACAGAGGGCAAAGAACTAGCCATGCCATGGTGCTAGGAATATCTGAGTTCAAAATTTGCCTCTCTCACACACTGCCTGCATGACCCTGGGCAAGTCCTTTAACTACTGAGTGCTCTAGGTGACTCTCTAACACTCGAATTTGAAAAGAAGGTCCCAACCTCTATTGATAGAGAGTGTCTCCTCATCTGGGAGTAGCCTATTCCAATGAATCAGCAGGTCCAGTCCTTATCTCTGTTATTATCATAACAGGCATTTGAAGCGTGATTTCAACTTTCAAAACTGTAGTCTCTATTAAGATACTGTGAAAGAGGCAATATATAGGACATGGATCATTCTGAATCTGCACACCAAGACAAGCGTCTCCTCCTTACCAGATTTCACAACCTGCAGTCTCTGGTCTATGTGATAATTGCCAAAAGTCCCATAGTCCCTCTCAGAAATGAATTGATATTTTTTTCTTGCCTATTTGTCTATTACCTGTTGGAGATACAAGATCATATCTCTAGAGCTGAAAGGAACCTCAGAAACCAATTAGTTCAACCAAAACCAGGGGAGACTACATTACTTGACAATGTAGGTAGTAAGGATAAGAAGTCATGTTCTCAGATACTAGAGATTGTATTTTTGAATGCAACCAGAGCTTACCTGAGAATCAGGAGTAACAGAATGGATAAGGTACTGGTGGAGAAATTAAGAAGACTTGGACTCCAATTCTGCTACATGACCTTGGGAAAATCACTTCCTCTCTGGGCTTTAGTTTCACTATTTGTAAAGTGAGGAGATTGGGCTAAATGACCCAAGGGCCCTTCTGGATTGAAATCTGTGGCCCTTACCAATATTGCTCAAAATGTAGAAATAGGACAGAAAAGTGATTGACCCTTCAGCTTTCAGAAGGCCCATCTTGGAGAAACAGGAAGAAGAATTGCTGAATCCTTTTGGTGCTCTAAGTGGAGGACCTCAGATAGATAATAGCATTTCTAGATTTAGTAAGTTCTTACTTACCTTCCATCGGCTATTGAAGGAAATGGTGTAATGGAGCTGGAAATGAATCAAGAACTAGATAACCTTGAATAGGATTGAGAATTTAAAAATTAGGTGATATTTTGCTTATGCACGTCGAGAAAAAGGCAAGGCAAGATGACCAGGTTCTCCATGAAATTATGCTTCTCACTGTCTTTAATATGAAATATATTATGAAATATGATATATGTATATATGCACACCCCCCCCACATATATATATATATATACACATATATGAAATCATCTTCACCAGCTCCTTCATTTTATTTTGAGAATACCTACATGATCTGTCTGTTTTTAGCTTCTTTATAGATCCTGGTTTCATTTCTAATAAGAATGTCCTATTGATGTGATTCATTTCCTCTAGCGTTATACTGCAAACTCCTGGATCATGGAATAGAGACTTCACAGTTAGGAAACCAACATTGAAACTGATGTTTATAGATGATCTAAAAACTCTGTAAGTCTTCCTGCCCTCTGCTCCCTTGTCTGTCACCATGTCATCACCATATAAATTGTATTCCACTGGCATTGCCTTTGAGGATGCAGAATCATTAGAAGAGCAGAATAAAACTTTAGAAAAGGGGTTTCTAAGGGTTCTATGAACTTTTTTCTTGATATTTAGATAACTGTTTTAATATAATTGATTTTCTTTATAATCTTAGGCATTTTATACACATAAAATTATTATTTGTGTTTTACATCCTGTTTCTGTCAAATACTAGCTAAGGTTTCCAGGGCAAGTCACAAGCATAGTGCATTAGGTGATAATCTAAGACTATAAATTCCAAGAGGAGAAGCTGACCTGTTTACATAAAAAATGCTTCCTCATCTGGGTGTTCCATTCCATACACTATTGAGAACACAGTTCAATTTTCCACCTGTCATCTCTCCCTGTCTCTGTCTCTCCTGCCCCCTCTCCCATGTCTGTCTGTCCCCATCTCCTCCCTCTCTGTTTCTCTTTGTCTCTTTCTGCTTCTCTCTGTCTCTTTCTCTCTCTGTTTGTCTCTGTCTTGCTCTGTCTGTCTACCTTTGGCTCTGTCTCTCTCTCCCTCTCTTCTCTCTTAATCTCTGTCTTTCTGCCCCTCTCAATGGAAATAAACTTCTATGAACATCCCTCAAAGTTTGAACATCGTTTCTTCATTACTACAGAAATCTTTGTAGGACATAACTTGTTCTTGGAATGACTTTCACAAAGCCTGCCTTTTGAATTTCTGTCTTTTAAAGCCTAACTCAGATGCTTCCTTGATCTCATCTTTCTCTCAGTCCATAGTGAATCCCCATTTTGCTATCCCATTAAACAGATCTTTATTTACACTTCAATTAAACATTTAGCATGTTTTTCCTTTTATAGTTCTTTGTGTCTATATTCTATTCTGAGATCTATCATGATGGGAAAGTGACCCTCAGATCACAGTCTATGCTGGTAGTGCAAGGGTTGGGGCAGGATCTACCAAACTTCAGATTTGGCCCTGGGGGTGAACTTTGTGTATTCCTGTTGTTTAAAGACTAACTTATCTAAATTCGCAGCAATTCCTTCTCCAGGTTGGCTTCTGGGTCATGAAGTTTTTCATTATAGCAACTCTTAAAAGCCAACTACAAAGTCACAGAGAGACTATCATCAGCATTATTGGGGACATAACCACACATCCTGAAAGTATTAAAATATTACATTGGATAAATCATATCCTGCCGCTAGAATGTCAGATCTATGAAAGGCTTCATCTCATCTAAATTTCATAGCTCCCCCAAAAGTAAACCTAGTACAGTGTCCATAGCATTATAAGGGTATTGTGAAATTAAATTGAGACAATGTATATAAAGTACTTTACAAAATTTAAAGAACTATAAACGCCATGATGTTGATAGTGATGAAGATGATGATGAGAATCATTATTATGAAGCAGCTAGAAGGCACAGTGGATAGAGTCAGGAAGATCTGAGTTCATATATGCCTCAGCTGTGTGGCCCTGGGCAAGTCATTTCATCTCTCGCTTCCTGTTTACTCGCTATAAAATGAGAATGATAGTACCTTCTAACACCTAGGGATGTTATGAGGATAATATGAGATGATACATATAAAATTCTTTGCAAATTTAAAGAACTATATTAACGCTACTTTACTACTACTACTACTACTACTACTACTACTACTACTACTACTACTACTACTGCTATTTTGACCTGAAAAGATGTGGCTGAGTTACATACTTTCAAACTCTATTACCTAAAGTCCTTTAGAATATCAGTATACATCATAAAGAAATACATCATAAGATCATAGATTTAGAGGTAGAAGGGGTCTTAGAGGTAGGGGAACCCAACACTATTATTTTACAGATGAGAAAATTGAGTCACAGAATGAGGAAATGACTTATCCAAGGTCATAAACTAGAAAGCAATAAGTCACTGAGGGAAAATTTGAACCTAAGTTCTCATGGCTCTAAGCTCCATGTTCTGTTGATTACAATATACTGCTTTTCATCTTCAAAACACCAGGGCAGTTTATGAAAGTAAATATGCAGGTTATCAGACTTCTAAAATTTTGGCTGAGTTGACACTTTCAATAACAAGAGAGGGCAAGATCATGCTTGGTCATTACTACCATTTTTATATCACCTAAAGTTTTACAAACATTATACACATTGTCATGTCAGGCAACAAACATGTCCAATGCACTCTGCTAAGCACTGATGAGTCTTGTAAAAATCTTATCAGCATCACATGTATTACTACAGCTACTTTACAGATGAGGAAACTGAGGATTAGATAAATTAAGTGAATTACCTATGGTTATGAAAGTATAGGTTCATTCTTGACTAATCTTTATTATGTGATTAAAATGCAAGCAATCTATCACTACAACATGTCAATAATTCTAAAAGAAAATCTCTTTTATTTGAGTTTTTCTTGAGTTACTAAGACTAAGAATTGGTCTTAGTAAAGACATTTAAAAAACCTCACAAAAATTCTCCATTAGGAGAGACTGTTCATATACAGTCTTAAAAAATCATTAATTTTCTCACCTCCCCCCAAAAGTCAACTGAAATTAGTGGTAGATAACAGGAACAATCCTTTATCTTTCATCTGGTGTAATTTTTCAGATTGTGAAAGGGAAGGTCATCTTGTTATATTTGTAAATTATGTTTTATTTCAAACAGCCCACACACTTACAACTAAAATGTCTGCCAAAGAAGTAAGAGATTGTGCCAACTCTACAGAACCTTTTTGTATAATTTCTGATATTTGCCTGGATACTTTCTAAACCAATTCAAATCTGATTGAGATAAACAGAAAAGGTCTAAAACATCTTTTATTGATCAAAAAGCAAATCGTTATATATGGAAGCTCTTCAGTATAGATTTCTAAAACCAATAGAAATACAGCATACTTTTTTGTCTAGCAAGGAACAATTAAGAAATGCAAATCAGTTAACAGAATTCATTTGAGTCTGTTGTGTTTCCACAGTCTCATTTTTTCCACTGAAATTCAAGTATGGAATCTGGAGAAACTCACCTACGATGGAAGAGAGATTTATGAGAGGCATACCGTGGTCTATGAAGCATATGGCACCCACCCAGAGTACGAAATGTACCAGGTCTTTGATGAGTTCTATTAAAAAAGTCTCTTCCTCCTTGGTGTGAAATCTCCCTGTGAATCCTCCTACCACTATAAGAAATATTTCTATCTTAGCAACACTTAAAAAAAGTCTTAGTTTGAATCAGCTGCCCCTACCCTTTTCCCTAAAACTTGGCTCCAAAGGAGTTTCTTGTACTGCCTTATAATTCTTTCTATTGTGTGCGTGTGTGTGTTTGTTGCCAAAGAAGACTATGACATCAGAGAAATGATGACATGACTTGCACTTGACTTTGTTTTGAGTGAGGGAGGGCTGTGCAGGTCACCAGCCTCACTTCTTCTCCAGAGTCATTTGAATCCAAATGACCAGATATTCATCAGGATGACTGGAGATGACCCAGGATGAGGCAATTGAGGTTAAGTGACTTGCCCAAGGTCACACAACTATATTCTGCTAAGATATAGCCATACCCTTTGGTGCTATGGAACTGTGTAGGCTTGGATTAATTATCTACATGCTAAAGTCCAAGAATGAATTTCTTTTCATTTTGCTTTTTTTTCCTAATCCAAACTCTCCATTTTATAGACAAGGAAACTGAGGCCCAGAGACTTATCCAAGGTCACATTGTTTGTTGTTTGTCCTTCATTCTCAAAGAGAACCAATGACATCCGAAGGGTGACATCTTCACTTGCAAGTGAATTAGATTTAAGTGAGGCAGAGCTGTGTAAAGTCATCAGCCTCACTTTCTCCTTCAGAGTCATTAGAGTTCAATGGTAAGACATAGGTCAAGATGACTGGTGATGACATTTTAAGGTCTTCCCCAGGTCTCAGCTTGTCTGAGGCAACATCCATTCAATATGTGACCCAAGGTCCCATAGATAATAGGTAATTTTCAATCCAGGTCGACTACATTCTTCACGGTCAGAATAGACTATCAAATACGTAGACTGATTGAGAAGCAACATGGCATGGAGAGTGGGACCTGATCTCAGAGCTGGGGTCAAGTCTGCTTCTAATGTATACTGGCTATGTGGATTTGATCAAGTTACTTCAATTTCTCAGTGCTGTAGACCAAAGGTATCAAATATGTGGATGGAAGGTGGCCCACAGCACTCCCAAGTGAGTAGATTAAAATGTAATTAGGAAATATTCCACAAAATAAATAAAAATACAGTTGAAAATAAAGTGTTAATATATGGGTTTTTAAGTCAATATAGTAGGATCATTATGTATGGATTAGTGACTCTTTTCCATCTGAGTTCAACACTTCTATGTGCTTATTGACTTAGAAAACTACATATTAACATTATCTATGTTCAGTTGTATTTTTATTTATTTTGTGCTGATCAGTATCAGTGGAAGGATTTTCAGAATCTGGGAGTTTGGTCTACTGATGAAATTCTAGGTTTAGGTCTTCCCCCCTAGTCTTAGATAGATGAGTTAGTAAAGGAAATGATTGAAAATAAAAATGCAAGTCTACAATTTAGTGTTAGTGGAGACTGGCCTACAGAAAATTCTCACCTTTGCAATTTCACTTTCCCCCTTTTTCTCATCTCTTCCCCCATTTTAGGAATAGAAATTGGCATTTCTATTCAGCTATGGGCTGGGGAATTTGATAACAAAATCTGCTTGGATCGTGTCTAAAATGAGAGTAAATACTCACTGGTCCCCGCACCCCTGCAAGGAGTTCCTATGTGAATTTTGCTTTTTTTTTTGTTTTGTTTTTTGTTTAATGAATGGATTTTCTGAGGATTCTGGCTACTATTGATCTTTTAGTTTACTTCTTGCTCATCAGTAATGTTTTTAATAATCCAGGCTATTGGATCAGTAAGGTTTTTACTTTCCTATATAGCTCTTTGCTGGTTTTCCCTATTTCTCTCTGTTCTATTACCAGAAGTATCTGTTTGCTCCTTCTCTGAAAGGGCATGCCAGTATTTCTCAGTGATAGGGAAATGTTTCTTTAAATAGGACAACACCAACTATTTAATTTCTAATTAACAAATCAAGTCAAGTCAACTAGTGTTTACTGAGCACCTAGTATGTAGTTGTGAGAGGGCAAAGAAAAGGCAAGCACCAGTCCTTTCTCTCAAGGAGCTCAATCTGATGGGGGATAAAACATGTAAACCACTATGTACAAATAGATAGAGAAAGGAGAAACAGAAGAGAATCGGCAGAGGGAAGACACAAGCAGAGGAGAACCTGTAAAGGCTTCTTGCATAATTTTAGCTGATCTTTGAAGACAGCCAGGGAAGCCAAGAAAGAAAGGTGAGACGGAAGAGAATTTCAGACAATGGGGACAGCCGGTGCAAATGCTTGGTGGGGGGAGATGGATGATCTTGTCAGAGAAAGAGCAAGGAAATCAGAACTGGATCACAGCGTGTGTGGGAGTGAATAACGTGTAAGAAGACTGGAAAGGGAGGAAGGGACCTGATTAGGAAGGGTTTTAGAAGTTACACAGAATTTTATATTTGATCCTGGAGTTTACTGAATAGTGGGCTATCATTACAATGGTGTATAAAACAAGTATCGATCAGCAAAATAAAACTTTGATTTGGGGGTTTTGATTTGTAGGAGAAAAAGCTTTGGATGTAAGAGATACAAATTTCAATTAGAAGTGTATGGAAAACCCACATCACAACAAATGAACTATTCAATCCACTGTGATCTCAACTCTGCCATCTACTACCTGGGTGATCTTGGGCAAGTCACTTGAACTTTCTGGATCTCATTTTTCTCATCTGGGACAAACTAAGTGGTGAGTAGATAGAGTTGTCAGTCAACAAAGTCAGAGTTCAAATCTGGTCTCAGATACTTCCTAGCTGGGCCAGTCACTTAACCTGTTTGCCTCAGCTGCCCCATTTGTAAAATGAGGTTAATAAGAGCATCTCCCTCCTAGGGTTAT
Source organism: Bettongia penicillata ogilbyi (assembly GCA_023548195.1). Taxonomy (NCBI): domain Eukaryota; kingdom Metazoa; phylum Chordata; class Mammalia; order Diprotodontia; family Potoroidae; genus Bettongia; species Bettongia penicillata. The sequence continues at coordinate 3,858,933 of JAJHZJ010000448.1, forward strand.
TGTGAGATAATATTGTTCATAGGCTAGCACTGTCCCCAGTACATAGTAGGTGCTGTATAAATGTCAGCTAGTATTATTATTATCATTTTTAATCTGTCAAATGAGGTGGTAGACTTGATAACCTTGAAGGTCTCTTCCAACTTTGAGCCTATGCTCCATCCGTGGATGTTCTGAGTGCCCACTATTGATGAATTAACAAACGCTGATGAAGTACCTCCTCTATACCACCCTATCGTCCTACGCCTTGATAAGACAAAGAAAGGAATGAAGTAATCCCTGCATTCAAGAAAGTGGATTAATTAGCCCGTTAGGTGCTAATATAAAAGCCGAAAGCATCCTGGCTTTCCTTCCACTGTGGACCCAGTGAAAAGAAAATGTACAGAGTACAGCTGATGGGGCATCGATTACAATCAGCAAATACTTTCATCCCACATTTTTTGGTCAATATTATGACGTCTATAAGCCGAAAGCTGTCAAGTAGAATTTTCTAAAAGGAACAGAATAGATTTAGCTCCACTAATCAATACAGCTATCTAAGACAATTTAGAAAGACTCATGATGAAAATTGCTATCCATTTCCAGAGAGAGAACTGATGAACTCTGAGTGCAAACTGAAGTATAATTTTCTTACTTTTTTTCAATCTTTTTTTGACAACATGGGTAATATGAAAATATGTTTTGCATAATATTGCATGCATAAAGTACCCTATTGCCTGCCCTCTCAGTGCTTGGGGGAGGAGCTGGAGGAAGAAAGAGAATTTGGAATTCATAATTTTAAAAAATGTTGAAAATAGAGAAATAATGAATTAGAAAAAAATAAAAGGAGCAGCATTTCCAGAAACCTTGCCACAGGCAATAGACAATACGATGGTTTTGTCTCCCATACTGTATCATACAGATCCTAAGGTCAAGAAAAAAGCATCTCTCTCCTTTCCAACTTTGTGTGTTCATTGTCATTTTCAAGGTTAACACTATCAAATCGAATGACTTATAAGATCAGTTTGTTCCTGAATATCTGACTAGCTATTTAAATATAGCATCTAGAGCACTTCCAAATCTCTTTACTGCAAATGGGCACCTAGCACTTGCTTAATGCCCTTTACTCATTCTAGCTACGTATACATATGTGTACTCTTATCTTTTGAATACTTGTTAACATGAATTAAAAACTCCATCCCTTATTCCTTCATTCCTTTTACCTATTTTTCCCATTTCAATTCCTATATTCTCTTTGTTTCTTTGCTTCTCTGCTTAACAAGGTAAGGTCAGGTTTAACTTTCTGTCACTGAGTTGAAGATGTCCGTCTTGGACTCCAGAACTTTCTTGGATCCACCAGCTTCTTTATTGGGTGACCCTGGTCTGCTATCCTGTAAGAGAACTCAAAAAAAATCTGCCCATTTAGCAGGAACTAGATTTTAGTTAATGAAGGGAAATTATGTAAAAATGAATGGGAAGCACTATAGTTTCTTCAAAATTCACAAATTTGTGCTGGGGCCCCACATAATTTATTTTGAAGGAAACATTCTGTTTTGCTTTTTATAACAACTAAGGAAAGATGGAAATCTATGAAATACAAGTGGTTTAGTTATACATAATCTGGGTACAATTCAATCAAAATCAAGAATGCAAGTTCCCTGAAGGCAGAAATGATTTCATTTTTTAAAAAAATTTTGTAACCTCAGCATCTAACAAGGTATTTGACATATAATAGGTGTTTATTGAATTGAAACATTTGTTTTCTTTCTTTTTCCTGAAGGAAAAAGGGCACAGAACACATAGTTATACATAGAAATCAGTTAAAAATAAATTTTCCCCCTAGGCAAAATTATTTACATCTCAAAGTTGTGATTAAATGTTTTTCTTCCTGCTATACTATGCATTTTTTATTGATTTTTATAATCATTGTATTCCTGTCACTTCCTCCTAAATCTCGTTTTGTATTTTGTCTCAGAACTACTAGTTCTATTACTACTCCTACTCCTACTCTACCACTACCACCATCACACCAGACAAGCTACTACTACTACTATACTACTACTACTACTACTATTACTACTACTACTACTACTATTACTACTGCTACTACTACTATTACTACTACTACTACTACTATTACTACTATTTCTTCTCCTCCTCCTGCTCTTCCTAATACTCTTATGCCTACTAATAGTAACAAAAATTAAGATTTAGATAGCACTTACTAAGTGCTGAACACTGTGCTAAGTGCTTTACAATTATGATCTCATTGGATTCTCAAGACAATCCTACAAACTGGATGATATTATCACAATCTTCATTTTATAACTGAGGAAACTAGGGCAGACAAAGGTAAAGTGACTTACCCAGGGTCACACAACTAGTAACTGTCACAGGTTAAATTTGAACTCAGGTCTCCCAATTTCAGGTACAGCGTTCTATTTATTATGCCTCCTGCTCTTAATGATCTCATTGATTCTGAAGCTCCCTATAATGACGACTGATCATCTTGTATGGTTCTTGTCCATGTTCTCCCATGGTTTGAAACAGAAAACATTTTGCAGATAATGGAGGAGAACTTGGAATATTATCCCTCTTCTTACTATATGAGCAGCCCCTTCTTTTGGTGCTCATATATTTCCCTGATAATATCCTTAAATCTAGTTCCTTCAAGTTCCTCATGTTTTATATTTTGCAGCCTCATCATCCTGCCCCAGAACTCTTCATTGCCTTCTGGGTGATATTTGCTTTTAATGGTTCAGAGATATTTGTACATCATGACTCATGATCATACAAGTCATTCCACAAATGCCCATGATCTTTATCAGTCTCATTAGCTAAATCCTGTCTGCTCTTATTCTGATCTTTTCCTTTTTTATTTTCTCCCATCTCCATGAAAATATCATCTTATGAATTCAGAAAAATTTTCATACGACCTTTTTGAAAACTGTAAAATTTCCTTACTCTAGGTAGTTTTCTAAGAGACTGCTTAGCACAGAAGATATCGTGTTAGCAGTGGAATCTGGAAGACCTTCTACTTCTGACCCTTAATACTAATAAGGTCACTACTGTCCAACCACTGGACTTTGATGACTCTGGAAGAGTGAGGCTGATAACTTTGAGCAACTTTGCCTCACTTAAACCCAACTCACACTCAAGACATCACCTGTCACATCATGATGCCATTGGTGCTCTTTGAAAATGAAAGACAAAGAGTACGAGCCCAGTGAGTAATGCAGTTACTATGATCTCAGTTTTACAGATAAGAAAACAGATGTTCAGAGAAATAAAGGGATTTAACCAAGATCACCTAACAAATGCCAGAACCAGGACTTGTACTTAGGTCCTTAATTCTTAGTCTAGAGTTCATGTAGTTCTCAACCATAGAGCACTGATGATGGCACTGAACAAAAATGACCACCATTCATTCTAGGTCATTTTTTGATATGTACGTGATTTATGCAGGAAAGCTAAATGGGAGGCTTTGAATGTAACTGTTGGACTCTGAATGCATGTAAATTTGTATGGCTCATGTTATATGGCTATTTTGTGCTTATGGATGTTGACGCATATATTTATATTTATGTACACAGATTGAAGGGAAACTGTTATGGTCATTATATCATTCAAGTTAAAAAAAGATTTTTGCCTTGAAACATCCAGACATTTTAAGTAAAAGTGTTTCTTTTTTTATCAAGAGATTGACAGTGGCCAAGAAAAACTGGTTTCACAGAGTCTGAATTTGAATTTTGACTTCATGGTGCAGTGGAGAGGTCTGGGTTTTGAGTCACTGACTTCTGACTGCAACTCAACATTTCCATGCCTCAATTTCCTCATCTTTGAAATAAAAGAGTTGGACTAAATGACGTATCAAGTTCCTCTAGGTCTTCATGTAAAGTTTTTGAGTCTTTGACTCACTCAGGGTCCCATAGCCAATAATGAGGTTCTGAACCCAGGCTTCAAGTCTAGCAACTCTTGTGCCTACATCACAGTCTCTGTTTGATAAGACGTCTCTATCTCCTGTGAATGGAATATGCCAGCCTGCCATTTGTTTTTTTTCTTTTGCCATTTGCCAAGAAGGGCCACCCTAACATTTCAACCCTTGCTGACTTTCCATTGCTCCAACCTATCACAAACAACTGGAGATCAGTCAATTTTCAGGAGCCTGGTAGACTTCTCTCATTCATCCATTCCTTTAATAAACTCTATTAAGCACATATTTCTGAAGAGAGAAAAACAATTCCTTTCATTTTTATTTTTTTGCTCATGAGGACATAAAGTGAAAAAGACGTTTCATCTCTAATGTGACTCTCTGAGAACCTATAAAAATACACTCTAGATGGGAAGGAGCAGTACATTCCTATGCTTCTCATGCTTATTCTCCATAAGATTGTTATTACTCCTTAATAATCCAAGCCCTAGATCTGCTGGGAGGGGTATGTCCTTTATTCTTTCTCTGTTTCTTCTTACAACTTGTGTTCTTTTATGCCTTGCTGTTTAAGCTGGAGTCATTGTATTCTCTATGATGTGCGTGCTGAAGTGTATATATATTTGTGTTTCTGTATAAAACTATATACACATGTATATATGTATGCATTCGGGTATAGGCATGTTTATATATGCATGCATATGTAGACACTAGTAATAATAGTGAACACATAGTACTTACTATGTACCAAATACTTTACAATTATTATTCCATCTGACCTTCGTAATAACCCTGGGAGGTAGGTACTATTATTATCCCCATTTTACAGATGAGAAAACTGAGGTAAGTGGGGTTAAATGACTTGTCCAGGGTCACACAGCTAATAAGTACCTGAGGCTGGATTTGAATTCAGATCTGGAGTCAGAAGATCTGGGTTCAAAGATTACCTCTGACACTAGCTATGTGACCCTGGACAAATCACTTAACCTCTGTTTGCCTCCTCCTTATCTGTAAAATGAGGGGGGTGAATTTAGGCAGTCATTTAGCATTTCAGTGGATTTGAAGGCAGAAAGACCTACTTAGATCCAAGTCCTGCCTCAGACATTTACTAACTTTTGACCCCGGGCATATCACTTAATTTCTTGTGGCCTCATTTTCCTCATTAAGAAAAACTCAAACTGATAATAGCACTTACACCACAGGTTAGTTGTAAGGTTTAAATAAAATGAGATGATGGACAAGAAGTTCCAAAAGTCTTTCTGCCGCTTTAAGCTATAAAAGACTTTTGAGACACCCTGTATGTAAAACACTTCTCAACTACATCAGTGCTGCCTGGTGTTATGATTATTTGATAACGAAGGTCCCTTGAGGTCCATAGTTAATCTTTAATCGGCTAGTCTCACTTCCTCATGGAAAACAGGTAGGTCACTGGGCAGCTTGCCTTGGTCAACTCCTACTTTGAGGGTAGGGGAAGGTGGGGAGAGGCTGAAATGATTGTCACCTCAAGCAACATCAGTACACTAACTGGAAAACTCAATTTAAGAACTAAAGGGAGAGAACCCCAGACTGAGGAGTCTGAGATGCTCCCTTCAATCATAGAGAGAATTTCACATTCCCATCAATCGATTGACAAGTCAGTGAAACATAGGTAAACATTTTTGTTTTGTTTTGTTCTGCCCCCCACTTTTTTGTTTGAATTTTTTATTTCATCAGTATAGGGAACTATGAGTGAGGTAACTTTCACCTTGGATACACAAGCAGCCTCTTATGAATCAGAGGTTTTTAACCTGTGGTCTGCAAACTTATTTTAAAAAATGTTTTCATTACATTTCAAAATAATTGATTTCCTTGGCTTCCTATGTGTTTTATTTTATGTATTCAAAATCAGTATTCTGTGAAGGGTTACTTAGATTTCACTGAACTGCTAAAGGGGTCCATTACCTCAAAAAAGGTGAAGACCCCATGTCATCGGGTCTTAACAAAGTCTTATCATAGTCACCTGGGGATACTGAGAGGTTAAGTGACTTTCTGAGACACTTACTGGTGTAAGTGTCAGAGACCACTACTAAATCTAGCTAGGTCAGCCTAAAACCAAGGCTGACCTACTCCTTTACCTCTAGTAGGTTGTGATGCCTTGCCTTTCTTGGGTAATGGTAGAGTAAAGGTAGGTGACACAGTGGATAGAATGCCAGGCCTCAGGAAGTTAGGAAGACTCATCTTTCTGACTTCAAATCTAGCCTCAGACATTTACTAGCTGAGAGACCCTGGGCATGTCACTTAGCTTGCACTAGTTTCCTCATCTATAAAATAAGCTGTAAAATGAGTAGCAAACCACTCCAGTATATTTGCCCAGATAACCCCAAATGGGGTCTCAAAGTGTTGGACATAACTGAACAACAAAATTAAATTATTTCTTGCATTATGAATTCCAGGTTGGTTGATTTCATATAAAACAATAATTGATTTTAGTCTAGGTAGAAATGGTGGACCAGTTATGTTTTCATGACTTAATATGAAACTAAGCATAGTATAGGAAAAATGTCAACTTCTGGTTGCAATAAAGTAATTCAAATCACAAAATATATTTATTAGTCATCAATAGTTTTATATATATTATATATATTAAAGCACATGTGTAATCAATATTAACTATATTAACATTTTCAAAAATATTTTGGGTCTTACCACAGTAGCAAACTTCTTTCATTGGACTGTCATCTGCATTAAGAATTATATCAATAGGTCAACAAACATATTTATGTGGGAGTTATTTAAGTAGTAGTAGGAATTTAGATAGGTTGATTCTACTTGCTTTAAGTGTTCAGATGAAATATATGCATGCTAACAAAACTATGCTGAAGTTCAAAATATAATGATTATGTTTCTTTTCATTTCCTAATAAACTGAGGACGTAGAAACAAAGCTTTTCTTTCCACATCGCTTTACAGTTTGCTTTTGGGTTCCAGTTCCTCATTTCTAGGTATGACAGTGAACATCACATCCCCAATGAATCAATACTAGAAAATGAAATATGGACCATGCTACTCAAACTGATCTTAAGACCCTGTTGGCACCTCGATAGTACAATAGACTGCTTGATCTACATCATTAGTTTACAAGTTGGAATCATATTACGTTGTTCATTTGTTTGTTTCTGTTTTTTTTAAGTTAGTATCAGCAGGTACAGGAATACTCCAAAAATATATGATAATCAGATCAGTCTATTCCTAAGGTACAACATTCAGACAAACTGACTCTACATTGTACTTTAAAATAGAATAAAACATTTTTGATGGAACATTTCCAGAAGTTGTCCAGTTTAAGGGATGCATATTGGTGCACCATTTTCTTTCTTTCCTTCTTTGTTTTCTTCTATTTTTTTAAACTGGGGATCACAAAGCAGCTTAAATAGCACTGTGTCCTGAAGAGCTACTGTGTGTTGTATAAAAGCTGAATAATTCCTGCAGTGTCAGGGGGTGACTGTTCAGCTGTTCGGGATCATGAGTTGATATCCCAGCACTCATAAAATAGAAGACTCAAAACCCAGGAACATACATTGAGGCAGAGATCATCATGACAGTTCTGGAAATAATCTACAAGAAATGTCAACACCCAGGAGGCCAAAAGGCCACCACTGCATCAACATTTACAGCATGGACTTAAAATCAGGGAGAATTCACAGTGAAGTATTCATGCTAAGGGGATGATAACTTCACATTACATTTGGCCCATTTAAAAAAATGTGTTGATCTGTAAGATACTCTGGAACGTCTCAAAGGACACATTTGTTTTAAAGGCAGACTATGTAATTCTGTGCAAATTTTTTTTAAATGAAGAAACTGTGTTGCCTAGATGCTTTCATAAAGCAATTGTTACATTTTTCTTACACATTGCAACAATTTTCATTTAAAAAGGATTTTTTTTTAAGATCGCAAATTTTAATCCAGGTTAATAGGGGAATATGTTTGGCTCCTGGGGTGTGAAAAAAAAATCCTCCAGATGTAATCTTTTGTCAGAATATTTACATGGTGGTTTCTTCCCATTCAAGCTCAACATCACCTACAAACATAAAAGGATAGGTTACAAGAGAGAAATCATAGTTAAAATCTGCATGATTTCAAGAATTTTGGTGAAAAGATATAACATATGTAAGTGGCCCCACTGTGACTTGGGTTAAAGGGGAATAGAGGGATTCATGTTTACATTGATCAGCCGCCTAAATGCCTGTCAAACTATGCTCACTTTTAAATAATGCACCTGCTGGGGTAAGGGTGGGGGAGAAAATAAGTTGGGTACAACCTGTCTCTGTTTACCTTCCATGGCATCCAAAGAGTCCATCTTCTGGAGGGCTGAATAATTCACAAAACAGATGGGCTGATGACTTCCCTTACTTGATAACAGATCCAAAATGCATTGGTGCAAAAAAATGTATTGTGCCTGGACAGCAAAGAAATGCAAAGGAAACTAAAAATACTTTTGAACACTTATTTTGAAGAAAAATGCAGAACAGTAAAGGCATAAATAAAGAGGCAGTTGTTCTGGAGGGATTGTACGCAATTTACAACAAAGGGTCACTTGGTAAATTGCCTAGCACACAGTATTTGCTTAATAAATGCTTGCTACTGATCCAGGTGATTAAACTCCAGGTACTTTTTGAGATGGCTAAAAAATGACAAACCACTAGTTTATACTTGTGATCAATTTCATGTTTCATTTGGTTGCTCAATCATTCAACAAGCATTTATTAAGCACCTACTCCATGCCAGGCACATTGCTAGTAGCAGGCTGATACAGAGGCAAAAATAATACAATGTTCTCAAAGAGTTTCAATTCTACTGGAAAAAATGGTATGTGGACATATCAGGAAATATAAAATGTAAACAGAGGAAGTGCAAAGTCATTTTCAGATAGGGGAGACCACAGCAAACATAGAGAGTCAAAGCAAGGAAAGATCACGTTAGGATAAGCTAAAGAATAAGATCTCTTGATAGATAGCTTGCTAGGCAGCAGGGTTGTAGAAAGGAGAGGGTGATCTTTGTAAAGCTGGAAGTGCCAAGAACTTTTCAAAGACCAATTGTTTTTTTAAGTCCCCACAGCTGTGGCCACACCTATCCAAAAGCCCAAGTTGAACATTAAAAAAAAAGTTGTTAGTCATATTTTGTGTACCTGATATCAAGCTTTTGGGATTTCTTTCTAAATAATTAAATGAAACACTAACACTGTGGCACACTCAAATTAGCCCTGAAGGTAGTCCAAGAATATTGTTCTCAATGGCAGTATCTCTGTACGACACATTTCATCTTCCAAGGAAATCACTTTGTAGGATGGTACATAGTTGGATGTTATCAGGTCTTGTGTATTTGGTAAAAAATGATTCTCTATACTTTCTGATATCTGACAGTTAGGAGCCTTTCTTGTGATAGGAGAGGCGAAAACAATGGCTGTTAAAACTTGTAACTGGCATGTTATGGTACGCAACAAGGTAATTCTGGGATAATTCTCAGAGGGTGTGTATTTTTAATGTGAACCTGTGATTTCATCCACGTAGAAATGCCCTCCATTGGAACAATGTTTCTACAGTTAATCATAATAAGGAATATTTCTATAATACTTTAAGATTTCTAATAAATGTAGTAAATAATAACAACCACAACAGTAATAGTAATGGCTAATATTTATATAGCTCTGTAAGGTTTACAAAGCATTTTACATACATTTTCTCAGTTGATCCACATTTCCATTTTACATATAAATAAACTGAGGCTGAGAAATGTCAGTTACTAAGTAACTGAGGCAGATTTGATATTGTCTTCATGACTCTAAGCTTAGTGCTCTATCCACTACACCACCTGGCTGTAGTAGGGCATATAGATGGGGAAAATCTCATATAACCATAAAACCCATAACTACATTGTACAAAAATTTCTGGTATATTTTCCTTCCACATAGGGAGATCCAGAGTGGGAAAATTATTTCAGAGTGGTTCCACTAGGTGGAGTTAAGACAGGCTCATTATTCATAAGATCCTCATGGATCAGTAGCGCTATCTTGAAGAAGACAGCATGGGGCGGTAGAAGTAGGAGCTGGATCAACAGAGACCTGTATTCAAGTCTTGAACCTGATACTTATTGGCTTCTGACATTGGGTTACATACTTAACATTTCTGAACTTCAGTTTTCTCATTTCTATAATGAGCATAAAAATGCTTATAAAACCTACCCACAGTGGAAAAGTGATTTGCAAAACATTAAGGTACTTTAGCTATTATTGGGGTTGTGAATGTGCCCCCAACCATGGGTGAGAGCAGGGGTACTCAGGTCACAAGGCACCATCTCATGGCTAGCAAGTGTCCTTAAGTATAGGGCTTTTGAGGTCCATGAAAACCATATTAACCAACCATGTATGAAAGAATGCAGGTCTGTAAAAATTAAGACACTTTGAGGGTAACTCTGTTTCTTCTTTCCTATGGGCAAAAGGCACTGAGACACTTAAAATGCCTTGAAGGTAGGGATTTTCCTTTTTTGGCTTTGTAACTCCAGGACAATACCTGGCATGTAGTAGCCATTTAACAAATGCTAATTGAATAGAACTGGCATCAGAATGGTAGTGCAAAGGCTGTATAAAATTATTATAAGACATTGTGTGTTATTATAGAGTATTGTCATAAGTTACTGCTAAAATGGATGCACTATTCAGTGACATCAGATTGATGTATGCATATAAATAGAAAGCTTTGGAAATCTCATGATATGGAATGTATTTTCATATGTACTGTGTGTGTGCATGTGTTTATGTAATGAAAGGTAGTCATGAAACAGTGGATAGAGCCCTGGCCATAAGGCCAAGAAGACATAGATTCAAATCCTTCCTTGGCCACATAATGACTGGGTGACGTTGGCAAGTCCTTTTATCTCTCATTCCTTTTGTAAATTCTTTAAAATTATAAATTTCAGTGAAGGTGCCCACTTGCATTGGTAAAGAGAACTTTTTATTATCTTGGAGTTTCCTATACCATTGAAAGAACAGATTTAGTCCTGATATTTAAAATATAAATATATAAATCAATCTATGAAAAGTATTAGGTAAATATGTTTTCTACATAAGCATATGTAGTATATAAAATATCTTCTCACAGACAGTCATATATATGTTTCAGAGTATTAGCAGATCGCTGGATGAAGTAAAGGAATTATGTCCAAATGGAAAACATTTCTTTTTGCATAACCATTTTTGTTTCTATTATTTTGGTATTAAACAGAAATCAAGCAAAGATCCAATCCAACATATAATCTGTTGGTTTTGTATATACATTTCAGTCATGCCCAACTTTTCATGACACCATTTGGAATTTTCTTGGCAAAGATACTGGAGTGGTTTGCCCTTTCCTCCTCCAGCTCATTTTATGTATGAGGAACTGAGGAAAAAGGGGTTTTATATATATATAATATATATATGTATGCATATATGTATTATAAGCATATGTGTATATGCATATATTGTTAGATATAATTATTACATTATGTGTAATATAGATGGAATGTATTTTATAATTAGATATATATATATACATATATATATAGTTAATAGGAATATATCCAGAATTCTACTAACAATTGACTTATAGAGAAAATTCCCCAAACTAATTTTGGTACTCAAGCATTTCATAGTAGACAGTGAGCTGATCCAGGAGTTAGAAAAACTGGGTACCCTGTCCTGCCTCTGACATATAGTTTATGTGTGACCTTTGGCAGTGCTCTCATTTACAAGGCAACTCAATGACTGTCACTTGTAGAACTGCCACTATTAATGGGTAGAAGGAGTTTCCAGGGAGTCCCACAATCATAAGACTGTACTAAATAAAAGAAAAAATTTACCAGTATTAAATATGGAAACGAACTAATGAATTTTGCTTCCTCTTTCTTTTCTTCTAGGGGCAGGATTATTCTGAAGAAGATTATTATTAATGACAATGGGGTCCAAATCTGACAGTGAGATAATACGCCTTCAAATTGTTCAAAGCCAATCATTTATTTGTGTCAAAAGTATCTTCTTTAAAAGTAGAAATAGTAAAATGTTAAAATATAAAAAACCTAAGCATTATACCTTGTCTAAGGAGGAAGAGAAGGGAATCGGCATTTATATTGTGCTTAATATGTGCCAGGCACTTTATGTATGTATCTCATTTGATTCTCACAACACTGCGAGAGGTAGATGCTATTATTACAACTATTTTACAACTGGAGAAACTCAGCAAGGAGAGATTGTTCTTTTTTAAGTGACTTGCCCAGGATCACACCATTCTAACACTTCAGCAAATTAACTAGCAGAGCAACTAGGTGATACAGTTGATACAGCACTGGGCTTGGATCAGGAAGACTCGTCTTCCTGAGTTCCAATCCTGGCTGTGTGACCCTGGGCAAGTCACTTAAGCCTCTTGGCTTCACCATCTGTAAAGTGAGCTGGAGAAGGAAATGGCAAACCACTCCAGTCTCTTTGCCAGAAAAACCCCCTAAATAGGATTGTGAAGAGTCAGACACAACTGAAACAACAGAGCAACGACACAAGTTATCTAGTAAGTACTTGAGGTCACATTTGAACTCAGGTCTTCCTAACTGCTGGTCCAACACTTTATCCACTGACTCAGAAATGTAGTTCCGGTTGTCTCCTTTAAAGCTTTGTGTGCTTGAAAATATTAAAGGGACATCAGTATTTCATCTGAAGGATTGTTTAGACTCTAGATGGGTTCAAAGGATTTTTGACAGCTCTCTGTCTTACCAGGTTCTGTACCATGCACATTCTCTCACTTCTCAGTTCTGCTACAAGTCCGTATATATCCACAAAATCATGGTCGTTTATATGCTGTGTTAAGTGGTCCAGAGCAATAAAAACTCCTGTTCTTCCAACTCCAGCACTGCAAAGGAAACAGACCACAGATTATTTACACTGTACAATACAAAGCAACTTGCTGGTACTTATAGTAAATGGGAGTCTAGTGGAACAGTGGATAGAGGGTTGGGCTTGGAGTCAAGAAGAACTAAGTTCAGATCTAGTTTCAGACGCCTTCTAGCTCTGTGACCCTGAGCAAATCACTTAACCTTGTTTACCTCAGTTTCCTCATCTGTAAAATGAGCTGAAAAAGGAAATGGCAAACCACTCCAGTAAATCTGCGAAGAAAACCTCAATGAGGTTACGAAGAACCAGATATGACCGAAAACAAGTGGACAACAAGATCAAGGTCCTTTCCAGCTCTCAATCTATAATTCTATGAAATGTTGGTTGATGATGACAATGAGGAAAAGGAAACCTGTTACTAATAAATGCCAACCATTTCAAATATGAAACATTTTCACAAGACTACGTGTGGCATAGTGCTTGGTTCATAGTAGACTTTTGATTGTCAACAATACAGCTTTTTTCCTCATTGTGTTGCAATCCTGTATATTTTAAAAATCTTTTCCTTAGTAGGTTATTTCTCACAGATATACCAAGTGACAGATGATTTGAGAAGGCACAGGGAAATAGAACACTGGACTTGGAGACAGGTCTAAATTTGAAAACTGCCTCAGAGACTTAGTAGCCATGCCACTATGGGCAAGTCATTTTGGGTGTGTTTTTACTTTTGGGTAGCTGTGAGTTTTTTGATGTTGTCTTTGCTTTGTTTTTATTTATTTTGGTGGAGACAATTGGGGCTAATTGACTGGCCCTGGGTCATACAGCTAGTTAAAGTGTCTGAGGACCAATTTGAACTCAGGTCCTCCTGTCTCCAGGTCCAATGATCCATCTGCTTTGCCACTTAGCTTCGCCCGCAAGTCACTTTGACCTCCCACTGCCCCTGTTTTCTCATCTGTAAAATGACAGTATTCTTCTCTAGGCTCTTAACTTGATTTCACAAGTGAGAATTGAATGGGAAAACATACCAAAAGTACTACATAAAACATTACTACAGTTTGTTTTTATGATACTTTCACTTTAATGTTTGAGTATGGGCCTTATCCAGTGAAATTTTTTTGGGGAGGAAACAAAACAAAACAAAAAGTGAAATCTCAACACCACCCCGTAGCATTAACTACATACTTGTGGATAGCAAGCCTACTTCTAGAGAAGATGGGGTTCTTAACCTAGGGTCCATGAAGGTTGCTGCTTTTTTATTAATTTTGAGAATTTCAATAGAATTGGTTTCTTTTGTCATCATTAGTAATATATTTTATGCATTTTAAAGCAGTGTATTTTTAAAACATGATTCTAATTAGAAGCCTATAGACTTTGCCAGACTGCCAACGGTATCTATGACAAACAGAATGTTAAGAATCCCTGCTTTGGAATCAGAGAACGTGGACTTAGAATTTCCCTAAGATATTTCTTCTACAACTTTGGGTAAGTCACTTGGCTTCCCGGGTCCTCAATTTCCTTTTCCTCAAATTAAGGGATTTGGACTAACTGGACTTTGAGGTCCCTTTCAGTTCTCAATGCCATTGTTAATTACTTCAAATGAGATAATACATGTAAACTACATACTGCTTTATAAATACCAGTTTCTATCCCTAGGGCAAATGGTATGGCACACTTTAAGAACTGTAAAAGGATGGAGAAGGGGGTGTCTAGTACCCAAAAAGCTTGAAAATGTAAAGGTTAGATAATCAGTGAGTTTGTCACCGAGGAGCACAGATATGATGTGGAGAAGCCAAAGGAGGCAGCTCATTATCAATGGCTTTTAATGCCTCCAGAAACCATTTACAATCCATCCCTGATTTTAGTGGCACACAGTGCTGGCCGGGCAGGCCAAGAGTAATGTGATCTGAGCAGCTCATTCCAGGGATCAAACATGCGCTAGCAGCAAAGAGGGCATCACAATCATGTAGCTTCGAAGCCTCAAGGGCATGTGTTGTTGTTATAAGGTTGTCATGGTATAAAACAAGGGTGTAGTCTGTGGAAATTATGTGGCTAAAAAAAACCACCACAAAAACCACATGCTTTTTATCTGCCGTGTAACTGTGGGTGTAAAAATGACCACTGACTTCTTACTCTTATACATGCATTCTGAATTTTATACTGTTAATGGAAATACAATTTAAAATATTTTTGTAACTGAAAAAAATTATGTGTATTTATATCTATATCTATATTTATCTATGTATATTTATATATGAAAAGAAAAATTTAGTTTATTACCTTATAGTGTAAGCTTTTTAAAAGTAGGTACCATGCCTTTTTAAAATCTTTTTATTCCTCTAGCCTTGGCAAAGAGATAGTATGGCAGAGTGATGAGACCATACATCTAGAACAGTGAGAAAGACTGGAAGCCAACTAGTTCAACTAGGAAATCATAGGTCTAGACCACAAATATAAGTACCAAGCAGTGCATGTATATGTATATGTGTGCTTATCTGTGTGCATGAGTATTTAGGGGAAGATGTGCCATCTCCTTCCACTGATAAAATTCTAATCCAACTTACAGTGTTATCCAGAAAATTCAACATTGAGAACTTAATGGCTAAGGGCCTTGTCCAGTCATACATTTAGTATGTGTCAGTTGTGAGACATGAAGTTAGGTTTTCTTGACAAGGCAAACCCTTTAACCATTCTACCATACTATCTGTCCTTGTCTTTAGGAAACACTTAATAAATGTTCAAAGTCAATGAAAGGCATTGTAATTGTGCTTGATATTTGCAGATTCCTGCATGGTCAATGGTCATTTCTAAAACTAAACCAGATGTCAAGATGAAGAGAAAGAGTTGATAGAGGGAAAAGTCATGAAATAGAAAAGTTATTAGAGCTAGGAAAAGCAACCTCTTTGGCTTATATGAATAATACTTAAGGTGCCTCCCTAAGTGAATAACCAGTGGAGTTTACTGTTTTTGTTGTATGTAACATAATTAATGGTAACTTGGAAATGTTGAGCTGTTGGAAAAGATCTTACTATATTAATATGTCAAATAAAAACAGAAGGGGAATGATCTGATTTGGAATCTAGAACAAGATGCTTAAAATAAGACTTGGTCAATGAATCTCTATCACTATTCAGAGGAGAGGGTACCTCTTGGACCAAGAGCAATGTTATCTTGTTCTATGTCATAGATATATTTTTACATTAAAGAAATTACAGTGTAGAAGAAATAGCATTGGGTTGCAAATCAAAAGACCTGAGTATAAATAGTGACTTAAAGATCATATGAGTTATGTGACCTTCAGAAACTCACCTAGGTCCTTTTGACCTCAGTTCCTAAGGATAATAATAACTTCTTACTATGTCCCTTATACAACTGATGTGAAGAAAACACTTTGTAAAACTTAAAGACCTATATGATTCTAAATGTTATAAGTACACAGTACTGATAATCATATTGAAGTATTCAACTTTTTCTTAGATATCATTCCATGCATAACAACCAACTTTTTATATATTTGGCCAATTTTATCCAAAGAGAGAGGCTCTAATGGAGGAATTCCAAAATTGAACTATTCCAGAAATCTCAGGGGTACTTCAGCATGGTACATGATTTATTTTAGGGTACTTAGGTGGTGCGGGTAGAGTGATGGGTCTGGAATCAGGAAAACTCATTTATCTTCACAGCCCTCCTTCACTCAAAACAAAGTCAAATGCAAGTCATGTAATTATTTCTCTGATGGCATGGTCTTCTTTGGCAATGAAGGACGAACACACATACACATATATTTCAGTGGTCTACTCTTAAGAAAGAATTACGACCTTGATAAAAATGGTAATGCATGGAATGGAAAGATCTGATAAATATTACTGAAGTACAATTTGTCTTTGTGACCCCTCCCCAGATATTTCCAAAAATTATAACTACCTTGATTTTATAGTTATTTTTCATATAACTTAAATTTAATAATCTTATATAAATTAATGTTGGCTTTTTCCCACTGAAATTAGCCATTCCATAGAGATATAGGCTCCTGACCACAAACTCTAAAATAAGGCAGAAATTCTTTAAAGTGTTATTTATAGTTCAAAAGTACTAATTCTTCGTTTATCCAACTGCAGCTTCTATAATTTCAATCCCTAAAGGTTTATAAGTTGGTGAATAATTCAGAGATCTACATAGTTGAGGAAAAAACTTATTAAATTATCTAGGAAACATAGTTATTCTATCTTTTCCACTAATCTATGAGACTAGAAAATAGCAGTTACTATGAGGGGCAAATTTTTTAATTTATAATTAACTTACATTAAGAAAATTCCATAACCAAAGGAAAACAGATTTCTCAGAGCCAAGATAGTGAAGTAAAGACAGGAACTATCCTGAATTCTCTCAAATTTTCATATGAACAATATTAGAATAATGTCTCAAAATGAATTCTGGAGTGGCAGAACTCCCCCCAAAATGAAGTGAGACAGTTTTCCAGCCGAAGACAACTTAGAAGTTCAGGAGGAAATGTCTGTTGCACTGGGCTGAGAGTGTCATATAATCCAATGCAGCAAGATAGCAACAGACCTTGAGGGTAACTGAATTGGGAAAAGTGGTTTCTGGAGCTCTCAGCCCAATGATGGTAAGGGAGTTGGACAACTGGTCAGAAAGAGATTATTGGGGACCATTTTGTGACACTGGGAGCAAAACTCTGTTACATTTCCCACACGTGGATTTGGGTTGCAGTCTCAGGGCAAGGAGGAGCAGTAGCACAAGTGAGGCTCCTGGTCATAGTTTCAGGACAGAAAAGAAAGTTTGTGGTCACTCAGAAACCACAGCACAGGCCAGGAGGCTCATAAACATGTCTTTCCTTAGATCATACTATCTTGGAAAAACTGAAAACTTACAGACTCCCAGAACTAGTTCTGAAAAGGGCAGCTTGAAAAATCTGAAGCTTAGGACAGTGTCCCCTCCACCCCAGGAGCAGAGTCCAAATTCAACATGAAGTTAAAAGTCAAGAAATAGACTGGAAGGAACCTGACCCTAGAAAGTTACTATGGTGACAGAGAAGATCAAAATACAAACTCAGAAGACAACAAAGTCAGAACAGCTACTTCCAAAGTCTCAAAGAAGAATGTGAATTGACCTCAGGACATGGAAGAACTCAAAAAAGCTTTTAAAAATCAAACAGGATAGGTACACAAGAAAATAGGGAAAGAAATTGGAGTGATGCAAGACAATCATGAAAAAAGAGTCAACAGTTTGGTAAAGGTGGCACAAAATATAGTGAAGAAAAGAACACCTTAAAAAACACAATAGGCGTGCACTCACACACACATACACACATGCACGCACATACAGAGACAGAGAGCACAGAGTGAATTGAATAGGATGGGATCATATCTTAAAAGAAATTAAGGTAAACGGTGAGAGAGAAATGTAGTGGGAGGAGAGAGGATGAAATGGAATGGGGTAAATTATATCATTCAAGAGGCAAGCAGGAGACTTTTTTAGTGGAGAGAAAAAGAGGAGAGCTGAGAAAAAAACATGAAGTTTACCCTCATCACATTCGACTAAAGGAAGGAATAAAATGCACACTCATTTTGGTATGAAAACCTATCTTACAATACAGGAAAGTGGGGGAAAGGAGATAAGCAGGTTGGGGGGGATGATGGAAGGGAGGGCAATGGGAGGAGGGAGCAATTTGAAGTCAACACTCGGGGAGGGACAGGATCAAAAGACAGAATAGAAACAATGGGGGGCAGGATAGGATGGAGGGAAATACAGTTAGTCTTACACAACATGACTATTATTGAAGTCACTTGCAAAACTACACAGATATGGACTATATTGAATTTCCTGCCTTCCCAAAGGGAATGGGTGGGGAGGGAGGGATGGGGAGAATTTGGAACTCAAAGTTTTAGGAACAACTGTTGAGTATTGTTCTTGCTACTAGGAAATAAGAAATACAGATAATGGGGAATAGAAAGTCATCTGGCCCTACAGGACAAAAGAGAAGATGGGGACAAGAGAAGGGAGGGATGATAGAAGAGAGGGCAGATTGGTGATAGGAAAAATTAGAATGCTCCGTGTATTGGGGGTGGGGGGAGGGGATAAATGGAGAGAAAATTTGGAACCCAAAATTTTGTGAAAATGAATGTAAAAAGTTAAATAAATAAATTTATATTAAAAAAACCACAATAGGCGCAATGGGAAAAGAGGCATAGAAATTCACTGAAAAACAGAACTTCTCAAAATAGTACAACTGACTACATGGAAAAGAAGGTAGAAAAGTTGACTGAAAAAAATAATTCCTTAAAAATTAGAATTGGCAAGTGGAAGCTAACGAATTCATGAGACATATTGCAACAATAAAAAACTAAAAGAAGAAAATGCGAAATATCACATTGGAAAAAAACAATTTTGAGGAAGGATGGGATGAAACAAAAGGGGATGGAAAGGTGGATAAACAAAGTGGGGAAAGCAAGATGGAGGGAAATAAACCATCAGTAATCATAATAACAGAGAGAACTAAAAACCAGAATCCTACACTATATTGTTTACCAAAAAACACAAGTAATCCCAATACAATATAAACTACTTGTAAGAAATAGGCAAAGAAGAAATCCTACCAAATTCCTTTTATGACACAAATATGGTTCTGATATCTGAACCAGGAAGAACACAGGGAAAGAAAACTACAGACCACTTACCCTAATAAATACAGATGCAAAAATTTTAAATAAAATAGTAAGGAGATCACAGCAATACATCTCAAAGACCATATACACAATGACCAGGTGAGGGCTATGCCAGGAATACATGACTGGTTCAATATTAGGAAAACAATCAGCATAAGTTACCATATCAACAACAAAAGTAACAAAATCATATGATTATTTCATTAGATGGAGAAAAGGCTTTTGACAAAATATAACACTTTCTTCTTAAAAACACTAGAAAGCACAGGAATAATAGAACTTTCTTTAGCATGATAACTAGTATCTACCTAAAGCTATCAGCAAGCATGATCTAATGAACAATTAGCTATGATCCCCAAATCAATTTCCTAAAAATTATTTATTTAATAAATGAAAGAAACCCATTTTCTTATAATTGGTTGTTCATTTTTTCACACTCTCCACATGTGTGTGCATGAATGTGTATATACACACATATATGTGTGTACACACATATGTAACCAAATCTATTGTATATGTCTCTTTGTGACACCATGGACCATACCATCCATGGGATTTTCTTAATAAAGATACTTGAGTGGTTTGCCATTTCCTCCTCTAGCTCATTTTCCTGATGAGATAAACAGGGTTAAGTGACTTGTCTAGGGTCATACAGTAAGTGTCTGAGGTCAGATTTGAACTCTGGGAGGTAAGTTTTCAGCACTCTATCCACTCCACCACCTAGCAGCTCCACATAAATGATTACCTGTGACATATCTGCTATGAGAAAGATGGAATCCAAAGTCACTTTTAACTACTATACAACCACAAACCATGCCTCAATTTCAGAAAGAGAGCTTCACCATTCAATTCTCAAGAAACTGATTAACCTTTTCTGAAGAATTCTCTTCAATTTTTTCACACTTAAGGTTAATTCCAGTTCTTTCATGGAATAAATTCTCTTAGTCCTTTTTCTTTCTCTCCATTCAGCCATCACATTTAACAGTCTCTTCTGAACTGCATTTAAACAGTCTTCTTAATAGTTAACTTAGAATAGTACAAGATTCCATTGCCTCTTGAAGATCCAATAATAATATCTAAAGCAGCCATTGTTATATCCTCTCCTTTGGCAATCAGGCAAAACCTATGGATTCCTTAGATATTTTAAAATAACTGAAGAAAATGTTAAGTTTCAGAGGTTAGGGAAAACTTCTATTTAAGTTCACAGGCCCTCTAAAATCTCCATAGACCCAGATTAAGAAGACCTGATTTAAAGTCTCTGTGGAAGAGGTTATTGAAATTGGTATTATACTTCATATTGAGACTATCATCAAAATCATTCACCTCATTACTTGTTTTTCAGATTATTTGCCCTGTGATTCCTTTTATGAATCATTTATGAGATTTATAAATATCATGCAAGTTGATATGAAGCATTATTATCCTTGTCATAACATAATCAGTATAGTAGCCACTGGGTCACCATCACCAGAAACTACAAAAGGATTATCCCCAAGGAACTTGGAAAATGCAGAGTATGCAAAACCCTAGAAACTATGTGAGACATCACTATGAGCTGTAAATACTTAGCGACTACTGAATTCCTAGTAAGGTGTGACCTGGTGGGTTTAATTATACAGCAGAAGCTATCGGACAGAAGACAAATCTTCATAATACAAATATAGAACTCAGACTGTCCTAGAAAACTCAACCAATAAATTGTATTGGTACTGAATCTGCAACATTATTATAGACCCAACTGTTGCTAAAAAAAAAAAAAATCACTTAGGACATAACACTGATCCACAAAAAAAATGAAAACAAAAAATTTAAGATCAATAATTCTAATAAATATTGTCATATCAAAAATTTATAATCTGCAATATATATAGAATGAAAACCCTTTAAATTGTAGAGACCTAAGTAGAAGAAATCATAAATTCATGGGAAAAGATTAAAGCATATATCATTCTCCTTATCCTGTCTGCTATTGGATGTATACTGAAGATGTTTTCTCTGAGTTGGCAGAAAATGAACCTACATTTCAATACTTTTATTCCCATATAGAAAGAAGCTATTTATAAAACTGAAAAAATAACCTGAAGAACATCAAATTGGTAAGATTAATAGTAGGGTAACTGTTTGTCCTGGAAATATTTCTATCTGACCTCAGACAAACAAGATGAGAAGAATGATTTTTTCTGTAATGGTTATAGGCCATTAGATGATTACGTTGGTTTTAGAGGATTTAACTATAGTGGAAATAATAATAACAGCAATAATATTTGTTAATTGTATAGCATTCCAAGGCTTACCAAGTGTTTTCAATATGTTAACTTTTTAAAATCTAAATGAAAATTCTGTAAGATGATTAACTACTGTCTGTATGACAATAAAAATCAAGTTATCAATAATTAAATTAAATTATTAATTTAATTTAATAAATCAATAATTAAATTAAGTTCAGTATGAACAAAAGGAATTTTTGGATCAGTAAGTGAAAGGTATTTAATTTTTTAGCATGGGGAACTCCAGGTGTGAGAAATTTCCTTCCACTAATGAAGATAGCAAACTGTCTACAACCAAGTAGATAAGTTTCAGGTAGTTACTTAAAATACAAAGAACTTGATAAACAGGATTTGAATATTGATATTCCTGATTCAAAGTCCAGACTTGTAGTAACAATACATCCATTCTTTGATTATTAAATTTTTAAAGTCCATTTGATCATATTTTAAACTTACCTGCAATGGACAACCATTGGGGTGGTATCATGGGCTCGGTTTGCTCGAATTAATTTCACAAAGTGAATTAATGGTGCACTATTTTCAGGAACCCCATGTTCAGGCCAAGCAGTAAAGTTACACTGTCGAACTGTCATACAATCTCCATGCTGGCAACCATGTCAGATTAAAGAGGGTTCATAAACGTGGTATCAGCATAATCATAAAGAATGAAAATAGCAGATCTAAAAACACTACAGAAATAACTAGCTTAGTTTTAATATAAGTCAATTCAGTATGACAGATACTTCATTTTATAAGAGACTCAACACTGGTATAGTAGGGGAAATTTTACTCAATAGAGCAAGAGATTGATTAGGATGTCTACAAATAACTGTTTCCATAGCATTTTCATTCATATTTATTGTATGGTATAATAGAATTCTGTATTTATGTTCATAAAGTTAGGCTTAGCAAAAACAATTTTAGAACCCAAACTTAAGCAAATTATACAGATATGGTTTGAGAGTATGAAGAGTCTTGTACATGGATATAAATGACAGAGAGATGGATAGGGATTGGGCTTGTGATTCATTGGTATAGGGAAATCTCAGATGAGGAAACTTCCTGTATCAACACAGATGGGCCATTCACTTTAACTCACTAGTAATGGATATTGAATATGAGATTGCTGTGGATCATGCAGTCAGCATATGTTAGAGACCAGACTTGAACCCAGGCCTTACTAACTTTGAGGTCAGCTTTCTATCCAACTGTGTCATGCCAAACATTGATGCAGATACAAACAAAATTATAAATACAGAAAATTTATTAATACACTAATAATAGAAATATATGCATATACATATATATTTGTATATAAATAAGAATGAAAACTCAGGAATGGAAACATTCTGAAATAAAGAAACCAAGATTATTTGGATTTCTCTCTGTTGAGAATTATTATTTAACCTCAGTGGGTTCCTGTTTCCTTGTATAGAAAATGAAACAGTGGACTTGCTAGATGATCCCATTCTTATTCTAAAACTAATGCGCTTTTTATCCTTCTACTGATTTTTTTCCCTCCACTACTGCTTTGATATGGGGCTCTGCAACATTTTCCTTGCTGTCATAAATATCCCCCCATTTTCTCCCTATTATACCCCCCCATTGTCCTCAGCCTTGGAATGATCCCTATAGGCACCTTGCCATTTCCATTCCATATCTATCTTTGATCCCCTAAAGGGTTTGGATATACCAAAAGACCAGGGAGAGGAAGTCAGATAGATGACTAGATATGGTAGAATATAGCAGAATGAAATGGATGTGCTTAACCTACTTCAATTGCAGTGGTACATATACTACACTGAAATCCTCTTTAAATGCTTTCCTGTGATTGGAGATGATACCGGATTCTGAGGCTGGTTTTTCTATGGAGGATAGGCTCTGATAAAGTCCTGCAAAGTTACCAAGTCCAAGAACCAGCCTAGCTACATTCATAACTGCTCACTGCAAAAGAAAGTGGCCTCAGGGAATTAAATTCAAGAATATTTATTAAGCACTGGCTAAGGACTAGGTTAGTTACTAAGGATAGGAGGACAAAATAGAAGTAGCTATTGCCTTCAAATTTCTGTTTTGTCATGATGATACTTTAAGCTATGACAACTCTAGAATATTGTCCACTAAGACACAAAGGGGGTTATAAATCTGTGTCAATGGAAGAAGCAATCAACACCCAGATCAAGTATCTTAGAAATAAAGTATGAAATAAGCACATCAAATAGCCTACAAGTTTTGTTTTTTTTATATACTATAATGTGATGCTTATACTCTCTGTAACTTACTCAAAGAACTTGGACTTTGTGACTTAACTTAAAAAAAAATTGTTTGCTCTGTTAACTCCCCCAACCAATATAGGTCACAACCTATTTATTACTTAGAGTCTTAAAGAGTTGTTCAAGATGTAAAAATGCCCCAGGTCATACAACTCTTGTAGAGAGGGATATTCAAACCCAAGACTTCCTGACATTAAGTTCATTGCTATGATAAATGAAATTCTGCAGCTTAGTTTTGTATAGACAGATAAGGTTTTCTGTCATTTCATCTATTGCACACGGAAGTGAACATAAGGGTTTGCTCTAACCTAAACAACAGATACTAACTCTTGCCTCTGTGTTTATGCCTGAGATGATCTCTCTCCTCACTTGCATTTCTCAGAATCTTTAGCTTCCTTAGGAATTAAGCTCAAATGTTAGCTTCAACAGGAGGCCTATCTTGATTTCACCAGTTATTAATGCCCTCTCCAACCTATATCATTTTGTATGTATGGGGTATTTAATTTCCTACATACAATATATGCTGTTTCCATCAATTGAAAGTAATCTTGACAGCAGACCTATTTCATTTTTGTGTCTCCAGAACTCACTACCATCCTGGAATACACTAGGTGCTTAATAAATGCTTATCAAATCAAATTGAAGGTCAAATTGCTAATTATAGTTCCAGAAGTAAATTTTCTCAAAGGTTTGCCCTCCAATTCCTAAATTCAAATAACTTCTTTTCTTTTTTACCCTTTCTATTTTCAGATCTCTGATGGTCCAATCAATCTGAATATCTTCTAATACTTTAGTAATCACTATATCTCCAAATACAGTCACTGGCTTGTTGTCTTCTGGCCAATACTGATGACATCGGATCTGCAAGAAAAGATAATAAGTCATGAAATTTAAAACTTCTTATTGTGACCTCTGATTAAATCAAATGCCATATCACCTTGAAAACACTAAAAATAGCCCCCAGAAAAACAATTCACACAAAGTAATACAGTTATAAAGCACAGATTATATGAAATTATTATAAAGGAACTCACTCGTCCTTTTTCAAAACACTGTGTTAGCATCACTAAAGTTTTTGCTCTTGTTTCCCAGACCATTCGCCAAAAATCTCCTACTGTTCCAGGTAATGGTCCTTGGGTAGCAATAAATTCATTTGGACATAGGTAGCCCTAGAAGAAGAAGAAGATATTGATATATATATATATATATTATATGTTGCATCCATAGGCAGAAAAAACACTATTGCTTCTGTTCATTAGAAGTCTTTATACAAAAGCTAGATACTGATTATATTTTTCCAGAATAAATAAAATTTAAATATCTAAAATTTCTCACTGTAAGCAACTGGTGTAATAATTAAGTACAAAATTCTCAGTGTTTAGTGATGGACTCTCAGAATGCCCTTGGGAGTCATCTTCATGAAGAGGAACAAGATTGTTTCAAGAGTAGGTCATTGCAAACTAACTTCATTGTGAAATTTTACCAGTATAGTATATACCTGAATTTAAGCTAAGCATATCATCTCATTATACATGAGATGATAATAAATCGTTTTGTATGTATGGGGTTAGATCATATTATAATAGATATCTCCAGAATTGGGCAAGTCACTTAATATAAAGAATAGTCATTATTATATCTATGTTGACCTGGTGGGAGAAATCTAGAACAGTTCTTCAGGGTGCTGTTCAGTATTTTTATTAACTTGGTTGAAAGCAGTATATCATAGTAGGTTGAGAACTGGCCTTAGAATCAGAAATATCTGTGTTCAGGGGCTACCTCTAATATTAAACACTGTCTATATTGCTCTGTATTAACCTCTTAGTTCCTTGAGGAACTCTCTAAGTTTATAAGTTGCAGAGAAGGTGTCAATATGCATTAGGAAAAGTAGTTTCATCATCCAAGGAGCTCTCTAGAATTTATACAAGCTTATATGTACACACACATGCAGAGAGAGAGAGAGAGAGAGAGAGAGAGAGAGAGAGAGAGAGAGAGAGAGAGAGAGGAGGGAGAGAGAGAAAGAGGGAGGGAAGAAAGGAAGGAGAGAGAGAAAGAGGGGGGAGAGAGAAAGGGAGAGAGAGAGGGAGGGAGTGAGGGAGGGAGAGAGAGAGAGGGAGAGAGGTTTCAGTCAATTATTATTTTTCATCCTTTCTGCAGATTTATTATCTGATTAAACAGTGGACTTCTGGTTTATTTCCTAGAGTGCTCACATAGATATTTGATAGCTATGTTTCAATTTAATTGATTGCCTTTAAAATTCCATATATTTTATTTTATGCACTTAAAAACATTTTCCCAAGAAGGGGTCAGTTGGTTTCACCTGATTTCCAAAGAGGTCCAACACACAAAAAATGGTTAAGAAGTTTGGTTATAGAGGAATCACACTTATTCCATAAACCTTCATAGGGTACCTAAAGTGCTAGTGAGTAGATGTTCCAGGGAGACAGATTTGGGGCTCATTACATAAGGAAGGGCTAACATTTATAGCTCTTTATATAGGGAAAGACTAACAATTAAAACTCTTCAAAAAGTGTTGTGACGTGTTGCAAGGAACCAAGAATGTGACCTTTCTGGTGCTGTTTGTGTGAATTTGGAGGTATAAAAATCTTTACCTATAAAATTGCCACATGTTTTATATCATCTGTGTAGGAAGGAGAGGGAATCAATTTCAGTCAGATAGCTTTTTAAAAATTTCTTTGGTTAGATTGTTTTTATGCATTTTGCATTACTTAAGCTATTTTTTGTGGATACATCTCTATAAAATGTACCATAGAATTCAAGAGTGTGTTGTAAAAAGGGAAAAGTTCCTCAGATAGCTGATTGTAGGGTTTGTGGAGGTCCATTTGGTGGATCCGATAATCCTAAATAGCAACTTAGCTAGGAAATCATGCCAAGATTATTAGAAATTTTAGAGAGGAAACCAGTACTCAGGACAATTTCTTCTTCAAGTGGTCCTAGAGAGTAGCATGGTTCTCTGGAAAGTTCTGGAGATCAGAAAGTTTTCGGCCAACTTTTGTCATGCTTGTTTCATGAGATGATAAGGTACTGATGTGTTTAAGTAGAAAGTAGAAGATCATCATGCATGTTATAGGGGGAAATCCTGAGGATAATAAAGAGTCCTCCTCTATATGTTGCTTCCTCTTAATGAAAGGTAAATTTCTTGACAACAGGGACTGACATGCTTGTTTCTTTGTGTATTATAAATACTTACCATAGTACTTGGTTCATAGTAAACACTTAAATTACCTGTCTGTCTAAAGCATCTATCTAGGTCCCTTATAAGTCTGTGGGAAAATGTAATTTGATACTCAAATTCTTTCTACATGCAATTCCATTGGGCTTTGGATGGACAAGTGATTTCCCTAGTATAGGGAACTTCTACTTTGCTTTCCAATGATGAAGCTGCCACTGTCAGTGCAGATCAATTCCGTTGCAATTTATGGTGTTAGAAGCCTGGAATGCTGACCAGTTAAGTGAGTTGCCTGGGGTCACACAGACAGTATCTGTCAAAGGCAAGACTTGGACCCAGATCTTACTAACCAGCTCTCTATATACTACATTTCTCATGTTGAATTATATCTTACAGGTAAAGCAAACATAAGTGATAGGCTCAGTAGTTACCCAAACACAGATCCCTAATACAAATTAAAAAAAAACTGGAGAAAAATCTCACTCACTTGTTTAAATCTTAGGTATTGTTTTTCAGTCATTTTTCAGTTTGTCTGACTCTTTGTGACCTCATTTGCGATTTCTTTTTGGCAGAGATACTGGAATGATTTGCCATTTCCTTCTCCAGCTCATTTTACAGATGAGGAAACTGAGGTAAATGAGGTTAACTAACTTGCCCAGAATCACAGAGCTAATAAGTGCCTGAGGTCAGATTTGAACTCAGGAAGATAAGTCTTCCTGACTCCAGGTCTGGCACTCTATCCACTGTACCATCTTGCTTCTCCAAATCCTAGGTAAGTATTACTTTATATGATATGTATATATATATATATATATGTATATATATATATATATATATATACAATTTTACAAACCATACAATTTTGCTACATGAAAACCAGTGGAAGTTCCCATGTAGCTGTTACTTGAAAGAAGGTGGCATAGTAACATATATATGTGTGTATGAATGCATATATGTATGTATGTATATGTTTGTGTGTGTCTATATATATATATATATTCTTTGAAATGTAACCAAAAAATAGATAACACATATATAACTTACCGACACATAGCTGGCATTGATGTAATCAGATCCTGGTACACTGGCATCTGCTATTAATTTCACTCTGTTGTTATTATCTGTAAAAAAATAAATTTTATCAATATTGATTCTCAGCTAGAGAAAGGGTGTAGTATACTAAGAACCACTATTCAATGACAGTAAATTATAATTCTGAAAAGCTTTGAAAGCAACCCATGCATCTTCATGCTTAAACATATAGGAAATGTACAGAGATAGCTAACATATGTTAACATTGCTAAAGGAAAGGGGACTGTAACAGAAAGCATCCCAACATACACAGGAGGACCTACTATCACAGGTTCTTTGATCTGCTTTCCTAAAAGGAATGGCAGCTTTTGATGGGTTAACAATCTTCTTTAATCAAGCGCATATATCCTTCACCAACAGAGAAAAATAAAGACCAACAGATAGGCTTCAAGTGTCTGACCATAAGCAATACATATACCATAGGTCAACAGACAGGTCCAACTACCTGGCCATAGTTACCAGAGAGAGAAGCACCAACATTTGAGTTTTCAAAGCAGGGGAACTCATTGGCTACCAAGAGTCACATCTGGCCAAATAACCTTCTTCCAATAAGTAAGCCCCAAAGCAAAATCTCACCTTAGAGTATTTACATACTTTTTAGAGCCAGAGGGCATCACAACCCTTGAGAACCAGTGCCTCATGAACAAAACGTATAGGCCTTCTGACAAATCTTCCCAGGCCCATTAAAGGGTGAGGAAGATCTTTAATCACATTATTCAATCAGAGGCACTTAATTACACTAAAACAAAAAATGCATTATCAATACAGGGACCATAGGGAAATGGATCATGTGCTGGATTTTGAATTAGAATTCCTGGGCTCAAATTCTACCTCCAATATTTATTGCTTATACGACCCACAGGCAGGTGATTGTGCACCCTTTCCCCATCTATGAAATGAGAATACTAAATCTTTCAGCATCTAACTCCAATATAGTGGTGAGCCTCAAAGTGTACCTGAAAAAATTAATTCCTGCCTGCAGCATTATGTCTCAAAAGCAGTAATGTATATAAAATGCTTTGTAAACTTAATATGCTCTATAGATGTCAGCAATTATCATGATAGAGAAAGGTTCCACTTGATTGAGAAAGGACTTTTTTGGACTCCTGCATAATGAAAAACATTGTAATGGAGTTCTGTTTAACACTATTATTACTGAAAGGAACACATTAAGTGTCTGGAAACCAAAAAATTAAACCTTCATTGTACTGGAAAGCTTTCACAAAGCCTATTTTATCTGATAATATGAAAGTTTGGAAATCTCTATAACCATTTGCTAGTAAGTATAGTACTGTGAAACTTGTGAGCTTGAAAACCTCCTTAGAATCCCATCATAAAATATAATGCATTTATAAGGCAAAGGCTTGTGGTTCAGTCTCTCAAGGTAATAATGTGTATTTCATACAGGACACTTTGGTCTAAAACTCTCAGATGATATGGGAACATCATTCCTTAAGGGGTGATATTTCCTAGGGGTTCATTCATAATTAATGTCAATACTCTCCTCATATTGCATATAAATTAGAAATCAAAGATCCACATGAAAAAGTGCTCCACTAAATAATGTGCTTGGGGTCAGTTTGAGAGGAAAGAAGTAGTGGTAATTGGTGGCAATATAAGACTTTAGAAGGAGTAGGAATTTTTATTAATACTTGAGGGAAGGATAAATTTAGTGAGCCTGTCATGTATAGTCTGATGCCTTAAGGAGATATGCAAATGTAATCAAAATAAAGAAGAGAGAACATTTGGGAAACCTGCTTTCAGAACCCTGGGACTAATCCTACAGGGTGAATAAACAACTTCAAAGTTGAAGGTCGTGAACTTTAGAAGGAATCTTTGCTATTTTTATTTAAATGGGTACCTACATTGTTTTCAGTTCATAAACAGGACCACAGGACCACACTTACAAAATTATAAACAACATTAGAGATTGTTACAGTAAAAAATAATTATGTAATAAATAGGAGAATAGACCTTGGACTAGGATTTCTATTAGCACCTTCTTGGAAACTCTTCTTAGAGGGTTGCCTAGAGTACTGTAAAGTTCAGTAACTTGCTTAGGGATGCTACTAGTAATGTGTGAAGGGGTGGTCCTAAATTCAGGTTGTCCCATCTCTAAGTCTGGCTCTCTAGCCACTATGCAATCCTGCCTTTCCAGAATAAATGGCAAAAAAAAAAATGTTTGGAGCTTCAGCAGTGTCTGGATTACTTCACCTAAATGGCTTGCTCCATGAGCATGCCAGAGTTAAACTTTACTTCCACAAACTAATTTGCTATCTTGAAATATAGAAGTCAATTTTCCACTTCCATAGACTGGCTCATATTGCTTTAAAGGGATCACATTGCTCTCTGGGTCAGAATTTGCAAATTGTGGTCTACATATTTGATTTTTAAAAATAATTTTGATAATTGTATTTATATTATATATTTTTCTCTTTAATCATATACATGTATATATATTATGCATCTAAATCATTATTTTTCTGAGAAAATGTTCATAGATTTCATATGACTGCCAAAAGGGTCTGTCTGTCTCTCACACTCACACATACAAACACACACACACACACACACACACACACACACACAAAGGTTAAAACCCCTAGTCCATGTTATCAAGGAGAACTAAATGTTGTAATAATGGTCAAGCACTTCAAAGAGGATAGGAAGTACAGTCACAAGTCAGAGGGGATGTTTCACCTTTCTCATAAAGCTGGAACTGAGAAGAATGACAGAAGGAAGGCAGGAAAGAAGGACCACTGAATATTAGCATTTAAGCAATAAATATGAGAGTCTTCCTATAGAAGGGTGTCAAGAGCATCTCAGAAGGGTGTTCCTAGGGCAAATGGATGGTGCAAATCAGCAAAAGTCACCAATGAGAGATCATTCAGTAATGGGCAGAGGAGGGGGGAAATGAGTAGCAGTAACTCCGTGCTGTGATGTACTGGAGAAGCTATTTGTGAATCTTACACAGTTGACAAGACATAACTGAGCATATATTCAGGCCAAGATAGAGGGCCTAGGAAGACTTATCAGACCCAAAGAGTGATATTGTACTCAGTCCAAATATTATAAATCATTAACACTGAGCAATTTATTTTTTCAAGTGTAGAAAATATTACTAGTGGCCTATATAGAAAAATAATAGAGCTTTCAAAGTAATTAACTTTCAACTAAGTAGCTCTATAGGCATTGGATTCATAATCTCATTTTTTCTTACAACATCCCAGCCAAGAGGCAAGAAAGATAATATTAACAATGATAAATCAACCCATATTTTACCCCTTCCAATTTTGTATTCTATGTAGAATCAATTAAAAGTTTAGGTAAACATAAAATATAGAAAATATTTTCAAATAATTATTTGCTTTTGACCATTTCACTAAGTCAATTAGAAATACTTTAAAACTCGAGTTCTTTTGAATACAAATTAAAAGCTTCCAAATTTGGCTAATAGGCATTTACCATTTGCACTTTTCATTAGAAAACTTTGTTGACTAGAAACAGCTGTTATGAATTTAAGTTTGGAGAATATAGCTATTATTAGCAGAAGAATGTTCTGTTCCCCCTTCCACATCACTGTTAATTCTTAAAACAATAATGGCATTTCTTGTCTTATTAAATGAAAAATGAAGATGTGTTGACTATAGCACTATAAACCCCTGTCTCCTTTGATAAAAATCTATCCTGGCTTTTTTAAGTCTTCATATACTCTCATCTTCAATGAAAAATCTTGCAACACATATCTGAAAATCCATAGGAAAGCAACGTTATAATCCTAGGGGAAACCAATACAAAAACATGTCACATGAATTTTATTCTCAAAGAGGAAAAAAATCAATCTACAAACTCTTTTCATTTTCAGAAAAATGTCTGGAAAAGAATGTAAAAGAGGTTAGCTACTTGGGCTCAATTACAAAACTAAGAAAGTACTAGTTCTATAGTTTCCTGCACCTGCATAATTAATGTTTGCAAAGAATAAGCTGAAAATCATTTTTGGTATATTAACTTTCACTAAAAAAAAGATATAAGAAGTCAAAGAGATGTCATTTGAAAATCATTGATAATGAAACATACTTTTGTTATTAGATAAACACTTAACAATGCCTATATGATAAACTATCTTAGAAAGAAGGCTAAGAAAATTCATCTGCATTCTACTGTAGTCCTGTTTTAAGAACATTTTGAGAACAAAGCACAGAGATTTCACAAGTGTACCTACATGGTTTTATGTTTGGGAAGCGGTTCTTTGCTCTGTTCCAAGGCAGGTCAGCATCAGTGGAAGAAAGATCCTGAACGAATTTAGGGAGCTCCTGTGGAATGTAATTATTGAAAAGTTTCCATTTATTTCATAAAAAGAAACAAGAATCACCAAATGCTTATATAACAGTAGCTCATATTTTACATGTCATTTCCATAATGCTATCCTCATAAAAGAAGATTCCCTTTTCTTCTCAAACTATCTGTCTGTATTGCTGAAAACATCCCCTAAACATGTCATCTTTGTTATTAACCCAAGTCACATTGTTAGAGGCAGAGACAAAGCTGCAACAGTCACTGTCAGGTTGAACAATATGAGCTTATGTGAACTTTCACCTTAAAAATCCTGGCTAAAATCAGACTATCACCTTCCGTGAGGTTGTTTGTGGTGTTCAAGAAGTCATGTGGTGAGGTACGTATGTTAGAAAATCAGTCTTCATTATGAATAATGCTCTTTTCCACTCCTATACCAAAGAGAACCTTATTCCATAACCTAGTGATTACTAAGTATTTTATCAGATAGAGACAACTGACAATTATTTAATACTCTAATGTCCACTTAGTGCTAGGGAAGGCATTTAGTGATTTATTCTTGTTTTTTCTCCCAAGGCAGTCTGATTTCATGCCTGTTTGGTGGTAATACCATTGGTCAGTTAAAGAAGTTAGCAAAGGTCACAGAGATTTTTTTCTGGGTTTCAGCAGGCATAGCCATGCAATGTATGTTTTTTAATCATTTGAGCATGAATGTTGAGTTGGAATATCAGTTTTACCATGGGCTTTCAGTAAAAAGCAATGACATTTACTCAGGCCATTTACCAGTTTTTACACTAAAAAATACACCCAAAAAAAGTCTGAGCAAAGAAAGGTATCCCAAAACTGTGAAATTTTTAGATGCAAGGTATTATATGCACAAAGGAATATTTAAGAATTTTCAGAGTTGCGATATTGCTAAACTATTCATTTCTTTATCAATAACTGAGACCATTGTTTTCCTCTAATTCAGATTTTTCAAAATGCTCCCAACTTAATAGCTAACATAAATTTATTTTTTAGGACTTTTTGTCCCTTGTCATCATCATAATTAATTATCATTTGTACTCATTTTCACGCTGAGATTCATTCATTCATTTAATATTTAATGAGTGTGTATAAGGTACAAGAAATAAGTGGAAAACAAAGATAATTTATATGTGGTTTCTGTACAAAAGGATCTTAAAGTCTAATTGAAGTTATTAGTTGTATAAAAGTGACTAAAGTAGAAGATAAATTGTGCTAGTTGATGCAGTTAGTAAAATAGACAAACAAAAAAATTCCAAAGTATTCTGATACTTTTAGAGATCTTACCCCTGGTCAAACAGTATCAAGAAAACAGCATCAATCTGAATTAAGTGTTAAAAATGGGTCCAACAGGCCAAGTGATGTAGGAAAACGCATTGGCAAAGAAAGAAGCTGGGAAACTGTGAGATTTCTAACTCAGACTTTCTAACCTGGCTATAATAGAAAGATTGAAGTCAGATTGTACAGCGATATGATTTCCAAGAATGAAATCTGGCTTCTTTTGGTAGAGAAATACAGCGCTATTGGAAAGACTTGAGCGGAAGAGGGAAATGCTAATATTTGCCACGTAAGAATTCACATCTATTTAGTACTTTTGGATTTATAAAATGTTAGCCTCAGAATAACCCTATAAGGTATGTAGTACAAGTATTATCTCTTTTTGCAGATGAGCAAACTTTAATGATTTGTCCATGTTTATTTGGTAAGTATGAGAGTCAGGAATTGAATGCAGATTTATTAAAATCTAATTAAGTGATTTTTTTCCCCCTGCCATACCATACTGCTTTGTTTCTGCATGGGAAGATTATCTTAGAAGTGGTACGAGGGAAAAGAAGAGAATGGACTTGTTGGGAGGCTATCACAAGATGTTGCAAGAGCTGGAACTAGATGGTGAAAATGAAAAAGAGAGGAAAGATTCAAGAAATATAATGAAATTAAATCAAGGACCTAGAAATTGATTAGATATATGTAGAAAGAGGAGGAGCCAAAGACAACTCTAGGGTTTGAGCAGGAATCTCCTGCTGGAGATGAAGCAGGCAGTTCAGGAAAAAGGTTAGTAGGAGAGATCATCCTTGGAAAGACAGCTATGGGAGGTGAAGAAAACACTGAGGGAGAGGATATAATGTGCCATCAAAACCTTAGTGCAATCTTAAGTTAATAAAGATTAAAGCTATGCTAAGAATTTTGAGATTATATGTAGTGTATGTTTGTATGTGTCTATACGCATATACATGTATTAATGTAAAGAAGAGGGCCAAAAATAGCTTCTTTTGGGGATGCCAACACATTGTGATGTCAGGAGGAAGATAGACTAGCCAAGGAGACAGAGAAAGAAATAATCAGGGAAGCTGGAGAAAAATCAGGAAGTACAGCCATATAGATACCGATAGCAAAGAAAATATCAAGGAGTGAGCAATTATCAAGCCAAATACTACAGAAAGGATGAGAAGTTTTGACCTTTGTAATTAGTGGATCATGGGCACACTTTGACATTTCAGTTTAAATAGAATGATAGCCCACGTGAGAGACTGCAAAGAAGAGAAAACTTATATGTGGTGAAGCACATTGACATGAAGAACCACTGAGGCTAGACTACCTTTTCCTGCACAGTTTGGTCACTGAAAGAATACGAGGGTAGCTTATGGGGGCTAGAAGATGAATGAAAAGATTGTTCTTTTTTCCTTGTTGAAGTATCTGATCCCACAAAGGACCAACTACTAATAAGCAGGAAAGAAGAGGATTCTGATACAGCAGCCATTCTAAACTGGTTACTTGTGTATTGTCAAAAATCAATGTTAAAACAAAATAAATGATAGAGATGAGGAAATAAGCTTGTGTAAGTACAGCAGTTCCAACCCAACATATTAAAAAAACTAATTACTACGAAAATCAAAAATGGACAAAACAGTTTAATTTATACTACTCTTATCTATTAGAGAATTCTAACCAATGTAAAGTGGTCCACACCAAAGAAGATGAAAAAATTCTACATGATACCGTCATGTGGAGATGATGCTTTTGATCTCAGAGGTTGTACCAACAAATTATTGTAGGTTGTACTAAAACGGAGTCTTAAATTTAGGGTAATGAGGCAGAAACAATATATGCTTTTTGTCCATGGATGGGTTCAGCTAATTATGGAGAGGCTCATCAAGTGACCCTGGTAATCCATGAAAAATATGAAAACCCTCAGTCCAGTGTTGCGCCCTCCTTCTGTGTAATGATGACAAGAGCAGTGAGAAAGAGGGTCAGAAGGTGCGTCAGAATCAATCACACTGATTTTAGACCACTCATAAATAACTTAATTATTCCTAAAGTGCAGGTTTGGAGAACTCGATACTCCACTTAATAAACTGCGCTGTCTTTTCCTTGCACTTAGGATTAAGGAAAATTCTTCAATTTGGCCTTACCCATCTGATTCCAGCCTATCTTTGCCATTCAGTCATTTTCAGTTGTATCCTACTCTTTTTAACCCCATTTGGGGTTTTCTTCGTGAAGGTACTGAAGTGGTTTTTCCATTTCCTTCTTCAACTCATTTTACAGAAGAGGAAACTGAGGCATACAGGGCTAAGTTACTTGCCCAGGGTCACATAGCTACTAAATGCCTGAGACTAAATTTGAGCTCTGGAAGATGGGTCTTTATATAGGCTGAGCACTCTATGCACTTTACCACTTACCTACCCCATAGCTATTAAGAATTTTGGGCTGGTGGGTCTCCTATAATATTGGACCATAAGCCATAAATCCATAAAAATTTCCTTTTCTTTACCAGAAACACAATCTATATCAAGACATGCCAGATACAGAACTACAAGTATATTCTATTCTGTTTTGGAATCAACAACAGGAACTTAATGATTTTCAAAGATCTTTACATGTTATCTCATTTGATATACATAATTAGTGCTTAATTTAAATAACTGTTGATTGACTAACTGATTGCTGGTATCCTTAATATTGTTTCATCTTTGTCTAAAAATCTAGATGTTATGAAGAAAGTATAGCTAAATGGAAGGAGAGCACAAAAGTTCCCGTTGGAGAGGTGAAAACAAGTTATTTCAACGTATGCCCAAAGGCAATATGAAACCATCTTGGCTTGGCGTACTTGGCCTTCTAAGTTTACAGTGGTCATTTTGAGGTTAAGGAGAGAGACCAATGTGACATTTAGAATGGACATACCAATACCTTTTGCAGAGAATGAAGATATTTAAATAATATATGAAGAACTTCAAAGGCTCCATCAAATTAAGTCAACATGTATTTTGACACAATGACCTCAGTGGGAGGACAGGCACAGGGGAATAAGATGAAAACTATGATGAAGTAAGGTTCCGAATGAAGAAATGAAAGAGTCAAAAGCTCATAATTACCCTGAATCCAACAATATTCTTCAAGAAAACAGAAATTTCTAGACATAGCACACAGGATTACAAAAGTAAATATGAATATGTTTTAGGATCTTCAGCTGTGAAACAGAGGAAACCTTAGGTGTCAGTGATTCTAAGTCCCTTGTTTTATAAAGGAAGAAACTGAGATTCCTTGAAATGGTGGTACAAATAGAAAAACAAAGGATATAATTATTTCTTTCAAAGGTCTTATATTCTAATTGGGGGAGATAACATATAAAAGAAAGTTCAGTTTTAGGGGAAATGGAAATGCCATGAAGTCCTAAAGATATGACAATAGTAGCTGATAGAACAGTCCATATATTCATTGGTTGTACCAGTAGACTGGTAGTGTCATAGGACATAGGAAGGGCAGGTGGTAAGAACTAGAAGACCTTAGGACGTGGTCTTAGACATCGGTAGTAAGGACTGGAGGTCCCCATCTCACCAGAAGGAATAGAGTTGGTGACTCCCATTTTATATGAGATGTGTGAAGTATATAGTAAGTATATATAAGTAGCCCCACTGTGACCAGGGCAACCTAAAGGTAGAGGTGGGGACATAAAAAAGAGAAGTGTGAGCTTATAACCAAGGGTAGTGGCTTGTCCCTGTCATCTAGGGAGGCAATATAAATAACAGCCACAGAGCACCAAAATCTCTGAACAATCCAAATTGAAGGAGATCCATATGGCAATGGGAAGATAGGTGGTGAACATAAGCTGACTGTAGCATACTGCCAATTATAACTGTTATAAGAGGCATTATTGAAGGCATGCATGATCAGAAAAGGAGTTTGGCTACACACACATCGAAAATGAGAAACAACAAATGAACTATTACAGAGTAACATAGCTACTACTATGGTGAAATAAAGTACCCACGTGCAAAAATATTTGTAGTCGCTCTTTTTGTAATAGTAAAGAACTGAAAAGTGAGGGGATATACATCAATTGGAGAATGGCTAAATGAGTTGCGGTATATGATTGTGATGGAAAACTATTGTGCTATAAGAAATAATTAGAAAGATGTTTAAAAAAAACCTGGGATGACTTATATAAATTGATTCAAAGAGAAATGAGCAGAACCAGAACATGTTTCATAGTAGCAGCAATATTGTAAGGATGATCAACTCTTTTTTTTTTATAATTTTATTTATTTTCAGTGTTCTACAATCACTTCCATATAACTTGGGTTTTTCCCCTCTCTCCTCCCTCCTTCCCCCTCCCTCTCTGAGAAAGCATACAGTTTTACAAGGATGATCAACTCTTATAGTCCTTAGCTGATATGATCAATTACTCTGATTAGATCTCCTTAATTACTCTGATTAAGACAAAGATCCAACACAATTTGAAAAGATCCATGATGAAAACTGCTATCTATCTCCAGAAAGAGAACTGATAAACTGACTGCAAATGGAAGCATACTTTTTACTTTCTTTATCTGTCTTGTTTTGCTTTTCGTGTGTTTTCTTTTGCAACGTGGTGAAACATCCTATGCAAATTGACATAGAGAGCTTATGGATTCTGAATGCAGAAAATGAAGTATATTTTCTTTTCTCTCTTTTTCATCCTCCCTCCCTCTACCCTTTTCTTTCTTCCTATGTTCCTTTCTTCCTTCCTACATAACTAATGTAAGAATTTGTTTTGCATAACTATACATATTTGCAATGTCTTTATATTTCTTGCTTTCTGAATGGGAGGGGTAGGAGAAGGAGGCAGGGAAAGGATATAGAACTGAAAATAAAATAAAATTTCGTAATGATAAATAAATAAAAGCTAGTTGAATGATTGCTCTGAGCTGAATCTATGGAGAGACTAAGAAAAATGGGTGAGAAGCTATATAAGGACTCGAGATGTGCAGGCGTGGTGATACAAGTAATGTTAATGAAACCAGAAATTGATTAAAATGCTAAAGTATATGACTCTCACAATGACCTAGGCAACAAGACATCAAATATCATTATGTTCATCTTTTAGGTGAAGAAACTGAAGAACAAAGATAGAGAGGCTGGCACATAGTAGTAATTTAGTAGCTGCTTGTTGAGTGCCTGCCTCACTGAATTGCTCTTTTAAGTGGAAAGTAGACCTGAATTCTGAACACACAGCTTATCAGGACGATTAAGTCCAATTAAATCAATTAGGTATCTAAGATGAGTTTAATGTGCATATGCCAAGACTTTTAACCATTCCATTCCTTTTTGTTAAGGAAGCCAGAAAGAAGCCTTGCACTTCTAGATTAGTGACAAATTTATGAATTTAGAACAAATTACATTAATTCAAATTTGTATTGAGAAGGTATTGGCTTCCAACATTTTTGTCAAACTAACAGGTTTATGACTATTTCTTGATTGGTGCAAATAATGAATCCCCGAGTCCTGTAGAGTGGACAAATAATTCAAATTTGCACTGCATATTTCCTTTGCACTGGAACAAGTTGTCATATTTTGCCTAATTATAATTTAAAATAATATGAATTCAAATATATAGGGTCACTTGATAGAACTTTTATATATACAAATTGATTCCCAAGCTGTGTAAGTAATTCAGCTGCTTAATATGATATGGCATCATTACATCATACATAATGAATAAAATTATTTAATAAATACTTTATTATACCAAGAAATTTTGGTTGTCCATATTATCATTTTAGCTACTTTCATATATTTCAGCATATTAATTTAATAAGGGAAGCAATGTGAATATGCATTAAGATAATAGAACATATGATATAATTTTGTGTGCCAGAAATTTTGCAACATATTTAACTATAGCCTCAGTCATAAAAAATAACTTAAAGTGGGTCAGTGTTATACTTGTTTATACTACAAAGTCAGTGCTTGGAAAGTAAATACTTGCTAAAAATTTGGGATAAACTTTTAATTACATCATATCAATGACACACCCCAAATAGTCATTTTGAAACCATAGTCCTTTAAAGAAAGTAAAACTAGAAACTCTCCCAATATGAAACACAAAATGTAAAATTTTATGGCTAGGTAATTTTTTTATCTATTCAGTCATGCATAATTTAATTATAATCGCTCCTGTTCTCGTGAAATTATACTTCTGCTCTTTAAAAAAAAAAATCTTCCCTCCATTACTGCTCAGAAGAATTTTATGGTACCATTGGTTTTATTAAGTCCAGACAAATATTACTTAACTAGCATAACCAAAAAGCTGTAGGAAACACCATTAATCTTCTCACATTTTTGTTACTATTCCCTGAGAGACTGAAATATTATAATCTAGTCTATATAAGTACTTTGTTTGGTTCATATTTTCATAAGTTCAAACAGCTGATAAATCAAAAATGAAGTTTTGGAAGAATGGATTGGAAAATTATTTCTGTAATATAAAATGATCTTGCATGTTAGAAAAGGGAACTTAAAATGCCAAATAACCAACAGATCAGACACCTAAATATATTTGAATACAATCTCATTTTCAAAGCAGTGAAAGGAGAATGAAAAATATACACAAGCTTTAAACGTGTTTACAAAAACTGCTTAACAGAGTTTGTTGAATGAAAGTTCTATGTGAACTTAAAAAAATTAGTTTTTCTATCAAACTTTTTTCCTTTTTCTCTTACTCCTACCCAATTTTAAGTGGACCCATAAATAAAATATATAAACTTGAATTTACACTATTTTGAGTTATAATTATGTAAAACATGGTAATTTGTTCCAGGGCAATGGAAATATGCAGCACAAATTTGAATAATATGACCACTCCACAGGGCTTATGGATTCATCATTTGCACAAAGCAGGACATAGCTATAAACCTGTTAGTTTGAAAAAAATGTTGGAAACCAATTCTTTCTCAATACAAATTTGAATTAATGTAATTTATTCTGTTTTCACACATTTCTAAGAAAATGTTGTGTCAAACTATCTTTTCTGGTGTACCTCTACTGTTCTTACAAACTACAAAGGTTAATATAAAACAGGCTTTCTAAGTTAAATAGTCATCTCAATCCAAGGATTAAATGTAAAATTGAATTCAGAATTTTGAGCTCTCTACCTATCCCATACAAAGATGATGACCATATTACTGAAAAATATAGCCTTGCTCCATTGAGGGAAGGGCTGAAAAGAGAATGGAGTTTCTCCTTCCAGGGGAGGGAGGTCCAAAGAAGATAATTTTTTTCCTGACACACTAGGTGAATAGTTCTGATCAGGTTGCATTAAAGACTGCACTGACCAAATTCGTGTAACGTTACTATCTAAACAATCAACCTGGTAATTGGGTATTGATTATCAAGGCCACAGTACTTCATGGCCTTGCCTGTTTAAAATGGACATGAAATGTGACACACCAAACGACTGGAGGTCTCGCAATGTTGTGACAACTGCTAGTAACATACCGAAAATTCTTCTTCAAACTTTAGGTTGTTGTTTGTGCAGAGCTCTTCGACGTGTTGCAGGAAAGCTTTTTTGCTTATTGGCCTCAAAGTAAGAGAAAGAAATGTTAGCTTTTTTCCTTTAGGCATGGAATTGCATATGCTGTTCGAGAGTTCAAGAAAGTAGACATTCAAAAAGTAAGATATTTCTAAAGATCTCAAGCAGCATGGACTTTTAAATGCCATTTGATTGTCTTTACCAATAAAGATCCTTTCATTTTCCTTTAATGATGATCCAATTTCTTAGGTTTCATGGTATAAAACAAATGTCAATGAGAGTTTGTTTGCAAGCGATTTGGGATTAACAATTTAATATTCGTTCCAATCCAAGTTTTCTAAGTCAGAGAAAGTTCATAAAGTTATCATTGCATTCTAAAGTACATAATACCTCTTTGTCACTCAGAAAACATTTTGTACATTACAAGGTTTTAGAAGATATAAAATATTGCAGTGACCTCATTCTTATAATGACATGGATTTTAAACCCCAAGGAGTTTAAATAGCCCTGTATTACTTCCCAAGCTAAAACACAGACATGCAGACTTCACCCCAGAGAGAGAGAAAGCATTTCTCCAGTTACCATGCAATTAGTCATGCTTTTATGATTTATACCCAGCTTGGAGGTTTTTTTGGTAATAAACATACAAAGAGGAACCACACATCAAGATTCATCAAGCCAGTTAATCTACAGTCAACATTAAAAAAAAAAAAACTTGAATCAACTTACTTGATGGATTTTCTATAACTAAGTAACCTGCAACAGAGATTGTATTAAATGTATTGTACATTAGATAATATGGTGCATCTTGACAGAGTCCTAGATGCAAGCTGGAAACACATAAAGCATCCCAAATGTTGATAGCTAATGAAAATGTATAGTATTATGTCTTAAATTCTCTAATGTGATTCCTCTTCTTAATTCTCTTTCAACATGTTTATTCAGTTTTCTCTCATTTCTTAGTTACTCTCTGAGGTTGTTGTCTTTATTAAAATGTCTCCAAGAAAATTTCTTTCAGATGCCTAAATCTTATTTGATTTGTACGTCAAATTTAACACACTGGTTCAACAAATTCACACACACACACACGCAGAAAGAGAGAGAGGTAACTCACCAAATTATATTTGTCAAAGAGGTTAGACTCATATTTGAAAAAGTTAAAATTATAACCAACTGTAAAATAAAATATGAAGTTACACCATATACATCAATGTTTCACTCATTAACACATTTAATCATGCATAATGTGTTGAACACTGCAAAGAACAACCAAAGTCTAATGAAATAAAATCAATTAATACATAACTGTTTCTATTGTGCTATAAGAAATAAGAAACAAGAAGGATGGTTTCAGAAAAACCTGGGAAGACTTATGTGAACTGATGTGAAGTGAAGTGAACAGAACCAGAACACTGTACACAGTAACAACAATATTGTAATGATGATCAACTGTGAGACACTTAGCTACTCTGATCAATAGAATGAACCAAGATAATTCCCAAGAACCCATTATGAAAAATGCTCTCTACTTCCAGAGAGAAAGAAATGAACTCTGAGTATAGAATGAAGCATACTTTTGCTTTCATTATTTTTCTTGCTTTTTCTTGTTTTGTTTTGCTTTTTTCAACATGGGTAATATAGAAATATGTTTTTATGATTTCACATGTAAAATTGATATCATATCACTTGCCTTCTTAAAGA
The DNA here is from genome assembly GCA_023548195.1 of Bettongia penicillata ogilbyi. NCBI lineage: Eukaryota > Metazoa > Chordata > Mammalia > Diprotodontia > Potoroidae > Bettongia > Bettongia penicillata. Next base: position 3,902,031 of record JAJHZJ010000448.1, read on the forward strand.
GTGAGGGTAGGACAGGAGGAAGGGAGACAATTTAGAATTTAAGAACTTGCTTAAAGGAATATTAAAAATAAATAAAAATAACTTCATATTTTTCATTTTGAGCATCTATAGATTTTTGATTGATCCTTGACAATTTTTAATTGAGGCAGGTTTCCTTTGCTTCAAAAGGAGATTAGTTTTGAGATTCTTAAACAAAAGAAAAAACGGATTGTCAAACATGGCATAAAAGAATGAGGAAGAAAGGAGACATATAGATGACAGGTTAAAATGAAAAGGTTTAAATACTAATTTCTTTGAAATAGAAAGGTGGGTAAAACAAGTGTGTGGGGAAGCTAAAGCAGATCAAACAAGCTTTTTGGCAAGGTTAAAATCTTTGTTAGTAAATTCAATTCAGTGGGAATCTGTAAGAACTCCTTGATGATGGAAGAACAAGAAAAAGTAACAGATAACAAAGAACAGACTTTGCACTCAACTGGAGCAGGGAGGGCTGGATTTTTTCATGACAATTTTCAAAGCAATTAATATGAAGAATATGCCATACCAAAATTACAATAAATTCATTTTTGTTAGCAGGGTTTACACTCATCACAACCTAGTATCTTTGAAACACTGGTATGGAAAAGTTCACATATGGTAGGTGGAAGAAAAACAGAGGAGAGGCAAAGCATGGTGAAGTACTTAAATCCACTCACAAAAGCAGATTTTCTCTTTTTTCTGAAGAGATGTGATAATACTTTAAACTGTCATAGCTGGATCTTTTTGTTCCTGTTACTGAGAACTTTCTAAAGTAACTTTTAGTAGGCATTTTCTTGATAATCTTTACTCGTTTCTCTTTCTCTTTGATAAATTCTTTAAAGACACTGTAGAGAAAATACACTGAACAGAATCCTTCCTGTGTTACACAAATGTTGATGGACTAATGATCATATTCCAATCACTTTTAAGACTTTGTTGATGTAGTAAAACAACTATTTGCCAGTTTTTAAAAATTAAACTTGCTAATGTCTACCCAAATAATTTGTGAACTTGGAAGATGTAAAGAAGCTAACCTCAGAGGGTGAAATGAAAGACCAGAATTTGTAGTGGAATAAAATATAACAGAGGCTGAAGGCTTGATATATTAACTAGAAGGCATTGGTACTCATTGGTCACTCCAGCTTTTTGGTGAACATTAAGAAGCTTATGTAAAATGACATAGTAATTTTGGTCGAATCTATAATATTAACCTAAAAGATGAAAACTTCTTAAAAACAATACTGTTATTGACAGTCTGAATGATAAAAGTAGGTGGGGTTCAGCATGAAGACTAAATCAAATTGAATTCTAGAGGTTGTTCCTTGGCAGGTCCTGTGGACAAATTGAGAACGTGAAATTTCAGAACTATTGACCTACGGCCAAGCAAAGACTTCCTTTAAAATTCACATTAAGAATTTTAGTTGGAGGGGAGGGGCAGAGCCAAGATAACAGAATAGAAACAGGGACCTGCTTGAGATCTTCCCCCAAACAACTCAAAAAAGCTGTAAAAATGACTCTAAACAAATTCTAGACCAGCAGAAACCACAAAATGACAGACTGAAGCAAATTCCCAGCTGAAGACAATCTGGAAAGTTGACAGGAATGGTCTATCACATAAGTTGAGGGGATAGCACAGTTTGGTGTAGACCATGTCAGCATAGACAGAGCTGGAGCAGGTCTTAGGGGACTGAATCTGAGGTGGCTGTGGCAGTTTCCAGACTTCTCAACCCACAAGCTCCAAAGACAACTTCAAAGCTCAGTGGGAAGGGTCTCTCCCCTGACTGAGAAGGGTCTCTCACCTGACTGAGAAGGGAGGATGGTCCTGGTCCAGCCCTGGCCCTACCCTGGCCCTGGCCCCTGGGCAACAGCACCACTGCCAAAGCTGTGCCTGTTTCTGCAGCCCTCCACTTAACAAGGAGTTCAAGGGACAAGTGATTGCTTGGGAGGATGAGCAAACAAGGAAGAATAAAACAGACTGTACATTCTTACTTTCTCAGTGAAAAGATATTTTCTTACATCACTGGTGATAAGGAAGATCAAGGTATGCAACCAGAAGAAAACAACTAAGTCAAAACTCCTGCATCTAAGAAAAATATGAATTGGTCTCAGGCCATGGAAGAGCTCAAAAAGGATTTTGAAATTCAAGTAAGAGAAATAGAGAAAATATTGGGAAGAGAAATGATTGTGATACTAGAAAATCATGAAAATTAAGTCATCAACTTGCTAAAAGAGATCCCCCAAAAAAATTCTGAAGAAAATAATACTTTTAAAATTAGACTAACTCAAATGACAAAAGAGGTCCAAAAAGCCAATGAAGAGAAGAATGCCTTAAAAAGCAGAAAGAGCCAAATCAAAAAAGATGTCCAAAAGTTCACTGAAGAAAATAATTCTTTAAAAATTAGAAAAGAACAAACGGAAGCTAATGATTTTATGAGAAATCAACAAAATCAAAAGAATGAAAAAATAGAAGACAATATGAAGTATCTCATTGGACAAACAACTAATATGGAAAATGGATCCAGGAGAGTGAAGTTTAAAATTATTGGACTACCAAAAACCAGATTAAAAAAAGAGCCTAGACATCATCTTTCAAGAAATTATCAAGGAAAACTGCTCTGCTATTCTAGAGCTAGAGGGTAAAATAGAAATAAAAACAATCTACTGATCACCTCCTGAAAGACATACCAAAAGGAAAACTCCTAGTAATATTGCAGCCAAATTCCAGAGTTCCTGGAGCAGGGAGGGCTAGATATTGTTTTTCAACAAAAAAGTATTACAAGCAGTCAGAAAGAAACAACTCAGGTTCCATGGAAACACAATCAGGATAGCACAAATCTACACTACGGGATCAGAGGGCTTGGAATATGATATTCCAGAGGTCAGAGGAGGTAGGATTAAAACTACCAATCACCTACCTGGCAAAAGTGAGAATAATACTTGAGAGAAAAATGGAATCTCAATGAAATAGAGGACTTCCAAGTATTCTTGATGATAAGATTAGAGCTGAATAGAAAAATTGACTTTCAAATACAAGAAACAAGAGAAACATGAAAAGGTAAACAGGAAAGAGAAAACAAAAGGGATTTATTAAAGTTGAAATGTTTACATTCCTACATGGAAAGATGATATTTGTAACTCATGAAACCTTTTTCAGTATTAGGGTAGTTGGAAGGAATATGTGTGTGTGTACATATACATATATACATATGTGCATACATGTATGTGTATATATATGTCTGTATACATGTATGTATGCATATGTGTGTATGTATATATATATATATAGAGAGAGAGAGAGACAGAGGGCGCAGGGTGAGCTGAATACAGGGATGATATCGAAAAAATAAAATTGTATTGAGAGGAATGTACTGGGAGAAAAAGAAAGGGAGGGGCAAAATGTAGTAAATTATCTCACATAAAAGAGGCAAGAAAGAGCTTTTACAATGTAGAGGAAGAGAGGCAAGGTGATATGGAATAAGTGAACCTTACTTTCATCAGATTTGGCTTCAAGAGGGAATAACATATACACTTAATTGGATATGGAAATCTATCTTACCCTGCAGGAAGGCAGGGATAAGAGAAGAGAAGGGGGATAATAGAAGAGACAGAAGATTAGGGAAAGGGGTAATTAGAAGTAAACCTGTTTGTAAAGGGACAGATCAGAGGAGAGAACAGAATAAATGAAGGGCAGGACAGGATAGAGGGAAATATAGTTAGTCTTTAACAATATGACTGCTATGGAAGTGTTTTGCATGACTACACATGTATAACCTACATAGAATTGCTTACCTTCTCAATGAGGGTGAGTGGGGAAGGGGGAAGGAAAAGAATTCAAAACTCAAAGCTTTAACAATTAATATTAAAAATTGTTTTTACATGCAACATGGAAATAAGATATAGAAGCAATGGGGTATAGAAATCTATCTTGCCCTACAGGAAAACAGAAATGAAGGGGAAAGGGGGGAGGAGGTGATAGAAGGGAGGGTAGATTATAGGAAAGGGTAATCAGAGGAAGGGTAACGTTTTTCTGGGATGGGGAAAGGGGAGTCATGGGGAGAAAATTTGAATTCAAAATTTTGTGGAAGTGAATGTTGAAAATTGAAAATAAGTCTATTAAAAAATTCACAGTATCCTCCATGTGAATTTATCTTTTTCTATTTGTAATACCTGGCAAGATTCAATGAACTGTGCCCATTTATCTCATATTTGTTTCTATCACGTATCCTCTATTCTAAAGTGTTCTATTTTTATCACCAAAGTTGTATGTTACTTAATGCCACTTGAATTCTCTTTAATTATACTTTATTTCTGATCCTTATCATTCATTCCATTACAATCAAAAGAATTCATGTATGCCATTTGGGATAACATATTTCTTCCTAGACACAACTACAAATATATATCTTTTATAGCTGTCATGAAGGATGACCATAAAGGAGGTGGTCCAACCAGTCATTCAGAATAAAGGCTCGAAGATAAGCAAGCCAAAGATTTTCCCTGGTACTTGGGTCAAAAATTTTCAGCTTAATATCCCCTACTGGATCTTCTACTACACTAGCCTAGTTTTCAAGAACTTTGAAGGTGACCTGTGGTATATAATTCACTATCTCTCAAAGCAACTCGTTTGATTTTTAGACATCCCTAACTGCTGTGAATGAAGCAACAAACATTTATTAAGCATACACTCCCTGGTAAACATTGTGCAAAGTATTTGAAATACAAAGAAAGACAAAAACTGTCTCTATCCTCAAGATGCTTACATTATGGTGGGGAGGGAAAACTTGCAACAAATAGATACATACATGATAAATATAGAGTCAATTAAAGATAATTTTAAAGGGGAAGTTTTCCTTACTTTTACCTGAAATCCACCTCTTTGTATTGTTACATATTACTCCTACTTCTACCCTCTGGAAACAATATTTTACAAATGAATGCATGAATTAATGAAGGGGATCCAAAGATATTTGACTCTGTGAAATTTTACAAAGAATTTTATATATTTTGCTGATAATTTTTCAAATAGTAAAATCTGTTACCATATTACCACTTCCTTTTTTTTCTCCCTATCTCATCCCTTCCCTCTCCAATTCATTGTAACACAGCTGGCAAAGTGATAATGCTTCAGCGTAGATCCAACTACGTCATTCCTTTGCTCAATAATCTCCATTGACTCTATTACCTCAAATATCAAATAAAAACTATTGTTATATCCTCTCTGCCACACATTCTCTTTATAAATTATGAATATCTGCCTTAACATTTTCACATGCTTTTCAAAAAATAAGTATGGGATGAGATTATATATATGTATATATATATATATATATATATATACACACACACATACATATACCTACATGCATAAATATATATAAATAGATATGTATACATAATTGTTATGAACACTACACACATGTAAGCATTATTTCATAGCAATAATAATTTCTGCTATGTTTTATTTTGAGAAGCTCTATAATGTTATAAGTAATGTGGTAGAGAAGAAAGAGTGCGGCAACTGGAGTTAGGATACTAGGCTTTAATCCTAGATCTGACATTCAGTATCTTTGTATGACCTTGGATCAGTCACTTGAAATCTCTGATTTTCTTTGTTGGTAAGTTGAGAGGGTTAAGTGATGACTTTATTTAAATTCTGCTCATTTATCTTGTATAGTTCAGAAGCCTATGAATATGATTTCTCTCAATCATGAGAAAACAAAAAAAGGGTAAAAATTTAGCTCTTCATGGATGAAATCTTATCTTGTTAATAAATTTGTTAACCTTGATCTTATGCCAAGACAGCAGGCTATACTGCACTCAAACTGGATAGTAAGCTTCCTGGTTATATTAACTGGAGTTGGGCATGCTGCAGAAAGCGTGGTCCTCAGTAATCAAGTGCTTGATCCCCATTCCTAGTTTTCTGCCTGAAATCCCAAACAAAATTTCTAACATCATGTCTCAACTTCACAATAATCATTCTTAGTAAACAAGCGAAAAACAGGAAAGCAAGATGTGGCATAAAAATTGAATGGAGAAGTTCACATCGGAAAGTCAACAAGCAGCAAAAATTCATAGAAAGCCCCAAATTCATAGTTGGAGCAATGTTATTTGATCGATTAATTCCAATAAAGTTTTCTAATAAAATATGATTCTGAAGACTTGCCATAATATAGAAGCAGATTCACCATGATGGAAAATTTTCAAGCACTGGATTGTAACTACTTGAGAATAAATCAAGTATAATATGATCATCATAAGAAGGCTGACTGCTAAATAATGATTTTGAGAGGAGGGGAAAGAGATCTATGAAACATTAAAATTTTTAAGAAAACAGCTTTTGATCTCCTTCTGTTTCCTTAATGACATATGACCATGGGAAAGTCACTTTTGCCTCAGTTTCCTCATCTGTGAAATGAAAGTTTAGATAATATCTAAGGTCCCTTTCAGCTTTAAATCTTGTATTTTTAGAGCCCAAGAGCCTAAACATGATACATGGAAAGAACTTAAAGAAGGCTTCCTATACATTATATGTATCCTTTAAGGAAGATTTTAGAAGTGACATAAATAAAAACCACACATAGTAACGAAGCACAGAGGGATTGGAACCTGTATCAGTGGAGAAAGTTCAAATTCTAATTGCTGATGAACCCATACAAAAGTGACTATTATTGACAGTTCTATGTCATCAATAGTAACATATGGTTCAATGAAAAGTAAAATTAAATCCAATCACTTTCTATGCAGTTGGAGATCTAAAACAAAAATAGAAACTTAAGATTTCTAAGCAATAACAATTGTGACCCTCTCCAATTCTAGGGGCAGCTAGGTGGTATAGTGGATGGAGTGTCAGAGCTGGAGTTAGAAAGATTCTTCATGAGTTCAAATCTGGCCTCAGACACTAGCTTCATGAACCTGGGCATGTCAGTTAACCCTGTTTGCCTCAATTTCCTCATCTGTAAAATGAGCTGGAGAAGTGTCTTTACTAAGATATAGGGTCATGAAACATGACTAAAAATGACTGAGTAACAATGATAATAAGGCAACTCATCTCTTTTTGGCTATGTAGGTATTAATCATCAAAAAAGGAAAAGTAATATACCTCTCCATTTCATCATCTTTAATTAAATCACTTTTAATATTTCTTTCCCTTTTTGTGTATTTACCTAATTTGTCAATTCAGATAAAGGAGTAAATAATTTATTTTAAACTCTGTTCATTTAATTTTTTAGAATCATATAAGTTGGGCTGAAAAGTACTTCAGAGCCCACCTTGTCCAACCTTCTCAGATACACAGAACAGGAAAACTGAGGCCCAAATGCATTAGATGACTTGTACAAGGTTATAGAGACATGCATCATAAGACATGGAATTTGAACTGAACTACTCTGATACCAGAGCCAGAGACTTTCCCACTGTACCAGACTGCTTCAAACACTGTTCTTTATTTTCCACATTTATTTCATGTCCATAGGCAAATCTCAGAAAAGATACAATTATCTAGCCTAATTCAAGTCAAAGAGATGTTATTTCCATCAGTTGTCTGTATATTCAAATGAAAGTAAGATTTTGGTTCAAATTACTCAGATAATTAGCTCAGTTTTCAAGCCCACATTATATGGGAATAGTTTTTGCGGTCAGCTGTGTTCTGAAGCCATTACACTTCTCGGTGGTTTGAAAAATTGATTTGTTTGATGAGTAAGCAGTCTGCTTTGGAGTTCAGGAGAAATGGGAAACGGTTTCTGGAGTTGGGAAAGTTACCTGAGGACACACGCCATGATTAAGCATTGATGAGGTGATTATGTTTCTTGTAGGGACAATTGTCTAGTTAGACAGACATAATAACCTGCAACTGAGGTCAATTTACATAGAGATTAACAGCGCTATTTTGCAAGGACAGATATTTTTATCTCCTCACTGAGAGAAGGACGTTTTTTTTCAACTGCCTCTCAGAATGCAGTGTACACAGTGGGCATCTAATAAAGGGTTCATGTGGGGAAAGTGAAAAAGTAATATCTTATGACGATAGTCTTGCTTCATTGATTCATTCAGGAAAATGGTGTTCATGGTTTGAAGATAGTCAAATTACTAATTAATAGTGAGGGAAATTTGCCTACAATAATGTGATTTCAACATTTTTCAATATGGAAGTAGCACTTCAAACTATCAAATTCTGAGCTGCTTAAACCGCAGGACACTGTCCCTGCCCCCCCTTTTTTTGAGAGAGGGTATTATTTCATGCCTCAGCTTTTTTTAAAAGTCTATCAAAAACCTAAATTCCACTCAGATTACTCCTGATAGATCCAGAAAGAAACCATTTATTTATGTTGGCAGTGGTGATTGAAGACCATATTGTCATATAGACTCAGCTTACTCTCAAGGTCAGTCAGTTGAAATCTACAGGGAATTAAAATTTAGCCCAAATAGAAAGCCACAGATAATCCACAGACAGGAAGCTTAATCCAGCATTACCAATGATACAGAGGGAGAAAAGAAAAAGGGGAAATGTGTTTTTAACCAATTATGTTACATTAAGAAGGTAAAAAAATAACCCAACAAAACTACTAACTTTGCTGCCTTTGTGGAGTTAAATTAAATACTAGATTTACAGTAAAAAAAAAAAAAAAAAAACTATTGTGGTGATAAGAAAACAAAGCTGTTGGATATATTTCCTCCAAATTTTTGCAAAAAAACCCCACAGAAAATGGATTTGCCACTCTACCAAGACACCAATTAATTTTTACAAGATCATAGATTTTAGAGTTTGAAAGGGCCATAGAAATTACCTTGTTCAATACCTTCTCTTCACAAATAAGGAACCTGAGGCCTTAGGAGTTAAAAAGGCATAGCCAATGTTGCACAATAGTATGTAGCAGAGGCCACATTTGGAACTGAGTGTTCTAATTCCCGATCTGAGGTCTCCTTACGCATTACTTAAGTTAGTGATTAAAGTCATATTTCTACTTTTAGAAAAATACTAAACCATCCAAATCAATATTTTGAACAATATGTTCTTTCTTTATCTTTATTTGTTTCCATTTCCACTCTGCAGGAGTTTGGGGCTTCCTTACAAGTTCCCTTAAAAATGTTCTCCTGCAGATCTAACATGTCCCATCCAGCTATTATACTTAATTCGACTTTTTATCTTGATGGCTAGTTTTGCATACTTGACCATGAACATCTTCTATGGCAAGGGCAAAGTGATGTATTCCTTCTTATTAGACTTGGAAAATGAACCACTAAATAAGTGACAGCCAAGATCCTTGTCAGTCAAAGTGTTGGCTGGGGTGAGCAGAACGATAGTCAGAAAGAGCAGCAAGAAGAGACAAAGCCAGCCTGCCTGAAGGAGGGCAAAAGGCAGGAAAGTTATTCTCAGGGATGTCAAGAGGCCGAGTTCAGATTTCCAGGGCAACAAGGGCAGAAAATCTCCCATTTCACTGTGCTCCTCCCCTTTGGCATGACTCTCTCCAAAGCTCCAACAGACATTTTTCTGCTGAACCATACAGTTTCAATTTATAACCTGGGACACAAATGAAAGCATCTCTAGGGACGATGGAGCTGAAGCCGATACACCAGTTGATGGACAGAATGATGCCTCTGCTGACAGCCCTGGTTCACCTACTGGATGTGATAATGATGAAGGTGAAGAGGTGGACACGAAAAGTACTCATCTAGGACTTTAACGAAGAAGGGATTGATGACATGTTACAGCCAGAAAATGAGTGTGTATAGCTTGCATCATCTACCAGGGTGGCAAGCAGAATTTTAGATCCCTTTTTCTATAATTGAGGTTGGAAATGAATCTCCTTTCTTAGAGTCAACTAGGAGCAATCTACAGTGGGGAAAAAACTAAGATGATTGTCTTATCCTAGATCTCTCAATTTAAAAAAAAATCACTCCCAATTCAATTTATTATTATTTCTTTTTTTGTTTTAGACTTGTTGAGGAGGGGGAATACACCCAGTATCAAAACTCCATCTACTAATGCAGATCTTAAAATTATGGGTCTAGAGAGGAAAATGGACCTCAAAGGCCATTAATCTAATGCTTTCATTTTATAGATGAGGAAACTGAAAATCAAGAAAGTTAAATGATTTGTCTAGTGTCACACAACCACTAAGTAGAAGAGGCAAGGTTTGAAGTTGGATCTTCCTAACTCTAAGTTCAACATTTTAACTGTCCAAACGCTTCCTTTACTATTGCCAAGTCCTGCCTGGGTCACTGAAAAGTCAAGAGGCTTTCGGTTACAATATATGGTTACACAGTTGGTATGTAATACAGGCATGACTTGAACCCAAACCTTCTGATTCCAACGCTGCTTCTCTATCCACTGGCTATGGTGCCTTTCATGATTCATATACAGATGTTTATAAAGGACCAGAGAACCCAAACTATTGACTTTAGATATATTGAGCTAAGACATATGGATCCTTGTAGAACATGAGAGGTTAAAAGTGGTCAAGGCATCTGTCTTTCATTCTAGGAAGAAGTACTGAGTGATAGACTACAAAAGCAGTGAGATTTCCTCTGAAGTACTTATAACAAGAAGAGAAAGAAAGTTCTTTTTTTAAAAAAAAAATTTGTCTTATGTTGAAGAAGAAAGACATTTGAGAGAGTCAATTAGTGAAATAATATTTGGCTACTTGCTAGCCTGGAATGCAGAGAGGTCACCTCTGAATATTAGTTGGTAACGGATATTTTATGGGTGAAGTAATCACTTAAATCTCTAACTTAATAGCATCAACCATTTTCCTTTGACAACTGCAGATTCTTAGTGGAAAACTTATTTTCATAAAACTATTTGAACCATACTAATTGGAAATTTGATTATTACTTGATTTAAAAGAAAAATGTATTAATAGAATTTTGGGACGCTAATCTCTGTAAATCTTTGAAAGTGAATTGGCTTATTCTACTGTGATTATCCTTAGGACTGAATATTATTAGTTAAGAAATTTAGAAGTCTGGTACTAAGATGTGCTAAGATTTAGTACAACCCTACTGGGAGAGTCAAGTGAACCATTAAACTCTGAGATTCACTCATTAGAGAGTAAAATATAAGCTCATTGAGGGGAGGGACTTTTTCATCTTTCTGGTTTCCTGACAAGTAGGTGATCAGTAGGTAATGAATTGAAAAGAAACTGACTTACTTGGGTTGGACCAGAAGTTCAGGTTATTTGTGATTTGACTCTCCTTTCACATCTTTGGTCAGTTGCTTGTTACATTCCATGTAAGCTGCATTTGGATAGCAGCTGGGCTGAAGCTCTGCCTGTTCCAACCCTTCTCTATGTCATTCCCCAAGCATATTGATAACTTTGTGAGGGAGAACAAGGAGATGCTTCTGAACCCTGAGGAAATACAAGCCTTCGCAGCTGACCATATGCTTAATAGGTGTCTGCAGCCAGAAGTTAAGGCTGGATACTGGTTATTTTTCTCTTTTTCAGATATTCACAGAAAACTGCTTGATGTATTTTAGGTTTTCTGTTTTTTGGGGGTTTTTTTGATGGGAGGAAAGGAGTCTAATTTTTCAACCTGTGATTAGATAAGCAGGTCCACAATTTGTCACACTAATAGAATAATAAATTGGTAGTCACTTTCACTTAAGCAGAATAATTTTTAGAGAGGAAAATTTACATAATTATGAATCGATGATAATTACTTTCAATATATGCGATATTAAGTTTATGAATGCATAGCCAATTACACATGCTAATAAAAAAAACACAGGAAAAAAGTAGCACTGACATGCAAAGAGGAAGGAAAGCTTAGGAAAGAGAGGCACATCATACCATATACGTATATATATATTTTTGTTTTGTTTTGTTTTTTGGAAAAATGAACACACATAAGTAAAATCTGAATAATTACATAATGTAAAATGCAATAATACCACACCACCTGGCAACACTGCAGTAAAAGCACAGTGACTTACTGGATGACAAATATGTCCTTGCGTCTAAAGAAAAATGAAGAGTATCTGGAAATAAAGATCCATTATTGATTTAGTAGATGAAGATATTCCATTGTTCTTGGGCATTTTGTTGCTTTGAGAAAATGTGCGCAGAATTTGTTAGCCTTCATTATCCTCCTGGGCACTTATTGCCTGTTGGATTCAGACAACAAGTTCTGATAAAAAAGTTGCGTCAATGTCAGATTTCTGCCACAGAGCTGACACTGATGAAAATCCAAACAGCAATTTTGCACATGAGGATTTTAGCATTAGTCAAGTCTCTTATTTTATTTGCTGAAACCTTACAGCTCTACAAAAGTAAAACTAGATCTATAACTAGATCTCTCCCTAACACCTCCCCACTCTTCTCCCAACATATCCCCCAATCAGATAAATATTTAGAATAAACAGATCAAGAGGAGTAGTCTTTTATTTTGGTAACTTTCATAGTTTTCAGTGGCTGGCAGTCTCTTCAGAAAAGATCCTATAGGACATTTCCCATTTGAGGTGATTGACATCACAATTTATTAACTTCAACTTGCTTATTAAAGCACGGTCAATGCAAGAAAATAGAGCATTTTACAAAAGACAAATTAGTTCAGCAGTCATTTACATTACCATAGGTTTAACATGCGATCTCCTTAGATTAGAAGTTCTTAAGGTTTCTTTGTATCATGGACCTTTTTGGTCCCCTTCTCAGGATAATATTTTTAAATGCTTAAAATGAAATACATAAGATTACAAAGGAAACTGATGATATTGAAATATATGTTAAAAAAATTTCAGACCCCAGGTTAAGAACTCCTGCCTGACCTTTCTACATGCATACAACGTTTATTACAATTCAGTTCCATAACACACATGATTCCTTCTTGGAGGACAAAATGTTTACCTGGAACAAATAGGAGCAAACACACAATCTTGGGATGTGAGAATCAAGGAACTAGCTGTTTTATTTTAAATAACAGCAACCCTAGTACTGTTTTTCAGGATGATGGTATATTTCATCTAAAGTCTCTTTTTCTCTAATAAAAAGTGTGAAGGATCATGAGATTATAGAGTCTTAGATTTAGAGGTAAAAGGGACCATGGGAATCATTTAGTCCAACCCACTTATTTTCAAGGTGAAGAAACTGAGGCATATAAATTATTTGACTGTGGTCAAATGTGGTTTTTATACTTAGTTCCTCCATCCCTAAATCCAGAGTTCTTTCTACTACCTTTCTCTACTTTCACTGAGTTGAACAGCACATTTAGCTTTTGAAGTGGAACATGAGAGGTACTGCCTCTCAGTTAGATTTCATTTTTTATCTCTCCAAAAGGGGTGGTTCATGCCTAGTTCAGAAAGCAATATGTCCCATTCTGCAGTCTCCATTCAGAACCAGCCTCCAGCTCAAATTTATTTTCAGATGGAAGAAAATTGCATCTGGTCCAGCCCAGTGTTAGTGGATTTTTATTGCCCCATCAGATGGGTTTGAATAGGCTGTGGAATCATGAGGTGTCTGTCTCACAGAAAATGTTCAGGCCATGATGATATATCCATCGTTTGTTCTTTATCACACTAACTCTATCAAGTTTCTCAATGCCCTTCTCCCCTTTCTTTTAGTTTAAATTTTGTTTCTAGTCCCACATTCTATCTCTCCTCTCTTTATCACACTAACTCTATCAAGTTTCTCAATGCCCTTCTCCCCTTTTTCTTTTAATTTAAATTTTGTTTCTAGTCCCACATTCTATCTCTCCTCTACCCTTCCCTCACTCATTGAGAAGGCAAGAAATACAATGCCCATGATATGTATACAGTCATACAAAACATACTTCCACATTAGGATGACTTTTTTCCTAGGGAAGAATCTGCCAACTATCCCCTTCACCCTCTACTAAGGAACCTGCAATATCAAACTGGCTGCGTTTGAGAGTGACTGCCTCATTCCTCATTTCCTTGATATCTTGTATTATCAACAGGCAGATTTGTGACTTCATTACTATAGAAACCCACTGCGTAAAGAAAATCCCTTTATCCATGAAGAAATTTATCATCTTGGAGGCTTGAAAAGGGTCCCTCAGAAATCAAACTACCTGCCCAAAGTCACATAGCCATTACATGTTAAAGGCTTGCCTTGAATCTGGGTCTTCTCGATTCTGGAACTGGCTCTCTACCCACTACGCCAGGCTGGCATGCTCCCTCTTCATCCTTCATTTGTACTGCACCTGTGATTTAACTGGCATAGCGTTGGAACTCCCAGTGAAGAAACACCATCTACTGATGAAAATCAACAGTCCATCCTTGGATTACCACTTAGGCCACATAGCCACTATGTGTCAGAGAAAGATTTTGGTTTTCCTGATTCCAAGGCTGGTTCTCTTGAATCAAATTGCTGGAGTATGCTCTTAAAAATTACATATAAGTATAATCTTCTTGATTTGAACCCAAGGTAGACACACCTAATACCAAATTGGGCTCTATAAATTCCTCTTGAAAGAGGATCCAGTGAATTCATATAAGACATTCTGGCTTGGGAAAATCACTTCCCCTGGATCTGAATTTCCTCATTTGTAAACAGAGGGGGTTGTTTTGAGAGCTCTTTGAACCCTATATATACAATTTAATCAGTACTTAATGAAAAAGATTCAAAAGCTCTTTTCAGTTTGCCTCAGGAAAAAAGCCTATGTGGCATTAAAAACATGGCAAAAATGAGTTGTTGATCACTTCTGAAAAAAGAATGTTGAGTCATTTTTTCAGTCATATCTGACTCTTCATGACTCCTTTTGGGGTTTTCTTGGCAGAGATACTGGACTGGTTTGTTATTTCCTTCACCAGTTCATTTTACAGATGAGGAAACTGAGGCAAACAGAGTTAAGTGACCTGCCCATGGTCACACAGCCAGTAAGTGTATGAGACCAGCTTTGAACTCAGGAAGATAAGTCTTCCTGACTCCAGGTCAATGCCCTGTCCACTGTGCTATACTATTTAATGACAAGGGTGGCATATACAGGCAGCCTGAATTTTCCTGCAGCACTCCTGACTTTATCACCATGCCCTGACATACATCCCTTCATCCTTCCCACTCTTCAGCCCCCTTTTGTGTGTTATCTTCCCCATTAGAATGTAAGTTCCTTGAAAGCAGGGGTACTACCTTGTTGACTGATTGATCCAACCCAGAAAACAGTCACAGTGGGAAGTGATTTCCCTATCCCCGGGATAAATCCAAGCAAATTTGTGAAATATCCTCCAATTTCAAAGAATTCAAGGAACTGTTCTCTTAAGAGGCCTGTTACATTTTTCATAAAACTGTCTCTAAAACAGGACTACTTGGTTAGTCACTTAAACTATAAACACTACATGGGCAGAAAAGCAAGTTTAATTAGGACTCTTTTGCTTCGTTACCTGTGTAGCTGAAAACCTATGGGTATTCCATTCGGATATGTCTATTCATGAAAAACATCCCTGAGTGTGATTCATCTTTTCTTAGACTAAATCAAGATAAAATGATGGATCACTTCAGTGTAATTGAATGATATGAAATAGCTGTGGATAAAACAGAGTGCTATATTGCAAAAGGATGAAACCAGTAACATAGGAAGACATTTGTAAATAGAGTGATAGGTTGCTTTCTTTTCTCTTTGGGGAAAAAACAAAGGCATTGATCTAAGGAAGCATGATATAAGGATAGGCATCATAGTGCAGAGAAATATAGAGCAAGAGAACAAAATATAATGGACAACTTTTAAAAAGCAATATCTGCAGAATATTTAGTACCTTGGCATGCTAATGATTCCCTACCTTCTAGATGATTCATCAGTTCAGACAACATTTATTAGGTACCTATTAGGTATGGCATCTCTTCTATTTAAAGTCATTTTTACAGGTTTTTTGAGGTGTCTGAGGGGAGAGTTCTGCCATCTTGGCTCTGCCTTACTGTGCTTCTTCTGAAGCACTAAAAATATACCATTTTATTTTCATTTGAAAGATAGCATGGCATAGTAAATAAAGAGCCAGCCCTCAAAGCCATGAGAACCTTGAGGAAGCTACTTCTGACATAGGATGCATGACCCTAGGCAAGTCACCTTCCCTCTCGCTGTTCTAGGCAATTTTCTAAGACTGTAAGTTGAAAAGGCACCAGTCTTGACATTCCTCATACCAATCCATACCTCCAAGTTTGCTCTACCAGTGAAATTCCAGATCCGGTGCCTATCCCTATCCTGTTCTTAATCAGCAGTTTTCATTTTGTTATTCCTGTTCAGTCATTGTTTTGTTTCTTTGTTTTGTCATACCCAACTTTTTGCGATCCCATTCAGGGTTTCCTTGGTAAAGACAGTGAGGTGGTTTGTCATTTCCTTGTCCATTTTCATTTTATCACTGTCTATTTCTCCTTTCCCTGATAACCTCCTTTATTTTCTTGGTTTCAACTACAGTTTATATTTAGATGATTCTCAAAAATCAATCTCCATTTCTTTGGAAATCTAGAGTCCCCTCCTGATTTTTTCCCTGGTATTTCCTCTCAAATTCTTCCATAGCTTTTAATACCCTACCTTTTTGTGTATTAAAGCCTTTTATTCCTCATCACATGCTTATGCTGTACTAAAATGGACAAGTCTTTATGTGCGCTGAATACACTCTGCATTTCACTACTTCCATGTCTGTTCCTTCCATTCCCTATGCCTGCAGTGCCTTCTCCTCCCCTTTCAGAGGTTGACTTCTTTAAAGCTTAATTTAAATGCCATCACCTCCCACAAGTATTCCTCTACTGTTCCTTGATACCTACTTGGTACCAGATTCTTCCCTTCTCTCTTACAAAACATCATTATGGGCTTATTAGATGCATCACTGTCTTCTATGAGAGGTGTTGTTCTACTGGAAAGATCACAAACCTTTAGCATTTCACTAGTTTTTGACAGATCTGCCTCTGCTCATCTGCATGTCAATTAGGTCTCTGTTGTTGCTTCTGCTCATGGAAGGACTCATTTTCTGAAATCTTAGCAGCTTGTAGTCCATCTAAATATGAAGATCATCAGTAGATTGCCATATCAACCTATAGTGATCCATTAGATGGGAAGTTCCTTGGGAACAAAGACTGGTTTTTGTTTCTTTTTGTATCCTCAGTGTTTAGCCCAGTGCCTAGCACATGGAAAGTGTTCAATAAATGTATATTCATTGATTGATTAATAGGAGAGGTCAACAACATTGCCAACTGAAAACTACTTCAATGAATTTCAATGGGGAATCCAGTAAAGCACATTATGCATTGCCATGTGTCACACGTGAATTACATTTTACATGTATATGTATGTCCACACATATGTATCTATTCAGGAAAGGAAGGCAATGGAGCATACTGAATAGAGAACTAGCTTTGAAGCCAGAAGGATCTGGTCGGCCACCTCTTCTGCCCATTGGCTCTGTGATTCTGGGTAAATGATTCAGCCTCCCACTGCTCTAAACTGTTTTCTAAGACAGTAAGTTGTGGAGAAGGTATGGACTTGCACTGAGAAATGAAATTTCCTGCAACAGTGAAATCAAAGGTCAAATACCATACTTCTATATTTGAATACAAAATGAGAACCTTAAATAATGACGACTGAAAATACAACAAATCAAATCAAAAATATAAAACTCAAACAGTGAAACACGTTTCTAAAGCAGAATTTAAGAATGACCTTGGCATAAAGTAAATTTAAATGGCAAAAACCACCCTTATGTGAAGTAAGTATTCAAATAAAATGATGATAATTAAATGATAATTAAGTGCTAATCAATTTCTCTCCAGTTCTCAAAAGTTATGCTTGCAATTCAGATAGAATAACAGTGAGTAGACTTCTCTTTGTAGCAGTTGAATCAATAGCCTGTCAGATGACATTTCTTTTCTCAGCATGTATCAGATATATATATATATATATATATATAAAATTTACTGGAAATGTCTATATGAAGTCAACCCTTAATTTGCACACTAAGCTTCTGCTTATGACAATCACAGATAATTCTTCTTTCCCCACACAAACTTTCCGTGGCATCACCTTAGAGACCATAATAATTGTTTGCTTTTGTCTTATAAATCCTGTTCTCCCTGCGCCTGCTGAGGAATCATTTCCTAGCTCAGCATCCCAGTACTCACCCAAAGGCATATTATTTCAGGTCTTAATGAGATCTGAAACAATTTCTGCCAGATCAGTAAGGATGCATTGTTCCAATAAAATATTTAATTATGAAAACATTTTGATACGAGAATACATTTCTGAGGAACGACAAGTTATTATAAATAGTTTTTTGTAATAATCAAGAATTTCAGAATTTGGTACAATGTGTGAATTTCATTATTATTCATTTTTATGACATTTCAACTTTGGATTTTGTTTCAAAATATTTAGCATCTTTTGATATAGTTGCTAATATGTGCTGTGGAATCCTGATAAAATTGAACATAGAAAAGATTTAAGGAAGAATTTTATGCTAAAGGAATTATTCAAAGACAATTATTAGAAAAAGCAATGAAATGAAAGTAATGATTATTAAGCCACATTAAGAATGTGGGTACTTTTGTACGTGACCAAACATGAGCTTCTTGACATTATTTGAAAATATTTATTAAGCAAAACTTTTTAAAAAGCTTTTCTCACTAGAAATTATATATATCTATATATAGATATATATACATATAATATATATTGCTTAAGTCATTCTAAAATTAAGAAAAATTAAGTGATTCTCTGAACGCTAGTGAGAAGTGTGTAGAAGAGGGAGGCCACCCTTTGAAAGATGATCTGAGCGACCTATGTAAATAACACTACCACAAACACTTCCAACAACCATAGGTCAGAAGCGGGTCATGGCTACAGACTCTCCAGACTACTGTTTTACCAAAGGAGTGTGCTTACCGAGTTAATCTCTCATCCTTCAGCTCCAGGTCTGCCACTGTGATAAACTGATCTAGCTTGAATTTGGTGTCAATAATTTCTGCATCCCTGGGAGAGTATGTGCCTCCCTCTTTCTGTTTCTGTCGAATTCTAGAACAAGTGAGGTAGAAAATAAGGTAAGCAGAGTAAGACAACATGCTGCTATTTTTTTAAAGTAATACATAGATTGCTTGACAAATTTTGTGACATTAAGATGTCTAGGAAAATTAGAAAATAATTAAATTGGTGTATTCTATTTTTTTGGCCCTTGAAGTCAGACAAGGAAGCTTCGCTGTAATAAATAGTGGACATAAGCAAAATTTCTTTTCTAACCTTGCCATGGTGTGTTTCCATTATTATGTAAATGGCCTCTTTCTTAAGTCTTGACTGTCTTATCAAGCAGAATTTAATAACCCTGATGGAAAGAACTGTCACACCTTTATATGTGCAGTCCCTAGCACAATGCTTGGCACATAGTAGGTCCTTAAATAATACCAGTTAATTTGGGTGTTGACTATTATAGTCAAAATAACTTATTTTCTCAGTCATGCTTTAGATAATGTTACTCTTACTGGTATACAATATTCTCTTGGGACATATGAAAAAAGATGCTATCTGTATCCAGAAAAAGAACTGATAAACAGAAGTATGTATAGAATAATTTTCCATATATACATATGTGTCTATACATATATTTGTGTGTATATCCATCTATCTATCTATATCTATTTATGTCTGATGGTAGCCACCTTGGGGCACAGGGGGAGGGGGAGAAGGAAAGAAAAAAAGAAATATACATGATAATTTCGTATATTTGAAAGGAATATCAAGTTGTACATAGCAGATTTGCAGTTTCATGTACCATCATATTTTTTATTGTATTATGTTATGGAAATGCTTGTTTCATTCCATAAATTAAAAATTAAATAAAATCTAAAAATAATACCAGGTGAGTAATTGATTTATCAACCTATGCGATCAGAGTATTGTGGTAAATGCAACAAGGGGTATAGTTCATAGGAGTATAGCTCTCGAGCTGAAAGGGGTCTTAGAGGCCATCACCTCTAACCCTCTCATTTTGAAGATAAGGAGTTTGAATCACAGAGAGGTTAAGTGACTTGCCTAGGGTCACCTAGCTAGTAATTTTCTGAGGCCTTCTTGATCCTAAGTCCAATACTATTCACTACTTCATGCTACCTCGGTATGAGACAATTAGCTTTGTTCAGACACAAGCTATTTTCTATGGCCATAAGCTGTACTACTAATCTTAACCAGCTGATGCATAAATGCATCCTGTGGAGGGTATTGTTCTCAAGAGTTTAGATGTCCTAAGGTCATTGAGTGGGAAAAGCCCTGGTTTAGGATACAGAGGTCCTAATCTACACTTTATCACTTAGTACCTATAGGGATTTAGCTAAAATCACCTCCTCCCCATCACAGTTTCCTCATCTACAAAACAAGAAAGTTGGACTCTATGCCTCTAAGTTCTCTCAGCCACTTGACCCTCACTAGCTGTGTGACCTTGGGCAAGTCACAACCCCAACTGCCTCATCCTGGGTCATCTCCAGTCATCCTGATGAACATCTGGTCACTGGATTCAGATGGCTCTGGAGGAGAAGTGAGGCTGGTGATCTGCACAGCCCTCCCTCACTCAAAACAAAGTCAAGTGCAAGTCATGTCATCATTTCTCTGATGGCATGGTCTTCTTTGGCAATGAAGGACAAACACAGTTACTTGAGGTCCCTCTTTGCTTTAAGATCCTGGTCTGCTACCATTACCATCAAAGAGCTTAAAGCCATACTAAGACTTTTGGAGCACTCAATATATGAAAAGTAAGAGAGGTAACAAAGTGGTTAAGTGATTGTGGAATCAGCAAGCAGTTTTAGTCTAGATAGGGTGACACAATGGGACCAGGGACACAAGGATGGCTTGGATGTAAGAATTGGAGACTGCTGTGGCAAATAAAATAGCCTTTCTGGTCTGTACCATGAAGACCTTGGGATAAATTTGCCCTCTTTAAAAATCTCAAGAGGCCCTTTTACTGCTAAAAATTCTCTGATTCCATAAAGATAGAACATGTAAACAGAAAAATAGGCCGAAATCACAGCAATCCTTCACTATATTAACAAATAAAATCAGAACAACAGATATTTAATTAATACTACCAAGAGAATAAGCATTTTATTAAACGTCTACTATGTGTATATTTTGGGAGATAGGTGGGGATGGAAGAGCCTGGCATGTTATGGTCCACGGGGTAACAAAGATTTGGACACAACCGAACAACAATGTGTCTTCCACCGTGCTAGACACTTTTGCAAGTACTATTTAATTTTATCCTTACAACTCTTTGGGGTAAGTGTTACTATTATCCCCATTTTCTAGTTGAGGAAACTGAGGTAGACAGTGATTAACAGGAAAAGACCATGATTGAGATCTCAACATCTGGACACTGAGTTTATTCCTCAGTCCCGCAGACACACACTGGGGAATATGATGTTGCTTCTATGATTT
Source organism: Bettongia penicillata ogilbyi (assembly GCA_023548195.1). Lineage (NCBI taxonomy): Eukaryota > Metazoa > Chordata > Mammalia > Diprotodontia > Potoroidae > Bettongia > Bettongia penicillata. Next base: position 3,923,397 of record JAJHZJ010000448.1, read on the forward strand.
GAAAGGGTTCTTAACTCAGAAGCAACATATTTTTCCTATATAAATGAGGAGGGGACCCCTTATCCAGGAGCAGACTGATTTTACAACTGACTCTTTGGGAGAAAAATACTTATGATGTTCTCTAAAATTTAATGGATTTTATTAACATTTTCTTCATGACTTTTTTAAGTTTGGACAATCACCAAAACAATAAATTAAGCATTTTCCTATTTCTGAGATTCAAATGCTCACAAGGAAAACAACAATTCCAGACAAAATGTCTCCAACACATCCCTGGATATACAAATACAAGTCAGTAACTGATGGTCTTAGAGAAATTAAATGACTTGTCCAATGCCAAACAGTCAGTGTGTGTTAAAGATGGGATGTGAACCCAAGTCTTCCTAATGTAGAGGCTGGCATTCTACCCACCGTGTGATATTCCTACCTTAACAAACAGCATTAAAATCTCATAGGATAATTGCCTCAAAACTGGAAGAGACCTTAGAACACATCTCATCCAACCCCCTCATTTTACAGATGAGACCCACAAAAGTTATGTGCCCAAGGTCTAGAGTTCCTGGAATCAGGAAGATCTGAGTTCAAATCCAGCCTTAGCTGCACTGTAGTTGTGTGTCCTTGGGGATGTCACTTAAGCTCTATTTACCTTAATTGAGACTAATTGTCTCAACTATGAAATGAGGATAATAAAAGCCCTAATTCACAAAGTTGTTGTGAGGACCACATGAGAAAATATTTGTAAAAGTGCTTAACACAGTTCCAGGAATATAGTAGACTCTATAAATATGCTTGCTCCCTCTTTCACCAAAGGTCACTAGTGTTTTGTAATCATGTGTATGTATGTATGGATTTAAAGTATATTACCGGTACATATGAACACAAGTGTAACATGCATTAGTAAGAAAATAATCTCAGGATTTAGGAAATACTAATTTTTAGTATTACCATTAGTTTAGTCAACTAATTTTTTAAAAAAAATCTTAACATTCTGTCATTTACCAAGAAAAGGGCAGTTCATAAGAAAATATGTTGCCAATGGGGTCTTAAACTCCCCCCTCCAGAACTTGCAGGGTCAGCCCAGATCTATTCCAATCTGTAACACGTCTTTTCTCAAATGAACAGTACCAATCCCAATCATAAGACATGTTCCCAAAGACTATCTTTAAAGAAAATCTAGTTGTTTTTTCCTTCAGTGCTGTTTAAGCAAGGAAAATGTTTCTACACTTTAGGATTTTCAGTAATAAGGTTTCAAACAAAATAATAATAATTTGCTTAGTTTTCATTTAACCAGAAAATTCAATTAACTAGAGGCAGTGAGGTGTAGTAGAAAGAGGACTGGTTCTAGTTTCACTAGAGCTACTGTCTCATCTTTCTCTCTTGCTCTGACACGTGCTAGCCGTGTGATCCTAGGCAAGTCACTTGCCCTCTCTGGGATGGTTTCCTTATCTGCAAAATGAGGGAGTGGGAGGTAATGTCAGACTAGAGGTCTTCCAAGGTCACCTCCAGCTTTAAATCTATGATCCTGGATGCATCAATGCAAAATTGATTGTTATTCCATAAGCATTATTATAATTGATTACTACTAATAATCAATTCTTATTAATATTGTTAACTAATATTATTAAAATAATCATTAATTGATTCTGCTGTTCTGACTAATGAGACCCTTTCTGTGCTTTGCCTCACTGTGCCTGTCTGGTAGTCCACAATTTTGCAATTATAAATCTGGAAGAAATTGTCAGATATGGGTGATATGATTGAATTGATATAGGGAGCTACCAAGTAAGAAAATTACTTCTCCTAATGCAGGTCAGCACCTTCTCTGTAACATACAATCTTAGAGAGATTTTGAGAGTACTATAAAATGTAGTGACTTGCCTAGGGCCACACAGCTGGTATGAGTCTGAGAATGTACATGAATCCTAGCTCCAGACCAACCCTCTATCCCCTAGGCCATCCTACTTTTCAGAAAATTAATAAAAAGGAATGAGAAAAGTGTTGTATGTGGAGTATTTAAGGAAAAGGAAAGAGAGCCAGACTCTAGAGCATATGGGCCAAAAGGGCATTGGGAGACTGCTGGTCATAAGTCAAGCATAGGAAAGGAATCCTGATCAGCTGCCATCCATTTTCACTAAATAGAACATAGACCCAGCTGCAATAAAATAGTAGTATTCATTTAAGGTGTAAGAGGATACTGAGCCAGAATTACGATGTAAAAAGCGGGCAATGAGACCAGTGTTCAGCCAGATTGACATTCCCTCCAGTTCTTACACCAGCACAATGTTTGCATGATTGCATCTGTGTAATAACTACTTAATCCAGAGGTGATGAGGCTCAGATAAGGTGTGCAGTCTTTTAAATGCCAAAAATATTATTACAAGCCCATCTTACCTTGCAAATGCAAAAATAGCTGCCACCAGGAGAATTATGGAGAGGATACACAAGGTAACGGAGAGGATGATTTCTACAGTCCTTTCTGACAGTCCCTCACCTGAAGAAGAAAAGAGGAAATATTGAAAATGAATATGAAAATGGATTGTTATCCTGACTTTTTTTAAATTTAGAAAAAGGAATTTATTGGTATTTGATTTCAGAGTTATGGCAAAACTGCATCTAGTACACTGACTTTTGAAATAGCGTAAACATTTTCATTAAGAAATCTAAGTCACGCTGTGAATAAGATGAGAATACAAAATATCATGGTTATTAAGGAAAGGATTATTTGAATCCTTATAACTACTATCCTATCATAATTATGTATATACTATATGAGAGACATTAATGTATGATTAGAACTATAGCTGTTTTATGAAATTTGGGGGACTGAAGAACCGAATTTGGAATCATAGCATCTGGTTTCAAATCCCTTGCTCTCTGTGTCATTTTGGGCAAGTTCCAACCATTCCAGGACTCAATTTCTGTCAAGGGATCATAGACGTAGAGGTAGAAGGGAGTTCAGAAGCCACCTTGTCTAACGTTCTGATTTTACAAATAAGGAAACCGATGATAAAGGAGACTGAATTGCCCAAGGTCACACAGGTAATAAGCATCACAGATAGGATTACAATTCAGACCCAATCACTCCTGGATTCTTGTGAACCAAATTCCCCCATGGAACTCTAAATTTCCTTCCTATTTTAGATATTATGATAAAAATGAAAAGAAAATATGTAGAACTTAGGAGAAATCACTCAAACATTTAGTATCTGTGTGATCATAGGAGAGTTATTTAAGCTCTCTGACCCTCAGTGTCTTCAGCTGTAAAATGGGAGTAATACTATTTGTACTATCTACCTGGTCAGCTTAGTGACACAGTGGATAGATCACTATGTCTGGAGTCAGTGAGACCTGAGTTAAAATCCAGCTGAGACACTTACTAGATGTGTGACCCTGGGCAAGTCATATAATCTCATTTGTCTCAGTTTCCTCATCTGTAAAATAAGCTAAGAAGGAAATTTCTCTCCCAAGAAAAATCCAAATGGGGTCATGAAGAGTTAGATGTGACTGAACAAAAAACAAAGTATGAGCCCAACAAGATTATCATTGGGAAACTAATAAAAAGGTTATATAAATGTATGCTATTATGATATTTACAATTTCTGTCTTAACAAGCTACCATAATTGATTGATATTGTCAAGACATTGCTACACTTCTAGCATCTGTCATTTTGTTGTGGAGGGTGGGTAGACTTTCCACAGATGCAGACTCTAACCCTTTCTATAACTTCCAGAATTCACAGTATCTGTGGATGAAAGAGTCAACATGTTGCCACCAATCTGGAGATGAGACTCTTTCAACCTAAGTAATTAGCTGATCCTCAAACTCTGCACCTTCAAAGGTGTACCCTACATAGTACATAGTGCATCCCTGAAGCTATGCATGACCTTGCAAACTTGGAAGATCCTACCAGAACTTTCACTCTATTATCACGATCTTTGAGAGACCACAGCCAATCTGACATCTATGATGGAGCACCAAGAGTATGACTTTATTGGAGGTATTGGCAAAAGGAAGAAAATTAGGATCAGCAAAGGACGATAATAGAACCAATGTGTTTCCTTTATTTCCAGGACCTATTCTTACAAAATGAGTTTATTAATGGAAAAGAGTTTAAATCTCCCTTTCTTTTGCTCCTTGGCATTTCAAGGGAGGGGGTAGGTTCAGAACTGTCATTTCATCAGTCAAACTTCCCCTAGAAAAGTAGAATGGGAATACCAATTTCTGAGCAACTGATAGCCTTGGAGGGATGCCTGGAGCCCTAGAGATTACATGATTTGTCCAGGATCACAGAATCAGTATGTGACAGCAGCAGGATTTGAATGCAGCTTGCTCTCCACTACCCTACACTGCCTTTCTTAGTATAAGCAGGCAAATATTGGGCTTTAAAAATCATCCAGCCTTCTCAGTCTTCAAGTTGAAAAATGATTGATTCTGTATTATAGCTCATAAAAAACAGTTAGAGATGAATTTTAATGCATTTCGAAACATGAATGATTTCTGCTTTTATACAGCATTTTCCACATTTCATTTTTCATATGCTGATTATTGTTTAGATTAAACTTTGGAACAGAAGTATCAAGACAAGCAGGAGGACACTGCAGGGGCAATCAATATTCCATAGATTTGCAGAATGTTGCGGGGGGAAGGAAACTGAAAGATCACGTACGTAGCAGAATGGGAAGTGCTAATAGGCCACAAATATTACTTGAATTTATTAAAGATTTTCAAAAGGGAAGAATGGATTAGTGAAATGAGGAACTGCGATGTATAACTAATCTGTTCTAGAAATGGGCTCCTTTATCATTCTCTGGGCACACAAAATTAGAGCAAGGCTATAAAGGATTGTACCTTTTTTGTCACGTACAAACTGCTGTGTTCTTAACTTCTAGGGTGATCTCTGAAAAGACTGAAAAGAAACAAAGAAAAATAAAGGAAGGAATAAAGGAAGGGAAGAAAGAAAGGAGGGAAAGAAGGAGGAAAGATGAAGGAAGAAGGAAAAGAAGGAAGAGACAAAGGAATTAAGGGAGAGAAGGAAGAAAAGAAAAATTTAAAAAGAGAAAAGGCAAGAGAAAATGAGGAACAGAGAAAGAAAAGAAAGAAGGAGAAAAGGGACAAACAGGAAGGAAGGAATAAGGAAAAAAGGAAGGAAGGAAGGAAGGAAGGAAGGAAGGAAGGAAGGAAGGAAGGAAGGAAGGAAGGAAGGAAGGAAGGAAGGAAGGAAGGAAGGAAGGAAGGAAAATAGTTTCAACTAACCCTAATCAAAAAACTGAATTCTTGTTCTTGAAAATAAAATCATGATTTCCATGATACCACCATGAATCATTTCTTGGCTGAATTCAAAGTTCTATGTTAAAGAAAATTGAATCCAGTATGTTTTACCATTTAAGAAAGTATGCCATTAAAAATCAGGAGATCAGAGTTTTAAAGGACCTTTTAATTTCCACAAGGAAAAATAATCATCATTCACTGATCTCTTTCCTTAACCCACATGGGCTGTCAATGTGAGTAACAAGGTTGTAAGGAAGAACCAAAGGCACATAAGGAAATTAATACTATTTTCTTATCAACAATACTGAGTTTTCCCTAGGAAAAATTAATTTTTTGCATATATCTTTTCAGCTTTGGGGTATAGGGAAATTATACTCCCATAAATTGTCTTCTACCAAAGACTAATTCTGATACCTCATCCTTGGGGGGATGATCAACCTGGAGAATTTTCAAGCACAAGCTGGAAAAACTACTGTATGCCTGTCATCATAAAGGTTTGGAAATGGCCATCAGTAGGGTAGCTTCAGGGCAATGAATTTTGTGACAAGAGCACCTCTTGAACATCATCTCCTCATTGGAAGACTATTACTAATCCATCTGCTACTAGTAAAGCAAGACTTCTCTTGAAGCCCTCTTCCAGTTATCAAAGGGGACTCTGGTTTCCATTTTTGGCGAAAATAGGCATTGCCTCAATCAAGTTGAGACTTGCTAAAGACCTTAGCTTTAAAAGGCCAAAGTCTTCCACCCCTTCTAGGACCAAATATCTGGTCCCTGGACCCAGATGGCTCCAGAAGAGAAAGTGAGGCTGGTGAGTCTGAACAGCCCTGATTCACTTAAATCCAATTCACTTGCATGTCACGGCAGCACCTCCAAGATGTTATGATCCTCTTCAAAAAAGAAAAGCAAAACCGACAATAATCCTCATGAAATATAGAACCTTGACATAGTTAAGAAATGAAGTAAGTGTGTCTGCCCTGGTGGTCCTTCATGCCTTTAGTGTACTCCCCTTGTCACTCCTAACTCTTTGAATCATGGCTCAAGATTCAACTCAAACACCCTTCTCATGAAGCTTTCCTTATTTCCACCTAGGTATCGGTTCTTCCCTTTCCTAATGTTGCCTTTTATCTGCTTTGGATGTGTGTGTGTACATATATGTGTGTGTGTGTTTCTATACATATATTTGTACATGCTATCTCTGCACTCCCTTCACCATAATAACAATAGCTACAATTTACATATCACTTTGGAGTTTACAATTTAGAGTTTCTCATTTGATCCCCACAATAATCTTAGAGTTAGGTTCCATTGTTATCTCTAGTTTATTGATGAGGAAACTGAAGCTAAGGGATCAAGTGACTTGCTCAGGGTCACACAGCTAAGTAAGTGTCTGAGTCTTGATTAGAACTCAGTCTTCCAGACTCCAAGTCCAGCACTCTATCCATTGTGTCAATTAGCTGCCCCCTCTCATTAGGGAGGACTTTTCCTTCTCAGGTTATCATATTTGTATATTTCTTCCAGAAAAATGCTACCTCCTTGGAGGTAAGGACTACTTTTCATTTTGTCTGTCTACTCTGTATGACCTAACAAAAAACCTTGCTCATAGTGGGCATTTAATACATTTGTGTTGGATTGTATTGGATCAAAAGATACAAAGACTAAAAAAATAGTAGTCTATGTTCTCAAGGAGCTTATAGTTCATTGGAGGATATAAGGAGTACGTAAATGAAAGGCAACTTTAGGATGGAGTGTATATAATCAACTTGGGGTGGAGTACCAATCAGGAAAGACTTCCTCTAAGATGTAGCTCCTGGACTATGCTTTGAAGTTTGCTAAGTATTCTAAGAAGTGTAGGGAGGGGGAATGCTTTGGACTAGAGGTTATGCTTAGCTCAGACTTGTAACTTCCTGAAGCTACGGCAAGAAGATGAGGAAATGTAAACCAGTGTAGAGAAATTTCATAATGGGATAAGAATCTGAAAAAATAGAGTCGATAAAATAGGAAGCGGGAAACCCGGAAGAAAGCATTAATAAAATGAATCAGATTTTTCTTGGATCCCCTTTCAGGTTCAAGAACCATACTGGACCAAATGCAAATTGTAATTTGCCTGTGTGGGTTTCTTGTTTCTCACTAAGCACACATCAAGACTTCTCAGTGTTGGGAAAGTAGTTAAAACAAGAGGTGTTATGGCAAAAGAAAACAATCACAGGATACCCTTGCCACAGGGGATAGGATTTCGTCTTGTTCGGATTTAATGAGAGTACTGTAAGGTACAGAAGGATCTGTCTGGTTTTCCAATCACAGGAACCCTCTATATCTAGGCCCTGCAACCAAAACAACATGTAAGAGGAACAGCTATAAACTTAAGTGCCTAATGAAGATTCCAAATGAGAATTTCATTTGGGACAGATCTTGGGGAGGAAGGGAAGAGAAAAATCTGATTTGTGCCTCCTCTTAGAATAGAAAAATAAAGTTAAATAACTATTTTGGACTTGAAATAGTGCTAAGAACTGTCTAATTTCTTAACTGCATTAGTGTATAATGAGGGAGTGAATATTTTTAGGTAAGAATCAGTGCTCAGAACTGGCTTAATTAATTAGAAATCATTCCACTCACTGCAAAAGCTGATTCCTCGTCAGCATTTGATTGATTAGGTATCATTGCTTTCAATATGGTTCTAGGCTTCCGGATCTAGCAATTAGGGAACATTTAGTGACCTTGAAAAATAGTGTCAATAGAGTAGTAGGAATAAAAATCTGACTGCAGAGGAGTGGTGAGGAATGGAAAGCAGGAAGAGCAAACACTCCAGAGATCTGACCAGTGACTTGGAAATGAAAAGGAGGGGAGGACAGGGATTGAGGGATCACTTTGTGAGATTGGCAGAATGGAGAGAAAAGTGTTTGTTTTTAGGACAACAGAGACCTGAACATGTTTGTATGCAGACTGTTAGGATCTATTAGAGACTGAAGAATTGCATCTGGAGTGACTTTAATAGGAGCAAAGCATGTAGAAGGAGGGAGAATCACTGAATGCCAGAATTTGAGAGTGTGGAAGGAACTCGTTGGCTATCCCAGATACCAAAAGACTCCTCACTGTAACCTACTCAATAAGTGATCATCCTCCAGCCTCTTCTTGAAGATTTCCCAGGAGGGGAAACCCACCACCTCTCAAGGAAGTGCATCCTACTTTTAGATAGTTCTAATTGTAAGCAAACTGTCCCTGACTTTCAGAATAAATTGTCTGTTTTGAAACTTCTATCCATTGCTTGTGATTCTACCTTCTGGGGCCAGACAGAAGAAACCTTGCTATATCCTGATCTAGACAGATAGATGACATCTGGAGCACTGTGTTCCTTCTCTGGCACCACATCTTAGAAAGGATGTTGGCAAGAGGAAGAGTGACCAGGTTTTTGGGAGAGAGACAAAGAGACAGAGACAAAGACGAAGAGAGGGAAAGAAAGAGACAGAGACAGAGACACACAGAAACAGAGAGACAGACAGATAGAGGAATAGAGATAAAGATACAGTCTTTGTGTTTCAGCTCCAAGCACTGTATAATTGAGGGCTAATAGAGTATGGTAGCCCAAGTGCTTAATTCAGAGTGAGGATAGACTTGTTTTGAGCCCCTTGATCCCCAGAGTTTACTAGTTTCATGAACCCTAACCTCTCTGAGCTTCATTTTCCTCGGTAGTAAAATGAAGATAATGATGTGTATGCTAATTACTTCACAAGGTTGCTATTAGGTTCAAATGATATAATGCTTGAAAAATATATTTGCAAATCTTGCACTATATAAATATCAACTATTACTATTTCTGTTTACTGTATTGTAAAGTATTATTGTTTAATGTGTCAAAATTTAATCGCTTACTCTCAGAATCTCACTCCCTCTTTTTTTTTCCTATGTTTCTCTGTCTCTCTCTTTTTCTCCCTCTATCTATCTCCTCTAAAGCTAGTAAATGATGGAGACCAAAACAAGTCATCTCCCTTTCTTTCTGCCTCTCTCTCTGTCTTTGTCTCCTCTTTAAATTAGAGAGTCTTACATGATTAAAGAATTCATACATACTTGCTAAATGAGTCCTAAGATCATAACTCTAGAGGGGGAAGGATCACCAACACCAACTTTCCATCTCTCTTTGGCCACACAATTTCTCTTCCCAGGAGTTCTTAACCTTGTTTATTTCGTTTGTTTTTGCCATGGACTCTTTGGCATGCCGGTGAAGTTTATTGACTTGAAATTATTGTTTTCCAATGAATAAAGTATATTTAATAGGATAATAAAAGAAACTAGTTATATTGAAATTTAGTTATCAAAATACATTTTTAAAGAAAGTTCATGGAACCTTTATGAAGCACCCCTGCTTTACTTGGAAATTTAGGCTTATCAATACCAAGCTAGGAGAGCCTCACAAGCATCTCAGCACCACCACCCCAGTTTTGTAGATAAGGACTGGAGCCCAAAGAGGTTAAGCAGTTTGCAAAGGGACCATCAGCAGTAAAGGGCAGAGACAGATCTGAACTCAGATTTGAACTAAATCTCATACTCTTTCTACTAGACCATTTTGCCGATCTAGCTGTAAGCCTCTTAGTGCTGTAACAGACTGTGCCATAGACGCCATGGCCATGAGTTTCAGCTACCTTTCTCAGAATTGCATATTAGGACTGGGTACTTTCCACATTTCTCAAATTTCCTTCCACTGACAACAGTGAATGAGGTTTGATAAGGGGCCATCTTAGAAAAATATACCTCTTAGAACAGACCATTCACCAGAAATAAGCCTGAAGAATTTAAAAAGATGGAGAGATGAGGAATTTGAAAGTTTGGTTATTCCTCCTTGATAGGTACAAACACTTTCAACTACAACTTGTCTATTGGCATTATGGGATCGTTTGATTGGGCATACTAGGTTCTATCCTCTAAAAAGGAATGACAACTCAAATTTGAACTCAGGGCAGGTAAACTCAGAATATGGGGTTCTAGTCCACAGACTGTGTTTTTGGGGGTCGTCATCTTTTACTCATGGGGTAATAGATTCAGATTGAAAAGACTATGTAGTTGAATCCCATTGTTTTATATAGGAAACTCAGAGAGGCTGGTTGTCCTTTGCTCTCAAAGGGGACCAAAATGACATCACCACAATAAAGTCAAGTTTCAATGTAACTGACTATGGTCAATCAGACCAGTAGGAGCTCGGAATGCTCTACCACAGCCTGGCCACAGATAGGCCATGTGAACATTTTGAGTGGCTACTCTAAATTTGCACATCCTGGGTTTCCTTTGAGCTGTTTCAATTTGGCTTTGCTCAAAGAGCACAGCACCCTTTCTGATGTAGGCATGCCATGCAGAGCGATCCTGTACCAGTGTCTCCCATGTCTCACAATCAATTCCAAAGTTCTTGAGAGAGACCTTGAGAGTGTCTTTGTATCACTTCTTCTGAGTACTATGTGATCCCTTGCCCTGTGTGAGTTCTCCATAAAAAAAGCCTTTTTTGGCAACTGTACATTTTGCATTTGAACAGTGTGGCTAGCCCTTCAGAGTTGTACTCTCTGAAGCAGAGTTTGAATGCTTGGCAGTGAAGCTAAATATTCCCTTCTTATTTTTAGGGATGTATATTCACTAACAAGGGAAATTAATTTTTTCCATAGCATTTTATTTATTAATAAAAATGTTGGCAATGAAGAGTGTGTTTTCAAAACAATATCTTTAAGATAGGGATTGGGCATATGGTGTCATTGTGATGTATAGTTTAGTTCCCCATAGCATGGAGAGGGTTAGGTGACTTCTGATGAGTCACAAAACCAGGACAGGTCAAAGGTAAGACTTGAACCCAAATCTTCTGGGCTATGAGGCTACTTCACTTTTTGCTATATTACATTGCATCTTACCATGCTTTGAAAAATAATTTAAATGAAAGTGACATTTTTATAAAATGCTTGTCATCCCAGTCTTTTTTTTTTTTTACTGATGCCTTAATGAATTTTATTATCAGGCTTGCTACAAATGGAAATTTGAAATCTCCATGAGGTCTGAGCCAATATTTTTCTTCTTCAAAGGAGTGGTAAAATTAGAACAAAATATGGCACAGTAATTTCTGAGTCAGTGATGATTTATTGTGGAAATAATTTCATACTTTCAAACATCCAGAAGTTGACTAATAAATATTCTCTTCAATCATATTTAACTCTTCAACATTTTAATATTTCAACTTTGATTACTTTCTAAGACTATAAATCAACTAAAGTGACATACTCAGAATTAAAGAGACACATCCAGTTTCTTGCTCTTTCATTTCCAAGATTCTTCAAATTAAAAATATAGAGGTGAGGGAATTATTTTTGTTCACTAGTTAATTTATACCATAAATTAAAATGCTAGTGAGTCAACACCTCACAATTATATTTTTGAATATTCTAGTAAGTAGATGTTTAACTTTCATAATTAAATTATATTGTTAGGTTTGTCTTTAGAATCTTAAACTTTCTTACCTAATGTCTTTACTGGGTCAGAATAATCAGAGTCGGTAAATTGTCCCATAATATTTGTTGCTCTAAACTTAAATCTGTAAGAAAGAAGGACACTAAATGTGATCATTTCATATCACAGAGCTGTTATGATATATACACATATTCCTTTAAATAATAAAAATGAGTACCATGGTTTTTTTTTGCAAAGGAACAAGTTAACATTCATTAATTTCAAAAGCCAGTATTAGCATGACAATCGTGCCATCAGTACCTGTAATGGAGGACACACATCAGGCAAAATGAACTCTAGAATTTATGGGGAAAACAATTTTTAAAATGTGACCAAAATTAGAAATGTCCTGCTAAATCCGAGCACTCAAATACATAAGGTTTCTTTCATGTCACCCCAACTTCTTACCAAACACATTCAATGTACTCTGGGGTACCTTAAAAATGTATGTGTGTTATATATTGTTATCAGCATTCTGGGCTCTGCATGACCATGGGGAGTCATCTAGGAAAATTTAAGATAAGGCAAAGTGCAAAAGTAGTTTGACATTCAGAGACCTCTGTTGTAATCTTAACCTTATCACTCGATTGACTGGTTTAAAAATAGGATTAAGTAAAAATTCTGATCAAGGCACTGACCAACCATGAGTTCTAATTTATGCCTAAGTTAAGATAGCTCCATGATATCACTGGTTCTCTTTGACGTGGAAGGATGAATACCAGCAACGAGAGGGAAAAACCTTGAAGCTAAATTTCTAATTTCCATTGCATTAGGACTCTATCCTATATAGAGAGTATTTTTTTATAAACACCTACAGATGCATTTTTTTTAAATAACTTTGTCCAGTTCTGTAATAGGAGAGTGAAAAATTGAGGCAATGATCTCAAACATTAAGAATCTTCAAGGTCCTTTCTAAGATTTAAGATTCTAGAGATCTAGACCTGCTTCTTCTTACCATGTCATTTACCATAAAGTCAATATATGTGGTTCCTACATGTGGGTTATTTGTGCATTTCGCCTTTTTTTTATAATGCGATATCTAAAGAAGTAAATTAAAATAAAAACTGGAGTGACAGAGACCAGAATAATCTGTTTATTCTTCAATCATGTTGACATCTCCAGTTTTCCATCTTTGCATTCCTAACTTGAACATGTATAAAATATTCCTAGAGCCCGCTTATCTTGTAGATTAAAATGTGTTAGTCTGTGGAGGAGACAGTAGAATACAGTGGAAAGACTACTGTATCCCAGATCAGAGGACCTGGGTTCAAATCCCACATGGTGCTTAACATGTATATGACTTTGGGCAAGTTGCTAATGTCCTTGGACCTCGGTTTCTTTATCTGTAGAATAAGGAAGTTGAACTGTGATGGCCCCTGAGGTCCCTTCCACTTTTGTTCTATGGATCTATTTAGTTCACATTAGGAAAAGAAAACCCAAAGGTCAAAAAGAATATATGAATATTGAACATTTATATTCTACCTGTCTTCTTTTCTAGTCTCCAATAACACCCTTCTCTGATTCCTCTTAGTAGCACAGAGGCGAGGCTAGGTTCTCAAGGTTACCCAGAGAGGAACGCTGGCAGGTCCTAACAAATTGGAAAGGCTTTGATAATGGACTCAGTGGTAACATCTATGTCTGCCATCTAAAGATTAGCCTAGGAAAATTCAGAGAGTCTCATCACCAGAAGGTTTGCCCCTAAGGAATAATTATTTTTGGCTATAATAACTCATAGACACTATTTACTAAAGTATGGAGAGGTTGAGACTTTCCTTAGAGGAGAGATTGCCCACATCAATGGAATCATCTTCTGAAGTACTGAAACTGGAGAAGTGTTTATAGATACCCAGAGAAATTCACTAAAAATTGACAACAAATAAGACAACTTATTAAAACAGATCAGCTAAACCAATCAGCAAACCTTAATTAGGACCTTACTATGTGCCAGACAGCAGGCTAACTATTGGGTGTTAAAAAATGCTTGCCTTTAATGGGAGAGACAGCATATAAATAGACTCACAATATATAGAGAGTAGATGGGAATTAATTTGAGAAGGGATGGCACTAGAAGCTGGGGTGTGTGTAAGGGACCAGACAAGCCCTCTGGTTTAAATACTAGTTTGGGATCAGTCACTCCACTTTGCACCTGCTGCTCTGCCTGATATTAACTTCGTGGAACAAGCTGCCCTTCCCAGTAAAAGCTCTTTACTTCTAAAGTAACCACTGTGCTGCTAATTCAAGACATGACTGACACCATTGCCCTCAACCTCCTCTCTTCTCTAGAAAAGAAGGCTGGAGGGTGGAGTATCAAACTTCTCCCAATGCTTTGATAGAGAGCAGAACAGAGATCTATTGGGCTCCATTTTGGGGCTCATTCCATTCTGCGTCTGCTGCTTGGTCTGGCTTCAACCCAATGCAACAAGGTGCACAGGCACTGGGTACCTTCTAATGTCTCCCCTGCTTTTGCTTTCCGATCTCTTTTTGTGTCGTCTCCCCACCACTAGACTGTAAGCTCCTTGGGGACAAAAGATAGTTCTTGTACCTCCAGCACTTAGTATACAGCAGACACTTAATAAAAGTTGATTGAATTGGATTGGATTCATTTTAACATGACTTTCACTTAGGCTAATATGTTGTCTATACATTTTATAACATCAAATTACTCCAAAACATAGATATTAGAGGATATGTGATTTGGCTGATGCAAGCACTTCCTTTGCTAACATTGTAGGGTGTAGCACCTCTATAAGTTAGTAGTGTTAGTGACCTGAATCAGTCAAAAATATTATCCTCTGGGATCAACATAGTGATCAGAGAAACATTCGAATCCAAAATGAAATATCATTTGTCAAGATGTTTGATGGTCAAGCCCATAGGCTTGCCTGGTAGCGCAGGGGATATGCTAGCCCACTTCGTTGTGAGCTACTGTGGTTCAGTCATTTTCAGACATGTTTGACTCTTTGTGAACCCTTGTTGGGTTTTCTTGGCAAAGATACTAGAGGGCTTTGCCATTTCCTTCTCTAGCTCACTTTATTGATGAGGAAACTGAAGCAAAGACGGCTAAATGACTTGACCAAGGCCACACAGCTACTAAGTGTTGAAGCCCATGTTTAAACTCAGGAAGATGAGTCTTCTTGCCTGCAGGCCTGGCTCACTATCCACCGAGCCACCTTGTTGCTCCTTCTATTTCTAAGGGGACTTAGACGCACATTTTGACTTTGCTATTTATGCTATTGTGACCTTGGGCAAATTCCTCTGACCTGTTTGATATTCATTATTTTCAACTGTAAGATAAAGGGATTGAACCAGATGATTACTAAGGTCCCTTCCAGCCAACTAGTGCAATAAGAGTATTAGATTGGGAGTCAAGAAGACCTGAGTTCAAATTCTGCCTCAACCATTTAAATACTGTCTGGGTGTCACTATATCAAAGAATAAAAGAAAAAGAAAAGAAAAAAATAGAAAAGAGATAAAAAAGAAAAGAAAAAGGAAAAGCATAGTAAGCAACAATGAGCAAGTCACTTAAACTCAGCCTCACATTGTGCAACAGAGATAATAGTGGTATCTACTTCACTGGGTTGCTGTGAATATTAGACACCATAGTTTATGTAAAATGTTTTGCAATCTTTAAAATACAATATAAATGCTAACTACTGTTAAATCTCTGGCCCTTTATGATCATCAAATGAGCTGAAATGAACCTGATTACAACAATTAGGAAAAACATTTCAGGGCAAGGGAATACTAACAACTCAGCTTCACCTATAGGGAGCCTGGAACAGAATACAAAGAAAACACAAGAAAGTACAAATTAGGAGGGATTTTTTTAAGTGAAATATTAATTCCCACGCTTCTCGCAGTCATAAAAGTCCGTGAATTTTTACAATATTATTATCCTGCTGATTCTCTATGGCTGTGAATCATGGAACACCAAGATCTGTGAAGAATGAAACTCCCGAGTGACTTCAAGGGCAATACAAACCGCATGTTGGGTTCACAGAGGTTATAGTATATTACCCAGGAATGGTGCAAGAGAAATGGCATCAGTGACTAATTATGACACAGAGAGATGAGCTGGTGGGATGGTCACACATTGGAAATGGCAGGCAACAGATGGACAGCGTCATTGCTGTCTTGATACCCACAAGAGAGATAAAGAGAGGGCCGTTAGGGCACTGGATGGCTTGTTTAAGGAGAAATTCATGAAAAGGTAGAGGTATTAATTACACAGGACGGGAAGTAGAGATGTTATGGTCTACCCGTACTGGGATCTCTCTCCTCATTCCTCTTAGAATCCCAAGCTTCCTTCAAAGTTCACTTCAAGTGCCAACTTCTACCTTTCCTGGCTCCCTGTACATTTTTCTAGTGCCCCCCTCAAATTGGCTTCTATTTACTTTACATATATTCCATCATATATTTTGTGTAGGTACCTTTTCCTCCAATGAGCTCCTTAAAGGCAGGGATTGCCCTTTTTTTGTCTTTTTGTCATTTCTGTTTTTGTACCCTCAGTGGCCAACATAATTCCTGACCCATAGTAGGTGCTTAAAAAGTGTTGATTGACTATACTGATTATATGAGTGCCCACACTGATGAATCTCACCTTCCACCAAACAAGGAAGGAATTTTATCTACCTTGAAGGTCAAAGAACATAGATTCTACTTACACATATTGCTTTCTTGGCTTCAAAGGGCCATTGCAAATTTTGTCTTCATTGCCAGGTATCATACATGTATTATCAGCACCTATGACGTACACATCATCATGGCTGCTGAGCTGTAGCTTTCCATCTGTGCAGGGTGGGTTGGGAAAGCCTTCATTTGCAAAATATGGTCTTGGCTTCTTGTAGTAGGCATCATACCACTTTGTAATATTTATGTCATGTTGAGCTAATTTCAGAGAATGGAAGGAGAGGCACAGATAATGATTCTGATCTATATACAAATGTTTTCAAAGAGACAATAATATGATGAATCATAAGAAGGTTGGTTCTATCAATAAAAATGCGAAAAATCCCTTACGACAAACAGTATATTTAAAACGTCATTTTTGCCTGTGGCATCAATGTTCATTTTATAGCAGTCATACATTTTAGACCTAAATATGATGACTTCCAGTATTTGATGTTAGTTTTTAATACCCATAAAATCAAGCTACAGCATGGCATCTGAATCACCCTTGTACTAGCAAGGTGTCTGTTCCTATGATAAATATGCTTTACTCAGCAATTCAGAATCAATGGCATATAAGGCATGTCTTTCAGTTACAGTTATGGTTATGGTACCTCCTGTTTCTGAAACCAGCACTTGAACATTTTTGATGGGTCCATGATCATCATTGTAATAACATATTGGCATTCGGATGGTGATGGTTTTTGAAGTAACAAGCACAGTTCCAGTTGTATCATAGACTGGGATAGGCTTATTTTTAGGTCTTGGTGGTGCTGTAATAAAAGAAAAATATTTTTAAATTTGATATTTTTGTTCATGAAAAGTAATGGCAGGAATGCTTGCATTAATAATTTCTGTATGTCTGTGAATCATTTTTGCAAACATTATCTTCGATTGACATTTATCAATATTCCCATTTACAGAGAAGGAAACTGATTCCTTGAAAGGAAACATGATTTTGCCTAAGGTCACCCAGCTCTGTGTCCATGTGAGGACAACATCATACCCAAATATAAGGCCCAGCAGATATATTGATCATTGTTTTGTTTTCTTTTAAGATCTATTCTGGAATCTGTCTGGTTCACTCAGAACTCAGTATTTGTTCAGATCCAGGGTTTGTTTCTGGTGTTTTTGTTTTACTTTTAAATAAAATAGGCAAGCCAATTCAATTCAACAAATAATGATTAAGCATCTTCTGTGTACTTGCCATTTACTTTTTAGAACTAATTATGAGAGGGACTATGGTATAATGTGTAGAAGGCCGGTCTTGGAGTCAGGGTGACCTGAGTTTAAGCTCCATGTCAGACACATATGAGCTCAGTGATCATGAGAAAATCACTTATTCTCTCAGTGGAAGGCATTCCCTCCTCAAATATTCCATAAAGCTTTTTGTCTGACCTATGTGATCATATCATTCACTACGTTATATTAGCTATAAAGGTACAGTGGGGTAGAATGTAGAAATTAGAGTCAGAAAGATGTGAGTTCAAATCCCACCTCAGACACTGACTGGTGGTATGACCATGGACTTATCTCTTAACCTCTATCTGCTTCAGTTTCCTCACCTATAAAATGGGGATAGTTATAGCATCTATTTCACAAAGTTTGAGTGAGGATCAAGTGAGGTAACCTGTGTAAAGACCTAAAAATATATAAAAGTCCTCTTGACTCCAAACCCAGAACTCTATCCGCTACACCATCTAGCTATCCCTAGCAGCTTGATTGTTCTGACATATACAGATCAGGTGTCCCTGGGAAAGTCACTTACATTTTCCATATTTTGGGTAATTCAGACTATAAGTGGAAGACAAAGTACCTTGGTATTTCTTAATAATTTTATTGGGAATTCTTATACTGGTGAAATCATAGCTCCATTCTTTTATTAATTATTGCTGTTATATTTATGTTACATAACTATATTATATAATATTTGTTATACTATATTAATACTATTGCTATTATTACTACCATGGTTACCATTGTAATTATCATTGCTATTTTTGTCATTATCCTTAGCACTGTAAGGCTTTTGAGATGATATAGAGGGCAGGACAGAGTGCTGTGTTGGAGTCAGGAAGGCACTGATTCAAATGTAAGTATAAGAGATATTTGCTACCTGCATGACTCTGTCAATGGGATATGATGGGAAAAGTAATGAATTTTTATCCATAAGCAGTGGAAATGTGAGATAGAACCCAAGTTTTGCTAATTACTGTCCAAATCACTTAACTTCTCTGAGCCTCAGTTTCCCCAACTGTAAAAGGAAGGGCTTGGTCTCTGTGACCTCCAATGTCCGTTAGAGCTCTCAATCAATGCTTCTGTTGTGAAGCAGTGTGGAGCTGGCCTTAAAGACGGTAGGATTTATTTTTAAGACCTGTTTCTGAAACTGCTTGTGGGACCCTAGATGAGGAATCTTCCAGTTCCCCTAAGGAACTTAATGCTATACTTAATCCTAGGATCCTGTATCTCCAAAGGATCTAAGACAAATGGGGCAAGGATAAAACATCAGTTGATTTCTTGGATGGTGTCTGGGCAATTTGGCAATTATCGCAGGGAACAGAGCCTGAAGACTGTGAAACTCAGTAGGGCAGAGACATTTGCCTGACCCTTTGAGGTTCCTTTTAGTACCTAATCAATGGATCTCTTGGTTTCTTTGTCTCTCAGGCAACTCCTTGGACTTATGTAGTAAGATACAGACAGAGTGGAATCCCTGTGTTTAGTACATCACAAGACCTTCCCTAAAAGGGGTGACATGTTTAATTCCTTGGGGAAAATCAGATTTGAGTTGCTCTTTTAAAAGGCAAGATGCTGCTTCCTGTACTTACCTTTAATATCCATGGTTATTCTCATCTGAGCTTTGGGCCCTGCACCAGCACCATTGACAGCATATACCTGAAATAAGGAGATGATGCCTAAATATTTTCAAACATTTGTTATCCCGATGCTTTCTGTAATCTACATTTCATCTACTTAATTCAGTGTATTTGTCCCTTTAATGGTACAGGGCTGGCACATATAATCTACTGAAGGAAAGGCGTAAACAGCCGAAGAGCCACCAAGACTGACATTCTGATGAGGTGGATTCCCAAGAACTAAGTGTTAACAGTTTAATCTGTCCTATGATCAGAAACTGATACTGAACTGTCATCTTAGTTTGGGAAAGATAGAAAGTAGGGGTTCTTAATGCATGATCCCTGAACTATATCAATGAATCTATAGATAGATTTGGGGGGAGGGGGTCAATGAATTTGCAATGGAAAATACATCATTATTTTCGTTAAATTTTAAAGCATTTCTTGCCATGATGAATTTATAAAACAAACATGCTGAGAAGGGGCCCAAAGGCTTCACCAGACAGCCAAAGGAGTCCATGACTCACACAAAAGGAAAAGAATCCCTAATATGTGTTTTAATCAAATACTAAGAATGGTGCAATTAATTTAAGCAAAAATCTCTATCCTTACATTCTCTCCATGTGCTTTCTTTATCGCCTTAAACATCTGGTTCGGCCTCTCTGTAGCTAAGTAACTCCATGGTTTTCTCTAAATCCATATTCAAGATCCTCTTTTCTCTCTGCTCTGTGATGAAACTTTATTCCTCTAGGCTCCTAGTTTTCCTGTATTAAATCATTCCCCTGAAAGTTACCCTTTATACCCTTTTTCACCCCTGCCCTAAGAGATCTACAGACATAACCTGCATAATGTAGCATATACACATAAAACATTTCTGCTTGTATGCAGAGTGTGATCAAATGTGAATTCTTTCTATTAACTTTGTATTTAAGGAATTGCACAAGCAACAGACATTTTATCCTGCTTTTTTTTCTGTTTCGAAAAACATATCTTGGGATGCAAGTTATTTTCTTTAAACCTGACAAACAAATTTTAGCATTACAAAAAAAAAGGTTTTTATGTTGTTTTATGTCTGAGACTTGCCCTTTGAGCAGTTCACAGGGAATGCAAGTAATATATAGCAATGAGATCATGCATATGAAATCTGATATAATTTGGCATAAAAAGCATTTCAGAGCAGGAAGACCACCACTCTTAAGAAAAATGAACAACTAAAAATGATTAGTATGGGAACTATTCTTCAATGGCATTGTTCAAACCAGTTACAAGATTCAAGAGCATAAATATACATATGTTTTCTGCTTTATAATCCAATATTCAAATTGACTCATAAATGAGAAAACAAGGGGATTTAAGAGTTTTTCAAGGTAATCAAGTGGTCAGCAGCACAGGGTATTACCCAATAATGTGACATTATTCTCAATATAAATAAATAGGTGAGAAGAAGCATGCATTCTAGATAGAGAACTGGTTTTGGAGTAAGGAAGACCATTTTCTGACATAATGATGGTGTGACCTTGGTCAAGTCACTTAAATAGTGTTCCAGGTGACTCTCTCAAAGCATATATTGTATATTATAGGCAAGTTTCCCATCTACATTAGTAGAAGGTATTTTCATTCCATGGTTTCTTGCTTCAAATCTAAGATCTGGACAATGAAATTAATCATTAAAATAATAGCAAAAAAATTAACGTCATGCCAACCACCTAGAGCTAAACAAAGATGATTCCATGTCTATAAATGCCAATAAGCAGGAAGGATCATTCAAATAATTATAGAAAGCATGGTATAGTGAGAAACAGTGATTGACTTGATCTTAAGGGATACCTGGATTCAAATCCTGCTCTCACACTGAGTGGCTACGTGACTATTGGCTAGTCACCTAACCTCTCTGACTTTGTTTATTCATCTATAAAATGAGGTTAGTAATGTCTCCTACCTTCAAAGAAGTAGGTAGTGCATGGGCTGGATGTGTCTGGGAATGCGAGCAAAACCTAGGATGGGCAATACTATGAAAATGCAGCAGCATACACAGCCCATGACTCAGCAGAGTTTAAATGTTCATTGTTAGTATTTAAAGAAATTATACATCCTATATATGACAAATACTTGTTATACAAAGCACTCTATATCTCAGTTATGACTATTATCATTAGTTAGTTGCTTTTTAATCATGGTTGACTATTCATGACCCCATTTGGGATTTTCTTGGCAAAGATAGTGGAGTGGTTTGCCATTTCCTTCTCCAGATCATTTTATAGATGAGGAAACTGAGGTAAACAGAGTTAAGTGACTTGTCCAAGTAAGTAAGATAAATAAGTGTTGTCCGAGGCCAGATCTGAACTCAGTCTTTCTGACTCCAGGTTACACACTATGGCGCCATCTAGTCGTTTTAGGACTATTATTCTAGGAACCAGAAATACATATATGCACTATAGTAACTGGGTTATGGGAGATCTAAAAACTTAGTCTTGAATCAGGCCTTGAAATAAGAAAGGGAATAGGGAGATTAGGTGGGAGTCGTGAACAGTTTAGAGAAAGGAGAGAGCACTGCATATACGCTGAAGGAAAAGTCATTGAATGCTCTTGATTGTTTGGATCATATAAAGGGAAGAGAAAAAAGAAGCAAAGACATAATTAATTAATAAAAGTCTGCAAAGTTGATGATCTTGAATTTTAACTTGATTTAAAAGACTAGTGGGAGCCACAATCGGATATGGAGGAGAGTGACTGGATTCAAACAAGAAGTAAAATTCTTAGTATTATTTGCTATCATGGTAAGACTTCACTGGAATGTAATGACAGTAGGAAATGGGCATGGTGTATATTTATTGTGCTATTAAAACCTGAACAGGGACTAGGAATGTAGAGGAAGGAAAAGCGAAGACCTGGTTAGAGGGAATCCACCACTTCTCACCTGTATCAACAACTCTTTCTATGCATGGAATTTCTCTGTGAGACAGAGATGGTGCCAATTATAAAATCCCTCTTGAACTCATGAGAAAACATATCTCTGAACTTCCAGAGACCATCTCTAATTTATGACCCAACCTCACCCTACTTAGTTTCCAACCTATGCTCTTATCTCTTAAGAATTTCTCTCTATGTAACAGAGCTCCATGTTGAGGAAGTTCAGCAAGGATTCAAGAAAGAAATATGATATATAGAAAAATCAGAGAGGAAAATAAGTATTGCACTCAGGTTAACATACTGTCACTTGGGCCACATAAATTATGCACAGTTGTTCTCTTGGGCTGCCCCTGTGAGTTGTTATAAAGAGTTCATGAGATCATGGATTTAAGATTGGAAGGTACCTTAGGTCATCCACTTTACAGATGAAGAAACTACAGTCCAGAGAGTCAAGGGACTCTTTTTCCTAATATCACACAGCTAGCCAACGTCTGAGGCTGGAGCTGAATTGTCTTCTTGACTCCAGGTCCACCCATTGCTCTCTTTCTCTCTCTGTCTGTCTCTGTCTCTGTCTGTCTGTCTGTCTGTCTCTGTCTCTCTGTCTCTGTCTCTGTCTGTCTGTCTGTCTCCCTCTCTCTCTCTGTCTTCCTCCTCCTCCTCCACAGTGCTCCTCAAAGATATGCAAGTTCCCTTTTCATGATGACCTTCTAAGAATAGTGTAACTCTAGGACAGTTTAGGTACAACATTTTCTATAGGCAGAGAAAGGGCTCCAAGACTCCTTAGAAGGTGATACTTTGCCCCATGAGTCTACATACAAGTCGCAATTTAAGTGATAGAATAGAAAAATACAGGCATAACCTTAAAAAAGAAATGAGAAAGATAATTAAGGTATGCATAATCTACAAGTTGCTATTTACTGATTAACTGTTTACTGATAATTATACAAAGTGAAATGTTGTTCAAACCTGAAAAGTTATTTTCACTTTTAATATTATGTTAGGTTGCAATCAAGCGTTATGGCCATAAAGGACTCCCCAAACCTCCTTTTATAATTGATTACTCCAAGTCATAATTTTTTACCTTACATAAATGTTTGTCCTTGATCGGTTATCTCTTTCTGTTTGTTCCCATGACTCATTTAATATTGTAATCAATCACTTGGCATTCTGCATTTTTAATTGTACTGACTGCATGACAATAGAAAGTCATTGAGATGCTCCATCTACAGCTAAAAGGGACCTTAGAAGCCATCTACTGCAAGCCTCTGATTTTGTTAAGTCTAAAGGTCAAATAACTTGTCCAAGATCACATAGATAATAACACTTACAAGTGGGATTTGAACCCAAAACTTTTGTAGAACCTTCTAGATCTTCATTAAATCTATCTCTCAGTTATAAATCATGAACAATATCAGAGAAAGGTATAATATCTAAACTTACAAATTTAAAATAGGGACTTTTTCCTAATTTTTTTTAAAATTTAGCTTAACAAATTGCAAATTATCAATGCTTACACTTATATTATATGTGTGGCCTCCTTTTAATCCTTCTAACATTGCGATGACTGATGTGTCTGTTTTCTGGATAATACTCAGATTGTGTATCCGGAAAGCAGTGGGGTCATCTTCTCTGTACACCAAAGCTTGATATACTCGGATATTTCCATTAGCTTCAGAAGGAGGAAGGAAAGTTAGCTGGAATTTTGTGACTTCGTCGGGAATCTTCTGAAATGTCATGTTGTTTGGTGGATCTTTAGGTACTAAAAATAAAACAAATTGCTTTCTGTAGTCTTTAATTTTTTCCCTAGATCAACTTATATTGCAGTTTTAAAATTCAATGTTTTCACTTGATCTTTGTATACATGCATATAATATATACACTTAAATACATGTACATACACATACATATACATACACATACATATATATACATATATACATACATTGCTTTTTTTTTTTACCAGTTTCTATGAGTGCAGCTCTTGTCAGCACCTTCTCTTCATTACATAGTCAGAGATTTCACTAGGGCACTTAGAAGTTATATGTATGACTTGCCCAGGGTCTCACATCCAGTATGTATCATGGACTTTAACCATGTCTCCCTGACCTAGAAGCTGGCTTCTATCCACTCAACATGATTGTTTCTCATAGATTTGTGCCACTTTTACATCATGTTAAAACTTTATTATAAAAGATGTGGTAGCAGTGTATATTTATATGTTAATTTTTTAAAAAATTGGGTGGATTGAGTCCAAGAAGAAAATTTAATTCAAGGAACATTGGGCAATTTCTTACCTGATTCTAATGTGGTAACAACGACCTGAGTGCTTGCTTTGCCATCTATAGGAGCTGAACTGATGTTTCCAGTAAATGCAGTGATAACTACAGAATATCTTGTAAATACTTTTAAATCCGTAATCTCTATGGTTTTGTTTTCCTCATTTGCCTTGACAAAAGAAACATTATATTCATCGCTGTCAACCTATAAGGAAAATGGATAATGAAAAGAAACATCACATGAAATTAAAATAAGCAAACTGCAATCATATGGATCCTATGTGAATTATATTTTTTGTTATCTGTATTTCTGCATTGGATCACTCTGGGAAATTCTTCTAGCTAAAGATTTAGTTGAGGGTGATTATTTCAAAATGTGAAAATGAGGAAAAATAGCAATATACTCAATGTAATGGCTATTCTCTATTTGATTTGTACTTAGTATAAACATATCTATAGACAGAGATATAGATATACATCTGTAAGGTTATTTTAAGACATGATCAGGTAGCAATACAGTAGTTTCCCCAATGGGTCGGATTTGTATGAAATACAGCTGCTAAAGTGTTAGGTTAGTTCAAGCATCCTTTTCCTTTGACAGATGTGCCTCTCTAGCCCCGCTGAGAATTAACCTTAACTAAAGTTCTGATGTACTAAGCAGACATTCATTTCCGGAGATGACCATCAAGAGACAAAGTACGGTACTGTGTCTTGCTTCGGAATATGGCATTGAATCACAAGAAGGCTATAAATGCCAATGTTTTCCCCCACCTTCCCCAGTTTCAAAAGCAATTTATTTTATGCTTTATTTACTCTTCAAATCTTGTTCTGTTCTAACTGCCTTTGTTTCTCATGCTAAAATCTAAATTCACTGCAAGGAAAACCATAACAAAAGTCTTGTATTAGTAATTTCCTCTCCCAAGAGAAAAGTGATTAAAAAAGTGATTTCAAAAAGGCCTTTTGAGGTTGGATTAAAAAATAAACAGCTAGTCCTTGGCTAATGACAGGGCTTTGTAATTCCTGGTGAAGGAGAAAGGATATCTCCATAGGTATTAGAACTAGGTCTTATAATAGAGGGAACTCCCAGGTGAGGAAATGCCTTCTACCAATTCAGTTTGACACCTTCCCTGGAACTCATAATTGTAGAGAGCTGCCTAGATCATTGGGAAGTTAAGTGGCTTATCCAAGGTCACACGCTCAATATGTGTCAGAGATCATCTTTAAATGACTCCAGAGCAGGCACTTTAACTAGCTGCCCAAAGGGCTTTTAACTATAAAGCAACTCAAAGACTCTAAAGTTAACCATGTGCCAACCTTGAAAGAGTTTTTACAGTAAGAAGATAAATTTTATCTTGGAGTTTGCACATCATGAGGCAACCGTCTCCACCCCTTGCCACCCTTGTTACAGTCTTCTCTTGACATATAGGATGCTCTCCCTTGATCCAAAATGATTTAAGCTCATAGTTTTTTCTCTAGGCTTTTTCTCTAGGTTACCTTTTACCATCATCCTCCGGGATATCAATATCCATGTTAAATATTGCTTTTACAATCCTAGCTTCACATTTCCTCAGCCTCCTCAAAATCTATAATATTCATCCATCTCCATGTAGGAGTTCCTTGAAGCCAGGGCCTTAGGAGCATTTGGCACACAGTAAGGGCTTAATGAATGTGTGCATGTTGACTTCATTGGATTTCTACTTCATCAATCACTTTAAATTGATTGGGAGTTCAAAGTCTGGAAATTTGAAATGCCAGTCTTCGACCACAATTTCTTATCATTTCAGAATTCCCACACCCTCAATCAACCAGACTTTAAGCTTTACTTTGACCTCAAATGTAACTTTTTTTATTCATCCCTCCAAGCAGTACATCAGTCAACATGCATTCATTAAGTGCCTACTATGTGCAGAGCACGGTGCTAAGTGCTAGAGATACATAGGCAGAAAAAAAGCCTTTGCTCTCAGGACACTCACAATCTATTTGGGGCATACAAGCAATGATGTGCAAACAAGATATAGAGAGGACAGATTAGAGATGATCTCAGAGGGAAGGCACTCAGGGGATGGGTATTTAGCTGACTTCACTGAAGACAGAAGCCAGAAAGCACACACACACACACACACACACACACACACACACACGCTATACATACATATTATATATATATATACATACACACACATACACACGTACATACACACACTATACATACATACATATATACGTACATACACACACACAAACACACACATACATATACACATATATGGAGGGAGGGAGAAGAAGGAGGAGAAAGATATATATATCCATAATGTACATAGAGAGAGCTGAGGCTATGTAGTGAACAACAGGTTTAAAAATTAAAAGGGACACCAGAGAAATTTTTTAGAGGAAATCTATTTCTAAAAAATATTTAAGGAAAATCAGTGACATTTCAAAAAGAATAATTTGTTTAAATTAACAATTTTTAAAAAGGCTGGAATTCAAGAAAGACTGGAATGCATTGAAGCCTTAATTCTAAATCCCAAACTTGGTTGAATCATCAGAATGTGAACTGGGCATGTTTTCCTTTAACCATGTTCATGCATTTCCCCCTAATCTGAGGCTTATGGTTTGGGTGGGGGTACAGCATTGAGTGAAGGTTTCCTTTTTTACCATCTAATTCCTGAATATTGACTCCATCTGACTGACTGGCAGTGTTTCCCTGGCATGCATTCTGACTTTAGAGGTAAGCACTGATTTGTGCCTAACGCTTTCTTTAAGGCATGTTTTATTCTAAAGTTTCTAAAGAAAACAGAGCAATTCTGGGGTCTAGGAGGCATTCAGTTCCCCAGATTGTTCCCAGTAAAAAGAAAAAAAACTAAACAGGCTCTTGAATAAGAGGAGCTAGGTTCCAATTCTGCCTCTGAAGCTCATTACTTAGGTGTCCTCAGGTCAGTTACTTAATCTCCCTGATACTTTACAGAAAGAAAGGGTTGGACTGGATGACCTTTGAGGTCCGTTCCAACTCTAGATTTATGATCCCATGACGTTAACAGCTTTTGTGTTGAATAGTGAATTCTTTTTGCTATTTGCCCAGTCTGCCTTTTTTGATATTGCATCAGAAATTCCTTCATGCATAAGAAAATGGCCTTATTTCAAATGCATGTGACTTTTTCTTTATTAAACTCTGTCTGATCCTAGGAGATGCAAAATAGTTTCAACTGCAGTAGTGTTTTGCTTTCCCTTGTCTTTACACCAATGCATCATGCTTAGGTAGAGGAGATCCTGGGTTCTTCAAGAGTACTCTCATGAAAGACAAACTAGAGTTGTTCTTAATAAATATTCTGAACAATAAGACTTTGAGGATGAGCATGGTGACAGACGATAGCTGTAATATGTGGAACAGCCTGGTTAAGCTTTGGGGAGTGCTGGCTATGAGTTAAGTAAGCTATTCAACCAAAGCAGCTCAATGAATCATTCAACAAATGTCAGTTAGGTATCTAACAGAGAATATCCACAATTTATGTTAGCAGAGGATATAACTCCCATTAAGAACTCAGAGATCCTCCAAAAACTTAGCTGAACTACCATGGAAGCCTTCATGTTTCAGGCACTAATCTATTTCATTGGCCACCAAGATCGGAGAATTTATGACCCAGTGACCAACCTGCCTTTCCACACAATCTGCTTCTAGGCTATGCTTCAAAGATTTCCACCATCACTGAGATGGAAATATTTTCTTTTGATGGCATTTCCTTCATGGACATTGGTATATCTCCATACCATAGCAACGTATCGGTCTTTTCATTAATATTAATTAATGAGTTGAGTTCAAACACATTTACAGTAATAAAAGAACTGGGCACCAAGAGAAATGAAAGAAAACAAGACATTCATTTTTCATTAGAATGATAATTAGATATCTTATCCATTGAGATAATATGGTATTATCACCATGTTTTAATGTGAACAGAGCAACAGAATGAAATGAAGTTAATATATGAGATCATAGAGAGTAATGACTTTGGGAATATAAGCCTTATTTTAATTTATGCACATTTACTTACAAAATATAAATCTAATAACTGACCTTTATATACATTATCATCATCCTGTGAATAAATGAGGAAAGTCTTACCGACTTAATGTCTATAAGGTAGAAAGTTGGTCCAGTGAGAGTGGCAGGTTCATTCCAGCTGATATTAATACTATAAGGTGAGGTGGCTACTACATTTACATTTTCAGGAGGCCCATCTGGAGCTGTAAAAATGGAAACAGTCTTACTCTCTCATATTCTAAATGAACTTTTAACAAACAAAGATAAGAGAAACAAATAATACTGATTTTTTGAAGATATTGAAAAATCAGCTTTAATTCATCAAAATTGTTATACTGTATTCCATAATCTGTTTCTTTCATGAAAGTTGAGCTATATTAGATAAAAATATTAAAAATTTTGAAAATATACATTTTCATACAAAAATCATACCTGTTGCTAAATTCTTGTTTTTTTCAGAACTAATTCTGCCCCTCCCCTCCAAAATTGTGTGAAGATAGGAGATGAAATGTTTTATTTGCTGCTTAAGGTATGGTTAAGAATGTTTAGCAAAAATGTTTGCTAAAATTATTAATTTTATTTATTTATTTACTTTTACTTATTAATATGATTAAAAATAAATGTTTCATTCACAAAGTATATGTAGACTAAAACTTAATTTGAGAAAAGATGGTTGGAAAATACATGAAGAACAAAATTATAGTAGTGAACTATGTTTCATATTTACCAAGGATAAAGATAGAGATTAGACTTGTAGTTTGGTATAAGTCATGACTAGGTAAGGAAACTCCCTCTATCAATGCATGTTGGTAGCTTCTCTGAAATGTATAGTCTTATAGAGTTGACCATAGCACTGAGGGACAGCTAGATGGCACAGTGGCCCTAGAGTCAGAAAGACGTGAGTTCAAATCTAGCCTCAGATTCTTACTAGCTGTGTGACTCTGGGCAAATCACTTAACACTGTGTGCCTCAGTTTCTTCATCTGTAAAATGAGCTGGAGAAGGAAATGATAAACCACCCCAGTATCTCTACCAAGAAAACCCCAAAAGGGGTCACCAAGAGTTGGACATGAGTGAAAACCACTCAACAAAAACAACAGATTATAAAGCAGCTAAGTGACTTGCTCCAGGTTGCAAAGCCAGAAAAGATGAGAGGAGGTCTTCCTCTGTGCTCCACTTAATCTCTTTATATTTATTGCCTTCTGAATATATTGCTCCTACTTGGGAGTTGGGAAATGAATTGTTTATCAGTCCTTTGTGTAATCAAAGAATTGCTGAATACAGTTGAAACTAGCAATTTTAGTGCCCAAGGCAAGAAGCAAGAAATATTCCTGGAGCAAGTATTGCTGGGTACGAATGAATAGCGCATTAAAATCATATTTGTAACTCATGATGTGAAAATAATATAAAGTTAATTAAAAAGAATTTAGTTGAGTGGGATGGATAATTACTTATTATGCAAATTCCATGGTACTACAGGAGCACATGTATTAAATTTTTATACACTAGATGTGCTCTGGAGAAAAAGTCCCTATTACCCCACCTTTTGTTACAGCTCTGCTTATGGGCTCTCAGGGAAAAATGTAGGGTCAGTGTGAAGGAAGTTGGAAGGAGTCTTCCTAATTGAATTTTTATGGTGAAACTTTAAAGTGACCTTTATGCCTTTCCAGTTTTTTCCCATCTGTTTGCCTAGTGTTTTTGGTTTTGCACCAAACGTATGCTTTTATTGGTGAAGTCCTGAGAAGGAAGTTTCCTTTACCGATGAAGACTGGTACCTATTCTGTAAATTATGGCTTTCGAGAATTGTCTGGGACAATTGGTCTTTTTAAGTCCAGAGCCAATCCTTTGTTCACTGACCCACTGTCATCTTATTCTTCTTAGCTATTGTGGCTAGCAATAGAAACCTTTAGAAAAACACCAAAACTTGCTTCAGGAAACAGGAATTGAAGTAAAGGAGAAACTTTAAGAATGTGTTGTTCTTCATGGGAGAAGAGGGACCCAAGTTGGAAATGACAAGTGATGATACAGGAAAGGAGGGTTGGTAAGCAATGTTCTGGTATCCTTAGAAGAGAAGAAAGCAGATGATAGGAAAGTGGTGGGATTAGGCAGCTCCCTTAGCCTTACAATTTACTAGAATTTTTATCTCTTTCCTTCATTTTCACTATTCTCTCTCATTCACACTCCACCCCATGACTTGCTAGAGTTTGTAAAACAGCTCCCATATAGTAGGTGGATAAAAGTGACTTTTAGTGACTTGCCGTTAGGACAGCTCCTATATCAGACGTGGGGAAGGTGAAAGAAAAAAGATGATTTGATTCTACAATAGCTGGTAAAAATGTGTTCTGAACATCTCAGTGTATAACTAAATGTATTTTCCTCATAGAAACATTGTATGCATGTGTGTGTGCATGTGCACACATGTAGGGGGGTTTGGATGCGTGTGTGTGCATGTACAAACAAAAAATAAATAAATACACATATGGTAGCTAGGTGATGCAATAGATAGGGAGCTGCACTTGGGATCAGGAAGGCTCATCTTCATGAGTTCAAATCTAACCTTAGATATTTACTAACTATGATCTTGGGTAATTCACTTAACCCTGTTTGCCTCAGTTATCTGTAAGAATGAGCTGGAGAAAGAAACAGCAAACCACTATAGTATCTTTGTCAAGAAAATCCCAAAAAGTCAGACACAAATGAAACAACTGAACAATTATATACATATACACATATGTGTATACATGTACAACATATATGTGTATATGTATAGACATATATACATGTTTATATATGTGTATGTATATATAATTGTGTGTAATGGAAAGCACACATGGTTTGGGTTCAGTTATCAACAACAGTTGATGTCAGTTAATCAACCATCATTTACTAAGTGCCTACTATGTGTCATACATTGTGTTAACTGTTGAATGACAATAGACAAGTCATTGATACTCTCTGGACTCATTTCCCTCATTTGAAAAACTGGGATAATATTTGCATTCTCTAATTCAAAGGATTTTCATCAAGGAAAAACTCAAAGAAATCTACACAGAACATTTCAACAAAGTATTTTTCTCCATCAAGATAATGGGACCACTTCACGTGGACCCTAACATCACAGTCTCCAAAATATTTACACAGGAGTTAGAAGTGGCATGAAAAAGAAGAAAACTTGGAAAAACAGTCAGATTGGATCAAGTATTTATAGAGGATAGCTGTCCTGATACAATCACAAAGGCGCTGAGAGACTGAAAATAAGGTATCCGAAGGAGAAGAGAATAAAAGTGTGGAATAAAAGTGGTGTTCTATAACTCCCTTCAGAAAAAAAACAAAACCAATTGAACATCAATAATTACCAAATATTTGGCTGTCTCCCATGTATACAAAATCTTAACCCGGGTCTTATGTTCTCTGCAATAAAATCCCACTTAATCCGAGCCTATAATATCCTTGAAGTACAATATTGAATTGATACTCAAATACTTAAGTCAGTCTATAATCTCATCAATTCAGAATTTGCCTCCAACAGTAAGGTTGACTGAAAGAATATAAGATCTAACTGTTATTGTGGTTTGTTGATTAAAAACACCTGATATAAGGGAATGGTTAAACAATTATTGTACATTAATGTAATAGACTAATATTATATGAACTGGACAGTTTCAGAGGCAACTGAAAGACCTGAATGACTATAGCATGAAGTAAGTAGAAGTAGGAGAACAATTTATAGAATGATGGCAACACTGTAAGGGAAAACAATTTTACAAAACTTTAGAATTTTGGTCAATGGATATGCTGTCATTCCAGAGGACCAAAGAAAAAACACAGTACTTCCTGTTACACAGGTAATTGACAAGGTACAGAATAAGACACATTTTTGGACATGATTAGTATGGGAATGCTTTCCTTTGCTATGAATATTTATTATAGGGTTTTGATTTTTATGTTGGGTAGCAGACGTGGAAGTAAAGAAAATCAATGTTTAAAAAAAGAAAATGTTTGCTAATTGAAAAAAATAATATTTTAAAGTATTTGATTCAATGCAAGAAAATGTTATCTTGGAGGCTTTCCCATTTATACATCAGGATCATTTGAGACTCCTTAGAGGAAGTAACAACAGAAACTACCCTGTTCAGTAACACCAGGCAAGGTATAAAACAGAGTAAATTTCTATGTACTGGGGTTAACACAGTGATAGAGGAGATCCAAGGCAGGTACAGGAGAGCTTCCATGTGGATAATATTGCTTTTAGATCACAGTGTTTTCATTGTATTAAGCTGTAAGGTTTTGCAGACACTCCTCGAAAATGTGTGTAATAACTCATGGGAATTCGGATAATCCATCCACACAAGAAAATAATGTCTATTGTCCAAATTTCATTATTCATTTTAATGGATGTCCTCTTGTGCTTGTACAACAGTACATATGTCTTGGACAGACAATAATGATGGGCAATGAGCTAGGTCCAGAATTTTAAAAAAGAAGAGGAAAGTGGAATCAATTACTTTGGAGAAATTGCAAAGATCGTTTCCTGATCCCAAGGTTCCAATGAAGGAAAAAGCACAACTTTGTTTTTAAACTAACATTTAGCATTCAAGCTAACATTTAACATTTAATATTGCTACATGGTGGCAAGACATGGAATATCACTTCTCAAGAACTAAAGGCTAGTATGAGTCAGAAGGCAATGGGAAAGAATATGGTGGGTGTAAGAAAGTTGTAACAGATAAAGAATGAGGAATTCCAAAGAACATGAGTAAAGGAGGTCATTAAAAAACTGTAAGAGAGGAAAAGAAGACGGGTCAGTCACATGCCAAGAAAAAAGCAAGTGCTCCATTGCTACAGCTACAAAAACAAGAGAAATAGATGAAGACTTCTAGGACATTAAATGGATACTCTGTAATGAACTTTTTGAGAGAACATGGATAAGAGTTACATGGGATAGTCAAGTATGGATGGGTTATAATCTTCCCTAAAATGATCATAGACTGATTTGAATTTTTGAGTACCAGTTCAATGTTGTACTTCAAGGACATTATAGGCTTGGGATTTTATTGACTGAGATGAGAATCTGTTATTTTTATGAAAAAGATCCTATTGTAAAAGATGCTTGGGGTTTCCAACCACTGATTTACAAATAAACTTTTGGTTTGTAAATTTATATCATTTGCTTGTAAATTTAGGAGTGCTTGTAGTCTGTGTTTATATCTATGTCAGTATCTATATTTCATCTATTTGAAAGAAATAAAAAATTTTGGTGAAATATTATCTCATAGAAAATAGTCTGAAAAATGTTTAAATCATCTAAAACTTCTGAGTTAGAAAATAAAATTAATAGTTATTTATTTCACCTGATTTCCTGGCAATCAAAACAATAATTTATTCATCTAGAGAAACAAAATTATTAAATTTTTTTCAGGCATATATCTTTTGGAATGCATCAAACATGTCTCTATATGTACATACAATAGGATCATCATTTCTTTTTCCTTCATCACAGTGTACATTAAAAGATTATTAGCTAATTAATTAAGAATAGTAGGGAGTTGAAGTCATGGATTGCTATTAAACCAAAAAAGAAAGTTGAATCGTGATAAGATGATGGAAAATTGAAAATATGCCAGTTTGACTGCTTTGGAACCAATAAACATCTTTGAAAGACTTTGTTTGTCTCTGTAGAAACTGTCACATATTGATTTAGCATTGTTTGTGAAATGAGTCTAGTCGGTAATGGACCAAGATATCACTATACCCTTTCTCTTATAAATCACAGCAATTTACTCAGTAGGAATGACCTACCCTTATTCTCTCATTCCCCTATAATCCAATCACTTCCTCTCATAAGCACTTTTCTCCTGGTTTTCACAATAATGCATTTTCTGTAACTAATAACCATCATTTCCTGATTATCATGCTTCTATCCTTGCACAGGAATGTGGATCTTATGTGGGTCAGGGTCAGCTTTCCCATCCATCTGTGTCCTGATGCTAAGGCAGCAGTTAAGTGTGTCAGCTGAAAGGTGAGTCTGGATTGCCCATCATTTAACAAAGTTCTTACACAAAGTTCAAATACCCCGAGTCTATATCACTTTGACTGAGAATTACCAGTTCATGAAGACTGCAGAATGATGGCACTTTGGGATTCAGTAGATTCTAAGTCTTATGGTCATTTTTCCTCCTGTGAATTTCTAGAATCTTAATTTAGTGTTGGAAAAATAAGGCATCATATATACTACATATATAAATATATATATATATGCATACATAGTACTAGTAGCAAATGATGAGAATGAGAAAACACAACAGTTGTAGTAATGGTAGTGGTACAAGTAGTAATACTGGTGAGAATGACCACAAAAATAGGAACAGAATAGAGACTTGCCCTGGGGCTCTTTCTATATGAACTCTATGAAAAAGATGAAAAGAGAAAATAATAACAAAATTAATTCACATATGTATGGTGCTCTGCAATTTATGAAATGCTTTCATCAACATTATCTCACTTAATCCAGTGAGGTAAATAGGCAGTGGTATGCTAGTAAATATTTAACAACCAGCTCTGGGCGAGGGAAGGAGGGAATATATATGCATGACATACTTGTAAGTTAAACCTGTATTACTAACCTTTTCTCCATAACTTTCTTAAGTCTAGAGACAATCAACCAAAACAATAAATCAAGCCCTGATTTGCAGCTGGATTTCTGAGGTATAAATGTTCATAATAGTGAAAATTTAACAATTGACTCTTGAGGGTCAGTTTAAGCTGGCTCCAGCATACTCCTGATTTATGGCAATTATATTATCATCTCCACCCCCTTAATAAAACAAACACCCTAGTTTTGAAGTGGTAAAATAACTTGCTTTAAGTTGCTGTTGTTCAGTCATTTCAGCCATGTCTGACTTTTTTGACTTCATTTTGGGATAGAGATACTGGAGTGGTTTGCCATTTCCTTCTTTAGCTCCTTTTACAGATGAGGAAACTGAGACAAACTGGATTAAGTGACTTACCTAGGGACGCACAGCTAGTAAGCCTCTGAGGCCAGTTTTGAGCTCAGAAAGATGAGCCTTCCTCACTCCAGGCCCAGTATTCTATCTACTGCACCACCTAGCTCCCTATGTTCAAGGCTACTGAGGTAATAAATGAAAGATCCAGGACCCAGGACTTGCACTCAATCTTCTTGGACCACAACATCTTTGACACAGACTCTTGTCACTGGAGACTTGGGAAAGGTTCAGTATCTTGCCATGATTAAAGACAATGTAAGTATTAAAAATACTTATATAATAATATAAATATAATATATTTTACATACATAATAAAAAATATGACTTGAAAGCAACTCAAAGGACAAGCCAAGCTCAGGTATCACCTTTTACAAGAAGTCTTTTATAATCTTTCCAACTATCAGGATCTCCTCCTCTGAGACTTGTTTACTTTCCATATATTTTGCATTTACTTGTCTATTTATATGTGCCTTTCCTCTAGTTGAATGCAAGATCCTTCGAAGGCAGTGACTGCTGTGTGGTTGTTTTGTATCTGGCAGTCAGTCAAGAAGATTTATTAAGCTCTCAGCATATGCCAACCAGTGTGCTAAGCTTTGGAAATACAAAAAACTACCATTACAGAAAATAACAAAATCACTTAATAAAATTCTTGTTGCATTGATTTATAGAAAGATTTGAATTTTATATAGCTGTATGAATTAAAGTTCACTTATGAGTGCTTCTAACAAATAATGACCTCTAGGGGGTTCATAAATAGCTTACTTTTTGGATTCATTAAAACTAAGTGCAAGAACCACTTGGATTAGAGATTATAGAACCCATCGAAATATAGGATCCCTCTGCACTTCATCTCCTCCACAGTCGTAGAATCTCAGGGGATTCTGTCTCATTTTTATAAAGTAAAACTACTGAGAGTTATTCTGAGCTTAGATGACTCATTGGGACACAGGACATATAAATGGACAGAATGGTTTAGGAGAGTGTAATGTCTCTTAACTGTTCCTGGTAGTTCTGATGCCCTTAGGAAGGTCAGTAATTTGATTTACCCTAACAATATCAGCTAATGATTTTATCCTCAATAGACTTGAATTGGTACAGTGGAAAGTGAGATGAATTTGTATTCAGATCTGGGTTCAAATCTTGACTCTATCCCTTGCTGCCTGTGTGACCTTCCTTGGCCTCAGTTTTCTCATCTGTAAAATGAAGGAAATGGACTTGGTGACCCCAAGGTCCCTTTTAGCATTAAATCTATGATCCTGTGATCTCATGACCTCTAAGGTCCCATTAAGCTTTAAATCTAGAAACCTATGAAAACCATGGTGATCAGGTGTCCTTCTCTTTGTACATTGATTCCAACGCTAAAATAGGGGTTACATTTTTGTAATGCAATGACTTCATGTTTCCTATCATTGTTAGAATTCTAATTAAATGTGTTAATGTCTGATTTCTCGGCAGTAACGCCACAGAATGGAAATGGAATAAGCCCAACTATGTGTTGGCTAAGATTATTTAATGAGTGTTAAGAATAAGCCACAGTTTTCCATTAGCATCAAATGGTTTTAATGATTGCCTTTTTTTGAGGTTAATCTGAAGCTATCTCATCTACTAAAGCAAAAAAATTTTTCACTTTTAATACTGCCTACTATCAAAAGAGTACTTTCCTGAATCATATAGAACAGACAACCAATTATTACTCCCTTACTTCACCCAGAATTCAAATAATATTTTGTGGCTAGCATAGCATAAAGACTGATAAATGTATCAGTTAAGGCTTTAGATCTCAAATAACAGACAAAAATGGCATAATCGTCAATTTTGCAGATAGCACAAAGCTGGAGGGGACAGCTACTATCCTAAATGATATAATCAAAATGCAAAAATCTCAACATACTAGAATGATGGGCTGAATTCAACAAGATAAAAAACGCAAAATCGTGCAATTAGGTCCAAATAATAATAATCGCTAGACAAATAAAAAAGAAAGCAGACATGGCTATATAATAATTAATATGAAAAGGACGCGGAGCTTTTGATAGTCTGAAAGCTCAAAATGAGTCAGTAGTTTGATGTGACGCTGTGAAAAAAATAAAAAGGTACAATGATTACGTATAATATCTAGAAAACAGGAGGTGACAGTGTTCCTACACCCTACTCTAGCCAGTCTATAGCTGGAATATTATGTTGAGCTCTAGTTGCTACATTTCAAGACACATGTACAAACTAGACCATCCCCAGAGGAGGGTAACCATTACGACAAGATGGGCTAGATAACACAAATGGCATCATTTGAAGATTGGTTGATGAAGGATGTTTTTAATCTCAATACACAAAAGCATAGAACGATGCCATCACTATCAACTTCAAACATTTCAAGGACCATCGTATGGAAGAAGGATGGCTTATTCTGCTTGGGTTCAGGGGACTGAATTAAGAGCAATAAGTGAAATTTACTGTGAGTTAGCTTTTGGTTAATAATTTTCATTGTCCAAAAGGAGAACAAGACATTTCTGTAGGTAGTGAGTTCCTTTACCAATAGAATTTTTCAAATGGAGGTTAAGTGACCTTCAGTGAGGGATACTGATGACAAGAGTCATGCTTCAGGAAAAAGCTAAAAGAAGATCTCTAATCCCTGGTGATTAGATTAGATGCCTTTTAAAGGAAGTCTTTCCTTCCTGCCTTTTTTTCCCTCTTTCATTCCTCCTTTCTCTTCCTTCTTCTTCTTTCCCTCTCTCCATCCATTTCTTTTTCTTCTTTCTTTCCTTCCTTATTCTATTTCTACTTCTTTTCTTTCTGCTTTTCTCCTTACTTTTCTCCTCTCCCCTCTTCCTTCTACTCTTTCCCTCCTCTGCCCTTCCTCTTCCTCCTCCTAAAATTTTATTGATGTAACAGATTCCTGGTAAGGTAACCTCCCTCTACCAATACAGCCCAGCATCTGCTCTGCACTTTATAGTGTTAGAGAGTTGCCTGAGACCATTTTGTAGTTAAGTGACTTGCCTAGGTCATGTCACCAATATATTTCAGAAGCAGGCCGAAACCATATTTTCTTGACTTTGACTCCAGGGTCATTATACTACCTTCATTTTTACTTGTTTCATCTTTCTTATTGTTACACCTGAAAAAATGGAGTTTGCTTTTCGGTTAAAATACTGAAGGTATAAAAACTCCAGTTAGAAAAGATACCGGAAGAGCTTGTAATATAGGTGCTTCTGGGAAGGGATAACTGAGAAATAATAGAAATTTTAGAATTAACGATTGGTGACATCCTACAAGATGGTTCAATTTCTCCCTTCATTCCAAGTTTAGATTGGGACAGCATTCTTGGAGGATATTGCTTCCATCAAAAGTAAGTCTAAATCATCTAGAATACTATTAAACCCCTTGGTGCTGGAAGAAACTAAGTTAATAGAGTGATACCTTTAAGGGTTGTCTATTTAGTAGATCTGGAAAGATCCTGGGTGGATCTAATACTCTTACAAAAATGGCTGCCCTGGAGAGGTTAGGAGTTTGGAACCATTTGTACATAGTGTAACTGGGGTTTGGTCAAGGTATGTTTAAAGTCCTCTTTCTGCTCCTTAATGACCTTAGGTGCACTGGAGGGATCTGGCCCTTGGAGATAGTATGGTAATAACATTACTGTTTTTATTATTATTTTTAGAGTAAGAACAGCTGATAACTCAGTAAGTCTTTAAAAAAGAATGACTGTCCCTGGTTCTTTTCCTTCAAACCTCCAGGTGGCATCATATAACTCTAATGCTTAGGGTATAAGACAACAACAGTCCCCCTTGTTCCCTAACTTATCATACATCCATGAACAAATGGCAGCCAAAGTCCCAGGCTGGTCTGAACCTTGGGTTTGGAAATATCTCTTCTGTGTTTATTCTGTCCTGATTTTGGTGGAGTGAGTATCAAACCCAATGTAGATGTGTACAGGCTTCTATGCCACCTTGTGAGATGAGGTGTTTGGCAATACTGAGTCCTTTGGTACGAGTCAGCTGTTAACAAGGGAGTTTCTTCATCAGAGCAAATGGTCCGTTGAAAGAGGAAGAGTCCAAGCCCTTGCCTGAACTGGCAGAAGACATGAACCAGGAGTCATCTGGAAAGTCCAAAGCCAAGGTTAAATGACAATGTCAATATCAATATCAATGTAGATATTTAACAAATTCTTGTTCATTGATTAACATTTGACTACACTTTACATAGTCCTACAATCTGGTTCATATTCCAAAATTCATGTTTCAACTTCCCTGCAGATTGGAGCAGTAAGTATGAGAAATTTTGCTGACTGCTTAAATTTCGTTAATACAATTACAAGAAATGTCTCTAAGTCCTGTCCGTGCATTCTATTAGTTTTTTTCTATCTTTTAGCATTTCTTTTATGTGTAAAAAAATACCTGTCATACACCTTATTTGTACTGGTCACTGAGTACCTTCTTCTTCCCCTCTTTTAGTGAGAGTTAAACATGAGCCAAACCAAAAGCTATTAGAAAATCTTTCCTAGGAGTGCTGAGAGAGCTTTGCAAAGAGCCAACGAGTGTGAGAAAAGGAGTGGGAGTTTTCTTCTAGGTGATCATGCACCCCCCCAGAACTGTGCCTGGCCTGAACTGTATGGTGGGCTCCAGAGCAGAGAGGACTTGCAGGGTTGGCAGGAGACAGGAGAGTGCTATTGCCTGTTGGGTCCTACACTGGTTATTAGTCTTAAAGTAGGATAAAGAGACAAAAAACATACTTTGTACATTTCTCAATATTAATATTTTTCTGTAGCTGAGAAAGGTTAAAATCTGCATCATAAATAATTTCAAAGAACACAGATAAAAGGACAGAGGATGAAATCTGTGTGTGGAAGGGTTTTGTCTTGGTGATGTTGAGGCAGTGGTAAAAGAGATTATGGGGTAATTACGTGTAGAAGGGCTTCAGATATTTCTTAACACTAATTTAGGGGAGCTGGGTTCAATCCTGGATCCAACATGGATTAGCTATGTTTCACTATGGAAGTCATTTAACTTCTCATTGTCTCAGACCTGATGGCTTCCAAGATCCCTTTCAGCTCTCAATCTACCAAGCTATCATCCTATTTTCTGAGACAAAGGAAAGAACCCTCCCAGAGGAATCAAAGTGAACTTGACTGAAGTATGAGAAATGAAATATGAGACTGGAAGGTTAGAGGGTCCACCTGACCCTAAGGAAATGTAATGCAACTGAGTTACAAATTGCCAGTGTTTCTTCCCCAAACTGAAAGCATGTTAGTTAACACCTTGCTCTGACCTACTGACCCTGCTTATAATGCGTTTGAACTAAAGGACATTCTAGTATAAGCTTCTTAATATTTCATAGAGGAAGAATTTTTGATCAACATAGGCAGGCAAAAAGGTATTCAGGATCTGATTTTACCCATATCTTTAAAAATGTGATTAATGATCTGTCATTTAGCAAATAGCTGAGTGGTTTCTAATAATGATTAACTTTCTACACAAATTAATAATTATAAGCTCATATTTATGTAGCTCTTGAAGGTTAGCAAAGGATTTTTTATTCTGTAACTCATCTGATGCCCCTGTGAAATAATTATCATTATCATCGTTGTTATTTCTATTTTACAGATGAGAAAAATGAGGCTCTGACTTGTTGAGCCACACTGCTGCAAAGTGTCCAAGGTAGATTTCGAACTCAGACCACCCTGAGGCCAAGTCCAATGCTCTATCAACTCTCTTACCCAGTTTTTATAGATGTGAATTGTTTTGTTGTGTTTTCTTCTCTTTCTGTAACTTGATTATAATTGAATAGTGACCAAAATTAAGAAATTATTCCTCCTTTTTGCTCAGTCCCCAGGTCATCTGGGAATTTTGATGCTACATAATTATGCAAATTAATATCTCATATTTTTCATCTCACTTTATTTGTTCATGCCAATTTCTGTCAGGCTACTAAGATAAAATTAAGAAATATTTATTATTTATGCCTTCCAATGTTCTCAATAATTCTTGAGTTATCATCCACAAATTACATTCTACACTTTATCCTGGGTTTTTCAGATCATTAACTTAAAAGATGACAACATAATTAGCAAAATAGATAGGCTCATGGGAAATTTTAAGAGCTAGGAATGCAGACATTGAATAAGGAAGGACTCAGAAGTCTTACTCTGGCACCCACCTTTCAATTATTTGTACAGTACAAGATTTGGGGAAAAAATTAAATTAAAATGGACATTTTTCCACAATGCAATTTTTTAAATGACAAAGGAAAATATGACAATGTGAAAAGATAAGGAGAATATTTGCCAACTGTCTCCCTTCACAAGGACTGTGATCAGTCTTAGAAATGAAGAGTATGTATGGGAACCCAGTTATGAGACCTCCCAGCTCCACCAATATGGAAGTCATTTAACAGTTTTCAACTAAGTTAATCATGGTACAGCAGGGTTCCCAGAGTAAACTATTTCCATGTCCAGGGAGGAGTAAGTAGACTCTTCAGGAAATCTGGCATCACATAATAGACTTCTCTGATTCTGAGAGTGTCTGTCCCTATCTCATTACGTACTTGTGGATCTAGTGCTTTCATTGTTATTATCTTCAAAAAAGGACAAATTTTACCTGCATTACTTATAGATCTCATACTATATTTACAACATATAACACAACTCTTTTTTCACTCAAAATAAGAGTATCAACTAATAAGCAATCATAACTTCATCAAGAATTTCATATTTCTCCCAAATAAAATAATTTCTTAGAAGAATTCTCCTTCTTTTGAGATTTTTCTCCATTTTTAGATCATAAAGTCACATTCCTTAGAAACTTCTTTGATGAGGAATGTTTTGTTGAAATTTTTTTTTAACCCAACAGATGTTTGGGTAGTTAAAATTCCTCATGAGTATGGCATCCTGTGGTTTTCACAACCTAAGTGCTGCCCCAGGAGTTTTGCTTTCTCCAGTCCTGGTGGTCCATAGGAGACACGTATTAGATTTGTTCTTTCTTTCCATACTCATTTTTAAACCCTTGCTCTTTTGGGAGCTGTGTAGATCCTCAGCATTACAATAACTATTTCACGTGCTAGACAGATTGCTCAAATCCTACTTTGTTATACCAACTACCATAAGAAATTGCTTTTATATATGGTGGCAAGCCATTAAAATAGGCCTAAAATTCAAATTGCATAAAAATCTGCTAGCCTTTGTTATCTGTGATAGGGAATTTCTATCATGTTGTTCTTGGAGAGGTCTTGGGGGTAGGGCATGGAAGATAAATGATATCTATGTAGACTTTGTGTCTATATATCACAAAAAGAAAAAAAGATAATTACCTAGATAACAGGAAAATAATTCCATCTTTAGCCCATTTGTCTGCATTGTGGGTGGAGGAAATAGCTTTTACCTCAACTAAGTAATGTTTCCATTTTCTATTCCATTTTGAAACTCTAGAAGCAGATCAAGTGGGAAAGTATGGGGACCTGTGCACTGAACAGAGAGTCAGATGACATACCTTTGGTTGTAGTTTTCTCACTTATTGACTGCATGACCTTGAGAAAATCACTTAACATCTCCAAGTCTCAGTTTCCTCCTCTCTAAAATGTGTCTCATAGCAATAATACTATCTACCTTATAGTAGTATTGTGAAGGTCAAGGAGACAGGGTATGTAAGGAATTACAAATGCTATTATTTTTATAGACATTTAGTATCTAAATTTGTGCAGTGGATCTTCAAATATTGTTTTCCTCCTGGATGTACTGATTTTAACACACAAATTCTTTTTTAAAAATTATTTATGCTATTTCAGAATTTTGTACTGTAGTGGCTATACCATTAAAAGTGAGGAGCCATGTGGCTTAGTTATGCAAAAATTAGCTTTTTCATCTACTCAATTTTCCAAGCAGGATGTTAGTTTCTAGGCTACATAGATACAAATCATTCCAAATTCTGTATTTCTGCTGTTATCAGAAAGGTTCATGTGTTGCACACATGGATTGGCCATAACCTTGACCTTGCCATCACCTCAAAGTATTCAGTTTCCTTTTTCAAAAACTCCAAAATTCTTGTATCTGATCATCATTTTTGCTCATTGCACATCTCTCTATTCCTTACTATTCCCAAACCTTAAATTCTTCCCATGACCTCCAATTCTCCTACTCCTCAGTGCTTCACACAGTACAATCTCCTCCCTTCTCAATCCTGACCACTTCGTGAATTAGGGCAACTTTACACTTTCCTCTACCCTCTAATGCCTTGCTCCCTTGTTCTATTGCCCCTCTAAATGAATCAATTATGCTTCCTATGCTGATGACTCCTAGATCATATATCCAACTCTAGCCTGACTCCTGGGCTT
The DNA here is from genome assembly GCA_023548195.1 of Bettongia penicillata ogilbyi. Classification (NCBI taxonomy): domain Eukaryota; kingdom Metazoa; phylum Chordata; class Mammalia; order Diprotodontia; family Potoroidae; genus Bettongia; species Bettongia penicillata. Next base: position 3,967,204 of record JAJHZJ010000448.1, read on the forward strand.
CAGGTTCCACTTCAACAACTGCCTACATTATACACAGTAAGAGTCACAGGGTGCGAGGACTGTTTCTGATAGACTTAGCCTTTCACACCAATGCAACATTCCCAAAGGACTCATGATGCAAAATGCCATCCATATCCAGAGAAAGAACTATGGAGTCAGAACACAAAATGAAGCCAACTATTTTCTCTTTTGTTATGTTTGGATTTGTTTAAGTTGTTTCATGCTTTCTCCCATTCATTTTAATTCTTCTATGCAGCACGACATGTGAAAATGTGTTTAATAAGAATGTATGTGTAGAGTCCATATAAGATTGCATGCAATTTTAGGGAGGGATGGGGGAAAATTTAAAGCTTATTGAAGTGATTGTTGAAAATTGAAAACAAACAAATAAATTTGGGGAAAAAAAGAAAAAATAAAGAAAAAACAACTGTCTAAACATTATGAACTGGTTATCCCATAGGTATTTTTAACATGGTATTTCTAAAATAGAATGTATTATTCTTTTTTCCCCCCTAAAAACATACCTTTTACAAACTTCCCTATGTTATTAAGGGCGCTTCTACCATCATTCTAATCAACCAGGCTTGCAATCTATGTGGCATTCTCATTATTCACTCTCTTTGCCTTTCCCTGCCCCCACCTTTAGTTGCCTCTGGTATGATCTCTATCTCTTCAATCAAACAGCTACAACCTTAGTGAAGGTCCTCATCAACTTTTATTTATACTATTGCAATAGCCTTTGAATTGGTCCCCATACCTTTAATCTTTCTCTGCTCTTATCTGTCATCCACATGGTCATTAAAATGATTTTCTTAAAGCAAAGGTCTGACCATGTCACTTTCCTTCTCAACAAACTTACAGTGACTCCCTATCATCTTAAGAACAAAATAGAAATACTGCTTTATTATAAAAAACTCTTCACAAGCTGACTTCTTCCTATTTTTCCAGTTCTCTCTCTCTCTGTCTGTCTCTCTCTCTCTCCCTCCCTTTCTCTCTCTCTTTCTCTCTCCCTTCAAGATATTCAATGATCCATACTACTTGGCTTCCTGACATGATACTCAATCTCGCTTCCTGACATGATACTCAATGTCTCATCTCCATGACTTTGCACTGGCCTTCCTCCATACCTGAAATGCTCTCCCTTCTCAGTCCTCACTGTTATAATCCCTGCTTTCTTTCAAGATAGCTCAAACACCATTTTCTGCAACAGGCTTTTCCTGGTTCCTCTCCTGCCCCGACCCCCAGCTTCTATGGATTTTCCTTTAATAGAGAGGGTAAGTGACTTATAGAGAGTAATACAGCATACATATATATCTCAAGTAGAATTTGAATCTAGGTCTTCCTAACATCCTCTCCAGCATTCTATCTGCTACATCAGTCATGTCAAACTCAAATAAAATCAGATCCCTGCTATCACATATTGACTTAGAACACCAAAACCTAACATTGTCTTAACATGATATATTTTATTTTTATTAGACGTTTCCCATTACATTTTAATCTAGTTCTGACTAGATTTTGCAGTTTTGTAAGCCAAGAGTTTGGCACCTCTTTACTACAATAATGATGCTTTCCCTTCAGTTCACACTAAGTACTATGTACATACATACTATATAAATATATATAGTATATACATAGTGTGAACTGTGATGAACAGGGGTTGGCAATGGAGACAGAAATTTTTTCTGAAAATAAGAGTTGGTTATGTGGACTGAATTATAAGGGTTTCTTCTTTAAGCATGTGCAGATATTTCCTGCCTTGTTTTAGTTCAAGAAGAACAAGGATGACTCATTGATGTGTTATGATCAAAAGTCTTCGATTAAGCTGCAGAACTGGAAGAACCCATGACTCAGGTTACTGAGCAAGAACTGTGAGGACGTACAAAAGTGATGGTCCACCCATACTTGTGGTTGATTTTTCTTTGTGGTTTGAAGAAGCAGGACTACTTAGAATTTAAGTGTCCTTGAAAAGAACATCAGCAGAAACCTTAATGTCTATGTTTTAAATGGAGGATGTGCACAACGTGTACACAGCTGTCTAAAATAAAGACCAGCATTAAAATACTATAGCATTGCCCAAGCCTTTACTTACGACCAGGGAGAGTTTTTGCGGAAATCCAATTTGAAGTATTGCCATAGCCGGCATTGGTACTAGCAGCTACCTGGAATCGATACCATCGGAATTTCTTCAGTCCATGTATGGTCTCCTCAAGATGATCAGGTTCATATAGGTAGTGATTTTGGTTGTGTTCGATGCACTCCTCAGGATCCCATTCACTGCACTGTGGAGACCTTAGCTGGATAGTAATCTTGTAGTTTTGAAAGTAGCCGAGGATAGCATCTGGTGTTACCCATGTCAAAGTTACGCTAGTTGCTTGAACATCAGATAAAGTAACATTTCTGGGAGCACTGGGAACTAAGAAATCAAAGAGGGGAAAAAAGTTATGCAGTCATTTGAATTTTTTTAAGTAACATGACAAAATCAAATTTTAAAAAATTCAAAAGGTTATATCTTAAAATGAAGGGACATGCTCAGAAGACTGAGATTAAGAGGCTGTTTCTTAGGTTTGTCAATTGGTACTTCAATGGTTCTATAATCAACGTAGCTATTCATTTCAGCGAAGCAAATCACAATCCATCCATATCTTTTCCTTTGAGGGATAATACGTAATATCTGACTTCAAATGGACTGAGTACTCCTTATTTTTCATTTCCCTTAAAATGTAAAGGTTCTTAGGCAAAAGAAACAAAAGAAGGAGCACCAAAACCCAAAGAAAGTTAGCTACTAAGGCTAAAAGTAATTCTTCATTTATATTGAATCAGGGATGACTCAGCCTTGGGATGGCAGAATTCATCACATCTTCTTCCATCATTAAGAGTTATCATTGTTCTAAATTATTAATAGATGCAAGTTTAAAATAGAGAGTTTTCAGGTGACCCTTCAGGTGTTAGCAGGCAAAGGAGTAGAAAATTAAAAAACTGTGAATTGAACTATTACTTTAAACACTTGAAAATGATCTGTTTGTTGATAAAAAGCTGCAAAGTCTCAAAAGCAAATGTATCTCACCAAGTAGCACATGAAGATAACACAAACATTTCATTTTCTGAAAACGATCTTATATATCCTTATATTTCAATATAGTGACAGATATAGACACATTTCATCAAACATTTGTAGGAAACATATTCCTGCTTAAGTATAGTAAATGTGACTTCAAATAAGAAAAAGCTATAAGATAAATCTAAGATAAATTTTTATAGCTAGGCTCATGTAGATGTGCAAGTAAATCATTATTGTTAGGGATGTAAGAAAATTTTACATCTAGTCTAATCCCTCAAGTATGTGATTTAGTTCTTTAACAAAAATTTTTATATAGAAAAAAGATATCTACTTCAAAACCAGGTACTGACCCCATACAACTTTTTGAAGTTGGTCAGTTAGACTCCCTTTGTCTTTAAAAGCAATCTTACTCTAATGTTTTGATTTTCCTTGACTTTTTATTTCTCCCTCTCTTTTTTCCTCTCTCTCCTCTCCCCCTGTCTCTACCCAAAATGCCTGTTACCCCTCTAAGAAATAGTAAGAAAGCAAGAGAAAAGGAGAATAGCTCTCAGTTCAACCTAGGTAATATATTTCAGCATATGCAATGTTTGTTACTCATAGTTTCCAACCTGTTAAAAGACAGGAAGGAGCACTTTTTAAAAACCTCTTCTTTGGGACCAAACTTGGTTACATTGTTGCAATCATGTACATTGTACCCCTGGGTCTGCTCACTTCACTCTGATCAGTTCATATAAGGCTTCCTGTGCCTTTCTGTATTCTTCATATCCATCACCTCTTATGGCACAGAAACATTCCACTGTATTCATGTACAATAATAATATTTCATTATGCTCATTCTATAATTTGTTTAATCATTCTCAATTTCAATGAGTCTACTTTTCCCCCAATTATTTGCTTGTACAAAAACTGCTCTTAGAAATTTTTTGTTGGGTCAGAAGACTTAATGCTGCTTTTGATTTCTGGGACAAAAGATATGGATACTTTGTAGACTCCCTATATATCTGAAATACTGTTCCCTGAATAGTCATACCCTCTGCACATATGTACCTTTGCCTCAGACTATGGGTTCATGGGAAAGAAGAAGTAAAGAAAATCAACCAATAGCTGAAATTACATATGCTAATTTAAACTGTGAAACATAAGGAACAGGAATGCAAAAACAAAACAATAAGTTTAGAAAGTATCTTTAACAAAAATGTCACCAAGATATCTTCTATCAAACTTACTACAGACTTATAATACACGTGTATCACAATATACATGTTATTAGCCAATGATGAGAGTTAAAATAACAGAGAACATTTGTAAAATAATAAACATAGAACATATTTAGTATAGTAATTATCTCAGTGTAACCCAGATCAATTTTGTACCTGTCAATGATTACTCCAGTTTCAGTCAGTATTTTCATATATTTATGGGGATATTTTCTTCAAAAGTTGGTCTTTCTGAACTTCGATTTTATTGTAATAGGGAACTGCTGCTCTAGAAATTCCTTCTAGTACTGCAAACCTTAGAAAGTAGTGGAATCTTAGAAAGTTGCCTGGGACACTGAGAGTTCACATGATTTGTCCAGGGTTCCATGGTGTTGTCTGCATCAGATGTGGAATATAGACTCAAGTCTTCTAAAGTCCAAAGTTCATTCTCTATCCACTATGTGGACAAGAAATGCTGTTTCTTAAATGTAGTGTTGCAAACCTTAAAGTTCTATATGAATGTTCGATATTATTCTTCTTCTCTTATTAAATAATAACAGTTATGGAGACAGAGAAATGATGAAGTCCATAAGCTTTTTGTTTGTTTGTTTTAATAGAACTTTTAGTACTAGTATGTTTTAATGGCTTACAATAAGCCAGAATTGAATGAGATCTTGCTTCATATAGATCCCTATCTCTGGTTTTACTTGAACTCCTGAATTTCTGGAAGGATTTTAAAACCATCAGACAATATAAAGACTTCAGAGCACAAGGATGAATGGCTATGTAGATCATAGGTGATTCTGCATGTAAGTACTCCCTCACAAATTCCTCTCTTCAAATAAATTCATTTTAAGATATCCCAGGATTTAGTCATTAGAAAAACTTGAAAATACATGATGACTATATCCATTCATCTATTAATCACTGCTAAATTCTGTAGGGATTACAAAGGTGGTTATAATGGTCATCATAATAATATTGCTATTAAACATAATGTTTTGAGAATTTTAACTTATTAAGTATTTCCCCTGCTAGACTCTCTTTCAGGGTAGGGGCTATCATGTTACAGTTTTATTTCCCTTCATCCACCTAACATAGAGCCTTGCACATATGGTCAATGCCCAACATTCACAGTTTAACTTTCACAACTTTCAGAATTCATCTTCATTTTCACATTGGCAGCTATGCACATTCCTGGCTATGCACAGTTGGAGGAAAAAAGTGAAAGACGATGTATACAAGTTGACGGAGTGATTGGTTTCCTACTAGGTTTCACTGGTCTTCTTCACTCCACCATTGTAAAGAGCTTCCCATGCGTTCAGTGTCAGAGGTGATATTGGGACCTCACTAGTCCTGGCATCTTAACAACAGCCACTACACACTTCCAACAACAGCTACTAAACAGCTTCCAACCCAGCCACCTCTCCCTTGGTTTTCAGAAGGCAGTCAAGTTATAGAGGTTTACAGCAGGATAGTATTGTCTGAAATCAATTTGTTATTGAGATATTAGCACAAAGGTCACAGAATTCTAAGAAATTACTAGTGAGAAAAAAGTGTTTTGCATATTACTAATTTTATTTTGCATCCTGCATTTTATAGATTATTTCATTGTTATGGTCTTAGGGAAAATGCATAGTATTAGAATTAATGTCTTGCTCTAAACAATTGTGTGCAGAAAAGTGTATTTTCAACAATCGCTAGTGAAATATTACAGTTTTTGTGGTTGTACTAACCTACCCCCTTATTTCCCATAGGTTCAATGTATCAGCATTCATGTTTTTTACTTTCCTTCCATTTTTTAGCAATGTTACTCCTGCAAAAGATCATATGAATAATCTGTGATTTCATCCATGTGGGAAATGTTCTCTTATCCAATGAAAAACCCAACCTGTTGATAACTGAGTATCACAGAATTAAAAAAAATCCAGAATTAGAAGAGACCTCAGCAGTCATGTAGTGCAGCTCATACTATGCACTTAACCCGCGATCATTCAGTGTTTTTTATACTGCCACCCAGAAGGAAGCCATTACCTGCTAAGGTAACTGGTATGACTTTTGGATAGCTCTGATCTGGACAGTAAATTGCAGAGAAGGGGCTAGTCTGCATTGAAAGAAAACAAATCCTCATGTGGAAGCTCCCTAAGTCACTGGTACCACCTTTATCTCCATCTCATTTTAAAAAATGTTTCTTCCACATGTGTCAAAATTTATCTCCTTGCAATTTTTCCTCACACCTCATTGTTTTGTCCTTTAGAGTCAAACAGATCAAGTTTAATCTTTCTTCCCGATGACAGCCCTTCAAATACTTGAAGAGTATTATTGTATTCCCCAAAGTATTTTCTTTTTCTGGCTGATTATTCCCAGTTTTTTTCAACTGTTCCTTATATACCATGTATCTTTACTAGAATGGATGGTCATCATCATTGTTTTAGTATAATCAAGTGCCTCTAATTGAACAATGTACTTAAAGAAGATCTTCCCCATCCATTAATGGACCTGGGAAGATTTTTAGGAAGTCGCACTCCTTTTATAAAGTTTCTAATAAGGGACTGGTTCTCAAGGGTTGTGATCTCCTCTGGCTCTAAAATATGTATAAATAGGAAAGACAGAGATCCTCTAGCTCTCCCCCCATACCCTTAATAATACATATAAAAAATGACTCTAAACAAATTCTAGAGCAGCAAAAGCCAAAAAATGACAGAGTGAAACAGATTCCCAGTCCAAGACAGTCTGGAAGGCTAACAGCAAAGGTCTATTGCCCAGGGCTCAGAGCAGAACACAGCCCAGCCTGGGCCATGTGGCATAGCATGGACAGGACTGGGGCAGGCTTCAGGTTGTGGAATCATGGGTAGGATTTCTCAACCCACAAGCATCAAAGACAGCTTCAAAGATCAGTAAGAAAGCTCTTTCTTCTGGGTGAGAGGGGAGTGTGGTCTGGCCCCAGTCCCAGTCCCAGGGCAGCAGCAGTCACTTTTGGAGCCCTGGTCCAAAGACCCTGGAGGAATCCAACAGCTGATCTGGATCTCAGCCCTGAGTGGAGATCCTGGGGTGAGGAGGAGCACTGTTGAGATGGAGCTGATGGTGGCTATAGAGAGGGAATCCTACTTTCAGTTCTGAGGGAGAAAAGAGTGCTTGTGGTTTTTCACAGACCAGAGTGCAAACAAGGAGAGGAGTAACTCCTCTCTTTTGATTGTGCCTTGGAGGAACTGAGAATTTATAGATCCCTAGAGTATACACTCCACTTGACAAAGGACTCAAAAAGCAAGTAACTGGCTAGAAAAATGACCCAAAAAGGGGAAAAATAAGACTATAGAAATCTACTTTCTTGGTGAAAAGGTATTTTCTTCCATCCTTCAGAATAAGGAAGAGCAAAGCATACCATCAGAGGAAGACATCAAAGTCAAGGCTTCTACATCACAAGCCTCCAAAATAAATGCAGTGATCTCAGATCACAGAGGAGCTCAAAAAGGATTTTTAAAATCAAATAAGAGAGGTGGAGGAAAAATTGAGAAGAGAAATGGGAGCAATTTAAGAAAATCATGAAAAGCAAATTAACTGCTTGCTAAAGGAGACCCCCAAAATGCTAAAGAAAAGAACACTGTAAAAAACAGACTGAACCAAATGAAAAAAGAGGTCCAAAAAGCCAATGAGGAGAAGAATGTTTTATAAAGCAGAGCTGGTCAAATGGAAAAGGAGGTTCAAAAGATCACTGAAGAAAATAATTCTTTAAAAATTAGGATGCAGCAGATGGAAGGTAATGACTTTATGAGAAACCAAGAAAGTATAAAACAAAACCAAAAGAATGAAAAGATAGAAGACAATGTGAAATATCTCTTTGGAAAAAACTGACCTGGAAAATAGATCCTGGAGAGATCATTTAAAAATTATTGGACTACCAGAAAACTATGATCAAAAAGAGTCACAATATCATCTTCCAAGAAATTATCAAGGAAAACTGCCCTGATGTTCTAGAACAAGAGGGTAAAACAGAAATGGAAAGAATTCACCAATCACCTCCTGTAAGATACCCCAAAAGGAAAACTCCTAGGAATATTGTAGCCAAAATTCAGAGTTCCTAGGTCAAGAAGAAAATATTACAAGCTGCCAGAAAGAAAAAATTCAAGTACTGTGAAAATACAATCACAGGATTTGGCAGCTTCTACACTAAGGGATCGAAGAGCTTAGAATATGATATTCCAGAAGTCGAAGGAGATAAGATTAAAATTGAGAATCACTTACCCAGACAAACTGAGTATAATACTTTAAGGGAAAATGGAATTCCAGTGAAATAGAGGACTTCCAAGTATTGTTATTGAAAAGACCAGAGCAGAATAGGAAATTTGACTTTCAAATATAAGAATTAGGAGAAACATGAAAAGGTAAACAGGAAAGGAAAGCTTTAAGGAGCTCATTAAAGTTGAACTGTTTATATTCCTACATGGAAAGTCATTATTTGTAACTCAATGAGAACATTTTCAGTATTAGGGTAGTTAGAGGGAATATATATGTAGGCATGTATGGGTACATATGTATGTCCATATTGTATATGTGTATGTATATATGTACATGGGTGTATGTGTATGTATGTATATATGGGTGTGCATATGTGTATGTATGTATATACATAGACAGAGGGCACAAGGTGAGCTGAATGTGAAGGGAGAATACCTAAAAAAAATAAAATTTACTGTTGAATTGAATGTACAAGAGTAGGAGAAAGGGAGAGGTGGAGTATAGTGAATCATCTCACATGGAAGAGGGAAGAAAGAGCTTTTGCAGTGAAGGGGAAGAGGGAGCAATGAAAAGAAATGAGTGAGCCTTGCTGTCATGGGATTTGGCTTAAAGAGGAATAACACACACTCAGTTGGATATAGAAATTTATTTTACCCTGCAGGAAGGCAGGGAAGGAGGGGAAAGGAGAGGGAAGACAATACAAGGGACAGCAAGTTGGGGAAGGGGATAATCAGAAGAAAGCACTATTGTGGAAGGACAGGTTAGGGGACAGAATGGAATAGATTGAGGGCAGGATAGGACAAAGACAAATGTGATTAGTCTTTTACAACATGACTGTTATGAAAGTGCTTTGCATTGTTACACACGTATGACCTATATTGAATTGTTTGTTTTCTCAGTGGGGGTGAGTGGGGAGGGAGGGAGAGAATATGGATTTCAAGGCTTTGGTACTGAAACTAAAACTTGTTTTAACATGCAACTGGAAATTAAGATATATGGGCAATAGAGTACAGAAATTTGTTTTTCCCTACAGGAAAATAGAGGGGAAAGGGGAGGGAAGAAGAGTGGGTAGTAGAAGGGAGTACAGACTGGAGGAAGGGGTGGATGGGGTGCAAGCTGTCCTGGGGTGAGAAGAGATGGGGAGAAAATTTTGAATTCAAATTCTTTTGGAAATGAATGTTGAGAACTGACAAATAAATAAATTATATACTTTTACAAATTTTTAAATATTCTGAGGGTGAGGTTTTACTTTGGGGTTTAATGATTGAAAGTGTTTGTTTGGCCAGATGAGATTCTGGGCAACCACTAAGGAGCCCCTGACATTGAAAACTCCAATGTTGATTCTTCCCTCTCTGATCACTATGTACGTATGGTCAGACAGTTATCTGCCAGTCCGTGATGTATGTCAGACACTTGGAAGCCTGTCTGTTGATTCTGATTTGTCTGTATTTCCTCTGAAGTTCAGGGTGCTGACTTTTTCCCTGAACTAATTGAATGATACATATGCTTGATTAATGTGACTGTTGACCCCTCAAAAGTGCCTTTCCTTTCAGAAATGCAGATCTTAGAACCTGTCATAGCAACCCTCCTCCCCCATGTATGTCAGAATCCTTGCTTTTACACAAATGTGGAATCCAGAACTGAACTCTATACTCCAGATATGATCAGATGGTCTGACCAGGGCAAAACACAGTGGTGCTACCATCTTAGACAGCGTGCTGGGCGTGAAGTCAGCAAGACTTGAGTTCAAATCCTGTCTCAGATACGTACTAGCTATGGGACCCTGGACAAATCACTTAACTTCTACATAACTCAGTTTCCTTATTTGTAAAATGGATATGAAAGAGCACCACCTCCCAGGATCGTTGTAAGCAAAATAACAGGAAAATATTTGTAAAATGCCTTGCAAATCTTAAACTGCTACTTAAATGCTAGCTGTCATTATTACTAAGTATGATGACTCTTTGTGGAGAACAATATCAAATTTGCCTTTTTAGCTGTTATATCAAACTGTTGACTCATATTGAGCTTCAAGTTCACTAATTCTTCCACATATTTGTCACACAAAATTGTCGACCATAATTAATATTTAATAATATTTTCCCTATCTAGTACTTGTGAAGTCAGTCTTTAAGCCTCTGTAAGACATATTTATCCATATTCGATTCACTCTTCTTAAATCTTGCACAATATTCTAATTTGTCCAGACCTTTGGGATCCTAATTTTGTAGGATAAGTCTTTTGGGATCCTAATTCTGTACGATGTCTTAACGAGTTTATTTAAACCCAACATGAGTTTCCTGTGGTGACACAGCTAATGCATCAGATATGAAAAGTGAACTTTGGCTTTCCTGCCTCCAAGACTAGCATTCTGTGTATTATACCAGAAACTTTTAGTGAATGGAAAATATAGTTATGCAACATTTCATAATGATGAACCATTATTTCATTTGATTCTCCCAATAAGGAAGGCAGCTAGGTAGCTACATATACATACACACATATACATACATAAATATACATATACATATATGCAAACATTCATAGTTTTATAGACAGAAAGATAGATAGAAGATAGATAGCTAGATCATACATACATACATACCACATCTGTCATATTCTTACTGTGTATCAGGCACTGTGCTAAGCCCTGAGAATATAGATACAAACTAAGTAAACTGACAGTTTCTGCCTTCCAGGCTCTTACATGCCAATGAAGAAAGATGACTCATAAAAGGAATCTGAAGATGTTTTGGGGGAGAAGAGGAAGGTAGCCGTGGATGGAGAAGAAACCCAGGGAGTCATAGGCTGAACCAGATTTGAAATGAGTATGGCAGGCTTATGTGCTACTCAAATGGAGTTTCGAGGCGAAGAAGGTACCAACAGCAGGAAGAGAGGATGTAGGGATGGAGGAGTTGTCTGAGTGAGAAAGTTGTTGGGGAGGAGTTGGAGGATTCAACCCAATAATCATGGACTAAGACATGCTTTAAGTGAACTAAGTATTATGACTATCATTTTACAGATAAGGAAATTGAGGCTCAAGGAGTTGGAGCAATTAACAAATGGTTACAAAGGTAGTAGGTGACAAGACTTACATTCAGATCCCATATCTTTTGTCTCTGTTTGGGGTGGTCCTGATCCCAGCACCCTGTTAATTTAGGTTCAGTACTGGGACAAAATGAGGAACTTGTATGTCATTAAGGAATTAACAAAAGGAGGTTTACTTCAGTCATCCAAACTGTATGCCAACTCAAACCATGGAACATAAGAAACAGGGTTCCAAAAAATAATAGATAAATCAAGAGTTCTTTTAAACGTAGTAAAGATATATGGTAGCCCTTGGTTCAGGTGGATGTGGATGTCCTCCTCTCTACATAGAAATATATCTGGTCAAAAGGAAAGGATGTGGTAACTCGAGTGGTCTTAGGATATCTATCCACTTGAAAGAGGCAGGTAAATGGTACAGTGGATAATGTGAACCTGGGCAATACCCTTAACTTGCCCTAGTTTCCTCACCTGTAAAATGGAGATAATAACACCTACCTCTAAGGATTCTTGTGAGGATCAAATGATACAATATTTGTAAATTCTCTGCCAACCTAAAAGCACTATATAAATGCTAGCTGTTATAGCGGTTATTATTAATGTAGGAGAGACTGTTTTTATGCCCCAGGTTGACCAAGAAGCCTCTTTAACAGCCAAATGCCACCAGAAAACATCCAAGGAAAATACAGTTTGAGTTTTACCCCATTCTGGGGCCAGTTAAGTTTTGAGTCTGTTGCATGTTAGGGATAATCTGGACTAACTCTGTGTGTATGATCAACAGAAGGGCATGCTGGTAGACTTTGGTCCTATCCCATTTTGATTCCAATACTTTTTCCAAGTCTCTACATGATCACTATTCTCAAGGGGCTCACAATCTAATGGCAAGTAAGATTATAAGCTCAAGAATAACCCAAAACAGTGTTATGGGAATTTGGCAATAGAAGTAATCACTACAAGCAGTAGCAGTTAGGGAGGTTTCATGGAGGAGGTGATATTTGATCAGAACCCTGAAGGATGGGTAGAATTTCAATCAGATTGGGATGGGGAGAGAGAACATCTCAGAATATATGAACTTAGCCTTTTTTACTACTTTAATCAAGTCAAATTGGTTTTAGAATAATATTTTAGAATCCCTTAAGATATTCTAAGACATGAAGTTATTATAGGGCAATTTTTTTAAAGAATTTTAGAAAAGTACATTATAAATATAAGAAATTATGATAGATATAGAGTCACATGCACTAATATAGCTCAGTGAGTTAGATTCTTCCAGAGCCTAACTTGCTGCCTGGTTGTGAACTGGTACATTTTGAAAGTTCTTTTGAAATGACCTCTGAGGCTTAAAAAAGTTATTTTAGAGCCAGAAAATGATGTAGATATTTTGTAGGTAGCTTGTTTCACTTATATGGCTCTTCATAAATATTCATAGATATTGCTTTGTCTTATAATTACTTCTGTATTAGGTTCATTTCCCCCCATGTAGATTATAGGCTCATTGATGTTATAATCATGAGATCTGAAGTGCAGCTAGAAGTGACCTCAGAAGCCATCTGGTCCATCTCTCTCATTTTACAGATAAGGAAATTGAAGAAAATGTGGTGCAGTGGATAGAACACTGGATCTGGAGTCAGGAAGACTCATCTTCCTGAGTTCAAATCTGGCACCAAACATGCACTACCTGTGTGACCTGGGGCAAGTCACTTTACCCTGTTTGCCTCAATTTCCTCATCTGTAAAATGAGTTGGAGAAGGAAATGGCAAACCACTCCAGTATTTTTGCCAAGAGGGATTTTAGGTTCAGACACAACTGAAATGACTATGCAGCAACACACTTAGAAACTTGTTATTTCCTTTGTAAACTTAAAAAGAAATTCTAATTCGAAGTATTTCTACCACCAGAATTGAGAAGAATTTTCTGAGTATTGTCCTTCTGATTAACTCTCAATAAATCGGATTGCTACCACAGTTTATATTAAATCTACATTTTAATAAGTAATAAGTAAATACTCTAACCTCTCCTTTTCAGAATACTTACCTTGTTAGTTAAAGCTCAGCTGAGTTCCCAGTTTAACTCTGATTCAATATCCTTTCCTGCCTCACATTTTCCTACAGTACTTTGAATGTCTCCTTTGCCCCATCATAATCTCACTTCATATTATGCTTACTGAGTTCACATATACCCACATCTCCAAATTTCCCAGGATAATGAAATTTTAAGTTTTATCTCTGTCTTCCCAACACATAGTACAGTCCTTGGCCTCTCGTAAGTGTTTAATAAATGTGGAGTTGAGTTCTAGGCTCATTGAGAGAAGAAATGCAATAATTTAGATGAGTTGCATGTATTCAGTTGACCTATCCTATCCAAGAAAAGCAAAGTGGAACCAAGAAAATATCTGTATAATTCAGGTTATCAAATACATTTGACTGAAATATCCAGACAATTGGGGGAAAACATTTATTTGACATAAATTATGTCAACAGGACCACAAATACAAGATCATAAGTTTAGAGCTAGAAAGAACCCTAGAGATCATTTCATCCAATCTACTACTTTTACAAGGAAACTGAGTCCCAGAGAGTAAGATGACTGCCCAAGGTCACAAAGGCAGAGCCAGGATTTGAATCCTGGTCCTTTTGCTCCAAATACAGAATAGTTTTTCTCTACCTCCTTTGGATTGTATATGCACAGTTTAAATAGCTCTTATGAGCTTTGAGTTGACTAATGTATAATTCATATGTTCCTGTTGAATATGTTTAAATGAATTAAGCAGAAATAAATCTGGGGACAAAATAACGTCGCCATTTCAAGGGCAAATATAAGTGGCTAGCAGTAACCTCCCCTTCTACAACATCTTCAACTTTGATGAACTGCATGTTAAGTCAGTCTATTTCAAGGCAACCGCCCTATTGGGTTACAGATACAAACAGGATTATACTCACTTTAGCATGGAGAATCGGATTTCCATTCTTCAAGAATGACTAAAAAAAACCAAACTTTTTCTCCCCACAGATGGTCCTAATTTGAACACATCATTCCATGCTTCCTCGAGTAATCATGCAGCTTGCATAGATTCTCGAAACATGACTGGGCTATGATGAAGTAATCAACATTTACTACTATGGCATTCAGCAATCATTATATTCATAAATTATTATTTTGGATGAAACATTTTTATCCCAATGGAGATGAAGATCTGTATTGTGATCTACATAGGACTGGTCGTGTTTTTTCATTCTATGTGGGTCATTTCATAACTATTCAGTGGTTTCCCAAAACCCTTAAACTGGGGGTTCTTATGTTTGTTTTTTAATCATGGACACCTTTTCAGAATGTTTGGAGTGCTTAAAATAAAAGTATTACAAAAGAAATCAATTATATTGAAATAGAGTTAGGAGTTTTTTTTTTAACTCTGTGGATAACAGATTAAGAACTCTCATCTTAAACAAAGAAAAACTGTATAAAATATAATTACATTCCAGTTCCAGAGACCACTGTGGCATGGCAGGAAAAAGGCTGGTTTTTAAGGTGATAACCAGGCAATACATATTGGTGTTATACCCACTATGTACAAGGCACTAGAGACTCAGAGACAGAAATGAAGCAGTTCATGCCTAATGCAAGCTTACACTTAATCCAGGAGAGTTCAAGTTATTCATGAGTTTGTTTTTCTGGAACACAAATATTTTATCCATGAGATAACACGTTATTATATGAGCTTACACAAGGTAATATGCACATATTTGACATTTAAAGAATGAGTTCTGTAAGATTTGTGACGCAAATTTCTGCATATGAAATTTTACCCTGATTATAATAAAAACATCAGGCTTTAAGTTTTGCAAAGATATTCACATGGATGATCTCATTTGAGTTTCACAACAAACATATAAGATAGGTACTACAGATGCTGTCATTACTATTTTATAAATGGGAAAACTGAGACTCAGAAAGTTTAAATGAATTTCTGAGCATCACAAGCATATGAGTGGCAAATAAATGCTGGGGGTAGGAACTGAACACAATCTTTCCTATTCCCATTCCAGCATATTGAGCAAACTGCTGCCATTTTGGAATTTCAGTTACCTAATCAGTCATTCAAATTACTTGAACACTCATTCTACTGATGGCTATAAAAGACAAAAGGAACAGAAACTTCCCTCCTCTTATGAAGCTCAGGCATCATATCTCCCCAGGTATTGGTATCACTCCATGAAGATTGCTTTTGGGTACCAGGATCTATCGGTGACATCAATCAGGCTACCTAGGCAGGAGGGTTCTACATGGTACTAGAGCTCACCTTCTATGCATTCAACATGGGACCATTGACAAGGATCTGTACTTGTATATACCTTTCTCCCTCAGAAACTCGGTATCACCTTAAAGCATCTGAATTTAGATACTCCTTCTGTATACTAACTTTTCACCATTCATCATTGATTCTAATTGACATCCTAATTCACTAATTTTAAAAAAAAGCTTCACACATGGTCATGGACATATGTAGAAACGAGATCTCACCTTTAGATCTAACCATTCTAGATTGCCAAAGTCAGGAGGATAGCATAATGCTTCCTTATAGTTCAAGGTGGTAAATTCCACACTTTCCCCAGATAGCTATTTTCTTTCTACTATGATTTTCAAACTTAACTACATTTTATTTCTTGTCTCCTCAGGGAGAGGATGTAGGGACATTCACCCTATGGCATCTTGTTTTAATCCATACTAGCAGTTTAGGGGGCTTATATGGGATTATTTGATAATTAGTGACATCAGTCATGGGCAAATAATGCCCTTCTTAGGGCACATATTGACTGAGAAAAGAAAAGCTTTAAGATCTAACCAGAGATGTCTGGGAATAAGAAAATGGTAGAGATGAGGGTGTGTACAGGGTGGGAGGATGGAGGAGATACGTATCAATTTGCAATTTTCTAATCAATAGTGATTTAGAGCATTTCTTCATATCACTATAGAGAGTTTTGATTTTTTCATCTAAAAACTGCCTGTCCATAGCTTTTGACCATTTATCAATTGGAGAATGACTTGTATTCTTTAACAATTGATCCAGTTCTTTATGTCTTTGAGAAATGATGTCTTTGTCAGGGACACTTGCTATAAAAAATATTTCCTAATTTTCTACTTTCCTTTTAATTTTGACTGCATTGATTTTGCTTGTGCAAAAACCTTCTTAATATAATCAAAAATAATCATTTTACATCTCGTAACGCTCAGTATCTCTTGTTTGGTCATAAATTCTTCCCTTATCCATAGATCTGAAAGGTAAACTGTTCCTTTCTCCCCTAATTTGTCTATGGCATTTTATTTCTAAATCATGTATCCTTTTTGACCTCATTTTGGCATATACAGTATAAGATTCTGATCTATTCCCAGATTCTGCCAAATCATTTTTTAGTTTTCCCAGAAGATTTTGTCAAATGGTGAGTTCCTAGCTATTTCTCAGCTGCTACCAGATGGTTTTGATGATTACTACTTTATGATACAGTTTGATTGGGGTATGCTTTAAAGAAAGGATACAGCTAAGGAGGAACCTCACAGATAGTCTTCAGACCATAGCTAGAGAAAAAAAGGTCAGTCAGTAATGGTCCATGGAAGATGCTGCCCTTGAATTTGACACACTCAAATTCATCAGTTCTCTGTCTTTCCTCCTGGTTCATATAGGAGCCAGTTGGAGTCCTCTCTCCTCGATACAAGTGAAGTTTACAGAAGCAGATAAGGACCATCAAACTTACGGGGAAGGAGGAGAATGGAACAGATGCTTCCTCATTCTATCTGACTGATTTTCTAACTTTGATGTTACAGGAAGCGGAATGCAAGATTGTGCTAATGACTGGGGCCATTGAAGCCCTAATTATATAAACATTGGGCAAGGAAATTTACAGAAAAACAAGGTGGGGACTTGGTGTAATGGGTGGGGGCAGGTTTAGCTGGAAGTGGAGAGTTTAAGTAGTGAGAGTAGCACAGATCTAGCACTGAGGCATCCTGCTACAGCTGAGTGCTGTGAGTTTCAAAGAGGCTCCCCAAATAGAAAAAATGACTGTTTTTGCTTCTTTGTATATTCAGAATTTAGCACAGTACCTGGCACAGAGTCAGTTCTTAATAAATGTTTGATTGATTATCGCATAATGCCGAGAGAAAACTGGCACACCCTCTCTGTACTTTCATAATGCATGCATTCCAGAATGTTCAAATAATGCCTCCATCTGAATGACTCTTCCTCCATGCTGCACTCTTATGATGCTAAGATCAGCACTTTTTTTAGTTCCCAGTCCTTATTACTGAATCTGGTCTTCGCTTTTGCTCTCTACTTTCATATCTCCACATTTTGCTTCTTTAGAGGCAATCCTCTATCAGAATTTATTTTTTTCTTCTTCCTTGTATGGCTCCTTTTCCTTCTCTCCCTAAGTCTTTTACATCCTGAGCTGTTCATTCATATTCTGCTCTGCTATTTGCTTCTTGGAATGAATTTTCTCTACCAAATGGTCTTCTTCTAGCTAACTCTTACTACACTGATGATAGAAGTTGCTGGAAAACAGCTCAGCTTTATGTCAGTCCATTCCCTCTATCAAGATCCATTTAGAATTATCCCCTTGATGTTCTGAGTTAAAGATCCCTGGCAGAATTTCAAAAACCCTCTTTTTCATGCTAAGAGGTCAGTGGAGACAACTTAGTATGATGTCAAAAGCACACAACCTGGATTCAAATCTTCCCTCTAATAACTACTACCTGTGTGAACTTGAGCAAATTATTTTACTTTCCTGGAACTCAGTTTCCTGATATGTAAAATGAGGAGGGTAGACAAGATGATTTCTTTCAGCATTGGATTCATGATGTTATGGAACCACAGCTTCCTTCCTCTGATCCTGATCCCTGGCTTTGGTTCAGAGAGAGAGAGAGAGAGAGAGAGAGAGAGAGAGAGAGAGAGAGAGAGAAAGAGAGAGACAGAGACATAGAGAGACAGAGAGAGAGAGGAGAGCATGTTTGTGTGAGTGTATAGGATATTTTGGTCTCTCCCATTCTGAGGCCAGGATGAGGGAGAGGTGCCACCAAACTTACAAGGGTCTGGCCCTTGATAACAAAAGCAGAGGTCTGGGAAAGCTTTAAAATCTGAGTCCTAGAGACTGAAGACTGACTCTTCCTAGAAACTTCTACCATTGCTGTCTCCCAATACTATCCCAGTTCCAAAAGCACTTGTGAGCTAAAGGTCCCTGAGTTCCACACCAGTACTAATATCTGTTCTGTGTCCAATAGTGCCAACTCTAGGCTGCTTGCCTATGTCAAATGGACTACAGTCACATGGGCTTGACAACAGATATTTATTCACACACCCTACACTGGACTTCCACTTTTCCTGAAAAGCCAGTAGGGAAGACTTCCATATGCTTGTCCTGGGAAGATTCCCAAATGAGCATCTGGAGTTGCCATACTTCTCCCCACAGATTTTGTGCCACTCTTACCAATATCTCTGGACTTGGGTGCATGGATTAGAGAGGGAGAGAGAGCTGTAGTTTCATTTTAGTTGCTAGCTACTTTGACATAGTCCTTCCATAATATATTCTGTCAATATTAAGTACTTACTAGGCTACTTAAATCTGTTGTTCACTTATACCAGTCCACTTAAACCTGATACTTGGTACATTGGTATACTCTTTAACTATTTAGAGACTACTAGGTGGGTCAGAACTGGGCTATTCCTATATGTATAATAGCAATGGCATGATCATTGGCACTGAGACGCAGTACACTGAGTCCTCTCCAGTATACTTCACCTCCCATGCAATCTCAACACAGAGTTAGCTTTAAAAGAAAAAATGGATGTCCGTCCTCCCTTAAACACTTTGAACAGCAAATTGTGCTTGAGAGAAAAAAAATGCATTTCTTCATGACTTCTAATTATCAGTTCTAGTTTTGTCCTCTGAAATAAGTCTCACATCTCTTTGGTGTCATTGCCTTTCAGATATTGGAAGACAGTTTCATCACACAACTCCCTCCATAAGTGTTCTCTTTTCTAAGTTGCCTGATGGATTTCTTCACGATGCTGATTGCTCGCCTTTGTAACACTGAAAGAATTTATCTACATCCCTTTTAAAATGTGGAGGCCTTAAATGACCACAGTACTTTAAGAATCAGACCTGATCCCTATTTTTATTAATAAACTCAAAGATCAAATCAGCTGTTTGCAACATCATGCCATTGTCTCATACTAACTTTTCAGTCAAATATCTTTTTCCACATGAACTACATATGAGCCATGTCTCCTCCAATCTTGTACGTATTCTGTTGATTTTTAAAACCAAAGAACAAGATTACATGTCAAATTCTTATTAAATTTTGACAGATTTTTCCCATAGTTCCAATAGGCCAAGATCTTTTTTGAATATAGATTATATATTGCACTTTGTGGTTTAAGTCTAAAAGTAAGGAGCCTGCAGCACCTCTTTAGAGAAATTTCTTCAGGCTGATATCAATCCATTAACTTGGATATTCAACAAGTTTTGGGTCCATCCAATTGTACTACTGTCCAAATCTTTTCATCTTGCCAGAATGAAAATGTTAAAGGAAATATTCTATCACATTCATTCCTTCTTGAAATCCAGACTTTGGCAGTGTCCTGATCTAGCAGTCCAGAATTCCATAAAGACAGAAATAAGTTGAGATATTTTAATATACTCTTAGTAAGACTATGTTGACTCATCCCTCTAAGTGACTGTAAACCATATATTTATTTAATGATCTATTCCAGAATTGTGCTAGAGATCAGAAACTAAGAGATATAACCCCAAATGAAGGATGTTCAAAGTAATACAAAGAGACCTAGGCAAATATCCTACCATGGAAGATAAGGTCTCAAGGAGAGGAGGATGATCTCCAGTGTTCATTATGGAACCAATTTTGCATTACTATTCAAACAAATTTTAGCTCAAGTTGTAGTAAAGGAAAAATGATCATTCTTGATTCAGAGTTAGAAGGGAACTCACAGATCATTTATGCCAAATCAAAACTGAATAGAAAACTCCTTTATGACATTTCCAACATACAATCATCCAACCTCCACTTGCAGACTTCCAGTGAAGTAGGTCACAAAAAATATGAAGTTGAAGGTGTCATAAACAAAGGAGACAATTAATGTGTGAGATGATGATGCAGTAAAATATGGGAAGAAGAGGCATGATAATTATAGGAGTGAGATTAAGCAAGGGCCATTGGTTTGTATCCTAGGGATATGGGTCTATCTAGAGCTGGAAAGGACTTTAGAGGCCATTCAGTCCAACTCTATCATTTTACAAATGAGGAGACCAAGGCCCAAGGAAATTCAATGACCCACTCAAATCCATACAAGTAACCAGATGTGAGAAAGGATCCCAAGTCCTTAGAATCCAGAGCCAGTACTTTTTCTACCATATACTGCTGTGGGTACTGAACTGAAACCAGAATTATGCAAAAAAAAAAAAAAAGACCCAACCTAGAATATATTCTTAGGATGTATTAGATTGAAGATTTCTTTTTTCAAAAAGTCATACATTATACACTATCCATGACATGTCTGCAGCTGAGCGCTGAGCTCTGGGAAAAAGCACATAACAAACCACCCTTGATAGTTAACTGTGCACCCAAATTCCTTAACTCTTTCAAGAGAAACAAGTGACATTTATAAGCTGGCCCAACACTTTTCAGGGTAAGCAAGATTAACAAATGGATACACCTGTACTCAGTCATTTCTGAAAACAGTCAGGAGACAAGCAAGGACTTCTTATAGCAGTTCTTTCAAAGTTTCAAAGCAGAAAGGAAACAGAAGAGCAGCTGAACACCCTGGAAGCTAGCCCTGGGTAACAATGTCTGAGTGCTTTGGAAACAACAGCTGCAAGGCTTTGCCTGCCCCTGGGCCACTATGTCAAGTAATTCAGGTATAACTGTTGTCTCATCTCATTACTGTGGTGAAGAGAAAGACAGACAAAAAGAGAGAGAGGGAAAGAGACAGAGAGAAAAAGACAAATAAGAAAAGCAAATGAGTGAATATGAAAGACAGAGAAGATAGACAAATGGTAACAAACGAAGATAGTGACACACAGAGAGAGTTATAGAGAAAGAGACAGGCAAAGAAAGTGAATGGACATGAAGAAGGAGAGAAAGAGGGAGGGAGATGATGACAGAGAGAAAATAAAAGACAGACAAACCAACTGAGTGAATATGAGAAAGAGAAGACAAACTGAAATGGGAACAGAGAAAGTGACACACTATGATAGAGAATGAGGAGACAAAGTGAATGAATACGAAAGATAAAGGAGAGAAAGAGGACAAGAAAGATGACAGAGAAAAAGCAAAAGATAAATAGACAAATCAACCAGGTGAATATCAGAGAGAAGATATAGATGGACAAAAATAGCAACAAAGAAATCCAGAAACACGGAAATGGTGAGAGAGAGAGAGAGAGAAAGAGAGAGAGAGAGAGGGAGGGAGGGAGGGAAAGAGAGAGGGAGGGAGCAAGGGAGGGAGGGAGCAAGGGAGGGAGGGAGGGAGAGAGGGAGGGAGAGAGAGGGAAGGGAGGGAGGGAGAGAGAGAGAGAGAACAAAGTCTCATGTCAATTTTCATTGCTTCTTAAGGGATACCAGTGCATAATTTCTATTAAAGAAGAAAAGGAGGCTTATATAATATTACTTGTACTGTGCTGCAATTCAAAGAGCACTGACTCTTGAAGTTAGAGAGAGAACCAGGGTTCAATGTCCATTCCCAGTAATATCTATGTGATCTTGGGCCGCTCCATATATTAGTTATCTAAGCAGTAAACTGAAGGTGTCAGAACAGTCTTGGAATTGCCTTTCAGGTATGAATGAATTTAAAAAAAAGCATTTATTAAGAGCTTACTATATGCCAAGCACTGTACTAAACACTGAGGGCACACATACAAAAGCAAGGCAATTCCTGCCCTTGAGGAGTTTACATCCTAATGGGGGAAAACAACACATTTAGGGGAATGGTGAAAGTAATAGAACGTTGAGAAATAGAGGTGTAGGGGTGCAGATTGACACACCAGAGTTGATTTGATCATGGTACCAGAATTGGAAAAGGTGGGGAGTTCAGAAGAGGAGGCAAAGGGTACACATGTGGTAGCATGATGTCTGCTGAGATGGCTAGTCAAGTGTAATGTGGCTGAAATCTGGGCCCAAGTAGAGTGGATGCCAAGGTCATCCCCTGCATCCTGGGCCATTGCCAGTCATCTTGACTTTTTTCTTGCTGCTTGACTTGGATGATTCTGGAAGACAAAGTGGGGCCAATGGCTTCATGCAACTCTCTCCCAAATCCAATTCAAGTGCAAGTCAAGATATCACTTCAGGATGACACTGGTCCCCTTCAAACACTGAAGACAAACAACCATGAGAAGATAGAGTAGGTGACCGAAGCAATTATCAATCAGGACAATGGAGCCAGAGACCAGAAGTCAAAAGCACAAAAGATTTACATCTTGTAGGGCTTGTGATCTGGTCTCACTGACGTAGTTGCTATTGAAGAAATGGTAGGAAGTGAAGACAGATCTACGGTTCTATGATCTATGCAGGCTTCTAATGAAATTTCATCTTTTGTGCACTTCTTCAAGCCATCTATTTATTGATTATGTTTTAGGATTTTGCTGGTGCACCAACCCAGAAAAGAGAGTTGAGCAATCAGTCAATAACATTTATTAAGCACCTACTATGTGTTAAGCACTATGCTAATTGCTAAAGACAAGAAAAGAGGTGAAAAGCAGTCTATACCTTCAAGAAGGTTATAATCTAATGAGGGGGACAACATGAAAACAAACATCTACAAAGCAAGCTTATATATGGGATAAATAGGACGTAGTTTAAAAAGGGAATTGAGAGGGGTTAGGGAAGGCTTCCTGTAGAAGGTAGGGTTTTAGCTGGAACTTAAAGGAAGTGAGAGAGAAATATGTGGCCATTAAAATCATTGGGCAAACGTTTTCCCATTCAGTGCTGAATTCTAATCATTGCATATATAAATATTTGTCCTAGATTTACGTCTTGATGGGCCATTTATATGTCATCTATCCAATTGCGCACCAGAGATTGGACAACAGGCATTTTGTATCCATGTGGCTATTCTGGTGTAGATAGTTAAGCTGAACTCCTTCTACTGATTATGGATCTCATTCAAAACATTTTCTAATGTACCAGTACTTGATGTAATCAGCACAAAAACATTTGGAAATAGGAACATGGCGAGAGAATTTGAAGATCTTCCCTGCCATTAACTCTAGTCCAGAGCTAATCAGCCTCTGGGCTATGGGGAGTTTCCAATTAAGTGCTGCAGCACAAGGATTTTCAAGCTCCTTCCCACTCAGCCAATCAGATGCTGAATCTTTATTATATATTCTGGGAAGATGGCACTTTGCTTTGGGGGTTCGTTCAAGAGAAAGATCTTTTGATTTCTTGGTTGAGACTCTGAGTGGCTGGATGTTCAGAGCCTCTCAATTGCTCAGATATCTGTGCTCCCTTGACTCCATGATGCATAGCAATATTATAGCAGTGTGTAGCAATGTTGCTTTACTCAGACAGTTGGAGTCCTGTCTGTTGGTCTTTGTACTAATTTGTCTGCTTGTATTTTCTCCAAGTTCAGGGTGCTAACCTTTCTCCTGAACTAGGGAATGTAATTAAAAGTAAGATTGTTAATCCTTTTTTCCTTCAAAAGCAGTTCAAAGAACCTGTGCTGGCAGGCCATCCTGAGTATGCTAGCATCTGAATAATTTCCCCATTTATAGAGAATTCTGATTTCCTTTGAAATGTGCAATGAACCTAGCAACTGCAAATTCTTTTTGTGACAACGTTTTATGCCTCAATTGATATTATTAATCAGAGTATCACTAGGAAGTATTAAGGATTGTTGTATAAATTTACCATATCCATGGGTAACACTTAAATAGTGAGCAATTATGTAGTGTTTTAAGGTTTGCAAAGTGCTTTACATAGCTCATTTAATCTTTACAATGAGGCTGGGGAATAGGTGGTATTATTCCCATTTTACAGATGAGAAAACTGAAACTGACAGAAATTAAATGACTTGGCCAAACTCACACAGCTACTAAGTATCCAAGGCCAAATTTGAATTAGTTCTTCCTAATTGGAAATTCACCACCTTATTCACTTGTTAACTGATTTGGCAAAAAAACAATCTTTAAGGTCTTTTGTTCAACCAACTTTATTTTTACAGTCAAGCTATAAACACAATGGGATCCTGTATTGTCTAAACCTTCAGTCTACTGGATGATTATGAAGACATGGCCTGCTACTGGATAACACTGGCAAAAAATAAAGTTATGTAAATTCTTACACCTTCAACAAGGATGGCCTAGATTGATGTATAAATGACTCTCACAAAAATTTTGCAAAGAGAAAGGAAGCATAAGAATTAGTCATTATTAATATTTTCTTATTTCTCTTGTTTTGGTAATAATGCATTTCATAATATTCTACAATCTCTAAGCCTCTCTAAGATTTTGCAAATGGAACTATAGTCGAAACAATTGTTGCCCTTGCCTTTTATTTGGCAAGGAGATGGTGTCTACTGGCTCAGCTACTTTCCAGGGTTTTTTTTTGTTTTGCTTTGTTTTTTTTACCTCCTCATTGTGATGACTGACTTGCATAAGTTAATCTACTGTAGGAAAAATAGTCTGTGTCCATGTTTAGTTTTTATCCATTTCTCATTTAGAGCTCTTATTATTGGTTTAAATATGTCTCAATTACATGTTTTTCTTATTTCTATGTATTTTTCCAATCTCCTGCAGATTTTGATCTTTTCTTTAATAGCTTAGTGGTCCTACCGGTCACAGATGGCTACTACAGAAATGATTCCTACCATGGTAATTTCTTTCTGTTAAACTATAATCAATTTGTTTTTTGTGTGTGATGTTACTTGGTACTCTTTGTGTCCTATACATTCTGGTTTAAATTGGAAAGTCTTAAATTCTCTACTGCATTCTCAACCTCCTTACTCTCTGAACAGTGTTAGCCCTAAAATTACAATTATCTTCATAGTTACCTTTTTGCAAAGGCTTATCATGAGCACTGAAATACAAGATAATCAAGGGGTCAAGAGAAAAACACCAATTTCATAGTATGTTTCGTTGCCTTTGGACCCAAAATAAAACCAACCCTTTTATGTGTATCTCATGGAAAATGAGATCAATCTTTGTATTAGGCTATAATTTCTTTTAGTCTTCTGGTTCCATAAAAATGTCAAAATTGACACCTATCAATTTTTCTTTCAGTATACATATATATATTTACAAAAATTATAAATTTTATATAATTTTATAAAAAATAAATTTTATAAAAAAATTTATAAAAATATGTATATTTTTCATTTGATAAACATTTCACATTTAGAGGACCAATAGGTAAATTAATGTTCATAGACAAAAGTATGTGATTCTTTGTATCTTCGGTTCTCTTTTTGTTTCCTCCCATTGTTAGAAATGTAAAAGGACTGTGGGCCAGTCTGCACTTTTATTTGTTTCAGACATTATCACAATCAAAGAATTCATCACCAAATGGCCAACCTACTTATGATATACTTCTCCGTCCTTGGGGGTGAGGGGTTCAGAGAGCAGATAATCTCTTTCTGGAACTGTGATTCAAATTTTTCTAGCATGATAGAACCTGAGAGAATTTGTACTCAGCTGGTAGAGATTTCAAAAACTCAATCATAACAACGTGGCAAACACACATACAAAACTGTATATAAGACATTATATATAATCTTAGAATAAGTGTTATCTAATATAATAATGCAATTTTGCATCTATTCATTACTTATAATTTTGCATCATGTTATAATATATAAACATGTTATATAACATATATTAACATATATAAACATGTTATATAACATATATTAACATATAGAAACATGTTATATAACATATATTAACATATATAAACATGTTATGTGTTTGATCCACTTCCTATTCCAATTAATGTAAATACGGAAGACCCAAACACCTCAACTTAGTCAACCCATCAAAAAGCGTAAGCTAGATGTGAATAAGCCTTTATGTTAATTGTAAAATTTTCAGTGTAAGCATATACCCCTCAAAAATAGGCAAATACTACAAGTCAGGAGTCAATTAAATGTTTTGCTGGCTTTTTAGATTTTTTTAGACTTAAGAAAGTGAAGGAGAAAATGACAATAATGGTTGAATTTAAAAGCGTGTATTGTACGCATATTTTTTTCCCAGAGAGTCAGTTATTAAGCGTTTATCAGCACACCCATGGTTCCAATCCTGATGGGATTATACACCTATCAGTGGATTAAAGTAGCCAGAAAGAGGGAAGTGATGTTTTGCCCAGAGGAGGTCATTTCCAAGGTTGTGTTGTGTGGGGCACTACAGTTTAGGAGGGTCATTGATAAACCAGAAGGATTCAGAGAATAGCCAGAAAGGTGGGTGAAAGTACTATTTATCCTGGAAAAGAGAGTACTTAGAGGAGCATAACAGGATAGGGACTGGATTGTGATTATATTGGGGTAGGGAACTCTGAATTAGATCTCATAATTATATACTATTGAGTTAATGACTGGAGCGCCCCACTCCCCTTTCTCTCTTCTCCCTCCACGTACTTGCACTTTCTGATTAGGTCTGTGGAGGGGCTGTTGCATCAGTTGAACCAATATTTTATTTAGATGATACAAATTTTCTGAAATGCTACAAAAATTCTTAGTTATTGCATGTTAAAACATATGCGGTAAAAGTCTGTTAAAATCTGGGCTTCACTGATGTCTTTTTAAAATTTTCTTTTACTTGGATTTAATAATAATTTGACTCACTAGCCCCCTGGCTGTTGTGTTCCCTTAACACTCCCTCTCCCCCATCTCACGTTTCCTTGTAGGACTGCCTCTTCTCTCAAACTAAAACCTAGTTTTAGGTTAGAATCTAAACTTGGATCGAATTGAACGTTATGTAGTTTTCTTGTGATTGATCCATTTCAGACAGTTTATCAAGTCAGAAAGAGGCTTTTCCCTGTTAATGCGAATTGTTAAGTCTCATAATCTCTTTACTAACAATGCCAGATTCAGGCTCCATCTCATATTAACTCAGTAAGAAGGCTGGCAGTAATAAAGAAAGGGGAATTCTGAGGAGAAGGGAGGGACAAGGGAAGGGAGAGAGGGAGGGAGTAAGGGAGGAGAGAGAGAGAGAGAGAGAGAGAGAGAGAGAGAGAGAGAGAGAGAGAGGGAGGGAGGGAGGGAGGGAGGGAGGGAGAGAATCCACAGTAAAATAAAATAAGAAAATTTCCAGAAAAAGGGGGTGGGGGGACTTGTTGATGTGTGAAGGCTGTTATGGAAAGTGTTGGCTACAGCTGCACAAGACAGGAATGGAAGAGAGGGTAATATGATATGCCCTAGTTCCTAAATAAGTTAATAAAAAAAGTCAGCCTACAGAACAGCTGGTTTTAGCTGGAGTTGGGATGAAGAGAACAGTGGCAGCCTGTGAGTCTGGTTAGTGGTATTACACCATCAGTTGGGGTCAAGAGAAGAATTATGCCGAAGAATTTAAAATTGCCTTTTAAAAAGGGAGATAATTTAAAAGGATTTGGCATTCATAATGTTGAGTTTAGATAGCAAAGAGAATTTTAAAATAAATGACTTGCATTTTTCTAAGCTGATGCAAAGTGTTCTATTATTTTCCCTTGTAGATTTTGACTTTGTAAGTTCAGTATTATTTTCAGTAGTAATAGTAGTATTAATATAA
The DNA here is from genome assembly GCA_023548195.1 of Bettongia penicillata ogilbyi. Classification (NCBI taxonomy): domain Eukaryota; kingdom Metazoa; phylum Chordata; class Mammalia; order Diprotodontia; family Potoroidae; genus Bettongia; species Bettongia penicillata. Next base: position 3,995,495 of record JAJHZJ010000448.1, read on the forward strand.
TATTTACATAGTATTTTGAGATTTGGAAAACACTTTGCTCGCAATAATGCAATCTTTCTAGTAAAAAAAAGGAAAGCCTTTTCTACACTTTGCATAGGCAATATGTATTTTTTTAAATGACTTAAAATATACTCACATACATTAATTAGAAAAATCTCAATGGGCTGCATTTTTTTTTTTACCTCCTTCTGGTATACTTTTCTATTATGAAGTAGTAGGCCAAAAATTATGAAAAAACCTCCAAATTTTTCTAACCAAAAACAAAAATTAACACCAATTCTTGTCAAGTGGTATATGTGTTTGTGTGTATGTTTCCAGGATGAATTATATCCAGTAGTATTACCAGACAGTGGCAGGTCTGTTTCAGATATATGACTAATTATACACACACACACATATACTTACATATGCATGTGGATATATACATCTGTGTATACACATAGATGTATATATTCGTATGTACGTGTATATATACATATGTATATATGTATAATATATATATTATGTGTATATAAAGAGAGAGAGGTTAAACAAACAGAAGGAAACAAAGAGGAAATTGTAAGAATTACCTACCAATCAACATTCATTAACTGAGTGGCTAATATGTGGCTATAGTGTTATAAACTCTGAATTCACATCCTGACTCTTCTATTTCCCTTTTGAGAACGTTAGGTACATCATTAAACTTCTCTTGGCCTCAGTCTCCCCAGCTACACCGGGTCTCATCTCAAGTCTCTGCCAGATGTAATTTCCAGCTGTAATCTTCTGGCCTCAGTACGACAGCAGAATGTACCAAAGTATCAGATATCCCTTCCCTATCATTAGACAAAATTAGTCTGGGCAATATACCTAATAATAATACCTAAATAACAGTAAATCATACAAAATATAGCCTAACAAAGAGAAAATGTCATTTTTCTTTTGTCATAGAGATTAAAGATAAATTATATCATATGTAATATATACTTTGGAAATAAATGCAAAGACATAATATATACTTTTACATTCAATTTAGAATTTTCATAAGAAGACTCTCTTGATATTATATGTATGTTTCTCAAGTACTTCAATAAAAGAAGCAACATTTTCTTCAACAGTTTCATTTTAACTAATTTACTTACATTATTAGCAAAATCCTTTCCAAGACAATCTTCGTTTCTGTTAGTTTATAACCTGTCATAACCATGCCTAAATATCCAACCTTACTTCATACTGTGGGCTAATCTGGCCAGGCAAGTTGTCTCCTAGCTGTTACCCCCACATGCCATCCTCATTTCTGTTTCTACTACATTTTTTCCCCTTTCCTGATGTCTATACTATTTCTCTCTTCTTTTCCCACTATCCAAATCCTTTCAAGTCCAACGCAGTATCCATTCTTTTCAGTGGTATTTTTCCTTATAGGATTTGACCTTTACATTTTCTATTGAATTTACTATATAATTTATTTATTTTAAGCAAATCTTAGAAACCAATTATAGGAAGGCATTTCAGAGATTACATAATCTAAATCTCTCATTTTACAGATAAAGAAACTGAGACCCATGGCTTAAATGATTTGCCCAAGGTCAGTCACACGGTTATTTAATGAACCTGCTCAACTTATTACCTAAGTCTCCTAGAGTTTCCACTTTGCCATGATGTTTCCTTTCTGAGCTGTCTCTTCTTTATGTCACTATTGTTGATTCCTGAAGATCATCTATAATCATAATGCTTTGCACATCTCACACCTTCTTTCTGCTAATTCAGGCACTCATCTTCTCTCAGTTTGAATTGGTCCCCTCTCTCCCTCAAGTCTCTCCTTTTTCCAAACCATCTTTCACAGAGCTATGAAACTCACTTTCCTCAAATGTGAATATGACCATGTTCCTCTCTGATTCAATAAACCACACACTGCAGCAGCCCCCTATTTCTTCCAGAATCAAATATAAACTCTTCTCTCTGACCTTTAAAACCATTTACTAACTAGCCCCAATGTACCTTTCCAGTCTTAAAACCTATTAGTGCCCTCTTTACACACTCAAGTCCAATCTTGCCATTCTTCATATATGGCACCCCATCTCCAACCTCCTTTCCTTACTGTCCCCCAAGGCCGGAATGCACTTCGGCCTCTTAGACTCCCTCGTACCTTCTTTCAAGTCTTGTCTCAAGTACCACCTTCTACACGAGACACCCCCTTTCTGGACACACCCCAACTTATAATGCTTGACACCTCAATCACCTTATATCTGTTTTGTATACACCCATATATGTATATATTGTCTCCCCGTACTAGATAACAAAGTCCATGTGAGCAGAGACTGTTTCTACTTTTGACTCTATATTCCCAGCGCTTACTATGGAACCTGGAACCTAGTGAGTAACTAATAAATGCATGTAGGTTGTTTGATTTCCAGTTCTTGTTCATTGATTGCTTGTGTCTCTTCATACCCTGTCTATAGCCCAGTGGAATATTAGGTGCAAAGTGAGCAGCTAATGCCTACTTGGTAATCTACCGATTGCCCATCTGACTAGGTAAGAAAAAAATTTCTAATTTCAGGATTATCACAAGGGAAAAAAAAAATTGGCTATGGTACCAGTGCAATAGATCTTTAGCAAAGCACTTAAATGAATACAGACAAACCTTGTCCCCTGATATGTTATGAACTGCTATATATAATGGAAGCTTGAGTTCTTGTAGTTACAAGACTTGTGACTGCAATTTACCTAAAAAATTTGCTCCCTTCATAGCAAACTGAATCACAGCCCAATCATGTACCTCTGACTCTTACCTCCACACGGGTCAAGGCAATAGTGGGAATCAAGCTGGGTAAGTACACTAGGGAAAAAGAGGAACTTCCAAAATAGTGTTTTGGCTTGGTTTGTGACAATAAGAAAGACTCTATATTATATCTTCTCAATGGCTTCTACTTTCAACTGATGAAAATAGCATTATGGATTTTATTCTCAGTCTCTCATAAAATAGAAATTTTTTAAAGGGATGAAAGGACAGAGGTTGTCATCGTAATTTTGGCATATTTAGGATCCACAGAGAGAAGAGCTGCACCAGAATGGATTGTAAGTGCCGTTGAGAGAAAGAGGAAGAGACAGTATTTATATAATTTTGCACAATGATTAATAATCTCACTATCTCTCATTTGTTTTTATAATGCTAGTGCCCAGTGCAGTTTCTGGAACAAAAAAAATGATTGCTGGTTGACTGTTAGTCTAATGAGTTTTACAGATGAGGAAACTAAAGCCCCGAGAGGGTAAGTGACTTATATTCAGGAGACAAGATTTGAACAAAGAACTTCTGACTTGTAAGCAGGTGTTCTTTCCACTGCACCATACAGTCTCATAAGGCAGCTAGTTGGCTCAATGAATGGAGTGATGGCCTAGAATCAAGAAGACCTGAGTTCCAATCTGGCCTCAGACATAACTAGCTGGGTGATTCTGGGCAAGTCACCTAACTTCTTTTTTCCCCCTTAATCCATTGGAGAAGGAAATGGCAAAACACTCCAGTATCTTTGACAAGAAAACATCATGGACAATATTGTCCACAGAGTCACAAAGAGTCCGATATGACTAAATAACTGAAAAACAACTTACTGTCTCATAATCCATAGGCTAGCTGCCTCCCTAGACTACTGTAAGAAGAAACATCCTTTGTAAACCTTAAAGCCCCACATAGATGTGCGTTATACTTAAATGTGCATATTTACATATATAAATTAGGGTTATCATCATAGCTACTGATAAGCACTACAGAGCAGTGGTCCTACAGAGACCTAGTCTCAAAGCTTGAAAAACCTGGGTTCAAGTGTTGCCTTCAATACATAGTCAACATGATCCTAGACAAATCTCAACCTCTCCAGATTATAGATCACCCTCTACCTTTATGCCTCAGAGAAAATGCTGATGTTCTTTGGAAGAGGAAGATTTCTCACTACTCATTTCCCTCAATGAAATCCAGGTCCAGTCTTATCCACTGCAATAAACTGATGATAAACAAATTATTATTTCACAGACCATTCTTTCAGTCATGGCTGCTCAGCTTACTTCACTCAATAAGGGGATACCTGAAGAAATTATTCTCTGTTATTTCCATTATTTTCCTGTTTCAATTTGTTCTAAAATGTTAAAACCTGGAAGTACTTTATGGGAGGATAGATTTTCAGATACAACTTATTTCTGCAAGAAGGAGGGGAGTATAAAATCAATTTCAAGCCATCCCACTTTTTCAGATGTTGAATATAACTTGGGTTACTATAGTCTTTGTATCTCCTTTGGCCTAATTCCAAGGCCTAAGAGTCTGTAAAAGCATGCACATGTCCTTGCTATATTACCTTAATTGGTACATGTGATGTATTTGGACATAAAGTGCTGCTATAACTACCAAGTAGCTCTTCTTTTCTTGAGTCATAATCTAAACTTACTTGTGCCAAAAGGTTTAAATGTAGTAATGGAACCAGCCCCAACACCAAACACTCATCTCCTAATAAATTCAATGTTCATGATTCATGTTTTGTTGTATACAGTTATGACCAAGTTTACACACACACACACACACACACACACACACACACGCATTTATTCATTTGTTTGTTTATTTAAAAATTGAATAATCCCTTGAAGGAATGTTAAGGTTAGACACTATGCAATGGGACAGTGAACCAAATTTGATTTCACTTTATGTCAAAAACAAATGCATTGTCAGTGACTCAGTACTGGCTGTATACTCCGTGACTAATTTAGGCCACCATAAATTAAAAGTTGACAACATTTTTAAAACTGTTTCCATTCCCAACAATGAAGCTCCAATTCCTACCCACTGCTCATCAGCAAACAATTCATGTGAACATAGAGAACGTAAATAAATGTTCTTAAGAATGATTGTGGCCATCATAAGGCAACCAAGTGCCGGGATTGAGGATCTATTTCAAAGAAGAGAAAATTATTTTATTTGGAATAATTTTAAAGGAGTATTTTAAATTCATGATTAATAATCAGAAAACCTAGATGATGCTAAAAATCTTTGACTACTTAAATATCAACAAGTTTGCTTGATGGAAATTTTGAAGTGGAAAATTTTAATGACTAAAGTTTATAAAAATCATGATGATGGAAATGAAAATTGAACAGATACCTCATGCATATGTTAAAATACATATGGACATATATACATATGCATATAAATATATTACATGTATGTATGAATGTATGTCTGTATACATGTGTATACAAAATGAAGTCAATTTCATATAGTGGATAGACAGCCAGTCTCAAAACAAGGCAGACCTGGCTTCAAATGCCTTCTCTGACATATACTGACTATGTGACCTAGTCCACCATGACTACAGTAGATGTTTCAGGTGAGCTGGGCTTGAATCCTTTTTTAGATACCAAGCTGTATAACTATGGGCAAGACAAACTTTTCTAAATCTCAATTGGCTTATCTGTAAAATGAAGGAGTCATACTCCGAAACTTCTAGTTCTAAATCTATGATCCTATGATCCCCTTTTCCATGCTCAAAACAACTTTCTTTAAATATAGGCTGCACAGACGATGACATATGGCATCAGTAGAAAGAATTTCTTTCATCGGGGAATACCCTCTGTCAAAGAAGTCATAAATCCAGTCTCTATCCCTATGTAAAACATAGGGATGGATTATTATTATTTATACTTGCACACTAATGAATTATAAATATTATGGTCTATGGAAAAAGAATGAAAATTTTTCTGAGAAAATGATTATCAATATGTATTCCACAAAAAAAAGAGAGAACTGAGGTTTATTGTGAATGATATATTTACCCCCTTGGTTTTAAAAATTAATTCCTATATAATCATGAAGTAAATTGGGATTGATTTGAGATGGGGCAATAAAATTGTCATTTTCCAGTTAACTGAATCAGAGAAATTAAAATGAAATGAATGGATGAATTACAGATACAGAAGCATGGAAAAATCCTCACTTCATCAAGGCTGAAAGAGTTATACAGCACAGAAGAGAAATACTCCTCCCAGAACAGCCATGGAGAAAAGACAGATCTTTCTGGGACTATTTGATACAGTCACTAATACAAAGATAACAGTTTCTATCCCTGAAGTTTATTTGTGATGAGGATGTTGAGGGACAGTGGAGTGTTGAGGATGATGCCAGGGTTACAAACTTGGGTGACTAGAAAATAGTCGTGTCCTAGAGGGGAAATAGGAAGTACAGGAGAGATGAAACTTTACAGAAAGATGAGTTCCATTTGGAACATGTGGAGTGTTTGATACTGTTGGGATATTCAGGTGGAGAAGGTGAGCAGGCAGTTAAAGGTGCAGGATTGGAGGGAAGGAGAAAGATTAATGCTGAATATATGAATTTGGAAGTCACCTATGTAAAGAGGATAACAACCCATAGAAGCTGATGAGATTGCAGAGAGAGGATGTGCAAAGAGACGAATGGTAGACCCAGAGCAGAGTCCTGGAGAATTTCCACATTGAAGGATTTCAGAAAATGTGTAATGATTTGTCAAAGTGATGAGGAAGAAATCAACAGAAAGGAGGAGAACCAAGAAAAAGATAGTATCATGGAAGTGCAGTGTGCAGAAGGGTGGGTTGGTCAACAATGTCAAAAACTACAGAAGACCAGAAGGATGGGAGAGCAGAGGTTAAAGTTGCCAGAATTAAAGATTAGGTGATTATTGGTCCTAAAGTATCAAGTTACTTTTAAAATAGAGATCAGATAGATTTTCATGTATCTGGAGATACATTATCTGACATATCTGGGTTCACATCCATTTTCTTATACATTCTTATAAAATAGATTGTCAAGCATGGGCTCCTTTTATATAATGGTCTGGTGAAATCTATGAACATCTCAGAAAAATGTTTTTAAATGCATAAAATAAAATATATGGGATACCAATGAAAATCAATTATAATATAACTGTTAAAATATTAAAGAAAGAAAGGGCACCAGGTTAAGAATCTTTGTCTTAAAGGGATTGGTGGTTTCTTTTGTAAACTTGGAGATACAATCCTGGAGAATAACTCCAAGAAGGAAATCTGAAAACAGCTTATAGAAGAGGGATCAGCAACCTTTGTTTCATATGCCAAAGGCATCTGAAGGAAAGATTTTTCATAATACGACACTTGGGACTGTAAAGAGAAGCTCTCTTCCAATACTGTCTTTCTCCCAATTATGGAGATAATTGAATAAATTATTCAGATAACTGAATATACTCCCTGGAGAATACCCCATCTTGGGTGTTGTGGGTGCTTGAAAGTTGGGGCTGAATTTGAGACTTAAGAAAGTAAGTTATTGTATCTACAACCAAACTAGTGCTGATGGCTCGAGTTAGGTTAATTACTTGCAGCACTATAAATAAGAATGTTTGCATCCATGGTAAGAGTCATAGATACCCTCGCATGTGACCAAAAGCACACTCTCAGTTTGTCTTTGGGGGGACAGAGATTCTCATAAGTTGGTCTGAAGTCACTTTTATGGGATAGGGAAATGGAGGAGGTAGTAGAGTTCACCCTAATCTACTTTCTCATACTCAATATGATACCTACTCAATGTTTCCACACTGATGAGATAATTGAAGTAGAGAAATGTGTTTCATTTTTAAATTGTACTCTGAGATATATGATGGGAAATATTTACATAAAAGTTATAGTGCTAGAGTCTTACTCCTCTCTTTTCTCTTGTTTTCCCACCTTTCCCAGTCACTCCCTCACCCCATGTAGCCCCATTATCATGCGAAGAGACTGGAAACTTGCATAACTTATGCATTTAGTAGGTAATTCTATCAGAAAGAAATGCAGATCAAAATGCTTTCATTTCAAATGGGTTTAGTACATAAGACAAGGATATTTAAAGTAACTTTTACAATTGTGAGATATGTTCATTTACCTGTTTCATGTAATGTACTAGCATTGCATATTTCTTCTTTTCCTTCCCCAGCAGATGTAGACGCTTGTATTTTAAACACGTAAAGAGTATTTGATAGAAGTTCTTTGAAATTGTGCATATGTTCTTGTGAAGCTATTTTTGTAGAATTCCTTTCAACTGTTATGATATAATGTGTAATTATTCCATTTGCCTTTTTAGGGGGATCCCACTTGAGTAGAATTGACTGCCAACTGGTGGCTATACAATGAACATTCTGAACAACATCTGGAACTTGAAAAATAAGCACGTATCAAAATTAGCATTCATACAGTAAAAGAGGAGTAATTTCATTTTATTATGGTTCAGTCTACACATACACTATTTGGTATATGGTTAGAGAATACTATACTGGGGAAAAAAATCCTTTCATTACATTCTCAGGTAAAGGGTTTTGGTCCATTCATTTAACATGATGACTATGGCAGTACAAGCCCATAAGGCACTTATACCAGTTGGAGAGAAGAACAAGAACATGTCTGATGTCATTTCTGGATAGGATACAAATGAAAGGTAGTTCAGCCCAACTTCCATGATGCCCAAAAACATGATGTAAGAGGCAACTGATTAAACTACCTACATCCTACAGCTCTTTGCAGATGTCCTAACTGGTAAGAAGTAGAAAACTGGAATGCTTAAATAAATTACTGGCTTTTTTTCGAACCATCATCATTCATGATAAACCCTCACCTTATATATTATATATTGTTGCTGTTTTAAATAAGTCATTATTTAATTAATGACTTAGCTAATCAACTTGTTAAAAATGATGACTAGAATGACTTCACCTCTTTCCTTTCTCATCTAGCTGTCTCTAACGATCCTATGATTTAGCTACTTCCAAATTAGCTAACTTTGTTCCCCCAAAAAATCCCCAATTTCAACCATTTCATTTCAAAAGGAGGAATAAACATGTTATATTAACATTCGACGATAACACCTGACATCTCGCAGCACTGAAATTCTTAGCAGACTAGAAAATATTGATGCTTTGTCATGTTAACTGAAAAAGAAAAAAATGTATTAATACAAAATGAAAAATCTGTAGGTTCAGAAAACTGTGTCTAACCTGATTCTTGTGTTGTGAATAGTACAGTATTACTGAAATGATTGCCATTTCCAACTCTTGTAAACGCTGATACACTAACTGAATAGGCAGTGATTGGTTCCAATCCAACAATTTTAGCTTCAGTTTGAAAACCAGAAATGTTCTGAGGAGAAAAAAAAAAACCCTACGGCTTAGCAAATATTTAGTATGGAAATAAACTCTTCATATGTGCACTAGGAGACTTTTCTTGAAATTAAATAATATTACTTTATAACACATAATTCAAAAGTTGAGTTTTTTAAATCAGAAAAGTTTTCTTGAGGAGACGAGTTGGATATTTTGGACGCAACATTTCTCTGTCTCTTGTTTAAGTTATTCAAAAGATTTGGTTGTGGTAAACACTAGCTCCCCTAAATTTGATTTGTCTTTAGAATCTAGCTTTCATCTCATTCTCTGTCTTCCTTCATCATCAGTTATTCTATCATTCATTGTGCCTTTAATACTTATAGGCCAGATTTGAATGCAGTCCTCTTATTTTCAGGGCCAGCACTCCTTCTACTGCACTGTCATTCTGGACATTTACTTAACCATCATAATTTGTCAAGGATGGACACGAAAGAGGAAAAGTAACAAAACAATCATAAGTGGCCAAAACGACTTGAAAATAGATAAATCCAGGGATATGTTGGCACCAGCTCCTAAAACCTGGTAGAGCCGATTGTTAAATATTTCAGAGTGATAATTTACACCTTAACAATTGGCAAACCCTACTGTTCAGTGCTTGGTTTACTCTTTTGTTGATTTTCTAGATGTCAGAAAGTGACGGGGAAAATGTTAACAATGAGGATTAAACTTAAAAAATATGTCATGGGCAACCTTTCCCTATTTTTCCCCCTCAGATCAACACCACAGATCTAGTTCTTAATAAATGCTTGTAGGATTAATCAAATCAAATCCTGCGAGCATCTATTAAGCACCTACTATAACAATGTATTGCACTAGGGATATCAATAAAGCAAAAACAAAACCAACCAACTAAGATGGAAAATTTCACCATTGTAGTGTGGAGGCCTTTCCTAAACAAAGAATGAAGGAAAAGAGAAGTATTCTAAAGCTTACTGTATACTGCCTATTGGCAGAGGAGTAAGCATCAATAAACACTTATTAAGTACCCACTATATGCCAGGAATTGTGCTGCTAAGTGCTAAGGATTCAAAAATAGGCAAAAGACAGATTATGCCCTCAAGTACCTTGCAAACCAATTACATGGAATATTTTTAAGGGTATCAGAAATGCTCATTTGCCTAACATGTCAATTACTTTAGAATGTTCCATATGTAAAGTCTCAGCACCAGAAATTCATTGTTTTACCTATCATGAACGATATATCAGATATCATGGGATTTTTGCCAATGTTTTCATTCACTCATTCAATGAACAAATACTTATTAAAGTCATACTACATGCCAGATACTGTACTAGGTGTTGTGGGGAGCGTAAATGTAACAAGAAATATTCTTTGCTCTCAAAGAATTTACAATTCAATAGGAGTGAGATGTATTCGGCAGTTAAACAAGAGAAGTAAGGTAAGGTACACAGGATAGGTAAGTTTTAATCAAAGACAAAGGGGAACATGGGTTCTTAGTAGCTGAAGGAAAAGCCATGAAGAAAGAAAAATGTTGAGACAAACTAGAAATGACTTTTGGCTTTCCTTTTTCGTTAGGAGAGCATTTAGACTCATTGTAGTATTTCCTATGAGACTAGAAATGCTTCTTACTTGGGATTTTGAAGGTCCAACTGGTTACCATTAGAAAACTATTATTTCATCCTGGAGTCTGTAAGTAAGAGAGCACCAAGGTAAAGAAACACGGAAAGCATTTCCTGTTGTTTCATTTTTAAAGGTAGGGGGTCTACCTTAGGTTGGTTGTTGTCCTTCGTCTTCAAAGAGGACCAAAATGACATCACCACGTAAAGTGAAATTTTAGTATGTTCAACTGGCTGATCAAACCAATATAAGCTTGGAATACTCTACCACAGGTTGGGCACAGATAGTCCGTGTGAATATTTGGGGTGGATATCCCAAATTTGTGTATCCTGCTTTGTGCTGTCTCAATTCTGCTTTGCTCAAAGAGCGCAGCACCCTTTTCGATGCGGGCACACCATGCTGAGGTGTCCAGTGTCTCCCATGTTGCATAGTCAGTCCAAAGTTCTTGAAAGAGACCTTATGAATGTCCTTGTATTGCTTCTTCAGGCCACCATGTGATTGCCTGCCCCATGAGAGTTCTCCATAAAACAGTCTTTTTGGCAAGCATGCATTTTGCATTTGAACAACGTGGCCAGTCCATTAGAGCTGCACTCTCTGAAGCATAGTTTGAATACTTAGCAGTTCAGCTCAAGCAAGGACTTCAGTGTCTGGTACCATATCCTGCCAGGTGATCCTCAGAATCTTCCTAAGACAGTTCAAATGGAAGCGATTCAGTGTTCTGGCATGGTACTGGTAGACTATCCATGTTTAACAGGCATACAACAATGAGGTCAGAACAACGGCTCTGTAGACCTTCAGTTTGGTAGTCAATCTAACAGCTCTTCTCTTTCAAACTTGTCTTTGGAGTCTCACAAACACTGAGCTAGCTCTGGTAATGCATGCATCAACCTCATAGGCAATGTGTACATCCCTGCAAAGTACGCTACCGAGGTAAGTGAACTTATCCACAGCATTCAAAAGTTCTCCATTTCTTGTAACCAATGCTTTCACCTATGGATGGTGTGGTGGTGACTGATGGAGTACCTGCGTTTTCTTGGTGTTAATTATTAGACCAAAATTATCACAGGCAGCAGAGAAGTGATCCATACTTTGTTGCATCTCAGCTTCAGAGGCTGCATTGAGTGCACAATCCTCTGCAAACAGAAAATCATGCACCAACACTCCCTCCACTTCTATCTTGGCTTGTAGCTTTTTCAAATTGAAGGACTTACCATCAGTATGGTAGTTGACCTTAATGCCATGTTCATCCTCATTGAAAGCATTTGTCAACGTGGCTGAAAACATCAGGCTAAAAAGCATGGGAGCAAGCACACAGCCCTGTTTCACTCCACTGGTGACTGGGAAGGCACAAGAGCATTGTCCATTATCCAGAACCCAGGCAAATCATGCAATTGACATACAATATTGATGAACTTCTCCAGGCAACCAGATTTTGACATAATTTTCCATAAGCCCTCATGACTAACAGTGTCAAAGGCCTTGGTCAGATCTACAAATATTGTGTACAGAACTTTATTCTGCTCCTGACTTTTCTGCTGGAGTTGTCAGGCAGCAAACACCATATCAACTGTTCCTTGGGCCTTTCTGACGCCACACTAGCTCTTAGGTATATGACCATCTTCCAGGTGAAGAATCAGCCTATTAAGGAGGACTCTAGAAGAATTTTGCCAGTAATGACTAAGAGAGAGATCCCCCTGTGATTGTCCCAGGACAATCTATTCCCTTTACCTTTATAGAGATGGAGGCATCCTTGAACTCCTGGGGGATAACCTTCTCTTGCCATATAACCTGGAAAATTTCAGTCAGCTTTTGTATGAGCAATGGTCCTCCTACCTTGTAAGTCTCAGCTGAAATAGAATCAGCACCGGTGCTTTGCCACATGAAAGGAGCCCAATGGCCCTCAAAACCTCTTCTTCAGTTAGAACTTCAGCTAAGGAGGGATTGACTTCAATCTGAGATAAACAGCCAATAGCCTCAGCATTGATTGATGACGGTCTGTTGAAAACACTGTGGAAGTATTCAACCCGTCTCTCTAGGGTCATGTCCTTATAACTAATCAGTGTGACTCCATCAGCAGTCAGTAGTTGAGATGCACCATAGGTTTTTAGTTCATAAATAGCTTTCAGGGAATCATAAAAGTTCTTTAGATTGTTACTATCAGCATAAAACTGAATTTCATCTGTCTTCTTACTGAGCCAGGAATCCTGCATCTCTCTGAGCTTTGCTTGAACTTTGCTTTGGATGGAATTAAATGTCGCATTCTTAGAGGTGGATTGACTATCCTGCTGGGAAATCCTGTGGAGTTCTCATTTTCATTTAGCAGTTTCTGAATTTCCCCATCATTTTCATCAAACCAGTCTTGGTGTTTTCACCCAGATGAGCAAATGCAGTGCTGTACACCAAATCTCTGAAAGCTGCCCACTCCTTTTCTACTTCAATGCTGTGAACTGTGTGTTAGCTCAACTTTCCCTCTAAGTTAGCAACAAACTGTTCACAGTCAGAGAAGAGCTCTAATTTGTTGACATTAACCATTTTGGCAGATGGGTCAAACCAGGTTGCGGGTAACCAATGGTTCTCAAACCCATTGGTGAGTTGTGGGGGGAGTGTCTACCCCAAGCATGTGAAGACTTCCTCTCATGGAATGGGCAGATGAGAACAATTTGCTCCAACAGCCATGAAAGCAGATGAAGCAGATGATGTGCAGCACTTAGACATTGGTTAGACCCTGAAGACACCAAGGTCATCCACTGCAACCTGAGCCATCACGAGTCATCTTGACTCTGTCCTGCCACTGGACTATGATGAATCTGGAGGAGAAAGTGAGGCTGTCAACTTCGTGCAACTCTGCCTCACTTAAATCCAATTTACGCATGAATCGAAAGATATCACCCATATCATTTCACTATTATGCCTCAAAGTTCTGTGGTGATAGGCAAGTGATGAAGCAGCAGGTGCGGATACACTGGGAGCTGTAGTCACAACACTGCACACAGGTGGCCCAGGCCATAGGGTCATTTCTCACTGGAAGCAGCAGTGGAACTTGGCAGCCCCTGGGTGTCTGAGCAGCCTTTTAAGCATCGCACTGCTCACCTCCTGGTGTGAGGAAGAGAGCTAGAAAAGGTGCCCTAAACACTGTCTGTTTACCCAATCCTGGCCTGATTACCGCAGCTGGCAGGGAATCCTACTATATGGTTGAAATACAAAAAAATGTACAAAATGTATTAAAACATTTGCTAAGATGATTCCACTCACCATTGGCACACAGAACATGCACACACTAATAGACAACACTAAATCCAGTAGCCCTGAAAGAAGAACTGCTCTTGTTGCAAGAGAACTCAACAGCTATCACATCCAAATAGCAACAAGGTTGGCAAATGAAGGCCAGCTTACTGAAGCTGGAGCTGGGTACACCTTTTTCTGGAGTGGGTGCGGTGAAGCTGGTGTGGGTTTTGCAATCAAAACTAATCTAATTAGCAAGCTGATATGCCTGCCAAAAGGAGTGAATGACAGGCTTATGACAATGCAATTGCCACTCGCAGGAAAATGCCATGCCACCATCATCAGTACCTATGCGCCCACCATGACAAATCCTGGTGAAGTCAAAGAAAAATTTTATGAAGATCTAGGGACTCTTACCTTCAATGTGCCGAAAGAGGACAAGCTTATAATTCTGGGTGGCTTTAATGCTAGAGTAGGCTCAGACTACCAGACTTGGCAGGGAGTCCTAGAAAGGAATGGAGCTGGAAACAGCAAGAGCAATGGTCCTTTACTGATGAAGACTTGTGCATCACATGACCTTCTCATCACCAACAGCATCTTCCCTTTACCTAAACTCAATAAAACTTCACGGATGCACCCTCGCAGCAAACACTGGCATCTAATGGATTATGTGATTGTAAAGAGAAGGGACAGACAAGATGTGAGAGTGTCAAAGGCAATGTGTGATGCAGAGTGCTGGACCTTAGGAATGAAAGGAGGAATAAAGCTTTGGAATGGGGTTGAACCATACATAAGAGAGACATAAGAGAGAAGTCAATGAAGGGATTTAAATAATAGTAGGTCTAGGGGGCAGTACAACTCCAAAGACAACTAAACGTACCTGCCTTGGTCAGCACCAGATAAGAACAATTCATAAATTCTCAATCACAAGAAATTTTTCTTTAGTACCCCTTTTCTTTAAATTATATAATTCCATATGAGAAATCATTACAAAAATGTGGAAATTTTTTTACAGTGGTAAAAATTAAATCATTTGAAGTAAAGCGTTTTATAAAAATTTATGCAATTTTTAGATTTTCCATGACCTTATCATTTGTTGCCTAAAGATAAGTAAATACTGGAGATTAATGAGCCTATTTTCTACACTTTCATTCCCTACTATTAACTCATTTCTAGGGTACCTCCTCTTTTTTACCACATTCTTCATTCCTGTCTACTTCACAAATCATACTACCATATGTATTAATCTTAGAACTATATTGGCCAACTATCTTACTTTATAGGTTAAAAAACTGAGTCTACAGATTTGATGGAGGATGTGGGACGTTAAAAAAAGCTCTTTCCCTCTTTGTCTCTCTCTCTGTCTCTCTATCTCTATCTCTCTCTGTCTCTGTCTCTCTCTGTCTCTCTCTCTCTCTCCCTTGAGTTCAGACATGGGCATCTGAGTTCTTTCGTATTCCATCACAGAGCTTAGGTGACCAGACAGAAATCCTCAGCCAGACATGTCTAGCCTTGAAGGAAACCATATAAATTCAAAAGGTCTTAAGTTTCTGGGTCCCTCAGTCAAAACTGATTACTAGCAAGAATGTGACAGAGCTCGGCCCTTAGAGAATGTGACCACCAGCTAGAGGATGAGCCCAAGCTCTGTCCTGATTATTCTGAGGAAACAGACCTAGACGGAATTGCTTGGACAGTACAAAACCAAGTTAAAATTTGAAATGTTAATTTAACAATTTACTGAATTACTTCTTGTTTTGATGTTCTTGGAGAGTATAACTATAATCATAAATTACTGCTATTGGTTGATAATGTGTGTATGGGAATCTCCTAATTAAACATTTCTTTTGTGTGGAGGAGATGAGCTGTAGTTCTCTACTTTATTTACAATGTACATTGATTACCTCTCAACTCTCTCCTTTTTGAAGAGGTCCAAGACCAGATTCCAATACAAACTTAAGTGATTTTTTCCTAATGCTCTTGGAGGGGGTGTAAAGATTTCCGGAGAATGAGAAAAAGAGCCTGATCTTTCACCTTCAGGTGCAGACTACCTTCCCATTGGTTGGCCTGGAACTGATTGTTGGCCAATCAATGAGAGTCAGAGCGATTTGGTTTAAGGCATGGTCACCAAGAAAAGAAAACTGTCAGAGATCCAAGTGCACACTCCTTTGGACAGAGCACCCCCAGGTAAAGCTATGTGAACAGAGGAAAGTGCCAAGGCCATCTCCAATCTCCTGATCTATATCTTGCCACTGGACCCAGATGGCTCCAGAGAAGAAAGTGAGGCTGGTGACTCTGCACAGCCCTCCCTCACTTAAATCCAGTTCACTTGCATGTCATGGCATCACCTTCCTGATGTTATGATCCTCTTTAAGAAGGAAAGGCAAACAACAATGTTCCCATGGGATTAAATACATGTAATCTACATGTATGGATACAGAGCTTAGAAGGACTCCTTAGTGGGAGAGGGATATGCCGAGTGCTACACATCATCTCAACCAAGGGGCACTTGTGTATTGTTCCACACTTAAAATAAATCCAAATACTGGAAGGAGAGCATACTTAGAGGGAAAACGTTCTGAGAAGTCAAAAGAATTAAAGAAAAAAGGAAAATGGAATGGGAAGAAAAATTTCAAGAATGCAGAGTGCAAAAAAACACTAGAAAGTCAGTGTTACAAGTGAAAGTGGGAAGTGGGTGGCCTATAGGCATAGCAGCTAAATATTTCCAAGAATTACTTTGAACAAAATTTGTTCTACATACCAGCAAAACTGGAGTTGCTGGTACTTCTGGATCTCTGGTGAGTCCATTGTACCAACAGGTCATAACTAATTGACTTGGGTGAAAGTGATAGTTGCAATGTTTCTGTAAACATTAAGCTTTCATACAAATAAAACTAACTTGAAAAAAGGGACAAAAAGAAAAGAAAACAATGAAAATGACTGTTGGGATGCATAGGAGGAACCAAATAGAAGGGGAATATAGATGATGAAATGAAACTAAAAATATGAGAGAGGAAAAAAATAATCAAAAATGTTGTATTAAAGAAAGAAAATATCACATGGATACAAATAAAAGAAACTAAGAGGAAAAGGGAATCAATGAAAAGGGAGTCAATTAAAAATCAATGAAAGGATCATAGATTTAGGGTTCAATGGGATCTCAGAAGCCATTTAGTTCAACCTTCTTATTTTCCATATAAGGAACTAGGTAAGATCCGAAACCAGATCCTCTAATTCTAGATCTAAAAAGAAATGATGGAAAAATAATGAATATCAATGCAACACAAACTAGCTCTTCTTTCATCCAAAATTATTTGCTATGATCTACAGTTCCAAAATAGTAAGAGAAGTATATATTAGTTTTCTTTGGAATAAAATAGTTATTAATTAAAATGATGGTATTATTTTAATAGTAATAGTAAAATAAAATAATAGAGTGATTAAAATAAGAACTTGATTCCAGTTTTGGACAGAGGAAGGACTAGAATTCCTGGAATGTTACTTATCATTCCACAGTATTTTTGCCAGGTATGGTTCCTTTTCTCTGTCAAAGAAATAAATTCTGATCCCTGGGAAATGAGTTGCTCTCCCAACCCCCCTCCAGTTGGTACTTATAGAATCCTACTTTGTTATGCAAGCCTTCAATAATTTGTGGTACTTTCCTTCTGCCCTTTCTCCCTTCATTCTCAAACTATGTGCATGCATTTGAGTAAGTAGAATTGATAAATTATATTAAAACTCAGAAGTTTTAATAGAGTTATAAAATATCACAGGCAAAAATTATTGCATTAAAGAGACACTATTTCTAAATGGGCCAGGTCCTTTTACAGGAGTTAGAAGCAAAAAGAGAAACTGCATTGTTTGCTTCTCTGGGAATGAGTGAAAGTAGGAAGTAGACCAAGGATGAAAATGGAGAAGTGATGTTCTTCCCTTCTATAAAAGGGTATAACTGAACTAGTCTCACCATAGACACAGAAGCTTACTGTACAGAGAGTGCTAACAGGTTCTTTGATTGGCCTTTCTCTGTACTGCTATGTCCCTGGTTTCCAAGACTTCTCCCCAACCCATCAAGGAGAATGTGACTACTCAGCCTTGTAACTGCAAGGACCCTGGCATACACAGGAGGGCCGGCTGTACACGTTCTTAGATCTGCTTTTGTTTTTTAAAGAAAAACAACTTTTGAGGAGTCAACACTCACTGTAATCAAATACTTATATTATTCACTTAGTTCAGGGGATAAAGTCAGCACCCTGAATTCAAGAGAAAATGCAAATGGAGAAATAAAGACTAAGAGACAGGGCTTCTAACTGTCTGACCATAAGCAATACATACGTCCCAGAACAACAGACAGATCCAACTGTCTGACCATTACATACATACATAGTGACTAGAGAGAGAAGCACCAACATCCGGGTTTTCAAAGTGCCAGGGGACAGGGGCAGTGGGGGGCTGGGGGCGAATGACATCATGGCAGGGGTGGGGCTCCTTAGCAGCTACCCAGAATCTCATCTGGCCAAACACTTCCAAAGAGTAAGCTCCAAAGTAAAACCCCACCTGAGAGTATATTTACACTTGTCAGAACTGGAGGGTATGACCCTTTGACCCAATGCCTCAATAGAAATTAACAAAAGGTATTAAGACCTATTAATGGGCAGAGAAGATCTTTAACTCTTCCCCCTACCCACCATTAACCTTACATTAACATTGACAATCTCATGAGGGAAAAGTTTACCACAGAAAATTCTGGCTAAGGTTCCATATCTCATCATCTTCCCAATCAAAATATTTCTTTCTTTTGGGGGTGGAGCAATCTTCAATGACTCCTCGGCCAAACACATGTGACTATATTGAAGACACAAACAGAGAAAGTAGAATGTTGTATGGGAAAACAAAAGCAGCTGTGGTGACCAGGAATGGCTCTCTGAAGGTGGCACTTGAATTAACTTTTGAAGGAAACTAAAGATTCTAACAGACAAGGTACATAGGGAAAGAACTCTAAGCATGAAAGATTGGAAATGCAATGTTATGGGTGACAGCTAGCAAGCAAGTCAATATGGATGGATTGTAAAGTGTATGGAGGGAAGCCATGGGTTAAGGAGCTCATTTTCTCTGACTTTGCCCCATGCCTAGAACCCTCCTCACCTCCTCTGCTCCGACTCCTGCCCTCCCTGGCTTCCTTCAAGTCTCAGCTAAAATTCCACATACAGAAAGGATCCAGTGCCTTGCCTTTGTTAATTATTTTCTATTTAACTTGTACATAGCTTGTGGGGCTTGGGGTTTAGCAGAGCAAGAGCAGTGATAGCATACAGGAGCAAGGGATTCATGGGTAGAGAATAATGCAAATCTAAATTCACTCACTTAGGAGTCCAGATTAAGAAAGAGGATAGTGCAACAGAGTGCAACAAAGATGGAAATCTTTAATTAAGAGTTAGAAGGGATCCAACTTCTCATTTTATTCATGAGGAAACTGAACTTGAGAGAACTTAAGTGACTTTTCCAGGTTCACATAGCCAGAGAGTATCTGAGGCAAGGCCTGTATTACCTTCTCATATTCTGATTAAGGAAAATATTGATCCATGCATATATTAGGGTCAAGAAGTTTTCAGAGGTGAGAAAGTAGGCACATAGGTGGGAGATTACCAACCAATGTCTTCTTGGCTACTTTGTTTTTTCTGTAAGAGTTCCATCTCTGATTTTTTTCTATTTGTAACAGAGTATGGCAGATGACATCTAGTGGCATCTCCCTATGTAGAGAAGCTGGAGAGCTAGCTTCCAAGAGTCACACCATGGCACGTGATGTGCCATGAAGAAATTCTAGAGTCTTCCATGTTCCAATAGCTACTATACATAGTGTCCGTGAATATCATATCTCTCTATTTCATCATCATGGAAAGTACTTCAATTTTGATTCTAGGGCAGAGCAATAAACTCCTCCCAAAGCCTTCCTTTACCAAAGGCTCAGATTTTTCCATCTAACTCCTCATCTTCCATCATTTCTGCCCCACCCCCACCTGGCTGGGTACCCTCTAGCACTTCCCTCTTCCTTCACCTTGCTTTTGCTTATAATCATTGGATTATAAGCTCTTTGAGGGCCAGGACTTTTTTTTTGTCTTGTTTGGTTTTTGTGTTGCTTTCTGTATCCTCAATACTTAACACAATGCCTGAAACACAGTCTGTGCTTAAGAAATATTTACTGACTACGGATTTTTGACCATATGATTGGAAGCTTTTTCAGTTGTTTGTAGTTGTGGAACCAGAAATGAGAAGCCTTTAATAAAGCCTTGGACAGCCTCAGTCTTACTCCTCACTGCTCTCTGTTGGTTTAATTTCTTTGCTAAGAGAAGTTCTGGAGAAACAGTAAGTAAGAAGACAGGCTTCAGGCCTTCTTCCCTCTGAGACCAAAGTATAGTCCCCCAAAGCAGACCTGGATCACTCGCTTCTGTGGTTTTTCTTCTCAGTTAAAGGTGAAGGGCTTGGACATTGACCTTGTGAGGTCTGAAAGATCAGAAGAATGAAAATCCTGGCATCTCAGCATTCAGGCTCTGTAATCAGCATAGCATTAAACCCTAAAGAGGGAACACAGAGATCCAGCCCAGTGGTAGATGAGTCAAGGGCTTATCTTTCAATTATGGGCATTTGGAAAAGAACTTGGTCACAACAATGCTAGGTAGTAACTTAACTAAATTTTAACAATCTTAGTGAAATGGATGAATATTAAAAAAGAAATTGAAAAAGCCATCATTGAACTCCATAGGAAAACTGTTTGTAGGGTCAGCTGGATTTACAAGTGAATTCTATTGAACATTTAAGGAACAGTTAATTCCAATACCATAGAGACTACTTGGGAAAATTGGTGAAGAAAGAGTCATACCAAATTCTTTTTATATATGTAGATATGGTGCTGATACCTAAACTGGGAAGAGCCAAAATAGAGAAAGAAAATTATAGAACAATTTCTCTAATGAATATAGATGCAAAAATCTTAAATAAGACATTAGCAAAAAGATTACAGCAACTTATCATGAGAATAATAACACTTTGATCAGGTGAGATTTATACCAGAAATGAAGGGCTAGTTCAATATTAGGAAAACTATCAGCATAATTGATCATATCAACAAGAAAACTAACAGAAATGATGTAATTATCTCAATAGATACAGAAAAAGCTTTTGAGAAAATCAAACACCCGTTCCTACGGAAAACACTGGAATAGGAATAAATGGAATCTTCCTTAAAATAATAAATAGTATCTACTTAAAACCATCAGCAAGCATTATATGCAATGGAGATAAGCTAAATGCATTTCCAGTAAGAACAGTGGTAAAACAAGGATGTCCATTATCATCACAGCTACTCAGTAAGGTACTAGACTGTTAGCTTTATCAATAAGAGAAGAAAAAGAAATGGAAGGAATTAGAATAGGTGAAGAAGAAACTAAACTATCACTCTTTGCAGACAATATGATGATATACTTAGAGAATCCCAAATAATCAAGTGAGAAAATTACTTGAAAAAATAAACAACTTTCGCAAAGTTGCAGAATACAAAATAAATCCATATAAATCATGTGCATTTCTATATATTACCAACAAAGCCCAACAGCAAGAGATAGAAAGAGTAATCCCATTTAAAATTACCGTAGACACTATAAAGTATTTGGGAGTCTACCTTCCAAAACAAATCCAGACATTTTATGAACACAATTAAAAAACACTTTTCTGACAGATGAAGTCAGATCCAAATAACTGGAAAAACATCATTTGCTCATGGATAGGCTGAGTTAATAGAATAAAAATGACAATTCTACGTAAGTTAATTTACTTATTCAGTGACATCCCAATCAAAATACTAAAAATTATTTATAGAGCTAGAAAAAATAATATCAAAATTCATCTGAAAGAATAAAAGATCCAGAATATCAAGGGAATTGATGAAAAGAAGAGATGGGGAAGGTGGCACAGCCATATCAGTTCTTAAATTATATTATAAAGCAGTAATCATCAAAACCACTTGGTACTGGCTAAGAAATAAAGGGACAGATCAGTGGAATAAGTTAACTATACAAAACATACTAGTCAATGACTATAATAGTCTATTGTTTGATAAACCCAAGGACCCCAGTTTCTGGGATAAGAACTCACTGTTTGGCAAAGACTGCTTGGAAAAATGCAAAATAGTGCGGTAAAAACCAATGCCTGACACTGGATATCAGAATAAAGTCCAAATGGGTACATGATCTAGGTATAAAGGCTGATACTATAAACAAACTAGGGGAGCAGGAAATATTTTATTTTTCAGATTTATGGAGAATGGAGGAATTTATGACCAAGCAAGAATTAGAGAATATTATGAAATGAAAAATGGGTAACTTGGATTACATCAAATTGAAGTTTTTTACACAAATAAAGCCAATGCAACCAAGATTAGGAGGGAAACAGAAAACTGGGAAAGAATTTTTATAACTAGTGTTTGTGATAACGGCTTTATTTCTAAAAATATACAGAGAACTGAGTCAAATTTACATGAATACAAGCCATTTCCCAATTGATAAATGGTCAAAGGATATGAACAGGCACTTTTCAGAGGAAGAAATTAAAGCTATCTATAGTCATGATAAAATGCTCTAAATCACTATTGATTAGAGAGATACAAATCAAAACAAGTCTGAGGTATTGCATCACACATATCAGATTGACTAACATGACAAAACAGAAAAATGATAAATGTTGGAGAAGATGTGGGAGAGTTGGAACACTCTTTGTTGGTGGAGCTGTGAGCTGATCCAACCATTCTGGAGAACAAATTGGAACTATGCCCAAAGGGATATAAAAGTGTACATACCCTTTACAGCAATACCACTTCTATGACTGTATCCCAAAGAGATCATAAAAATGGGAAAAGGATCCACATGTAAAAGATATTTATAGTAGCTCTTCTTGTGCTAGTCAAAAACTAGAAATTGAGGTGATGCCCATCAATTGGGGAATGACTGAACAAGTTGTAATATATGACTGTAATGGACTACTACTGTGCTATAATAAATGATAAACAGGCAGATTTAAGAAAAACCTGGAAAGACTTATATGAACTGATGCTGAGTGAGATGAGCGGAGCCAGGAGAACAATATGCACAGTACAGCCACAGTGTCAGAGTACTGTTTTAGATAGACTTAGTCCTTCACAACAATGGAAGGACCTAAAACATTTCCAAACGACTCTTGATGCGAAATGCCATCCACATTCAGAGAAAGAATTATAGAGCTGTAATGCAGAATGAAGCAGGCTATTTTCTCTTTATTATACTTTTTTTCTCATAGTTTCTCCCATTTGTTTTAATTCTTTTATGCAATATGACTAATGTGAAAATGTGTTTAATAGGAATGCATGTGTAGTACTCATATAAGATTGCATCCTCTCTTAGGGATGGAGAGGAGAAAATTTGGAACTTATGGAAGTGATTATTGAAAACTAAAAACAAATAAATTGATAAATTTTGGGGAAAATTATATAACATTCACACACTGTCCTACCTAAAAAATTTCAGCATCTAATGATCAACCTTTTGGTAGCAAGTCTCTTAGTATTTGGTTGAGTTGGTCCTTAGACCACAGACAAAACATCACTGAGTTCATATTTCAAGTATTTGCTTATATATTTTGAGCAGGATTAAAGAGCATTTAGTCCAACTATAACATTTTACAGATGAGGAAACTGAGTACCCAATGGTATTAAGTAGCGGGAGAAATATTTTAACTCAAGATTTCTGATTTCAAATTTAATACTTCCTACTTCAGTGACTGACAGCTTGCACTTTGCCAGAATAGCCTTCAAGAACTCAAAGGTCCTCCCATTCCTGGGTAAGGATTTGAAGCATATGGGATTTCCATTTATATAAAGTACTATCTAGCAATATGAGTACCCCAAAGCCTAATTCTCTTTCCCTTCTGCTGTCCATTTCCTATCATTCTCACTGTAGCTTAAAGAGAAAGAAATCTTAGTAAAAGCAGACACATATAAAAGACATGGAAGAGAATTAGGATTAGACAGGGGGAAAAATAGAGAGCCAGAGGCTTAGTGTCATTAATCTAATTTCACACTTCTGGGAAACAGATTCCACGTTTATTGAGTAACGTAATTCAAATTCCATTCAGCCTATCAGATTCTATAGCAATATCTTGACGTCAAGAAAGTTCCTATTGCTCATAATAGATTTTTAACTACTCCTTCTAATTATCTCTATCCATTTTGCTAGCTAATAGCATTATTAAACTGATTTGTCATCAGTAACAAATTGTAATACCCTACAGAAGTGAATAATATGTTTGTAACAAATTGTTCTCACTATTCTTGAAGTAATTAAACACAAACATTCCAGTGTTTTATTTTTCTTACCAAAAAGATAAGGAGATATTTCTTAAAGGAAGATCAATGAGGATAGCACATATTTTTCATAATTAAAAATGTTAATCATTCTAATATATTCAGAGCCCTGTCTGACAATAATACATGAATACTTTCCTGATGATTCTCAATTATAAAGAATTTTTTTTAGAATTTTAATTGGATTGATGCCTAAATAAAGAGAATACTTTTTGAAAACTCTAAATACCATTTTGAATGCTTTGCAGGACTTTACAAATAAAATGCATATCATTTTTTAAATGAGAAAAAAATAGATCCACCTACAGTTCCTAATTTAAATAATAATTAGCTTAAGATAACATTCAGTTTTAAAGCAGCATGCAAAAATGCATTTGTTAAGCATTTCCCAAAATTAAGTCAACTGGACATTAATAAAAGTCTAAGATTAAAACCTTCCAATGAGCTGAGGTCATAGCAGTCTACATTATATTCCACATGGTGCAGAGCTAGCAATATCAAATAGAAACTTAGTAAATGTTCCACATATTTCCTGCCCCCTCTCAATTTCAGATAACAAAAACCTTTTCTGAAATGGGGGGAGGAGTAGTTAAAAAATAAATTTTGGTGAAACTAAAGGAATCAAACTAAGTTTTTTCTTTCTTTAAATTTTAAATTAAAATAAAAAAATTACTATGTGCCTACTGTGTACAGTGTGCACTGTGCTAGGCACTGAGGTGGGAGTCACAAAGTTTAGATAAAACACAGTGATGCCTTTATGAAACTCAGATTGAATTTCACATATACTAAAATACAATAAACCTACCTGATAAAATATAGTGTCTGTTCCATTCTCATGAACTTTAATATTATAAACTTTAACAACACCACTTGGAAGAGGACTTGGGTTCCATGCCAGCCACACAGAGTCAGAAGTGTAATTGACTATAGTCAAATTTTGTGGTGGTGCAAGTGGTGCTGTAGAAAAATACATTACATTATTTATATTTACAGAAATTAACAATATAAAAATAACACTTCAGATTCATCTGGACAAAGCAAATAATTCACAAAGATTTATGGCACAAATGTGTTTTAGTTTGAAAAAGAAAATAAAAACAAAACAGATACCACAATTGTTTATGTCTTTTCAATGCAAACCTGGAGTTTCCAGAGTAGATTAAAACACATCTCTGGATCCTGGCGCTCCATTATTAGAGAAGATCAGAAAAGTATCTCAATAGTTGTGAACCTGTTGCAAGAAGACTGTTATTCCTGTTTTCAAAATAAAAGGTTTTGAAAGCAGCAAGGTGGCACTATGATGATCTCTTACCTGCCTCATCTGTGTAAAAAAAGAGCGTGGAAGAAGGACCAAGACCTTTTCTGGTTCTTGCGGCAGCAAAAAAGCTATATAGTGTAAATGGTGAGAGCTTGTCCAGTATGATAGAGTTTTCAGAAGTAGTAAAAGAGTAGCTTTCATTTGGTCCATCTAAAGTTAAATCATAACTTATTATAGCACCATTTGGTTGTACTGGGGGATCCCAGGACAAAAAAACTGAGGTAGAAGAAAGGTTTTTAAAAGTGTTGATTATTGGTGGAGAGTCTGGGACTATAAAAGAAAAAAAAAGAATAAAAAATGAAGCTGAATTATCATTATTAAGTAATTAGACTTTAGTAACAAATGGAAACAATGTTTATTATTAGCTAAACATCTTACAATAAAGGCTATAGGAAAACAATAAAGTTGTAATTATAAAGAAAAATCTATTACTTAGAAGCAAACCAAAAAAAAATTACAAAGTAAAAGTATTATTCTACCAGAAAAATTATAGGAAAAGATAAGCAGAGGCTTGAAAAATAAAATAATTATCCTAAGCCTACCATCTTCTTCAGTTTTGATGTGTAGTTGGGCTGTATACAAATCAGAGAATCCTTTTTCTGTGGCTGGAGTGACTTTTAATATATAGTCAGTGTATTTTTTCAGTTTGTCAAAAACCAGGCTTCTCTCATAAGTTTTCAGAGGTGGTCTTGTTCTACGTGGGTTTTCTTGTAAACTCAGTGAAACATAGTAGAAGACTAGACCATTTGGCTGAGATGGTGGGAACCAGCTGACATTTATTGCAGTTGATGAAAGAGTTTCATAAGTCAAGTTTTCAACAAGCCCTTCTGGTACTATGATATATAATAAGCAAAATATAACGGTCATGAGCTATTGTAATTAAAATACGTGAAAATACATAGCATGAATATTTTGTAAATATCATGTCATACACGTTTCTAGATATGTGACTATTTTTATAACTCTGATTATGAGAAATGCCAGTTGCTATAATACATCTTCCTAATTGTCTTTGTTCATTTAATACAAATAGGTCAAGGCCTTTTGAAGGTAAGAAGTTATTTTCTTTTTGTAAGAAATTTTCTTCATATGATTCTTCTCACCAATTCATTATCCATTGAACAAATATTTATACGGATAATAGTGAAATTCATCAGTGGCCTAAAAACAGTGATCCTTAGTCCCTCTTGGCCCTGTTTCCCCTTCTTTGCACTATTACTGCAGAAATGGAAGTGAGCTACATAGAATTAAGGATCATTTTGCATTTTTTTTCTCAGTTAAGCATATTGTGATGATGAAACAGAAACAATATCTGGTTGGCTACCTATTAGTAAGGAACTTCTATATACTTAGCCAAACTGATCTTAGGGAAGCAAACAGCGACAAGGACCATACACTAAGTCTGTGACCAGGACCATACACTAGGCCATTGCTTGTTGACTGACTGAATAAAACATGATGGTTTTAAGTATACTTTCATTTTGTCCTTAATTAGAGATAGCACATATTTTTATACTTAAAAATGTGCCTATATGTGTGTTTCTACATTTCTACCAAAAAGAAAGAAAAAAGACAAACTCTATTTAGTAACTTATTTTAAAGGACAGATGATATTTTCGTAGTCAGCACATTCACTCTTCCTAGAAGTACTGGCCCAATCCAGATAAATGGTACTTTTTGCAGTGAAATAGTTGAGTTGCCATGGCGATGAGAGATATTGGTCACATTTTTAACTTGGACTTCTGGGATAGTACTTCTGGAGCATCTCATCTCGACGGCAACTCAAGTGACACAGGGGGAAAAGAAAAGGGGAAGTTACTATGATGAAAACCACAAAAGTAGAAGCAAGTTCTCTTATATGTGAATTATTAAATTAATTTGAAATGACTGGATAATTTCTAGTAGTGCAGATTGTAAAAAGGATCACTTTGATCCTTGTATGAGTAGAAGAAAAGTTAATACCAACCATTCAAGAATAGTATAGTTAAAGTTGAAGTATGGAAATTACAAGGGATTTGCCCTTGCTTTTGTGGGAGGGATCCATATTGGGATAATCACAAGTTTGGATTAAAAAGACCAGATAATAATTTTAAACCTAAAATATTAATTTTTAATTTTCAAATCTTAAAACAATGACAGAACTACAAAAAATCCAAAACAGCTAAAACAATTCCTTTCTCTAAAAAAAAAAATAATCAGGTATAAAAGTCTTTAATCATATTCCATGTTTTGAGAAGTTTACATTAATCAATTTGAGAGCTATTGGAAATTAAGAAGACTTGCACCACCTGGGTTTCTATTGACGATATTCACCACTGGGCTGAAAAATAAATATTGCTGTGATTGATTCACATTAGGGCAATAATATTTCATAATATTAATAAAAACAACAGCAATAGTAATAATACTAGCACTGGGGGGTAAGAAAGATGGAAAAGTAGTTAATTTAATATGGCACTGCAATCTTAAGATGAATCCTAAAAAAATGATAAAATGCATAGAATGTTACAGGGTGGAAAATTATCATTACAGAACACTGTAGTAGCAATAGATAAGTAATTTTGAACCAAAATAAGATGTCATAAACACATCAATTAAAAATGAATTTTTAAAGTTAACATTGGTAATATTTAAGAAAATCCTCCATGTATCTCCAAACACAGAAAAGGTTAAGATGATGTTAGTAAATAATCTCTATATTAATATAGTAATCTATATAATTATTAATACTTTTATATTAATTACATCTTATTAATAATGATTAATACACCAAACTATAATTTACAAGTGATTTTTAAATTGCTAAAATAAATTTTCTAATATAAATCAGTCTTGAGGGAAATTATGTCATTAGTTTAACCATCATATAGAGAGTAATAAAACTTTTGAAAAGCAATACATATTCTATATTTAGAAACCATTTCCAGAGGCTGAAAACATAAAAGAATAGAACTTTTGCATCAATATAAAATATATTTTAAATTAATATTTTTAATTAGTGATTCACAAACCTATCTAAATAAAGCATTCAAAAGACAATAACTAGCAGAGATACTTGGGAAAAGCTATTGAAATCAACTTTAAATCTATAAAATTAAAAACATTTCTTAAATCAAATATTGTCTTAGTTTACATACTGTCTTGATCTGTGTATATTTGAATTGTCTCACTGGTTTTGTTCCCATTTCCAACTGAAGTACTTGCTGTCACCCAGAATACATAGGAGCTGAATATTGCCAAATTTTCTATTACTGCAGATATAGTCATATTGTCAGAGAAACTGACTATGTCATGGAGAGTGAAGTTCTGAAATACAAACACAACATTTGTGTTAATTTACGCTGAGTTGTTCTTAATTACATACATGCTTTCCAAAATTATAGTTTATAGTACAAAATGCTCAATTGTAGTCAAAAATTAACCATGAGTCAATATTCATAAACAAACTTTGGGAATTGAAAATCAGTTATTCAGCACAATTCTTTAACTTATTTTGGTGGAATAATAACATTGGATCATATTTATATTGCTAAAGTTTACAAAGCACTTAATCTGTTATGTCATTTGATGCTCACAAGAACTTTGGGAAATATCATTACTACCCTCTCATTTTTCAGACAAATCAATATGGTTCCGTTTGACTGCAATCATCAAACTGGTAAGTGTTAGAGGCAGAATTTGCAGTGGTCTCTCCTGACTCCAAGTTTACCTCTCTTTTTACTGTGCCATGTAGTATCTCCCCATAATACTATGATAAACCAGAAAAGTATTTGGTCTTTTTTTCCTCTATATACTCCTAAATAAAGTCATAAGACCTAGTGGATAGACTGGCCTTCTGTAGACTGAGTGATAGAGATTGACAAAGAGGTCACATCTATCCATATTACTTGTCCTAAGGATAAACCTGACCATGTCACTTGCCTGCTCTTTAATATCACCTTATTACTTACTACTTCTATGGTAACCTATGCATTTAGTTTTTGATAAAATGGTTATTACTTGCTTTTCTACAATTATTTTGCATTATTTCCTCTTTCTAAACTCTATATTCCAGCCAAACTAACTTATTTCTTAAACTTGACAGGCCATGTGCCATTTCCCTATTTTTTCCAAGGATACTCCCAGGCCTGGAAAGCATCTCCTCTCAATTCTGCTATTTACCACCTGTTTGGTCAAGTCACTTAACTCCTTTCAGTCTCAGTTTCTACATCTATCAAATGGGAAGTTACATGAATGTCTGTTAATGGAAGGCGCAGACAGTGAAGTCTTTGAGGATGGCATATCACTATGTGCTTTAAAATGAAGGCTACAAAACCATATTAAAGACATTGTACCTTTGCGACTGTTCGTCAGTTGTTTTGATGAATTTCTGCTAATTGCTCACTGTTCAATCTAAGCATCACCTCTGTACCATAATTCCAAGTTCCTTAAATAAATAATACCTGCATTTATATTATCATTAATTAAGTCTAATTCTAGAGGGGGAAAATGAGCAAATGAACTTTGAGAAATATGAGATCCTCTTGATACCTTCTAACTGAGAGTACTCTGTGCAATTCTGTGATAATCCTATACTTCAAAGCATTGTTTAAAATAGTTAATAAAAGTTAAATTTGTCAAATTTTGGATGGAGAGCAAGTGGCAAAATATTTTTTGCAAAAGGAAATGCTATTCATGTTTACATGAAGAAGCATCTAATGACCCACTTAGGCCCTATTTACACGATTGTTTCACAGATAATATAATGCTTACTTTTAATCTTTTAAGTGGAGGGCTGAAAACACTGGCAACAAGAAACTACAGTTAATCCAGGAAGCATTCAGTTCAGGTAAAAAAAAGTCATCATAAAAATATGTTAATAAGTATTTATTGGTTGATTTTGAAATACAAATATAGTGTTTTAGAAACTAATCTTTTTGTCAAATATACTGAAGTAATATATTACCTCTTTTTGAATTATAATTCATATCAAATATATGGGAATATGTATCTAAATTTCATTTTACATCAGGAATAGATTTGCTAAAAAGTATAATTTTACCCAAACATCTTTATCAGAAATCACCCTGTGCTATCGCTGATGGAAATTAAAGGAGTGGGGGGTGTGGAAATTAAGAGAAAAACAGATTCTTACCTGCATAAAAGTACCTGAATTATTTTGGTAATAAACAGAATAGTATTGTATAATCCCATTGGGTTTTGATGGAGGATCCCAAAAAAGAATTATTGATGAGGAAGTCAGGTTTGCATAATGGACATCTTTTGGCGGATCACTGGGAGCTGGAGAAACACAAGAAGTCTTTATCATCCCAAACATTGGTAATTATGTTTTAGATGGCTAGAATTTCAATGCTGTGGTGTTTTTTTAAATCTTTGGTTATGTTAAAAATGATATTCTTTTAATCAAGTCCACTAAAGGAGTGAAAAATACCTGACAAAACTACTTTTTCACTTTTTTAGGAGACATCAGCAGAACTGAAAAACTTAGTGGTGGAACGATAATAATACAGGAAAATTTTAGTGTGCTAGATAATGTCTCTGGATGATATAACTGGGGTTTTTGACTAAAAATAACAGGATGAACTCACTTAACATTGTATGCCTAACAGAGCCATTGTCTAGGATCCAGAGGGCAACAGTATAGCAAGGCTGGAGTCATATGTCATGTGGAGACCTAACTAAGCAAGGAATTATGGTGTTATGCAACATACAAATAAGGAACAGAGGAAAATATGTAGCAGATCTGAATATAATTCAGTGTTTTAGAATTATGCCATTATTAGATTTTGAGCTATGATGCCACTTAGAATAAAAAAACATCTTAGGATCTGACATATGATCCGTTTTCTTTCTAACAGAATTACATTTTCATTAGCTTGTTTCCATGAGAACTTACCTCCTTCTGGTGTCCTAAAGCTAATGTGGTTACTTTTGATTTTCCCATCACCAAATCTTGTGCTTGCTGTGACATAGGCATTGTATTTAATATTATTTTCCAAATCTGCATATTCCAGTGATGTTTCAGTTACATTAATAACTTTTAGTGATGATTTATCCCTAAAGAGAAATATGATATACACAAGTGTAATTACACATCTGCTTAAAATGACAAATACAAAAATCACATATACAAATTCTGAATTTGACAATTAAAATTTACCAAAATGCACAAACAGAACCTCATTAATTTGGTATAAATGGGGTGAATTCTAAAAAGAAATGATAAAACATCATGAATTAAAAAATGTTTTGTAAGAAACATAAGCCTATTACTTTCAAGCACATCCTTAAAGGTAAGGAAACAAGTGTAAATCCTGCCTCAGAACACTTACTAGCCAAACCTGAAGAAGTCATTTCATTTTTTTCAGCCTTAGTTTCCTCATCTGCCAGATAAGGGACTCAAAATTTTGTTTTTTTTTAACTTACTGTAGATAAACAATGAGTTAGTCCTACAATTTTCAGAAAGAAAACAGACTGGATAGAGTTGATAGAAAGTGGGCTTCTTGAAGGAAGGGACTGTTTCAATATTGTTTTTTATATCCCAAGGATTTAGCATGTTTATTGTACATAGTAGGTGTTTAATAAATGCTTGGAAAATTCTGCATTGCTTTTAATGATTCCTAACATCTCCCTGAAATAAAGGGCCATCTTAAATTTAGCATCAATATTATTCTGATGATGTTGTATGACTGTGAGTCTTAGAATCTGAAGGGATAAGATTGGAGAGTACATGATGAGTATGAGTAGCCTGAAGTACATTAGCAGTGAATCACTGTACAGAACTGTGTATTATAGCACCAGAGTAATGCAGGATAAAGAAGGGAGGAAATGTCATGAAACAAAAATGAAGGATAATGCAACCGATAACGGATTCCACTGTATGTACACAAGAGCAAAAGATTTAAAGAACACGTCCACCATTGGATGGAACCAATGGAGAAAATTCATGGAAAGACATGGGCAAGAGTTACATAGGATGGGAAGGTTTGGATGGGTTGTGACCTGCACCATTGGACTAAGAACCCCCATCAATGAGGTCATGGACTCTTGAAATACTGAATCTTAAGCAAATCGATACTCCTAAAGTGGAAAAAAATGGAATTTAAAAGCTTAAGAGTTTGAATGCTAACTTTGAATGCCAACCCTATCTTTACTACATGTGTTATCTTGGAGCAAGTGATTTAGTGAATTGGGAGGACTCAGGTTCCTTATTTATATTTCATCATTTATATTTATTCCTTATTTAAACAGGCTAAACTAAATGATCTCTTAGGTCCCTTTCAGTCAGGGGTGTGCTAGAGTCAGCTCAAGCCAAGAGCCGGTTGTTAAATTTTTCACGTGAATATTTACACCTCAAAAATTAGCAAACACTACAAATCAGTGCTGGATGTATTGTTTTGTTGGTTATTTAGACTTAAGAAAGTGATGGAGAAAACATTAATAATGGAGATTAAGCTTAAAAATGTGTCATATACATAAATATAGTTTTTGGAGAATCAGTTGTTAAACATTTACCAGTATACCCTTGCTTCCAGCTATAAAATCCTCTGTTCTAAATTCATTTGACAACATTAAGCATGTATCATATGCAAGACACTATGTTAGGGACTGGGGATAAAAAGACATGAACTGAAAAACCTCTCTTGATCCCAAATGGCTTACATTTTATTGGAACAAGCACTATATATGCCTTATAGAATTATATATCTTATTCTAGTAATTATGGAAACTTTTACAGTTTTGAAATATGTGTAAAATCTTTATAGTATACTGAGGCATTATTTGCTGATTTTGAAAAAAATGACTTTTTTTTTGTTTTCAGTCCTTTGAGACATTGACAAATAAGAGGTGATTTTAAGGAAATTAACAGTGATTACTAAAATAATTGATTTTCAGGTATTCTTCAGTCTCTCATTCATTCAATAAATTCTTATTGAGATATTACTATCTGCAAAACACTGTGGTAGGTATTGTAGGGGATACCAAGAAGAATAGGGCATGTTCCCTGCCCTAAAGGGGCTTATAATTCAGCAGAAGGGCTTTCATACTCCCAGGCATTACTTTATTTGCACAGAGGTGGCAAGACTCTAAAATGAGATTTGTAACTGAAAAATAGTTGGAAAGCTCATCATAATGAAAAATTATTGGATCAGCGCATGAGACTGTAGACAGACTGGATCAGCCAAATGAGAACCAACTGTCAACAGTTGCATTGGGCATAACTTTATAGATATGGTGGTGACAGCTTTCTTTACTATCACTTTTGGCATACTATGGGATCTTTGAATAATTTTTATGCTGCATTTATCACTCTCAAAGCAAAATGATCTGATCTAGTAATTCTACCCAATTCTATACTCTTCTCATTTGTCACAGGTCATCAAAATGCTATGAATAGCTAATCAAATTTAACTCTAGAAAAACTGTGGTAGTACCCTAAAATAAACTACTTAATTTATATTTGCATTGAAAATCTCATTTTAAAATAAACATGTAAACCTTCTGCCTAGAAAATGTACCAGAAGTAGACTCCCAAAACACTTAACATTTTAATAAAGAATATAAAAAGATAAAAAAGCTGTTATTGATATTGTTGTTGATATTATTGATATTTTAAATAGTACAGGAAAACATCAATGTAAAGCACCCTGATTTTTTTTTGGAGCTGATGTTAGTAGCTAAATTCATTTGCTTGCACAGTATATCAGATAATAAGTCAGTTTGGTACAAATGTGGTGGTTCTAGTATTACTAATTAAGAGAAATTATTTCCAAAGAAACGTGAGCAGATCTGTTTTGTTTAAATTCCATTTGTTGTCTATAAATCTCCTGGTTCTGCTAGTTTTTATGCAAAACTTATACACTGTGAGGAATACAATGCTAATTAAGATAGTCAAACGATCCTGGATGTGACAAACGTTAACACACACGAAAAAATGAAATGGATATTGTAGTAATAAACTAGAAACACCTAGTCATTGATGCTGAAATTATTTCAGAATCTGTTTTCTGTTTTTACTAAGATCATTCAATGGTTAGAACAAACTTCTAAAAAAATCCAAGTTAGAAGAAAGGATAAAG
This sequence comes from Bettongia penicillata ogilbyi, assembly GCA_023548195.1. NCBI lineage: Eukaryota > Metazoa > Chordata > Mammalia > Diprotodontia > Potoroidae > Bettongia > Bettongia penicillata. The sequence continues at coordinate 4,030,227 of JAJHZJ010000448.1, forward strand.
ATGAAAAGGAATAAACTGTGTAATTATAGGCTCCCCAACACAATTGTTTAAACACTCAAATAAAAAAAGAGGAAGGAAGGAAGGAAAGAAGGAAGGAAGGAAGGAAGGAAGGAAGGAAGGAAGGAAGGAAGGAAGGAAGGAAGGAAGGAAGGAAGGAAGGAGGAAAGAAAAAAGTGAATGAAGAATGATTATTATAAAGACTGGTATGGTATAAAATGGAAAATCTATAGAGTTCCCCTATTACAGATATGTGCTGGTAAATATTTAATAACTGATTCCCCTCCCTCAAAAGAATGAATGACGTACTTTTAAGCTTAATCTGCATTATTAACATTTTCTACATCATTTTCACAAATCTAGACAAAATAAGAAAATAAATTTGTATTCTTTTGTTGTAGCATTGATCTGTAGCATTTTCCAATTTCTAAGATTTAAATGCTAACACTGAAAATTTGACAGTTGGTTCTTGTGAGCCGGAATACACCAGTTCTAGCAGATCCTGTCTGTCTGTCTGTCTATCTATCTAATTCAAGAGATACTAAAGATTTATATGAATAGAAAAGGAGGAAAACTGATCATGTAAGAGAAAGTGAGGGGATCACACTCTAAATGTCATACTGGTACCCAGAATTTACTAAAATGAATAAAAGGATGACAGAAGCATGATCCAAAAAATCATGACAGGCTAGAAGAACATCAGTAAATTAGCATTTATATAGCACTTGAAGGTTTCACAGAATACTTTGCAAATATTATTTCATTTGGTCCTCTCAACAACCATACAAAATTGGTGCTATTATTATCCTTGTTACAAATGAATCTATATTATAGGGATAGAACTAAAAAGATGAAACTCAGTGGCTATTTTTCACTTTCATTCCTCTTTTACTTGAGTCTTCTTATACAAAATGACTAATATGGAAATGTTTTACATGATGGCACATGTATAAAATATTTTGGATTGCTTACCATCTTAGACAAGAGGGAGGGAAGGGAGAGACAGAATTTGGAACTCAAAACTTTTTTAAAAAATGTTTATAAAATTGTTTTAGGGGCAATTGGGTGGCACACTGAATGTGTACCAGTGCAGGAGTCAGGAGGACCTGAGTTCAAATGTGACCTCATACACTTGACACTTGCTAGCTGTGTGACCTTGAGCAAGTCACTTAATCCCAATTGTCTTGTCTTTCCCCCTCTAAAAAAATTGTTTTCACATGTAATTGGGAAAAAATTTTATATATATGTATGTGTATATATATGTATATATATATACATATATATACTTAAAAATGTAAGTTTTTATAGATTCAAAAAGCTGCTTCATAAGTGCAGGATGGGGGAAGTATGATTAGGCAGTAGTTTATCTCAAAAATGTCAAAAATACTGGGCAGCTAGGTGGAGCAGTGAATAGAGCACTGGGCCTGGAATCTGGAGGACCTGAGTTCAAATCCAACCTCAGACACTTAATACTTACTAGCTGTATGACCCCGGGTAAGTCACTTAACTCCAATTGCCTCACCAAAAATAAATAAATAAAAAATATTAAACTACAAATTATAAGCCAGTAGGATGGTGTGGTAGCCAAGAAAGTTAAGGTTATCTTAGGCTGTGTTACGGCCAGAGAACCTTTGTTTCGTTAGTTCTGGACGCTACAATTAAGAGAGACTGATGAATTAGAGAGCATCAGAAAAGTGGGCCAACCGTGAGGGTGACATGCTCTGAGTCCATGTCATGTGAGGACATTTAACTGAAGCCTCCAGGAAATGGAGTAGCTCTCCTCAATTTCGTTTTCTTCAATATTGCTTGAAAGTGCCATGCCTAGAGCAGTGGTCCTGGAGGCAAGGAGATTGGAGTTTTAATCTAGCGTCAGACACTTATTAGCTATATAACCTTGGGCAAATCATTTTATCTCTGTTTCACTTTCTTCACCTATAAAACAGGGATAATAAATAGTATGCATTGTTAGGATTAAGTGAGGAAATGTTAGTAAAGTCTTCTGCAAATGTTACAGCGCTATATAAATTATTTTTTTTTATTATTGTTAAAGAGGAATTAGACTTTACTGTTTGACTCAGAGGTCAGAACTCAATTTAACCCTGATGCCAGGGAATATTTCCTAAAAGTCAGAGATGTGCAAAAAAAAATGGGCTTCCTTAAGGAAGGGGGACAATAGGTTTCTCCTTCTTGGGGGTCTTCAAAAAGGGGTTCCACCATCACTTGTCAGTGATTTCTTTTGGATTTCTTTTTGGAGTCTCATTTCAGTCAGAGAGCCACTGAAGTCTTTTCCAACACTCCAACTGTGTTTATTCTGGAAATTCCTCCCGTTAGTGAAAAAGTACTCCTCCATGGAGATTTGAAGGTGTGAAAAGTCTGTAGGAACATTAATGAGATTGCAGATTCATAAAAACAAGCTTATGCCTTGGACTTGTTTTTATTGGGGATACCTAAGTAATAAATAATTATCTGTTTTGAGAATGGATGAAGACGTATGTAAGAAGTCAGTCTGGCACTAACATGACAGCGGGCTGACGAAATTTTAGGAATAATGTGAAAAGAAGGGAAAATAGTGTATTCCAATACTCTAATAGAGTGTATTCCAAGAGTACTAAGACTGCTTAGAGCAGTCTTAAACTTGCTAACCGTCATCATTATTAACTGTAATTGTAACTGTTATCATTAAATCAAACTTATTAAGTTCAGCTATTAACTGTTAAGCTATTGTAAAGCATAAGACTGCTCTAAGAATTTTGGGACATCCTGGATTGGATAAGATCCTCTTCATAGCCCCACCCTGCTCTGTGGCAAAGGGGGCAGTTTAATAATTCCTACAATCTGTTCCATTATCTCCCTGTGCCTGTCTGGCTGCTGTTGGCTCAGGGACATCAATTGTCTCCATGAAGTCAAGGATAAGCTGAGCTATGGGAGATGATGTGGGGGCGGCTCTTTCCTTCTCTCCATTTAGTAACGTGCATTCCTCCATATGCAAAGGGAGAAGCAGGCATAACATCTGATATTCTGGAGGATGTATTCATGGAATAATTAAGAACTATAACTAAACAGAAAAGATCTCAATTTGGTGGAATAAAATAAAATCTTTAGGACAAAAATCAATATTTTGAAAGTACTCAGCTGACATGCATTTGGCTGTGATGAGATCACAGAAATAATACTCAAAATTTCTCTCCACTGGAAAATTAAGAAACTGCTTTCTATCAATTTAATAATAATAAAAATAAAAAATTGACATGGTTTTATGGAGAACCAAATCCAAACCCCTTCTTTTTCGGATAAGAAAACTGAGGGAGTGATTAAGTGGACTTGCAGACAGTCACACAGCTGGTGTTTGAGGGAGGATTTAAACCCAGGTCTTTTTGACTCCGGATCCAAATACCTATTTATTATATCTCAAAAGCCAGACAGGGGTGAGTTAATACTAATTGGGTTGAAATGAAATAACAAAAAAGCAAGAATACTCCCTTGGTGATCACATGGTATATACTTTTATGTCCAGTTGGAGTACATGAACATCTTTTCAGAAAGATGTGTGTTCACTTGGCTTATTTTTCTTTTTTTCACCATATGGCAGCTAAATTGCATACTGTGGAGAAAATGATGGACTTCCAATCGATACTGCCTCCTTTGGGTTCAACTATCTCTTCGGACACTTTTCTCAACTTCAGTTTCTCATTTTAAAATGGAAATAATAGCAGCGTTTACCTCGCAAGGTTGTTGTGAGCATATATAAAATGCTCTACCAACTTCAATAAGCACTATATAAGTGTTAGCTATTATTAAAAATACACATTACTCTCCTGATGCCTTCATATCATTTGCTCATTCCTTAACTTTCTATTCCCCAGACCAAATGCTTCAGATTTTTCTTCTAATTAAAAAAAAACGGGTAGTAGAAATAAAGCAATAATACTAACAGTTTCAGTGGAAATTATCTGAGTTGATAAGTTATTTTGAACTTTAACAAATTAGTTAAAATGCTGTGAAGAAAAGAAAAAAACCTAGAAACAAAGTGGATGAGTAAGAACTAAAAACTGTGGTATAGGATCATAATAAAATACTACTATACTATAAGGAATGATTCAAATGAGAAATTCAGAGAAACATGGGAAGACTTGTGTGAACTGATGCACAGCAAAATGAAATAGACAAGATACACTATAACCACACAGCCCCTACCACCAAGTCAATCAGATTCCACCTCTGTAATGATGTCTCTTGAATTTGCCCTCTTCTATCTACCCACATAGCTACCATGGTACAAATCATTAGAATAATGCAAAAGCGTCCTAATTTGTTCCTCTACTTCTTTCCCCTTTCCAATTCATGAGCCTCACAGCTATCCAAGTAATTTTCCTAAATTGCCTATCTGACCCTGTCAACCCCCTATGCAATAAATTGCGTTGGATCTTTATTATCTTTACAACCAAATATAAGTTCTTTTACTGACATTTTGAAGTCCTTCACACCATCAATCATACCTAGCTTTCCAATCTAGTTACACATTACTACCTTTCCTTCATACTATATTATGGTGGTTTTCTAGTTTTTCTTCATACTGGTATTACGTTTTTCTTCTCCAGATCTTTGCACTGGCTGTGCCTCATACCTGGAATGCACTCCCATTTTATCTCTGTCTCTTAGAACTATTCAAATATTGTCTTCTTTGTGAAAACTTTCCCAATTCTCCCTCTCCCATCTGGTACTTCCCAAAAACAAATGAACAAAAAAAAAACTACAAAAAACCCCCTTGCATTTATTTGCATATGCTGATTTATGTATACGTTACCTCCTCAATAGAATTTAAATGCTTTGAAGGTGGATACAGATTTGTCTTTGTATCTTCCATTACTTGATTAATTAATCGGTGGTCAGTCAACTTGTTAATATCAGTGTTAGGACTGTGATCTTATTGGTCTTGAAGAACTCATATTGTTCTGCCTGGACTCAACCATACTGAGTCTTTTACATTTTTTTGAATTTTTTTTGTCTAGAATCATAATTTTTTTTCTCTCAGACATAAGCTGCTCCTTCCCAAAAATAAGTGCTGGCAAATAATTTTTCAAAATTTCATCTGGAAATCCAAGGTAGCAAATCCAACAAATATCATCTAACATAATGACATACCTAAGACAATTGTAGAAAATAGTTCAACTCTCCTCTCTCCAAATATAGTAATTTGTCACTTTTGTTCTCTTTCTCCTTCATCTTTCATTCTCCCAACATACTTCCTTCAGTACCACCTCTGCAAGGCTACGCCATTCTCTGCACTCAACACATCCAGCTTGCCTCCATGTCTTTGTATCTGCCATACTCTCAAGTGCAATTTCCTACCCAGTTTTCCCATTGATCATCGATCCTTTTCAATGCCCATCCATCATACATTCTTTTAGAAATAGATTAAAATTCACTTTCTCTAGGGATCCTTCTGAATTGCCTCTATGCCAATTTAATTATTCATTCAAGGTCCTCTCAGCATCAAATACATAGTTTATGGAAATGATTAAGCTACACAGGGGTAGGAGACAGGGCTTTTTACTTGTCTCATACTATCATCCATGCCTCGAATTCAATTTTTTTTTTCCAAGTAGAGTATGCAGTCTCCAAGGTTCTATTCTAATAGCTTACTGAGGCAAAAAAGTGTCCCTCATTTCTCACTGACTGTATCAAGAGAATATTTAATTAAGTTCGGGCAAATCTTGTAAAGCTAAAAAAGCATCAGAGGCTTAAACTTAGAAAGGATCTTAAAGTCCATCTTATTTAATCTGCCCATCCCACAGATTTGGAAACTGATAACCAGAGGAGAAATAATTTCACTAAGATTCCTCAGGTTGTAGGTCATATAGCTGGGATTTGAACTCAAGTTCTCAGCCTCCAAATTCACTGCTTTTGCCACTGTTTCAAACTGAGTTCACTATCACCTCAATCTGTTTACTGGAGAAAAGTTTTTGAAGTATTAAAATATATAGTAACTGGTATTTAGAAAACATTTTACAAACACTATGAACTTCATAGTACCTTTCATGGATGTTCAAATCTAGGAATAGTCATTTATCACCTCAGTAATATTGGACAAGTTCCTTGATCTAAAATTCCAGATATGAAGTCAGAAAGACTTGGATGCAAATTCCCCCGCAGATGCTTACTAATGTCACTCTGGGTGAGTTACTTAATTTCCTTATCTGTAAAATGAGGGGGTTAATGATCTCTGTGAACTCTTCCAGCTCTAATTCTATCCTACGAGTCCATAACCTCCCTGGGTCTCAGTTTCCCCAGCTGCAAGGTGAGAGCATTGGACTAGCTGACCTCCAAGGTCCCTTCCTGCTCCACATCTATGATCTAGGTGTCTTCAACATGAAGCTGAACAAACCAGAGCTCAGAGAAGGTTTGAATGACTTGTTCATCATCACAAAGCTTATCACGGTCAGAGAGCACAGATTTTGGTGCCAGGTATTCCTGACATTGTGCTCAACGTTATCAAAAATCACATTGGATTGTAATATCCTTAGAAAACTTTATGTCTTTCATAATTTTTATGACTAGAAATTACACTAAAGATGAGGTGATCCTTTCTCCTTTGCCACTAAAGCTTAAAGACTGTTGGACTTTTCCATCACCCTGTACGTAGCAGACACTTTTTCTCTTTGTTATCTCCCCAGAGAAAGACATAGGCTCCTCAGGGTCAGGGACTGTCTTGTTTATTTGTTTATATTCCCAGAACTTGGCACGTTGCATGGCACTCAGGAAGTACTTAAATACTGTTTCCTTCTCCCTTCTTTCCTTTCTTCTTTTTCTTATTTTATTCATTCCTACATTCATTCATTTCATTCATCTGCTGTAGTTTACTAAGTGTTTATGGACCAATGACTGCTTTAACTTTGACTAACCTCCATCCCAACTGAAAAGACATTCTCAGTTCTTAGCAGCCCAACCTAATCTACAGCTGGGGTCTTTCACTCCATGACCTCAGTCAGAGAATTTGTTACAATAGCTGCTCAGTCATTCAGTAATATCTGACTCTTCAGGACCCTGTGGACCAGAGCCCACCAAGAGTGTCCAAAGACAGCCAAGATGCTGACTTGGAGTGGTTTGCCATTTCCTTCTCTAGTGAATTAAGGCAAACAGAGGGCAAGTCACTTGTCCAGGAACATGCTGCTAGTACTTACTTACTTATTTATCGGAAGCCAGATTTGAACTGAGGTGTTCCCAACTCCAGGTCCAGCACGCTATCCACTGAACTACCTAGCTATCTCAAGTCAAAGAATTACAAGACACTTCCTAGGTCTGATGATTGGATTAAAATTAAATACAATCACAGATGGAAAAACAAATTTCTGTGATGCAGAGAATATTAGTAAATGAAATGTAAGACAAGAATGAGAGGCATAAATAACATTAGAGGCATTTAAGTAGTAAAGTGGTTAGAATATTGACCCTGAAGTGGGGAAGACCTGTGTTCAAATCCAGCCATAAGCACTTGCTAACTGTGTCACCATGAGCAAGTCACTTACCCACTATCAGCCTCAATTTCTTCTACAGTAAAATGGGAATACTTAACAACACTTACCTCTCAGGGTTGTTGGGAAAAGCAAAGTAGGTAATATGTATAAAGTTACTTATAAATACTTATTATCATATAATTATGTTATATTATAATTTACATATATTTATGTGTGTATTTCTATGTAATCATGTATTTTATATATAATTATAAATAATTTATATATAATTTAATTATATATAATTAAAGTTATATAATTATATAACTATTATTAAATAAATTGTTGTAATATATAATCATATTATAAAACATAATATATAATTATATTATAATATTAATTATATTATAAATTATTGCATGAATATATTATATAAATATGTATATTATAAATTATTGCATAAATATTATTTAATATAAAGTTACTTATAAATACTTATAAAGTACTATCATAGTCACCATAGCACATATTTGGCATTTAATAAATGCTTGTTATCTTTCTATTATCATGTGTAAACTAATTAATTTAACATTTAAAACTATTGCAATCCCAGGAAATTAAAAATAAAATGAAACAGACATGCACAAGTATATTTATAATTGATAAAAAACTGTAAAATTTTAAAAGGAAGTCAATAGTTCTGGTCACTACGGTTAAATTACAATACTAAAAATAGTAATGATAATAATTATAGTTATAATATCTGACACATTTGCCTTGTACCTTCAGGTTTATAAAGAAATTTATGTAGTTATCTCATTTGAGGCCTCTTAACATTATGAGGTAGAAACTACAGGGATCAATATCTTTCTTTTAAAAGTATGAAAACTGAGTTTTAGAGAAATTAACTTTCCCATAGTCATACAGCTAGTAAGCTTCTGAGGGGTGATTTTAATTCAAGATTATTCTGCCTCTACATCTATGTGATATCCATCCTCTCTATATTATCTCTTTTTTATGCTTATAAACATTTAGAATTTTATTTTTAAAAATCACAAACATTAACAGCAAGCTCTTCTCTTGCACAATGATATTTGAGCATACCTATATTTTCTCATTGGTTGAGTCTGTTAAACAACCACCTTAAAAAGAAGGAAAATAAACTCAGGGCATTACCATTTAACTTGTCTTAATATTTCTCCACAAGTGGTGAAAAATATTAAAGTACAGAAGGGAATAATCATATTGTAGTCAACACTACAAATACATAAATATAAATTAAAATTTTTTCTGGTTTAAAAAATGAATCTAGTAGTAAAGAAATGAAAAAAAACTGCATTAATTATTTATTGTATGTCAAGCACTGGGGATACAACTCCAAAAATGAGACAGTCCCTGCCCTCAAGGAATTTACATTTTCATGGTGGGAGAGGGCACATACAGGTATAACAATTTTTGTACATGTAGGCCCTTTTCCTTTTTTTATAATCTCTTTGGGATACAGATCTAGTAGTGTCACTGCTGGATCAAAGGGTGTGCACAGTTTTATAGCCCATTGGACATAGTTCCAATTTGATCTCCATCATAGTTAGATCAGTTCACAACTCCACCCACAATGCATTAGTGTTCCAATTTTCCCACATCTTCTCCAACATTTATCATTTTTCTTTTGCTATTATTTGCCAGTTGGATAGATGCGAGGTAGAGATGGCACATACAGGGCAGTGGTGTTCGGAGATGGGTGTTTTGGTTTGCAAAATTACAAGCATATTGACTGGAACAATAGGAAAGTAGATCAAAATGTTCCTTCCAGGCCCAATAGTAGAGTGGATTTGATTATGACTTCCAGAGCACTTCCCAAAACTTCAATCATATGCTTATCTCAATATAGCAGTAATATAAAATGCCACAGTAAGAGTCTAAATCTTTCAGTTGAGTACCAAAAGGATACATATAATGTCATCTAATGGAAACATTCTAATCCAACAAAAATGGTGCAATGATCATTTCTTGCCTAGTATTCTCTCTCTCTCTCTCTCTCTCTCTCTCTCTCTCTGTCTGTCTCTCTCTCTCTCGGCAAGAAGCACTGGACTTTTAATGCAAAATACCACAAATGCTTCCTCCTAAGACATATACACATTCCTCTGACACATAGTGTGCTGACTTCCTGGATGTCAGAAAGTCTTGGAGGCTTTTAGTAACAACAGAATTTCAGAGCTGGAAAGAAACCATCTAGTCCTACATTTCTGTCCCCCTTCTGATTCAGGGAGGCAACTTCTCTGTAATTTATAACCCTAGAGAACCATGGGAGACTATCAGAGGATAAGTGATTCATCAGGGTAACACAATTTCTATGCACCAGAAGCAAGTCTAGAATCTCAAGTTCTCTGCCTCCTAGGCTGGCTTTCTTTCCTCTATACTCTACTGTTTTTCACCAGAAAATCTTAACTTTGTTAACCCATGCCACTAAGGATTGGAACTTTTCCCTTATATTAAACTTCAGTTGGCCTCTTTTAAACTTCTGTCCACTGGTTCTAGTTCTAACTCCCAGGGCCAAGAAGAACCAAGCTAATTCCTTGACATAGGTCCTTACTAGGTAAGGTGATATTCCCTTTTCCTCGTGCTATGAGTGCCTTATGGTTTGTGCAAGCCATGGGGCCATAACCCTGTGGATCCCTAGTTCCAAGTGTGCAACCCTATTCGATACACACTACAGAGACCTCTATTAGAATTCCTCCCTGATATTATCACCAAAACAAAGAAAAGTAGTTTCACCTCCTTGATAGTACAAAAATGTGTTTTCTTACAAGTATATGTCACTTTAAGAAACAGAATGAACTCTAAAAAAGTGTTTCATTACTTATAAAAACCATGTTTTAAATGCACTAGTGAAACAAGTGTCAGTTCAAATAAGATAGGTTCAGAAAAACCTTGGTTCAAACCCTGTATAGAGAGTCATGTGACCAGAGACAAGTCACTTAACATTGCCTGTGTCCCAGGTTGCAAAGAGTTGCTGATACACATCAATTGAAGTAATTTCTAAATTAGCAATTCCCTGTAGTGATAAATCACAGGACCAAACCAAAAAAAAAACAAAAAACAAAAAAGGGGGAAGGTGTTATTTAGATGATCTAAAAGTGAGTACTTTCACAGTGGAAGAAATTGGTTTATCTATTTAGAAATCTCAGTTTTCTATCTATCAATCTATTTATCCTGCTACTTAGGGACAGCTAAGTGGCAAAGTAAATAGAGCACTGGACTGGAGTCAAGAAGACTCATCCAACCTCATAGCTAACTGTGTTATCCTGGGATAGTCACTACACTTCTGTTTGCTTCAGTTTTCTCATCTATGAAATGGGGATAAGAAGAACACTTCCTTCCCAGAGATGTGCAGATCAAATGAGATAATATATGTAAAGTGCTTTAGCAGACTGCCTAGTGCATAGTAGGTACTATATAAATATTAGCAATGATTATTATCAAATTTTCTTAAAGCACAAAACTAGACCCTAACCGTTATTTTCGTTGTCTCATAGGGAGACTTGTGTTGGTATAGGGACCTTCCAGTGGTTAAAGCCTCTAACTTGTAGCATGAACATCCAGACCTCCAAGACACCTCAAAGGTCAGCTGGTTTTGCCTCCTCATTGAGGTCCAGAGAAACGAAGTGACTTGTTTCAAGTAACACAACAAGTACTTGAGGCACCATTTGAAACCAGGCCTTCCTGACCGCAGTGTTAGCGTTTCCTACGAGACATTCCCTACAGCACACGGCTGTTCAGTACGCTACGCACTCTATTTGGACTACATGAAGCCAAAGGTCCCTTCTTCCAGCTCTAAATCTAGAATCCTTTTCCCACTCTGACCATTTATAAAAATAGTATAGAGATCAAGGAACTCAGTTATTTCTATCTAAAAAGTTGAAATTTTCATTTTACCAAAACAAATAAACTTAGATTAATAGCCTTGTTCCCAATATATTATCCAAAAAGTTCTGAAAAAAAACTGCATTCCTATTGTGTTACACAGATTAATATTTGCTCTTAGAACTGTTTCCAAAAAAAAGAAGAAGAAGAAAGGGAAAAAAAAAAAAGGTTTTACCAGACATAAACTGTGTAATAGAGGATAATTCCATTTGGCTCCAGGGGTGGTTGCCATGACAACTTCACCGTGACACCAGACAACTGTTTTACTGAGAAATCTCGTGGAGGAGAACCAGGAGCTGAAAAGGAGTGAGGGACACAACATTCAATGAAGCATCATATCTGGAAGATGAGGTTAAAATGGAAATCTTTGATTTGTTTTCCCACTCTGGTGCGGTGTTAAGTGAACCTTCCATATCAGCTCAGTCCAAGGGCATGGTAGACAGACTTGTTTACTTTTCAAATAAGATGATAAAGCAAGATTTTGCATGGTGGTGTTAAAACATCTGTTTCTGTGATTCAATGGAAAAAAAATATTTCATGAGAAAAGAGAGTAACGGACTTGTCCCAGTGATTCACCCACTGCTCAAGTACATTTTGCTAACTTTTGGGACTTCCAATAAATGCAGAAATCTTTAGTGGTGTGAATAAATGCAAAATACAGTGAGATGTTTCCCCAGCCTAGGTAAAAAATGTACAAAATTATGTCTAAAAAGGGGTAAATGGAAAATCATAATCTTACCTCCATCACTAAGTTTATTGGCCTTTTCAAAAAGGAAATGTTGCTATTTTGGCCATTTGTCATTAAAATTACAAAATAATAAGAAAACTTGCTCAATAAATAGCAAACTTCCATGGATTTCCTTGGAATTACCATGGAATATATATATTATATTACCATGAAATAATCAAATAAAACATAGCAAAGAACTGATAGCTAACTTTTTATTTTCCTTCAGATAATTAACAAAGACTTGGGTCACTTGGGTGATTTTCCACATTATATATTTTTGAAAAAATATGGTAACACAGGTTGTTACATAGTTATTTTTTTGTTGAAATAAAATATGCCAAAACTACATTTAAATTAACAAAGATTACTGATAGCCAATAAAATATGAGCATTGAAAGCTCTAAAGATCATTTTTTTCTCAACAGCTATAAACTGAAATGATGCTGACCTACAGTATTAAAATATCACAATGATTTTTTTTAAATTTGAAGATAAATAGAGAGCCAAGTTTTAACTTCATGCTGTACCGACAATCAGATATGGAAATGAGCAGCAAGAAGAATGGTTTTTAGAAAATCTGCAGAGAATTTATTCTGCTCTCTGAACAGGCTAGTTGACTGACTGAGAGATAAGACTCTCTACACAACATTCATGCCAGTTAGATGAAACTATTACCTGTTTTATTTTCTATTTATTTTTAGTTTTATTGCATTTTGTTTCTCTGAACAGTCTCAGATGTATGTGTTTCCATCATGTTAGCAATGACAGATTTTTCTGAGCAGGGATTTATTGAATTCAGAATACTAACCAAAGAAAAATGGTGACAGCTGTATTTAGTACTTTCGATTTGTTATTCTCAGCGGCAGGCGCTACAATAAAACTGCTATCAAATATTGAATGTCACAAGAATCTATACATCACTCAGAGATATCAGATTTCTAAGATATTAATTGCTTTCAACTGAGAATTCTCTTTATGTCAATACAATAGGATATGAATATTTAGTTCCACTGAAACGTTCAAAAAATAAATGAAGTCATGCTCATCAAAAAACAAAAGAAGTATTTAAAAATATGTTTAGCTTATTCTGAAGTATAATCTGAACAATATATGTTCTTGCTTATCTTGAATAATAAAATTGTTTATTCAAAATATCATTAAAGACAATGAGAATAATGACGGAGCTGGGAGTTAAGAAGACATGAATTTTAACACTACCTCAGGCACTACCAGAGTGACCTTGGATCAATCACTTAACCACCCAGTCTCAGTTTCCGACTAGGATATGAATATTTAGTTCTACTGAAACTAAAATGAGGAAGAGAAGAAATCAGCAAAGTCAGTCAACATGCTGAAAAAGTCTGAAAATATATGAATGATTCCCATCCTTGAACTTTCCCTGGTGAGATGGGGCTCCCTTCTCATATTTCTCCTTAATGGCAAGCTTATTCTTGGGAAGTCTGTAAAGTTGGCTTGTGATTTGGGTGGGGGGAGGTTCTTTCCATTTACACTGTTGCAGTCATTATGGAGATTGCTTTCTTGGCTCTGCTTGCTTCTCTCTGAATTAGATCATGTAAGTCTTTCCATGTTTTTCTGCATTTATCATATTTATTATTTCTTAAAGCAGAGTAATATTCCATTGGATTCATCTAGCACAGTTGTTTTAGGTGTTCTCCAATAAATGGGCATCTGTAAATTTTTGTGGCTACTGTAAATGTTTTGGTATATATATGGGATTTTTCCTCTTACATGACCTCTTGGTGGTGTATGTATAGTAAGGGATAGGTCAAAATAGGTCAAAAGGTATAGAGATTTTGTTCACTTCATTTGTGTCATTCCAGATTGTTTTCTTTTTTTTCCTTGTATAAAATATGCAGAACAAAGTCTACTAGATTTTAATTATTTCCCTTGCCCTGTGCGATCTAGTTCTATAGATCAGGAATTGGTTGTAGTCAAGTGTCCTTTGAGAAACTGTTCAGATTAATTTTGGGATGTTACAGAATAAGTCTTCCTGAATTAGAAAGATTCAAACTTTTCACCAATATTTAAAGAAACAATCACCACCTCCCTCGGAATATTATCCTCAGCGGAATTGTAAATGGATGACATCTTTCCTATGTCAAGTCCAAGGTGGATGGGGAAGAAGGAAAAGTCTAAGATACTCTCTCTGCATAACAGTGGGTTCACCAGGGAAAGCAACTTTGCTCATGAAAAGGGAGCTTTAGAACGCTGTAGGAGTCAGCACATTCATGTCTCTTGGTTTGATGTTAGGGGTTCTTGGAGGTTGTTTCTTCCCTTCCGTCACTGAAAGGTCCGTCTTAGGTGGCTTGAAGGCTGCTGGGTCTTCTGCAGTTCTAGTAGCCTGATCCTGAATGAGTTCCATCGGTGGTGGCTTCCGAGTACCTCTGTAGAACTGGACACTGAAAACAATGTGGTATTTCTGAAGGGTTCTTGATCCAAAAAGCCTCCATTTTTCAGATAAGGGTTTGTCTCTATCTCCATTTTCAGAGTCCATGCTGCTGACATCTAGGCCAGGTAAGGAAGCAGAAGATCCATGAGTAAACCAGCCTCTGGGCTTTTGCTTAGGAGAACAATGGGGTGTACTACTTGGAGAAGACTGGGTTGAAACAGTTTATCTTCTTTTGTCATTTCTCCATTTTGTAACTTCAGTTTATGAACTGCCTCTGCTACAAGGTGGTACTTGGTTTCTTCTGTGGTGAGGACTTTACGGGAGTGTATCATGCATCTGTCAACTCTACCTGCTGCTCAAAGCGCTGGATGCTTTCTTGCGTCTGCTTTATAATTAGAGAATTCATGATGACATGTATAGCCTTGGCCTTCACCACTGGAGTCTTGTTCATTTGGTCACTGGAAGCTGAGGGGGTCAGCCTTGGAAAGCTGTTGGTACTTCTGATTTGGAATAACTGGCTTTTCCACAGAACGTTACTGCACATGTCAGATGAAGGCAGAGTCATCGCTGTGGGATCTTCCAGGACATCATAACTGTATCACAATTCATCACAACAATGCATTCCAATTGGCAAAAACAACTTGTCTAAAAACTCACCAGTACTGTGCTCAATAGCAGGCACATCTGGCTCTCTGGATTATGCCAGGAAAGACTAGCTGTTTCTCTAGATAGATATCCAGAACTCCGATTCCCAAAGTCTATGGAAGTTATGCAGATAAGACAAAGATGTCAAAAGGGAACATTCTGCAAATAGTGGTGGACTAGCAAAGAATTTCAAGCAGCTCTCATGCAGAGGGTCTATAGACAGTTGGGTTTCTATGAGGAGGGGGATGAGAGATGTAAAATAGTTTGTAAATGATGTAGTTTTCAGCATAGACTTCAAATAGTGATATGACAGTTTTGTAAATGAAATCTAAGAGTATGGTAGGAGAAATATCTGGCAGTGTCCCCTCCTGTGTGGATAGAGGTAGTTCCTTTCTTTAAAAGGGATTTTAAAATGGTCCTTGAGACTTGGTTGGCTAAGGGCATTAAGGCTCTGATCTGGCTTCCTAGTCACCTAAGCACAAAACAGACATGGGGGCAGGGGGCTTCTGAGTTTTGACTGCCTATGGTTTGACTGGCAGAGCACCAGGAAGAGAAGTAATCCCACTTCTGGAGATGCCCAACAGTAATGACCACTGGCCATTACTGTGTGATATTACTCATCTCTTATGGAATGTTTGAGGGAAATTATTAGTGGTCACAGAATGTGTGTGTTCATCCTTTGTTGTCAAAGAAGACCATGCTGTCAGAGAAATCATGACATGACTTGCACTTGACTTTGTTTTGAGTGAGGGAGGGCTGTGCAGGTCACCAGCCTCATTTCTCCTCCAGAGCCATCTGAATTCAGTGACCAGATATTCATCAGGATGACTGGAGATGATCCAGGATGAGGCAACTGGGGTTTAAGTGACTTTCCCAGGGTTACACAGCAACTAGAGATAGATGTGAATTTGCTCTGTCTTCGAGAATAATATTCTGAAAATACAGTAAATTGTCATTTGATGGATTTGCATAATTTTTGTAATTAGGTACAATGGAGAGCTTGAGTCCCACCAGCTAGTAGACCTGAAAATTCAACCCACTTAATTAAAGTGAAATTTTGAAATAGCCCAAAAAATGTGCTGATACAACTGCCAGGGGTTTTCTGCATTTCATTTGGGAGGCCACTGGTGGCTGTGCCATCTGGACTTGGTTGGTATTCTTTGTTATAAGACAATAAGCGAGGCACTTGAGAGTATGGCGTTTGATCCTCTAAAGTAGCCCAGAGACCTTTTCATGACTAGGGATATGGACAAATGCCTCGTAGTGCTGAGGGAACTTATTTATCTGCACTTACCAGTAGAATATCAAAACAAGATAAAAAAATTTAAGTTCTTACAAAATTTGTTTACCTCTTAATGTTTAAATGTTTAAAAAAAATGTTGAAATATATATTATATACAAGAACTGGCTTGGACTATGTGACACATATGTATACACACAAATATACATATGTATGTTACATTTGTATGCATATATGTATGTATATATAAATACACATATGTATATATACATACATATATATATATATATATTCATGTCCATCTTTTTGTTATCCCACTTAGGATTTTCTTGACAAAGATACTGGAGTGGTTTGCCATTTCCTTCTCTGGCTCATTTTGAAATTGAGAAATTGAAGCAAAAAGGGTCAAGTCACTTACCCAGGGTCACACAGTAAGTATTTGAGATCAGATCGAACTCAGAAAGATGAGTCTTTCTGACTCCAGGTCCTGCCCTCTATCCACTGTGCCACCTAACTGATCACATTTACATACATACATACATGTATCAATATATTACACTATGTATTGAATCTTCATACATATAAACTTCACTATGAACTCACATGCATATACATACATGTATATGTAAGCATATTTGTATATATGTGATCATTATATATGTATATACTTATATAAAATGATCACATATATATATATATATGGCACTATTCATTGAGTCTTCCTATAAATCTGAATTTCTATCCTTTTTTCCACACACAGTTCCTCTGAAATCCTTTGTAAAATCTGGTGTCAGAGCAAGACTTAATACCTACCCTGCAGTCTAACAATATCATATTACATTAAGAATGGGTTTTTACCATATGGCACACATGTTCCACTTAGACTGTGGTGTACTCACCATCTTCCTCAGTCAGTATAGTTACAGGCTTACTTCGGATTCCCTCCCCTTTCAGGGTACTTGCAGATACCTCAATTGTATAATGAGTATATTTCTTCAGTCCTAAATAGGAACAAAGTGGATAATTTGTCATGGACCATAGTGATCTAGATCACATGAAGTATAACGATCTTTCAATATCCGAATCAGATAAGCATCAGAAATCTTTATCTCCTACAATGAAAGTAAAGTTGGAGGGACAATTGAGGGAAAATAGACAAAAAGACAAATGCATCCTGGAGACCCAAATTTCCAGTGGCTTAAATTCTAGTTACATCCGATCCTGGTGTCTTTTGCAAGGAGTTCAATGACATGAAAACACATACTTACTGGATGATTTTAGGAAAGTAATTTCCTTCTCAGTGTTCTAGGCATCTCTCTAAGACTCTAAGTTGCAAAGAAATTGCCATCTTTCAGTAACAGAGGGAGATTCCCATATCTATGAAATCACTGGTCCAGTATCTTACTATTTGTTAAACTTTGATCTACACACGATCCCATACAACTTTGCTGCCCAATATAAAGAATTATACTGTCAAGTCTTTATAAAACTTTCAATTTTCTTTTATTACTAGTATTAAATAAAACACATGTTAAATACCTACTGGAAAGCTCAGCACTATCAACTGTAAATATTCAGTTTCTTTTGTACTCACCCCTAATGTTTTGTGACAGTTCTGTTGTGTTTATAATTCTTTCTTCATTTTCATTACTCCTTTTGAGATAGATGGTATATTTCTGTATGATCCCATTAGGAATTATTGGAGGAAGGAATGAGAGCTCAATTTCTCCAGAAGAAACATTCTGATAGGTGATATTTTCAGGTGCACTGTCAGGAACTAATGGGAGGAAAAAGAAACATGGAATTTGCGGACTTTTTTGTGAATTTAGATTTTTATCAATATAGTGAAGGCCAAATCTGCTGCTACACAATAAAGGATGGGGGAAGACCTTTTTTGGTTAAATTGGTTGAATTAGACAGGACCAAAGAAGATAATATTTGTAAAGCACTTAGCACAGTGTTTAATAATAGTTGGTGCTTCATAAAGGCTTGCTTTCCTCCCCCTTCCTAGTAAGAAAAAATACCTTCTGTGTCTCAACCTCCTTATTTCTAAGCTTCTCCTCTCTTAGTGGCACCTCTTGGTGGTGCCCCTTAATGAATATATCCCTTGAAGATTCAGTGCCCTCCTACTTTCTACCTATTACAAATTGGGTTCTTAAGAGCGGAATTGAATCCAATTTAAGCTAAGTTGTAACTGAAAAATAGTATTTTAACTGTTCTGACTAGACGGATCACCAGCTATACCTAGAAATAGACATACTTTCTCATGGTGCTATGCATTTGAATAGTCCAACCCTCATGCCCAGAATATATTATCTCTTCATCTCAGCATTAAAAGTCCGTGATAATATGACTCTAGCTTACCTTTCCAGACTTAATACACATTATTCTCTTTTACCCTCTCAAGAGCCCATCCAGAACAACCTTCTTGCTTTTATTCATGTGAGATTTATGTGAGATGGAATCTCCTACCTCTATGTCTTTGTATAGGCTCATGCCAGAATATACACTTTCCTCAATTCAATCTCTTGGAATCCTAGTACAATTGGAAAAAGTACTAGCTCTGAAGTCAGAGAACTTGGTTTCAAATCATGTTTCTGATTTCTAATGCCTGCATGAACTTGGGCAAGTCACAGTCTCCCTAGAACTCTATTTCTTTTTCTGAAGAATTGAAGTGTTTAGACTAAGCCTCTGATGTCTCTTCCACGTGTAGATTTATGATCTCCTGAGGCATTTCCTGATTGCCCCCTCCATCCCATGACCTTGTTTCTATTTCTTTTTCACTTGCTTGCGTACATGTTGTTTTTCTTGATAGATTGTAAGCTCCTTGAAAGTAAGAGACATGTAATATGATTTCTTTGGATTTTTAGGACTTAAATAGGTACTTAAGAAATGTTTCTTGATTAACTGATAGCTTTGTTTCCTAAACTTTTCACTCTACTTTTATGCTCAGCTCAGATGCCACTTCTTTTATGAATTTTTTACTGATTCCCCATCCGATATTATTCACATCCTCCTTAGATATACATGGAGTGCTTTGTCCCCTTCATCCCATACTCTGTTTACTACTGCCTTGTGCACATACTATGTTTCTCCCTCCAACTCCCAAAAGAATAGAAACTCTTTGAGGGCTAGGGCTCTTTTGTTTCTTTATCTCCAGTGAGTACAGTGCATACAGTAAGCATTTCATAAGTGCTTGTTGAATTAAATATAATTATTACTCCCAGAGAAACTTGCATATTAAAAGGATCAAAATAAACTCATAGTAGACTTTTAGGCATTTTCAAAGAGACAGGGGCATTTTAGCAAATTATAGAATACCTCAAACCCCTGATATTTCAGCATGAAATCACTTATTCGATATGTACTGATATCTCCACAGGACAGTTATAAGTCCCCCAAAATATGAGATGGAACAGGGGAGGTGACCCATCAGTCCACTCTCTTGTAAATGTTCTCTCTTTTCAGGGGGAAAGGAAAGCAGACTAAAGAAGATGCAAAAAAAATATTTATAATCCCTCAAACTAAGTTCCTTAACCAAGAACAATGACTGACATTTACATAAAGCAATCGATCAAGTAGCTTCAGCCTGAATCACAGAAACTACATGAAACCATGTTTATCTAACAAATGAAAGTTAAAGATGCTGGTGATTCTGTTGAGAATTTCATTCTGAGTGCAGGAAGAAGAAACCTGCAGATCTAGAGAAAATGAGGATAAAAGAAGGCAATGAGAAGAAAAGAAAAGGGAATAGTGAGAAGAAGCAGGGGAGGAAGGCGAAACAAAAATAAAGTAGCTGAAAGAATTGGAGAATTGGATGATAGGGTCATTGATTAAGAGCTAGAAGGGGCATTCGAAGCCAATTAGAGCAACTCGTTTTATAGCTGAGGAGACAGAAGCCTAGGAAATCCTGACTAAATGAGCATAGATATCCAATACTCCCCCCACAGGTCAGCACAAGCTTTTGTTATCTGTCTCCTGAGGTGAATTTAAGTCAGATTATATTTATAAAATAAGGTGCCAAGAGGATGCCAACTACCTAGGAATTCTCTATACTAATGAAATCACTGGTCCATTCCCTATCTCTATATCTCTGTATTTCTATGAAACACCATCTTGGTCCATTGTGACTTAGTAAACATAAGAGGACTGAGTCAAATGGAAAAGTGTTTTCCAATTCATAAAAATCGATGCCACAGGCCAGACTCTGAAAAGGAAAAAAAAGTAACTGTAATTGCCTGAAGGTCATGGAAATGTCTTGGTATTCATGAAGGTGAGTATCATTATATGAAATGCATTCTCTTCTAAACTAACTTGGAACCAAGTCTTATGGAATTTTTTAATAAGATGGAACTGTTACCATTATAGGCTGTTTCAATGTAAGGAATGCCATATTTGGAGTTGCAGTATTTGAGTACGAATCCTGATTTCACCAATTACTACCTTCTGTGGGCAAGTCTCTTCCCTTCTTGTGACTTCAAATGTTCATCTGTAAAATTAGGGACCCCTTCTATCTTTAAATCTATGAACTGTTGTAAATTCATTACCTTCTCCTACCAAGAAGACAAAGTGAGACCAAAGTTTGACCTGGCATCTGTGTGTTCTTGGAATGATAAGACTTAAAGAGGTAAAGATCCACTAATGTAAGAAGTTGTCCCTCTAGTCATTCTGTAGTCTTTATCAGAACTTCACAGATGTTCCCAAGAACCCAGAAATGAGACAGCTGTTATCTCATTGAACTTTAAAACAATTGGTACAGAGATGTATATATGATTAAAGCAATAGCTCATTAATGAGAGCCGTGATGAGAATATTCAGTTCTTGGTAGAGTGCATATCACTACTTTTCTATTAATTGAATTTACAAAAGACAACTTTTTACTGGGAAATGGCAAAGATGAAGAATGGGATGGAATATTCAGCTCATTTGTTTTTTAAATTAAGACCAGGCAACATAAAATGTTTGTTCAACAAAACATTAAAATAAGCTATGTTTCAGTTCTATATCATCACCGAGTAAGAGAGACAAAGAGACAAGAGGATAAAGGTATCTATACAACAAAAGTAATTAAAACATAAAGGTAAGGAAGAAAGGAAATGTGCAAGAGGGAGAGGGGAGATGAAATGTGGATATAAGAGAAAGGGAGAGGGGGAAAGAATGGAGAAATGAAAGAAAGAAAATGGAGAAAATGACTGGGAAGGACAGAGATAAAAAGGAAAGAGTGGAAAGAAAAGGGAAGTAGAGAGGGAGAAGTAGTTAGGACAGAAAGATAATGGAGAGAGAGAAAGGAAAAGAGATAGAAAGAGATAGAGGTAGAGAGGGGGGAGTGAGAGAGGAGTGGGAGAGAGAGATGCGAAAGAGAAAGGGAGGTAGAGAGATCTCCAAGAAAGAGATATACTAAAGTGAGGAAAGATGAGAAAGGGGAAAGAGAAACAGAAAGAGGCAGGGAGAGGGGAGGGTGACAGATAGAGAACAGAGGGCAGGAGAAAAGGAGACACAGAGAGAGAGAAGATGGAGAGAGGGAGGAGGGATGAAAGAAAAGATCGAGAAAGCTACATAGGAAAAAAAAAGAGAGAGCTTTTACTCAGTAGCCTCTAAGGTAATTGTGTTAGAGGTAAACTATCCTTATCATTTTCTGCTGGTCATTTGGTCTATGAACATCAAAGTTATAATCTCTTATCATTACATTTTGTAATTCTAAGTCCTTCTCCAGCGGCTTAGAAATGCAGTTTCTACACTTGGAAAGAGGGAATCTGGTTTTAATTTAAA
Organism: Bettongia penicillata ogilbyi; assembly: GCA_023548195.1. Lineage (NCBI taxonomy): Eukaryota > Metazoa > Chordata > Mammalia > Diprotodontia > Potoroidae > Bettongia > Bettongia penicillata. The sequence continues at coordinate 4,052,396 of JAJHZJ010000448.1, forward strand.
ACTTCAAAGTTTACTTTTTAGATGAAGTTTATTTCCCCACGGAATTCTGAAGGTCTTGTATGTGAGTGAAGGAATTACATACTTAAGTTTTGGACATTTACTTTGTAACACTATTGGTGGTGTCTGAGGGTTCCTTTGACATTAAAAACCTGTCAGATTATCTTTGTGGTTGCGGGAAATTGGGGGCTCATTCCATTGCCTAAGGGTTACATTTGAAGCTAGGATTTATTTCATTTTCTCAAGTTGTATATGTGCAGGGGGTAGGAGTGGGGAATATCATCATTTATCGGAGCTTTGAACGAGTCTGTGGCAAAGGGTCAGGTGATGGTAATAAAGTCAGGGCAGTTGGCAGCACCAATGGTAGCAGAGAGGGCAGACGTTTTACAATGCGGGTTCTGAACAAGGTTCTGGGTGTTGCAAACTTGGTTCCAGTGGCCAAGTGTTCCCTAATGAGGGAAGGGGGTAGCTAGAAAGGAGAAAAGTTTCTAGCAGTAGTTGCTGTTTATGATCAATGTGAGGACAGTGAAGGTTAACCTTTTTCCTGATTCTTGTCAGTAATAAGTATTTTCTATATTATTTTCTCTGTTCTTTAAACCTTTTCTATTTTCTTATTTCATCTAATACAAAAATATGATAATAATGGTTTGTAGGTTAATTGTATGTAAAGCGAGGAGGGCAGTAGAAGATGACAGTGAATACCTAGGAATACGGAATTAAAACCAGGAGAAAGGTCTGCACTTTAGCCTCATTCAGACAGGATTTCACACTGACCTGGGGGCTCTGAGTTATGATCATGAGAAACATTTACAGTTTCAATTTTATTAATAATATTCATGAAGTTTAAAATAGCAGAGATATATAATTCATAGGAATCAGGCATATCAAAACTCCTGGGCTAATAGAGTCAGAAGCATACTCAGATTTGGGTGGTTTAAATACGCGGATGCCTCAGAAAAGCTTCAGCCTCTGAACTGAGAGAAGTGTATTAAGTCGTATGGACCAGCCAAAAATTGGATCTCCCGGAACGAGAAGGTGGCAGCCTGGAGGGAACCTGCCCCATCCATGTTTCTACAATGGAAGTGAGCTAGCAAGGTGAACAAATATCCCTTAATCTTTCTTTCTCTTTCCAGCCAAAGTCCACCTAACCGTGGACAGACAATAACTTGGGTATGTTATACCCATGGAGACCAGCCTGTGAATGGTTACTGAAACAAGAGAAGGTCTATGACTGGTAGTCCATGAAAGCTGAAGGATTTCTGTTTAAATCCATTGCTTCTCTCCCTAGAGAGCAGACTTAATGGTCCCAGACTTGGTGTCCCTTCCCTTGATTTTCACATATCTTCTTTCACGTGACTCTGGTCACCAACTACATTCCAGATGAAAACTAGAATAACAGATTTAAAACTGGAAAGAAGCTTAGTGTGATCTAGTCCTCCTCTTCTCTCCATTTTATACATGAGTTAGCTAAGACCCAGAGATATCAAATAATTTGCTCCAAGTCACATAGTTAATAAGTGCCAGAGGTAGGATTTGAATTCAGGTCTTGTGACTCCAAGTTGACTGCACCAGGTTAGGGTAATGGGCTTCCACGGATCACAAGGCCGTCAGTTCAATAATAATCATAGCTAACATTTGTATAACATTTTAAGGTTTACATAGTACTTTACATATATTATCCGAATTGATCTTCACAACAATGTTGGGAGGTTGGTGCCAATATTATCATCCATTTGACAGATAAGGAAACTGAGGGTGAGGATCAAAAGACTTGCCCAGAATTATAACCTAGTAAGTACAGTCTGAGACAGGATTCAAACTCAGCTCTTTCGAATTGCTTTGTTTTCTTGCTGTTCATTTCCTCAAAAGGAAACAAAGTGAAGCAAAAGAGTCCATTCATATTATTCTAGGCTGCAGACCATAGCGAGGAATGAGCACACCAACATGGCAATAGAGCACTTTCTCACTGGCTGTTGTACATCCGACTAACCAACCAAGAAGAGAATTATTTGCAATGTTTGATATACAAATGTCCCATCAAGTCTGGGACCTTTGAATTTACCACTGTCACTCTCTTCTAATATCTCTACAAGTATCCAGTGCCTAACACAAGAGACATCGGGATTCAGGGACAAAGAGAACATCAACCTTAAAATTAAGAAAACCTGTCTTGGCTCTTCAGCCCACTCTAAGTGGGGGAGTCTATTAACTTTAACCTCTTTTTAGGACCTGACTTTCTCATCTTTAAAAAGGGGGATAATGAGATTCGTCCTGCTTATCTCAGAAGTTTGCTTAAAGGAAGGAGCTTTGTAAGTCAAGCTCTATATAAATGTGAACCATTAAGATTACCACAGTGCTTTCTTAGGCATAGTAACATACAAAAAATATAATGAAATGGCTGATTTGATTCAGTGAAGCATGTGAGTTTCATTCTTTGGGTCTCCTCAGATGCTATAGATATCAAGCGTTGTGGTTGTGCCTTTGAGAAAGTTTTATTACATTTGTGGAGATATATATGGAGACAGAGACAGAGAGACAGAAAGAATGCTATACATGAAGATTTAATGGATACTCAATTAAAATGAAGTAAGTGAAAGAACCCCTTTTCCCAAAAGCCCTACATTAAATAAGATGAAATTTTAATTTAGGAAAATTATTATCATATAATTTAAAATATTGTCATGGGAAGAGAACTGGAAAAGACTTCAGATGCCAAGCGCATCCCCTTTATTTTACTGGTAAGGAGCCTGGGACACAGAAAGTTAAATGACTCACCAAGGGTCACATACCTCGTAAGTGTCTGAGATGACCTTTAAAACCCAGTCTGCCTGACTTGAAAGTCATTGCTCTATTTACTGTACCAGAATGCGCCTCCTTATTTTAACATAAGAATGAGCTGTGTGAGGTTGCCCACTAACTGCAGGATAAAATATAAACTCCTTAGTTGGATATTTAAAGCCCTCCATAATTATCACTCCAACCTATCTTTCCAGCCTCATTTTAAACAAATCCTTTTCAGGAGTCCCATGTTCCATTCAAACTAGACTGTTCCCTGGGCTTGACATTATATCTGCTATGTTTAAACATCTTCTTCATCTCCACCTCTCAGAAGCCCTGTCTTCCTTCTTGGCTCAGTTCAGGAACCAACCCTTCTGGGGAGAGGGTGGGAAACCCATTCTATCCATCCTCAAAATCCCCTGTACCATCCTTTACAATGTGCATACTGTATCACTTCAGGAGAATGTAAGCACCATGAGGGTAGGGATATTTCATTTTCATGGCTTTATTCCTAGAATCAAACACAGCAACTTGTCCATATTAAGCACTTAATGGATTGAACTCTTAAACCCTGAGCTGGAAAGTGATCTTTTCAAGTAAGGATTCCACCTCCTCATTTTGTACAAATATTCACTATGATTCACTTAGGTAATGTGTGTTGATCATCCCTTACATATAAGACATTTGACCAGGAGCTGTGGGAGATAAAAAGATAAAGATAAGAGGATATTAGCCCTCATAATAGGAGGGTTTGGTTTTGGTTTGGTTTAGTTTTTATATTTTGTTCTGGTTTTTGGATTGAACCTGTCATTTTATTGGTACAGGAGAACTCCCAGGGAGGAAATCCTATTAATGCAGATTCACAGTTCCTCTGCAACCTATAGTCTTCGTTGCCTAAAGGACTAAGAAGTTAAATGACTTGTCCAGAGTCCCAGAGTTTTCATGTATGAGAAACAGAACTTGAACTCAGCTGTTCCTGACCAGGATGTCAGCTATCTATCCTCAACTCACATACCTTTTGTGGGAATTTAGACACATAAAAATTACTGTAACATATGTCAAAAGGGAAGCATAATTTAGAGAGAAAATGACAGTGTGTTTAACCCAGGTAAATTTTGCAGCAATGAAGTACTGTTACTGTTTATGTCTCCTTGTGCTTTGGATTCAAATCCTACCTGTGCTACTTCTGATTATTGCAACTTATTGATGGACTGGCAACCCTGTGAGTCTACAGGTTGTAGAAAATTGCCCACCTGCACTCGTAGAGGGAGTTTTCTCACCTGGGAATTCCCTATATCAATGAAATCTCAGATTCAATCTGATCTCTACCCTGCTATTTGAATTATAACAAATTATGAGTACTTTGGATCTTTCGTGCCATGGTAACATCAATGTTTCAGCAGGTCTTTGATGATACATATGTGTGGAGAAAGAGGTACACAAATATATACGTATGCACATATACCGTGTATGTGTGATGTAAATGTACAGTATTGTGTATACACATCCACACACACACATATATACATACACACAGACATGCATGTACATATGTGCATGTATACATGTATGGATTGTATATGTATAAATGTGTGTGCATACATAGACACACATATACTGTATACATATGTATCCATATGCATGTGTGTATGCAAGTGCATACATATAGTGTACATATACACCACATATAATACAAATCAGCATGTCCATGGCACACATGTGCATATGTGTATGTATGCATACATGTAGGAATCCATACATGTGTACGTGTCATCCATATTACGTTTATAGATGATGTGGTTATAAATGATTGTGAAAAACTCTTACCAGTTTCTGAAGTCCTTACAGACAGCAAAGATGATAATTGATTGCCATGACCAAGTCTAGTGTAAGACCTTACAGAAATGTTGTAAAGGGTATAAGGTTTCAAGTCACTCAGAAAGATATTTGTTGTTGAAGAGTTTTTAGAGAACAAATAGTCTGTATTTCTGTAAATGACTTCGTAGGAGATGATGACTCCATTAGGTTTTTGCGGTGGCAACCACTTCAGTTTTATTTCTGTAGGAGTCACATCCACAACCTCGACGCCTTGAGGGGGTGATTCTGGTTCTGTAAGAAGGAAATTTTGTTTTAAAAAATTAATATTCAAATTAGGTATATTTTGTAAGCAGTTTCCTTAAATGCTAGCAAAATTTATTATATGATATAACTTTTGGCCCTAGCAACTTTTTGTTTTAAAACAAAATGTGGAGGGGCTGTATGCCTTAGGTGGCATATCTATGCTGATATGAAATCCTATATCCCTAAAGTAGTGACGAATATATTACTGAAGGGCCTGAAGTCATTAGGTGGCATGGACTCACTCATTTCCTAAATCCACAGCTACCTGGCTGCCCTTGTGCCCCACAGTCTTTATTTTCTAATAATTAAAAAACATTTATATGGGATAAGCAATATACTAAGTGCAAGGGACACAGATAGCCCCTGTCTTCAAGGAACTTACAATCTATTAGGGGAAACAACATGACTGAGGACTCAAAACCATACACCCACCAGAGTTGATCATTATTAACATCAAAATATTCGTATTGTTCTGGGAAGTATAAAAACTTCAAGAGACATAACTTCTGAGTAATTGATCATTTACAATTAATAAAACAATTAATTACTCATAAATTATGTCTCTCGAACTTTTTCCATGTCACAGTTGATAGCAACTGGCATGGGAGCCCAAAGTCCACAGTGTTTCATGGTATTATAAGCCTAGGTCAATACATACTGTCCTGGCCCTAGAACTCAATTTCCAAGCATCCAATAGAGAACTAATTCCAAAGATTAGCATTCAAACACTTTCCTCACAGGATCAGAGATCACATATAGGCAACTAAGTGATACAATGGACATAGTACTAGACCTGAGTTCAAATCTTGCCTCAGGTACCTTGGGCAAGTCATTTAATCTCTGCCCGACTCAGTTTCCTCATCTGGAAAATGGCGGTAATAACACCTTCCACTCAGAATTGCAGAAATGAAATGAGATAATTCTCATAAAGTGCTTTGCTAACCTTAAAGAAGAATATAAATTGTAACTATTACTACCACTATTACTATAGGATAATAGATTTGGAAATTGAAGGGAACTCCAAAGCCAACTATACCAATGCTTTAATTTCTTCGTTTTACAGCTGAGGAAACTGAGGTGCCAAAAGACTATAGGACTTGTCCTAAGCCCCACAGGTAATGAATAGCAAAGCCTGGTGTCCGGGCTCAAACACTGTCTTGCTCTGCTCATTTAATATGCATGTTATGTCTGTATCACACTGAGAATCAGATCTCACATTACTGCACCAAACAATACCTGACCACTAGCCACAAAAGAAAAGTCCCAGACCCTTTTAAATGGCTACTAGAACACTTTTTTTGCAGACAGCTGTGAGAATGTTGTATCTTCTTTGCACAGTTGTCTCACTATCCTCCTCCTTCCCAGTTTTAACTACAGACACTCAAAACCATTTGATTCAGACATACAAAGGATTCTTTTTATTTTTTTTTTGAGGTTCTTCATAATTTTCTACTAAGGTGAGTTATTTCTGAATATATGACAAGATATGGATGATTTAAACAACTACCAGGAATAATGAAAAACCATTGCAACTTTCTTAGGTATATAGCGAGAAAAGGATCAGACTAAAAACCAGGAAAGCTTTGGTGTGAATCTGGGCTCTGACATTGACTGCTTGTGTGACCTTGACAAAGTCATTTGACATTTTTAAACTTCAGTTTCCTCTTCTGGACTAGGAGTACTTGTCATGTATCATGAGCTTATAATGAGAAAAGCACTCTCTACCCTAAGGCACAATTGGCGTGAGTTTTCCTTCACTTGAAATATCTAGGTGATATTAACAAAACAAAAACTTCCTAAGTTCACCACTTCACTTTATGAGAGTATGGAACTTAGAATCATAGATTTAGAAGTGGAAGAGACTTTAGGACCCCAGTGACCTTAGACAAGTGATTGTATTTCTCTGGTCTCAGTTCCTTGATCCTTGAAATGAGGGAGTCTAGCGAGATCATCTCTGAGGTTCCTTGTAGCTGTAATTCCATGATCCTTTGATCACAGAGGCCATTAAATCTAACCTCTTCATTTCATTTCTTTGATTAATTAATTTTTTATTTACAAATTTTCTCCCTTCCTCCACCCTCCCCCTGCCATTGAGAAGGTAAGAATGATGATATTATATATGAAGTCAGGCGAAATATATTTTCACATTGGCCACACTGTAATTTTTTTAAAAGCAAGAAAAATTAAAAAGCGAGAAAAAATATGATTTGGTATGCATTCCGAATTCATCAGTTCACTCTCTGGAGGTGAACAGCATTTTTCATCATGACTCCTTTGGAACTACCATGGACCACTCTGTTGATCAGAGTAGCTAAGTCTGTCGCAGTTAATTATTGTTACAACTCTATAATGATTAAGTAACAATTATTTTTTAATAATAATCAAGTACTATATACACTGTTCTGGTGGTGTTCACTTCACTTTGCATCAGCTCACGTAAGTCTTTCAGGTTTTTCTGAAACCATCCTTATCATCATATCTTACAGTATATAGTATTCCCTCATGATCATATACCATAACTTGTTCAGTCATTCTCCAATTCATTAATATCACCTCAGTTTCCAATTCTTTGCCACCACAAAAAGAACTACAGTAAATTTTTTGGAGGCAATTAGGGTTAAATGACTTGCTGAGGATCACACAACCAGTGGTTAGATTTAAATTCAGGTCCTCCTGATCCCAGGGCCAGTGCTCCATCCACTGCTTCACCTATCACCCCTAAATATTTTTATACATATGGGTCTTTTTTCTTTTTTTTAATGTCTTTAGGATACAGACCTAGCAGAGATGTATATACATAGTTTTATAGCCCCTTGGGGAACCCCATCATTTTAAAGATGAAGATCCGAAGTACAAATAGTGCTGCACAGATACTAAGTAGAAGAGCTAAGACTTCACGCTAGGCCCCCTACCTCTAACTCTAGCATCCTTTCCACTGGGTCAGGGATAAAATAGATTTAAAAGAAATGATATTCTTACCATCTTCTGGGGTTTGCACAAAAACATCATTTTCTTCAGACAAAGAACTCTCACCAACATTGGTTGAGGCAGCCACTCTCATTTTATACTTTGTGTATTTCTTCAAACCTGCAAAAGTAACCCAAAGAAAATTAAAGAATCTCTGCATTTAACATTCTCAGACTAGATCCTCATAGCACAAAGGATATGCTATGATGGGGGGGAAATAATTGATTTTGAGGATCATTCGTACATCAGTCTAATCAGTCCCAACTCACCATAAGTGCAACCTTCTAATATATGTATTTCAGAAACTTGCCCTGTAGACATGATTCTAGTTCTTTCGAAACATTCCTGGGACAGAAAGATTCTAAAGTTCAAAAGGAATATTTGGCACTCTGAGGAAGACTTGGCACAACCATAGGCTATGAATTAGTTTGAATTCAGATGGCATGTTATTTCTTCGTCTTCAAAACATGGACTCAATGTTCAGCCAGATTATTCCAAATGATTTTTCTTCTGAATGGTTTAAAAGATATCTTCATTAAGGCTCTTTTCTTTTTTTCTTTTTCAGTCCAGAGAACTGCAGGCATGGAAACTCTCCCTCCATCCATGCAGATCAGCAACTGATCTGTAACTCATAGTTGAAGAGGGCTGCTATAAAGGCCTGTGAGGTTAACTGACTGGCCCACAGTCACACTATTGGCATGTTCCAGAAGGAAATCTTGACAAAAACTGGCTGTCTAACCATTCTGCTACATTACATCTCATTTAAGTATATTCCCAGTAAAATAGTGACTAATTTTTGTGATAAAAATTATGAAAGGAAAGTGTATTTAATAACATATTTTTCTTAGGTCTTTTTAAAGTATAGACTTTATAATTAGATAAAAATAAAAATTATTGTGACATGATACAGTAAATCCCTAAAATAATAAAGATTGGTATGCTGAAATATCTAAATTCATAAATAGTTATCAATATTCTTTTTAGTAAAAAACACCAACCATTTTAATAAAAATATTTTTCTACCTGTGATAAGAAAGCTGTTATCTGGAGTAGTCATCTGGAATGCTCTGTTTGTATCCAGTTCCATGGCATAAATTGTATAATGAGTTATTTTTCCATTGGGATATTCTGGTGGATCCCAATATAGCAAAATAGATGAGGAACTAATATTTTTATAGTGTATAGACTGTATGGAGCTTGGCACTTAAAAAGAGGAAACAGTTAATGATGACTGGAGAAGATATAAAAGCATTTAAAAAATCATTGTATAGCAGGATCACTAACATATAACTCATTCAGAGGAAATACACTTTACCTTGCTCACTTGTCCTGGCACTGAGAGTGGTTGGTGGTCCTTCTCCCATAATTGTGAAAGCAGACACACTGATCGTATATTCGGTGAAAGGTACAAGCCTCTTTACAACATAAGACAGCTGTTCAGCTGAAATGTCAGTGAAATACGGATCACTTGCAGTTCCTGTTTGGAATAAGAAATAACTTTTGATCTCATAAACAAAATTATTCCTATTCAATGACCTCAAGCTTTAAGCCTGAGTACACATATATGTTATTCTATGTTCCTGTTTTTATCATCTGTGTAATGGGCATACGGGGAAGGCTAATTACTAAAATGATCACTGAAATAAGAATTAATAAGATCCCAGCTATTACAGATTAGCTGCTGTTGTATAGAAGTAGGGGATATGGGTTGTGAATCAGAAAGAATCAGACTTGTCCATCTGGAAATCTGCATGCCAGCTTATGGGAAAATGTTCTTGAAAACACTATGCTATTATGTACAGTAAATATTGTCTTCCCAACTGAAAAGCTGGTGCACGATGGCAAGACAAAGCAAAATCCAAATGAAAGCCATGTGCATTTTTATAGTTCTTAAGTTTTACATATTTTTATAGTCTTGCTCTGATTTGAATCTCACAAAAACCCTATGAAGTGATAAGAGAATTGTTCTGACTCATTAGAATTTAAGCTCCTTGGGGGCAAGAACTTTCTTCCTTTTGCATTTGTTGCCCCTGCCTGGTATACAGTAAATGCTTAATTCATGCTTGTTAAGTGATGGATTGATCCCCATGAGACCCAAAGAAATTAAAGGAAAGGCCTAGAGTAACATTAATGTCAGAAGCAGGATTTGAATTTGTCTTTCTGACTCCAAGTCCAGCACTTCGTCCAAAATGAGTGACGGCTCCCTAAAATATTGTCAGGAGCAATTTTCCAGAATGACTACCTCTGTATTATTATTTTTCTACCGAATATAAAATGGAGAAGAGTAAGAAGCAATTCAGAATTTAAAATGCTGAACATATTTGAACAAAATCTCTGTGGCTTTTAACGGTCATCATTATCTGTCCAATCCTAGAAACATGGATTTCCAACTCAGTATTTCACAAGTCAAATTAAATTATTATTATAAAGCAGGTTTGGAAATCCAGTGGTAGGTATAGTCAAATTATCATAACACAGGCAGCTAGCTAGGTACACAGTAGAAGCTAGGAAAGTCTGAGTGAAAGTTTGACCTCAGACATTTACTAGCTGTGTGACCTTGGGAAAGTCATATAACCACTTTCAGTCTCAGCTTCCTCATTTATAAAATGAACATAATAACAGCACCTACATCATGTGGTTGCAGGGATGAAGTGAGATGGCAAACATAATGAACTCTGCAAACTTGAAATCACTAAGTGAGTTCTAGGTATTGTAATTAAATAGTAAGGGGAAGAGATGACATAGTTTTAGTTAATCCTTGGTTTCAGGAAGACCAGGGTTCAAGTTCTGCCAATAAGAGATATTCTCTCCATCACTCTTTCTATCTTTCATCATATAGTGTAGATTATTTGATAATGTTTATAATGCTTTATTATATTTAATATAATAATATATTTATTTATTAAAATTAATTTTTTATATATTATGTATTAAAATTAAATAATGTATTTTATTTTAAAATGCATTCTTTTATGATAGTTATAATTTTTATATATGATGTTATTTTATGAAATCTATGTTTTCTAATGTACAATGTTCACATTTTATAATCTATTACATTGTTATATTTTATAATATATATTATTATGTTATATAGTGAGAGCTGCAGATAGTGTGTTTGTCCTTCGTTGCCAAAGAAAACCATGCCATCAGAGAAATAATGACATGACTTGCATTTGACTTTGTTTTGAGTGAGGGAGGGATGTGCAGGTCACCAGCCTCACTTCTCCTCCAGAGCCATCTAAATTCAGTGATCAGATATTCCTCAGGATGACTGGAGATAACCCAGGATGAGGCAATTTGGGTTAAATGACTTGCCCAAGGTCACACAGCTAGTGAGTGTCAAGTGTCTGAGGTGAGATTTGAACTCAGGTCCTCCTGACTTCTGCACTGCCTAGTGAGATTTATAGATATAGACATTAGATAAATGATCATGAACAAATAACTTATCTTTTCTTGTGGCCCAGTCAACTTTTTTTTAAGATTTTAAAATTCAAAGAAAATGTGAATCTGCATGGTTCAAGGTTGTTTCATGATATCATAAGATCACAGATTTAGAAATAGAAATGAAATTCAACTGAAGTGATGCAGATGAGGCAATTGAGGCCAGCTGACTCACAAACAGTAATTGTATGCACAGGTAGTAATTGAGAGTGGTAGGATCTGAATCCAGGTCTTTGATTCCAAATCTGGTGCTTATTTCCACTGTTTCCATACTGGGGTTTGTCTATGTTGACAAAATCATAGGCCAAGATTTATCTCCTGGCTGTCTCTCTCCTCACCACCCCTTCCCACCAAACACAAACTATAGAATAATCAAGGTTGAACGTGGTTTCCATATGGCATAATCAGAAACTGGTAATTAGCATCTAATGCCAAATACAAAGATTCCTATTCAAAAACTTTTTTTTTTTTTGCAAAGTAGACAAGTTATTATAGTGAAGAAAATAACTGAGTTCATTCTCATGGTAAATTTCATTAGAGAAAAATTAAACTGTGTACAATTAATTTTGAGTGAGCAAGGCTTAAAAAGAGTGGTGAGTGTACCATAGACTATTCTGTTCAGATGCTCTTTTTAAAAAAAGCAGTGAACTAGAGCCTTATGTCTCCTAGGTCCTGTTTAATGGGTCACAAGTATGCCCATTCTTCTTTCAGAAACAGTAGGGTCCATTGACACCCCAGAGCAAGTGTATATACTAATGACATCACCGTGTCATGGAGGTCACCTCCACCTGTTTGTCACCCCACACGCTAGAGTTGTAACTTTTTGACCTATTTACCTTCAGTGATGGCTGAAAACCTATTAGTCAAAAGCTGCAAAGAGAAGGAGGCCTGTAAAGGATTGGAAGATATGTTAATCCCCTACAATCACACCTGCTTTGGCAACTGTAATAACTGATTGTCTATGCAGCTTGGCTGATGACTCTGGGGTGCTAGTTTTTTTGGGAGTAAGGTCAGCTGGGTGAGGAAGGGGCTCACTCCTGCTTGTGTGGCATTCCCATTTATTTCACAAAGTTATCTGCCAGTTTAAAAAAAGTAAGAAACAAGTCTGACTCCACTCCATGACCCATTAATAATTTGGATGAACTCTGTACTAAAGTGGGCTAGACATGACAGCAACATGAATGGTTGGCATAGAAGTTATGGAGAAATAAAAATTTTTTATACCAGTTGTTGAATAAAGTTCTTCATTCCCATTTGCTTGGGGAATGCTATTTTGAGAAAGGCTGGAGAAAAGTCCTGGAGATTCTGCTGCCATATTGGAAAATATTTCTGCTGAGCCTTCATATGATGTGGTCACTTCATTTATTACAGCCTCAGTTTCTGGAGTCATGGAGTCACTCAAAAGCTGAAAAAAAAAATAGAAATTCCGTACTACCCAGTTACATTGAGCAGTGACTTCAGTGAATGATTATTTTAACAGTTGATGGTCCGCATACAACTTTTTTACAATCAATGCAGGATTGTTTTTCTGCCATGATTTATTTTTGTCAATTATTTTTACGACATTCCACTCTCTAGCTACTAAGAATTAGCTGTAACATAACACTCCAGCCACACTTACAAGAGGCCACTAGTTCATTCTGAGAATGGATTTGGTGTCTGTGAATGTATGCATTTCACTTAGTTTCTTAAGTATGAAAACGGACATCTCCAGGAAGATATTTCAACTAAACATACTAATTCTTTAAGTGATAATATGCTATATTGGATAGTTAAGGTAAAATAAGACAAGGAAAAGAGTTCTGGATATGAATTTGAATTCATTCATTCTGCCTCTGATACCTTGGGCAACTCATATAACATCCTTGGTGCTCAGTTACCCCATATTTAAACACGGGGAGTGTGACTCAACGGTCTCTTCCCATTCTAAATCTATGATACTGAAATTCTTTATGTCAATTCAAATCTCGCCTCAGTCACTCAGTTACATGTTACAGTACTCAGTTACTCAGTTACAGATTTGTAACCCTAGGTAAGGCAAGGACCTTCTATTATCCTTAATTCAGAATTCTATTTTCTAATCTATATAATAGATAATAGCACCTACCTCAAATGATTTTGTGAAACTCAAATAAGATCATGCAAAGGTAAGATCAGGTGGTAGTATTAGTAATAGTAGTAGTAGTAGTAGTAGTAGTAGTAGTCCACACTGGCTATTTAATTAGTGCATCAAAATTTGACATAATGGTTAGAGAGCTGACTTAAGAGTCAAGAAGACCTGTTTTCATGTCTTGCCACTATAGAAATAAAAATAATAGCTAACACTTGTATAGCACTTACTACTACTTTGAATTCCAAAGTCAAATTCCAAAGTCACTGTGCTAAGTGCTTTCCAAATATTATCTCAATTGATCCTTACAACAACCCTGAGAGATAGATACTATTATTATCCTCATATAATTGAGGAAACTCAGGTAGAGGCTAAGTGACTGGTCCAATGTCTTTCAGCTAGTAAGTGAAGCTAGATTTTGAACTCTGGTCTTTCTGATTCTGAGGGGGTGCTCTATTCCCTGTGCCACCTGTGTTGACATTGGAAAAGTTATTCACTTAAGTTCTCAAGGCTTTAGGTAACTCTCTAAAAAAATTGCAGATATTATGAATAGAGGAAGTTGGCATACTGGGAACTCCCTATTCTGATGATACCACAGGTTTAGGGAGAAGAAAAATGGAACTCTCTGTATATTCTTCCTGTCAAAACCATTTCTCTGCAGCATACATACAGACATAGAGTGATGGAGACACTAAGCAGTTAAGTGACTTGCTCATGCTCAATAGAGCTAGTATAGTATGTGTAGGAGGCAAGGCTTGACCATGGATCTTCTTGACTCCAAGGTCACTGCTTGGCTACTATGACACAGAGATCATTTCACTTATTTTTATTACATTACATTTTACCAACTTAATTTACAAAGCACTCCTACCAATGTAATTTCAATAGAACCTTATAACAATCTTAGGAGTTATTTAGGGTGATTTGTCATCTCCCCTTTAGAAAGGAGGACGCCTAAGCTTAGGAAAGCTAAAGTACATGTTCAAGGTAATACAAAGAGAGCCACTGACCATAAATCTAAGATTTCTAACTTCAAGTTTAATTTTTTCTTACTTTCCTACAAATCTGATTGAGGGAAAATTTTATGAACAAAGTATTTTTTTCAAAATGCTTGACTTTATATGTGTAGAAAAATTTATAGCATCTATTTTTGTGGCAAAGAACTGGAAATTGAAGAGATGCCCATCAGTTGGGGAATGGCTGAATGAGTTGTGGTATATGCCTACGATGGAATACTACTGTACTATATACCACCACCACCAGCACTACTACTACTACTACTACTACTACTACTACTACTACTACTACTACTACTACTATTGTATTGTATAATATTACTATAGTATAAGAAATGACAAACAGGATAGTTTCAGAAAAATGTGAGAAGATTTATATGAACTGATACAAAGGAAAGTGAGCAGGATCAGACCATTACACACAGTAACAGCAGTATTACATGATGATCAACTGTGAAAGACTTAGTTACTCTGATCAAGATAATGATCTGAAACAATCTGAAGGGCTTATGATGAAAAATGTTATCCACCTCCAGAGAAAGACCTAATGGAGTCTGAATGCATATCAAAGGAATCTTTTTCCCTTTATTTTTCTTGGGTTTCGTTTTGAGCTTTCCTTTGCAACATGGGTAATATGGAAACGTGTTTTGCATACTTTCACATGCCTAATCTATATAAAACCCTTGCCTTCTCAACGTGGGGAAAGGAGAGAACTCGACATTTTACAAAACAAATCCTAAAAATTTTTTTACATATAATTGAGAAAAAGAAAAAAAAAAAACTTGGCTGGAACATGTCTTGCTCCATTGTACATGTTTTTGTTTTTTTTTTTTTTTATAACCAGGCCATCAATTTATAATTGAGTGATTTTCCTGATTTCTCAGAAACACACATCTAATTCGATTCAATTCATTCTAATTTCACAAATTCTAAGCACTTTCTATGTACAAAACCATGTGAAGCGGGAATAAAAAGGGTTAGGTTTGTTCTCAAGGATCTCAAGGCTCAAATTACCAGCAGCAAGATATGATCCTTGCACAACTAAAACAATGAAAGATATAATTTGATAGTGTCAACAGAGATATTCACATATAGGGCTCTGAGAATTTCAGAAAGGAAATATCACTTTCAATTTGGGGATGCCTTTAAGGAGGAGAAAGTACCTCAGCTGCGCTTTAAAGAAAGATGATTTCAAAAGATAAAGATGGTGATGGTATGAGTTTTAGGTATTAGGGAATGCCTGACAGTGTAAATACAGAAGCAAGGGCAGGGTGAAATCGATGAATAGAAGTTTCAATTAATTGAACTGTGGATAGTTATGTGGAATAAATCTAGGAAGGCAGGCTGCACCCTTGTTGTAGAAGGTTCTAAATGTCTGGTTAAGATGTTTGAGTTTCAAGCAACAGGCAATAGAGAACTAAGAAACATTTTTGAGCAGCAGGGAGAGGCAGGGCAAGAAATGGACATTAAGGAACTGAAAAGAGGAAATATATGCAGGGAGCAGGGAGACAGGTTCGGAGGCTGCTGAAATTGTTGAGGCAAGAGGTGATAATGACCTGGGTTAGAGCAGTGGCATTGTGAGTAAAGAGGAGATAAAAGGTGGGAGAGATAACTGTTTGGCTACAATTACTAGAACTTGGCAAGTGACTGATGTGGGCTGAGATGAAGAAGGGAAATTAAAAGATGTTTGACTTTTGAAACCTAGATAATTGAAAAGATGACACTTCCATAAGCCAAAAGAAGGAAACACGAGACGTGAGAGAAAGATAATGTGAGTTTAGTTCTGGGCAAGCTCCAAGAACTTTTATCTCTGAATGTCTGAAGTCCTGTGAGTGCCTAATTTGTAGCCTATGATATCAGGCTGGCTGCTCCAACCATACTTCACTCTACTCCCCTATCATCTCCTCACCAACTACCTTGTCATTTCAGAAATTCCCTCTATGCCCACCACCCTACTCCCATTTCCCAAAACGATACTGCCATGGCTACTGAAAAAAAAAAGGTGTTTCAATCTCCTTCTTGTGTTTTTTTACCATCCTTCTAAGTTTCCAAACAAAAATCCCCCTTTAGTCTCTACTTCCCTATATCTGTTACTTCCCTCTATCAGAATGTAAGTTCTTGAGGAAAAGAAATGGTTTTCTTCTTGTTTTGTGTCTTAAGTACTCAGCACAGTACTCAGCCCATAGGATGGGTGTAATATACTTTCAAAATGTATTTGCTAATTCATTCAACCTTTTAAGGTACTGATAGGATATCCAAGTTAAGATTTCCATTGGATAGTTGGAATTCCCAACCGGAGATGCAGCAGGAATGAGATAGAGCATATATATTTGGGAGTGTCTTAAGGTAAATTGCTTTAGTTTTGCTAAGGTAGTTTGGTAATTGGAAAAAGTACTAGACATGGAATCTGAATACATGAGCCAAAGTGTTAGACTACTTCTGTAGCTTTGGGGAACACTTAACCTCTCTAAGACCCATCTTTATAACTGTACTCCTGACTTCACAATGAATTCATGTGAAACAAATGAGTTAGCATATGTAAAGTGCTTTGAAGTTGTCGATAACCAAATAAATGTCATCTATTGTTATCATATTTAACCAGACAAGTGTGAATGAATCTCATTGATGTAATTTGTCTATAATTGTAAAGTACCAAATAAATGTCACTTTTTATTACATTTAATCAGAAAAGTGGAGATGAATCCCATTTATATGATTTATCCATGATTGTAAAATATTTATAACAATGTACCTATTATTTAATGGGGTTAGAGAACTCTGTAGACAGAAAGAGCACTTAGAGATCTTCCCCCATTCTAGTTTCTGCCACGCCTCCACAGGCAAATCAGAGAAGCCTGAGCCACAAGCACATAACTCAGAGATGCTCTGGCATTCCTGACTCTATAGCCAATATATTATGTCTGCACTACACAGCTGTGTCCACCATCAATCAATCAACAATAGAGGCTCCACTATGTGCAAGCATTCTGAGAGGGGCTCTGAAGGACTGGGTGCAAAGAAGGAATTTTTCCTGAATTCAGCCTTTGTATGAAAATTCATCATGATTTTATCCCAATGTAGTCAGTATTGGAAGTCAAATTCCAGCAATCAGTTCTCTTAATGGAGTCTAATGGCCATTTTAACCTAACAGTGGCTATGAATGTTTTCAACTGCCTCTGTTCCCCAAGGTATTAGCATCCACTGAAAAGGCTCTGTCAGTACCTAGGGCAATGATTTCCAACCTCGATTTCACCAGAATTCAGAGTGTCATTAATTACTCGTACATTACATCATAAAATTTTCTTTAACACGTCACATTTTCATTCATCTCTTCAATCAGTATTTATAATCCAAATTTTGCTATCCAAATTATTCCAAAGGATTATAAGAAATAATTTGAAAAGGAAAAAAAAGGTGTGGTGTTATCACAAAGGAAAGGCTAAGGATGAGAACTGTTGGTATGGTGGAAAATGGTTGACTCATAATGGAACTATGAGTCACAGATAGGAGAATTCCAAAGTCAAAAAATTAATCAAAAGAGGGGTTCTTAACCCAGGGTCTATGAACTTTTTCTTTTTTACAATTTTCATAACTTTATTTTAATGTAACTGGTTTCCTTTATAATGCTTTGTATTCTATTTTATGCATTGTAAAACATTGTTCTGAGAAAGGGGGCCACAGGTTTCACCAGATAGTCAACAGAATCCATATACAAAAAAGATTAAGATCTCCCAAATTAAAGAATACGATAACACCTACAATTTTTGGAATTGTTGAACTGCATTAAAAACAACCCCAATATCTCTGTGAAAGATCTTGATATATTTGACCTAGTAGACCCTGGCAATTGGAATATTAGTGATATAATTCTAGTATTATCATAGTAAATCCTAATTTTATTGTTAATTTTTAGATTCTTTCATCATAGCTTGAAGGTTCTATTGCTTTTTTTCACCAGATTTGCAATTTCTATAGTATAGAGAACAGTCCATTAGAAAATTTGCTGCCAGTGAAGATGGACACACTGCAACTTACTGTTGGAGTTTCTAGGGCATTGAGATGTTAAGTCACTTGTCCAGGGTCACATGGCCAGTATATGTCAGAGGTTGATCTTCCTGAATAAAAGGCCAGTCTTTTATCCACTATATCATGTTACCTGTCTGACCCTATACTCTTTAAAGTTCTGCCAACGTAACAGACAGGATCTAACCAGCTGGAAAGGTTTCAAGTACTTTCTAGAGACAGACTCAGTACAAAGACCAGCCTAGTTAAGTACAGAAAAGCATATTGCCAGAATGTTGACTACTAGGTAATGAATTCTTTTTTTTTTTTTTACTACAGAGATCCACAAAACAAAAAAGTATACCTAATAGCCATCAGCCCTATGTGGCTCCTTCTTATAGAATATTGATTTTAATGGACTCATAAAAAGTGAGGCAGAAAATCCTGAGAATGAATGAATGAATGAATGAATGAATGAATGAATGAATGAATGAATGAATGAAAAAGTATCATGTGTTTACTATATTTTAGGCATTGTGATAAGCACTGAGGAAACAAATACAAAAATCAAGACAATCCCTGGCCTGAAGGAACTTACATACTAATATGAGAAAACAATGCACATACACCAACGGTGGCCTAGCAGCTGTGTTTTGATCAGGAAAGTCTCAGGGAGGTTGGGAGAAATTATAGAGCAATTCAGTAACATGTCCTCTAACAAAATGATTGCATTAAGCAAGAAATGGAAAACAGTGACTATTTGGGAAAATACACACTTATCAGGATGTTATAAGATAGCCAAAGAGTTGCCATTTGTGTGTCTGCATCAGGCCAGAAATAGTGAAGGGTCACAAACTGGAAGACCAGGGCTCTAGAATAGGAGTTGAGTGCTGGGTTGAAAGTACCAGCTAAAGCTCAAGAACATGACATGAAGATGTCTGAAAAATGACCCATTAATGCATTCATGTAACCATAAGGTCTCTGAAATTGGGATCATCCTACCTGATAACCAATGAATTCAAACATTTCTTTAAGAACTGAACTGTATCCATACTGGCATTACTGCTACAAATGAAGTCAGAAAAGACTAAATTGTAGCTCAATAAAAGAGCTTCTAGGCTTTCCACTGGTGAGATGAACAAAGGAGCTTTCCAAGAAGAGTTCAGCTGTGTCAGTCCAAAAAGCCCCATAGCCTTTGGGGAGCAACTACAAAACAAATGGTAATGCAACTTCTTCAGTGTTATTTCCATGGATAAAACCATGTCCATTTCTGATGTTGAGCCATTTAGTGGTGCCCTGGACTTTAGCAGAGAGAGCTACCACCTGCAGAGACAGTTTCTATATCACGTCTCCACAGGAGATATTATCCTGAAGAACTGCCACTGGAACCAAGCAGCTGGAAGGAGGGGCCCTGCTGCCCTGGGGCCATATCTACCAGGGTGAGAGGAGAAGTAATCATGGAGGTGTGACTTACCTGGCATACACCAACCTTGTCTGTCCCTCAGAACACCTCACCGTTTCAGCAAGGTTAGCTTAGGCTGCCCCACCGCTGGGAATTATTGTTGGTGGCGGCAGGGATAGAGGTCTCTTTTGGCACAAAGGTTGCACTCCTCAACATGTGCGTGCATATGTGGAGGTGTGTGAATACATTATATATGTTTATGTAGACAGATGAATAGATATGAAACTATTATATAGGAAACTAATATATATAAAACTAATAACATATGCAGCAGCTAGGAGGTGCAGTAGATGAACAATGGGCATGGAATCAGGAAGAACCATGGAATCTTCCTAAGTTCAAATCTGGCCTCAAACACTTACTAGATGCGTGACCTTGGGCAAGTCACTTCACCTTGTTGCCTCAGTTGCGTCATCCATAGAATGAGTTAGAAAAGGAAATAGCAAGCCACTCTGGTATCTTTGCCAAGAAAACCCCAAATGGGGTCACAAAGAGTTGGACACAACTGAAATAACTTGACAACAATAACTTACTGAACAAGTAGCTAAACCTTAAGACCTCCATTGAAGGGGAATATGCTACTTCCTGAGGTAGTCTATTACACTTTTGGACAGTTTTTATAGTAAGATTTTCCTAACACTGAGCCTAAATTTGCTTCTTTGGAACTTCTATCCTTTGTTCATGATTCTGTCCTCATTCTTAGTAAATGGAGAAATTACTTTTGTTCACCTGTTTTAAAATTTGGATCCAATGAACAAAATATCTTACGACATTCAAAGTTCAAAAACAAGGTGCATAAGATGTGAAGACCTCTTAAACCATTCATCTATAGACAAAAATGATAATAATCTGGATTCAATATTTGAAAGACACTCAGACTTTTTTGGCCAACACTATTCAAATTTACTTCACAAACTTAAGGAAGCAGCATGATACAATCGAAAGCACCAGGGATATGAAATTGCAGGACCTGGGCTCAAATTCTGACTCTGTTACTTACACCTGTTATATAATCTTGGGCAAGTAACCTGAATTCCTGAAGCTCCTTTATCTCACTGGCAAAATGAAGGAATTGTATTAAATGATCTCTGAAGTCCTTTTAAGCTCTTTATAGATTTGTGACCCTCATGGCCACCTGATGAATTGCTACAGTTATAATTATCCCTGTCTTACAGACAAAAAAATCTGAGGCCCAGAGACATTTAGTAGCTCACCTAACATAGGAAACATATGAACCCAGGAGTTCCTGTCCCTAAGTCTAACTCCATATACTGTGAATTCTTAGTCTTTCTTGCCTTCTGATCCCCTTTAGCAGTCTGGTGAAACCTGTGGACGCCTTCTCAAAATAAAGTTCTTTAAATCCATAAAATAAAATAAATGGCAAATGAATGTAATTATATTGAAAAATAAAAGTTATTCAATTTTTTTTCAATCTACAGACCCTAAGTTAAGAACCCTAGCTCTAACCACTGGATTACATGGATACTGCCTCTGTGCTGTGGAAGCCTGCATTAGATATACTCCCGAATACAGACAACAGGACACACGTTTAAGGTCCCCAAGGACAGACCCAGCCATCTAATCAAAAACAAACAAACAGAATCCAGTACCTCATCTTTTCCTGTAATCAAGGTATCTTCCAAAATAATTCCTGTCTCTGAAAGGAACACTTGTACCCTATATTGACTAATGATTCCATTGGGTTGTCGTGGTTTCTTCCAAGTAATGCTTATTAGTGTGGCTCCAACTTCTAAAAGTTGTAAGTCAAATACTGCACTTGGAACTAAAATGAAAAAAGAAAGAGAAAAAGGTTATAAGAACATACTCTAAAAGGCTCAGGTTCTTACAGAGAAATCTCACTGGACTACAGCTTTAAGGTTTTATCAACTCATGACTGAAAAGGAAAAACCAAGAAATACTGCCAGGTTGTGAATATCTAAAACACAGCCTGAGAACCTTCAAATGAAAGGGTACTTAAAAACTAAGTTCTATGAGTTTAGCAGAATTAAAGAGGGAATAAAATGAAATGGAATCACTTTCAAAACTCAACATTCTCATTTTCTAAAGTTCTTATTCAAGCCAAACAAATTACATATTAATGAAAAAACTCATTTTAGTTTTGATCTTAACATCTAATTGAATTATCCAAAAATTAACAAAAAAAATAATCATAACAAGAAGAAAGAGAAGGAGGAGAAAGAGGGGAGAAGGAGGAAGATCAGTAAATCATCTATAACTTAAAGTGTTAGAAATTGACGTAGGGAGCTAAGAGTTAAGTCCCTTCCCCATAATCCCTCCACCAATTAAGTCCTAGAAGCAGGCCTTGATCCCAAATCATCCTGACTCCAATTCTCTACCCATGATGCCATGCTGACTCTCTAATAAGTGGAATTTATATAGTTCTGTAAGAACTGCAGAGAACTTGATGTATATTATCTTATTTTGGCTATCAGTTGGCATACATGTTGAAATCGATTGGATTAGACTTTTTTAATTGAGGCAGATGCTATACTTGGAGTCAGGTAGATCTGTTTTTAATTCCTCCTAAGTCCGTATTTAATTATTTGGCCCTGGTCAAGTCACTGAACCATTGGGAACTCGAGGTTCCCCATCTATAAAATGAGGGTGTTAAAAAGCACTTCCCTTCCAGGGCTGTTCATAGTATCACATAGATTTGGGGGCACAAGAGACCTAGCTTACCTGCCATCTTGTCCACTCCCTACTTTAAGTGGATGAGAAACTAAAAAAGGGCTTTGGCAATAGTATTGGAGCCAGACTTTGAACTCAGTCCTTTGATGTCTGGCTCCCAGTTCCAATATTATTGACACTAAATTGCACGGTGATCAAATGAAACAATGTACATAAAGCCTTTGTAAAGTTTAAAATACTCTATAAATACCAGCTATTATGATATTCATTTATACAATAGCAAGAAAAAAATATGTTCAAGGGTAAATGAAATTAATTCCCTCTGTATCAAATAAAGTTTGGAAGTATCTGGAGATATTTAAACTTAAGCTGTTTGCCTTTTTCTCCGTCTCCATCCTCTTTGTCTCTTTTTCTGTCGCTATATACATATGTGTATATGTATATCTGTATGTATATACATACATATTATATTTGTTGAAACAATGAGGCAGCACATGCGATTATAGAACATTGAATTAGGAAGGTAGAGTTTAAATCCAGTCTCAGACACTGTATATGTGTCTGTACAACCCTAGATGAGTCATTTAACTTCACTCGGCCTCAACTTTCTCTTCTGTAAAATAGGGACAGTAATAATACCTACATCATAGCAATGTGAATATAAAATGAGATATTTGTAAAGCACTTTGAAAACATTAAAGCTATGAATAAGTTATAAATTATATATGTATACACACATATGTAGCTGTTGTTCAGTCATTTCAGGTGTGTCCTGCCCTTTGAGACTTCATTGAGGTCTCCTTGGTTATTGGCAGAGATACTGGGGTGGTTTGCATTGTCCTTGTTCTTGATGTTGTATTGGTACTTCATTCTCAGAGGACCGTGACATCAGGGAAATGATGACATGACTTGCAGATGACGTTGATTTGAGGAGGGCTGTGCAAGGTCACCAACCTCTTTTTCTTCTCCTGAGCCATCCGGGTCCAGTGGCCTGATATTCATCAGCACAACTAGAGATGGCTCAGGATGCAATGGCAGACCCTGGCCCTTTTAGGCTAAGGCTTTTTCAGGTTCTCACTCTAAGCGAGGTAAGGCTCATTCAGTGAATTGGAGGTCTCTTTAAGAAGTGAGTCAAGGGATGGCCCTTTGCTTTAAAAAAATCAAACTGGGAGGGGAAGACTCAGTTGAGGAAACTGGGGCACACAGGGTTAAGTGACTTGTCCAGTATCACACAGCTAGGTACATGTCTGAGGTAAGATTGGAACCAAGGAAGATGAGTCTTCTTGACTCCAGACCCAGTACTCTAGCCAATGTGCCACTTAACTGTGTGTATGTATATGTATGTATGTATCTATCTATCTATATCTATATAAAACACATGCATACATACACATATAACTATGTACACATACACCTATGTGTATATACACATATATTTATGTTATATATGAGCTAGATATCAAGGGTCACACTCAGAAATATATGTGTATTGGAAAAAGGCTTTTCTGAAGAATTAAAAATGAATACTATACAAAGGAAAATGGAGAGGGAAATGGGTATGAGCAGAGTAAATGCATAAGGAATGAGGGACACTGGAGATGAACACAAGGAAGGGATATCATGGAAAGGTATAAAGAGGAAATGGGATCGTCATGTAAGGATGATAGATAACAGGTGGGTGACCAGCATATTCTGCTGGTATCTTCACAGAGTCAGGAGAAACCAAGGAAGGCTTCTTGCATATTAGGTGGATCCCTAGCCCTTTGGCAGAGAATCTGGACAACAGCTTCATTGAATGGGTAAGTGGGTGGCCATGCACTGTTGGAGGAAACTTTCAAATCAATAAGTTCACAGATACATTTGAGTATTTCCATAGTTGGGTACTGGAAAAAAGCATTGAACTATACATAATTAGCAGTCCAGGGCTCTCACTCTTGTTCTGTCACTCGACAGTAATCATAAGTGAGTCCCCTTAACTCCATAGGGTTTCAATTCCCCCATCTATGGGTTGCCAATAATTCTTTTTCTACTTACTTCATTGGGCTATTTTAAGGCTGAAATGAGCCTTATCTCTGTAAGTAATGTTGAACATGCTGAGAGAAAGGAAACAGTGATGCTGGGGAAACAAAAAAGAAGGGACAAAGGGTAAGTAGGCCAACCATAAGATCTACATGGTAGAAGTCAGAAAAACCATGAAGAGAGTAGAAGGAATACAGAACTTTGTGGGGAAAGAAAAAAGTCAAAAACAACAGAAATTGAGCTGTGGGAGCTGAGCTATGCAGAGCCCTGAGTATTTCCCAGGAAATGCTGAGGATCAGCTGTCAGTTACAAAGGGGAATTTTAAGGAAAAAAAGACAAGAAAACAGGGCAAGATGGAGAAACAGAGGAATAGCGAATGGGGAGTTGAAAAGGCAAAGATGAAGGGAAGGGCTTGTTGCTCTGTATCTGTTTTATCTTTTCTAAACAGGAGGAAAATGGGACATTCTAAAAGGAAACTTCTGCAGTTTCTGGGATGGGAGGAAGATGGGGGGATATTCTTATAAGAGATTTGCTTCCAAAGGAATGAGAGCAGCTGCCCAGAAAGAGATTATGTGGTGGTAGAGACTCTGGTTATTAATTCAAGTGGGATGAACCCTAGGGACATATTTGCAGTAACTCAAATCCCTAGAAGTAAGGCTTTTGATGTGAGCTTCAGATCCACACAGACATTGGATTTAGTTTTGAAGAACATAATAGAAGTAAATGGGACAGACCAGCTGGAAGAATTTTGTGGTAATTTTGGTAAAGAGGCCAAGGCTAAAGCCTCTGTTCACTGTCGTCAAGAATGAAATAGTGGAGAGAGAGATCATCGTAATCAAGTTATGGAGATACTCATATTAATTGTGCCAGTAAAAGTTATACAGGTGTTCAAGGTTTAGACTGAAGAATATTGTTCTATTTTAATCAATAAAATTCTATAAGGTACTTGATAAGTGTCAGACACTGTGTTAAGTTCCAGGAGTGCAAAGAAGAAGAAAAAACAGTCCCTGCCCTGAAGGATCTTATAGTCTAAAACATAGGAAACAAAATGGTGGGAAGTGGGGGATGGCACGAGAAGACTATAAGACTGAATATTTCCAACTAGAATGGAATTTAAAGGTGATCTAGTCTAATCCCCAGCCTTTACAGATGAGGAACTGAGGCCCTGGGAGGTCACAGAGGCAATAAACACCAGAGATAGAATATGAACCCTGGAATCTAATTCCAAATTCTGTACTCTTGGTTAGCCAACCTCTGTCAGAACTTTTAAATTCAGAACAGAGAAGGGTTATGGCTGAAATAGAGGATCAAAGATTGTGATAAATACTACTCAAGAAATCATCCAAGTGTAATGCATTTCAGGGAGATCATTTTGGGTGGGAAGACTGAATGCACAGCAGTGTCATTTATGACAGGGGGAAGAGGAAAGGAAAAGAGACAGAAAAGAAAGAGAAAGAGAGAGAGAGAGAGAGAGAGAGAGAGAGAGAGAGAGAGAGAGAGAGAGAGAGAGAGGGAGGAAGAGAGGAAGAGGAAGAGACAGAGACAGAGAGAGAGGATGGAGAACCAGAGACAGAGAAAGAACCCTATGCACATGCTATGGTAAAGAATATATCAATGCAAGCTGAACTAGGCTATGGCCCAATGAGAGGTAATCTTACCTTTCTGGGTTTTGAGGGCTCAGAATGAAAGAGGAAATAAAACAACAGTTCTGGGAACATCTATATAATTTATAATGCACTTTAATATTTCTAAAGTGCTTTACAAATATTATTTCATTTGATTCTCACAACAATCCTGGAAGGTAGGTGCTATTACTATTCCTAATTTACCAATGAGGAAACTGAGGCAGACAAAGTCAAGTGACTTGCCCAGGATTACATAGGTGCTTTCTCTATACCTGTTGTCCTTTTGTTAAAGGAAAAAACAGTGAAAAACAATTAACTAGGTTCAAACTAGATGTGAAGCTATGATAAGATTTTCCTGAGATAAAACAACAAAGAACTTTTGTCTCAGGATAAAAATGACAATAATTGATATTTATATGGTATTGCAACCTTTTCACTTACTTTATCTCATTTGATCCTGGTAACCATTTTGTAATAGTAAATAAACTAGAAACATGTACGAGACCTAGAGGATAGAGTGCTGGATTTGATTAGGAAGACCTGACTTTGACTCCTGCGTCAGACACACATTAGCTGGGTGACTCCAGGCAAATCACTTAATCTCTCTCAACATTTCTTTCTTCTTCTGGAAAATGGAGGTAATGAGAGCGCCTACCTCATAGAGTTATTGTCAGTCAAAAAGGCTTTATTCAGCTCCTATTATGTGCTAGGAACTGAGCTAGATGTTGTGCATAAAGATAAAGGCAAAAAATAGACCCTGCTCCCAAGAAGCTCTCGGTCTAATGGGAGAGACAAGATGGAGACAGTCATGCACAAACAAGGTATATTCAGGGCAAAGCAGATTAGCATTAAGGGAAATCAAGAGAGGTGTCTCATACAAGGTGGGAAGTTAGCTGGAATTTGAAGGAAGCCAGGGAGGCCAAGACATGGAGATGAGGATGGAGAACATTCCAGCAATGGAACATAGCCAATGGAAAACCCAGAGTCAGGAGATGGAGTATCTTGTGTGAGGTACAGCAAGATGGATAGTGTCTTTGTATCAGAGAAATCATGGCAGGGAAGTGGCGGGGATGGGAAAGGGAGTAAGATGCTTTGTTTTCTGTTTATCCTTCATTTTCGAATGACATCATGGGTGGTCTTGACATGTGCGTGAATTGGATTTAAGTGAGGCAGAGATGTACAAAGTATCCAGCCTCACCCTCTCTTTCAAAGTCCGATGGCAAGACAAAAGTTGAGATGCCTGGTAATGACCCAGGATACAGACGATGACATTGGTGTTTCTGATGTCTGGCCAAGATCTAAGCACTCTACAGCCTGCTTTGGCCCCCTTTGTGACCACTGGAACAGATCATTCTCATCTGTCCATTCCCCCAGGGGAAGTCTTCACAGGCTTGGAGTGGACATACGCTAACTCACCAATGGGCTTGAGGCCTGTGGGTTACCCTCAACCAGGTTTAGATGGTCTACCAAGAAGATTTTACTGGGGTGCAGCCACTGCATGTGCTACAACTTCTTGGAGCCAAAGGCCCTCACACCAGAGCTGCTAGTCCTCCTTGCAAGTAAGGTGTAAGAAAATTGGAAAAGTAGGACTATGGCAGGTTATGGAAGGCTTTGAACTACAAACAAGGGACTTTATATTTCATTTCAGAGGTGACAGGAAAACACTAGACCAGAGGTGGGGAAACTTGAGGCCACGTGTGGCCCTCTAGGTCCTCAAGTGCAGCCCCTTCACTGAGTGCAAACCAAAAGGCTACATTTGAGTACCTAGAGGGCCACACGTGGTCTTGAAGCTGTAGATTCCCCACCCTTGCACTAGACTTTACTGATGGGGGCAGGGAGGTGACATGATTAGACTTATGTGTATAGTGGGAATCACATGAGATAAAACACTTTGAAAACCTTAGAGTGCCATATCAAAGCTAGCTATTGCTGTTATTGTCATTTTAGAAATAAAGTCCAGAAATGCACTGTAGTCCCCTTTGCACTACACTACATGTCTTTTCCTTGACTGGATCCAGAGGAATTAAAAAGGGATAAGGGAGGAAGAAAGGAATAGTCTAAGAAAATTAACAGAGAGAAAGATAAAAATAATGAGATACTTTATGGTGGATATCATCATTCCACATGGAGTGTGAGATGTGTTTGCCAGTGCCATCCTGAGTATGCCAGCACATCCTGGGCAAGCATTAACATTGGTTCTTCTACTTCTCAGCTGAAGAACTAATGGTAATACTCTCACCATAGTATTTCTGACTCTCTGGTCCATTCTTTATGCATGCCTATAGTGAGGATTCCATTTTGGATATCCTAGAAGGTCACTCTGGCCCCCTACAAGGGACCAGAGATAGCTGATGGTACGATGGATAGAGCAGGAGGCATAGAGTTAGGGAAATCTGAGTTCAATGCCAACCTCACACACTTACCAGCTATGCAACTCTGGAAAGGTCACTTAACCTCTGTCAGTCCCAATTTTCTGACTGTAAAAATGGTGATAGATAATAACAGTACCTACCTCAAGTTGTTGGGAGGTCAAATGAGTTAATATATGGAAATAACTTAATAGGCATGATACAAATGTTTATTCCCTCTATTCTCTCCCCTTTCCAGTTCTAGATTCTGTCAGTCTGTGACTGACTAGAAGATCCATTATAGATGGAACCTTTTGGTGGGTTTATTTTGAAAATAAATTTCAAAAGCAAGATTACAGTACAGTCAAGAAGCATGAAATAGTGATAGAAAGAGCATTGAATTCTGGTCTGGACTTAAGACTTTCTAATTACAGCTTATCATGGAGTAGAAAAGATATATAAGAGTCTTGAAAGACAGTTGTATGTGTGCTGTCATTCATCTCAGTATCATCAGTAGGCTACGTTGTCAGTCAAAAACCAAGTGGACAAACTCAGAGGAAGGAAGTGCAATGAACAGGAAAGTGTTTAGTCCCTTTTTTATCATGAAACTCATTGTATTAGACAGTAAACTTCTTGCAAACAGGGTTTATTTCATTTATTATAGTTGTAATCATAATGTCTAGCACAGTGCATGGCACAGAAGAGCACTTAATAAATAATTGTTGATTGAAAGCACACATTTCCAGAACAGGAAAAACTAGGACGGGAGATGAAATGATCCCAGTGGGAAGACACACAAAGGTATTTCATCCTAAAAGGCAAGAGGCAGGTTTTATTTTGTTGTTATCGCTGTGTGCTTTGTGTATTTACTATGGTGGAAAGAACCATTTGCAACTCATTGGATCATCAACTTCCCCACCCAAAGATAGCCCTCAATAATGTGCAAGTTCAAATAATGAAAATTCAAAGAATACAGCTGAGAAAACTACTGCATGCAGACATGCTGGCTGGCACACTGAAAGCCAGGGGACTTTAAAAAGGATATATTTTTAAGTGATTGAAAAAGGGATAAATCTCTAAAAGAATGATGAAGTGTCATCAAAAAAGCTACACTTGGCAGCTGAAAACTGAGTAAAAAGTGCTGGTCAGCACAGAAAATACAAATCAGGGAGAAAAAACAGGAGACCAGCAGAAATGACACAGCTTGATATAGAAGAAAAGGGATAGTTACAAAAAGCTGTGTCAGGAAATCAAGGTGATCCCATGTAAAGACTATGAAAAATTGGGAAGACTTTTCCTCAAAGAAACGGTCAAAAATAATCAGAATCCAAAGAAGGAAGAATGGGATCACTGACTGGAGGCACAGATGATGAGTGAAAATGCAGGATGAGAGGAGGAATTTATAACACATACTGCCAGCCATAGAATGTCATCTGTGAAAAGGTTTTCAATGGTCTCTATGTCTCTGGCATCTTTGCAAGACATCAACAATAACAAGTCAAAAGAGTCAACATTCCAGGAATTATATGGGAGAAAGGTTAGCAAAACTTAAGTGAATGGAAATTGACCAGGAAAAAGAGAGGATCCATCCTGTGTCCATGAGGTCCATGAAGTTCATATATGATCACAGGACGATGATGATTGATCACGATTATATACTTATTGTTATTACCTCATAGGATTGAGAACTAAAAGAGGCCTTAGAGGTTACCCTAAAACCAATCCCCTCATTTTACAGGTGAGCAGATTGAGGTCAAGAGAGGCGGAGGGACTTAAACAGAGTCATATAACTAGTGAGTGTAGGTGTTGGGATTCAAATGCAGGTCTTCCTGACTCCAAATCTAAAGACAGAGATAGAGACAGAGTGAGAGACAGAGATAGATAGATAGATAGACAGACAGACAGACAGACAGACAGACAGACAGACAGATAGATAGATAGATAGATAGATAGATAGATAGATAGATAGAGAGATAGACAGAGAGATAGATAGATGGGTCAGCTAGGTGGCACAATAGATAGAGTGCCAGACTTGTAGTCAGAAAAATTCATCTTTGTGAGTTAAAATATGGCTTCAGACACTTACCAGATTGTGACCCTGGTCAAGTCCCCAACCCTGTTTGCCTCAGTTTCCTCATCTGTAAAATGAGCTGGAGGAGAAAATGGCAAACCATTCCATTATCTTTACCAAGAAAACCTGAGATGGGGTCATGGTAAGTCAGACACAATTGAAATGACTAGACAACAACAAAAGATAAGGAGAGAGGGAAAGAGA
This sequence comes from Bettongia penicillata ogilbyi, assembly GCA_023548195.1. Classification (NCBI taxonomy): domain Eukaryota; kingdom Metazoa; phylum Chordata; class Mammalia; order Diprotodontia; family Potoroidae; genus Bettongia; species Bettongia penicillata. The sequence goes on from JAJHZJ010000448.1 coordinate 4,083,209, forward strand.
AAGAGAGGAGAGAGAGAGAGAAAGAGAGAGAGAGAGAGAGAGAGAGAGAGAGAGAGAGAGTTGGTATGTGGAGATGTTTTGGAAGTGGGGAAAAGGCCTGTATCCAGGCAAAGTAAAGGTGAGGCTGGCCTATCAGTTAGTCCAGTGGCAGAGTTCAAGCTTCCAATGGGGAGAGGGTAAAGACGATGGATGCAGCACAGAGTAAATGGTATAAATAGTCTCGGTCCTGTCTGGAAAAGGCCAAATTCTTATCTACCACTCTATTTACGATGCCTCTCCTCACAAGTGGTCAAGCACCAAAAATGTAGGAGGTCGTCTAGTTCCTGGATAAAAGCCTACCAAGAAAGCCAGTCTCCTTTTATGAATCTGCCAGCTCTTTTAACTTTCACCACACTATCCCACATGGCAGAAAAACTGAGGGCTCATTACTGATCCCTAGCAAGCTAGTGGGCTTTCCATGCCTTTCAACTCTCAGGAAATGTTAATAAAATTGCACGGACTGTGGAATCCTCTCTGGACATATGCTGATTTGAGACAGTAGACGGATTGCACAACAATGGATAAATTTGATATATGTTGATTTCTTTGAAGATATTAACACTGGATGCAGAACCAAAATCAAAGTGTTTACAGAATCAAATCCGGTTAACATCTGCAAAGGGATGAAGTGAGGAGATGCTTCCCTTGCAAACTAATTTCAAGTACCTCAGAGGCATTACACTGGTTATTTAATTGGGAAAGTGAAATTATGAAAATTGAATTTGTCCATTTGCTTTTTGGCCCATGATTGGGTTCTGTTCACAAAGGCCATCCTAGAGCTCCAAGGAAAGCTGTTACAGCTGCCTGGAACATCTGGGATAATTAGCCTGTAAAATGCCCCTTGTTAAGTCAAAGCCAATGTGCAATGAGTGTTGCCCACAAGGCACAGTGAACATAGGCAGAAAGAGGATCTGGGAGGTATAAGAATAGGTGTGCTTCCATACACACCAGCTTTGACAGGATAATGGACAAAGGGCTACAAAGTGACCTGGATTCATTTCAGACAAATCCATAGAGTGCTGATTCATACTGACATGTACATGAATATCAGAACAGAAGTGTTTGCCCCTAAGATGCTACTAGCTCTGATCTATGCATAAGAATGCTGCTCCAATCAAGCAATCAATAGACATTTGTAACACACCTACTTTAATATCTTATTAAGCACCTACTGTATGCTAGACAGAGGGCTAATAGCTAAGTATACAAAAACAAGAAGAAAACAGTCCTTGCCTTCAAGGATCTTAAAGAGGGCAAAAAAGCTTGTTTTCCCTTACTGTACAAACCAAAGATTGATGTACAAATGCCTCATTTGTGATAACATGGCAGAAGAAGAACCTTTTGTAGAAAATCTGAGGAGCAGATGTGCTATAGATAGGTTAATATGGACAAGGAGGAGTCAAGCCAAGATGGCAGACAATTCACAGACCTTTCAAATCATAGATTGGAACAAACAGGACCACAAAGCTACCAGAAATCCAAAAGCTCAATCTGGTGTGCTCATGGTTTGGTTGCTCAGATGCAGACAGAAAGAATGAACAGGGGATTATCAGTCAGTTCTGGTATTCAATGAATAAATGCACTTTTGTCCTGCTGACAACTCATAGATTCTTGGGATCATAGATGTCAAGCTGCAAGAAACCTTGGAGACCACTGAGTCTAATTCCCTTTCTTTGCAGATGAGGAAATTGAAGCACAGAAAATTAAGTCATTTCTACAGGGTCACACTGCTAGTAAATATCTGAAGCAGGATCTGAACCCAAACTTTTCTGACTCTAAGTGCTATGCCTTATCCACTTGACCCTGTTGAGTAGTGGAATGATATGGTTATATCTCTGTTTAGGAAAATCATTTGGGCACTGCAAAGAAGGATGGATTTGAAATAGGGAGGGACTCAAATATACTGTAGGGCAGCTAGGTGACGTAGTGGATTGAATGCTGGACCAGGAGTCAGGGAGACTCATCTTCCTAAGTTCAGGTCTGGCCTTAGACACTAGCTGTGAGACCCTGGGCATGTCACTTAACCCTATGTGCTTCAGTTCCTCATATGTAAAATGAACTGGAGAAGGAAATGCCAAATCACTCCAGTATCTGTGCCAAGAAACCCCCAAATGGGGTCATGGAAAGTTGAACATGACTGAAAAATAACTGAAGAATATAGTCTTTAATTTGATTCTGCTAATGGTGGCTCTGAGTGATTGAATGGTTATTTTTTTTTCAGTAATCCTATTGCAAATAAAAAAAAAAAGTACAGACAAGCTACCCTTAAAAGAAAATGTTTACAGGATCTTATTAAAAGAAAAGGGAAAGAAGTACAAAAAAAAAATCCTACAATGTTAGAATATAAGAAGAAAAACTATAAGGGATAGCAGAAATACTGAGTGTCTATGCATATGTAAAAAGGTCAGAACAGACTGGAAAAGTTAAACATGCCATGTATAAAAAGGGATTAATAAAGAGAAAGGAATGAAAATTTGAACATAAAGTCTCTATATAGCATGCTCTATATGTAAAATCTGTGAAGCATTGTTGTGTTGGTGTTGCGAAAAGTATTATAGATGTACATTAATGGACATGGTCACATAATTAATAAACCAGGATATGTGGGATAATCTTTTTGGGCCACAGTTTTTTTTTCTCATTTGTAAAATGAGGGAATTAATCTTCAAGGTCACTTCTAGATCTAAAACTCTATGTTTCCCAAACTAAATGAGATGATGAGTACACTCGTGTTTTGAGATATCCCTCACAAGTAATACTCAATATACAAATGGATGATATTCTAAACATGTTTGCAAGTTGGCTATTTACAACCTGGAACACTTTCCTCCAAATAACATAATTCTTATTATAGATTGGAGGGTGTGATGACAAATCAGCCAACAAAAGATGCTTAGGGGAAAGTTGGATATGTGACTCAGAATCCATAGACCTCTATGACCATAGTTAACCTGTCTATTCTTGTATTAAAAGGAAGCGACATCATTCTAGAAATAGCTCCTTCCTACCTGACTGTGATTTTGAAGTCACTGGACCTCTCCTGGCCTCCGTAAAATGAAATGGATGTAATCCCCTAATCCCTAAAGTCCAGCTCTTTGGCCCATGACCATGTCTAAAGATCAAGTGAAGGTCAGTCATTCCCCTGGTGCTCTGAATTGAGAAACAAGATCAGGAAAGATATGGTGCCCAGTCTACAATATCCCCATCACCTGTGCTTATGTGACAAGCACGGGGTTTGGAGAAGTTAAAAGATAAATAGTTTTAAAGGCCACTCCCACTTAGAACAATTTAAAAATGAAAGCTTGAAAGGAGTAAGTTAAAGCTTCCCACCCATTACTGGGGTTAAGCCTAGTAATATATACTGCTATACTTTCAGACATGGCAAGATAAGGAGATTTATGTTTGACATAAGAAAGAACTTCCTAATAATTAGAAATCATTCTAAAATATCATAAGTCGCATGGATAGGTGGTACATTCTCTAATAACAGAAGGTTTTTGAATAGATGCAGCTGGGTAGAGCAGATGATAGAGTGCTGGACCTGGGCTTAGAAAGACCTGAACTCAAAAACAGCCTCAAATAACTATGTGATGTTAGGTAAGTCACAACCTCTGTTTGCCTCAGTTTCCTAAACTGTAAAATGGGAGTGAGAACAGTACCTACCTTGTAGGGTTAGTGTGAGGATCAAATGAATTTTTAATTGTAGAGCACTTAGCATAGTACTTGACCCACAGTAAGTGCTATATAAATGAAATTGTTATTGTTAAGGCCATATGATTATTTGTCAGAAAACAAGGCTAGGTCATTTAAGGACCAGAAGACTGAGTCTGAGCACTAGCTGCAACATTTATTACTCATACAACTTCTCTCTGACTCAGTTTTTTCATCTGTAAAATAGGAATGATGGTCCCTGCACAACCTTGTCTGTCTGGATTGTCTTGATGAAAATATTCTGAAAACTCTAAACAGCATGAGAAAATGAGTTATTATGTTGCAGAACAGACCCTTCCTTCAAATGAAGACTGCACTCGACTGAGGTCTCTTCCAGCTCTAAAACTTCATGATTATGTGTTTGGATTCAGTCAAAGGACTGCACTTCAAGACATAGAGGGCCTCATGTGGCCTCGAGACCACCTGTTCCCCACCCTTGCCCTGAACAAATCACTTCACTTACACAGCCAGGCATGGCAGTGCATCCCTGTAATCTTTGTTGCTGGGGACTCTGAGGTTGATGGATCACTTGAACTTGGGAGTCCAGAGCTACAGTAAGCAAAACTGGGCAAGTGTCTACAATAAATCCAACACCAATATGGTGAGCCCCTAGAAGCAAATGGCCTTCCAGAAGAAACAAGGAGGGATAAATTATATCAGTTCAGAAAAACGGAGCAAACTAAAATGTTTCTGCTGAATCACTATTGGAACCATACTCATGAGTGACCAGTGCACTCCAGTGTGGGTGGGAGAGGGACAAGAGCATTTTCTAATTCTTGAATGCAATCCAATTTAAATTTAATGAGCTCAAACAACATGAAAAAATGCTAAGAATATTCCATGTGTTCTTTTTGTAAGATCTATAGAAGTACAGTGAGCTACTTTTAAGAGATGAGCTATATTTCTGTCTGGTCACTAGGATAACATGAATAAATGCTGAAATCAACAGTGCATATGATACAAATATTTTCAAATTTCTACTCTAGTTTCCTATATGCAGGAACTCCTTGGTTTAAGAAAGTATTTGGAATATTAAAACATTTTTAAATGCACAAAAGATAAAAAAGGAAATCTAGACAGAAGCACAAACATGTTTGAAAGTAGACAGATATATCTAATATGGATATTACAAATGTATAGATACTATATCTTTATCAATACATACATAAGAACCTAAAAATTGTATATTTAAACCATTTATCCTTTTACATTTCTTGCTTTTAATACATATAATTTAATATATGTAACATAATATATTAATTTATATTAAGATCAAAAGCAGGAAGTATGAAATGGAGAATAACAGTTTCATATGCAATCCCTTTTTTTTTGTTTGTTTTCTCCTACATAAATGACAATGCTAGCTTTTGGACTTTAAGTTCAGAATAAAAACCTATAATTTAAATATAATAGGAGAATATACTAGAAATTAAACCTGGTTTAAAAAACAACTTCATTGACCTTCACTAACCCTAAATGTGACATACATTTCCTTTACAGAACAAGTACCTCGTAGCTTAGAGCATTCAAAAGAAATTTATATTTTTTTAAAAACTTGAGGAAAGCATCTCTTGTGGAAACTCAAGTGCATGTGTATAAAGTGTTCTTAGACTTACTAAGAGGGATTCTGTCTGGAAATTTATTTTATTTTGTTATATTTTCTTTTTGATATAAAACAAAAGGTTTTGATTTTTCTCATTTTTTAATTCATTTAACACTTTTTTATCTGTGAGACTTAATAAGCATGATAATGCCATGTAAATATTTTATCATTATTTCTTTTTCAATTGGTAAACCACTCCAGTATCTTTGCCAAGAAAGCCCCAAACGGGGTCATGAAGACTCAGACGTGATTGGAACTACTGAACACAGACAATAACAATTTTACTCTTAGAAAGTATAAGGATGAAGGAAAGTCACAACATAATCATACATTACTATGAAACATAGTAGCTTATAATGCAGTTTCCTAACAACTCCTATGTGAAATAAGTATTTCGAGTATTGTTCAACCCATTATAAGAGAAGAAACACATTCAGGATGATGAAAGGACTTGCCTATTGTCACAGTAAATGTCACAGCAGAGCCTTAATTCTGGTCTTTGAATGCCAACCCCGTTATTCTCTCCCCTACAACGTAGCCCCTCTGTCAGTGTATGAGGAGTTAGGAACTTTTAGAAAATGCTCTCTATCAAGTGGGTCATCATTGCAACATGCCAAATACCCTATCACCTTTGTAAAAGTCTCTACATGGAAGGTTAAAGACAGTGATGGGACCTGTGATTCCAGTGGTATAAGGTACTTCAAAATGGAGAAACTCCTTACACCAACACAGATTGTCCCTTCCTCTGAAACTTCTAGCCTTAGAGTTGCCTGGGTACTAAGAAGTTAAGTAACCTGAACAGGTTCACATAAACAGTATGTGTCGGAAGCAGGATATGAACCCAGGTCTTACATCATTTCAAACCAGCTTTCTATCCACTATGCCAAGTAGCAGAGTTAAATAGAAGTCAACTCTGTTTTCCACACATCAAAGAGAGGTTAGTTCCCAAAGCACCCAAAAAGTTTTTCCTTAGGAGTTAGTTCTTGTTCCTAAAAGTTTAACATAGCCTCATCCTAGATCTAGATCTAGCCATTCTTTGGCTTAAAAGAATGGGAAATTAATTTTTAATCAATCAATCAGAATTTATTAAGTGCCTACCTACTATGTCCCAAGCGCCTACTATGTCTCTATAAGTGGATGAACATTTACAGTCAAAACTAGTTGTATTAAAATATTCTAAAACTGATACTTATTCTAAAAGACTTGTATAAGCCACAAGTCTAGAACTTAACAGAGTTGTTTATCAAAGTCCGACCTTAACCAGCATTAACATCAAAAATGCACATTGTTGTAGTATATAGTAAGAGTTCTCCATTTTTTTTGTATCAAGGACCCCCTTCTACAATGTACAGTAAACTCTGTGAATGACTTCCCAGAATAACATTTTTAAATAACTAAAATATGGAGGATCACAAAAGAAACCAATTATATTGATATAAAGATTTAAACTTTTTCCCTACCCGTTTACAAACCCCTTGAAATCCATCCACAGACCTCTTGGGGACCCACAGGCTCCAGATTAAGAATCCCTGGTATATAAGAGAAAGTGGTTCTATAAATCCCTAGAAATTCATCCCTTAGGTTCTTCAAGAAAAAAAGTTATAAACAAATAATCATTTTCTATGGTGGAAGAAAAAGCTTAGTGGATAAGGGAAATGGAGCAGACAGCATGTATCTCATCTTTAGTAAGACACTTGATCTGGTTACACAACACATTCTTATAGGGAAACCAGAGAAGAATGGATTAGATCAAACTACTTTAATATTGATACAAAATTAACTAAAGAAAATCAAACACACAGGGTAATTATTCATGCCTCGGTATCAAGTTTGAAGGTGGTATCAATAGGGAATCTCCAAAAGTTATTTTCACGTCAATCTCATGTATTTTTCAGGTCGATAATATTATTATGCTTCCTCATGAATGATGAGAAAAACGAGTAGCTACAACTCAAAAAGACACAAATGGAAAGAGTCCTGGGGAGACTGGTGTATAGAACTAAAAAAAATAAGTGAGAGAAAAGAAAATCATGACAAATGCTATTTGATGTAAGACTAGCCCCTTTAATTATCTTGCATTATCCAGACAAATCTAACTTCCATTAGAGATGGATTTTGAAAACACATTGTAAGGGGAAAGGCTGCTAGAAATGAATTCTGAAAACAAAGAAGCTGACAGCCTATACTAGGCTGGGTTTCATTACAATCCCACAAAGTATGGGCCAGAAATCACCAGGGACAGAAATTAGACTTTCCGTATTGTAGTCTTACAGAAACAAATATGAATTTGAGTAGTTTGGGTTTGGTTGCTTCATAACATACCAGTATCAGACATGGTAGAACTCACAAGCAATTCATGTCTCAGTTTTGGTACCATATAAAAATCGTATTGAAAGTTCTGGCATTATTGGTAAACCCATCAAACTAGACCAAAATTTTATGGCTGTCCAAAAGTCAAACACTGCAAGAACAGTGACTGAAATGCTGCTTTCTTTCTCTCTCTTTTTTCTTCCTTCCTTCCTTCCTTCCTTCCTTCCTTCCTTCCTTCCTTCCTTCCTTCCTTCCTTCCTTCCCTCCTTCCTTCCTCCTTCCTTCCTTCCTTCCTTTCTTTCTTTCATTTTCTTCCTTTTTCCTTCCTCTCTTTCTTCCTTCTCTCCTTCCTTTCTTCCTCCTTTCCTCTTCCTCTCTCTTTCCTTCTCTCTTTCTTCCTTCTTTCTTCCCTCCCTCCTTCCTTCCTTTTTTTCTTCCTTTTTCTCATTATTTTTCACTGGTCCCATACCAATATTGACTGGCATACAAGCTTTAGCCTGCTCTCCTTTTTTCTGACCTGGGACAATTCACCACTCTTTAGGCAGCCTAGTGACCCACAGCTCACCATATTGGTGCCAGGCTTAGCACAGAAACCCAAAGGACTTTCTCCCTCTTAACAGCTCAGAACTCCTGACTCAAGTGATCCACCTCCAAACTTTCTCCAGTTTTAGTTATTTAGTTATTTAGTTATATCCAGACTAGAATGACACAAACATCTCAGCAATATATCACTCTTCAACTAGAAAGGAGTATGTGAGGCATTTTCTATGTCGAGATAGGATATGATGCAAGGAATAAATAATACAAAGAAGGAAAAAAATGTTCATAAACCATGTGCTCAAGCAACTTATAATACATTCAGGAAGGAATAAAAGCAAATAGTGACAATACTAAAGTAAAAATTTTCTAAGTGTGATACAGAGAAGACATTGGGTTTTCTGCAACAATCACTTGCAGATTACTACTATAACTATTCTCTAAAATTTAATCCGCCATCATTCCCTACAAAAGTCTGATTCACCTCAAAAATATTCTTAAAAAATAACATATTTGGATTTGTTCATTCAAATGCATTTGGAATCATTAGTAAACTGTACCAATTGTTGATAAAAATCAAGAAACTTGGGGGTGGAGACAACATGGCTGAATAGAAGGACAAACCTGCTCAGCTCTCCCCCCATAGCTCATGAAATACCTGTAAAAAATTACTCTAAACAAATTCTAGAGCAGTAGAAGCCACAAAATGACAAAGTGAAAGAAATTTCCAGCCCAAGACAGCCTGGAAGGCTGAGAGGAAAAGTCTATCACACCAGGCTCAGAGGACAGCACAGCCCATGACTGATGCAGGCTTGAGGGCACAGAAACATGGGGAGCAGCTGCGATTCCCAGATTTCTCAACCCACAAATTCCAAAGACAGCTTCAAAGGTCAATGAGAAAACTCTTTCATCTGGGTGAGAGGGAGTGAGGTCCGCCTGGCCTGAGTCCCAGGGTGGCAGCAGTGTCCACTTTTGGAGCCCTCAGCCTAAAGAATTCAGTGACTAATCTGGGTCTCAGTTCTGAGTGGCAGTCTTGAGGTGAGAAGGAGTTCTGCTGAGGTGGAGTTGGTGGTGGCAGTGGAGAGGGAATTCTACTCACAGATCCAGGGCAGAAAAAAGTGCCTGTGGTTGCCCACGGACCAGAGCACAGACAGAGGAGTAAAGTCCTCTCCCTTGATTGTGCCACCTTGGAGGAACTGAGAACTTACAAGTACAAGACAAAGGACTCAAAAGTCAAGTAACTGGCTGGAAAAATGCCCCCAAGAGGAAAAAATAAGACTACAGAAGGCTACTTTCTTGGTGAAAAGGTATTTTCTCCCATCCTTTTGGATGAGAAAGAACAAAGCATACCATCAGAGGAAGACATAAAAATCAAGGCTTCTGTATCCAAAACCTCCAAAAAAATATGCAGTGGTCTCAAGCCATGGAAGAGCTCAAAAAGGATTTTGAAATCAAGTAAGAAAGATGGAGGAAAAATTGGGAAAAGAAATGAGAATGATGCAAGAATATCAAGAAAAGCAAGTCAACAGCTTGCTAAGGGAGACCCAAAAAATGCTGAAGAAAATAATACCTTTAAAAATAGCCTAACCTAAATGTCAAAAGAGGTTCAAAAATCCAATGAGGAGAAGCATGCTTAAAAAAGCAGAATGGCCACATGGAAAAGGAGGTTAAAAAGCTCACTGAAGAAAATAGTTCTTTAATAATTAGACTGGAGCAGATAGAAGCTAATGACTTTATGAGAAACCAAGAAATCATAAAAGAAAACCGAAAGAATGAAAAAATAGAAGACAATGTGAAATATTTCATTGGAAAAACAACTGACGTGGAAAATAGGTTTAGGAGAAATAATTTAAAAATTATTGGTCTCTGAAAACCATGATCAAAAATTGCCTAGAAATCATCTTCCGAGAAATTATCAAGGAAAACTGCTCTGATATTCTAGAGGGTAAAATAGAAATGGAAAGAATTCACTGATCACCTCCTGAAAGAGATCCCAAAAGGAAAACTCCTAGGGATATTGTAGTCTCCCAGGTCAAGGAGAAAATATTACAAGCAGCCAGAAAGAAACCATTCAAATATTATGGAAATTAAATCAGCATAACACAGGATTTAGCAACTTCAACACTAAGGGATCGACTGACTTGGAATATGATATTCGAGAAGTCAAAGGAGATAGGATTAAAATCAAAAATTACCTACCCAGCAAAATTGAGTATAATACTTCAGGGGAAAAAAATGGAATTTCAATGAAATAGAGGACTTCCAAACATTCTTGTAGAAAAGATCAGAGCTGAATAGAAAATTTGACTTTTAAATACAAGAATCAAGAGAAATATGAAAGGTAAACAAGAAAGAGAAGCCTTAAGGAACTCATTAAAGGACTTTTCTGAGCCCACACAGAGAGTAAATAGTAGAACTGCGATCTGAACTCTACAAGTTCACTATCTTTTCTACAAACTGTGTCTCCTGCTCCTTCTAAAGATAAAATAGCAGAGTAGTACAGCCTAGACTATTGACAATAATTCAGAATTATAGAGTATCTTAAAACGACTAATTTTATTATTTTGAAGCATGGCTGAAAATGAAGTAAACTTGTTAAGTGTAAAGAAACAGTTATCTGAGTTATCTTAACAATTAGCTACAATTAACTTATTAATTTTGACACATATATAGGCACATTTGAAGCACTGAAAACAGCTGATTCTATAGTTTCACCATTATTCTAAATCACATGCAACAGATCTGTTCATTTATGAAAAATTATATGTTATAAAAAATGCATATTGTGATGCAAAAAAGTACATATAAGAGGGTTTAGCAAACCCTGTTAAAAGAAAATGGTGGTGGAGGGTGGAAGAATGAACAAAGGATATAGGATAGGCTCATCTGATTCTAGATTTAGAACTGGAAGGGATCTCAGAGGACATTATCTAACTTTCTCATTTTACAGATGAAGAAACTGAGGCCCAAAGAACTTAAGTAACATGCCCCAGGGTCACTCAGGCAGTAAATATCACCTAAGCAACCAGGTGGCACAAGTATCTAGGAGGGTACAGTGCTAGACCTGAAGTCAGGAAAACAAGTTGAAATCCAACCTCAGACATTACTATCTGTGTGACCCTAGGCAAGTCATTTAAACTCTGTCTGCCTCAAATTCCTCAACTGTAAAATGGTAGCTATTCATCTCCAAAAGAATCAAATGAGATAATATTTGTAAAGTGCTTAGCTCAGTTCCTGGTACATAGTAAGGTACTATATAAATTCTTATTCACAATTCACTAGGGATCTAAAGTAGTATGTGAACCCAAGTATTCTTGACTCCAAAAACAAGTGGAAAAGATACTTTATTCATAGGATGAATCAATATACAATTGGACCGTAACTTAAAGAGAATATAGTCCAACTATCACATTTTTTTTTCAGATAAGGGCCCAGAGAAGTTAATTGACTTGCTTCATGAGGCTAGGGTTTTTATTCTTCAATTATTTTTTTTTTTCATTCACATCCTACTCTTTGTGACCCCACTAGGGGTTTTCTTGGCAAAGATACTGGAGTGGTTTGCCATTTACTTTTCCAGTGGAGGAAACTGAGGCAAACAGGGTTAAGTGACTTGCCCAGGGTCACACAGCCAGTAAGTGTCAGAGGTCAGATTTGAATGGAAGTCTTCCTGACTCCAGGGCTGGCACTCTATCCACCGCACCACCGAGGTGCCCCTGACTCTAAATCCAACACTTCCTGAACTCATGCATGAAAATGCATGTCATTACAGCATGGCCAGTTTATCTGTCCCAGTCAAATATTAAAATTTGACTCTATTTTCATGAAACTCCATTAAACTGTGACAACACATTCAAGTCAAGATATGATAGTCATTCCTTGACATAAGGCACCATAGTAAAGTTATCATAATTTCTTTTTAAAAAATTGATTTATTTAAAAATGTTCAATGGCTAATTGTCTCAGCTAAAATAATGTTAATGGGATGTAGGTTGTGACTTCATTTCTTGGGTGCGAAAATTACCTTTACTCTTTACTGGTCATATGCTGCCCTGTTCAGTCATCTTAGTCATTGTACAAATAAATATATAAAAGGAGAAGTGAATGAAACACAAAATGTGTATCTATTAGACAAAATCCTTACCAAATGAAGAAACGAGCCCACTTCCCAAACTCACATCCTTTTAAGTCACAGATTGACTTTCAAATGAATAAAAACAATACAGATAATATTAATTCATATTTGTTTGAAGTTATAAGATTTATGTATTTGTTTGTATCTCTTTCATTAGACTGTGAGCTCCTTGAGAGAAGGGACAGATTTTTTATGTGTATTTCTTTGTATACCTAGAGCTTAACATCGTGTCTGGCACACAGTAGGCACTTAATAAATGCTAATTGATTCATTAAAAATGCTAGCGGATTGACGCTAAAGCACAGATCTCCTCTTTCACCAATTTACTAAATATACTTTAAAATCCACTCTTGTTGAAAGGGAAAAAACTTAAGATTTTTAAAGTTCTTATAAGGTAAATTATATATGTGTATACATATACATATATACACACATATGTATATATGTGGATATGTATATGTGGATAGACAGATTCATTTTTCATTGAGGAAAAAATGTCCTCTACTTCCAAATATTTGCTGCCATCTAATGGTCAAATATTTAAAATTTTCATCTAGTTGAATTTCTATCCAAATATGTCAATTGCTCTCTGTCCTTCCTTATTTGTTAGCAATTATGTACTGTCTTAAAGATTCTTGAATCAATCTTTATACAATCTAAAACTTTCCTTAAATATTAAAATTCCTAGAGAGAAACAAAGGATCTTCAGTAGGATTAAATTCTGAAGGGACCTTAGAGTTATAACTTCATCTAACTCTGTGATTTAACATATGAAAAAATTGATACTTAAATAGACAAGTGACATGCCCAAGGTCACACAAGCAGTAAAGAGACTTGTGTGAGGTCACATAAGTAGTGAATAACTAAGCCAGAATCAAATCCAAGTCCTTTGAACATTAATCTTGCACTCCAACTCCAACTACCTCAGATAGAACCCTCAGATACTAGGTCACCTATGTGAACCTAGGCAAGTCATTTCATCTTGTTTATCTGTTTCTTCGTCTCTGTAGAAAGAAATGGCAAACCACTCTAGTCAAGAAAATCCCAAATGGGAACTGCAACAACCAACTACGACAAATCGAAAAGGGCCTCACAGGAACGTCCCCAAGAAGAAAAGAATTTCAGTTTAACATCTTAGTATGAATGTAAGTATGTCAGTAAATCCCAGGAGAGAAGAAGGGAATGAAATACAATTTAATTATATGATTATGTCACTTCTTATTGTATTTATTTTTAAATATGCCACATAAATGTTGGTGCCCAATTGGGGTTTTGTTTAAATCACTACTTGGATATGCAATCTACAAGGTAATATCCTCTCTTTTGGAGCAAATATCAACTTATTTTGTAATTGACAGTGTTAGTTTTTGCTTTTGTAACATGCACATGTCAGTAGGATGTGTTTTTTTTTTTGCATTACACAAAAATTTACATGAAAAAATCTTCTATGGTTATGTTATACCATTGATTCATTAAACACTATCCTTCCCTGTTAAAAAAAAAAAAAGTAGCTCATGCGTGTGTGTGTGTGTGTGTGTGTGTGTGTCTGTCTGTCTGTGTGTCTGTGTGTGTGTTGGTCTGGATTTGTGACCTCATGGTCTAGGGGGTGCCTTGGTGAGGAAACTCCATTAATGCAGACCCAAACCTTCTTGGCAGCTAACAGCATTGTAAAGTAGCCTGGGGGCAGAGATTTTAAGGGGTTTCTAATGGTATAATTGTATTATATTTACAAACAGCCAATATGCAAATATTTTTGACAACTGGATGAGATAATGAAAGTTTATTTCTTTAGTGATTTCAGATTTTCAAAGTACTTTTTCTCACAAAGTTATCTCAGTTATACAGTACAAATGTTATTATTCCCTTTTACAGATGAAGAAACTGAGGCTCTAAATGGTTGACTTACCTTGCCAATGATCATATTGTTATTAAGAAAAAAGGGAGAGCAAGATTGAAAACCAGCTCTCCTGACTCTGGGGGCAGGTGTTTCATGCACTATGCCATACAGACTCTATTAAATTGGTAAATGAGATATATTTTACATATGGGATCACAATCCATAGTTTAAGAAGTACTGAGGGGTCATTAGTAGAAAAAGTTTAAGTCCTGCCAGAGGTGTCAAAAATACTACCTTAGCTGCAAAAGTCCCATGTACAGTGTGAACCAGATGAAGCTGTAATTGGCATTTTTTAAAATAAATGAAACTATAATAAAATACAGATAATGTTAAATTGTGGGGGGTTTTGAGTCAATATGCTGCCTACAGGGATCCATTCCTATTTGAACTGGATATCATTGCTGCACACAATTGTCCAATACATAATGTTTGACTATATGTTTTATTTTATTCACCACCCTAAAATTTTTACATATAGCTTTTAAAAAACTCATTTTTCATATTTTAGCACTATTCTTACCATCTGGAGGAGTGAAAATGGAAAGATTTGACTTGGGTCCAATTCCTGCACTGGTCTCAGCACCAATAAATGCATGATATGTTGTAAATGGTGTCAGATTAGTAAATGTGAATTTAAGGTCCTTTGTGCTATTATCCAAAATACGACCTATAAAAAGGAGAAGATATGCATTACAAGGTTATCTGTTAGTCCTATGAAGCACAAGGCTATTGTGACAATGAATGCTAGATTACGGTCGAGTGATAAATATGCTACTTCATGCTCTATTAATCAAATATATATATGGATTTTACAATCTACTGAAATATAAAAAAATAATTAGCCAATTATTTTTTAAATATTATATCATCAATTTAATTGATGATATAGCCAATTATTTTTTAAATATTATATCATCAATTTAAAACAATGAAATGTGGTCAATAATCTGCCCTAATTTATAACAGTTTTGTTTTATACCAAAACTCCTAGTGATGATTAGTAATATTAAGTCTCAAATTATATTGTGGCTGCTTGATATTTTTGAAATTAAAGGGTCTAGTGCTTACAAATACTGAACTGGGGTTCTGGTTTTCTTGTTTTGTTTTTTAATAAAGAGCAATCAGTCAAAGAAGGGGAAAACATATTGTTGTCATTATATTTTCTTTCTATACAACATAAACTGTCTCTTTTATTGGATACAACCACTTGATGGTGAAATGTATAAACACTCTTTAGATACATAATAATCTCCTTTCAATTACATGTGAATTAAATATTAAAAACTGTACTGCATTTCTGAAAATTCATGCTAGATTTTAACTAACTGCTAATAAGGTTGGTTTCCCTATTTGAAAGAAATCCTTTGAAACTAGGAGCAGCTATAAAAACTGTCAGATGGCTAGTGTAAAAATTTGTTTTGGTTGAGGATGCATATTTGTAATTGGTTTTGGGTTTTTTTTTCTTGTTTTATTTTAATCAGTGAAGGAAGGGAAGGCAGAGGGGAGAATTTGGAATTGAAAATAAAATAAAATAGAACTTTAAAAATATCAGAAGTAAATATTTAGGTGTCATCTTCTCCTGCGGCTACCTCTCACTCAACTAAGATTGTTGGATGTAGAATTGAAAGTCTTTATCTTTTGTCTTATACAACCTAATCTAATTTCTAACCTAATCTAAATTTCCTTTACTATAGTTGCTATTAAGTCTTGCATGATCTTTTCAGTTTCCTGGTGCTTGAACTTTTTCTTTCTGGCTGCCTGCAATTTTTTTCCTCTTTATTTTGAAGTATTGGATTTTGACCATGACAAACACTTGGAGTTTCTTTTTATTTTATTCTCATGTTCTAACAGCACTGTAAGTTTTCTCTTATGAAATCTTCAAATGCTCTCTCCAGAATTTTTGTTTGTTTAGTCAGAGTTTTGAAGGAGTCTAGTTATTTTTTTATCTGATTACTAGATAAATTGCTTTTATAATAGATATCTTCTTCTATTTATAATAGATATTTTCTTCTATTTGTCAATATTTTTATTTTGTCCTAATAATTTCTGTGTCTCACAGAATCATTGAGTTCTATTTGCTCCATTTCATATTTCAGGAGACCAATAATGGAGACATTTCTTCATTTTAATTTTTTATTACTTGTTTTTTCTCCCTAAATTCTAATTTCATTTATAATTTCAGCTTTTATTTCTTGCTTTTTTTCTAGATAGTTTTATAATTTTTATAGCTAAACCATTTTTTTTCTGATGTTTTGTTTATAACTTTTTGTGGGATTGCTCATTTCTTCTAACTTTGTCTCCTGAACTTCTTTCAAACCATAGCATATCTTTGTTTTATTCGCTGTTTTCTCTTACTTATATTTCTCAGCCTTACTTTTGGACTGGCATTTTGAGTTTATCACAGCTACTCTAAATAGAATATTCTAGACATGGAATTATAGGACTGGAAGTAAAAAAAAAGCAGGCAATGAAGGAGAAAGGCAAAGGATAGAAATAAGTAGAGGAACATTAATCAAAGTGTTTCTATATAAGGAGAAAAGATGAAGTGAATGTAGGAGTTTAGGAAGGAACCATCAGATAGATAGATGGATAGACAGATAGTCAGATAGATAGATAGATAGATAGATAGACAGACAGACAGACAGACAGACAGACAGACAGACAGACAGACAGACAGACAGATAGATAGATAGATAGATAGATAGATAGATAGATAGATAGATAGATAGATAGATAGATAGATAGCATGTATAGCATGCCTTAAGGTTTGTTAACTATTTTACAAGGATCACCTCATTTTATCCTCACAACTCCCCTGGAAGGAAGGAGCTACTATTATTCCCTTTTTATAAATAAGGAAACCAAGGCAAAGAGGTTTTTTTTTAAGTGACTTGCTCAGGGTCACATATATGGGAAATGCATGAGGCAGGATTTGATCTTGAGTCTTTCCTTGTCTCCATGTTCAGTGCTCTACCCACTGTACCATGTGGTTGCCTTCATATATAACAGCATATACACAAAAAGGACACAAAAGTCTAGGACAACAGATAAACTCAGCCAATTCCCTGAACCCCTAAACTTTCCAGTAATCCAAAATCCACACATTATTAAATCCCAACAGTTGTGTCCTTTTTTATTTTTAATTTATTAAAGTTCAAAAGCAAAGCCACAAAATCTGGGCAGAGCTCTAAGATTAAATGAATTTCAGTGTTTCACGGTAAATGAGCAACCTGATGAAATGATTGTAGGAAACCTGAGTCTCTCCATTGTTCTCAGTAAAGAACAGACATACTCAGACTGTACTGCCTCATTACTTGATGAATTAAACAGCTTACATTTTGCACAGCAAGACTAGACTCTTTTTTCAATGAAACATTTTAAAAGTTTCAAATGTCCCTACCACATTTCAATTCCATGCTATGAATAGTAAATCACAGAAACCTAGCTGCCTCATATCATGATCCTTCCCCACAAAGGTTGACCATAAAAGTGTTTCAGGCTTACCAGCTGGGCCATATAGTTCGACTCTATAACTAAATTTTCCTGTTACTATACTTGGTGGATCCCAAGAAATGGAGAATGAGTTTTCTGTGATGTTGCCCATTGCCAAATTCCGAGGTGGATCCTCAGGCACTACAAAAAAATGCCAGAAAAAATCATTGGTATTTATTCACCTTAAAAAGTTTTAATTAGGTTTATATAATAAAGATAGGAATTGGATATATCATTTCATTGGTCTGGGAGCTCTGAGGTGAAGAAATTTTTTCTTTCTTTTCCTTTCTTTCTTCCTTTTTTCCTTTCTTTCTTCCTTTCTTCCTTTTTTCCTTCCTTCCTTCCTTCCTTCCTCCCTTCCTTCCTTCCTTCCTTCCTTCCTTCCTCCCTTCCTTCCTTCCTTCCTTCCTTCCTTCCTTCCTTCCTTCCTTCCTTCCTTCCTTCCTTCCTTCCTTCCTTTCTTTCTTTTTTTCTTTCTTTCTTTCTCTCTCTCTCTTTCTTTCTCTCTCTTTCTTTCTTTCTTTCTTTCTTTCTTCCTTCCTTCCTTTTTTCTTTCTTTATTTGTTTTTCTTATTTTCTTTTTTTAACAATGCAAGTTATGGAGAACTCACTGCCACTTTTTGTCTAAGAGTGTTACCTAGAGAAGTGAGAAGTTAAGTGACTTGCCAGTATGGGTCAGAGGTAGGACTGGAACCCAGGTCTTCATGGTTTCAAGGTCATACTGGTTGTGAGCGGGAAATTTACATAACAGCATATTAAAATGAGAGAGATATTAAGTGAACACAACATGTATATTTTTTAATATAGACCATATGAACCTGAAAAGTCTCAGGATATGTTAACTGATCATTCTCACCTAGCTGCATTCCTCTGGACTTTTCCAACATGCGCAGGATCTTTATCCTGCAAGATCATTTCAGCCCTGAACCTCACACCTCCTCAATAGCCTCTATTCCTGGCTTCCTTCTCTCCCTCTGTTTGCTGAGTAGATAGTGGAGAGCTCCTCAAGAACCTCCATTTAAGAAAAGTGCTCAGGCAAACCATCTTTTCATTTTCTACCCAGCTGCCCTCTGGACTTCTCCAACACGCCCTAACTGCAAGTCCTCACTTTTCAGTTTCCTCTGACGAATCGTCTTCTCCAATTAGACTGTATACTCCTTGAGGGCAGGGACTGCCTTGGCCTTCCTTGATAACCCCTGCACTTAGCACATAATAGGCATTAATAAGTGTATATTAATTGACTGAGTAGAGTAATTTACTATTTGTTCTGATTACTGCCTTTTCTTCGGCGTGGCATGTATCTTCACAGGGTACATTTTAGTTCTCTGTGAATTCAATTTTATATAATTTTATAATTCAATTTGATGGAGATTTTTATTTCTGAAGCAGATTTTTAGATACTTTTCAACCAGATGACACTCGTAGCTTGTTGTACTGTCTCTGAAAAGCAGGAAATGGCTGAAATAGAAGTTTAAAACTGACAATGCCATCCTTTCTTATGGATATAATAAATTTACATCAAAGATGTGGATGAAGCCTCTGGTTATGGCAGTTTTGCTTTTATCTTACGTTAATATTTGGCATTTCAAAATTAAAAACGTTTGGGCACAAGATTGTCATTTCTAAAGCACATGCTTCTTGTCAAATATTTTATATGTAAAAAGCATTTTAATTAAGAAAAGTAGAATTGATTGAAATAAATAAGATTCATTTCCAGAGTAACCTTTTCTTTTAATTTCAAACTAATGAAATTATTTCTATATTTGATGAATAAGAAAGATGAAGGGAGAGATAATATAATTCAAAGATGATTCACAGCCAAGAATCCAAAAGTTAATGCTACGTAAAAAATGATGATTTGTTACCTGAAACATTTTTAGGGATTATAGTGAAATTACTTCATCAATTATTTTTCCTTTTGATCTCTAATACTATTAATCAAAGATAAAATGACTAATATTTTATACCTAGGACACAAAGATTATAAAAACTTTCCATTCATAACTGTTCCTTTGGTTACAAAGTGTGTAAATCTGAAGTGTATCCACCTGAAAAGACATGTAAATCTTAACCAAAATAATTTTTTCATCAAGAAATGGGGTAGCACTTAAAATTTATTTTGAAATTCATAATACTTTATAACTGCTGGGGTTGCCAAGAATATTGGTGGCTTTGAGAAAAGTGAAACTAATAATAAAGGCTAAGATTTGTGTTTTAAGAGACCATTCATGAAAGACATGGCAAAGCCTCTGCTTTAGAGAACTCTGGGTTCAAGTCTTCCTTCTGAAACATTGACTGTGTAAAATCATGTGCACTCTCAGTAGCCCAGAAAATTTTCTAAGAGTATAAATTTCAAAGAAGCTACCAAACCTTTCATAGAGAGCATTTCTTTTTGGGAATTCCTTATACTTATTAAATCATAGGATCAATGCAAAATAAGAAAGAGACCATTAGGTCATTAAGTCAACTTTTTCTTTTTATAGAAAAAGATGACTTAGACCAGGGTTCTTCACCTTTTTGTGTATCTGGCAATGTGAAGAAACCTATGGATCCTTTCCCAAAATAAATGCATGAAATGAACTGAATAAACAATAAATGTTTTTTAAATGCATAAACTAATATACATAAGAGTATAAAAGCAATCAATTGTTTTGAAACCAAGTTATGAAAATACGTTTTGGATAAAGTTCACAGAACCAAGGTTAAGACTCCCTGATTTAGACAGTTTTTTAAAAAGGCAAGGTCTACAAATTTTTCTCTTCTTTTCTTTTTCCGTTCTTTCTTCTTTTCTTTGTTTTATATCCTTTATATTTCCTATGTCCTCACTAGTACTGGAAAAGGTTCTTAGAAATTTGAAGTTGTATCATTAGGTGTTATTAAGGAATTTTTGTTTTGTTTTAAAGAGAAACCTCAAAAACAAAAAGGAACAACAAAGAAAACCCAACTGAAGTAGTAAGAGATCATTTTTATTCACTTGAAAATACTATGTACGTATTACCTTTTCTTTGTAGTATGTCTTTCTTACTCTACTTTTCTTCCCTCCCCACACACCCTTTGCTCCTACTAAAGGATACACACCTGATTCTGGTGTTCTGATGATTGTACTATCAATGTAGCCTGCTTCTGTAGTAACTGCAGAGACTTCAAACAAATATGTGGTGTATGGCCTCAGGTGGGTTACTACAAAACTTATAGGCTCATTCCACACAGAACTTTTTCGACTCATTGCCAGGACATTGGGCATATATGTGACCCGAGGAGGAGAGGTGGCTCTACCAGAAGTTGGTGAAGGTCTGGTCGTACTCCATAGAAAAGATTCACTATTCTCCTATTGAACAAAATGATTCGATATGAATGGAAAACAATATGTAGTGGTATACCTACTATTATTTGATGGTCATTGAGAGTAAGTCAGCTAGTCTACAAAAATTCATTAAGCAATTAGTATGTGCCACAGGCATTGTGCTAATGGCTGGAGTGTAGACTGTATAAAATGTAGCATAGTGAAAATAACATATGACAGGATCTGGAGACATAACCATAAAACATTTTTATATAGAATTAAGGTTTGCAAAGTTAAACCATTTATGAAGTCATGCCCTTTACATGTACTATCTCATTTAGAAGCAGGGAGGTGGCACAGCAAGTAGACAGAGCACTTGGCACAGGAAGACCTACTGTTATCCTCATTTTACAGATGAGGAAACTGAGGCAGAGAGAAATTAAACAATTTGAATAGGATCATACATACCATCTACTAAATGCCTGAGGCAGGATTTGAACACAGAATTTTGAGATTCCCAATCCAACATTCTGTCCACTAAACCATCTAGCAGCCTTGGATATAGGTCAGAGTCCCTTCCAGTCCTTAAAAACTATTTGATCATGGCTTAAATCATCTAACCTTTCTGAACACTAGTTTCATAATGTATAAAATGGAGAAGATAACCCCTGTAGTGAGAGAGATAGTGTAGTAAAGTACAGTGATCTCCAGTCTTTTTGATCATACAGCTCAATCAGTAATACATACATATAGAGATATTCTACTATATATGATTACTGACATAATATATGTGAGCATGTACTCATATATATATGTTGACATTTATTAATTATATACAAATGCTACTCTACTCATGACTATACATATTCCAAAATACAAATTAAAAAATAATTACAAAAAGATAAAATAATACTTTTGTCTTAAAGTCAATTGGGAGCCACTGGAATTTACTGAGTAAGGGTGTGAGTGACGTGATCAAAATGGCACTTTAGGAAAGTCATTTGACTAGTCCCATGGAGTACTCATTGAAGATGAAAGAGATGTGAGGCCAGGAGACAATTTAGGAAGTTTCATCAGTAGTCCAGGTGGGGGGAAAGGTTGGCTGATGCCAAGTGAAGGGAAGAAGACAGATGTGAGATATGTAAAGGTAGAAAGGGTAAGATTTTGCAAATGACTGGATATCAGGGATGGTGGAAAGTCAGAAATCAAAGATGAATTTGAGATTATGACAACCTAGGTGATTGAAAGGATGGTAAGACTCTTAACTGTAAAAGGAAAATTTGGAAGGAAAGATAACATAATGACTTCTGTAATAAAGATCATAACACACTCATGCTTAATCAATTCTGCATGACTCAGTCTGCTTCACACAAAATGAAAAGGGGGAAGGCAGGGTTGTTATCCACCATTCACTTCATTCAGGGCAAAGCTCAACATTAGTAGGTGCCTGCCACAACCATGAAGTGATCTAAGGGTCAGCGTTTAGGTGGAATTTCCCCAATGGCTCTTAAATAGCTGCTGCTGAGGATGCCTAGGATATATGAGGGACTGACACAGAAAGCAGAGGATTGGGCATCTCAAAGAATAGGAAAGAAGTGGAGGCAGGAGGTGTTGAAGGACAAGGGTAAGTGTTATCAGGAGGGTGGAATGCTGCTCATATTTCCACTTTGTCACTGACTGATAGCACACAGTACTAGGATAAAAACATGGCCCCCAAAGGCCATGAACTTCACTTTGGAGAACACAGTGGATAAATAACTGACCTCAGAGTCAAAAAGACTTGGGCTCAAGTTCCACCTCTGACATATTGGCTGTCTGACCATGGTCAAGGCACTTAATCTCTCAATGTCCCAGTCAACTCTCTAAGATTATATAAACTGTCTGGTGGTAGCTGGTTTCTATTCATAGAGGGAAATCCTTAGGTATAGCACTATCCAGATGAAATCTTAAATCCAACAAAAATACAATGCAACAAGTATTTATATATTATATAATAATTTCATAATTGTAATGATGATATAATAATTAAATTAATTATATAAGATGTAATAATAAGTAGTATCTATACCATAAGGTTTCTGTGTGGATCAAATAAGATCATGGCCATAAAGCATTTGTCTAATTTAAAAATAAATGTGAACTATTATAAATTTAAAATACCTTCAATTGCATTTAGCAGTCTCTTACTCTGTGCCAGGCACAGAGTAAAAGAAAGAAAAAATAAATGTGAACTATTATAAATTTAAAATACCTTCAATTGCATTTAGCAGTCTCTTACTCTGTGCCAGGCACAAAGTAAAAGAAAGAAAAACTTCTAAAGATATGAAGAAAGCGATGTAAAAACACAGTCCCTAAACTCCAAAAGCTTACATTCTAATGGGGGAAACAGTATACAAATTACTAGGTATACATATGATATAGACAACATGAATGGAAATCATTTCAGAAGGAATGCACATAGTAGGCATTTAACGAATGCTGGTTAATTGCTTAATTGATATAAATTTAACTTCATCTTCTCAGCTTTCTGCACACCAATTAAAAGTTTCTTGTACAGGTAGCAAAATGCCTCAAGCTTGGAATCCCAAGTTATTCGTGTGTGTGTGTATACATACATATATGTACATATGTAAAGGTATACACATAGATATGTGTATATATATATGTATAAAGGTATGCACATAGGTATATGTATGTATATTTATGTATGTATACCTTTATATATATACATAAAGATATATAATGTAAACATAAATTGATCAGATCATAAATAGGTGCCTGTATAGTATAAGATTTTTGTGGACACTTGTTCAGCTTAATTTTTACATCTTTTCTGTTTAGAATTTGGCTAAAAATCTCTTAGAACTTAATATCTTCTTCCCTGACCTCCCCTCACCACTCAATTTTCCTCCCAACTGCTTATACCCCTTACATGTGGAAGTTATTATTCCCTCTTTAAGTCTTCATTGTTTTATTTAAATCAGTATTTTATTTAGCCCTCTCCCATGTACCTAATTTTTTTTTACTTGTGTTACCTGTGTTCCCTAATTTATCCACTAAAAATCCTTTGTTTTTTCAAAGCCCAACTCAAATACCACTTCCTGAAACCCTCAGTTTCTGGTACCCCACCCACCCCTAAATATTTCCTTATTGTTTTCTTTTTTGCATACATATGGCATGGCCTTATATATGTACTTATTTTGCCCAACAGAGAACAAAAACTTGAAAACAAGGATTCTTTTTTTTTTTTCATCTTTGAATCCCCAGTGACTAGCATAGTACCTGGAATATAGCATGGAGTTTATAAATGTATGTTGATTGGTTGGTTGGCTGTTTGATAGACACTAGTCTATACATCTCCTGAATGAAGGCACTGTGGACAAATTTTTACATAGTCACTTCTACTGTAGACACAAACCAACAAGTTAAGTCAATGGTTTGCAACCTTTGGGCTATCATCCATGGGGAGGCTACAGAATTATTTCAATGGGTCCAAGAATCCAAACACTGTCATTTTCACTTTTATTTAGCAAACATATCTTCCAAAGGCTGAACAAATAAATGATTTTCACACGTGTTATTATTCTTCTAATTTACAATGACTTTTTTTTTATTTTGCAGACATGTAATTTCATTGGTGGAGAAATTCCTCATGAACAATCAAGCTCTACCAATATAGACTGGCAACTCTTCTTCAATTAAAGACTTAGTTTAGTTGCTAAAAGGCTGTCACTTGACCAGAGTCACACAGCCTATCAGAGGACAAATTAGAATTCAAGTATTCCTATAGGAAACGTTAACTCTCTTAACATCATACTTTGGCTATTTTTACTTTTCATTTTGTTAACATTTCAATGTTATAATTAATAAAATAAGCATTTATTTAAAAGCATTACCAAATTTATTGTTGCTTTTTTGTCATTGTGTATATTCATATATGCATCGTTTGTGATATATGTACATCATAATATACATTTCATCATGTATATTCTCAATTAACAGATCTTAATAGTATGACTGCTATCTTGAAAGAAATCCAAAAAACTTTTTTGTTAAAAAAGAGAATCCTCACCTAATACCATGACTCCTATCATATGGGAGGAAGTGAGATGCATGAAAGTTTTTGACATTTAAAAAAGAAGTCCTCATAAACCAAAAGAAAAAAGAAAGAAGGAAGGAAGGAAGGAAGGAAGGAAGGAAGGAAGGAAGGAAGGAAGGAAGGAAGGAAGGAAGGAAGGAAGGAAGGAAGGAAAAAAGAAGGAAGGAAGGAAAAAAGAAGGAAGGAAAGAAGGAAGGAAGGAAAAAAGAAGGAAGGAAGGAAAAAAGAAAGAAAGAAAAGAAAGAAAGAAAGGAAAGAAAGAAGGAAGGAAGGAAAGAAGGAAGGAAGGAAAAAAGAAGGAAGGAAGGAAGGAAAAAGAAAAAGAAAGAAGGAAGGAAAGAAAGAAGGAAAGAAAGAAAGAAAGAAAGAAAGAAAGAAAGAAAGAAAGAAAGAAAGAGAAAAAAGACAAGGAAGAAAGAAAGAAAAGAAAGAAAGAAAGGAAAGAAAGAAGGAAGGAAGGAAGGAAGGAAGGAAGGAAGGAAGGAAGGAAGGAAGGAAGGAAGGAAAAAGAAAAAGAAAGAAGGAAAGAAAGAAAGAAGGAAAGAAAAGAAAGAAAGAAAGAAAGAAAGAAAGAAAGAAAGAAAGAAAGAAAGAAAGAAAGAAAGAAAGAAGAAAGAAAGAAAAAGAAAGAAAGAAAGAAAAATGGGGAATTATGTAGTTGTCAATTGGGTTTTACACTAAATTTAATGAAACAATTTTCTGGAAATGTTTACAATAGGGAAGGCATTTTATGATACTTACATTACATTCTGGTAGTTTCCCTGACAGAAGATCCTCAACTTTGATTGAGACGTCTTTTACTACGAGCCCACTTCTTGCGTGCTTCACACTAATCTTGAAGCTGGTAATCTTGCCATTTGGTTGCCGAGGCAAATACCAAATTAAATTGACTGCGGAATAATTGAAGGTCTCCACGGTGAGATTTACCACTTTGCCTGGAGCTAAGGAAAACATTAATGAGTTATAATTGGAAATATTACTGTGAAACTTAAAAATAAAATTCTAAGTTTTCCATAGTAGCTGAAATAATTTTGAAAAGATTTAGTGAATCAAATGAAATGTATTTAGGAGTATCATTTAAAAATATTCTGAATAAAAGGTTTTCCAAAATAAGAAAGAGGAAATGGTTTTTTAAAACAGTGGTAATTTTTTAGTGACCACTATGGTGAGACTTATATATATTCTAGTATAAATCTTTTGTTTTAAACGTTTATTTTGTGCCAAGAAAGTAAATAACTGCCTTATACTTCATCTATGTTATACCTTAAATAATTTTCTAATACCTTTTGGGGAAGACTCTAGAAAAAATTGAAGCCCAACCTCTAGGTGCTTTTCCACAGGGCTCCAGGGTCAGATGGTAAAGAGCATGAGAATAAAAAGAAAAAAAAAACAAACACGACATCTTTCTGTAGACATCTAGCTCCTCCAGTACAGAAACTACTATCAGAGCATGAGACCAGAGTCTGGCATCCCCAGTCGCTTCAGCCCTGCAGCAGATTCAAGGTTATAATGGATTTTTTTTTTTACAATAATTATTTACTTAGAACCCAGGAAGAGTACTTTGCCCATATTAGGTATTTAATAAATGTCTGTTGGATAGTCCAATATATTTAAAGGAAAGCAAAGCATCCAAGTAACCAGCTTGTATTTTATTGTTGGTACTGTCAGGCCTCTCAGACCTTGCCATAGGGAGCCCTTACTCTCCAACTTCCTGCTAATGTGTCCCCCTACCTTCCTTCCACCTTCCAGATAAATTCTGATGACCCTCATAACCATCACCTTGGAATGGATGAGTTGCTGCTCCACTCTGGCCATCAGGCTCACTGCCCCTTCCTAATGACCATAATACCCTACCCACCCTCCTGGGCACACATGGTCTACAATTCCATTGATTTAGGGAACATTTGGATTCTTGATGATAAGGAAGAAAAACTCCCTCAATCAATACAAATCAGCACTTAGCTTCCTAGAGCACAGAAAGTAACTTGTTCAGATTCACACAGCCAGTATGTGTCAAAAGTAGGAGTTTAACACATCTTCCTGTTCAGACCGCCAGCTTGGAAAGAGAATTGTCAACTACAAACTTCTAATAATTTAGAGGAAGATCTTCCAGGTCACCATAATCCCTAGCTCCTTGAATTCTGACACTCAGCCTTGAGGACCCTTGGAGTATAGATAACCTTTGAAGTTAGTCTGTAAAGAGTGGAGAATCCGTGAAGGGGAGAATAATATGAAATAATACTGGAAAACTAGGTGGGAGTCATATAGTGGAAGACTTTGACTGCCAGGATGAGGATTTTGTGTTTTATTTTAGAGGTGATACATAGTCATTAAAGGCCTTTGAGTAATAGAATGACAGTCAGATCTGTTTTTTACATCACTGCCATTAAATGTGTTTGATAAGTCTAATTCTAATTACATGGAAATAAAGTAAATAAGCCATGTACACAATTTGATCATAAGCAACCCCAAAATACCTTTCATGTTTAATGATGCATTTATGCCTTGTTTTCAATAAGGAAGAGTACAAGAACATAAGTGGGGAAATGGCTTTTCTCTTTCAAATTGAAGTCATAGCTAGAAACAAAGAGATGGAGAGGCAGCTCAGTGTAGAAATTAGAGAAATAAACTTGAAATCAAATCCTCTGATATGTACTGGTTATGTGACGCTGAGCAAGTTACCTGCCCAGTCAGTGCTCTAGGCAACTGGTTAGCATAGAAATGTTTTGCATGATTTATCATGTATAATTAATATTCAATTTCTTTCCTTCTCATGGAGGGGAAAAGGGAAGAGTGAAGGGGAGAATTGGGATCTCAATTTTTTTTAAATGAAAGTTTAAAATTTAACATCTAAATAAGAAATATTTAATGAAATAAATTTTAAAATAAATTTTGAGTCTAGGTTGCAGAGAAGACACTAATCTGCACTGATAGAGTGAGTTCCCACACCTGAAAATTCCCCCAAATGAATTAAATCACTGGTCATTTCTTATCCAATTTGGAAGCAAATGCTTTTAAAGAGAAAATATTAATATCATTTACATGGGCCAGAAATGTCCCAATAAGTTGCAATTTTAAGCAAAAATGATGGAGAGACATTTAGAATCTTTTCAGTACATTATGTCACCTGGGGAAGGTAGATACATGATTTGACAAATACAACAAGTCATTAATGAAAATATGAAATTGAATTTGATAAAACACATTTCAGTGACAAAACATACGTGATTAAGTATATAGGCTTCTAGTTTTAAGATAACAAAACCTTATTCTGGAGAACAATTTTAACAGCAAATGATTATTCCAAAATTTGACAAGAAACCATATGAACAGGGAAAATGGATATGAGTAACATGATAAGAATTATTAAATTATATACAGATGCATCTTATAACAAAAATCAAGAAATCCATTAATAATAGACTAATAGGTTAAATAATAGTGATATTCTCTCTAAAGTTAAAGGAAAAGGAAATGGAATTTAGTATTTAATAACAATATCAAGGCTTAAGAAGTATGCGAGGTGATGTGACATCATGTATGTGTGTATGTGTATGTAATATATATAACACACACAGAGCTAACTTCATATTTAGCAAAATCTGAGCTCTAGACATGGAGTCCTGCTTAAGATCCTAGCAGTGTGACTCTGAGTCATTTACGTTCTGTGGACCTCAATTTTAGTATCTGTAAAATAAAGGACATTGATTAGATGGACTGAGGTTTCTATTACCTCTAAATCTATGATCTGATTATCCCACGTCCTACATCTGACATATACTCATGTGAAGACCTGGACAAGCCCCACAAATAGTGCCTCCAGGTAACACATATAAAATGAAGAGTTGTAGAAAATTGGTCTATGTGCATGTATAGAGGGAATTTTCTCAACAGATACCTTCCTACACTGATTAAAACAGAAGCCCAGACCCCTTCCCCCAAATAAAATGTATTCTAGGTAAAGTTATAACATTTCAATAATGCAGCAACTTACAATTTACCTTGGTGTGGTTCTTCCTTTAATTGTACAGATTGTAGGTCCTCTATAACTTAGCAGATAGTTTTTGAGAGATCCTACTGTCAAAACATCATCATTCTGTGGTCAAGCTGACAGTGAATCTCTTTGATCTCAGCCAGGCTGGTGCTCAGATAACATACATTCAGCCTCAGTTTTAGTCTAGGCCTTTGGATGATCTGTGAGGGTTAATATCCCTCTGACATAATTTTTGCCCCCCACAACCACAGAGAATCACAGAATTTGAGAACTGGGATTTCAGTAGCTATCCAGTCCAATTCGAGCAGTAAAGGAATACCCATTGAAACACAACTAATAGTAAATTGCCCTGTTTCTGTGTGAAGACCTCCAAGGAGGAGGAGGAACCCATCACCTCTAAAAGCCATTCAGTCCATCTTGAGACTGATCCAGGTATTAGGAAAACTTCCCAGACATCAAGCTTAAATTGGTGTCTAAACAATGTCTACCAATCACTCCTGGTTCCTTGAGGCCAAATCAGAACAAGTCTAATACTTCTTCTAGAAGACAACTCTTAAAATATTCTCAAAACTTCTCATGTCCTTCCTGAGATTTCTCTGTTCCATGAAAAATATGTCACTTCCTTCAACTGATCCCCACATGACATGGAGTAAATAATTGTTACCATTCTAGTTGCATTCCTCCAAACACTATCCATCTGATTCGCTTGGGTTTTTAATCAGAGTCCCCAGAACTGAATACAACATTCCGGATGAGGTCTGACCAGACCTGCCAATTCCTGAGAAATACACATCTCTTAATGTGGCCCAAAAGCCTTCTTTGACTCCCACATCACACTTCTGACACATGTTAAGCTTATAGTCTACTATCTTTAAAAAAATGCAAGATCTTTTTTTTTCCCAGAACAATAATTTTAACCATTACTCTTCCATTTTGTCAGTCAATCAGCGTATCAAAAAGAACTAAGTACTGATTATGTGGCAGGCACTGCTGTGAGTGCTGGTGATATTTTTAAAAAGTGAGTCTGGGAATACAACCATGAGGTCTATATACTAAAGAGATAATAAAAAGGAAAAGTACTCACATGTAAAAAAGTATTTATAGCAGCTCTTTTCGTGGTGGCAAAGAATTGGACATTGAAAGGATGCCCATCCATTGGGGAAAGGTTGAACAAGTTGTGGTATATGAATGTAATGGAATACTATTGTTCTATAAGAAATTTCTTATAGAAATGATGAGCAGGCAGATTTCAGCAAAACCTGAAAAGACTTGTGTGAACTGATGCTAAATGAAGCAGAACATTGTACACAGTAACAGCAACATTTTGTGATGATTAACTATGATAGACTTAGCTCTTTACATCAATACAATGATCCAAGATGATTCCAAAGGATTCATCTACATCCAGGGAAAGAACTATGAAGTCCGAACACAAATCAAAGCATATTATTCTCACTTTTTTCTGTTTTTTTGTTTTTTCTTTCTCATGAACTTTCCCTTTTGTTATGATTGTTTTTTCGCAACATGACTAATGTGGAAATATGTTTAACATGTTTGTACATATATAACCTATATCAGATTACTTGCTGTCTTGGGGAAGGGAGAGGGAAGACAGGGGAGAAAAATTTGGAATTCAAGATCTTACAAAAATGAATGTTGAAAACTATCTTTACATGTAATTGGAAAAAAAAAAAGTACCATTCAGTACAAAAACAAAAGTGGGCTGGGGAGCAAAGGAAATGGTCCTTGTCCAAAAAGAAGTTACATTATAATGGTAGAGACAATGTGCAAATATCCATGTATATACAAGACACATATAGTGTAAATAGGAGGTAATCCCAGAAAGAAGTAGGAGTAGCATTTACCAGCAAAGGCCTCGTGCAGATGTTGGGATTTGAGCTGAGACTTGAAAGAGAATAGGACAGCCAGGAAGTAAATATGAGGAAGGAAAAATTCCAAGTATGAGAAAAACCAGTGCAAAGGCATGAAGCATAGAGCACATTCTATGCACACATGCACACACACATATATGTATCAGTATGTATACACACACATACACACACAAGTCTGGAGCATGCTCATCCTCTTCTTTGTAAATAAGAGATGGGAACAAAGAGGGAAAAAGTATAAGAGGATAGGATTGGGAGAAATACACAATTAATATTCATAAATTGAATGTGAATTGGATGAAATCATCCACAATACAGAAGAAAAAAAATAGATTGGAAAGAAGTATCACTATAAAGTAGAAATGTATTATTTATAATGAATATACTTGAAACAAAGATTCAAAGAGAGTTAAGAGAGTTGAGGGGCTAGAGCAAAATCTATTGTGATTCAGCTGAACTTAACAACCATGATTTCAGATAAGGTTGCAGTAACTGTAGATATAATAAGAAAAAAATAGGGAGGCATTAGTGATAATGAATCAATATCACTATTTAATACATGTAACAAGTAACATAGCATCTAAATATGTAATGAAAAAGCTAATCAAATTTTGCAGGGAGAAACAAACATTAAAATAATAATAGCAGGGATTATGAATGTATCCCTTTCAGATCTAGATAAATTTAATCAAAAGATAAACCAGAAAAAAGGACTTGAATAGATTCTGATAGAGATGATACATGATCTCTGGAAATTAATGAATAAGGAAGAAAGGAGTTTACATACTTCTTAGTTTTGCAAGGTACCCATACAAGAACTTATCATAAATACTTCACCAAAAATACAGAAAAGCTGAATAAAGTGCACTGACCACATTGCAATAAAAATTATATTCAGTTGAGAGTTTTTGAAGAAATAACTAAAAATTGATCAGACACAAAATACATTAATTTTAATGAATTGGTGGGTTAAACAACAAAGTATAGAAATAACATAAAATTCCATTAAAGAAAATTGTGATAACAAAGCAATATGACAAAATTGGTGAGATTTACATAAAAATGTCTGTAAGGAAAAATTTATATATCTCTACATGCTATCATTTAGCTAAAGGAAAAGAACAAATCCGCAAACTGGTGATGGAATGTTTTAAAAAATTAAAAAAAAAAACTAAAAACTAAAAAAGAAAGTAGGAATTCTAAAAACCAAAGAGATTAATTTTAAAATTTAAGTAAAATCTAAAGCAAAATAAATGGATAAATGAAATGAAGCTTTTAAAAACAATCTGATTTTAAAATAAAGATAAAAATCAAATTTTATATAAAAATTAAAGAAGAAATAATGATAATAAAGAAAATTATTGGAAATTATTTTGCCCAAGTATAGCTAATGAAAATGATAGCATAAAATTCAAGGATGGATGTTTACAAAAATATAAAAAATTCAGATTAATAAGTGGGAAATATATCATCTAAATAATACAATTCAGAAAAGTAAGTCAAACAATCCACAGATGTTACCAAAGAGAAAAGAAATAGGACAAGATGGATTTACAAGTGAATTCTAGAAAGCATTTTAAATTAATTTTCTATTACAAAATCTTCTGAAAAATAAGAGACCCTACCAATTTCTTTATGTGATATAAATATAGTCTTGATATCTAGAGATGAGTCACAATAGGTCAAGAAAGCTATGTGCCAATATGCCTATTGATCATTGATGCAAAAAAAAAAAAAAATTAAATGTCAACATAGTCCAGGCTGGATATATGCCAGGAATACAGAGTTAGTTTAACATCTAGACAATTCTCTATATAAAAGAAAATAAGAACAAAGTCATATGATTATACCGATACATGAAGAAAAGGTTTTTGGTAGGTTGTCTCATTATTGTCATTCTCTTGAATGAAGTTGTTAATTGTTTCTATGATTTCTTCTTTAACCCATTCCTTCTTTAGGATTAAATTATTTAGTTTCCAACTGATTTTTGCTTTATCTTTCCATGGCCTTTTATTACATATAATTTTTATTGCATTATGATCTGAGAAGGATGCACTGATTATCTCTGCCTTTCTGCACTGGATTTTGAGATTTTTATGTCCTAGTACATGGTCAATTTTTGTAAATGTTCCATGTACTGCTGAGAAAAAGGTATATTCCTTTCTATTCCCATTCAATTTTCTCCAAAGATCTATCATATCTACCTTATCTAGAGTTTTATTTACCTCCTTAACCTCTTTCTTGTTTATTTTGAGGTTAGATTTATCAAGTTCAGAAAGAGGGAGGTTGAGGTCCCCCACTAGTATAGTTTTGCTGTCAATTTCTTCCTTCAACTCCCTCAATCTCTCCTCTAAGAATCTGGATGCTATACCACTTGGAGCATACATGTTTAGTAATGATATTGCTTCATTGTCTATGGTGCCTTTTAGCAGGATATAGTTTCCATCCTTATCCCTTTTGATTAGATCTATTTCTGCTTTTGCTTTGTCTGAGATTAGGATTGCTACTCCTGCCTTTTTTACATCAGCTGAAGCACAATATATTCTGTTCCATCCTTTAACCTTTAACCTATGTGTATCCCCCCGTTTCAAATGTGTTTCTTGTAAGCAGCATATTGTTGGATTATGGCTTTTAATCCATTCTGCTATCCGTCTCCGTTTTATGGGAGAATTCATTCCATTCACATTCACAGTTATGATTACAATCTGTGTATTTCCCTCCATCTTCTTTCCCACCATTTGTGCTTTTAGCTCTGCTGTCTCCCTTCCCCTCCTCACTAGTATTTACTTTTCACCACCTCCTCTTGCCGCCTTCCCCTCTTTCTTTTAGCCCCCCTCCCTTTTACTCCCCTTTACTCTTATTGCTTCTTCCCTCCCTTTTGCCTCCCTCCCCTTTCTTCCCTCTTCCCCTCCCACTGCTTATAGAGCTAGTTAGGATTTTCTACTTAAGTTTATTGTTCCGTCCTTTAAACAAATCCGATGAGAGTACCTCTCACATAATGCTCATCTCCCTCCCCTCTTTCCCTCTACTATGATTTTGTACTTCTTCTTGTGATGTAATTTGCCATTTCCTGCTTCCTCCTTTTCACACCTCCTATTACACTCCCTTCTCATACTTAAATCACATTTTTTATCATGATATCATTTACTTTATATCCGTTGCCCCTATGCTTATCCCTTTTATATTTCTTAATAGACGCACAGTTCTTGAGATAAACAGATAACATCTTCCCTTATAGGGAGGTGAACAACTTGCCCTCATTGAGTAGCAAGTTGTTCCCCCCCCCCCACTGTTTACCTTTTTATGATTCTCTTGAGACCTGCATTTGAAGATCGAATTGTCTATTAAGTTCTGGTGTTTTGGTCAGGAAACTCTGGAAATCCCTTACTTCGTTGAATGAACTGAAATGTTCTCCTTGCCTGAAATGTTATGCTGAACTTTGCTGGGTAGTTGATCCTTGGTTGCAGTCCCAGCTCCTTTGCCTTACGGAATATTGGGTTCCAATTCTTTCGATCTTTTAATGTAGAAGCTGCAAGGTCCTGTGTAATCCTGATTGTATCCCCTTGATATTTAAATTGTTTCTTTCTGGCTGCTTGTAATATTTTTTCCTTCACTTGATAGCTCTGGAATTTGGCAACTATATTTCTTGGGGTTTTGAGTTTGGGGTCCCTTTCAGGAGGGGAACGGTGGATTCTTTCGATGACTATTTTGCCCTCTGAATCTAGTACTTCTGGGCAGTTTTCCTTGATGATTTCCTGGAAGATATTGTCCAGGCTCTTTTCTCCATCCTGGGTTTCTGGCAGGCCAATAATTCTTAAGTTTTCCCTTCTGGATCTATTTTCCAGGTCAGTTGTTTTTCCAATTAGATATTTTACATTTTCTTCTATCTTTTCATTCTTTAGATTTTGTTTGACTGATTCTTGCTGTCTCATTGAGTCGTTAGTTTTTACTTGCCCAATTCTAATCTTCATCACATGTTTTCTTCTGTTAACTTTTGTATCTCTTTTTCCATCTGCCCAATTTTTCCTTTTAATAAGCTATTTTCTCCATTTAATTTTTGTACTTCCTTTTCCATTTGGCCTTTCAGGAATTTATTTTCTCCAGCTAATTTTTGTACTTCCTTTTCCATTTGGCCTTTCAGGAATTTATTTTCTCCAGTTAATTTTTGAACTTCTTTTTCCATTTGTTCAATTTTCCTTTTCAAGGAGATGTTCTCATCAGTGAATTCTTTCTTAATAATTTTAAAATCATTGGCCAGTTTATCTTCTATTTCCTTCTTCAGCTGTTCCAGGAGAGCTGCTTGTACTTGCGAGTAATTCATAGTCCCTTCTGAAGTTTCAGATGGAAGTACAGTCTCAGCTGTGACCTCTTTGGGGCTTGTGTTTTGGTCCTTATCCCCATAGAAAGATTCTATGGTTCTTTCAGCCCTCTTCTTTTTCCTATTCATGATTTTGATTGAGTGTTGTGGCTTCTGGTTCTTTCAGTCAGAAGCTGGAGAACTTTTTGCTGAGCTGATGTGTGAAAAAGCTAAAAGCAGGTATTTGTTTGGTGTTTCCCTGATCAGCCCTGGGTTTAGTTTGTTAAGTGTGGGGGATGAGTGCTCTGGTCCCAGGAGATTTCCTTAGCTGAATTGAAGCAAAGGCAAGCTCAGGAGCTGGTAATCCCAACTGCCCTATTGTCTTTCTGATTCCCCTGGACAGCTGAGGCACGCCTAGATGCTAATGCGTGTTCCCAACCCTCCTGGGGCTCCTCTCCTGGTGCTGACGCTTGCCTGGGTCCTAGTGTGAATTTTCCCTGCCCTGGGTCCTCTGTCCTTCCGGTTTGCCTCTGCCACCGTATGAGGAATCCCCCTTAGCTATTTTCCTCGTCTCAGGTGTTATGAGACTATTGGTCTCCTTCTTCTAATTCTACTGATCTGGGATTTTTCTGGGGAGATATTTTATGGTTCTTTCATGGTCATCAAGGGGGAAGGAGAGAGCATTAGCTGATTACACCGCCATCCTGGCTCCCGGAAGTTCAAGTAAGTGACTCACCGGAGCCTGATCTTCGGGCCGAAGGTCCCAGGAGCTGCTGCGCTGATATCCGGCGCTCCGAGGCTCTCACTGACTCGGTTGGGCTTGTCTCCCGCCCCGGGTGCCGCTCCTCTGGTTCCGCCCGCCACTCAGGTTCCCCGGATCTCCTCCGCTCCGCTGCACTGGCCGTGCTGCGCTGGCCACGATGCGCTGTGCGCTGTGGGCTCACCACCGCGGATCAGATCCTTCCCGTGGACCTTCCAGCCCCACCTGAGCTCCGAATCTGTCACCGTCTGTCTCCCCCTCGATTCCGCACCTCCAAAATTTGGTCAGATTCTCCTTTCAGAGGTACCTGGAGAAATTTGTCTCAGAGCTCAGGTGAGTAGCTGCTCTCACTCCTCCATCTTGGCTCCCCCGAAGAAAAGGTTTTTGACAAATATACTACATCCATTCATGTTAAAAAAAAAAAAAAAACATTGAAAATAGGAATAAATAGATCTTTACTTAAAATAAGCAGCATCTATCTAGAAACAAGGCCCAGCACTGCATGCAATGGGATAAATTAGGGATCTTTTAAATAAAAGGGTTAAGTAAGGATGCCTATTATCACTACTTTTGATGTACATATAGAAATGTTAGCTATGACAATAGTAAAAGAAGAAGTTGAAAGGATAAGTATAAAAAAAGAAAGAAGAGTATTGATTTCTTAGTCTTTATAATGGTTTACCTAGAGAATTCTTGAATCAACTAAAAATAATGGAAATGATAACTTTAGCAAAGTCCAGAGAAATCCTTATAAATCGCCTGTATCTTTATATATATTACAAACAAAACCCAGCAAAAAGAGACAAAAAGAAAATCATTGAAAACTGCTACAGAATATATAAAATACTTGGGAGTCTATCTGCCAACACATGCATGAACTATGGCAATACAAGTACAGAATGATTTTTACACAAATAAAGATATATCTGAGAAATATCAATTGCCCATGTATAGGAAAAACCAAGATAATAACAAAATGGCAATATTAATTTACTTATTCAATGCTATAGCAATCAAATTACTGAAGAATTCATTTGGAGAGGTAGAAAAAATAATAATAATGAAATTCATGTAGAGGAATAAGAGGTCAAATATCTCAAGGGAAATAATGGAAAACAGTGAGAAGGCAGAAGACCTACCAGTACCAGATTTCAAATTTTCCTACAAAGTAGTAATCATCAGAACAATTTTTACTGGTTAATAAAAAAAGGCCAATAAGTGGAACATAATATACAGAATTTAACACAATAGTATAATGTTAATAATCAATAATACTAAACCCAAAGATAATACTTAACAATATTATTAATAATCATGCCAAATACACTATTTGGAAAAGGAGTCACTATGTGACAAAAAAATACTGGTGAGAAAACTGAAAAACCTTTTGTCATAAATTAGGTAAATGCCAATATACGTTATATATTTAAATGACCAACAAATGGAGACCTGGTTTAGACATGAGATGATATTTAAAAAAAAAAGGAGAAAAGAAGAAATTACCTCTCTAATTAAGCTATGGGGAAAAACATCATAATCAAAAAAACAGATAATGTGGATCACAGAAGATAAAAGGGACAGGTTTGGTTATGTAAAATTTAGAAGTTTCTGGTGCATAACCAAAATCAAAGTAATTGAAGTTAGAAAGGAATCAGATAACTGGGGAAATGTATTTGCAGTAAATTTCTATGATGAAGGTCTTACATCTACAATATGTAAGGAACCGATTCAAACTTAGAAGAGCTATTCCCCATTAGACAAATTATCAAAAGACACATACAGGGAGACTTCAAAGGTAAACAATCTAAGCAATCATCAAACTTGTTGGGGGAAAAATTCTAAGTCATTAGAACCTAAAGAAATTCAAATTAAATAAACTCTGAAATTCCACCTCACACCTAACAGACTGGCAAAGATGACAAAAAAAAAAATGACAAATATTGGAGATGCAATGGTAAAAAGGTCACATTGAAGTAATGTAGAGCTGGTCCAACTGGGAACATTGATAGAGCAGTGAATGTGGACAGTCATTTTGGAATTATGCCCCAAAAGTCACTAAGCTGAATACTTTAACCCACAACTTTCACTACTATGCATACACCCCAAAGAAATCAAAGAAGGAAGAAAAGGGCCCTTATGTATAAAAACATTTATAGTTATTTTTTCATAGTAGCGAAATCCTAGAAAGTAAGGGAGAGCCTACCTATTGTGATTCTAATCAAATTATGATATACTAATGGAATTGAATATTATTATGATGAAAAGGCCATTTGAAGAGGAAACCTAGAGAATCTCTACTAACTGATGAAGTATGAAGTGAGCAGAATTAAAAGAACAAAGTTATACGACAACAATAGAAATAAAAACAAATTTGAAAGATTTTAGAACTCTTTTTGTTTTTACATGTTGAATCTGAGATGCCTGTGGGGAATCTCATTTGAAATATCAAAAAAATGTAGGTGGTAATGAGGTAATAAAGAACTGGAGCTTAATACTGAGACGAGAGAGAGAGAGAGAGAGAGAGAGAGAGAGAGAGAGAGAGAGAGAGAGAGAGAAGGAGGGAGGGAGTGAGGGAGGAAGGAAGGGAGGAGAGGGAGAGGGAGAGAGAGGTAGATGATAAAGATAGACAGACAGACAGAGAGATAGACACATAGATAGATATGATATCATCAGTATATATCTGATAATTATATGCATGGGAGCTGATGAAATCATCAAGCCAGACTTTTCTGTAGCCAAAGGTAAGACTTTCCATTTATCCCTATTCAATTTCATCTAAGTATATTCAGTCCAATTATTTAGCCTGTCAAGGCCCTTTTGTGTCTTGACTCTGGCATCTAGTATGTGCCAACTTTAGTTCATTTGAAAATTTAAGAAAATAGTGGATTAACAGCACTGACTTTACAGCACTGACTTTCTAGAGCACTCCCAAAAAGTCCAGCCAAATATCTGCAAAAAATGGCTCTACACAAATTCTGGAGCTGCAGAACCCACAAAATGACAGAGTGAAGCAAATCTCTAGCCAAAGACATCCCTGGAAGGTTACCAGGAAGTGTCTATTGCAACACACTGGGAGCAGTGCACAGTCCAGTATGGGCTGTGAGTGCACAGAGGGGACCCGAGCAGGCCTTGGGGAGACTGAATCTCTCATACATGTGGTGGTTTCCAGACTTCATAACCCCAAAATGCTGAAGATAAATTGGAAGGTCAATGGGACAAGAATGTGGCACCAGTGCAGGAGAGTGGAGTGGTTTGGCCCCAAACCCAGGGTGGCAGAGGGGGGAGAAGGCAGAGGAACCATGGCAGTCACAGCAGCAGTAGGGACTAAGACAGTGACTGTTTCTGGAGCTCTAGGCCCACAGAATGGGGGTGGGGGTGGGGTATCGAATGACTGACAGTACACCACCCACCCCCACTGGAAGCAGAGAACTACTTTGACAAAGAGCTCAAAAGTCAAGTAAATGGCTGGGGAAATGAGCAAAATCCATAAAAACAATCAGACTACAGAGTCTTTGGTGACAAGGAAGATCAAAGCATGCAAACAGAAGAAAATGAAAGCAAAGCTCCTCCAACCAAAGTCTTGAAGAAAAATAGGAATTAGTCTCAGGCCATGGAAGAGCTCAAAAAGAATTTTGAAAATCAAGTAAGAGAAGTAGAGCAAAAATTTAGAAATGAGAGTGATGCAAGAAAATCATGAAAAATGAGTCAACTGCTTGCTAAAGGAGACCCAAAAAAATGCTGAAGAAAATAACACTTTAAAAAATAGACTAACCCAAATGGCAAAAGGAATCCAAAAAGCCAATGAATAGAAGAATGCCCTAAAAAGCAGAATTGGTCAGATAGAAAAGGAGATCCAAAAGATCACTGAAGAAAATAATTCCTTAAAGATTAGAATGGAGCAGATGAAAGATAAAGACTTTATGAAAAAATCAAGAAATTGTAAAACAAAACCAAAGGAATGAAAACAATATCAGACAATGTGAAATATCTCATTGGAAAAACAACTGACCTGGAAAACAGATCTAGGAGAGACAACTTAAAAAAAAAATTATGGCACTACCTGAAAGTCACGATCAAAAAAGAGCCTAGACATCATCTTTCATGAAATCATCAAGGAAAACTGCCCTGCTATTCTAGAACCAGAAGGTAAAATAAATATTGAAAGAATCCACCAATCATCTCCTGAAAGAGGTGCAAAAAGAAAAACTCCTAGGAATATTGTAGCTAAATTCCAGAGTTTTCACGTCAAGGAGAAAATATTGCAAGCAGCCAGAAAGAACAATTTGAGTATTGTGGAAATACACTCAGGATCTAGCAGCTTCTACATTAAGTGATTGAAGGGCTAGAATATGATATTTCAGAAGTCAAAAGAGCTAGGATTAAAACCAAGAATCACCTACCCAACAAAACTGAGTATAATACTTCAGGGGAACATGGTCATTCAATGAAATAGAGGGCTTTCAAGCATTCTTGATGAAAAGATCAGAGGTGAATGGAAAATTTGACTTTCAAACATGAGAATCAAGAGAAGCATGAAAGGGTAAACAAGAAAGAGAAATCATAAGGGACTTACTAAACTGTTTACATTCCTAGATGGAAAGATAAATATTTGTAACTCTTGAGACTTTTCTCAGTATTTGGATAGTTGGAAGGATCATATACATATAGATCGAGGGCACAGGATGAGTTAAATGGGAAGGGATGAAATCTAAAAAAATACAATTGAAGGGTGAGAGATGAATATATTGGGAGGAGAAAGGGAGACGTGGAATGGAGCAAATTATCTCATAAAAGAGCGAAGAAAAAGCTTTTTCAATGGAGGGGAAAAGGTGAGAAGAAAAAGTGAAGTTTACTCTCATCACATTTGGCTTAAGGAGGGAATAATATGCACACTCAATTTGGTATGAAACTCTATCTTGCACTACAGGAAAAGAGGGGAGAAAAGGATAAGTGGGGTATGGGAGGATAATAGAAGGGAGGGCAAATGGAAAGAGAGGGTAATTAGAAGTAAACACTTTTAGGGGGCCAAGATCAAAAGAGAGAATAAAATAAGTGGGGGGGCAGGATAGGATGGAGGAAAATATAGTTAGTCTTTCACAATATGACTTCTATGAAAGTCTTTTGCATAACTATACATGTATAACCTATATTGAATTGCTTGTCTTCTCAGTGGGGATGAGTAGGCAAGGAGGAAGAGGGAGAAGTTGCAACTCAAAGCTTTAAAAATAAATGATAAAAATTGTTTTTACATTCAACTGGGAAACAAGGAATACAGATAATGGTGGTATAGAAATCTATCTTGCCCTATAAGAACATAGAGGAGATGGGGACAAGGGAAGGGAGGGGTGTGATAGAAGGGAGAACATATTGGGGGAAGGGTTAATCAGAATGTATGGTGTCTTGAAGTGGGGAGGAGGGGAGAGATGTGGAGAAAATTTGGAATTTATTTAAGGCTTATTTTGTTCCTGGCATTGTCCTGTGTTCAAGGAGTAGGCAAAGGGAGTGGGGGATGCATATAGAACTAAGTATTTATTTTCTTGTTATCTCCCCCATTAAAATATAAGCTCCATGAAGGCAAGACTGCTTTTACTTCTCTTTGTATTTCCAACACTTGTCACAGTCCTGGCACTTAGTGAGAACTTAATAAATGCTTGTGGACTGACTAAATGACCATTGTTTAAAACCCTTCACACTTTGGCTCCATTACACTTTTCCACTTCTATTTTGTACTACTCTCATTAACTTAACTGTACATTCCAAACAAACTATACCATTAACTTTTTCCCAGTCTCTTCCTAAATGAACCTAGAACTTAAACTACTGAAGACTTACTTATTCTGCTATACCTTCTCTCTTCCTAACTTGCCTGTTTCTGTTGAGGACACCACCATCCATCCAATTAGGCAAGTTCACTCCCTTGGAATCTTCTTCACCTCTTTACTCTCCGTCCTACATCCAAGTAGTTGCCAAGTCTTGCTGATCCTTGTTGTTCTTGATCAGTGGTGTTTGATTCTTAATGGCCCCTTTTGGGGTTTTCTTGGCAAAGTGGTGTTTCATTTCCTTCTCCAGCTTATTTTACAGATGAGAAAATTGAGGCAAATAGTTGTGACTTATCCAGTGTCACCCAACTAATAAGTGTGGTTGGATTTGGACTCACTAAGACAGTCTTCCTCTCTCCAGGCCTGATGCTCTATCCACTGTGCCACCTAGATGCCTATTCTAAAAGCTGTCGATCCTATCTCCACAATATATCTCATATCTATCCCCTCCTCTCTACTCACACAGTCACCACCCTAGTTCCAAACCTCGTTATTTCTCACCTTCCTAATAGGTCTCCTTGCCTCCAGTATCTCTCCTCTCCAATCCAACCACCACGCAACTAACAAATGAATTTCCTAAAGTAGAGGTTTGAGCATGAAATTCTCCTGATCAAGAAGTTCTAATCAAAACCATTTGGTACTGGCTAAGAAACAGAGTGGTACATCAGTGAAATCAGTTAGGAACACAACATACAGGAAGTAGTCAATAACTTTAGCAATCTACTGTTTGATAAACCCCAAGACTTCAGTTTCTAGGATAAAAACTCACTATTTGACAAAAACTGCTGGGAAAACTGGAAAGTAGTATGGCATAAACTAGACCAACATCTTATACTATATATCAAAATAAGATCATAATGGGAACATGATTTAGACATGAAGGGTGAGCAAATTAGGAGAGCAAGGAATAGTTTATCTGTCAGATCTGTGGAGAAGGGAAGAACTTTTGACCAAACAAGAGATAGGAAACATTATGAAATGCAAATTCAATAATTTTATTACATTAAATAAAAAAGTTTTTACACAAATAAAGCCAATGTAACCAAGATTAGAAGGAAAGCAGAAACCTAAGAAACAATATTTACAGTCAGGCCTCTGATAAAGTCCCTATTTCTAAAATATAGAGAGAATAGATTCAAATTTATAAGAATACAAACCATTCCCCAATTTAAAAATGGTCAAAGGATGTGAACAGGCAGTTTTCAGATGAAGAAAATAAAGTTATTTGTAGTCATACAAAAAAATACTTTAAAGCCCTATTGATTAGAGAAATGCAAATTAAAATGACTGTGAAGTACCACCTCACAGCTATCAATTGGCTAACATGACAAAAAAGGAAAATGATAAATGTTGGAGAAGATGTGG
The DNA here is from genome assembly GCA_023548195.1 of Bettongia penicillata ogilbyi. Lineage (NCBI taxonomy): Eukaryota > Metazoa > Chordata > Mammalia > Diprotodontia > Potoroidae > Bettongia > Bettongia penicillata. Next base: position 4,126,436 of record JAJHZJ010000448.1, read on the forward strand.
GAAAATTGGTACACTTAGGCATTGTTGGTGGAGCTGTGAACTAATCCAACCATTCTGGAGAGCAATTTGGAACTATACCCAAAGGGCTATAAAACTGTGCATACCCTTTGATATAGCAATTGAACTACTAGGTCTCTATCCCAAAGAGATCATAAAAAAGGGAAAAGGACCCACTTCTACAAAAAAATAATTACAGCAGTTCTTTCTGTGATGGCAAAGAATTGAAAATTGAGTGAATGTCCATCAATTCGGGAATAACCGAACAAGCTGTGGCATATGAATGCAATGTAATACTATTGTTCTATAAGAAATGATGAACAGGCAGATTTCAGAAAAACGTGGAAAGACTTACACGAACTGATGCTGAGTCAAGTGAGCAGAATCAGTAGAACCTTGTACGCAATAACAGCAATATTGTGCTATGATCAACTATGACTGACAACTCTTCTCAGCAATACAATGATCTAAGACAATTCTAAAAGACTCATGATGGAAAATGCTATCTACATCCAGAGAAAGAATTATGAAGTCACAATGCAGATCAAAGCAGACTATTTTCTCTTTTTTTTCTTTCTCATGGTGTTTCCCCTTTGTTCTAATTCTTCTTTTACAACATAATTAAAGTGGAAATATGTTTAATATGATCGAACACTTATAACCTATATCTCATTGCTTTCCATCTTGGGGAAAGTGGAAGGGAGGGAGGAGGGAAATTTGGAACTCAAAATCTTATAAAAGTGAAAGTTGAAAACTAAAACTAAATAATATAAAAGAAGTTCTAGAGGCTCCTCTTGCCACTGGGATAAAATGCAAATTCTCCTCATTTTTGCTTCTAAAGCCTTCAAATTCTGCCTTTAGCTTCTAATTCTAGGTTTATCACACACTGAGTTTCTTTGAATACTCTACCTTATAACGAAACTGGCCTGCTGACTGTTCCCTAGTATGTTCCACCTTTTAGTTCTATATTTCTGCATTCCTTTCTCACTTCCACTTCATACAGTCCTTCCTAGCCTAACACCTGGATGTGTTCCTAATTCAGCTGAAGTAAAATTTCCTACCCAGAACCTCTCCTCCTCTCCCTAGAAGCAAAGCTTTCCTTCCACCCCAAATGAATGAAAGCTACTTGAACAGAAGAGCTGTTTCATTTTTGTTATTTTAATAACCAGCTCCTAGGGTAATGCCTGACATATAGTAACAATGATGAACAAATACTGAATGAATGAATGAATGAATGAATGAATGAATGAATGAAATTTTTGTTTACTAGAATTAGAAAGTAAAGCCTTATTTACCTACTTCACCTACTATGTTTATTTCACTATATCACATTCCCAGAGAAATTCAAGGCTTAGATGAGAGAGTCACTGATCTCATGGTGCATTTAAACTAGTAGAATAGAATTAAAACCTAGATTGTAATAATTTTATTTGCATGTATTTTAATCAAAATCACTGTAAGAAAATGTGAAATATTCAATTCACATATTGTTAACAATATTCAGGGAAATTGTTCCATTGGTACCTTAGAACAAGAAAAACACGGGTTCTAATTCCATCCTTGACACTTAGTAGTTCTGCAATACTAATTCTGGCCTTTCTGAGCCTTAGTTTCTTCAAATATAAAGAGAGGGATCTGGAATATGTGACTTCTAAAGTCCCCTTGAGCTCTAAATCTATGATCCTCTGAGCCTATGAAGCTATGACTTGCTAAGATATAGCATTTTAACAGATGGGCCTCACTAGTTTATTCTGTGGTTTTAAAAGGAACTTATTGAGTTGAGACAAATTCATTTAATTAAAAATATTCATTAAAATTAAAATAAATAATACATCTTTACTTAACAGTTGGTGAGTTAGAAATAATGCAACTAATTTAAAACATTTCCACTAAAATTCAAACAGTGAATTAAATTTGTTGAATGTTTTATAATAATTTTCTTTATTCAACCAAAAATGCTTCCATCATTGAATTAAATTCTTTAAACATGGACAGCTCCTCCTCATTAACTTCAGACTGTATGGTTTCTGAGGATGGATATTACTTTATGCACTAGAATTTCACTAAAACACTATGCTCCTGTTGAATGGGATTTAGTAAGAAGTGAACAGATTTTGGAAGCCATACAAGAAAAGACTGGTTACTAAAAATTTTAAAAGTCCTCCACTAGAAGACAGACAGAACCCCAATTTGAACCCCGAAGACACATTTATAATAAAGAAATGTATTCCATACTTCAAAAGATAACTATGAGTACTCATTCTGCCAAGGATGATAGCTCATTTCTGACAACAAACAGATACATGAGTTTCATTCTCAGGTGATCTGCTGAAACTCTAAAGAGGAGGTAAACTCAGAAATTTCTCCTCCATAGTTTATCTTTGACTGCTGGGCAGTTAGGAGTTACCAAGCCTGGATCAATTTCTCTTCTTGCCAACAACCCCATTAGAAGACTTTTTTTAACCTGTAATAGTGATAAATTTTATAAAAACCTGTGAATGAGAAGAGGCAAGAGTGATACCATAAGATTATTGGGCATTCCTATATATAAACAGAATGAACAACCTAGTTAAGTTGGGAAAGGCACACAGGAAGCTTGGCTGTAGGTTATTAATTTTATTTAATCACTTATTTATTTGTATGTTTATTTTGTGGGGCATAACAGCTCACAAGGCCCATCTACCAAGGTGCATATGAATTGCAATTGAGGTCAGTGGAAGAAGTATATATGCCAAGACTCCAGAGGATCAATGATAAAGAATGTCACCTCCCTCCTAACAGAGAAGCAAAGGACTGAAAATGCAAAGTCAAACAAATGTTTTTGAACATGACATAGTGGGAATTTGGTTTGCTTGACTATAGCGATCTGGGGGAAGTGGGAAGTAGAGAAAGTGAATATTTGTACATCTAAAAATATATTTTAATAAAAACAATAGGAGGCAGCTAGGTGACACAGTGGATAGACTCCTAGGCCTAGAATTAGGAAGACTCATCTTCTTGGGTTCAAATCCAGTCTCAGACACTTACTAGCTATGTGAGCCTGGACAAATCATTTCACCTAGTTGACTCAGTTCCCTCATCTGTAAAATGAACTGGAGAAAGGAATGGCAAACCACTCCAATATCATTGTCAAGAAAACCCCAAATAGGGTAACAAAGAGTCAAACAACTGGAAAGCAACAATAACAGAGAAAAAGACAGCAGCGTACCTCTAAGTGATTAACTTTTACTTTCCTACAGTTACAAAAGATTCTCTCTATTTATTGCTAGTCAAGTAAGAACAACATTAGGGTCCCATGCTCATGAACAATATAATTTAGGATATCAAGACAATGTCAGATTTTTTAAAAGTCACTAATGACAAATGGAACACATTTGTAATTCAATTAGCTTATATTAATGAATAGTTTAGGAGAATTACCACTTTCTGCAGTTTGGAAGAGAAATGGCTCACTAAATATTCCAATACCAGCACTGTTTTCAGCAGCAACCTAAAGTAAACCAAAATAGCATTTGAGTTAGTTACAAGACTGGATATTATAACAACTTTAAAGCTCTTAGAAATAAATGGTCAAAAAAGTGAAATCCAAGTTACATAAATACCAAGTTTTAGTTTGTGCTTCTTCCAACATTTTTAGAATTTTGCAATGAAAAAAAGTAGAGTCATCCCTAGCCTTGGACTTCTATAGGTCAAATTCATGGTAAATCTCATTGTCTCCCATATAATTTTGGGGGAGGCTAGATCTCTAATTTATTAATATGGGTAGCTAAAATTGAGGAATATCCTCCATCTTATAGATCCCTAAATTGACACATTCTCTTCAATCTATAGTCTTGCAGTTGGAGTTAGACTTATTCAGAATCCCATGGCCAGTAGGTGTCAGAGATGAGACTTAATCTCTCGTCTTCTTGGCTCCAAAGTCAGCTCTCTATCCACTATACCAAACTGCTTTTTCTCTCATTGCATATTCTTCTAAAATGTAATGTTAAAATATTGCAAGAACAGAAATGACCAACAGCAACCATTGCTGTTGGAAGCCACTGGTTGACAGCAAAAAAATGAAAAGATAGTGAGACTATGGAATTATGGGTAGAATCAAGGGCTCCCAAGAACTCTGAGTTCAGAAACGCAAGAAGCTGTGTTGAGAAGCCTTGTCAGCCTGACTAAGGAGAAAGCTCTTGATGGCTGACTCCCCCTCCTGTCAACAGCACCTCTTTAGATTAGCTGCTGAGAATATCCATGAAAGAATTTAGCCTGTGTTTATTATCCAAAAGCAACCTCCCTTAGAAGGACCAGGTTAAGCACTTTTCAACTGTCATGCAAAGAGGAAAAAAAATGGTCTAAATTTGTTGTTTGGCCTGCAGCATCATAAATCTTTAGACTCTCTTAGAACAAAAATCAGAATATTGCAGGAGCAGTGTAGTATAGTAGGGAGAGGGCCAGCTTCAGAACAAGGTATCCTGTATTCAAGTTAAGCCCCTGGGACTCTGGAAAAGTGCTTAGCCTCTTCATGCTCTAGGCAACTCTAACAAATTGCATAAAAAATAGCATCTGCGTTGGTAGAGGGAATTTGCTCATTTGGGACTTCTCTAATCTAATGAAATGGCTTGTTCAGTCCCTAACACAATGTATTTCAGACTCATATCAGATTGTAGCAATAAATATGAGGCAATTAGGGGGTTCAGTGGATACAGCACTGGACCTGGAATCAGGAAGATCTGAGTTCAAATCCAACCCAAAGCATTTACTAGCTGGGTGGCCCTGACCAAGTCAGTTAACCTCTATTTTTCTTAATCTCCTAGAGAAGGAAATGGCAAACCACTTCAGTACCTTTACCATGGACAGTATGGTCCACAGGGTCTCAGAGTCAGACGCTACTGAACAATGAAACAATAGCAAGACAATGAATATATTGGAGACTGGAAATCCTCACTCTGAGGAGTTACTCATTTATGTTCTGTGATTCATAATGACAAAAATATCACTTTTTTCCCCAATAAAAAGTCACATTAATCATTAAGTTAACATGCTACCTCAGTGCTACCTGTCATCTCTAATTTAGCAATGTAATTATTTAAAAGGCATGTACACATTTTGAACATAAATTGAGAAACTTGAATTTGTATAGGCAATATAAGAGAAGATAGAATAAAACATTTATTAAGTGCCTACTGTGTGCCACAGTCTGTGCTAAGTGCTTTAAAAACATTTTCTCATTTGATCCTCACAACAGTGCCTCAGTTTCTTCATCTGTAAAACAGGGATATTAACAGTAGCTCTCTCCTGGTGTTGTGAGAATCAAATAAGAAAGTAAACGTAAAGCCCTTGGCACAGTACCTGGCAGACTATGTAAATGTTAATTACTCTCTTTGCTACTGCTGTTACATATGAGAGACATGCTATTATTATCTTATTTTACCATCAAAAGAGCTGACCAAGATAGAGATTAAGTGACTTGCCCAGGGTCACAAGGATAGCAAGGTTTAAGGCTAGATTTGAACTCAGATCTCCCTAACTCCAGACCCAACAATATACCTCCTGTGTTACCATTATAATAATCTTCATTATGTCATAAGACAGGAAAGAACATAGCCCTGAAAATAATTACTTCATATAACAATCTAAAGAAATCATATCAATGAAATGACTGATCTTGACTCTAGAAGGCTGCTGATGGCCCAGCCCTTGATGTTCTAGCTGGGGGGCAGTGGGGAGAAAGGAATTCCAGTTGCAGGAAAATGTATATGCTATTAGACATGGGCAATGTGTCTGTTTCATTTACCTACTTTCTGTAGTTTGTTATTTTTGTGAATAGGTTATAACTGGGAAGTGATCATGGTAGTTTTAAAATTTATAATTTTAAAGAAATCTTTCAAATTAACTTAATTTATTACGATAATTAATTGAACTTTTATAAAAGAACTTTAGAGAATGTATTATGCTTCAGTCATTTCAGTTGTATCTGACTCTTTGTGACTCTGTGGTTTTCTTGGCAAAGATGATTTGAGCGGTTTGCCATTTCCTTTGCAAGCTTACTTTACAGATGAGGAAACTGAGGCAACCAAGGTTAAGTGACTTGTGTAGGGTCACACAACTAGTAAGTGTCTGGGAACAGATTTGAACTCAGGAAGAGGAGTCTTCCTGACTCCAAGTCTTAGCACTCTATCTACTTTGCCACCTAACTGAATTTATATTCATGAGAATTTATAGAATTGTATAAAAATGTTCTGTGATAAAGAAATGAGGCCTACACCATCAGACATTGTCACTGTGGTTACTTGCATTTTGTTTTATTTTGCTTAAGAGTACTTCTATGTTACAAAGCAGGGCTCTGGGGGGTTGATTAGGAAATGGTAGTAATATTATTTTTAAATCAAAAAGACACTTTTCATGAAAAGGAAGCTTAAAACTCCATAGAACTATATCCAAATTTTCTTCAGTGTTCAAAAGCCAGTTGCTTATTAAATTTTTAAGGAAATAAGCAGTCTTCTGGATGTTTTATCTAAATTTTCCACTATCCTTCCCAAGAAAAAACATCACTGGCACATTTCATTGGAAAATAATTTTACAAGGTTAATGTAATTTAGTGCTGCCTTTTACCTATTTCCTCATTATTTGAGCCTGTATTCAAGGCTTTTCCTAACTTGGTACATTTAAAATCAGTGAAGCACTAAAATATTTAAATTGCCATATTTATGGAATCTGGACTTACAAAAACTCTGGAAAAAAATTTTTTAAATGCAGGTGTTGGTCATGGAAGATTTAATATAGTGAAATAAACAAGACTAATTCAATGTTCTGACTATTTAACAGAGAAGGATTACGGATTTAGAGCTGGAAAGTACCTTAAACCTTATCTAGTCCATTTCTCTTATTTCAAATGAGGAAACTGAGGCACAAGGAAATGAAGTCTATCTAAGCTTACACAAATAGAAAAAGGAAAAACCAAGACTCTTACTCTGATTGCAAAATCAGTATTCTTTTCATTGAACTAAATGACAGAATTTTTTTTTACTTAACAAATGTATTAAATTAATACAGATCCATTTTCGCATAAGTAACTAGAAGGAGAAACTTTATCTTTTGCTTGGGTACATAACTAATGAGAATAGAAGCAAATTTTTACTCAATCTAGCCCCCAAAAGTAATTACACAATTTCACTAAAGTTCCAGAACCAAAGAAAAGGACAGAAATGAAGCAATTCTTTCCATAATTTTCCCTTAGTTCCTTTATAATTTACATGGCTAACTTCAGCTAGATTTCAAATGAATTGGTTTTTTTTTTAATTTTAATTCCAATAACATTAAGCAAGCACTTAACTCAAGATACAAAATTATGCAGAAAGTCTTTCTGACTTACCTTAATTTCATAAGTTGTTCCAGGATTAAGATTAGTAAGAAGCACTTCCAGACTATCTGGTTTCGCTCTAACTTGTGTATAGGTGGTTTGCATCCATGGACAAACTTCCTTATACTTAATGATGTATGATTTAATTCTTCCATTTGGCTTTGGTGGTGTATTCCAAGAGAGAAGAATTCCAGCAGATCCTACCCTTTCACCTGCAAGGAACACGGGAGGCCCTGGATCTGTGAAAACAAAATGCCTTTAATTAAAATGTCAAGAAACAATTTGAGTATTTCCATACTTCATATGGAAGGAAAGTTATTTCCAACCTAGACCTTTGAAGTTCCCAGAAACTAATGGACTCAGTGTGAAGCAGCTCTCTTTAGAGCTATGCTTTAAAAAATGATTAAATGCTTGGGGGAATACCAGAAACATTCTTTTCTAAGAATGTAAAAAATGGAACATTTAAAAAAATCTTCATAGACCAAATATCTTTTAATGCCAAATCATTTAAAATTCATCCTTAATATAAGCAATCCAAACAAAAACTTGACACACATTGTTATTAATATTGTCATAATAATTTGTTTGCTAGTTCTCGCTGCGAAATGCTACTATATTTGTCAAAATTATAACTACATCTTTCAGGTGCTCAAATTCACAAACAGGTATAAAATAGCTATTTTCACTCTTTCACATTAAAGAAGTCTAAGAATGAGCCCAAATGATCATCATAATCCAAGTTGGGTTCAAAAATACTGTTTGGACATTTTCATTTTCTCCTCAGTAAGAAACTTTCTTTAACAAATATGTAGGTAAAATTTTTCATCAAGTCAAACATTTAAATGAGGATTTAGACTGCCTTAAATGCACATGAAAATCATTTTGAATGTATCTATTAAAATTAAGATAGACATAGATATAAGAACGTTTCTTATACTCACTGGTCACATTTGTCGTCACCATTTTACTAACAGGAGTACCAAATGTTGTAGCAGAAACTGAAGAAATGGTTACATTGTACCTCGTCCCAGGAATAGCGTTTGAGACATCAACCTATGGTATCAAGGAGAAATCAAAGACAATAAACTCTTTCAAGGAAGAAGGAAAATGCAAGACAGGTAAAAATCTATTATTCCTAAAATCAAAAGGTAATAATTCATGAGAAGCATCTACAAGGAACTAAGGCACTATTTTACAAGAAACATGTTTAAAAGAGTTTGTTACAGTGTATCCATAAATAACAGGTAATCTACTTTGAAACAGAAATATATATATATAAGTGTATATATATATATACATATATCAAACAATAGATCAACTAATGCGTCAATATCTGTCTCATATAAACTCTACAAAACAGCCGACTTTCCTGCCACTAAAGAAACATTCAATAAGAATTCCTTACAATTAACAGCTAGCCATTCTCCAGCCCTTTCAGTTAAGCATGACTATGAAATACCTGTGTCTCTGTAGTTCCAATAAAAAGTAAGACAAATATTATAAGAAAAGCCATCATTATTACATTTTTCAGACAGTGGAATTACATTGATGGCTTTACAGGGAAATGTTGCCTGCATTAATGATTTAAGGACAGATCTTCCTGGCAAGTACACAATTAATGAGCATGTATTACTCAATAGCACTGCCCTTACTTTGTTAAACTATTCATGAACCCTTGGATGACTGGCCGGAGGTTTATGGTAGAGTAGAAGGGGAAAAAAAAGATACGCTAGCTGTTGTTAAGGCAACGACCCTCCAATGCTAAAATTTATTCTCATAAATTTGGCTTCAATGTTTTGTCTTTGTTTTATGTTGAAAAAAGATCCAAAAACTTAAGATGTGAGTTTTCATGGTTTATCAGTTTCATAAAGAACTTTCGCGTTAGTTTCACATATAAACAAAGTGCCTCAATGAGAACTATACCTGATACTCCCCATGGCCAAGATCTCTGATTGCAACAACGCCACCCTCAGGAACAAGAACCACATGATACCTTTCCACATGTCCAGAAGGCATTCTCCAGTGCAAAGAAAAGGAGTGTGTTGAAATATTGAAAGCTTTGAGTTTCTCAGGCTTTTCAGGTTCTTATAATGGAAAGACAAATTTCAAAGATCATCTCTTTATTTTAAAACAATTGAGAACGTAAAAGCAACATTAAATAAATGGTATTTCAAAAGAATTTTATCACCAGCTACCGATCTAATCACGTTAAGTGATCTCTGTGTGTAGTTGGTTATCTCAATAACTTAGTCATTTTCAAGAATTCCTGTTATATGGTGTGTGTGTGTGTGTGTGTGTGTGTGTGTGTATATATATATATATGTATATATATTTATATATATACATTGTAGTTCTTTCTGTAAAAGTTTCTTCTTTACTCACAGTTTAATTTTTGCCAAACTGTATTTGGAAATTTATTCTCCCTAGTTCATATACTGTATAAAAATAATGTGTGTGTATATATATATATACATATATATACCTCCACACATGCATATGTGTGTATGTTAAAGTATATAGTACAATACAAAGTATGTTTAGAACTATAGCACATTCATCTGACTCCAGTTATTTATTGGAGGTGGGGATGACAATGAGAAAGGAAGCATACAAATATGTATATATATGTGTGTGTGCATGTATGTATGTGTGTGTGCATATATATATACACACACACATACATATATGCATTCCAAATGAAAGCTTTGGATTCTCTATAATGACAGGCAACCATTTTGATGAGGAAATGAACCAGTGGTAGGTGGTACTACTTTCCTGCCCAAACCATTTCCTCTATCTATACATTTTTACATTTGCTTTCACTTTTATTTCTGAACAGTTGCTTAGGCTGGTTTGTGCCATCTGGAGGGGAGTTTTCCACACACAGGCCTCCTGATTGGTTGCCAATGAGTCAGATTCCTACTCTGCCTTATCTCAGCACAGATTCCAGAGAGACAATACAGAGGGAGAGAAAGAGGCTTTTTAGCCAAGTATTTGCAAAACATACCTCACATAGACTCAGCCTAAAACTATTGGCAAAAATAGATATGAAAATGCTGCTTTTCCTTTACCTGTATTATTAGAGACTACAGATAGAATCTCAAAAATTAATGTTGCATTAAATTGAAATGACATATTCCATAACAAGCTAATTCTCTTGATTTTATTTTAAATAGTTTTAAAACTCTTTTTTGCTCATTTTGTTTCAAACTCACTATTAATTTGGGACTGTTTTCCACAAGTACTCCAATATACAATATCACTTAAGTGCATAAAAAAGCAATAAAACATTATTATAAGAGAAATTAAATTGGGCCAGAGATACATATATCGCTGAATGTATAGCAGCAAATGATAACGTTTTTTCATAAGCAAAAAGGAACTGGAATTTTAAGAATACATTCTTCTCATTTTATAGGTTAGTAAACCAAAGTACACAGTAGGTTACTTGGAAAGACCACATAGCCAGCATCCAGCAGAGTCAGAATTAAAACTCAGATCTCTCAACAACCATCCCAGTGCTCTCTTTTGATTCTATTACACATGTCCTCGTAGTTATAAGACTCAGTGTATAAAGGTTACATGATAAACTGCACAACCAAGTAAATGGTCATGTTTAGACTGTAATAGAACAGACAACTAGGTGGTATAGTGCCTAGAGCACCAAGTATGGAGTCAAGATCTGAGTTCAAATTCAGCTTCAGGTGTGTGACCCTCTATTTGCCTCAGGTCCTCATCTGTAAAATGGGGACACACTGGAGAATGAAATAGCAAACCACTCTCCAGTATCTTTGCCAAGAAAAACGCAATATCCATGGGGTCAAGCAGAGTCGGATGTGAAAAAACAACAAGCCCACAAAGTTATTTAAGTTATTTAAGAATTATTCTCACGATGAGCTATTCTTCCAATCATGTTCTACTTTAGGGTATTTTAAAATATTGTTTTAGCAAGTATTTTGGGTTCCAGTCTCCTATTCAGACACTAGATCAGTGAAGTTCTAAATGTGGAGTCAGAAATACCTGAGTTCAAATCCTATCTCAGACATTGACTAGCTGACAGACCCCGGGCGAAGTCCTAAACCCTTTTCTGGCTCATTTTTTCCCTTGAAAAATGGGGATAATAATAGCATCATTTCACAGGACTATGATAAAGATCAAAGGAGATGACATATAGAGTTTTTCAAACCTAAAATGCTAAGTTTAGTTATCATTGTTGCTACTGTTATTGTTATTATACTAAACTGGAAATGATTAATGTATGTTGCTTCCATCCTCCAGAGCTAGTCTTTTTCTCTTCTTTCTTTCTTCCTCTCTTCTCCCCTTCTCCCTTTCCTTACCTCTCTCTCCTTCCTCTTGTCCTTCCTTCCTTCCATTCTTCTTTTCTTCCTTCTTTTCTCCCCTCCTTCCACTTTTATTTATTTTCTTCTTTCCATCCTTTCTTTTTTCTTTCCTCCCTCCCTCCCTTCCTTCTTTTCTCAACTTCTGGTGAAGTCTTGAAATACTCAAGTGCTTACAGAACAACTTACAGTTCTACGTATGCGCACTATAAGATACCATTATTTAAGTACAGAAAACATTTACAAACCTGCAACCACCTGGATAAATGAGCTGTGTCCTTCGATGTCACCTCTTATTCTCTGTACTGTGATATTATAAGTGCCACCAGGAGTCAGATCCATAACTGTATGGTCATTCATAGTCCCAAAAATATAATATTCATTTGTGAATGTATTATTTGATAAACAAATCTTGTAGTGGGTGAAGTTGGTCTTTGTTGGATTCCACATTAATGTTGCAGCAGAAGTATTGACAGCTTTTAAGGCTAAGCCACATATCCCAGCTGGTTCTATTTAACATTTTAAAATGACACATAAATATGTTTGAATATATATATGTCAATATTTTAAAGAACTGCAAAGGAAATATACAAACAAGATAAAATGTGGAAAGGATCAAAGCCAATCCCTTTTTTGGTGTCCTGTGCCATCTATGTGCAGGTCCACCTACTGATCCAAAATATCTTTAAATATCAATCCTAACCACAGTTTCAATCGCGGTGCTAACCAATAACAATACCAGTAGTTTTCATGTAGGGATATGGAATGAATCTGTAATTTAACTGATAGAGGGAAATCTCAGATGAAGAAACTTCCTCCAGCAATTCAAGTGGGAAATTTTAATCTTAGAGAGTTGCCTAGAACATTGAAATTGATTTGCTAGGATCAAACAGCCAGTACATGCCAGAGGTGGAAACTGAACCCAAGTCTTCCTGACTTAAATGCCAGCTCGCCATCCATTACTCCGTGCTGCCTGTTGGAAAGTAACAGACATACCCAGGGGCAGCTAAGTGTTTCAGTAGACCAGCCCTAGAGATAGGAGGACCTGAGTTCAAAATCAGGCTCACACACTTACTAGCTGTGTAATCCCATGCAAGTCATTTAACCAGAATTACCTCCAAAAGGGGGAGGAGGCATACCCATCAGTATAAATCACATAATTTGTAAAGATACTTTAAAATTAATGCTTAGAAATTCTCATCCACATGTACAAAAATGTTTATAGCAGCTCTTTTTGTGGTGGTCAAGAACTGGAAATTAAGGAGATGCCCATCAATTGGGGAATGGCTAAACAAGCTGTGGTATATGAATGCAATGGAGCACTATTGTGCTATAAGAAATTACAAACAGGTGGACTTCAGAAAAACCTGGAAGGACTCAAACGAAATGATGCTAAGTGAAATGAACAGTCAGGAGAACATTATGCACGTAACAGCTAGACTGTGTAAGGACCATTTTTTTGATAGATTTAGCCTTTCACAGCAATGCAAGGACCTAAAACATTTCCAAAGGACAAATGATACAAAATTCCATCTATATCCAGAAAAAGAACTATGGAGTTGGAATGCAGAACAAAGCAGACTATTTTCTCCTTTGTTATGTTTTGCTTTTGTCATGGTCTCTCCCATTCATTTTAATTCTTCTATGCAACATGACTAATGTGAAAATGTGTTTAATAGGAAGGCCTGTGTAGAACCCATGTAAGATTGCATGTTGTCTTGGGCAGAGGGGAAGGAGAGGGAGAAATCTTGGAACTTATGGAGGTGATTGTCGAAAATTGAAAACAAATAAATTAATAAATTTGGGGAAAAAAGAAATTCTCATAAGTTTTCAGAATTACTTGTAGTAAGTAGCATTAATATTTACTTAGATATAAAGAATGCAATACCAGTTTTTGCCAAGAATATAATGGTAATGTATAATTGATCAGGTAAAAAAGAGTCTAGACCTACCCTAATAATCACCGAAAAATTGATAAGGTATACAGTGCAAGGTACAAGTGAATTATTTTACATATATTTAGATAAAAAAAGAATCAGGTCCAAACTAATCAGAGTACTAAGTACTGTCAAAATTATATAAAATTGATAAAGCACAAAATGCAAAGTACAAGTGAGTTAATTATTTTACATATATTTTAGTTAAAAACAAAACTAATCAGGTACTGGAAAAATTATTTAAAGCACCAATTTAAAATTATTGTAAGTTCATTTAAATGTGTTCTTAAGCTAGGATTCAAATGAAAGAAAATCATCATTTTCCCCAAAGCCATTATATTCTATCACATTTTAACTCACCTATCCTAAATTTTAAAAGCATAATGAAAAATTTATAGTGATTGCTTACTTGTAATCACTTTTTTCTCAACAGATACACTGTGATCCATGCCTCTAATAGTCTTCATCTGAAATACATATTCCACTCCAGGGGTCAGATTTTTCACTTTAGCTCTACTTCCATAAGCAATTAGTTTAAATAAAATTTCCCTTCTAGTTGTCACATGATACAAGATCTAAAGAAAGAAGATGATAGCAAATCAGTAGGTATTCCATTATCAGTCTTTTGATTTGGTTCAATCCAGTAAACATTAGGCATCTCTGCAAGCCTGCTAGACATTGAAGAAGCAAAGATGAAAATCAGATAGTTGCTTCCCTGAAGGATCTTCCATCTCCTTGGATATATAAAATGTACATTTTTGTCAAATTTCATACTACAAAACTTGAATTATTTTTCCATCAAAAAATAATGCCCATATTAATTTTCAAATTTTTCAAGAATACAGAATATCAAGGGAACAAATGAAAAGAAAAGCTAGGGAAGGTGGCCTAGCCCTAACAGACCTCAAATTTTATTATAAAGCAACAATTATCAAAACCACTTGGTAGTGGCTAAGAAACAGAAGGGTAGACCAGTGGAATATGTTAGGTACTCAAGACACAGTAGTCAATGAATATAGCAATCTACTGTTTGATAAACCCATGGACTCCAGCTTCTGGGATAAGAACTCATTATCCAACAAAAATTGATGGGAAAACCATATGACAGTGTGGCAGAAACTAGGCATAGACCAATGCCTGACATCATACACAAGAAAAAGTCCAAATGGGTGCATGATCTAGGTACAAAGATTGATACTATAAACAAATTAGTGGAGCAAGGAATAGTATATCAGATTTATGGAGAAGGGAAGAATTTTTTTACTAAACAAGAGATAGAAAGCATTATGATGTGTAAAATGGATAATTTTGATTACATTAAACTGAAAAGTTATTTAACAACTAAACCCAAATTCAAGATTAGGAGGGAAGCAGAAAACTGGGAAAGAATTTTTGCAACTAGTATCTGTGATAAAGGCCTCATTTCTAAAATATATAGAGAGATAAGTCAAGTGTACAAGAATACAAGTCATTCCCCAATTGATAAACGGTCAAAGGATATTGTCAAAGGAAAATGTCAAAGAACAGACATTTTCAGAGGAAGAAATTAAAGATATCTATAGTCATATGAAAAAATGCTTTCAATCACTATTGATTAGAGAGATGCAAATCAAAACAATTCTGAGATAGTACATCATACCTATCACATTGACTAACATGACAAAACAGAAAGATGATAAATGTTGGAGAAGAAGTGGGAGAGTTGGAACACTAATCTATTGTTGGTGAAACTGTGAGCCGATCCAGCCATTCTGGAGAGCAATTTGGAACTATGCCCAAAGGGCTAGAAAAATGTGCCTACCCTTTGACCCAGCAATACCACTTCTATGACTATATCCTCATGAGATCACAAAAATGGGAAAGGGTCCCACATGTACAAAATTATTACTAGCATCTCTCTTTGTGGTGACCAAAAACTGGAAATCAAGGGGATGCCCATCAATTGGGGAATGGCTAAATAAATTGCAGTATATGAATGTAATGGAATACTATTGTGCTATAAGAAATGATGAACACAAAGATATATCAACTGATGCTCAGTGGAAGGAGCAGAACCAGGAGAACTCTGTACACAGCAACAACCGCAGTGTGCGAGGAATTTTTCTGATAGACTTAGTACTTCATTGCAATGCAAAGACTTAAATAATTTCCAATGGTCTTAAGGCAAAGTACCTTCCATATCTAGGGAAAGAACTATGGAATTCGATAACAGAATGAAGCAGATCATTTTCTTTTGTATTATGCTTTGGTTTGTTTTATGATTTCTCCCATTCATTTTAATTCTTCTATGCAATATGACTAAGATGAAAATGTATTTAATAGGATTGTATGTGTAGAATCTATGTAAAACTGTAAGTTGTCTCAGGGAGGGAGTGGGGAGGTAGAGGGGAAGGGGGGAGGGAGGAGGAAAAATCTAAGACATATGGAAGTGATTATAGAAAACTGAAAAGAAATAAAATTTAAAAAATTAAAAAAGAATAGATTTGTAAAAGAAAAAAAATGAAAAATAGCTCATTGATGAAGATTTATTTTTTCATTGTGTTTTTTCAAAACTTCTAGATTCTGTGTAGTGGACCAAATGCTTCAAAGAAACAAATTTCCTAGGTATGTGGAAAGCTATTTGAGTAGTACAAGAGATAAATTCAAACAGCCCATTGATTCAGAGAGTGTCATTGACAACTACCTTGTTTCTCTGGAATGAAGAAAGATAGGAGGAATAAGTAGAATGTGGGGAACTTATGGTATGAAAAAAGATAGAAAAAGCAAGTAGGTTCAAGAGTTGAACAACATTCTCTGAATGGAGTTCTAAAATCCAGATCAGGATACAGATACACAGAAGGCTAAAAGAGGAAATAGGGGATAGTAAGAGAAGGATTTTTTCTTAGGGTTCTAGTGTTTCTTATATGGTGCTTGGGATATTTAGAACTCAGGCCAACAATAACAGCCAAGTGGAAAAATTAGTGGAATTTTCTTAAAGCACACCTAGAAAAGTTTAAACGGAAAGAAATAAGAGATAGCAAACTTTGAATGTTTTGTGTATTTCTCATTTTAAAGCATAATTCTTAGAACAGGGATGATTAATTTTAAATGATTGGGAAAATGATCCCAATTACACATCACTAAGCAACCAGCATACTGTTGCTATACTCATTAAAGTTTAACAAATAATCTTTTGTTGAAAAAAAAAGGATTCTTTATTCCATCTCTCAAAGACATAATGTTTTTCAATAACATCATGAATCCTAGAGATTAATATTAGTCTTTAAAAATAGGTTTCAATATAACAGTATGCATATTATTTACAATCTAGAAAAAAATAAGTACATCTTAATTGGATAGAGAAAACATCAGATATTTTTCAACCGTAAAGAACTACAAGGTTAGTTAACCCAAAAGAAGTAACTAGCAATTTCACATTTGCCCTCAAAGACAAAAAGCAGGAAGGAAAGGAAATATTTTACTTTCTTAATTACTAAAAAACAAATTAAAGATTTTTTTCAATACACAAAATCTGCACTGCATATAGGAAAGTATTTGAAAAATCCTAGGAAGACTACGCATTTCATATGAAAGACACATTTCCTAAAGAGTTCCATTCCGCAGTAGTCTTTAGAAATAACAAAGAAGGAAATTCTACTTTTGCATTCTTTCCCTTGCTCAGAATTCACCTTCCTTTTCTTCTTATTCAATTGTATTAATCCTCCAGGCTCCTTCTCAAGTCTCACTTTCTCCTTGAATTCATCATTAACAGCAGTAGCTAACACTGATTCTTCCTTAGTTCACTATATTCATGGTATTTATTGCTTAGACTAGACATTTAAGATCTTTATGATCATCAACTTAACCTTTGCATCCTGCCTTGTCTTAAGCTGTAATTTACATGTAATTTTACATGTATAAAACCTGTTCCTTCCTAAAAGACTGAGGGCCAGTGCTTATGACAAATATTTATTTAGAGTCCCCCCACATTGTCTTGTATAGGGTAAGATACAGCCAAAGCTCTCAACAAATATTTAAATATAGAGCTGGACATCCCTGAAAACTACGTCCTAAACTTATCCAAGAATTACACAAACAGAGGAATAGAAGGCCTAGGATGCCAGTGGGTTGTCCTTCCATCAATAAGTGCTAGACAGACAGTTGGTCTGTATGTTGTCAAAGGGATTTCTGTTCAGTTATGGGTTTTACTAGATGACTTGTGTAGTCCCTTTCAGCTCTTAAGAGTCTACATTTCTGGATGATTCTGTGACCATAAGAAGGCTTCAGATTGCATGTAAGTAAAGATAACCTTACAAACAAAAAGGTTAAGCACAGTTTAGCAAAATGTAACTGAGAAAGGTCATATAATATTCTTCCTCTTAAAATGATAGCAGTGAAAAAACACCACATATCACTATCCAGATATTACTACAATTTATTGTACTGGCTAAGATAGATTTTATAGTAAATAGAAGAACATTGAAATGCTGTGTAAAAACACACCTTAGTTATGTGGTTATGGTTTTAAGGCACTTAACCTTCAAATCTACTTTTCCTGTCCCGACCTCTCTACTGACCTCCAATCTCACATGTCCAACTGCCGTTCAGTCACCTTGAACTTGATGTCCAGTAGACATCTGAAACTCAGTATAACCAAAACAGAACCCATCTTTTGTACTAAACCCTTCTCTCCTCTTACCTCCTCTATTATTGCAGAAGGCAACACCACCCTCCCAGTCTCTTAGACTCACAGCCTAGGAGTCATGTTGGACTCCTCAGTATCAATCATCCTTCATCCCCCAATATCCAAGCAGTTGCCATGATCTGTTGACTTCACCTTGACAATATCTCTTGAATATCCCCCTTCCTCTCCTCTGATATTGCCAACACTCTCGGGCAGGCCCTTCTCACCTCATGCCTAAACTACTGCAACAATCTGCTAGTGGGTCTGCCTACCTCAAGTCTCTCCCTGCTCCACTCCACCCTCCAGTCAGTCACCAAAGTAACATGCCTGAAATGCTAGTAGCTTCCTCCAGACTTCTTACACTTTACTCCCTACCATGTAATGTAGTTTTTGATACAGTGGCACTGGTATACAAGTAACCACCTAACTGTGTGTATAACCCAAGGCACTACCGAAAGGCTAGCCCTTCTCTCTCTTCTTTCTTTCTTTCTTTCTTTCTTTCTTTCTTTCTTTCTTTCTTTCTTTCTTTCTTTCTTTCTTTCTTTCTTTCTTTCTTTCTTTCTTTCTTTCTTTCTTTCTTTCTTCCTTCCTTCCTTCCTTCCTTCCTTCCTTTCTCTCTCTCTCTCTCTCTCTCTCTCTCTCTCTCTCTCTCTCTCTCTCTCTCTCTCTCTCTCCCTCTCTCTCTCTCTCCCTCCCTCCCTCCTTCCCTCTCCCTCTCCTTCTCCCTGTCCCTCTCTCCCTCCCTCCCTCCCTTGTGTGTGTGCCTCTGTCTCTACCTCTCTGCATCCCTGTGTATCTTTCTCTTTTTCACCCTCCCTCCCTCTTTCCCTCCTCTCTCTATTTCTCCTTCTTATTTCATCAGTTCACGCAGCTTTAGTTATTATCTCTATGTTGAAGAATCTCAGATCTATTTATCTCTTTCTAATCTCTTCACTGAGCTCTGAGAACCATTCATCATAAACTGGACATTTCAACCTTGACATCTCATAGACTTCTCAAGCCTGACACATCCAAACAAGAACATATTATCTTTCTCCTCAGACTCCTGATCTAAAATTTCATTTTTCTATTGAGTACAGTCCCTCAAGTTCCCAATCTGGGCATAAACTTCCACTTATTCTCATTGGCACTACATATTCAATTCCCCCCCAAATCTTGACATTTCCATTTTTACAAACATTCGTTCATCCATCTTCTCTCCACTCACAAACATCATTCTTGTTCAGCATCTCTTAGCCTCCTCCTTGGTCCGTGATTTGGACATTGCCTTCCTCCATTTCATCCTTCACATAGCTACAAAATTGTTTATCTTAAAACTCAATTATGACCATGCCACTGTGTCACTTAGTAGATTCTAATGATTCCCTATAATCTGTATTATCAAGTACAAATTTCTATGACCTTTAAAACACTTCACAATTGGTCACTTCTACCTTTTTCAGTCCTAGGGAAGTCCTTTAGGAAGGGGGAGAGGAAGATGAATTTATATAATATTCACTAGGTTCCAGACATTCAAATTCACTCATTCTCATAAAAATTCTGAGAGGAAGGAGCTATTATTATCCCCCTTTTCTAGCTGAGGAAACTAAGGCAGGCAGAGGTTAAGTGACTTGCCCAGGGTTGCATAGCTAGTAAGGCCCAATTTCAACTAAGGATTCTTTGCCTAGCATTTTATCAATGAAACTATTACATGATAATCCTCTTCACTCACGTGGCATTCCAGACAAAATGGCCTTCTTTCCTTTCTTCGCCCACAACACTTCATCTCCCATCTTTAACTCTCCAGTAACTACATACCATGCTTGAGATACATCTCCTCTTCAACTCTATGCTCAGCTCATTGCTTGCTCTTATTAAATAAGGCACTTCCAGACCCCTCTAGCTGCTAATACCTCCACTCAAAAAAATATCTTGTATTTATTTTGTACATATTTACTTATAGATATATATAATTTTGCATATAAATGTATGTTATATATATAATACATATATATACATATATATGTAAGCATATGTGTGTGTTCCAAAAGTCTTAGTGCAATTTTAGGCTTAAAAAGGTGTACTAAGACTCTTGGAACTGTGTGTGTACATACATGCATGCATATATGCATGTGTGTACATACATGCATATATGCATGTGTGTGCATGTCTTTTGTGTACATGTGTCTATTGTCATCCCTCACTAAGTTGAAAGCAACGTGTTTAATTTTTCTTTTTATTCTCAGCTTCTACCACAGTATTTGACACATAGTAGGCACTTATTAAATATTTAACGATTGAGTGAATGGGGGTGGTCTCTCTTTTTCCACTCTTCTTTTATCACTAGACTAATAAAATATCTACTGCCTGCAGCATATAATCAGTGATCCCTTTAAATATCAATTTCCACAAAAGTTAAATGAGATGGAACAAAAAGGAAAGGCAGAGTCCGTTTTCTGGATTCACTCTGACTTCTTAAAGGCTCTAAAAATATGGGCTGGCATCCCTGTCTGTGCCCAGACCAGACTATATCTGGCCATCTATTCCATGCATGTGATTTTATGAAAGCTGTTCCTAATCACTGGCACTTTCTGTCCTCACTGTTGACTTTTTAGGAAGAAAGTCAGCACTCTTCTGGTCACTTCTGAGACTTACTTGCATAAACATGTGATGTTCAATTCATTCCTCTTACTTGACTTTGGAACTCTCAGCCTGCGGGCTCAGCAAAATGGAGGGCTACTTAATTCTAGAAAATCTCTCTCTTTAAAAAATTATGTATTACCAGCAGATTATTTAGCACTGCAGGCTAATGCCAAGCACATGAGTCTCTAGGGAAAGAATTAATAAAGGGTAAGGCAACAAAATGCCCCTTGAGTGGAGGGGGAAAGCGGGGAACCAAAGAAAAGGTTTTTAAGGTTTTGCCTCAGAACACAGGGATGCAACCTGGGTAACATTTTATATCCTGCACATATATTTTCATTTGAGGGCATAGAGGATGTCACAAATGCACCCACGAGGCTTACATTGATGTTTTGTGGGGCCCTGTTAAGAGTATTCAACTGAAATTCACAGCAATTTCCCTGAGAACCCTGAGAGCTGCTGCTGCAAATGATGGTAATTAGGGTTGAAGGACTCAGCTAGGGTCTGCCAAGGGATGACAGGGCACAGGGGAGACTGAAAGACAGGAAGGGAGGACCGCTTGCTTTTTCTCTGCTCATTAAAGTGAACTGCTCAAAGCCCCTCTCCTTAGCCTAAATGTCAGAGGATGACCTCCTAGTCCCCTTATGCCTAAAGAAGAAAGGAAAAAGAGAGGGGGGAAAGAGAATAACTCACACACAGAGACAAGTGATTTGTGCCTCCCCAGGTACTAACCCAGAAAAGACCGGAATCAAAGGTTTTGTTCCTTGTTATATATAAATCTTTATACTATTATCTTTTTCGTAATGTAGAGAAGAGAAGAAAGACCAGAAAGAAGTATAGACAAATAGGACAGCTTTGAAAGTAACAAGTTTAATTATTTATACTTAAAAAGGAAAGCAAGCTGTATGTACATAATAGAGATCTGCAATTTTATGTGCAATCATCTTGTTCTGATCCATGATGTATATGGAAAAAAGTTATTTTGATATTTAGGTCCATCATAAAAATGAGTATTTTAAAAAGAACCTAAAAAAACCCCTTATGCCATTTGAACAACTGACTCGGGTTAATATGTTCTCTATTCTGGCATAGGTTGAAATAGGGAGAAAGAGGTTTGGTTCTTTAAGAGAGGACAGACATTGGGACTCCTGAGCAAGAGCTGAGGTGGGCATGGGGAGGCCATGAATCCCTACAACATAGAGATGAAGGGCATGAATCCTCAGTATCCTCTATGCCTAGTGAGAAAAGAAAAAAAAACTGAACAAATGAAAACCATGGAAAGAAACCTTCCTGAGGGGTGGGGGCTGGGGAAGTGGCATTGTGGCATTGCAACTGAGGACTCTCAGTGAGGCCTTGGGGCCTTATTTTCCACAGCCAATCAACTACCTGGAAGGGTTTCTAGCATACTTCCACCACAAAACTAACACTCTCTCTCTCTCTCTCTCTCTCTCTCTCTCTCTCTCTCTCTCTCTCTCTCTCTCTGTCTCTCTCTCTCTCTCTCTCTCTCTCTCTCTCTCTCTCTCTCTCTCTGTCTCCACTCTTTTTCTCTGTCTTGTCTCTGTCTGTCTGTCTGTCTGTCTCTCACACACACATACTTTCTCTTTCTCTCTCTTGCTTTATTTCCTTCTCTTTTTCTGTCTCTTCCTCTCCCCCTTCCTCCCTCCCTCTCTCTCACTTTCTCTTTATTCTCTTTCTCTCTTGCTTTATTTCTCTCTCCCTTCCTCCTTCCCTCCCCCTCTCTCTCCCTCTTTTTTCTTCTCTCTCTACTTCATTATTCTGTTTTGTTTTTCAGTTGTGTTCTACTCTTTCTGATCCCATTTGAGGTTTTCTCAGCAGAGATACTGAAGTGGTTTGCCATTTCTTTCTCCAGTTCATTTTACAGATGAGGTAATTAAGGCAAACAGGGTTAAGTAACTTTTCCAGGGTCACACAACTAGTGTCAGAGGCTGGATTGGAACTCAGGTCCTCCTGACTCCAGGGCTGGGCTCTGTTCACTGTACTGCCTAGTTGTTCCTTGTATCATGCATATATATACATATATATATATATATGTACATATATACACACACATATATACACACACATACATATATAGACACATATATTTATATATACACGTATATATTTATATACACATATATGCATATGTGTATATGTATATGCACATATGTACACATACACACATATACATGCATATACTTATACACATGTGGAGTGCCAAAATTGATGATACATATAAATATACATACATAGGGCATATAGTCGCAATGTGCATATGTATACATAATACATATATATAGTGATACTTGTGCTCAGAAGCATAATTATATGAGTACCCTCTTTTATTCCAGGTAAGACCCAGTCAAAGTTATTTCTTTAAATTAATTTGTTTTCAATTTTCAACAATCACTTCCATAAGTCAAAGTCATTTTAAATACAGAAATCCATCTTGTTACAAGTAAAAGATTCTACTATTTCTACAAATGGGACCCCATTTATACATGCAGATAAACTACTGTGTTCATGTATACACATGTGAAAACATTAACAGTTGGGGAGATAACATCTAACAGGTCCTGGTTTGCACAGCACTATACACCTGGTCTCTTGCAGCAGCTCTGGGAAAGAGCCCTATAAACACAGGTAAAGAGAATAGGCTCAGAAAGGATGCTCTCATTATTTGCCCAGACTGTAATTTTATCAATGCAGGAAACTCCCTTTAAGGAAATTCCTTCTATATATGCAAATCAGCATCTGCTCTACAATTTTCATCTTAAGAGAGTTTCTCAGGGATACTAGTAGGTTAGGTGATATGCTAAGGGTACCTGAGTCAATATATGTCAAAGATATGATTTGAAGTCAGATGATTCTGACAGAGCTCAGCATTCTACATACTAAAGTGGAGAAGTGGAACCTGGCCTCAGAGAGATGAGAACAGAGGACACATTCTAAGGGGCATGGAGGAGAATGGAATTCATGACCACACATAAAGCTGACTTGCATGGAGGCATGGGAGGAAACTGGTATGTTGAGGCCAGGGAACCCCTGGTAATCCAGCTTTCCTGTAATGGATGTTATATGAAAGGGGATATGAAAGAGAGCTGGAAAGATAGTTTGAAAGCAGGCTTTAGAGGTCCTTACATACCAAGCTGAGAAGTTTATGTTTGAACCTCTGAAGTCTTCCCCCCACTCCCCAAGGGATAGCATGGTCAAATTCTATTTTAGGAATGTTAATTTGACAGCTATTTGGAAAATAGATTTAAAATTAGGCAACATAGCATGTTTGAAGGCAGAGTTAATTGGAAAAACATTAGACTAGCCTAGGTAAGTTATGAAATAGAGAAGACCTGAACAGGGGTGCTCAGCATGTGAGCAAAGAAAGGAAACACTGTGGATGAATTTTAGAGACAGAATCAACAGGGCTTACCAATAATTGGATGTGGAGATGAGAAAAAAAGACAGAATGCCCCATTGTACCAAAGTTATAAACCTGGGTAAGTGGGAGAATGATAGTGTCCTCAAAAAAAATAGCAAAAAAATCTATTAGCATATGAAAGCTACAGAAAATAGGTGATTATATGATATATATCTAAAGATCATCATCTTCATCAGTCAGTCTTTTAAAGCCATCTCTGTAATATGGTTTTTGATTGTGAAAAGTTATATTTGATTGTTTAAGTTTTTTTTATTTTTTCTTTGTGTTTATAATATACAAGTCTAAGTATTTGTAAAAATTGAAATGCGAAAAAATGGCCAACTTTCTAGAGAAGATGATAAGTTCCATTTTAAACATGCTATTTTTAAGAGAAGTGCCGTGGAGCATTCAAAGGGAAATACTGAGAACATGAGCTGTGGTGGAAGCAGTGGGGATAGAAAACAAGAAACTGATACAAGAATGACACTCATCCTACCATGGAAAGAAACATGGGATACGGCAAGTGATTGGTTGTAGGGAATGAGGGAGACTTGCAAAACACTCTACTCAAGACACATATGGAATGTCAAAAGAAGGCTTGTTTCATACACGTAAATAGGTGAGTCTCGTCAGCTGAGGAAGAAAATCTTGTACTCCTCACTGCTGGTATTCAAAACACACAAATATAGAACCCTAACACTAGACACCCTTGTTAGACAACTAGATCATGAACTCACTGATCGGTTACCTGCCAAAGGATCACTTAGAAGGTGATATTTGAGAGATACAGTATGTAAAGAAATACCACAGGCAGGAAGAGATATAATTCTTACACCTGACCCCCAGACCACTCTTTATAAGGAAGCATATTCTTGTACATCTCACCATTTAATGAGAATATATATAAAAAATATTTTTGTGAATTAATAAAGTGAATAATATTACCTGCTACCTATCTCAAAATTTTGGAGATTTGCTGATTGGAATTCTTTGGGAGAACTAATCTCTATCAATATAACAGACAATTGAAAATCATATATAATTTTTTTTTACCTGGAATTTGTCAAAGCCACCTTGTGGAAGTTTCCAAGATAAATATATTGTGTTCTCTTCCTCTCCAAAAACCTGAAAGTCTGAAGGAGGATCTGGATCTAGGATGATGATATGAAACCATTAATAATATGATGCCTCAAAATTGCTGTATTTTCCTCATTGGACTGAAAATCGGACAATCTAAAAATTAAACTGTGCACACACCTAAAATTATGCCTGCAAAAGATTCTTATTGTGGTACTGAAGTGGAAAGAGATGCTTAACAAAACAGATCAAGGAAAGGAAAAGTGAAAAGTGATTTATACAAGCAAAACTTGACATGCATGAACACATTCCACTATTCTGCCTGGTTCATTAGGTCTCTCCTCTTGGTTCCTTATGTGGACCTAGGTTTTAGATTCCTTCCTTTGAACTGTCCAATTTTCTCTCAAATACCCTGAGATAGGACAGTCAAGAAGCCTGGGTTCCAGTACAAGCTTAAGGACTATTTAACCATAATCTAAAATTATAGAATTTTGAATCTGGGGCAAAACATGTCAACTGACTGATACCAAAAAGATCAGATCAAGGTAAATTGTATCAGGAAATAGAGAGATTAGGATAGACAGATGGATAGACACATAGAGACAGACAGACAGATATTGGAAAAAATGTCGTGTATGTTTCCACAATCCAATTCCTTCTTTTATACATTGATATTTGCAACCTACATGTTAGCATAAAGTTACTATATACGTATATTCATATACATATGTATATATATATGTACAAACATGCATGCATTATTTTCACTATCATTAGTCTTAAATTGGATACAATCTTTAAACACATTCATTTTCCTGTTTTATCTAAAGTTAATTAAATATAAATGAACTTACAAGTGCTAGCCCTGAGGATAGTAGGCTGGCTCTTCTTTAGCCCATTGGTAGTCACAATACTAATTAGAAAGTCAGTCCCTGGGGCAAGGCCATTAAATTTGAACATCCTGAACATTAAAAAAAAAAATATTTTAAAGCATTTTATATGTTTATATAATAAAATATTTTAAAATTTGGTTCAGAAACAGTTGGAAAATCTTATTTTCTCATGCTATGTATAGAAGGTGGTTTTCATGTGTATTTCATTAAAAGTTTCCATCTTAAGTGCCCACAGATATTATTTTGACACAGTGAACTTTAATTGCATTACTGGTATTCTTTCTACAGAGAAAGCTGACTGAAGTTAATGAATGTTTCATAGTCATCCAGACAGAAGATTCATGGAATTAATTTATTATAGAAAGTCACTTGGTTATTTATTCCTACCCTAAAAGTTTACTGATTAAAGTCTTTTCTTATAAATTATGTGTGGAGTTCTCAAAGGCTCTGGTAATAGAACCTCAGCTCTGGTAGGTCCTATCAAGCAGAGTATCTGTATTATTTTGAGAAATTAACCTTTCTAAGCCTCTGTTTCCTTATCTAGAAAATAAAGGGGTTGTACTAAATGATCTCCATGGCTCCTTCCCTCTCTAGAGCTGTGATTTTATTATCTGCATCCAATAACAGATTTCATGCTACTCATTCAAGGTTTGACCAAAGGCTTGACCACCATTTGATGGAATTTTTTTTTTGCCCCAGCAAAACACAATGGCTATCTACTAAGATATGAAGGATTGTAATCTGCACCAACAGAAGAAATGAAATCTCTAGTCCTTGTAGTATTCAAGTTATTGAAATTTGCTAATCAGGGCCAATCATGGTTGTACATACCCTATAATCCCAACTACTGGGGAACTGAGGTTGCCTCCTCCCCATCTCTGGAGTTCAGGTGTTCTGAATTCCCATGAGCTATGTCAATCAGGTATTGACATTAAATACAGCCTTAATATGATGTACCCTTGGGAGCAGAGACTGGGGGGTGGGGGAACAGAGAACCACGTTGCATGAGGGATGAACTGGCACAAGCTGAGAGTGAAGCTCAAAGCTCCTGAGCCAATCAAAGTAGAAACTAGACTATGAGTAGTGCCTGGCTCAGACAAGGAGACCTGGTATTAAAATAGAATAGGAAATGTAAATGCTCCCCTGTATATATTAACATTTTTCATCCTTTTGTACCTCTCAGTAGAATATAGCATTTCTTCTTTCATGAAGCCTTCGCTGGCTATTGATATGATATATCCATCAAGTATACTTTTAGCTGGAAGCCAGGTTACTGTTATTGAAGACGAGTCCCTACTGTGATTCATGTACTCAACAGAACTGGGTGCTGCCAATAAGAAAAGGAACACTTTTTAAAAACCATACTTTCTTTCTATACAGATATTTCTGAGATTAAAGGAGGTTTGAAATTGGCTTTGAAATTGTTTTTGTCCCAAACTTTCAAAATGTTGCTCTGCTTAACAGCATGGATATATTGTTAATGGTAAAAGGAAAAAAACTCCTCCATTTAGACCTAAATAGGTTTTTAAAAATCCTTCAAACAAGGGTCAATAATTTCCAAATTTTCATCTTCATTTTGGGGGAGGAATGATCCTCTGGAAATCTGATTTCAATGATTTAGGAAATCCCAGTAAGGAAATTTGTTCTACCTGTTCAGTTCATGTGGTTCCCCTGTTTCTTACAACTTAATTAAGCAGGGATTCTTCACCTTTTCTGTGTCATAAAATACCCTGCCTTTGGCAGTCTGATAAAAACTACAGACCCCTTTTCAGAATATTATGCTTAAATGCATAAAATAGAATGCATCAGGTTGCAAAAGAAATCAAAAAGTAGTAAAAATAATGATATACTTTTTTCCCATCCAAGTTCATAGGCCCTTTGAAATTTACACTAAACACTCATAATTTCCTCAGAGGCAGGGCTTGAACCCAAATCCTCCTGATTCCTTTCTAAACTTTTCTTTGCCCTCATTTTTATCCTTAAGTGGGGAAAGGAGATAATATTACTTGGTTCTGATCTGCCATCATTAAAAACATTTTTTAATTTTTGAGATTTATAATTCTATTAACTAAGGATCACAGACAGAATTGACCAGTGGTAAAGTTAATTATAATCTTAGAAATTCTCTCTTCCTGAGGGGGAAATTATGACTTTGAAATTTTCTGTAATTTCTCAGTTTTATAATGATTTTAAAAGTAATTCAGTCCTCAAGAAGAAAGAAAATTCCTAGAAATCCTGAAACTAAAACTACACAATGAGTTTAACAGTCTTGGGAAAAAAATCTGAAAACTTCAGAAATGGACGATTGCCAAGGTATTCGATCACAAACGCTGTCGTGTAACTTGAAGAAATAGTAGTAAAGCAGCCAGGTTCTTAAACAGAAAAATCCATACAATTCCATGGATAGAGAAAAGATGTGCAATCACGAATCAGGAAAGGTCAGAAAATATGCTTCCTAACAACCACACACCTTCCAATACCAACATCATTTCATTCCCATGATCATCCTTCCCTTGTGCCATCACTACCAGTGAACAAATCAACACCTGCCAGTAGATGTAGATTCCTCAAAATGAGGAACTGGTACTCCATTTGTTCACTCAACTAACACCAAAAACATTTACCCATAAATGGAGGCACCGACTGAGTTCCAGACAGTTGGCAACTCTATTATCAAGAAATATAATTTTTCAACAACTTTGTGCTGTAACTATATTTGCAGAGGGGAGATGTGTTAACAAAATGTACAAGGGACTCTGCCAATGAGAATAATTACGATTGAATTATAGACCCTATTTAACATAACATTCCCCTAAAAGAATGAAAACAATTTTTTTAAATGGGCACCAATATCAAGGCCAAAAAGAGAAAGTATATGCCATACCTGTCTGTATTTCTTTTATCCGTGGAGTGCTATCTTTAAATCCTTCTTTTTCAGTTCTAATGGAAAAGTTGTAGAATGTGGCTGGAGCTAGGTTGGAGAATATTGCATTTTCTTGTGTTACCTTTTGAACCTATTGTTGCAAAAGAGAAAATGTGGAATAGTCACATAAAAAAGCACTTCAAAATTTAACACAAGCCAGAAGTTCACTTAGTTCCTTTACTATTTAATATGAGTATCTACTAGTAGAGGCTTATGTATGAAACCATGCTTTCATTCTAGCAAGAGTATTTTATAACATACCATGACAGCATCTGCACAGTTTGTACATGTAATCTCATAATGCTGAAAATTTCCATCAACTCGGTCCCAAAGAATTTGAATGGAAGTATCTGTAACTCTACCTTCACGAATGTTTAATGGAACTTCCAGACCTACCAAAGCATACAAAAATAGCCTAAGTCATTGCAGGTTTTCAAATGGGTTTATTTTGGTCTCCCCATCCAAGGATACAAACAAGAAAAAACAAATGGACAACAGAGTAAGGACATTCCTTTTCATTTTTCCCCAGTATTCATCAATTGGAGGATTTTTTTTAAAATTATAACTAAGTTCTAGGAGTAATTATGGCTTTGAAATGCCAGCAGAGGCAGGGGAATGTTTTTGGTTGTAGCAAAATGAACATTTGGACACTGATGAATAATCCCAACAAGGATTGGAGAAAAGTTTCTGAGATCATCATAGTAAAAACCCAATAATATTGCGAAATTAAATACAAAACTGCAATAATCCCTAACCTTTCATTAACAAAAACAATAGTGATAACTGGAATTTACACAACATGTCCCAAAAGTGTTAGGAGAATTCCCCACATAGACAAATCTGGAAGTGACCTTAAAGACCATTAATTCAACTCTTTTATTTTACATATTAGAAAACAGGTAGAGAAAGGTTGATAGGTGCCTAAGGTCAAACAGGCACAAGTGGAGGAGTCAAAGTTTGATCTTCCGATATCAAAAACAGTACCTTTTTCAAAGGTTATTTCCTAAAGTTTATATGAGATCGTGGATTTATGGCTGGAAAGTACCTCAGAGATCATTGAGTCCAATTCCCTAATTATACAATTAAGGAAATTATAGCTGAGAGCAGTAAATGACTTTCCCCAAATCACAAACTAGCAGGTGACTGAGGCAGGATTTGAAGCCTATCTTCCTGACTATAAATACAGTGTTCTAAGCACTGTACCATGTAGTTATGCCTTCTCATATCATCTTCACAACAACCTTATAAGGCAGATGCTAATATCTTCACAGATAAGGAAACTGAAGCTTAGCAGGACAAAATGACAACTTTAAAATCTAAAGTGTCTTGGAGCTACACAGGTAGTGCATTGCTAAGGCAGAATTCAAAAACCAGGACATTTGGGGTTTAAGTTCAGCATTTCATGCACTACAACAAGCAGGCTCAAATTTTCTAACAGATTTTAATCTGTTGGATTCTAGTAATTATTTCTTCTTAATTTCAAAATTCCCCTCTTCAACAATGAAGACAATTCAGTTTAACTCGATAAGCATTTATCATGGTGAGCCTATAAAATCTTGCCAAGTCATCATTCCGTGCCTTCCCTGTTACTCCCTATTTATCCTGTATATAGCTTGTTTTGTATATATTTGTTTGTATGTTGTCTCCCGCTTTGGACTGTAAGTGCCTTGGGATCAGGGACTGGCTTTTGCCTCTTTTTGTGTGTATCCTCGGTGTTTAGCACAGTGCCTGGCACATAGTAGGTGCTTTGTAAATGCTGAATGAATAAATGAATGAATACGCAAAACAAGACAAAATAAAACAAAACAAAAACAGCAGCTTGGTTTTCTTAGGTCACATTCATGTTGAATTTTTTAAGTAGAACTATAGCTGATAATGTGATTCACCTTCACTGACCCTCCAAATAGGCTGTAGAGCACAGCACTAAATATTAGGGGAAGACGGAAAAGACAAAAACAAGAAAGGTCTCCCGCTATAAACGATTTTTCATCTAGAGTCAAAACACACATGTAAAAAGCATATAAACCCACAAAAGGAAATACAGATACTCATAAAGATATATACATTCCTATTTTAGCCAATGTGGATCAAAATTTGAGGGAGACAGGCAATTTTGAAGCAAGGGATTATGGGAAGAGGGCAGTGGTCTAGAAAGCACTGGGTCCCAGAGCCTTAACCAGGACTCACAAAGGGCAGAAGGCAGACAGCTACCGCTGGTATTTTCTGGGTCTTCTCAGGTGTCCTGCCTGAGCCTTCCCTGCTGCAGGCTGTAGGTCTGAGGCCACAAGAGAATAACTTCAGGGCACTGTGGACCTGCAGATCCGCTGTGGCATCCTTGATCAAGTCAGTGAGCGACCCCAAGTCTTTGCTGCTAAAATCGGACAGAGGGAGGGGAGGCCTCACGGCATCCTGGGTATGTCCATCACAATACTACTGGGAACACAAACACAAAGTGGGCCCAGGACTAGCCGAGAGGGTCCCCTTGTCAGAGAAGTCCCAGCAGGGCCCCAGGGGCTCTGCAGGAGAAAGGTC
Organism: Bettongia penicillata ogilbyi; assembly: GCA_023548195.1. Taxonomy (NCBI): domain Eukaryota; kingdom Metazoa; phylum Chordata; class Mammalia; order Diprotodontia; family Potoroidae; genus Bettongia; species Bettongia penicillata. Next base: position 4,158,177 of record JAJHZJ010000448.1, read on the forward strand.
CAAGGCAAAATCCAGCCTGAGCAGCCCCAGAAGCCTGTGGCCCAAGCCCAGCACGAGGAGGGACATCTCTGAGCCTGGCGAGGTGATAACTGCAGATATGGGTCCAAGTTCCATAAAGGAGAGCCCTACTAACTCAACTTTCAGTATATTGTTTGACTCAGCTCGTCCTCTCACTTTCCTATTAGCAAACTAAGGAAAAATCTGATCAACATGAGGAAATACCAAACTTCTTCACACAGTGGTGCAAACCCCAAAGAAGATATAGCAAGGCTGGAGAAGGACCTAGAGGGCCATGTGTGGCCTCGAGGTTCAGGTTCCCCACCTCTGGGTAGAGTAATTCCACATGTCCAAGTAAACCCTTAGGTAAAATGGCCCATAGGAATCCCTGGTGGGGAGGGAGTGGGGAGAGGAGAGAGAAAGGAAGCAAAAACAATAGAATGGAATAAGTTGGGAAGAAAGAACAGGTAATGAAAACTGACACTTTAGAATATGAGGTAGAAAACCTCACTCAAGAACTGAATGCCTTGGAAATTAGAATGGACCAAATAATACTACAGGAAATATCAAAACAAAAGAAAAAAAGTAAAAATAAAAAAAAAAACAAATAAAAAATCGACTCAATATAATATCAGAAACAACTGTCTTAGAAAGTAGACCAAGGAGAGATAATATAAGAATTAGCAAACTCTCCAAAAATTATGATCAGGAAGAAAGGGGGTGGAAGCCTTAATTTCCAGAAAGAATGTATAAAAATTGGCCAGAACTCTTAGAACTAGAGGGAAATGTAAAATGAGAAGGAATTCAGTAAAGCTGGAAAGAAAGCCCAAAATGAAACTCCCAGAAACCTTAAACCCAAAATGCAGAGCTTCCAGGTAAAAGGAAAAAAAATGCATCAAGCAGCCTCAATAAAGATGACATGAGACTTAGAAACTGTCTGTAGGAAAGGAAAAAAAAGAGCTAAGACTATGAAATTCCAAGACAAAGTTATACAATCAAGGATAACAACTTATCTGGTAAAACTAAATATTATCCTACTGGGTGAAAATGTATTCTTAATAGAATAGAGGATTTCCAAGCATTTCATGTAAAAAAAAAAAAAACCAAAAACTGAGTAGACCCCTGGAAATGGAAACATAAGTGTCAAGAGAAACAGAGAAAGAAATATCTATCTGTCTAATTGAAAGAAACTATGTGAGAATGATTTTTTTTACATGTTAATGGGGGGATAAAAATGACTTTTTCAGAACTCTAATAATTAAGGGTCATAGAGAAATTGTAAAATTATAGAAGTTCTATGGCTAGTTTTGTTCTGCTTTTATGGTGCTAACAAAAAACAAAAATAGGAGAGACAGGGGACTATTCTAGGGGTTTAGAAAGAAGGGGAGGGAAATTACTATTGCCTAATAGTTTCACAAGGTGAATATATGCCTACGAAAGACAGGGTGGGGAACTGGGCATCCCATGAACATCTCACTCTCATATGAATTGGATAAAGGAATATTGAACATCATTACACACATGCATAGCATTCTTTGTATAGAAATACATTAAACTCAAAAGGGAAAAAGAATGAGATAGGGACAATGGAGGGAAGGCAAGATTAGAAAAGATTAAGTGAAATAGTCTAAGAGATGCAATAGAGAGGAAATATACTTTTCATTTATAAGATCATAAGTGCCAGGCAAAATTGCCCTTCTATTCCACTTTCTCTTACTTAAAAAGAAAAAAGCATAAGAGATCAAGATAGAGGGAAACACACAATTAAGCATTCTAATTTTGAATATAATAGGATGAACTCATCCATAAAAATCCTGCTTTTTTTGAGTTCAGCTAAAGTTTAATAGGTTTTTGCTCTAGCTCCTCATTTTAATACTATGTGAATCTTTGTGTTTCAAATATAATATTCCAAAATAATATATTGTCAGATTCTGTTTTCTTATTCTGTTGTCTTCTTCTATTTTATGGGTGAATCCATCCTATTATATTCAAAATTATAATTCTTTTTTGTGTTTCCCTCTATACTGACCACCTGTCTTTTTCTCTGTTTAGTTCCACTTTCCTCTTTATAAGCATACAGTAACTAAAGAAAAGATAAAGAGTTAAAGAAATTATATTATGCTAAAAGACACCATAAATACTGAATATAATAATTAACATTAATACCATGCACTTAAAGCCATAGTATCTAATGACTTAAAGGAAAAGTTTGTTGAATTAGAGAAAGAAATAAATATGAAAATTATAATAGTGAAGGAACTGAATGTACCTTTTTCAGAGCTAGATAAAACTAACCAGAAGATTGACAAGAAAAAAACCAAGTACCTTAATAGAATTTTAGAAAAATTAGGGATGTTATGCAGCATCTCTGGTGACATGAATAGAAAGAAATTTAAGTAGTTGTCACCCATATGTGGAAAACTTAACCATGTATCAGACATAAGGAATTTACCAAAAATGCAGAAAGGCAAAAATTATTAATCCTATTTACTGATTGCAATACAACAAAACTATATTCAAAATAAAGAGTTCTTAAAACAATAATTTTGCAGTGACTAGAGACTAAATGACATAATGCTAAAGAATTAGTAGATCAAAGAAAAATTACAGAAACATTAATTTTAAGCATAAATTTTTAGGAAAGTCGGGATGATGTTTTGTCAGAGAGGACAAAGTAAAGAAAAGAAGGACAAATATAAAGGCTTAGAAACAGGAAGAAAATTTAATAAATTAATTAGTGAAATTATAATATCTTTTAAAATATTTTTAGAATAGAAAATCTGACTTTCAAACACAAGAATCAAGAGAAGCATGAAAAGGTACACAGGAAAGAGAAAACATAAAAGGACTTTCTAAATTTGAACTGTTTACATTCCTATTTGTAACTCCTGAGACTTTTTTCAGTACTTGGGTAGTTGGAGGGATTATACACACACACACACACACACACACACACACACACACACACACACAGACGGAAAACACAGGGTGAGTGGAATAAGAAGGGATGATACCTAAAAAAATAAAATAAAATTGAGGGGTGAGAGAAGAATGTATTGGGAGGAGAAAGGGAGAAATGGAATGGGGTAAATTATCATGCATCAAGGAGACAAGAAAAAGCTTCTTTAGTGGAGGAGAAAAGGGAGGATGTGAGAGGGGAAAAGGGAAGGTTACTCTCTTCCCATTTGTCTTGAGGGAATGACAAGCTCTCTCAGTTTGGTATGAAAGTATATCTTGCACTACAGAAGGGTAGGGGAGAAGGGGACAAGTGGGGTGAGGGGGATGATAGAAGGGAGGGCAAATGGGAAAAGGAAGTAATCAGAAGTAAACCCTTTTGGGGAGGGACAAGGTCAAAAAAAAGAGAATAGAATAAATGGGGGGCAGGATAAGATGCAGGGAAATAGTCTTATACAGCATGGCTATTATGGAATTTTTTCACAAAACTACCCTTATACAGCCTATATTGAATTTCTTGCCTTCTCAGTGGGGATGGGTGGGTCGGGAGGAAGGGAGAGAAGTTGGAATTCAAAGCACTAGGAGTGAACATTAAGAATTGTTTTTGCATACAACTGGGAAATAAGAAATACAAGTAATAGGGTATGGAAATCTATCTTGCCCTACAAGAAAAGAGAGAAGAAGGGGATAAGGGAAGGTAGGGGTGTGATATAAGGGAGGGCATATTGAGGGAAGGGTAATCAGAATGCAAGGTATTATGGGATGGGGGAGGGGAGAGACAGGGAGAAAATTTAGAACTCAAAATTTTGTGGAAATTAAATAAATAAACATAAAAAATTTTTTTAATCTTTACCCATGATTTATTTTTAAAACATTGGAGAAAGGACAATGCACAAGACTTGGATTCGTATCTTTGCTCTGATATTTACTGTCTATATAACTTGGGGCAAATTATTTCACTTCCCTGGGCCTTGTTCTCTTTATAAGGTAGGTATATATCACAGTGGATAGAGTGCTGAAACTTGAGTCAGGAAGACGAGTTCAAGTTCTGCCTGAGACATTTCTAAACTGTGTAATCCATGATGGGTCACTTAACCTCTGTCTGCCTCAGACTCTTCATCTGTTAAATAGAGATAATGAAAGCACCTACTTCCAAGGGTTGTCAGGAGGATAAAGTGAGATAATATTTATAAATCTTTTCACAAACCTTAAAATACTCTATATAAATGCTAATTATTATCATTATTTGTAAAAAGAGAGTTGGGTTAGAAAAGACCTCTAAGGCCCTTTGTAACCATAAATTTATGACCCTAGATCATGTAATCTAATTCTTGAAATTTAAAATTTTTAGAATAAAATGCACTAAAAGAAATAAGCAAAAATAGATGTGAACTATGTACAACACTCCTCAACCAAAAGTTAGTACAAAAATATGGAAAGACATAACCCTACTCATTTAAAACATTCCTGTATATTTTACAATAAACTTGATTTTCTCAATAAGAAATGTTAAGCATTTAATTAACACTGTTAGATAAAGATATTAATTTCTTAACTCTTTCTGAGTAAAAAGAATAGACAGGGAATGGAAAGTAGAGAGAGTTTATACTAAGTAGTATAATTTCAGCCCTACTTTGTGTTACCACAGTTAAGGCCTATGTTGAAAGGCAAATAAATATGTTATCTAAAACTGGCAATACATAAAACCCTTAACACCTTAACCTGAATTATTTATCAGCAAGGCACTAAGGAAATGCAATGCCAGTTGGCTAGGTTTTAATGAGGAGGAAAGGTTAGGCAAAGGTCCTGAGGATTAGATGCTACTCAGAAGGGGACCAGTACAGGTGAGTCCCCACCTAGAAGGACAAAGGAACATAGAGAGGGCATTGAGTATCTCAAGGTAAAGCACTGAGACAGAGGAGCAGTTTGATAAAATGGAGGAGGGGCACCAAAAATGTATTTCATATGTTTTCCAATTTAGCCAAGAACTTACCCTGAGGGTATATGCCATTAATATACATAAGTGACAGAGGGAATACAAAATCAGACACAGTGGTCAGGTACACTTAATATATTCACACACACATTTTATTCATACTTGTACACAATATGTATTCATAGGGTTTATATATTAGGAAGTGCTAGGCAATTGTATTAATAAGAATATGTAATACTGTAATGCAAGATCAGAAATGAAAATTTAGACTCTATCTTGAATTACTTACAAGTTTTTACTGCAGGTACACGATACGTAGTGCTTAGTCTGTCTCCACTGATAGTAGAAACCAGAAAATTATATTCTGTTCCTGGGATCAAATTTTCAATAGTTATTTTATCGTTGCTTTTTAATGGCACTGTTATATTGGGACCTCTATTTGTTATAATATAGATGCCATCAAACACACCAATATCAGGCATTTGAACAAATAAAATCACAGAGGTACTATGAAATTCATATGGGATAATAATCTGAACTGGTTTGGGTTCTGAAAAACAAACAGAAAGGAAAGTACATTTTGAATTAGTTTTTCACTTACAAAGCACAGTTGTTCAGTAGAGATAGTCCATGAATTTTTAAAAATGATAAATGTCTGTGTAATAAGGTAGCATGTATTGGAAATGCTGTCAAGTGAAGGAGAGATTCAATTTTTTATGTTTAGTTTTTTGGGTTTGTGTTCTGTTTGACTCTGGAGGACAGGACAGAAGAGGAGAAATTGAAAAGGGGCAAAATTAGGCCTGGTGTAAGAAAAACTTCCTATCAGCAACAGCTATCCAAAACTAGGAGTAGTAGTAGTAGTAGTAGTACTAGTACTAGTAGTAGTAGTAGTAGTAGTAGTAGTAGTAGTAATAGTAATAGTAGTAGTAATCACGGTAGTAGTAGGAGTAGTAGTAATAGTAATTGGCGTTGTTGTTATTGGAAGTTACTGTAGAAAATGGTAGGTTCCCTTTATTGAAGGTCTTCAAGCAGAACTTGGTAACCATTTGTTGGATCAGATTGCTGCTAAATTTTATTTTACAACTCTCAAGTTCTGTATGTCTGTGAACATTTAATTAACCCAAGCAGTATTCAGAAAATAAGATATTTTGCTTATCAGAGGAACATTTATATAGCTGATTCCCATTTCAGCTTTTCACCCAAAGTGCCAAGGGGAAAAAGGCCATCTAAAAAGTAAATTTTACTTACAAAATGTTGATAGGTTTGTAAAATCCCAGACTTTTCCATCTCAGGCTGCTGTGAGTCATATTAATGTTATTCAGAAAATTATTACATATTAATATGAAGTAATTAAGCTCAGGGTTTGGTTTTGTTTTTGTCAAAATTGGTCTAAGACCCAGGAAGATATGGGCTCAAGTTTTGTCTCTGACATATATTAGATATGTGATCCTTTTCTTTCTTTTCCTTCCTTCCCTTTCCTTCATTCTCCTCCCTCCCTCCCTTCCTTCCTTCCTTCCTTCCTTCCTTCCTTCCTTCCTTCCTTCCTTCCTTCCTTCCTTCCTTCCTTCTTTCTTTCTTTCTTTCTCTCTCTCTCTTTCTTTCTTTCTTTCCTTCTTTCCTTCCTTCTTTCTTTCTTTCGACAGCATTGTGCTAAAGAGAGTTGGCTGCTGAGCATCTTATGCACAGGATTCCTGTGGAGTAGTAATCTATCTCCTTGACAAAATTATAGAGCTGTAGGGAAAAAAAGGCCCCATCCTCTTCTATCTAGGCAGTTTCAATACTATGGATACAGTACCAGTTCTTTCTTATACCTCTATCAAGTAGTAACTCCACCACCATCCCAGCACCCAGCAATAATGATGATTGCAACTTAAGCATAGGATTCCATATTTAGAGTTGGAAGGGACCTTACAGACCATCTTGTCCAATCTCCTCATAGTACAGATGGGAAAGTAAAGACTAAGTGACTTTTCCAAGTTGAAAATGCTAGTGAGTATTAGAAGTAAGATTTGAACACAGATCTTCCAGGTTATAAGTCGAGCATTCTATCCACTTTATCACACTAATGGCATCAAGAACGTGACTTTTGTTATGTGAATCTAAGATTGGACCTTAAGTCAAGAAGGCTGCCTCCTCTATTTCATGGTTCTTTCCCAAAGTCCAGGTCATTCAACTGTAAGCTTGAGAAATGGACATCTTTGCTGATTATCTCTTGAATCTGAAAGCTCTTGGGTCCCTAATTCAAAGTTTAAACACTTAAAAAACTGGAAACACTATCCATAATAGTGTGCTTCTCAAAAAACAACATCAAAACTGGGTGGATATTATTCCTAACAGGACAAAAAAAACCCAAGTGATGCCAAGCTGCTTACGCAGTACTGATCTAACTGCAAAATAGCTACTCAGCAGTCCCACACAACGATTGTTATCTCCCAGAGGAGATAAAATTGGTGTGATGGGTTATTATTTTAGGTTTTAAATATTTCCTAATGCATACTTTTGAATCTTTTAGGTTTTAAGCATTTTGTTTTGGTGGGAGAAATTAATAGATATGCTCTGCTTTCCTAGACAGGGCTCTGTTAATTCCTTTTAGGAAAGATTCTGGTCCTGAACCATACCTAAGCTTTATTGTGAAGATTTTTCCCCACAGCTCTGGAGTGGAGAAGTATAATGAGCCAGAGAGATGACGAAAACCTGACTTTACTCTTTATGGATCAGACCACCCTCATGAGGACTCTAGGCTCTGTGTGAGTTTAGAAGTCCAAAGTATACAAGTACACCAGATTTTAAAAATCTAGAAATGTACCAAGTACCCTAGTTCTTATTTGTAATGCAAAGCAACCTCCATTTTCCAGTGCTTAACAATTACCCTCAAATCAGCAAAAATCTGATAATTTATAAATTGGTGTCTTACTCAGAGTTTTTTGAATAGTTATGAGTTCGCTCTGATTCCCATTCTTCACCGTTGCCACTCCAATGTCGTAGGTCATTCCAGGAGTTAATAGATCGATCTTGAACTGGTTCGTGTTATTTACTAAATGCTTAATGGTTTCACTTGCATCTGATAAAGATTTTGCTTGAATGTAAAATTCACAGCTATCATGTGGGGGTTCCCACTGAAGAATTATACTGTCCTCTCCCACATCATCAGATTTAGCAGAAACATTTAGTGGTGGACTGATGCCTATAAATAAATGCATAAAAATAGATGAGTAAATAAACATAGATAAGCAAATAGATGATCTGTAAATAAGAAAATGGATGGATGAAATAAATAAAATCAATGAAGGAATAAATGAGTGAATAATAAAAGGAGAAAAGGAGAGGTAGATAGAAAAATGATATATGAATGAATAAATGAATGAGTAGATAGACAAATGAATAAAGGAATGCATGAATCTGAGTTTGTCTTTGTTTGTATTAGTCAATTCCACACCTGATTGTTAGGTTTTACTTTGAGAAATTTAGAAAAAAAAATAATTGCTATTCCTTAGAAGGCACATGTACATATATGTATAGCTACATATGTGCTTTGAATTTACAGAACACAAGGTCATGCTTGAATATTATTGAGAAACTATTATAAATTAAAACATAGTTACAAGCAAAGCAAAAATTGTTGCATTTATAAAGGCACAAATTTAAAATTACAGCATTTATTTTCTGAATCTAAAAGAAACTATTTATGAGAAGCTGGGGATACCTTGTTAAATCATAGTTGCTTAGGAATATTGGATTCAAGTTTTAACTCTGCTTCTCCCTAGTCGTGTGACCCCAGGTAAGGTACTTGTCTACCCAACCTTACTTAAGTCATCTATCAAAAAGGGATGATGCTTGTGCAGCCTTGCTGTGTTGTTTTGGGAAAAGTATGTTGTAAACTTTAGTAAGCTTCAAAGAAATGTGATCTGCTGCTTACAAAGTAGTTTTTTTCTAAAAGCTTTGCTGTGAAAATTGAGTCTAATAGGTTGGCTCACTTCCTTAGGGGTTCCCATGCTTTATTTTGTGACTTTTAACATGTTTGAACATTTCTCTCTATGCTATTGCTCCTTAGATGCATTCTTAAATGGTGGGGAGAGGGGAGAGACTGGATTTGTTCCAGAAATTTTCCAATTAGTTCTTAGACATAATCATCAATTATATAGCATATATATTTTGGCATTTTAATGGATTCATCTTGGCAATGAGAGTACTCTCTGCATGTGCACATAACATAAAATCCATATATGTGTTCTCATCCTGTCGCAGTCACGGACTTTCCAAAGGTACTCTACAGAAGGTCTATCCACTGTGCTGGATATCTTCCTCTGGTTCTGTTAATTTCCCAGCACTTAGCACAGTGCCTGGCAAATAACAGGTACTTAATCAATGTTTCTTGATTGATTCCTGATGGAAGGAGTTTGCCTGTTTCAATGCATGTTTCTTTTCATTTTTCATTTAGATAAGTTTCTGTATTCACTCTTCTAATTTATCTCTGCAAAACATAATTCAGTTGCTTTTCAGAACCATTAATACCATGCAGAAGGACAAATTTCAGGGCTACGCCTCTAACTAGGAACATAGGAACATTCTGGGTGAGCCCTATGGTCTAAATATCCCAGTATTTAAGTCGTGGCATCCTATGAAGACAATATTTCTTCCTGAGTTCTAGAAACATTTTAGAAGAATATAGGAGGTACCCACTAATTGTGGTGCTATCAAGTTTTCTACAGGAGCAAGAAAAGGGATGTCAGATCCATAAAAAACTGAAAACTAAGGGAGTGCCCATCAGTTTGGAAATGCCTGTACAAATTGTTGTATATGAATATAATGGAATAGAATTACTGAGGAGAAAGTTTCAAAGATGAAGGGAAAAACTTTTATAAACTGCTCCAGGGTGAACTCAGCAGAAGCAAAAGAACAAGTTACACTATCACATCAATACTGTAAAAATAAAAATAATTCTGAAAGACTTTCAGAAAAATCTGATGAACTAAATAATCACACATGATTGCAGACCACTAATGAAGGAGAACATTGCCCACCTCATGACAGACAGAGGACGAACTAATTCGGAGCATAAGATATGCATTTTTGGATGTGATCCAAGTGGGAATTTGTTTTGACTTTGTTTATATGGTACAAGGGTGTTTTTTTTCCTTCCCCCTTCTTACTTTTCTTTCTTCCTTCCTTCATCCCTCCATCTCTCTCTTCTTTCTTTCCTGTTTTCCTTCCTTCCTTTTCATTGGGGGTGGGGGAAGTAGTATGGAAAATAAATATTTGAAAGTAGAAAAAACTATATAGGTATCTCATCCCTCCCACATTTGACACTAGTAAGGGTCACCCAGTAGCTACAAACATGAACCATGCATACACACACACACACACACAAGCACACACACACCCACGCACACAATAGCAAAGTAATTATTTCCACAAATATAAGTCTCTTGAAGGTAGCAACCTGTTTTGGTTTTGTCTGTATCACTAGCACTTATTACAGTGCATGGTACATAGTAGGCACTTAAGAAATGCTTGCTTTGTTACTGTGGCTAATATTTAATCCCTGTGGACCTTAGCTTCCTTATCTGTTAAAATAAAGTAATTGGACTGAATGATCTCTAAAATGTGTTCTAGTTTCCCTGAATTTAGGTCATTGATCAGTGATCCTAAAAAATGCACATTCCCATTGGGGGTTGGGGAGGCTCCCTCTTGGATTTGAGAAATGGGGACAGGGATGTCTCCAAGTCAGTGCCTTCTGTCCAGTGGGAGGTGATTCTCCTAACAGCATGCTTTTCACAAAAGAAGAGTTCTACTCCCATGAGGATGCTCTCTCTGGACATACTAACATGAACACGCACACGTACACACATACATACGCACACATGCATACACATACACACACTACACACATACATACATACACACACATGCACACATACACACACATACATACACATACACACACATGCACACATACATACACACATATGTATACACATACACACACACGCACATTCAAAAATAATAAAATCCCCAAATTCACACATAATATATTCAATATAAATGTACAGCACCTGGAATAGTGGGCAGTGTTCTATATTTTCAACATTACTCACTTAAAACTCATTTTAAATGATTCAGAGAGTTACATTTTTATGCTGCTTACTGAATGAACATGGAGTCTCTTCCAAAGGCACACTCCATTTCAGGGTAAGGATTGGAATTAGAATATTTGTGATTACTGGTCCTAGGCTGAGACTGCCACCTAATGGTAAACTGATCATACTGCATGACAAAACACCCAGCTACAGTTAGCTACACAAAGATGCATCAGACATTGCAAACACCAAGCTAGCCTGGACAACCATCAATCTGATGTTACGAAAATAATTACATGTCAACCATTAAGATTTCATGAATTTTTACATACTAAGGCTGAGTTTTGTAAGATTTATGGCAAGATTAAATTGAGCTCAGGAGAATATTTACATAATTTAGGGAAATATGATTCAATTTTGGATTTAATTACAACCAAGGGTTGAAATTTTAATAAAACATGCAACAAAAAATTAACTGAGAGTACTAGCTGCATCTTTTCAGATGAAAAATGACTAAATTTATATCAAAATTTCATTTTATATTTATATTCTCAGACATCAATCTAGGACATATATTTGCTACCTGTTATGGTTAATATCGGTTTCTCGAGGCAGCTTAAAGATCCTTTTTCTGCAACAGTGAAAAGGTAAATCTGGTACTGGTGATAAGGTTTGAGGTTTCGTATTATTGCTGTTGTGTTGGCTTTTTCCACTGACCGTGCTTCTGACTTATTGGCTTTGGTATCCACAATGGTCACAAAGTAATGATGGAAAGAGGTGCTTGAAAAATCATCTGGTGGATCCCAGTGCAAAAATATCTCCACTGGTGTTACACGTGTCACCATCAAATTTTTTACTTGTAAAGGGCCTAGTAAAAGAAAGGAAATGAAATGTTTTAAAATTCTGCCTAATAAATAGATGTTTGAACAAAATTGATGAAGTAAATTTCATTTATTTATATTTGATGAGCAAAAATCCTACTAATTCTTTAAGTTAATAATTCATATGCTTTCAATTGAAATTTAGTTGTTGAGATGTCATAACTCAGTTGTTTTCAAATATTATTTTATATGTCAAAAAGGCATTATTCTTATACCTTTTGCCGTTGCCTCTTATCTCCATTGGGACCTTGTTTCATCAATGATTCTTTCTCTTACACCTTTGTCTTTCCACCAACTCCTTTATCAAAACTTACACACGTACTTTTGTCTTCCTTAATCCTAAAAATAATTCTTCACTCTTTCCCTCATAGCTTGAATGTGCAACCTTCTCACCTCTTCCTGGTAAAATACTTGACTTCCTTCAAGATTCATTTCAAGTGTAGCCTCCTATGGAATGCCTATCCTGATTTCCTTCTTCCCTGGAAATTTAATCTGTTTTTATTTTGCTTGTGTTTTGCTTTTCTCTGTGTTCAGGTTGTACTTCTTGAAGGAAGGGCATCTACTTGGTTTTTGCTGTCACAAGACAGTCACATAGAAGTCACTTACTTCGTAACATCTTCTTGTTACTCTTGCTTAATACTTAATTTCTATGGACCTCAGCTAGTTACATGATTGGACTAGATGATCTCTAAGGTCTCTTCTAGCTCTGTAATTCGGTGACCTTAGAATTAGCCCCTCCATTAAGTCTATTATATTTCCTTTCAGTTTCATTTAGAAAGCATTCCAAAAGAGTGTACTCCATTATCCTCATGACCCACTAAGTCTTTAATGCCTAAAAAGCTGACTTCCAAAACACTCTCCACAGCTACCAATAGAATGCCATTTTCCCTGTTTCCATTTCTCATGGTCAGCCATCTTCTTGCAACTTAAAAATTTGTCTTGTCTTTGCTTTTAAGACACTACCCAGTCCTGGCTCTTTTCTTTGTGGAGTGAACTTCCCACCTCATAAATGTGATTGCATCCAGGGGTTCAGTCCTCTTTTCTTCTCTATCTGCTCTGTCTCCCTTGAAGATCTCATACTCTCTTCTGGTTTTCTTTATCATTTCTATGATGATGACTCTCAAATCTGCTTGAGTGGAGTCAGGAAGAAGGTATGTCAAGATCGCTAAGTCCAGAGAATAAAGAATAACTGTTTTAAGACCCTTCCTCAAAATGGAAGTTCCAGGAAGAACTCACTAATGGGAGAAACAGAGAGTGTATTGTATGATATGGGATGGGAGGGTCTTGTGTTGTGCTGTGTTGTGTTGCATGGTATTGCATTGCAATACAGTGTGTTGTGTTCTGTTGCATTGTATGGTATACCGAAAAAGGTAATGGATGATAACTACTGGATGCCAATTCAGGAACACCTGAGTTAAATTCTCCCTAAGACACTAGTAAATTATTTAATTGTCCTAAGCCTCAATTTCCTCATTTTTAAAATAATTGCACCTACCTCATAGGGTTGTTATGAGGATAAAAGGAGATAATACAAAGCACTTTGCAAATCTTAAGGCAGTATCTAAATGTAGTTCTTATTATTGTCATTTTTACAATGAACATATCATTCCCCCTTATTCCATTTTCTTTACATTCCTCTGTATCTATCTTTTTTGCAAGACCTAGTAGTACAAAGAATGCCAGACTTAGAATCTGAGCTCCCAAATCTGAGTTCCAGTTATACCATTCACTACTTATGTGACCTTAAAATCAGAGGACCTCACTTTCCTTCTCTGTAAAATAAGGCAGCAGTGGAGAGAACAATTACATGATCTCGGAGGTCCCTTCTAGTTCTAAAGCTGGGATGCTAAGTCTCCCTTACTCCTATTCCACATTATTACAATATTCTCTGAAATTCTAAGGCACTTAAAGTCTATGCCAAAAGCCACAAATATGAGCCTTACAGGTAGCTCAAAGTCATATGATGCAGTGCCCATTTGTTCAGACAAATAGGTAATAAGATTAAAGTATGTTTTAGAAAAACAGAGGTTTTATGGCAATAGCACAAAACCAATATGAAAGTGGAATTTGTTACCACAATTGATTGAATTCACTCAATCAATCGAAAGGTATTTATTGTATATTAGATACTGGGAACAAAAAAACTTTTGGTCTACATCAGGAGTGGGGAGCCTGCGGCCTCAAGGTCACATGTGGCCCTCTCGGTCTTCAAGGGAGGATGCCACAGATTCCCCACTGCGGGTCTATACCGTTCACTAAATAGTGTTATTAATCTTATATTTATGTCCTCAAGCTTCAGCTAGATTGTAAACCCATTGAGAGAAGAAAGTATTTTGTGTACCCAGCATTTAACGCAATGCCACGCACATAGCAAGCATACAAAACTACTTGTTAATGTTGTTGATGATCTCTTAAATATTTATAAAATAATATTCCCAGATTCCTTGTAACTTACGTGTCTCAACTATCAGAACTGGACTTAAGGCGATCTGGGCTTCCCCTGCGCTCCTTGCTAGGAGTAAAAACCTGTAAAGATGTCCAGCAGAGAGTCTCATGATTGCTTTTTCAGTTGAATTTAGAGGCAAAGTCTCAAAATACTGTCTATTAGAATTTTCCAAATAATATTTAATGACCAGCTTATATCCAAATTTCATCCATTTTTTCAAACTCTTCCAACCAAGGACAACTTGGGTCGTTCCAACATCCTTCACGTAGAACACAAAATTCTCTGGTAATGAAGGTACTGGAAGATACAGTTTTGGAAAACTGAATTCACTAAGTTTTTAGTAATCATAAATAATACCATTTTTAAACATTAAAATAGCCATATTAATTAATGGTTATATGGAAGAATGTGAAGGAAAATAATTACATTCATATTCGCAAATATATGGCAAAGGAATATAGCAGAAAAACCCTGTAAAGAAGTAGTTGGATCCAGTAGCATTTTGCTGCAGAATAAAGCAGTCTGTTTCATTCTTTGGTAGCAGTGGAAAAGAAAAGATTTCATCTTTCTTTAGGCTATAATAAGATCCATCTGTCCACAAAGGGTGACCTTCTTTCTGTAATAAAAGGTACAAATTAATTAAACCAATTTAAATGTAAATTGGGTATTGTGTTTTCACTTAGGACATTTTCTAAACCACGTATTTAAAATATCCCATTCAATCCACCAACTTATTTCCCCTTCGCACTCCTTTCCCTCCCACACATGTACCTGTGCTCTCAGCCACTAAATAATTCCCAGGAGCTCTACAATGCTATTATTTTAGGGCAACCCAATCATTCTGAATCTAAGTAAGCAATTAATTCACAATAAAGGGTAGCACTTAACTCTATCTTACTCTGTTCCATCTGTGGAATAACACTGATGGATTTGCCATATAGTTCTTACAACTATGCAGAACATCTCTAGTACTAGTAGTAGCTGTTGTTGTTGACTTCCAAACTCTTAAGGTCAGTCCTTCTATTTCTCTATGCTTTGATCTCTTAAAGTAGATACTGACTATATCATATATTGCCAGGTATGAAAAATAATGCATATACTGACCTGTATATCATTAAGACCGGTCCAAGTTATTATTTGGTTGGCTTTCCTGAGAAAAGAATATATAAATTTCTTTTCCTCTTCATTTTTTATATCGACAAGGTGTGCTGAATGCAAAGGTATATTACAGATTTTCTGTGCCAGATTCCATGGCTGACTGTCTTTACTGATCCTATAGCAATTATTTTTTAATGCGACCCATTCTGGTGAGCAGGACCCTGAATATAAGAAAAGTAGCAACTTTATAAAAATATTTAGTAAGGCAATAACCTTTCCTAATGTCTTACCATGAAGTAAATAGTCATGAAAATTTGTGAGAAACAAAAATCTGTTTATTTTTCATTGTTCTTATACAAATAGAATCATTAAAACTGATTTGGGGCAAGTATTCAAAAACTTTACCGATTTCAAGTATTATATGGATTGTTAAAGGGATGAGTTCTTTTTCGAATGGACTTTCATTTACATATGCCCCTCATTTTTTGCTTCCAAGTGATATACCTTACTGTTGTTTCTCTCCTTAATGACTTCTATGGGTGTTAAAAGTGGCTTTAAGGATTTGTACATAATTCTCAGTTCTCTCCCAGTGGAACCCAGGGTCTCCCCAGCTCTGATAGATGAACTCTATTTAGCTTGTTCAGGAGCAAGCCTCCATGACACTTATTGGCCATCTCTTCAACATGTCGCTTTCTGTGTATACCACACCTCTTAACCCTCCTTTCCATCACTCCTTCTTGAATTGTCTTCTGCCATTAGAACATGAGCCTTTTAAGGGGCAACTGCCTTGCTTACTTGTATTTATATCCATGGGGTTAAGGGCTTAATAAATTCTCATCTTTTTCTATTTATCATCTAGCTAGTTGGCTAGTTTACTAGCAAATTATCCATTTTTCATTTTAGAGAACAAGAAGTATAATGTTTCCTATAACATTTTTCTTGTTTGTTTTCTTTTATAATTCTTTTCTTGCCCTTGTACAATGTAATTCAGATTTGTTCACCTCTCAGATAATCAGCTCTGCCTTTTCAGCCTTGCCATCTACATAAAGAGTCATCCTAAGCTAGGTACAAATACCAATCGATGAGGAGTGTTTCAAGTCATTTTTTTGTAGTTAACTCAGCACTCCCTCAACCCTCTCACAGGAATAGAATTTTCTTCTCTTTTTTTGAAGTGGAAGAAAAGAAACAGTTCAATGAAAAATAAACTTTCATTTCTCCATCATTATCATCACCTTATCTTTTCAAACTACTTTGCTTATTTCTTCTTTTTTATTAATTCACTTTTACAAATTAGATTACTTTATATTATGTCATTTGACCCTGCTTAACCAAGATAAATTACAAAGAAGAATCCCATATCTCCAATAGAATAATACTTAACTATGGTCCTAATTAGATATATATGAAACAACTCAGAATATTTTCACGTCTTCAAAATTGAAAATCTATATCAAGGACATATGATTTGATTCAACCATTCTTTAAAGTAATTTGGAATTTTGCAAAGAAAGTTTTTAAAATACCTATATCCTTTAACTTAGCAATGCCACTGCTAAACTACACTCAAAGATCCACTAGATAACATAATGGAAGTATCTCATATACACTGTGTATTTGTAGTAATAATTTTTGTGATGACAAAGAATGGGAAACATGGTAGATTCCTATCACAAAAATATCCAGCTGGAAGAAAAATATAATTAAATACAAGTGCACCTTAAAATTATAACTATGAAGAATATAGAGAAACTTCAGAAGACTTACATGAACTAATACAAAGTCAAGTAAGCAGAACCAGGAAAATAATATACATGATGGCTACAACAAAGTTAATGGACATAAAAGAGAAAAAGGGGAAAGTAAATATTGGGTAATTATAAGGAACAGAGTTGGTACTGAAGAAGAGATGAGAAAATATACTTTCTCTCATCAAATAGAAGTTTGACTACAAATGTTGAACAATGAACAGTGCCAAAGTCTATAAGCATATTGATTAGTTTTACAGATTTGCTTTTTTTGCTTCTTTTTTTCAAGGGATGATTGTTTATGTAGGGAAGAGAGAGGAATAAATTTAGAAGTGAAGTGAAACATATCAATAAGAAAATTGCTAAAATCAGCTATCAAACGTTTAATCAAATCAAATCAAAGAGCTACATGCCTGTTTCAACATGAATATCCAGCCTCTGAAACACGTTTACAAAATCCAAGTGCAGCTGTTTAAATTCAAATTTGAAAATGTATAAGGTTGAAGGTTCCAAATGACCCCACTCATAAAACATAACATTGTTCTGTATGCTTTGAGATGAATTATTAAGAGATATTGAAACCGAAAATTCATGGGGCAGTATGCTCCAGTTAAAAGAAACACTTGTACTTGTCACAAGAACTTTAATGTTGTTATTTGAGATCCCACCTGAAAACATCAAGGAAAATAATTGGTCAACAAAAGGTAACAAAAGAATAAAGAGGCAAATAAACATATAAAATCATAAGATCATACTTCAATGGGAAATATTTTTATTAATTTAAAAAATAGGAACTTGATGAAGAATGTGAATTAAGATATGAACAGATGAATGAAAAACACAGAATGAAATGGACCTTAATTCTAAATCACACCTGAAAGACATCTTCACAGAAACATCCCTGATAAGTAGTCATTTAGCCACTGCATGAAGACTTTCAAAAAGAGAGAAGCCACCCTTATCAAGGCAGCCTGTTCTGCCTTTGAACAGTTCTAATGTTAATAATCTAAATAAAAATAATAGCTAAAATTTAGATTGCTATTCAGAGTTTTCAAAGTGATTTTACATATATTCCATCATTTGATTCAGCATTCCTATGAAATAGGTACTATTGTTATCTCTATTTTACAGATAAGTAAATTAAGACAGGGTAGTTAGGTGGTGCAGTGGATAGAACACCAGTGCAGAGTCAGGAGGACTTGAGTTCAAATCTCACTTCAGACACTTGACACTCACTAGCTGTATGACCTTGGGTAGGTCACTTAACCCCAACTGCCTCATCCTGGGTCATCTCCAGTCATCCTGATGAATATCCAGTCACTGGATTCAGATGGCTCTGGAGGAGAAGTGAGGCTGGTGACCTGCACAGCCCTCCCTCACTCAAAACAAAGTCAAGTTCAAGTCATGTCATCATTTCTCTGATGGCATGGTCTTCTTTGGCAACGAAAGACAAAAACACAAATTAAGACAGAGAAGGATTAAAAGACTAACCTGGTGTCATACAGCTATTAAGTACATGAGGCAAGATTTGAACACAGGTCTTCTGATGCCAAGTCAAGGATGCTATATCATCTCTCCCTGACATCAAGTATAAATTTGCCACTTATCTAGATTCTGACTTCTGAGGCCAAAAAGAACAAACTTAATCCTTCTTCTCCAAGACAGTCCTTTAGATATCTGAAGATAGATTCCTTGTGCCCCTTGATTCCTCTTCAGATTACACATTTTCTAGTCCCTTCAACCACTCCTGTATAACATGGCCTCAAGACCCTTCACCATCCTCATTATTTTCATTTCAGTACTCTTCAATTTACAAATGTCCTTCTGAAAGAGGGGTGTAATGGCAAATAAAATAGGATCTTTTGCTGTTTTAGATTTAGTATAATCAAGAAGTATAATGCCTCTATTTGAATGTGACTGAGAAGGATCTTCCCCATCCATTGTCAGGACTAGGAAGGTTTGTAAGAATGTCCAGGCCTTTTGTTAATGAGGCACTGCTTCTCAAGGGATGTGATGCCCTCTGGCTCTAAAAAGTGTTAAAGACTCAGAGGTACAGGTTTTACTTTGGGGCTTACTGACTTGAAGTGTTTGTGTGACCAGATGAGGACTCTGGAAAGCCCCTAAGGACACCCCCTCACACCTATTTTGAGAACCCAGAGGTCATGCTTCCCTTTCTGGTTAACAGTCATCAGACAGTTGTACCTATCTGTTGAATTATAGTCAGGCAGAGGAAGCCATGTCTGTTGACTCTTTGATTTCTCTGTATTTTCTTTGAAGTTCAGGGTGCTCACTCCCCTGAACTAGTTGAATGTATATGTGCTCAGTTAAAGAAATGATACATGTGCTTGATTAAAGTGATTATTAACCTCTCAAAAGTTGCCTTTCCTTTTATGAATGCAGATTTAAGAACCTGTGATACCAGGCCCCCTTGTGTATGTTGGAGTGCTTACTGATACAAAGGGTAGGGAGGTGATGCCCAGATCATGACAGGATACTCCAGATATGGTCTGATTAGGTCAGAATAGAGAGGAACTCCCTCGCTTACTCCAGAATTTAATGCTGCCTAATATATGAGCTATTCTGACTGCCATGTCACACTGCTCACTCTGTGAGTCTTTAATCCTCTAACAACCCCAGATCTTTTTAGACAAATTGCTTTCTAGATTGCATCTTCCCTATTCTGTGCTTATGAAGTTAATTTTTAATCCAATTTTAAGATTTTATATCTTTCCCTTTTTGATTTCATCTTAATCACCCAAGGTTCTAGCCTCTCAAGATCTTTTGGGATCCTAAGTCCTTTAAGCAATAAGTTACCTGTGCCTCCAGCTTTATAAGATGTGCAGATTTGATGGGTGTGTCACCTATGTCTTTACCCAAGTCATTTAAGATGTTAAAACAGTAAAGGACCAAGCACCAGTGCCTGGAGTACTACACTGGAGACTTCTTGCTAAGTTGATCTTTGTGAACATTCTTGAAACCATTAATGATCATTCTTTTGAATACAGTCATTCAATAATGTCATCTACTTCAGGAACATCTAGAAGTCCTCACTATATAAAAGAGAATCTTCCCTTTATGATATTCAATAAGAAAGAAGTGTCTGTATACACTTATGTAGATAGATAGACGATAGATGGATAGATAGATCATAGATACATACATACATACATAGACGAATAGAGAGGTAGTAAATAAATAGGTGGATGGAGATGGTGACAGACATTCAGATGGATAATGAGGTAGACACACAAATAGTTGTAACAGAGAGGGATGATGGGTAGAAAGATAACTAGATGATAGATACATGCATACATAGATGAATAGAGGTAGTAAGATGAATAAGTGGATAGAGAAAGATAGATACATAGATGGATAGAGACATATACAGACAACAGAAACATAGATAGCTACATAAACCTATAGATTAAGTGGATTTGAACATCCATCCATCCATACATACATACATACATACATATATACATACATATATAAGTATAACCATATAATTTTTATGTTGGGAGACAGGAAGTTAGAGTGATGGAGTACTGAACTTAGAGACAGAATAACCTGGGTTCAAATCCTGCCCAGACATTGCTTATGTGACCCTGGGCAGATGACTTAATCTCTCTATGCCTCAGTTTCCTCTTCTGTAAAATGGCTTACATTCAATGTCAACTGAAGTTCCTTCTAGCTCTAAATATATGAGCCCATAATACTATTACCTTGACATCTATTCATACTCAGGACCCTTGGGGCTAATACTATATTGCATCTGTAGAGAATAAATTCTAGTTTGGTGCCAGGGTAGATACCATTCCTCCCTCTACTGAGTCTGTAAAGTGAGAATCCTTGGGTCTTAGTATCATTTGTAAAGAAGCGTAGCAGTGAGGCGTGGTGGAAAGAGCCCTGGATTTGTAAGTTAGAGGTGCTGGGTTGAAATCCCTACTTTGTAACTTAGCACTTTATGTGACCTTGGGTAAGTTATTTTACTGCTCTGGGTCTCAGTTTTCTCTTCTAAAAAATGAAGGGTTGAACCACATAGTTCCTCAAATCTCTTCCAGCATGAAATCTTGGATCCTACGGATGTGAAGTAGGAGACACTCTACAAGGTGTGATGGTATACTAGACTATGTTTAAGGTCATTCCGAAGCCATGATTCCATGATGTCACAATCTTTTTTATCCCATTCTCCCTTATATACTTTATATTAAAAGACAAAAATTGAAAATCTTTATACTCATGCAGTTTAGAATCTCTTAAAATAGTACACTAGATCGTGGCTATCAGAAATTTGAAAGAATCCTGTGTTTTTATTTTGGACAATTAGTTAATTATTCATCAAATAAATAGCAAAATTGGCTGCCAAGCATGCCTGGATCCTTAGTTCCTATATGGTTGAATTTGATACTATCACAGCTAAATGTTGTAATACTTACGTGTCCTGAATGATTTTGCACTTAAGATTTCCCCGTTTCGTACTGACTGTATAATGACATTATATTCTTCATTTTCGTCTACTGTTATTGTAGATTTTTGAAGCTTATGCTGTTCTGCAGAAATGTCTTTGACATTCTAGAAATTAATGACATTGATTTCCTTAGAAAAAGGTTTACTTAAGGAACTAACCTCAATAACAATTTTCCACATGAACTTTTCATTCATTTTACAAAAATTATGGGAAGGTGAATAGGATATATACTGTACCATCTTATTACCAAAAATTCAGGTCTATGATATGCTACATAAATGTTCAGCATATCACATATATATAGAAATATATACAATATTAGCTTTACTGTTGAGTGAACTCATTAATTATTGTGATATTACATGAACATATTTAGTTGTTTATTTTATATAACCATATTTCTAAAAATAAAGACATTCTAAGTAACATATATATCAGTAATATGTATAGTAGTAATATACAATATATAAGTAATATATAAGAAACAAGGTGCATGGCACAGAAAGTCAATCTTGGAGTTATAAAGGCCTGGGTTCAAGTCCTTCCTCTGAGGGGTACTGTTTGGGGTCTGGGGTAGAGGTAGAGAAGAAAGTGCCCTTTTGTGCCCTAGGCAGCTCTCTAAAATTATCCTCTTCTGAATTGGTTGGTAGGTAGGTAGTTCACAGGAAATCCAATAAATACCAATACCAATGAAATGCCAATGAAATCATAGGTCTGGTTCAAAGAAAGGAGGAAGGGAGGGATGATTAAAACACAATCTGTGTTGAATGCTCTTCCATCATCCAGCATCATAGATTCAGATCTGGAAAGGACCTTAGAGGTCTTATGGTTCAACCCCATCATTTAATGATTGAGGAAATTGGAGCCTAGAGAGATGAGACCCTTGCTCAGAGTCTCACAAGCAGTACTTGTCAGAGGTGGGATTTGAACCAGGCTCCCTGGCTCTAGATTCATTCTCCATCACCATGCTGCTTAGTTTAACACAAATTCATACTATACTGAACGCTCAAAAAATCTAAAAGACAGATGCCTTACTTTTTTATTGAAGTCTTTGGTTGGTTGATATTTTAAAAAATAATGTTCAGGCCTTTCTCCTTTAGGAAACTCACTCCATTCAGCAAAAATGGTTGCAGGTTGCTTTTGTGTTAGCCCACAATATAAACTCTTAGAAGTCTACACCAGAAATAAAAGCAATGCTGATAAAATGAACAAAATGTATTCTTGATTACTTATTAGCAAAATGGGGGAAGTGAAGCATAAATCACTTTTGCAAGGAGTCAAAAAATTCCTTTTGGGGCCTTGCAGCAAATATTATCTTGGTTGTATAAGATATATAGTGTCCCTGGGATAGTCCTACTTGTTAGTAAGAGGGACATTAGGAGGGTCTGAAGGAAGGGAGAAAGATATTGAAAATGTCTTCACTATTAAGGTGTAGTAGAATATGAAGAGGAAAATCTTATAAGCAAATGATTTGTCTAAAGACCACCCAAATGGAAATAGCTGTAGACTTGTCTTGGTATAATAGTTTAACAAACTCATAATTCTTCTTCTAGTGGGTAGATCTTTATCTTTGAATCTCCTCTGTATACCGCCCATAAATAGCCTAAGTCAGAGATTGTTTACCTGGCAGTCCTTGGATGTATTCCAGGGAATTTATAAACTTAGATGGGAAAAACAATGATGTCTTTATGTTCACTAACCTCTAACTGCAATTGAGTGTTTCTGTAAATTATTATTTGGGGAAAAAAGCATTATTCTGAAAAGGGAGCCAAACTGTTAAAGGAATCTGTGACACAAAAAAATCTTAAGAATGCCTGTTCTTGCTGAAATTGAAGAATGAGGAAGAGAGAGAGATAACCACCCAAGGTTTACCTAATGTCTGAAAGGAATGTGCTGGATAAAGATATTAAATCCAGATAGGCATGATGGAGTATACCTGAAGGCCCTGTGCCCAGGAGGTTGAGGTTGATGGATCACATTAGCTCAGGGGTTCTGATTGAAGCAGAGCTGAAGCCAATTGGGTGTCCATACTAAATCCTGCACCTATATAGTAAGCCCCAAAAAGTTAGGGGTCACCAGCCTGCCTAAGAAGCAATAAACTGCTCTACATCAGGAACCAAGCAAGTCAAGACTTCTGTGTTGATCAGGAGAGGCATTGGGCTGTGAGTGGCTACTGTACTTCTAACCTATGAGAGATGGTGGACCCAATCTCAAAAAGAAGGAAAGACAAAAGGAAAGGAAGAAGGAAAGGGGGAAGGAAATTAAGGTGGAAGGAATGAAAGGAAGTTGGAAGGAGTGTGGTTATGCTTTGTGCTTTGTCCCCAAAAAGGACTGTGACATCAAGGAGATGATGACATGACTTGCCCTTGACTTTGATTTGAGTGAGGGAGAGCTGTGCAAAGTAACTACTCTCACTTTCTTCTCCAGAGTTATCTAGGTCCAGTGACCAGATATGGATCAGGACAACTGGAAATGTCCCAGGATGCAGTGGGAGACCTGGGCCTTTTTAAACTAAGGTCTATTCGGGTTGAGTGGGGCAATGCCCATTCAGTGAATAGGCCTTTTTAAGAAGTAAGTCAAAGGACAGTCCCTTTAATAAAAAAAAATCAAAATGAAAGGGAAAGGTCCTCAGATTGCTGGCCAGAAGAGAGACAGTTACATTCACTCGGAGTCAGGAGGGTACAAAAAATAAACTTTCAGTGGTGCTTGGGCAGATTGTTGTCCAATCCAAGAGATCCAGAGTGAATTGAGTTTCAAGCTTGGTCTTTGAGAAAGAAATCTAGCCAAGTAAATCCCAAGTTAACTGGATAGCTTTCAGTCATCAAAATTTATCTTCCTTTGGGAAGAACACCCTCAGGTAAGGAGAGAGGGAAGAGGAGGAGAGAGGAGGGGAGAGAAGAGGAAAGGAGAGGATAATAGAAGACAGGAAAAGATAGGATGAACTGAGTTGAAAGGTGGAAGGAACGAATGAAAAGAAGATGGAAGGAAGGGGGAGGGAAGGAAGCAAGGAAAGAAGAAAGGAAGGGGGAAGGGAGAAGGAAGGGAGGGAGGTAAAAAGGAATAAAGGAAGGGAAGAAAGCATTTTTCCATTGCTCAGTTTGTGCATTGTTTTTAAGCTTTAATGTTATCAATAATGTGCTGACTTGAGGTTCATAAAACTGAGAGGTGACTTGACAGACTCATATACTATCTGAGAAGATGATACCCAAATATTTCTACACTTTCATTTTAACTTATCACATGCAAAGAACATAGATGAGAGAACTGAGCTGTCACATCACTTTAATTCATACCTTTCTTGGAAAAGTAAAATTGTGCTCCTAGATCCTGGATCAATATAGGTTATTTTATGAGTCTATCCCTATGCTGATGAAATCACAGTTCCTTCACATATGTTAATATGAACTGTTAGGGTTGCATGACCTACACTCATGAAGTTGGGAAAGAACATCCCACAGATCAGGAGACATAGAAGTGGAAAAGGAGTACACAATGAGTGTGACAACGACAAGGATAGAAGATGGACAAAATGTTGCCCGCAAAACATAAAATAATCTAGAAGAAGTCCTCTCATACTACTGGTGGATCTTCTATGGTGGATCTGTAGAAGAACATGAACAGAATAATACAGGATGAGAAAGCACGGATGAGTTGCTATCTGCAGAAACGGAGAGATAACCAAATGAATGAGAGCATAGGTACAATAAAGTACTGAAAGATCCATTTTCAATGCTCACAGCTCAAATGCTTCCTCACACTTGAGTCATTTCTGCTTCCCCCTACCAACTGCTAGTACCTTTTCCTAAAATTGCCTTATATTTATTTTGTATGTACTTATATGTATTCATCTTGTATCCAATGAAATAATATAATTTCCTTGAGGGCAGAAACTGTTTCATTTTTGTCTTGGTGCCCTCAAAGTCTACCACGGTGCCTGGCACTTAGTAGGTACTCAGTAAAAGAATTGAAAGATTGAATATGCACACATTTTCTCATTTTTTTCTGCCTAATCACTTTTATACATCTTACTCTTCTGTCTTTTTAATGTGCATTTGGGAAACAAAAAAAAGAATTTTGTTTTCACCGGGTTAAAACTCCTCCCAGCTTTAAGTGATAGCAGATAATCAGAGTTGTGACCTAGCATGGCTCAGGTAAAAGGTCAGAAACTTGTGTGCAAGCTTGATGAGCTATTTAAGGAAAAGCCTATCAGAGAGAAGAACGTGAAGTCACATGGTCAGGAGGCTTCACCTGGCTAATAGATGGACAGGTGAGAATTTCAAATTTGTCACAGAATAAAAGGCTTGCATTGGGCTGAACAAATTCTAGCCTTCCTGTGGACTTTCTTGGGGGCTACCCAGAATGAATGTAAAAATCAATGCGAGCTTTCCTGATTTTACGATTGTTGTTTAAGGTGGGCACTTCTCTTATGGTAGGGAATGTGCCCTCTCCTTGCAAAGACCATAATAAAAATTCTTCTTTCACTTTACTTTTATTATTGGCCTGGGTGCGAGCCCTGCTCTAGATGGGGAGAGAGTTTGGGGAGGGGCCCTATTTATAACACCCCAGAAACATATCTGTTGCTACATTTAGGTTGGAATTTTTTTGAGAGAAAGGGGGAAATTCCTGAGGTTTTTAGTATTTGAAGAGAGTAATGATTTTTCTTGGTTTGTAGTAATCATTCTCTGCTTAAGTCCCACTTTAATGCCTCATTGTACTGTTAAGATGTCCATGGGTCGGCATCTGTACATGTGGAGAGAAGAGCCATAATAGTGGTTGGGGAGTTATCCCCAAGTGGATATAAAACCAGAGAACCCTTCCCAAAATTGAAAAGGTCCCAAGGAATTAAAAGTCTCAAATGACTGGTTGTCTTATGAGGTCAGAGCACCTATGCAGTGGGTTTCATTGAAGGTCATATGTGTGCTGAACCAAAAGAGCAGCAAATTCCCTTTTTTAATAGGTCCAAAGAACAGCAAGCCCATCATTTTCAGTATGAGAGGCAACCTAAAATAGGGGCTTGAATCTCACACTCAACATCAAGACTTGAATTCAAATCCTTCCCCAGACGCTTACTAGCTGTATGACTTTCTTTAAGTCATTTAATGTCCCTAAATCTGTTTCCTCATTTCAGAAGTGAGGATAGTATTAGCATCTACCTCATAAGGTTGTTGTGAGATCTCAAATGAGATCATGTATGTAAAACACAAGACAAAAAATCAGTTGTTACTATGATTAAATACCAACTATGAAGTTTGGAAGACCTGGATTCAAGTTCTACTCCTGATGAGTGCTGACTGGATGATCCTAGAAAAAAGCCTAACCCCTCAGTGGCAACTGACTTTAAATTTCATAGAAGGTGCCAATTTGCATTTATAAAGGCCTTTTCTTCATGTAAGAGTTTCCTGTGCAATGAAATAACAGTTCTCTTCTCCATGCCTACTAGTACTAATATTGTTTACATTTCAAGATGTTTTTTCTACAAATGATTTTGTTTTACATCCCTAAAGTTTAATGAGTTGATCATACTAAACTGGCTAATTATTTTTCTCATAATTCAAAACCACAAGTCAGTTTATATTACATAAATATTTTCCATGCCTTTTTGGAAAAGGAAATAGCTCAGACATTTAGCTGACATGGATGTTGTTAACAGAGCAACCTGTAGTTAAATATTTATTAAATTCAATAAACATTTACCAAGCTGGAGATACAAATGTGACAAATAACACAGTCTCTGCCCCAAGTTGCTTAAAATCTAATAAGAAGGATGACATGTTTACAAAAAAAAGACATGCTTATAAATAAGTAAAATATTATAGAGAAAAATGAGATATCCAGAAGTTTTTTTAAAGAGATATGTTGAAGGAGAGATCTCTTGAAGCTAGTGTTTTACTTTAAAACTCACATCAAACACATCTCCTAAAGAGGCTTTTCTTGATCTGTCTCACCATTACCCCCTCCCCCAAATTACCTCATATTTATGTTGCATATATTTTGAAATTATTCATATATATATGGATCAATGGAGTAGGACCTGAGGTCTGTTGTAAAGTCAAGGATGTTTTCTTTTTCATCATCATATCCTCAATGCCTAACAGAGTGTCTGTCAAACAACAGATACTTAATAAATGCTTTTAGATTGACTGGGTGATAGTTTTCCCTCAAAAAAGTCTTCAAAGAAAGGCTAGATGACTCTTTCTCAAAGGAAATGTGATTTTTAGGTAGAAGGTGGACTAAGAAATGTGATTTTTAAGTAGAAGCTGGACTAGGAAATGCGATTTTCACTTAAAAGTTGGACTAGGAAATGTGGTCCCTTTCTATTCTAAGTTTCTTGCTTCTTTGTAATTCTATGGTATAAACTTCAAAGGAGAGATTGTAGCATAGAGAATCTGAAAGTAGCAGAGGAAAGCAGAGAGTTAGTTCACTTCTCATGGGACTATATGCCAGTGACTTGAGATGACTCTGGCATCTCAATGGCTGGCACAGGAAAGGAAGGCAAAGGATCTTGTGTCTTCAAAAGAAAAGCCAGCTTCTATTTAGCACCAGAAATTGAAATGCATATGTAAAAGGTACTCAGAAAGACTATTATGTTGGAAAAATCTTGCTCCAAGTTCAGCAGTTTGAACTTTTTAATAGTAGTTCCACTAAATTTATAAGCTGATCATTTATATTCAAAATGTTTTCCTCTTTTTACTCTCAATGGAATAAATATACTACTTGAGAATAATCATTGAAGGCCAGTGGAGTTCTTACGCACTTGTGGTAATGTCATTTAAATAATGCAATTCTTACAAGTGATGTATAATGCTGCTTCCCATAATTTATCATAAAGTCAAAGTTTTCCTAAAAAGTTAATTTTTTTCAGATTTTTTCATGTTACTTGGACAATGTTTCATTGTTTATTACCAAAGCAATCTTAAGGTTTATTATTTTCAGCATCTCAAGGTCAGCAAAAAAGACTTTGGAAAATATTTGCTCTGTGGCTAGTTATATATTTAGGGTAATCTCTTACCTGAAAAATGTATTCAAACCAGAACAGCAGAAGAATTAATTTGTCCATCTGGAAAGTAAGTTTTATGGAGATCAATTATGCAAATGCATTTTTTTAGCTTCAAAATAAAACTTTTTTGGAATTTGAGGGCAGATGAAATGTGTCTTCAAGTAAACCTGAAATTGATCACTTTCAATGGATATATCACCTGGAGATTTAGACTGAGTAATTATCTGTAAGTGCACTATATAAGCTGATTACCCATATGATTCATTCAAGACATTCAGCAAAACAAGCCCTTTCTAACAAGTCACGAACTTTTGCTACTAAAAGCTGCAAAATCAAGTATAAAGGGTAGGTTAGTAATGATACAAATTATCAGGCAGTTACACACACAGTTGAGAGAAAGCGTTCAAACATAAATTGCAGGAAATCTAGCCATACACCCACACACAGCTACAGGGGTAGATTTTGTGGCAAACATTCTTAAAAGACCATCTTTAAGGAGGAAAAATACCTTCTGAATACAATTCAAACTTGAACGACGTTCACACCCAACATTCATTTAAATTCCATTTGTTTCTAAAATGCCTCCTACCACTTAGAACATATTTCCTTGGAAACCCAACTCCTTTGGAACCTTAAATGCAGTAGAAAGCTGTAAATAAAGAAAAGTAAACACTATTGTGTTAACCAAACACTTATCATTACAGCAAATACCAGTTTAATCATGACTGACCTCCAGGGCCAGTTTTAAAACATCCTCAAACCCCCCTATTTCTTTCAATCAAATCTTATTTATCCCCTGCTAATCAGATGTTTGTCTCCTATAACACAATCTAATTACAAATAAATGTCAATATCCCAGGGCACAAATTTGTGATCACTAAACCTGGTTCATTTTCTCAACCGAATTGCTATTCATTTGTACCTAATGTCCAAAAACTGAGTCTATAGTATTACAAGTATTTTGAAGGCTTCTGAACTGGGGTCATATTTTGAAAAATTTAGTAGAAAAAAATTCATTGATTTAGAACTGGAAGAGACCAGAGAAGTCATCTAGTCCAATCCACTCATTTTACATATGAGGAAACTGAGACCCCCATGTTATTAAGTGACTTGTTTAAGGTCATGTAGGTATTAAGTGGCAAAGATAGGGTTTAGATCTTGATCCTCTGACTCAGAATCTAGTCCTCTTTCCACTGCACCCCACTGCTCGAGAGTGTTCTTTGCTTGAATGTCACTTTTAGAAATATTTTTAATCCAAATTTCTGATTTCATTAGAGTAGGGAAACAAAGTGGGAAAAGAAATTCCACCAAAGCTTATGAATGTCTGCTCTTGTACTTCTAATCATAGTTGCCCAGAACACTAAGGGATTAAAGGGACTTGCCTAGGGTCAGGGAGCCAGTATGTGTCACAGGTCAGATGTGACCCCTGCTCTTAATGACTCCAAGGTCAACCCTACCCCACTATTGCCTCAGAGAGCCAATGACAATTTTGGGAGGAGTACAGTTCTTCGATTTCACAGTTGTGGAAAACTCCCTCCACTCAATGCTGATCTGCAGGTGGGCATTTTGCCTGTAATGGGTAGTCTGAGCCATCTGGGGCACCTAGAAGTTGTGACTTTCCTAAATTTACATGGTCATTATATGTCCGACTGCAAGGTCACTCACATTACACAAGAACACTCGATTTGAATTCAAATCTAAATCCAAATTTCCAAGTGATAGAGGCATGCCTCTTTTAGAGAAACAGAACAACCTTCTGGAGTCTGAAACAGTGAAGAAAGATCCTAGTATCATGACTAGAGAGCCAGAATGAACTTCAGGGACTGCCTTGTCTGAAAGGAGAAAGAATGCATGCATGCATACATGCATGTATATACATGTATACATGTGTATTTGTATGTGGGTGCATATGTGTATGTGAGTATATATGTGCATGTATATATGTATGTATTCAAAGATATGAGAGGCATCGTAGTGTAGTGGATAGAGTTGGCTTCAGTCAGGAAGACCTGGGCTTAAGTACTGTCTGTGATACACTCTGGCTATGACTGAGCAAATCCCTTCCCCTTTCAGAACTCTAAGAAACACACTGACCGATCGGCAGAGAGGATGCTGACCTGTATTGCTAGTGGGCACTTTTTCTTCTGGAGTTCCTTATACTCATATAATCCCAGGTCCACTCTCTATCCCCACGTGGACTTTGAGACAAAAACAGGGGAAAGGATTGAGAAGACAAGGGAAGGTAGGAGACAGGGAAGTCTCAGCAGCCTAAGCAGCTGGTTTCTGATTCCATTTTGGTTCACATCCTTTCCCCCCCAAACACACACACATATGTATATGCACATGTACATGCACAAGTACACACATACACACACACACATCCACACCATTCTCCCAGCTCCCCAGGTGAGTCTAATTTTCCTCTCTTCCTGAGGATTGAACTAAGCAGGCTGTACCCCATTCAGCCCCTGCTCTGCTGCCACAGTCTGGGGCAAAAGGGGGAGAAGGGGTGAAGCTGCTGCCCCCCACTTTACGTTTCCTTCAAGAGCTCCCCCTGGCTGCTCCATCCAGAGCATGGATGTCTCCCATCTTTCCTTTACCCTGCTTCCTTAAACTGCCCACTCACCTCAGCTCCTGTTCCTTCAGCAGTTGCCTGCTTTGTTTGGGCCATTCCTGCCCCTCTCCCTTTGTTGGGTTAATTAAGGGGAGGTCTCCATGGAGACTGGGAAGCAGCCAGCAAGGAAGAATGAGTAGGAGTTAATGTAAAAAAAAATCTACTGACATGGAAAAGAATGATAATCTGAAAGGGGTTGGGGAGAGTACAACATTAGAACCTGATGGAAAGCACACATCATATTCAAGGATGTGGCAAACTCAGATTGGTAACAACTAGTTTGGAGATGGAGAACCCCAAACCTCTGAACGAAGCCATATGCCAATCTCCAATTCCAATATCAGGAAAAAACAAAAAAGAAACTTTCACCTGTAACCTGACTAACAGTTTTGTCCTGATAATAGCTGACATTTACACCGAGCTTGACATTTTTATAAAGTGCTTTCCCATTGTTTTGTGTGAGATTCACTTCGTCGTTGTGGGGCAGGAACTATGGCTATTATTATTTCCATTTTCCAGATGGGAAAACAGAGACTCAGAGAGGTTAAGGGCCTTGCTCAGGGTCAGTAACTGAGGTGAAATTCAAACTCCTAACATTCAGCCCACAAGCCGAGCCAAGATGCTTTCTACTATACTGCATCATGTTGTTTAAAAAAAGTGACTGTTATTCCCTGCTATCCAAATTAACTAGTAGGGTCTTTTTAATAAGGATATTCATGTAAATTTTCAGATGAACTGGAATCTGACATTGTCTTTGAA
The DNA here is from genome assembly GCA_023548195.1 of Bettongia penicillata ogilbyi. NCBI lineage: Eukaryota > Metazoa > Chordata > Mammalia > Diprotodontia > Potoroidae > Bettongia > Bettongia penicillata. The sequence continues at coordinate 4,190,150 of JAJHZJ010000448.1, forward strand.
GTTTGGGACCTTTAATTAATATGTAACGTAATCTACTTATATAACATTATAGTCCTATATAATGTATTATACATATTGTATGTTATTTATAAACATGTAACTAACATGAAATGTGTCTGTATAATATATTCAATTTGTATAACAAATATATAATTTAATTAATAAGATTACTAGAGATTATATATTCTAATATAGATAACATATTCGGTAGAGTACTAAGCCAAGATCTTGATTTTTAGTTAACCATTTTTTTGGTTCCAGCACTACATTAATTTATAATCAGCACTGTAATTGCCTTCTGAACCAAGTAACCAACACTCTCTGGAGTTTAGATCAGGCTCTTCACAAGATTCTGTCATACCACTAGACTAGATCTCCCCGGCTGATGGGTCAATGTTGTTTCATTATCCAACCAATAACATGCTCTGAAGCTGACTATCCCTGACTCTTTTCTAAAAATATATCATACTCCACTGCCTTAGATTTCTGGAGATTTATAAAGAGAAGGTAATATAGTATGATAGGAAAACTTTGAAATCAGGAAGATCTCGACTTAAGTCATACCTTAGACAAAGACTGACTATGTGACCCTAGAGAATCAAAATCTATAAATTTCTTGATTAATACCAACTGCAACTGATGTGCCTTTGTATTGATAGTCTGATACATAATAGGTAGTTAATAAATGCTTGTTCATTTACTGGTCAAATAATATTTGGTCACCGTAGGCTTTTCTGCAACAAAAGATAAAAACATAGGTCTGAAACAGACAGACACAGAAACAGAGACAGAAGAGAGATAGAGACAGGGAGAGGAAGGATGGAAAGAAAAAGACAGACAACCAGAAACAGGAAAGAGTGAAGAAGTTAGGTCCTGGAAGTGATAGGAGGAAGTAGAAATGAGAATGCACAAAGTAGAGGAGGTTGGCCTTGGCAAACAGGATGACTATTTTCTCCTCTGAGAAAAAAAAGAGGAGAGGAGGATAGGTTTTGAATTTGAGGGAAGTGAGATGAGAGAATGCCTAATGAATATCCTCAGCCTGAGAATAGTAGCACTAGAGATATGTTCTTTGATCCTAGGTCATGTGAAAGAAAAAAAGGTTATCCTACCTTTCAGGAGCTCAGTTTCCTTAGCTACAGAATTGGGAGGTTGGATTGAATCATCTCTAAAGTCCTTTGATAGGATTATAGATTTAAAGCTGTAATGGATAACTAAGGTTCTATAACACCTCCTCCCCCCATTTTATAGATGAGAAAATTGAGGCCCAGAAAACTCTGACTTGTCTAAGAACAAACAGGGGATAGTGCAGAGAGATTCTCTCTCTCTCTCTCTCTCTCTCTCTCTCTCTCTCTCTCTTTCTCTCCCTCTTTCCCTCCTTCTCCCCTTTCCCTCTCACCTTTCTCTGTCTTTGTGTCCCCTTTTGCCTCTCCCTCTTCTCCCTTTATACTGGATCCTTCCCCTCTGCCTATAAATATGTTCGTTGCCCCGCCCAAAAAAATGTTTTCCTTGAATTTACTCCATCAAACTACCAGCCTAGACATCTTGTCTCTTTCACAGGTAAACTTCTAGAAGGAGTAGCCTATACCTTCTATCTCTACTCCTCAGCCCCATCCGATCTGGCTTTCAACTCCATCATTTTATTGAAGTAGTTCTTTCTAAGGTTACCAGAAACAATAGCTTTTTCTAAGTCCTGATCTCTTCCTTTATACACCATTTGATGACATATTTCCCTTATGCATTTTTCTTTTTCCTCCATGATGCAAAAAGAAATCTATCTCCTGTTGTTTCTCCCAGTCAATCACTGTATTTATTTAACATATCCTATGTCAGCCTGCTCCTCCTCTGTCTTTTACTAATTATATTCCCCTTCAACTCCCAGAATAGGTTTCCCTCCAAAGGTAGAACCTCAGGCCTTTTGTTCTACTTCTCTATGGTCTCTGAGCTGGTGACTCTACCAACTGCTGTGACTTCAGTGATTGCCACTATCCATGACTCCTACATCAATCTATCTAGCCCCAATCCCTCCATTGCACTTCAGTTTCACATTTGCAACCATATAATGCACATTTTCACCTGAATTTCCTATTACCACCTCAAAATTGAAATATCCAAAGTTAAATCTATCAAATTCTTTTCAAACCTGTCCTAATTTTCAGCTTTCTACTTTTCTTTATCATATAATCATCTTCTGAGTTACTCCAGGCTTAAAAGTTTGGCATCATCTTTGATGCTTCCCTTTTCCCCATCAATCTTGTACTTGTGCAAAGGAGTTATTTAATTTTATCTCTGTATCCTCAGTGTATAGTCCATGTTTAAAAAATGAACAAATAAATGATCTTCCTGCCTTAAGTCATTCCTGTGAGCCAATTCATCCTCCACACAGCTGCCAAAATGATATTCTTAAAGCACAGGTATGCCAGCCTTTTGGTAAAAAATAAATTCTCTATCCAAACTGGTCCAAATTTAGTCAAAGATATAAACAGGCAGTTTTCAGAATAAGACATCAAAGCTATTAATAGAAATATGAAAGTACTAGGTCATTAACAGAGTAATGTAAATTAGACAGCTTTGAGGTACCACCTCACACCTATCAGTTTCACCAATATGACAGAAAAGGAAAGTGACAAACACTGGAGAGGACATGGAAAAATGGATACACTAGTGCATTGTTGGTGGAGTTGTTAACTCATCCAGCCACTCTGAAGCCACTTCCACAATTTGGAATTATGACCAAGGAGTTATAGAATTCTGTATACCTTGTGACCTAGCAAAACCTCTGCTAGGTCTGTAACACAAAGAGATCAAAGAAAAAGGGAAAAGAACCATATGTACAAAAATTTTTATACACTACAAAAAGTAGTGGCAAAAAATTGGAATTTGAGGATATGTCCAACAATTGGGGAATGGCTAACTAAAGCTGTTGCATATGATTGTGATGGAGCATTGTTGAGTCACAAGAAATTAAAAGGATGGCTCCAAAAAAACCTGAAAAGTTTTATATGACTTTGATACAAAGTAGAGTGAGAAGAATCAGAACACTACATGGTAACAGAAATATTGCAACAATACTCAACTGTGAAAGACTTAGATACTCTGATCAATTCAGTGAGTTAGGACAGTTCTGAAGGACTCATCATAACAAATGCAATCCACCTCTAGAAAGAAAACTAATGAATTCTAAGTGCAGATTGAAGCATATTTTTTTTCATTTTTCTTACTTTTTGCAACATACTTAATGTGGAAATATATTTTTGTGGCTTCATTTTCAGAGTGGGTATAATATTGCTTGTCTTCTCAATGGGTGGGGGAGGGGCTAGAAGGAGGGAGAGAATTTGGAACTGAAAATTTTGAATGTTAAAAAAAACTTTTACGCTGCTCTGAAAAAAAAAAAGTGGTCCCTATCTCTACGAAGAAAGAACAACTGAATTGGTAATACAGCTCTTCATAATCTGAGTCTAGGACAGCTTTCCTTACTTTTTACATAATATTTTCCATTCACACATTTTACATTTAAGTCAAACTGGCTTGCCTTTTCTTGTATGTGGAAACTGGTATTTTGACTTTATATAGACTTTCCCCTTCTGCCTGGGATATCCTCCATCCTTACCTCATCCTCCTTTTCTTAGCTTCCTTTAAAGTTCAGTTCAAGTGAACTCCTACATAAAGTCTTGCCTTATGCCCAGAACTGTTAGGGCCTCATCCCAAAATTACTTTGTATATTTTGTTTTAATTTCATGTGTAAGCTTCATTTCCCTTGACAGAACAAAAGTTCCTTGAGAGGTGGGATTAATTCATTTTTGGCTTTTGGATCCCTGTGGTCTGGTATACAATAGGCAATTAATCATTATTAGGTGATTTTTATTTCCCTAATTCAAATGATTTTAGAACTTAAAAATAATTTTAAAGAGATTTACACATCTTAAAATCCCTTATAACACAAAAATGTGACTAAGTCACCTAAGCCCTGTCAGTCTGGAGAAAAATTAAAGTTTATATATGATTTACAAACTTGCTATAATCTGCCACTACAAAGCAAGATTTCATTTTGAAATTGAAGAGGATTTCTTTCAAGTATTTTATGGTTAACTTAAAGTTTCTTGGCCTGTGTCAGAGTCTAGAAAAAATTTCATATTTGGTGGCTAGAACAGGACCATGCTTTTGGTCTCAAAGCAAACATTAAAAAACTTTACAGCATTTTAAATTGAATTAATCAGTGGTACCACCTTTCTCCATTTCTTGTGTTACTGTTTCTATTTCTTACTAGTCTATTTCAATTACCTCTTTCAAAGATATTTTACTTGTAACTTTGTCACAAAAAATAACACATCAATTAGCTGAGAGATAGTAACCATGTTGAGCCAGATCTCTTTCACAGAATAGGGGAAAGCTATTATTACTTCGGAGTTCATAAGCTACACTATGTAGAATGAATTATCTGGACAAAATAAAAGAAAGATTAGTAGCCTTTTTCACCAGCATTCCCTAAATGTGATGCCAAATAACAGGTAGTTTTTCACATGGCTGGAAGTAGATTGGCTTCACTGTTTTGTTTTGTTTTTTAAGTGCAACCTTTCCTATAAATTTGTAGTGTCAATTGTTTTCACATATTCATTCACAAAATTACATTAAAATCAAGTGATTCAACAGAACTTTTCCAATGATTAAACATTTAAGTGGACCAAAGAGGCCATTTATTTTACTTAGAGTATGTCTAGTATATTTAGTATAGTGTTCTTGGCTCTAATTAAGAATTCCTAATTATAATTTGTATTCATTGCCATCAAGTTTCTCTTCCCTCTTTTTAGCTGAATTAAGGTCTCTATCACAAGAACAACAAGTACATTATCTAACATTGTGCTACCACCATGAAGGATTGGAATTATTTTCTTATAACATTTGAGTGTAACACTCATTACATTTGTAGACAAGTCATAATATAATTATGAGTGAAAGTTAAAGCTCTAGAACCTTAAGCATATTCCTGTCTCTGTACCTTTGCTTCTGGTGTTCCCCACACCTGTAATACTACCCTCCACCCTCCCAACAGTCTGTTAAATCTCTATTAATTTCTAAGCACCAAATTTGAGTTCCATTTCTCCAAAAGTCTTCACTTATTTCACCCATCCACCCCCAAGTTGTAACATCCTTGAGTTGATGTCTAAACTTTACCTGATTGATCTCCAAGCCATTGGGGGTTAGGCGATGGCATGCAGACCCATTTCCTGACAACCCTGTCAACTGTTGAGAGCAATTCTGCAGCTCCCCCTCCACATTTAAAGTCCAGCACTTTCAGTACTAAGGTTCTCTTACTCCCCCATCCCCCACCTGGGGTGGGGTAGGAGGAGGGAAAATGAGTGCCTTTGCCTTCAACAAACCTAAACTGTTTAGTGGAAAGGCAATGTTATTTCTTCAGGGAGATCATGTCTGAGTGATCTACTAGAGTTACTTGAAAGTGTAAATAAGCTGCTGGATAAGGGAAACCATTGGATGTAATTCCTTTTAGTCTTTCAAAAAAACCTCTTTGGTCCACAGTAAAGACTGAAAAAAAAAATTGTCACCATGGAATTGAAGGGAATAGATAGGGAACTGGCTCAGAGATAGGAAAGAGAATAGGGCTAAGTGGGTACTTTTCTGGGTGTAGTATACATAGCAGGGTCCCCTAGGGACCAGTGCAAGGGTCAGTCTTATTAATGATGTGTAAAGCATTACACCATTTAATGCCTGAGCCTGCAGAAGATGTTGAGTTCTTCTGGGTAGTGAAATGCTAAGCTGATGAAGGTTAACTTCAGGAAAATCTTCCACAGGTATGAGTGAAACAGCTGGGTGGTGTAGTGGGCAGAGCACTGGAATTAAGGTCATGGAGATGTGAGTTTGAATCTTGCTTCAGTCTCTTCTGCTCTGTGTGACCCTAGACAAATCACTTAACCTCCCTCAGGTGCCTTTCCTCTTCTCCAAAATGGGATAGATAATAATGTGACCATCTAATGAGATGGTATATGTAAAGTGTTTTGCAAACCATAAAAGGTACTATGCAAATGATAGCTATTATTATGTGGGCTTCAATATCAGCACATATAATGTTATACACACCAAATAGCTAATAAACATTTATTAAGTGCCTACTATGTACCAGGTACTGTGCAAAAGGCTGGGATACAAAAAGAAGCAAAAGATATGGAAGAAATGATACAAATTCAGCTTAGAATATCTTGGACTTTAGCTTATGTATGGTTAAGGATCGGACTCTATGAATATGCTGTTAGAACCAATAACTTGTTTTCGAAAATTTCTTGAAGACAGTCAAAGAAAATAAATATAAGCATTGATCCTAAGCTTTAGGAATTTTAGATGTCAAAACTCCAAGATTAAAATGAGAAATGATGCAATTATTAGACTATTCAAGAAGAATAGAAGGCTCTAAAAGTGAAATTTAAAGTCTATAGTCACAATTTATCTCAATGGGAGGGGAGAAGGGTTTTTTTTTTTTAATCAGTATCATTATACAGGAAGTTCTCTGAAGAACTCAAATTTAAAAAGAATATGTAATGGACAAAAAAAAAGTGGAATGGAGGAAGTGACATAGAAAATAAATGCGAAGGGGGTGAATTTATAGGTCAAGGAGGCTTATGAGGATATTCTGGGAAAGTTAAAGCTTGAACTGAACTGCAGTTTGCAAAATATATTAAACACAATATCTCCCTCCCATTTTTACCGATTTCTGGGCAAAACAAAACAAAAGAAATAAGCAATAGACAGACCCACTGAAGCAGGTGGCAGAGCAGATAGCAGATGGGATATTTATTAGATTGAGCTCAGTTGTTTTTTATGGGGTAAGGCGAGACATCCTTCTTAAACTCTTTCCACTCACCACTCCTTTTGTGGTTTGGAAGCATTCACTGGCATCGCAGGGCCAGAGGGCATGCACAGTACAAAGTGCACATGCTTTGAGTTCAGAACCTAGACTGCATTGGACTTGTATGATGCCACGTGGGCAAGCCTTGCCAGAAGCACCTGGATTCATTACTCTTTTGATTTTAAATTAACTTCCGATCATCTATTATTGCATGTTCAGAAATCTTTTGCTGTTGTCAAATTTTTTATTTCCCCATATGGAGTGGTGACCCACAGTTTAAGAAGCACTGTATCTACCGTTCAGTTCTTAATATGAGAATTCTCATTTATGAGACTAGGCAAAACAAAAATGAGAATGTCCTTAACCACAAAGAACTTACTTTCTAATAAGGAGATATAGCTATGTGTATATATGTATATGTATATAAGGATATATACCTATATGCATACAAGGCTATACATAGATACACATATATACACTTATTTTTATATACACATATCAGATAGATCTTTTATCCAGATGTGCACATATATATATACATTTTATATGTTTACATATATATATATCCTTAGTAGTTTTACATATATATACACATATGTACATGCATATATGAGATAGATAAATAGATAACAGATAGATAGATAGATAGATAGATGGATGGATGGATGGATGGATGGATGGATGGATGGATGAGGGGAATTATAGTCTGAGTAGTCATAGGAATAGTGAGATTGTCTGTAGAACAACCAATTCATTAAAAATACAGGTTATCAACTCATAAAGAAATTAATGCAAAATGAATAATTTTAGGAATTCTGAGAAGCAATTTTCCTACCAAAGAGAGTCAGTCATGCTACACATTCATGCTCATATTCCATGTTGATATTACTTTAGTGATAAAGTGCCAGCTGCTGAATATTCAAGTTTTTTAATGAAATGTGTAACACAAAACCTCTTAAAACTACTGACAATATTTACAAGTAGAAGGAGGAGTTTTAGAAAGAGGATAATTTTCAGAAGTCAGCAGGAGCTCCTTCCTACAAGGCCACAATTTAATTAAATTGTGGGCCAGCACATTCCACTTTAAAAAAAACAACCTCCCACCAATAACTCCCCTTCCTAAAGTCAAGCATTTTCTCTTCTTTTTGAAATCTTTCCCATTGTACACTATTTGAGCTTAGTTTTCCATAGTACTTCATGTGTGAGGTGGTGGAGGTGGGGATGGCACAGGAGGTACCTTCTGTTTTTATGCTGAAGTCATAATTCAGTGACACATATTGATAGTGGTCATTACAATGTGTTACATCTAGCAAACATAGCTGGCATTTATATAACACTTTTAGGTCTTCAGCGTATCTTACAAACATCATTCCATTTAATCCTCACAACAGCTATCTAAGGAAGATGTTTTATTATCGCTATTTTACAACTGAAGCAACTGGCTCAGAGGAGTTTAGTGGTTTGGTCAGAATTTCATATCCAGTAGCAGGACTTGAAATAAGTCTTATAAGTCACCTGAAGAGCCTCAAAATACCCATCATGCCTTGCTGCAACTTAATCTAATAAGTAAACAAATATGCAAAAATGACAATTTTATGGACACCTCCAATTGTAGAAAATGATTCTTCTTAACAGAGATGATTTTCTGCCTAAGGTTGGAGGTAGATTTGGGACAGCGCTCACAAAGTACAGGTTGCTTCTGGCACTTGTCCACATGGTGAAAAGGAGAAAGTGGAAGAGATCACGTTAACTTAACTGGAGCAAAGCCAGAAAGAGAACAGAGAGATAAAGGAAGTAATTCAGCCTGAGATTAACCAAATATACTAAAGAAAATTCCCACCAGATTTGACTGAGTGTTAATAATGGGATGACTTTCAAACACAGAGCAAAATAGTTTCTGTTACAGATGGAATTTACATTACAAATAAAAACACATCATAATGCATAGGAACACAAAGGATTTTAAAGTACTTTTTATTGATTTTTTTCTTTGAGGTCAAATACAAGTTGATTACCAAACATACGGACATGTAACAAAATGGATTGCTTAAAAATGACTCATGTCATATTTTAACATTTCAGAGTATTGTAGCTTTCTCATTGTGATTAAGATTTTTCTTTGGAGGGAGGGAGAGAGAAGTAAGCCTGTGATTTCATTGATATATGAAACTTTCAGAGAAAAAACTCCTTCTACCAGTGTAGCGTGGTACCTGATCTACAACTTAACATCTTAGCAAGCTGACTGGGGCATTGAGAGGTTGAAACTAGGCCACAGTCTCAGTGGCAGAACTTGAACCCAGGTCTTTCCAACTCCAAAGTTTTCTACATCTGGATAAAAAATAAATTCATTTGAACAATGGGTTCCAAGTTTTCTTGTGAGGGTTTTTTATAACACAAATCACAGAAATCCATAATTTAAAGAAAAGAATACTTTTTATTTATAAACTCTTCATTGAATAATCCTTAACTATAACTCAAGGGGAATTGTCAAATTTTTGTACCAATAAGGATCATGATTGTCATTGATTAGGGGCAGAGAAAACCAATACCAGTGAAGTCACTGATCATTAACATTTATTAAATAATGAAAGATACCATCAGTAGATAGCCAGGTCTGCTGGATAGAAGAATAGTCTTGTCAGAATAACCTGGATTTAAGGCTTCTGTCTCTGAAGCATACTGGCTATGTGACCATTAACTTCATGGTGCCGTAGGGCCTCGGTCACTCCATTAGATTATAACTTACAGATAGCAGTCCTGTCAGCAGAGATAGTTTCATCACTGGGAATGCCTAACACGGATCTAATCACATGTCCAGATATAATAATAATAACTATTTTTATTAATATAATAATGGATATATAATATGGTTATGCTAAAATACAGAGGAATTACTATCATTGTGATATGCATCTGAGTTGTTTTCCAGTGTTAAAGTTCTATGATATCCTATGTCTTTTGAAATTTTAGGATAAGATTTTATACATACATTTATGACAGCTTTTCTTTCTGCAGAAACACACACACATACACACACACACACCCAGAATGACTAATTTTCTTAGTATGAAAGGCTGCTTGATATAATGTAGAAATCTGGCTTCAGAGTTGGGAAGGCATGGTTCATGGTTCAAGCCATTCCTCTGACTCATGCCAGCTGTGAGACCCTGGACAAGTCTCTTAACATATCAGTCCTGTCAGGTAACTTTCTGGGGCTATAAACTTCAGAGCATGTGCTGTCCAGCACTGGGAGAGGGAGTTTCTTCAACCACACAAATGAAATCATGGTCTGCTTCCTATGTAGCACCACTCCTACTAAGTTTCTATGACAAATTTTTTTTTCTGTTAAAAATGACTGAAGTTAAATTGAGATTTCCTATAAAAATACCAGTGGTTTATAAAGAGTATATTTAAAAGTACAGGTGACAGCCTGAGTACAAGACTGTCTAGCAATTTCATTTCTTTCTTTTCAGCCAAGGTCATTTTATTCTTACCAAATAATTTTTTCACTTACTCTAAATACTGACAGCTATTAAATATAAACTAAAAATATTAATTTGAGGAGAAAATATACACCTGTATCAAGCACAATCATTTTAATTGTTCATTTAAAGGCACAATATTCTCTTAAAGAAGCATTAATACATTCAGAGGATCTTATCCCATTCTTCCATTTTAGAGAAAGCAGCATAAACATCAGAAAACAAACCATATGATTTTGTCAGTCTATATACACATCTTAAAAATGGATGTCAGTTTCTAAGTAGTCTAGGATACTTATCAAGTATGTTAAATAATAATAATATACATAATACCAGGGATTTCATGGTATAAAAATAAAGGTACAAGATTTTCCTCCTCCCCATGCCTGCTGAGGATACATTTCCCCACTCTATATCCCAGTATCTGTTATGTATTTATCTCTGTCTGTGGGATTTTCATTGGTTATTTTCAAAGGCACTGGACCTGAAATATACATAATTTTAACTGTTTACAAATGGGGACTCCAGTGGCTAATCCCACAGTGTATAAGAAACTGCAAGTCTTGGGATGCAAGAGAAAAGACCTGGGTTCCTGCTTAAACTATGCCACTACCTACTTGGGTAATACTGGATAGGTCAATCTACCAGTCAATTGAGAAACATTTATTATTAAGCGTTTACAATGTGTCAAGTACTGAGCTAAGTGCTGAGAATACAAAAAAAAAAAAAAAAGCAAAGCAAAAAGAACCCTTGCTCTCAAGGAACTTACACTGTAATGAGGGAGACACGTGTTTAAAAAAGTACACACAGAGAAGATGGAAGGTAACTATAGAGGGGAAGGCATTTAGGCTCTCAAAAAGAGAGTGGGTGCACTAAGTGCTCTCAAAAGTTCCTTATAGTGCTTATATTATATGATCTTATAATTCTGTAATTCTACAAAGTCCAGTTAAATCTACCAATTCAGAAGCTAATTTTTACCCACCACACTTACGTGGAATAAAAAGTGGAGATCTGGGGATATTAAGTGACATTGGCTTTTGCTTCCCAGGTTTATACAAAGGGAGATAAAATTTCATTCAGAATGACTTAATCTGCAATTAAGTGAAATGGAGACTTTCCCCAAATTATGTTCAAGTCAATACAAAATCGGAAGCTATTATTTTTTATAATTATATTTCAGTATCACATAAGAAAGTAGTTTTATTGAAATGGACAGCACAATACTCTGAAATATACACTAAAGGAAAAGGTAACTTTACTATAGTAATTTAGTATATTTGCAGTAAATTACAAAATTGTGGGGTCCAAGTTTTGAAAAGTTTGTTAACTTAAAAAAAATGTAAACCTCTCCAGTGATAGGAAAAGAGCAACTAGCTTTAATGGTCATTATGAGTATAGAGATGGGGTTTTTTGTTTGTTTCTTATCCAGAGTTCATTTCCATTGACAGGAGCATTCTGTGGGTTCTTGCATGGTATACATAACTTCTGAGCCATTTCCTGAGCAGTAAAGAGGCACATTCACATTCCGTACTCCAATTTCCCGACAACATTTGCAGAATCTAAAATGGCTATCAATATTGACATTGTAGATGGTAGCAGATGGGCATTTCCCATCACAAGAAGCAACGCTTATCTGTTATAGAGAGGGAAGAAGAAATGTGAGTCCTTGAGAAGTTCCATTTTTACCATTAGTGAAAGAATGAGAGATAACCCTAAATTGTGCCATGTCTAAAATACTATTCAAAGATAACCATTTGAGGCATTCAACACTCTGATATTTAATGGAGGTAGGTAATGTAATGACTGCTCACTGGTTAGGAGACCTGGCAGACTTTCATAATGGCTTGCCTCTAGCCCTGATGGCTGTTTGGAGCCACTAAGAAGTCAGAACAACTTGCTATCATTTTCCCCCAGTCCCTTCCCTAATTATTAAAATTCTCAGATGTCTAGGTCTGCTGGCAGATTCCAGAAAATAAGAAATAAAAAGACACATGACCAGAATAAGTAAGTCACAAAGAAAATTAATTCCCCCATTAAGTAAAATAACACTAACTGGCACATGAGTCAGGAAAAAAATTGTTAAATGATAAAGCAAGAATGACATGGGTACAAATTAATTGGATTGCAGCATATAGGAACTCCTACAAATGAGTCTATTGTAATCAGAATTACACCACTACCTATAAAGGCTGTGGGAAACTTTAGATAAGGTTCTCAACATGAGCATCAAAATGGGAAATGATTGGAAAATAAGGGAAGGTTAAAGAAATTTATTCATTTTATCTAAAAAAGAATTGCCACAAGGCAGGAAATTCATTTAACTGTGATTTCTAGGGTATAGGAAACTCTCAGGTGAGGAAATTCCCTCCACCAATTCAGATCATTCTTTGCAACTTCTAAACAGTTTTAAATCGTTTCCTGGGGGTACAGCACAGGTAAGTAATTTGCCCAAGGTTATGCACCCAGTATGTTAGAAGTAAGATATAAAACTAGATACTCTCTGTTTCTCTATCTCTGTCTCTGTCTGTCTGGGTCACTCATTCCCCCTCCTTCTCTTTGCCACTCCTTCCTCTATTTCTGTTTCTCTGCTCTCTCCTTTGTGGTTTCTGTTTGATGTTGGTGTCAATTTCAGCAAAGAATAATTCACACTTTCACACACACTTTCTTTGAAAAAGATATTAATGATTTTGAGTGAAGAATAATCCCAAATTGGGGTTCCAAACAGGGATACATAATATAATAGAGAGAGTTCTTGACTTGGAATCAAGGCATATGAATTTGAATCCTGGAGTTGCCTCTTCTTAGCTGTAAGAAACCAATTCAAAAATCTGTGCCCCAGATTATTCATCTATAAAATGTGAATAAGGAAATTTGTGTTTATCTATCTTGGAGCTGTCAAAAAAAAAGCACTTCAAAAAGAAGCACTATCAAAATATGAGCTATTATTACTACACATCTATTTGTCTCCTGGAAAGAAACGTCCATAGTTACACAAGGACAGTGATTTTGCATACTCACAGGACTTTGACTTGTGCAATCTTGTTTTTTTATGGTTGTTTTTACTGTTACTTTCTGACATATTCTTTCTTCCCTTCTGCCTATTGAAATAATGAAAGTATTTGTTCTTTCAACATATCATATTGGAATCTTTGTGACAATAGAATACATTTATTTCAACAATTTCTCTGCACAAAGTTTTGTTCACATCAGTTCATTGATTTTCATGTACTACTTTTTCTAATGATCTCATGGTAATTATACTGACACACAAGAATATTTTCACATCTTTAGTGGTTTCTATCTAGAGTACTGTGTATACTTTTATAGGATTGAAAAGATGAAAGGTGGTATGCAGAGTTTAGCACAAATGCATTTAGATACACATCAAACCATACTTCTCATCCCATCTAGTGATATACCTTCTCTCTACTACCATACATTCTACTAATAACTATTTCTCGTCACCAGGAACAGTACTTCCGGAGTGGACTGGATGACATGAAAACATCCAAGAACAAGGGTAGAATCCATATACTCAGTTTTGAAATTCCTCCCTGGGGCCCCAAAGCTTTGACTGATAAATGACTGAGTCGAGTCCAGCGAGGTCCAGGTCTTTGGTCAGGTCATCAGGTCAGGTTCAATTCACCCAAGCTATCTTGCTATGTTCCATGCCACAGAAATGACCTGCCCCTCCCTATTATGGATCAAGCCATCATCCTGGTATCTCCAGATACTTCCGTACCTGGACACCACTCCTTTCAAACTCCTTGAGAGGACAGATTGTCTCACAAATTTATTTCTATAGCCCTTTCTTGGGACAGTTACTGGGACATGGTATGGGTATAATAAAACCTTATTTATTTTGTACGCATATGCATGAACGTAATAATGCATCTGTGACAAGTATAACCAGGCAACGAAAGAGCCAAAATGCTGAATCCCATATCGCTCTTCATATTTTATTGATGCCTCTATCTTTATGAATGCAATGTTCACACAAAAACACTAAATGGTAATGAATGGAAATCCAGTAGGGTAAGCTACATATGAACAAATGGGATGATGGAGTTAAAAAGGGACACTCTATGAGCCAAAATAACCCGTTTACAAACAATTAAAATACAAATGAGAGTAATGCTGCAGCTGACTCAGAGAGTAAAGGGGAAATGATCACAGGATCATAGGGTTAGATTTGGAAGGGATCTTAGAGGTTTCACGTCACAGATGAGGAAACCACGACCCAAATGGGTTAGGTAATTGTTTGTCCAAGTTAATCAGTGCTTGGGGTTGAAAATAAATGCCTGGGATTAAAACTAAGTTTTCCTGACTCCAAGTGGCAGCTTTCCAATGTTTACCCCTATGCAGAAGGAACAATGTATGGAATACCTTCAAAGAAATGTCTGATAATAGAAATGAGGTGACTAGTTGGCTCAGTGGATAGAGTTCTAAGCGTGAAGAGCTGAGTTCAATTCTGCCCTTAGACACTAACTAGCTTGTGACCCTGGGCATTCACTTAACTTCTGTTTGCCTCAATAATAATAATACCTCTTTCCGCTCCCTCTAGTTTGTGAACTCAGGTCCTCCTGACTCCTGCGCTGGTGCTCTATCTGCTGTACCACCTCAGATATTTGACACTCACTAGCTGTGTGACCTTGGGCAAGTCACTTAACCCCAATTGCCTCATCCTGGGTCATCTCCAGTCATCCTGATGAATATCTGGTCACTGGATTCAGATGGCTCTGGAGGAGAAGTGAGGCTGGTGACCTGCACAGCCCTCCCTCACTCAAAACAAAGTCAAGTGCAAGTCATGTCATTATTTCTCTGATGGCATGATCTTCTTAGGCAAGGAAGGATGAACACACACACACACACACACACACACACACACACACACATACCCCTACCTCCCACAGTTCTTATAAGGATCAAATGGGGTGATATATGTAAAATACTTAGTACAGTCCATGGCAAAGAATGCTTATTCACTACTTAATGTTTATTTCCTTCCTTAAAACAGAGGGGACAACCATAGGGCTTTGCTGACAACCTCAAGAATATACAACTACCTCGAGGCATCCCTCTAGTGAGTTGGGTGCATCCTCTAAAGAGGTGGTGTCAAACGCATATAGAAACAAAGGCCACAACACTATATATAAGGATCTCTGTAGATCCCACGTTGACCGGTACAAAATGTAACATTATCTATGTTTTAGGATACTTTTTATTTTGTTAAATATTTTCCAGTTACATTTTAATCTGTTTTGGGCTGTACTCAGGAGTGCTGTGGGCTACCTTCAGTCTATGGGCAATGTGCTTGATACCCCTGCTCTAAGGAGAATATGGACAAGAATTTGCAAAGGAGGAGTGGGCACATCTATGAGATGGATTGAAATTTAGATCAATACAAGGAGTATCTGTAAGTGATGAGTTCACAGACCCGATGAACTACCAATGAAGCATAAAATAGTTATTAAAATGCTCTTAATGTGGCATGTAGGGGTAAGCACTGGATTAATAGTCATAACTGACTTTTTCTCTCATCTTTGCCACTAGCCCCACAGGGTGAGTGTCAGTAATAGGGTACAACCTCTCTCTACCTCATTTCTTTATATGAAAAATAAGGGTGTTGGAATAAACAATCTCTGTGTTCCTCCTGTCCAGCCCTAAAATCCTATGATTATAGAATTTGCTGTCCTATAACAAATCCACCATGAAAAGGTAGCAGAGATAAAATTAATTCATTTTGTATACATCAAACAACTCATTAAAACATTATTTGTTGAGATAATACCTCCTACAGTGGAAAACTATATTATAGATATGTCTCTCTGCTATACATCACATGCTTTCATTTACAAATACTCCCACAGACAGTAGCAAGAGTAGCATATGATTCTATTGTGTATTATCCTTACAGATATTTGAGCCAAAAAAAATCTTAAATATAATCATTCTTTCTTTGACATCCTTGAATTCCGAATTTAAGATATAATCCTAGTCAATTATAGACATCATTTTCCAAGTTAAATTTTCATTGGTATTGCTCAGATGATATTTTTTTACTAGACATGTCAAAAAAGTAAATGCAAAATCTGGGTGATAAAAAGATATAAAAATTGATGTAGATATATACATATAGTGTCTTTATGTGTGACATACAAATACACATGTACTTTTTTTACTTACATATTTTCCTATATATCTTCTTCAGAAAAAATAAACAAAAATGAAAACAATTTTCTAAGTAAGTATATACAGGAGTAACTTTTTCCTGACAGAATTTTTGGTATTCCTTTAAAGTATACTTTCACAACTTGAATAAAAAACATTACATGGACAGGTGAAGCTATTATACTCCCATATATACTATGTAGATAATAGAATTTTTTGAAATGCACTTTGCAAAAAGAAGAAAACCATTCACTTCCAACTAGGACAAAGTAAAAGCTATGCTGGCTGGGCACTTTCCCAAACAGAAAACTCTAGAAACCAGCATTTTTTTCAATCAAGTAATTAGCACTGATACCTAAGCTGGAATTGAGCTGTTGGAGGTTATTTTAGGATTGTGAGCTCATTATTTATTGTTCCTGGTGCTTGGCAGGGGATCAAAGAGAGAATGAGAGAGATAGGTCTCTTAGGGCTTTCACCAACAATTTTGATTTACATGGGTGGATCACAACCCTTTTGTTGACTTGTATGGCTTGGGAGAAGGAATAAATCAAAGTAATATAGGAACATGAATTTATCAGATTTTTTTCTAATTGGCATACTCATTTTCTGTAATATATATTTGTCTATAACTATAACTATAACTATACCTGAGTTATGTCTATAACTATAACTGAGTTATGTCTATAACTATACCTGAGTTATGTCTATAACTATAACTATACCTGAGTTATGACTTCGTTAATAGACAGAACTCCCAGCTGAGGATATTCCCTCTACTAGTGCAAACTAGCATCTGCTCCATAATTTAACAGTCTTGGAGGATTGTTTGGGCCACTGAGACTGTGTGACACCTGCCTAGGATCCCAGGATCCTAGGATCAGAGTTGATACTTGAACACAGCTCTTCCTGAGTTTAAGGCTGTCTTTATCAATCTTACTACATTGTGTCTGTCTATAATCATAATATGCTTTATTATTCAACACAGTTCCTGTTATACCAAGAGGTAATCCAAGTCTGAAGGTCTTTCAAACATAGGAATCACCCCAAATCTAGGACCCCAAAAGAAGCTCCTGTTCCTAATGTGTAGAGCTTTGGATTGGGGGTGAGGAAATCCCATCTCTGACACTTGCTGGTTATAATATGATGGGAAAGTCACAACTCATCTGAGCCTCAGTTTTCTGATGTAGAATTTAGGAATAATGATGTTTTACAGGGTCACTCTGAGATTCAAAGAGAAAATATACGTAAAGAAAAACGCAGACTCAAAGAGATAGCTAAATGCCGGTTGCTATCATCCTTAGTTTTGCTGCTTTCATCATTGTTGCCATAGTATCGTTTTCTCATCGGCTTTATTGCTGCTCCAACCTGATTGTTTCCTTACTCTTGTTGCCATTGTTATTGATTTTTATTGTTACTAACTTTGTTACAAGAGCTGTTTTCATAATGATCGCTGCTGTCATCACTGTTAATGTTGTCTTTATTATTACACGTTGTCTTGGTGGTTGTCGTCGTCGCTACCATTACTGGTGGTGTCCTCATTATTATTGTGATGGTGGAAATTAGGAATATTGTGGTCAGTCTTTGTTATTCCTGTTGGGATTACTATGGTTTTCATCATCATTACTGTTCTTATCATTCTGTGTTCAGTTGTTGTATTCATGTATCTATTGCTACTGTCGTTGCCGTAATTATGGCTTCATTGCCATTTTTGTGCTGTAGAGGTTATAATTGTTGCTGTCATCATTACGGTTGTTGTCTTTGCTGAGTCTCCCCAGAGGAGGTGGAGGGTACAGATTCACTAAGTTCCTCTGCATATGAAAGCTAATATTCTATGCCAGGGATTTTTAACCATTTTTGTGTCATGGATCCCTTCAGAGCTTGGGTGAAGCCTATGGACCCTTTCTGATAATTTTTAAAATATCCATAATTGAAGGCAATACTGAATTTCAAGTAGTTTAATGAAAATAAAGGTGTAGTTTTTTACCAACAAAGTTCACAGACTTTTCTGAAATCTGTCCATGGTTCTTAAAGGGTCTTAAAACTCAGATTAAGTACTCTGTTCTATGTAGATCTGAGACCCTGGAGTACATTCATTCTGTTGGACAATTTGTGTGGACAACTTCTTCATTGCCAAAGAAGACCATGCCATCAGAGAAATGATGACATGACTTGCACTTGACTTTGTTTTGAGTGAGGGAGGGATGTACAGGTCACCAGCCTCACTTCTCCTCCAGAGCCATCTGAATCCAGTGACCAGATATTCATCAAGATGACTGGAGATGACCCAGGATGAGGCAATTGGGGTTAAGTGACTTGCCCAAGATCATACAGCTAGTGAGTGTCAAGTGCCTGAGGTGAGATTTGAACTCAGGTCCTCTTGACTCCTGCACTGGTGCTCTATCCACTCTACCACCTAGTTGTCCCTATTGGACAACTTAAGACAATATTGAAGTAGGAAACTGCACTGGGTTCCATGAAAAAATTCATTGGGTCCTTTTTTTCCTACTCTTTACCATGGTACAGTATTCCTAGTATACTGACTCTATAGGATATTCCATAAATATACTCTTCCAATACTTTGCTATGACTTGAAAGTCATCCTCAGTACCCAAAGGCTATTCTACCACAATGAGAGTTCTTGAAGTCTCTACCTGGTTGGAAAGGCTTAGAGTACATACTCAGAATTAAGGTTGCATCATTGTATCTGCTAAATGAAGACATGATGACCAAAGTGTGAAAAAAGACAAGCCCAATGGAAAGAGTTCTGTACCCAGAGTCTGAAGCTCCCAGTTCAAATCCCAGTTCTGCTCTTTATTCTCTATGTAACCTTGGGCAATTAATATGTCTAATATTTCTGATCCTAGTTTTTTCATCTGTAAAATGAAGACATCAGACTAGGTGTTCTCTAAGGTCCTTGTAGTTCTGAATATATATATTATACTCATAGCCTTTTCTGATACCATATATATCAACACTCTCTTCTCAAATTGTCTGGTATTTAAACAAAACATATCATTTCTTTGAATGTTGCTTTCTCTGTGTAAGTTCCTTCAGGGACTTTGTGTGTCTTTATAGTCTCAGGCCACATAGTAGGTACTTAGTAAATATTTGCTAAATTTCCCTAACTATAAATGAAAACAAAAGACACACAGGAACTGCAGTTAAATTAAAAGATGATTCTCCATAAGGAAGAAATGTTGGCTTCATCTCCCACCCAAGTGTGAGAAGAAAAATAATCTAAAGGATATGTGATCAGCTGGATGACTCAATACCCAGTACAGCTATAAATCAACTCAAACAGGCTCGAGGTACACTAGTTTTCCATAAGAATACATGGAAAGGAAGGTATGATGGGTGGAATGTGGATTAATGTTACACAGTCAAGGAAAAGAAGTATCACTGACCCTTTGGAGCCATGTAACAGATACGATGTTTTTCCCATAAAGGGGGGAATTTGAACCTCTACAAAGGAAGTATCTTCTTATGCTCCAAAGAATGATGATTTGGATCCAAAGGTCACCCCAGAAAATAGGTTGGTGGTATTGATCAGAGGAAGAAAAGACTAGTGCCTCCCTGCTGAGGCAGATATATGTCATCCTGACATGAACAGTGGGGAGGTAAGCTTACCTACGAAATGGAGATAATGTTTGTACCACGTCCCCTCTCAGAATTCCTCAGATGCCCCACCTCCATGTGACATTTGGAGAAGTTTAATAAGACTCCAGAAAGAAAATCCTAAGTCACCAACCTTGTGGCCAAGTGAAGCCAAGCAATGGCATACATCATTAAACTGTCTTGAATTTGGCAATATCAGCTTTCCCCTCTGAATTTTAATAAAAGAATCATCAGCAAAACTAAATTAATATGCAATGCAACATTTTGTCACTTACAGATCTTGCAGCAGCCTTCATTTGTTACTGTTATAATACCTTCATTCTAGGGGGGAAAAGAAACAATCATCTACACACCAATACAGAGTCACAGCAATCTAAAAAAGAAAAACTGTGATAGGTGCTAACAAAACTTATAATTTTTATGTATTAGAGAAAAGAGAAATCTGGAAAAGGGGAACTATGAGGTCAGGTAAAAGAACACATTTTTATTTTATAAAATAAGGGATTTGGACTGGATTTTCTCTAAAGTTCATGTAAGCCTTGATCCTGGCATCCAAATGTTTCTTGAATTTATAAGTGAATGTTGAATGGAAATATTTAATTAACCATAATCTAAAATATGATCCTGCAAAATATACTGACGTGTTTTCTTAATAATAACAAATATTGGATTTTAATAGTTTTCAGTTAAGTGCAAACCTTTTTGCATTCAGTCTCATTAAAAGGAGGACAGACAACACTGTAGCCCAGAATCACTGCCCCTGTATCTGTCTTTATACACTCATATGTACTGCAGTTAAATACCCATGAACTTCCTTCCTGGAAAACAAAAAATTATAGCATTAGTTAAATAATTCAAACTAGTGTACCTTTCAAAGGGAATTGTCCTATTTCCTTTCCTACTTGGTAAAAAATCAAATCAAAATCAAAAGGTTTTTCTTAATAGAAAATATCATTGTACTTTCATTGGACTTCCTTCAATGCTATTCTATTTTTCAATATTTTTAATTCATTATCAATCATAAAAAGTTATATTCCACACATGTAGTTTTCAATGTAACCAAAGTACAAATATGAAATGTAAGACTAGAAAGGAAATAAAAAATCGAGGGGCAGTACGCTCTTCCTCAATAAATCTAAATGGGTAATTGACCAAACATAACTTAAAAAATAATCTGGAGATATTAGCACACTTAACTTTGCAAGAAGTGAAACATAATATCAAAGCCTCCAAAGGTCAAACTAAAATATATTATCACTGATTTAATTCATAAATTGTTTTGTAGAAAATTCATTGTTGTTCATAGGTCTAACATAGATACAGTTTTTTTCTATTCCTTCAACTTCCCTACAAAACCAGAACTCTTCCCCAAATTGTAATGCTTACATTTTCATTCAACCCTATGCCTTATTAAGTAGTGAACATTCCAAACCATTTTATTTTAGGAATTGCAACTCTGATTTCTGGGTGTGTCAATAACCAACAAATTGCAGATGTAAATACCCATCTGCAAACTCCCATGATCAGTTTTGAGGTTCAGAGAAATTACATGAATGGCTCATGGTCACACATCTAATAAATGTAAAAGGGAACATTTTAACTCATCTTCATGACTCCAAGCCCCGAATGCTAACTGATTCAATTCACAAGCATCCACTGAACTCAAGACATTGGGATCGGAGGGTTAGAATAGGAGCACATTTAGGGTTAAGGTTTAGACAAAGGGTGCAAAGACAAAAAATTAAATTCCTTACTCTCAAGGTGCTTTCATTGTACTAGTCGATCGCCCACTCTGACATGAGTTCTGAATATTGATTTTCTTTTATTTAGAATATATCCCATTGAAGGACTCCCTTTAGGGGGTCACCACACACACCCAAAAAAATCTTTTAGGAACTCTTGTTCCAAATCCCATTCATGTCTCAAATATTATTGAATTTTGATAATAAGGTAGCCAGTAGAATAGTACATTTCTTTGCTATTCAGACATCTATAATATCAAGATATTTCTTCCTAATATGTTCGTAATATCTACACAAATCCCATGTATCTTTATTAGGAGAATTTAAGGCTTGATACCTCATATATAAATGTTTCATTTTCAACCTTGAAACTACACGACACATTCTTGCAGATACCACAACAGTCATAATCGCTGGTAGAAGGAACATATACTTGATGCTGTATAAAATAAGAAAATATTGAAGTAAATATCAAACCATAAGAACACACACAGAGAGAATCAGGTTCCAAATAGCATGCATGATGAATCCTGTGACGTGATTGCATATACTTTAGTTTGCACTATTCGAAGTTGTGTTTATATAAAGTATATTCATTGACTCCAGCCCAATAAAATCATACAGTGTAATTTTGAATAATGTGACCACTTCAGGAGATTCATTATTCACAATAATCCAGACCTACCACTGCTGCCACCTTTAAAATGAGCAAAATTAACCAGTCCTGATAAGTATTTTTGCAACATAGAATGATAAATAATATAGATATATAATAAGATAATATATATATAATATATAATAATAAGATAGAATGATAAAAGAACCAGTGACCTCAGCATCCAGTCCTACTCTGTCATAATTATATACTTTCCTATGGCAGGTAAACATTGAAAAGGTTGCATCAAATTAATTCAAGTAGTGATTAATTTTGAGTGGTGTTATTAGGGATGGTTTCAGTGTCAACCTTTGTATCTATCAAAAATGGTAAATCCAGCCTCCTGAATGTCCTGAGGGTCTGAAGAAAGATAAGCTTTATGAGGTCCAGAGGCTCACCTTTTATACAGCAGACAGTGAAAATTTGCTTTAGATCTATCATACAAGAAGAAATGGTCTATTTTAATTGTTGAAATTCTAGTCAATCGAAAGCCTTTCACCTCTAAAATAGTCACTATATATTTATATATACATAATATTTCAAATGACTGTAGATTACATCCTCATATTCCATTTAGGTGCTGTCAAATAAGATAATGTATGAAAAGCACGTCGAAAAATTTTAAATGGCATTTCAAAGTAAGCTATTACAGAGCCTTGTTTTCACAGGATTCTTGCTTACCACTTCACATTCTTTTGAACAATTCACTACAGAAATATTCATAACATGATAGCCTGTACGGTTATCCTTTTCTTCCAAGCATTCTATTGGATAACAGTAATCTTCTTCCAAATATTTTATCATGGACTCTCCAGGATTCAAGACATTTACTTCTTGAAACACACACACATTATCCTTTTCTAGAAAAGAAAAAAGTGTTTACAAGAAAAGGCCATATTCAATTTTTCATTAAACAAAAAAAATCAATGTAGACAGGACTTATGACTTCATTGGTACCAATGCATGCCAGTATCTGCTATGTAACTTAAAGTCTTAAGGAGATGCCTAGAACATTGAGAAGTTAAGTGACTTGCCCAGGGTCACTCAGTAAGGAGATCTCTAACTTCCTAGCTTCAAGGTCAGCTCTTTGTCCACTATCATAAGCTGCCTGTAATTAAGGAAATTTGTTACTTTCATATTATTTTGATTCTTTAACCTATTTTCAAAATAGTGAAGGAATTAGCACTTCAATCATTCGTAGATCCCACCTTCTTATCAGTAGTGATATATCCTCCAATGACACAGATCACAGCCACTTCTAACTTAGTTAATGGTCTTAAAGAGTTGCTGTGTCTGAAAAGTTTATCATCCTACTACTCACCTGGTGATGACTATCTTTGAATTTTGCTAGACTACTTATAGAATATTTATTCTTTAAAATGTGCTAAGGAACTGTATTGTTTGCTTTTTCTTCCTCCTTTTTAAAAAACATTTCTTGTTATGAGAGACAGATGGCTTTTTGGGTGGGAGCAGAAGGAGAAATGTACTGGGAAGTAATAGTTATATAAAAACAAAAGCATCATATGTGGGAAGATAATAGGATCTGGGCCTGTTATTTTGTTGGGACTGGAGACTTCTCAGAAGAAACTCCTTCCACCAATACAGGTTAGCACTTTCTCTGCAATTTAAAGTCTTAGAAAAGTGCATAGTGGCACAGCAGTGAAAGGTTAAATGACAGAGTCTATGTCAGAGGAAGGATTTGAATCCACATCTTCCTGGATTCTGGGTCTCTGTCCATTGAACCATATTGTGTCTCAACACTAATTTTTTAAAAAATGTACTTAGGAGTGTTTGTTATTACTCTAATGTAGCTGTGACTTTAAGACAGTTGGACCACCTCTACATAGCTGAAGGTGAAAATTCCCAAGATTTTCTGAGAATCCAGTTACTTACCAGAAACAAAATTCTACATTTAGACATCTTGGTGGCTTTTTCAATAAAATATAGCATACCCACTAAACTCTCTCTTTCTCATTCATCCCATGCATTTATACTACCATCCCATGCTGGTTCAGGCCTTGCACACTCAGAAGTTACTTACTATAGCTGCCCATACTTAATCTTTGGCCTCTAGCTTCTTCCCTTCGTTTTTCATCAATATAAGCTGTTCCTCATTGCAGATTTGTTTTCTAACAGGATGTATAATTTCATTATTTTAGGGAACTCTTGACCAGGAAACTTCCCATTACTAAAGGAGATGAGCATCTTCTCTGTTACATATAGTAGAGTTCCCTGGGGCCCTGGGAAACTAAGTGACTCCCCTGGATATGTCTCTGTATCAAAGGAGGAACTTGAACCCAACTCTTTATTACTCCAATACAATGTTGCTATTAGTTACTATTTATATATTACCATCTTCCATCCAACCTTCTCTCATAACATCTGCTCCTACTGATTTTTTCTACATTACATATTACATATTTGCATTTATGTAATTATATAACATGTAATTTCATAATTACATAGATAATGCCACCCTCAGCTAGGTGGCAGAATGGATAGCATCAGTCCTAAAGTCAGAAACACTCCTCTTCTTGAGTTCAAATCTGGCCTCTGACACGGGCTAGATGTGTGACCCTGGGCAAGTCACTTCGCTCAAGTTTCCTCATGTGTAAAATGAGCTGGAGAAGGAAGTGGCCAACCACCGCAGTGTCTTTACCAAGAAAACTCTAAATAGAGTCACGGCGAGGATAACAACAAAATTCCATCCTAGTCTTTGGAGGAATTTTAAGAATACATTTTCACCACATTTGAACTGGATGAAAGAGGTGATACATAATATATATTAACTATATATATATATATATATATATATATATATATATATATATATATATATATATATCAGCACTACAACTAGATAGCACAATGCAATTTTGTATAGGGATTTTGGGAGGGTAAAACTCTTTATTCAGGCTGTCCCCAAAAGGCTTATGGTCATTTTTAGCTTAAATAGCACTAAGACTTTGGGGACTGAAAGAAATGATTATTTTTCCATTACATTAATAACCAATTATTAAATTAGGATTGGGGTCTTTCCTTTCTATTTCTTCATTCTGGAACCAGCCCATGCAAGTCATTCAGTCAGTCTCTGAAGAACAAGGTTGATAGATGAGATTGCCCAAATCCTCTGGGCACCATACTCTGGGATCTGGGGCAGGACCCCACCCAACTAGAGCACCTTTCAAAAAGAATTCTTACCCTTAGGAAGTAAGTCTATGCCCTTCAGTGCCCCATTATAGTCTAGGGGAGCCCAGTTTACGAAGGAGGAAAACAACCACAGTAGTTGGGTAAAGATGTCTTCCTTTGTCCACCTTGCTGGAGGCAGCTAAGTCTTGTGATCAAGTCGTATTCTCAGAAGCAGGAGCTGAGGACTTTTAACCCATCTCCTCATTAACGGTTCACCAGTCAGGGGCACCCCCTTTTCCAAAGGTATTTAAGCATTCAGGGATCCACATGGTTTTAGAGAGAGACCAATGGCCATTAATTTATTGATTATTTGCTAGCCTAATTAATAAATTATTTACTATACAGAAACTGTCTCTTGGGCTTTTCATTCATCACAGGGCATCCTAACTAATTATATTTCCTCCTCATAAAAATTTACTGGATTCTCTCCCAACAACCCCAGAGAGTGGTGGGGGGGGGTGGATAGGTGCTATTTTCATTCCCATTTTATAGATGAGGAAAGTGAGACTCAGGATGGATTAAGCACCTGAGGTCAAATTTAAACTCCTAATTGACTCCAAGTCTAGCAAGCTATCCACTGCACCACCTGGCAGCCAATTTACATACACAAACTGTGTAGCTCTACTCCCATAAACATTTATCAGATGACTGATCATGACTTCTTGGGTCATTGTGCTAAATACTAAATATTAATGTTTAGTACTGGAAACTAAGCATTCTAGGATATAGAAATAAAGGTGAAACTAAATGATAGCAGGATTAATGAAGGATTTCAGAATTAGTGAAATGAAATGACTTCAATCAATATTTTTTTTAAAAAGGCAATGAATGTAGATGAAAAATACTTTTTCTTTACTTTATTTTTCTTCTTTTTCGTCTGTTTTCTTTTAATGGCTTAAAGGAAAATGTGTTTTGCATGACTACTCATCTATAAACTATGTCAAATTGCTTGACTTCTTAATGGAGGAAGTGGAGGGAGGGAGAGAATTTGGAACTCAATATTTGAGGGGGAAAGAATGTTAAAATCATTTTTACATTTAATTGGGAAAAATATTAAATAAAAAAGATGAACAGATTACTGTTTTCATGTTATTTACAATCTAAAATAAAACTGATTTTAAAAGGAACCAGTCATGCACAGATAAAAATAATTTTAAATACGTCCTAACTATTGGTAGTAATACCATTTGTATATCATGTATTCGTTATTATAGGGGGGAAAAATAATGAGGAAAGTTACCACAGAGATACTTCTGGCATCCACAATCACTTTGAAAGGACTGGTCTATTAGAGTGAGTTCTCCCTGTTAATTAGAGAAGGGGTTGCAGGGGAGAAGGAGAGAGAGAGAATATTCATAGAGTTAGACAACACTTTTCAGAGATACAACTTACAAAATTACAGACTGTCTGAGGTAAGTTTTCACATCAGTAAAATAGATATAAGAATATTTATACTGACTTCTTCCAGAGGACTATTATAGTGAAATGCTTTGTAAAATACAGAGTGAGCTGCTTGTATGAATACTACCCCAAAAGCATTTTTGGAAGTGTATCAAACTTGTTGTAGGCCTCTAGTCTAATTTTTGCTCTACGAAACCACTCCTCATGACTCAAATGCTCTCATCTCTTATACATTCATTTCCTTTTCAAGACCTCAAACCTCACATAAAAATGATGACTAGTATTTACATGGAACATTAATATTTACAAAGTGTTTTACATAGATTAGCTAATTTTATTCTCTCAACAAATCTGGGATAAAGGTGCTATGATTATCCTTTTTTACACATAAAGAAACTGAGGCTGAGAAGTTAATTGGCTTGCCCAGGATCATACCACTAGTAGGTTTTTGAGATGTGTTTTTAACTCAGGTCTATAATCATAGTTACATGGAATTTTAAGGTTTACTCTGTTCACAACAACCCTGAGAAGAACATATTACAAGTTTTACTATCCCAATGTGAAAGATGAGGAACCTGGGGACAAAGAGATTGAGTGATCTACCCATGGTTATACAGCTAATAAGTGACACAGCTGGGATTCCCCTGACTTCATTTCCTAACTCTTTCTATTTCAAGATGCTTTGTCTCTCATTTAACAGTCTATTTGTGTGTTCCTTTTTTATATCCTATTTTCCATTGCATCTATTTCTCCATATGCTAAATCCCACCAGTAATTATAAAATCCACAAGGGCATATACTGTATCTTAATATCAGCGACTCATGACTTGCCCAGTGGTTACAGAGGGGAAATTATTTCAAGTCTAAGGACTAGAAATACAAATCAAACCTGATTTTCTTAATTCTCTAGCATCACATCCTAGCGAGCAGGGCTTCTTAAACTTTTTCCACTCACTACTTCTTTTTGTGTTTCAGCAGAATTCTTCAGTGCTGCATGGCATGATGGCATGCACATTGCAAAGTACACATGCTCTGTGTTCAGAACCAAGGCTACAGTGAGGTTGCATGATGCAACATGGGCAAATGCTGCCACAAACACCTCAGATTCATTATGTGTTTGATTTTTAATTAATTTCTGGTCATTGGGCATTCAGAAACCTGTTACCCACAATTTAAGAAGCACTACATAGAGAGTTCCTTCTGAATATCTATGCCATGCTGCTTCCATTCCTCCCTGATGAAAGGCATAGCCACATCCTCAAAACTCTTAGCTATAGTAGGAGGACACTTAACAAGGTTAGCAGCTGAGGAGGCCTTGAATTGATTCTTCTGAGAAGAGCTCCCCTGCTCCAATATTATAAGATCATTACAAAGAAGCCTGGAGCTGCTAGTTGGTAGCAGTGCATAGAGTGCCAGACCAGAAATTAAGAAGACTCCTTCTTGAGTTCAAATCTGGCCTCAAACACTTACTAGCTGTGTGACTCTAGGCAAGTCACTTAACCCTGTTTGCCTCAGTTTTCTCATCTATAAAATGAGTTGGAGAAAGAAATGGCAAACTACTCCAATACCTTTGCCAGGAAAACCCCAAATGGGGTCATGAAGAATCAGACATAACTGAAAACAACTGAACAATAACAAACAAAGGCTAACTTTTAAAAGATATGGTGTATTGCAAAGAACACTGGATATGGAGTCAGGATATGGGTTCAAATCACAGCTCTCCTACTTATTATCTTGTTAAGACAATCGGCCTTTGTGCACCAAAGTTTCCCCATATGTCACATCACTATGTTCACTTCCAGGTCTAAATCCCATAATTCTATTTAAAGAACACATCAAGAATGATGGATCTACTTAGAATAACCTCTAAAAGCAATTGCAGTTTTATAATTTTTTTTTTAAATTTAATCTCTTAAAATGTTACTTAGCATAGTGTGGAGGCATCAATTACACAGCCCATAATACTCCTGAATGCTTCTGGAATCAGATTAAAATGCAATTGTGAAATCTTTAATGGAATAAATAAAAACACAATAGAACATAAATAATGTGAATATGTCATTTTCTAAGTCAATGTGCAGTCCACAGGGATGCTTAGCAGCCCCTTTTCTATCTCAGTTTACACCACAGGGATAGCAGGTAAAGAGACAACTTCAAAGCCAGGAAGACCTGGATTCAAGTCCCAACTCTGGCACATACTTGCTGTGACATTTCTTAATCTCTAAGTGTCAGGCACCTTTTTAAGACTGTAATTTACAGTGGGAGTTTCCTCACCTGAGAGTTCCCTGGCCCAATGGAATCACAGAACCAATCTCTAGCCTTAACATTTTCGAAAATGACTTGCAAAAAGCTCCAAATATTCCTAACCCATTCTACATGTTTCTGTCCCTGTCTCAAACTATGAATATTCATTCTGGAGTCTCTACATTTGAGAATCTTCAAGGCGTATTTAAAATGTTTCCTTTGCCTATGAAGACATTTATGTTTCACAGTCATCACTTAATCTAGATGAATGATTAAGGCTAATAGCTTTAGTTATCTTTGAAATCAATGAGGTACCTTTCTTCTTCTTTCCTAAAAACATTATAACGTACAAACTGAACTTTAAATGATACAGAGGAGAGTGGCCTGATGGAGTCAGTGTGGAACAGCATATAGAGTGTTGGACTTGGAGTCTGGAAGTCCTGGGTTCCAATTCTGCCACAGACACAGGAATTCAGTGACAAGAAGAACTCCTTAACCTCCAAGCCTCAGTTTCCTTTTCCACAAAATGGAGACAATAATGGCATCTACTACCAGGGTGACTGTGAAGATTTTGTATACTTCAAGCAGTACATGAATATTAGCTGTCATTCAACCCATTTAGTTTCTGTTGTTAGAATACAAGTTGACCTCATATCATCTGTGTTTCTGAAGAATTCAAGGGGAAAAAAAGATAGAAAAAATAAGCTGTCTTAACTTTTTATATAATCCAATCCAAAATAAATGTCCTTACCACATTACAAGTTGGCATAACAATCTTTTCACAGCTACATTCTAAAGAGAGAGAAAACCAAGATGTTAATATCAATCAAAATAAATTAATGAGAAATGTATTAATACATTGGTACAGCAAAGTATCCAAAGATCAAAGTTAGTTACCACAATGCCACTCTGGACAGCATTGTCCTGATACGTTTTCCTTCACAAGTTTCCTGTCCTCTGGGCAGTTAAGTAGAGGTGGGGAGCAAAGATTCTCCTCACAGACTAAAAGCAAAAAAAAAAAAAAATACAGTACCATGCAACAAGATGGATTTTATCCATCAATCTCTTGTCCTTCTGCAGTCAACCCTCAGTGATGTTCCCTGATGAAAAGGACCCTTCTTCAGTTCACATTAGACCAAAACTAGGCTATTGACACTGCTTTTCATTCACTACATTCCTTCTCAGTGGGAATAAGTAAAATCATTCATAGACAGTATGGCAGCTCTAACATCTTTGCCAGATGAAACTCATGAGGCTTCCGTGGGAAATACTGACAAAAGCTGAGGGAGATGGAAAGAAGAAGGTTTGTGAGCTCAGCTAGATATGAGACCCTCATTAGAAAAAGCAAAGCCAGTTCTCCTGGGAACTGAGGACCCATTTTGGGTAGCAGAGCCACGGTCCAAGTTTAGATATACAACAAAATGTAGTTAACCTGTACCTGGATATATCAGATGTGGATTATTGCGCTGGTCTCACAGCAAACATCTAATTTTATACTCTTTCTATATTCAAGTTGTCTCAACAGCAAAATCTAAATACAAGATGATCTTTTAGTTAAAATGGACTTACCACAGTAATACTGAGGGCAACAATGATGTGTGGTACTGAGATTCACAGTGAGAAATTCTCCTTCCATGCACAGTGGAAGAGGCTCCATGCAAGGCTCACAAACTGAAGAGAAAGACCAAAAACCACCAAAGATAAAATTTGTACTAAATACACTCGAAATTATCACATTGTAAAGTCCCCGCATGCCGGGCTTGTTTCATTCTTTGTACTTCTATCACTAGCACCTAGCAAAGGCCCTAGTATACAACAGATGCTTAATAAATGCTTTTAAAAGTTTTACAACCTTCTTGAAAAATATGCTCACAAGAAAGTGCACCAAGTTTGCTTAAGGAAAAATAAAGGCAAATGAAGTTTTTACCAGGTAAAGCACTTTGGTATTTGGTTAATATTGTTATTATTAAGCACTATTCACATAGCCAGAAGCAACTGCTCTTTTAAAATTAGCAGACATCGAATCCTTGTGTCATTAGTACTACCCCCCCCCCCCGCCCCGGCAAATATTCTTAAGTATGCTATGAATAAAGTGTACTAGAGACAGATTTTTTTAAGACTAGGTTTCTATCTCATGTAGGCCAGAGCTTCAGGGAGCCAGTCAAGGGTCTGACACTAGCATTGAACCAGCAAAGGAATTTTGAGCCCCTACATTTACAACCTGGGCTGGGTTGCTCTCCCTTAGGTAACCTGACGCTCCCCACACCATTAAATCATCATATTAATTCTGAACTTGGTGCAGGCTCCCATCTGCTTAGCTCACTTCAGCTCAGAATGCCCAAACTCAAACCAAACCTCACACTGCTCACTAACAGGCATTACAGGCATAAACCAACACATCTGCTTTATCAGAACGTTATCAAGGAGAAAATTGCTACCCACAAACACTGGGATAAACACTGTCCTATGAAAACTTAAGAAGAATTTTTGTAAGAGATATCACCAAGTCAAACACACATCATTTCCAAACTACATAGCATGAAAAAAATTTCAAAATACAGAGACAAAGTAGAAGAATTTAAATCATGTGGGAATAGAATGACACATATATCATCCTGTCTCCTAATGGAATTGTGCCAAAGATGCTTTCAGTAAACCTATAGAAGATGGGCTTATATGATGACACTGATATTCAGTTATAAAAAAAGCAATTACTCAGAATCCACTGAACATTAAAAATGTAAGACTTGTCCTAGAAAGGTTTCTATTTGAACCTCATAAAGTATAAGGTAACTATATCATTTATTAATAATATTTCATATATATTAATGCTTATTTTATGTTAAGAATTATTAGCTTACCACACACACTATATATATATTGCATTATACATTCCTTTTTTAATAAGTTTTGATGTGCTCACCATAATTTTCCTCATATCTATTTTCCTCTCCCTGCCCCTCCCAGAATCCATCCCAGAGTATTTTTTAAATATGAAAGAAAAAGAGGAAAAAAATCAGCATAACTGATCAATACATTGAATAAGTCCAAAAATACATTATGTTGCACAATACTTGTGAACTTCCCATTTCTATGGAAGGGTGGGATAGGAGTGTCTTCTCATTCTCTTTTTTTAAACCATGCTTACTCTTCACAATTTTGTAACATTCATTTTTTGTGGTTATTCTTTCTGTTTACATTGTTGTAGTCATTGTACATATTGTTTTCTGGGCTTTGCTTGTTTTACACCAGTGCATATGCATGTTTCTCTATTAATCATATTTATCATTTTTTATAGTACAATAATATTCTCTTACCAATATTGATGAACCACAATTTGTTTTAGCTGTTCCCCAATCAATGTGCATAGACTTTTTTTTTTCCAATTCTTTGCTATCACAAAAAAAAGTGATACTATAAATATTTTGGTGTGTTTGGAGATTTTCTTTTATCAATGGTCTCCTTGGGATACAAGCCTAGTAATGGATTCTCTGGGTCAAAAGATATAGATGACTTGGTTCCTTAATCTATATTATTTCAAATTGCTTTCCAAAATGGGTACTGATTTACAGCTTCACCAACAATGCACTAGTGTGCTTATTTCCCCATAACCCATCTAAAATTACTATTCTCATCTTTTGCCATTGTATTGATAATGCATTTTCTCTTTTTGTTAATGTAATTTTGTTTCTTAATGGGAAGATCTTTCTCACCCATTAATAGACCCATGTGACCTGCTTAATTCACACGGAAGCCTGAGTCACATGAGTCAAGTCTTTTGGAACAGGAAGAGGTGGAGCTGAATCAAAGCTGAGAGGAAGTTGGTCAGACTAGTCAGAACTGGGAAAGACAGAGGAAGCAGGCAACTAGCGTTAAGGAGAGAACTTGTTTGTGATTTGCTTAAGGGAGCTGGTTTGCAAGAAGTCTAGCAGAGCAAAGGCTTGGGAATTGTTACAATGTATAGACTTCTTGATTACTATGATGGATTTGGCTTTCTGGTGTCTGAATAAATGTTTTGGTTCTGTCTTTCATGTGGAGAGTCTGTTGTATTTTGCAATTCAGAACTGTGCTGGCATATTCATAGCTGCTCTAGGTTCTGTGAATATCACTTTGGCATTGTAGTCATATTTGCCAATTTGGAATGTTTTAAGAGAAACTTCAGGGTTGTTTTGGTTTATGCCTCCTTTATTTTTGGTTATTTGAGGCATTTTCTTCTTTGGTTCTTAGTCATTCACAATGCTTCCTTTGAAAATAATTTGTTCATATCATTTGACCATTTATCTATTGCAGAATGGATTTTTAGGATGGAGATATGTGTGTATACACATGTGCACATATGTATATACCCATACATACATATCCACATATAATCTGTTCATTATTTTTTATATCTCAGATACCAGTCTTATCAAAGAATGTGACACAAAGATCTTTTCCCATTCAACTACTTCTCCTCTTATCCTATATGCATTAATTTTCTTTTTGAAAAGGTTTTAGTTTTTTTGTAATCAAAGTTTTCTATTTTATCTTTTGTAATTGCCTCAATCCCTCTAGGAAGTTTAAGTATAGGTTTTCATATATTTACTGTATCATACTCATGGTGTCAAGCATGATTTTTTTTTTTAGTTCCATGGATATATATTGCTTAAAAATGCATTTTTTACAACTTTGAAAAAGAAATGAGCAGGAGTTAGGGGCTCTCATTTTTCAGGCTTTCATTAGTAAGGTAGAAATTATATCTCTACTGACAGTGTTGTGTTTTGTGCCTTTCTCATTAAAGATGGTTATAGCTTACATCATAATTATCTTGTAATTAAGATATAAAGATGGCTCTGGAGAAGTATACCTTCTAAAAATGCCTTTTTTTTTTACAAGCAACTTAATCCTACTGGTAATTACCTATGGGTAATCTACAGAAATTTTCTTTAAAGTGTAAGTATTACATTGTAGCAGTATATAAACAAAAAACCTATTATTTTACTATTCTTACTAATTTTCATTCAGTTTCTAGTTTTTATTAGTTAAACTAGGGGTTATTAGCTTTTTGTGTGTGTGTGTGATGGACTCTTTGGACAGTCTGATGAAGAGCAGGGAGGCTTTTTCAGAATATTACCTTTAAATACATAAAATAAAATCAGATTACAAAAGACATCCTGAATATTTTGAAGGATATTTATCAAAAAAAGTTTTAAGTTGATCAATCCAAGTTAGCATCCCTGCCTGAGAAGGAGATCCAAATCCGTAAATCTACTTCCTTGACATTTTAGAGGCAGATGTGAAATAGAGTTCATTGGTTTTAACAGCATAAAGATGCAGACATCATCCCTGAATTGAAAGGTCAAAACACTTGGTGGCAACAAGTTTCATAAAATAATTATCAAATGTAAGTGTCTCTATCCAATTTTTCCTTCCTGCAAGTACAATGTACTAAAGATGTCTTACCACAAAAAGGGGAGAAACAGCAAGGTTCTCCCAGCTGAACTTGAATCTCAAATTGATCTTCTCTGCACTCTGATTGCGGAGCATCGGAACAAGCCAAAATGTCACATTCTACACAAATATAAATACATTTTGTTTCAAAAACAAGGTATAATAAGGCTAAAATGAAGCAAGAGGATTTTATTTATTTTTCTTTGAATTAAAAAAATAGCAATTTCCTAATGAACAAATTTTATTCATTTCTCTTTATTAAATATCAGAATTCTTTTCCAATATACTCAATCATTATATAATATAGACAAATTTGAGAAGCACCTGAACAACAAATTATATGCAATATTCTGTACACAGTTATCCACCTCTACAAGGCAAAGGAGATATGTTTCCTTCTTTTTTTCTGAGATTAGTATTGTGATTAGTCATTGCAATATTAATTTGATATTAGCATCATTATGACTAACTAGTTTTACAGACCCTAGTAATAGTAGAAACATATAAGATTTCTATATGCCTAAAGTAATTTTTAAAACATAAAATAAAATTGCCCTTAGAAAAACAAACTGATCCTACTCTACAAAGAGTTTCCTAAATGTTTCAAAGAATGACAAAAGAATCCAATACTCTGATTAAATGGTGTAGTTCACTTACTTAAACAGATATATAAATATATAAGCCTTAGGAGCTTTAATAGTGTAAATAATTTATATCATAAAATAGTTTAAATATATCATAAAATGAAATGATGTATTTGTGCATATAGATAAGTTTCTGTGCAGTGTACTTGTGTGTGTATACATATAAATGCATATATATATATATGTGTGTGTGTGTGTGTTTTTTATATGAATAGGTGAATGTACACATACACAAATCTGTTTTTGTATTCTTTGTATAGGTATGTGCATGTTGTGCATGTATGTGTGTATGTATATCATATTGTATATTTGTGCCTGTATACATGTATTGTGTGTACTATACACATGGGTGTATATGTGTGTTGTATTTCTGTGTGTATGCATGTATGTGTGCATATGTATATATTGAGGTATTACTTACCACACTGGTATTGTGGGCAGCAGTGGAGAGGGCTGTAGCCAACAAATAACTTTTCAGTACTTTTACAAGTTGGGATATCAGTTTCACACAAAGTCATGTCACAGTCTGAGGGAAGGAAAACAAATGAGGTCCAGACTTCTATGGACGTAACAGTTGATCATCACATTCTAACAAGTTGTTTCTAGCATACCCCCCGAATAGTTGAAAGGGAAAAGGAAGAGGAAGAATCCTCAAATTTCACAGATCAGAAAGTGAAGATCATTTCAGGAAATCTAGATTGTCATCCATTAATGATCACATAAAAAAACTCCTTCCTGAATTTGTGAGTATGGTTGTTGCTTTTTAAATAATGTCTTAGAAGGAAGTTGCTGGAAGTTGCTTTTGGATAGCTGAGCTGACCTTGAGGATGGGCCCAAACATGACTGCCTAAATTCTAGTGCCACATAAAACAGAGGCAAAATAAGGAGCCAAGGAACACCTTTCCCAGAAGGAATGCCCACTTTTCTTGGGAAGCCAAAATCCACCTGCCATATACATACCACACACTTTCTTTGGACAGCAGGACTGCATGTCGATGATGTTGATGACCACTTCTCCTTCTCTTTCACAAGCTGGTGACAGCTCTTCACTACAATCGGGCTCCAGAGGAATCACATGCCCATTTTCCAAACACTGATATAGGCAGCACCCTTCCTCTGACCCATTCCAAACCTCTCCAGGAGAGCGGGGCTGGCCCTTACTGTCAGTACATGCTAACAGAAAGAAATGGTGTTACAACTGACCTGATCTGATTACTACAAAAGGGAAAAAAAATCTATGGGGTTGAATTTTGCATTCTAACATAGGACAAAAGACAAAGTCAGCAGCTCAAGTTCCCTTCCTAAGCTTTATAAAAGAAGTAAGGTATTATCTAGAAGAAAAGAGTACTGGTCTTAGAGACAGAAAAACTTGGGTTCAAACCCAGTACTCTTCTATTCTGCCTATGATATTTATTAGCAGTGTGATAGAAAAATCATCCAATTCCTCTGAACCGGTGTTTTCTCGTCTGTGAAATGGGGAGAGTAACATACCCAGTGCCTGCCTTACAGTTGTGTGACAGTCCAATCAGATGAAGTACATTTCATAACTTTAAGGATTATACAGACCCAACTATTATCCACTGTTTCTGATCTTAAAATCTTATCTTTTTCCATATAATAAAATTTTCCTTTGATACATAGCCACAAATTTTCTTTTCTGAGATTTCTGGGATTTCTTCTTTTTTCCACTATGAATAAGTCAAGTCAAATCAAGTAAACAGACATTTATTAAGAGTCTACTATGTGCCAGGCCCTGTGTTGGGTTTACAAAGAAAGGCAAAAATAAAAACAAAAGCAAAACCAAAAAATATCTTGTTTTCTCGAGCAAGGAAGATAGAATTCAAAACAGCTATCTATGAACCAGATATAGATGGCATAGAGTGTAGATTATGTCAGAGAGAAGGCACCAGTATTAAGGGTTTTGGTGAAAGGCTCCCCATGGAGAGTGGAATTTTAGCTCTAGCCTAAAATCCAGGAGGCAAAAATGAGGAGGGGGAGAATTTCAGGTATAAGGAACAGCCAATGAAAATGCACCAAGTCCAGAGATGCAATAACATGTGGAAGGAGACCAGCATCATTGCATTGAAGGATGTGTATGGGGAGGGGGAAGGAAAAGGGGAAAAATGTAAGAAAGAATCAAGCTATGAAGGTCTTTAAAAGCCAAACAGACAGGTTTATATCTGATCCTGTAGGTGACAGAGAACCAGTGGAGTTTATTGAATTGGCGGAGGGAAGAAGGAGAGACATGGTCAGACTTGCCTGTAGGAAGATAAACATGACAGGTGAATGGGAAGGGTAGAGTGAGAAGAAGCTTGAGTAGGGAGATCAACCACAAGGTTACAACAGTAATCCAGGTATAAGATGAGGAGAGTCTATACTAGGGAAGTGGAGATGTTAGAAAAAAAGAAGGGGGAGCACCTGAGAGATGTTACAAAGGTAGAATCAGTAGAACTTGGCAACTGATTAGATATGAGAACTGGGAGAGAGTACTCTGTGCAAGCCTAGATTGTAAACTCAGGTTAGTGGAAGGATGGTACTAACCTCAATAATAATAAGGAATAGTTTAGAGGAAAAGATAATGAGTTCAATTCTATAAATGTTGAGCCTCAGATGTATAAATGATATCTAGTTTGTGATATCCAATAGGCAGGTGGAGTTGGAACTGGATTTCAGGGAAGAGGTTACAGCTGGATAAATAGTTCCAAGAGTCAATTGCATAGAGAAAAAATACTTGAATTCATTAGAATAATAAGTAGTCTTTTATACATTTTAATTTTAGGATTTCATCAATTTTTATTTTATCAAGAAGTTCATAGTAAATCACTGCTCTGCTCTTTTTTTCTGTATGAACTCATGAGAATAATTTAACTTTTGGGGCCTCAGTTTCCTTGTCTGTAAAATGAGGGAGTGGGGATATCTAATTCATTCTATTTATGAATCACAGGATCATAAACTCAAGGTTTAGAGATAGAGATCATCCAGTCTCACTTTTTTACATCACAGATAAAGAAACTGAAAGCTGTAAAGGTTATGTGACTTGTTCAAGGTCAGACATGAAATCTACAACCAGGATATAAACCCAGAATCTCTAACTCTAAATCTGGTCCTCTTTCCACCCTACCATAGCTTCTCCTTAAATCTATAAAACTAATATTTAGAAAATGCCAAATTACTACAAATAAACAGAACTAGAGAATAAATAGAAAATGATTCATTTTTTTAAGGTCATAGTATGTCTTCTGTAAAAAAAAATTCAATGAAAACAATTACAAAACACTTTTCAAACAAATAAAGTTAGATGTAAATAATTGGAAAATCATCAGTTGCTCATGGGTAGGCTGAACTAATATAATAAAAATGACAATTCTACCTAAATTAATTCACTTATGTCAGTGCCATACCAATCAAAATACCAAAAAAAATTTTATAGAGTTAGAAAAAATAATGTACAAATTCATTTGGAAGAACAAAAGATCCAGAATATCAAGGGAACCAATGAAAAGAAATACTAGGGAAGGTCGCCTAGCCCTAATAGATCTTAAATTGTATTATAAAGCAGCAGCCATCAAAATCACTTGGTTCTGGCTAAGAAATAGAGGGGTAGATCAGTGGAATATGTTAGGTACACAAGACACAGGAGTCAGTGACTATAGCAGTCTACTTTTTGATAAACCCAAGGACCCCAACTTCTGGGATAAGAACTCACTGTTTGACAAAAACTGCAGGGAAAACTGGAAAATATTGTGGCAGAAACTGGATATAGACCAATGCCTGACACAATATACCAGATTAAAGTCCAAATCAGTACACAATCCAGATATAAAGGCTGATACTATAAACAAACTAGGGGACAGATTTATGGAGAATGGAAGAATTTATGACCAAATAAGAGATAGCAAACATTATGAAATGCAAAATAGATAACTCTGATTACATCAAATTGAAAAGTTTTTGCACAAACAAAACTAAAGCAACCAAGAGAAGGAGAGAAGCAGGAAACTGGGAAAGAATTTTTCCAACTAGTGTCTGTGATAAATGCCTCATTTCTAAAATATATGGAGAATTGAGTCAAAGTTACAAGAATACAAGTCATTCCCCAATTGATAAGTAGGCAAAGGATATGAACAGGCAGTTTTTAAGAAGTTAGAAATATAGAAAATTTAGTGTACTATGCATATGACTAAGTTGCAGGGAATTGAAGGGAGAGATTAAACATTAACCTTAGTCATAATTCCTAAATGAAATGGATACATTATGATATTGAAAAGTTTGTATTTCAGTGGTGCAAATTGCAATCTATTCGCATTTTTTTCATGTTGGGCTCTCTTACTTCCCTTAAGTCTACCCATAGGGCTGCCATCCAAGGTGAAGCGAAGGAAACCTTCCAGGATTGTTAACACTCTAGAGACACCTCTGAAGGGCACAGGCTGCCCAAGTTTATTCCGTATTTTGTTCTGGGTTTTTATTTCAATTTTGGTCCCAATCTGTTATTTCATTGGTGTATGTAACTCTGAGAGGCAATCCCATCTAGCAAAGTAGATCAGTACCTTTGCTACTTAATTTCTTGTAGCTTCACTTGAGAAAGTTGGCTGGAGACTTGAGAGTTTATTTAATGTAACCAGAGTCATACATCTAGTGTGTGTCAGAGTAGAACCAGGAACCAAGTCTTCCCCTTATATGGTCCCCCATATATGATATCATATATGTTCAATAGAGTATAGCCATGGGTTTTGTGGTCTCTTGTGCACACAGTTTTTAACATAACAAATGTTATGTTTTAATGTGCGTTTTATTTCCAACATTCTTCCTCTTTAACTTTCCATTCAATCACTATATCTTAGTTGTTCTGTCTGTGTAAGTTTCAACATCTAACCCTAGAAGAGGTAGTATGGTAAAGTGAGCAGAGTGCTGAATTTAAGAGTCAGGAAAACCTGGGTTCAAATCCTACCAATGACATTGTGTGACCTTGCAAAAGTCACTGATATTGTTTGGTCATCTGTTTCTTTATCTCTAAAATAAATGGGTTGTATGGACAACCTCTAAGTTTCCTTCTAGTTCTAAATTTATGACCATTATCTATGATAATCCGAAACTTGATTCTATAACAGCTAGAAAGGATGAGAGATTCATAAAATTAATGGTTTATCACATACAATGTTGAGCAGCAAGGTCCTTCATTTTGTACTATTTTCATCTGCTAGCATAATGAAGAAAAAACGACTCTAGAATATCTTGCTTTTAGATGTGAGGATGAGAAGAAAATGTCTCACCTTTGAAGCTAATTAAGCTTCTATCTCATATAAAGTCATATTAAAGGAATTTGTTTTCCTGCCCCCACCTTCATTCTTTTTGCCCCTACTTTTATCTCCATTGGCTTTGTCTATTTCTAACTGTTCTAGCAAAAGAAGGGTTGATGTAATTAGTTTTTACAAATGAAATGCTTACAAAATCTCTTTGCACTGCTACTCACCACATCTTTCCTCTTGAATACACAGAATGGAGTCTGGCCTATGAAGAACGGTTCCACTTGTGCACACACAGTCTTCTCTTAAATGTTGGCAAGATGGCTCTTCTTCAAAGACCCACTTATTTTGACATGTTTTGGCTGTACAAGATCGAGCACAAGGCCAATATTCCATCCCTTCAGGACAACTCAAAGCTGTAAGTAAGACAGCAAAGTGTGAGGGTGAAGCAATTCAGTTCAAGAGAATATACATTTATTAAGCATTCACTTAACTATTTTTCCCATATGACACTAGAACCTTTAATAAAATCTGGTGGTTTTCAGTCAGTGATAAATAACTATCGTGGAGTGAAAGACAAGTCTTAAGTTCTTTAAAAAGGCAGCAAGTTGTTTATCTAAAGCCCTGTTGTAGGTTGTCGGGACACCGAGGAAATAATGGAATGTCCCTCCCTCAAGGAATTTCCATTCAACTGGTGATCATTCAAGAAATGATGAATTTACATTCTTGGGGAAATGGAATGAGTTTTTCGCGAAATACGTTTGTGTGGTTGAGAGCCAACATAGTGTAGTGCAGAGGTTTCAACTAGTTAATACTCAGACCATATGCAGCCTGAAATGCTCCAGAACGCAGCCCAAACCAGATAAAGAGTAACTGGGAAATATTTAATGAAATAAGTAAAAATGTAATAAAATCTAGCTGACATTACATTTTAAAATTAAGTTAATATACAGCCCTGTATGAACCAATGGCCACTAAACTCTTTAAGTTTGACACCATTTCTACGGTGGTAGAGATTGCTCCTTATCTCCAGCAAGATCAGAGATTGTGTCTCCTATGATACATAATGACTGTATGACCCAGAGAGAGTCACTGAACTTGTGAACCTCAGTTTCTTCATTTGTTCACTGAAGATAATGATAGCACCTTCCTCACAAGAGTCACTGAACCTGTGAACCTCAGTTTCTTCATTTGCTCACTGAAGGTAACAATAGCACCTTACAAGGTTATCATGAGGTTCAAATGTCATAACACCTGTAAAGTGCTTTCCAAATGGTAAAGGACTTTATAAATGGTAAAGTACTTGCTGAAACTATTACTGTTATTATTATCACAGTCATTATTACGACTAACTAGTATTTCTTTACCGAAGTCTGTCTTCAGTGTTTTATCATGGCATAGAGCTGGCCCTGCTTGAGCTGTTGAAGAATATGTCAGTGGAATGCAAATTTTGACAGATCTAGCCAAATTTAGTTAAGATTTGGTTAAGTTTAGTTTAGGCAAAAGCAAGTTGACATCAAATTGACATATATTTTTAGCCACAGTAATTTTTGAATATCATCTTCTAAGTCATGGAGGAGTTGCAATCTGCATCAGTGGAGAGTATGCACATTTAGGAGATTACAAATACTTTAATGATGGAGTTGAAACAAATGTGTTCTTTGGTATTAAAAAGATGCATCACAAAGAAATCAGTCACCAAATAGGTGCTAAACATCCATTTCCACTACTTAGCTAAGTTCTGTGACAGTTGAAAAAGAAATAGAAGTCTTTCTTAGCTACAGACACTTAAAATACAGTTTCAGTGTAATTTGCCTCTAGCAGGAAATAAAGGTTGCAGAGTCTCTGCTAAATATGGTCAGGAATAGGCATCCTTGAAGTATGCATTCCTATTGCTTGCATTTTTTTAGCCAGGAGACAGGGAAGATCGTTGCAAGCACAGCTAAGGTTAAACCTTGAATTTAAAAAAAGAAAAAATCAACCAAGACCGCATAAAGTTAAGTCCATTGCTACCATGTTTGAGA
Source organism: Bettongia penicillata ogilbyi (assembly GCA_023548195.1). Taxonomy (NCBI): domain Eukaryota; kingdom Metazoa; phylum Chordata; class Mammalia; order Diprotodontia; family Potoroidae; genus Bettongia; species Bettongia penicillata. The sequence goes on from JAJHZJ010000448.1 coordinate 4,232,843, forward strand.
GCTTTTGCTGATTAGCATCAAGCTGACAGAGGCAGAATATTTTTTTAAAGTATTTGAAAGTTTTCATGCTAACAGATGGAATGTTATTTTAGAAATGGGAGGCATCACTCACTTTAGAAAAGCATTTCTATGGACCTACTGTGTGTTTGGAGAATGACCATCTGTCCTGATTACTCACCACAATAATCTGGTGTTCTCCAATGAATGCAGATATCATATTTGTTGCACAAAGCCACATATGCAGACAATACATCACATTCATACTTCCAAAAATATGTATAGTTGATCCACATCTTCTCACAAAATTCCTCTGGCAAAACCTAGAGATGGGGTTGGGAGCAGGGGAGAAGAAAGATGTTTTAGTTGATGCTTGGTAGGACTCTAATTGCCATGGGGTCACTTTGAGTTGCATGCACATATTGCAATAAAAATTCATTATTGATCCTCTTAGTACAGGTGTTCTAAACGTGGAGGCTATGAACTTATTTTTTTCTTAATATTGTAATATTTATTTCGCTCTAACAGCTTTCTTCTGTATTGTGTGCATTTAAAAATATTATTCTGAGAAATATTCCATAGATTTTACCAGACTGCCAAAGGCATCCATGTAAAAAAAAAAAGGTTAAGGACCCCCAAACTGGAGCATCACAGACTCAAACAGATGATCAGATAGTTGAAAACATTAAGTTATCTTTGGTTTATGGTAATAGAAAATGTATACTGGGTGAAATACTTATTGCCTAGGTCATTTCACATAAATTCATCATCATGCTTGGAAAGAGAAGGTTAAAAAAGTGACTACACAGCTATGGCTTTATGGTACTGCCCCTTTTCTAGTTCTATCTTCTCTCCAGATGTTAACTTAGATTGTGATCCACTGTGTAGCTCCTGAAATATGCTTTAATTATACATGGTATCACTAATTAAATTTTGTTATGAAATATTCTTCAAAAATTACTGTTAATATCAAGCTATGTGAATAAATTATGTAACTTTGTCAGTCCTGAGCATAATTATGTTTTTATCCCTTTTAGCATCTAAGGAGTGCCTCATTTAATCTAGGAAAAAATTACAACTTGAACAGTTTAGCTCTTCTCTCTTTAACCCATCTTCTACTTCTCTTTTCTATCATGATATTCCCATCATTCTTCATATCCTGTTTTTCCTCCTTTAAGGTCCATATTTTCCCTAACCTAGATTTCATGGTCTTTTTGGTCTTACTCTCTGTATTTTTTCATTTGATTTCTAGATATCACATTCATTTGTACTTACTCTTTAACCCTGATATTATTTTTAATATAGAAGATGCTATTTGGGGCATATGTAATTCATATGAACTAAAGAAGAAAGAAATATAGAAAATTTAATATATTAAGCATGTGACAAAGTTGCAGGGAATGGGCAGGGGGAAGATTAAACATTAACCCTGCTCAGAATTCCTAAATTCAATGGATACATTATCTTATTGAAAAGTTTGTACTTCAGCAGTGCAAATTAAAATCTATTCACATTTTTTTCATGCTGGGCTATTCTTATGTCCCTTATTAAGTCTACCCATAAGCATGCCATCCAAGGTGAAATGATGGAGACTTTCTTCCAGGACTATTAACACTTTATAGGCACTTGTGAAGGGCACAGGCTGCCCAGGTTTATTCTGGATTTTGTTCTAGATTTTTATTTCAACTTTGGTCCCAATCTGTTATTTCATTGGTGTGTGTAGCTCTGAGAGGCAATGCCATCTAGCAAAGTAGATCAGTACCTCTGCAACTTAATTTCTTATAGCATTGCTTGAGAAAGTTGCCAGGAGACCTGAGAGTTTAAGTAATGCGACCAGAGTCATACATTCAATGTGTGTCAGAGGTAGCAGGAACCAGGTCTTCCCTTTATCTGTAATAGTATATTGTAATATGTTCTAAATTCCTTAAGAAAATTATTAAATTCTTGATTATCTCAATTTTTAGATTGAGCTATCCAAGGAGATTGAAGTATCTAGTGGCGCAGTGAATACAGGGTCAAGCCTGGAGTCAGGAACACTCATCTTTCTAAATTTAAATCCAACCTCAGACACTTACTAGCTATGTGACTCTGGGCAAGTCACTTAACCCTTCCTGCTTCAGATTACTCATCTGTAAAAATGAGCTGGAGCAGGAAATGGCACACCATTACCGTACCTTTGCCAAGAAAATACCAAATGGGGTCACAGAGTCAGACACAACCAAAAAACAGCTATCAAAGGAGATTAGGGATTCTTATTTTTTTCAAAGCATCATGAACTAGTAGAAATAGAGGTTGCTTGAAGCCAGAACGATTATGGAATCAAATCTTGCTTCTGACACATACTGGTTTTGTGAAAATAGAAAGTCACTTCCATTCAGTTCTCTAGGCAGATCTCTAAGGCTATCATTTTCACAGAAGTTGCTGCATTGGTAGAGGGAGATTCTTTTTCTGGGAGTTCTCAATAATAGTGAATCCATTTCCTTTATAGCTTAGTTTCTCAACATTTTTTTGGTATGTGTGTTATGGACCCCCTTTGGCCAACTGGTGAAACCTATGGAACTCTTTCAATTTCTTTTATTCATAATTGAAGGAAATTCTAAATTTCAGTGAAAGGTTAATGAAATTAAAGGCATAATTTTTCCCATCTAAGTTCATGGGCTCCTTGAAATTTATCCATAGGTCTCTCTCTTCTTAGCTTCAGGTGAAGAATCCCTTGTTTATCCACAGGATAGTTTAGATTCTGTCCTGACAAAAATAAAGAGATGAATGCAAAAAATATTCTGATTGCAGCCTTGACAGTCTATAATGAACACTTAAATGAAGTGGATGTCTTCTCTCATGATCTCTCCCTTCACCCATGTTTTCCAGCAAGAGGTGACCTTTCTTCTTGCCAATGTCAACCCTTCTGTGTGTCCAAGGGATGCCATTTCTTCCTGTCTTCTGCAATGGATTTGACCCTCTATCACTCTTTTTTCTCTGCTGTTCAATATCTTTCTTCTACTATGTTTTCTCATACTCATGTATTCCTCATCCTCAGAGACCCTCACCTAATCCATCCATCCTGCTAACCAATTTCCCACATCTCTCCTCCCATTTGTGGCTAAGCTTGTGAAGGCTTCCATTTCCTTTACTCTCTCTCTCTCTTCTGAAATCTTGGTAGTCTGACTTCCAAACTCATCATTTAATTAAAACTGTTCTGTTCAAAATTCCCAGTGATCTCTTCATTGTCAGCTCTAATGGCCTTTTCTCAGGCCTCATCCTTTTTGACCTCTCATCAGCCTTTGACACTGTTTCTGATCAACCTTTTATCCTTCATTCTTTCTTCTCTCTATACTTTTCTGGTTCCCTCCCACTCACCTGATGACTCTTTCTCTGTTCTCTTTGGTGAACTTTCATCTAAATCTCATGGAATAATGGTGAGGATGCCCCAAGTCTCTCCTTGGCCCTCTTTTCTTCTCCCTCTGTACTGTTTCACTTGCCAGAAATACTCTCCCTCCTTATCCCTGCCTTCTAGCTTCCCTGACTTCTTCCAAGTTTTCGTTAAAATTCTTATGTTATACAACAAACTCTCATCTCCCCCATTAACTGTGAACTCCTTAAGATCAGGGACTATTTGTTTTATTTTTTTGCCTTTCTATATATTCCCAGTGCTTAGCAGAGTGCCTGCCACATAGAAGGTGCTTGATGAATATTTACTGACTGATTAACTAGATTTTAACTGAGATCTTTCCTACCAGAATAATTTGAATAGGAGCCAACACCTGAAAAGGAAATAAGTTGTTACTCTCAGTTGCGGCAGTTTACTGTTCTAATTTTTATCAACTTACTTTTTTATGGCATGGAATGAAAGCTGTTTTCTTTAGCAGCTCTACACAGTGACTACAATCATCTTCAGTACAATTTCTAACAGGTCTTCTTGTTGTAACATCAAATAATTTATCAATTTCCCAACTTTCAATAAACAGTCCAATGTCATCCATATTTGTAATGATAGTGCCATTTTGCAACCTTAGATCATCATCTGGGTCATCATTGCAAACACCTAAAAAGAGGGCATCACATTTACTGGGAAAAAGTCACAAGAGAAAAAGGTCATGAAGATAGCTGAGTCATGAAGAAAATTGGGTTACTTTAATATGTGGCTTGAAAAAACGAGTTTAATAAGATGAGATGGATGAGAGAACACCCAAAAGGTCTTAGAATTTCCATAAACCTGAGAATATAAGTTAAGACGTAAAGAGAAAGAAATAATTGTAGCACTTAAAGAAGTGGCAATGAATATTCTGATGGGGGCCTAAGGGGAAAATAACCCTGTCATTACAAATTATAAGTTCAATTGTCTAGAAAATATACATGTATAGGATACCTCCTTTGCCAGTCTCACCTCTGACATTTACTCACTTTGTGCTCTAAGGCAGCTAATTTAACTCCTCTGGGTCTTAGGAAAGGGTTGGAGAAGAGGGAGGAGGAGGAGAAAGAGAAGGACGATGAGGAAGAGGAGGAGGAGAATTTGACCTTAAGTTCCCTGACCCCAGTCACTGTGCTTTTCTCTTTGCTTTGCTATTTCTTTATTTGGTCTAGACTCATGATTTCATTGCTCTGAGGAAAACTTAATATGGAAATTTCCTCCTCTACTGCAGATAATCAACACTTTTTTTTAAACTTATAAATTATAAATTATTATATATAAACTTATAAATTACCAGAGTGATTTAGGGACACTTAGAGTTTGTGACTTACCCAAGGTCAAACAGAACGGTAAGCTATCACTTTTTGAAACAGAAAATTAGGGCACAAGACCAACACTCAATTCAATTTCAGAAATACTAATTAAGAACCTAACATGTATAGAGTACCACAAACCAGGTGATATAGACTATGCCTAAATGAATAAAACGTAGTCTCTGTACTCAAGGAGTTTACAGCATGATAGACAGGGAGAAGGGAAAGTGATCACAAAAAAATGAGAGCACAAAGCATAACAAATGCAACTTCAGTAAAACAAAAATGTTTTGAAGGTATTGAAATTTAAGAAACAATTCTCACCACAGAGTCCTTCTGTACTGTGATTAGCAACTGATGGAAAGTCATAGTGAATATCTATAATTCCTGTAATATGAGCCCATCGGATTCTAAATCCTCCCGGAGTGGTTACAACATACATAGCACCAGTATCCTCAATAGACAGGCCATTCTTTGAGAAAGGTAATGACTCAATGATAGAATCCACTTCTACCTAAAACATTCCCAAAATACATTATTAGTAAAAATGGAACTGGTTACACACACATCGGTTTAAATCAGGACATTCCAAATTATTTCCTCTATGTTATTGACCATCTTTGAGATTCATCTTTGCCTTCTAGAAATTCCACAATTCCTGACCATACTGCAACATCAGAAGATATTTGGCATCAAAAGGTGAGCATTTTTCCCCCAATAAGAAGCTTGGAGTTGTCAAGTAGATTTTATAATTTCCCAAAGGCAATCTAAATCCCTCATGTCTTCCTGTTCAATTTGGATCCACTTCATAGTTTATTTGCAGAGTTTGTCAAAGAAATATATGCTAGTCTAGACAGAAGACATTTCTTATCCACTTGTTTTTTCTTGTGTATATAACTAGAGCAAATTCCATTCTCTTGTAATGTGTCTCATAACTAAAAAGATTCTTTTTGATTTGTTTGAATTTGTTACCCCAATTATTTTCAGGATTTTATTTAGCAACTACTTCTATTTTCTTAAAACTCACTTTTATTCAACATTACATGCACTTATATTTTTGTTTTTTATCTGCTGTTGAAGAATTTATTATCTTCTATTTTTATAATAGGTGTCATTAATATATTGCTCTAAGGTTTGCTTTATATAAATGACCTATTTGATCCTCACACTATCCTATTAGGTTGGGCATACAGGTATTACTAGAGTTTCAATTATAGGGGGAAAGTTGGATTCAAAGAGGGTAACCAATTTGTCCATGGTTAAATAGCCAAAAAGTATCAAAGACAGAATTTGAACCTAGCATACCTTGCACTGTATTCTGCTGCCTCTTGACTCTATGTGAATGTGAATATTAACATCTTCAATGAAATGCAAGGGAAGGTAAAATTACTGTTTTCTTAATTCTATAGTTCCCTTCTTTGGGAAGTCACTTAGATGCTGAATCTCCTATAGTCTCCTATAGCTAAAAGTGTTCTCGATGGATTCACATCTGGCAAGGAACTGTGCATACAGCCAGAATTAAATTAGTACTCTTGACCTAAAATGGTATTTAAATAGAACACATAATCAATGAACATCCTCCATTATATACTAAAAAATAAAAAAGACAATGTATAACATAAAGGGAATTGACTCACAAGCCTGAAAACCTGGTTTTTAAGTATCAACAATGATCAGCTGTGAAATTATGGCCAGTTGGTCTGACTTTTTCTTGTTTCTCTTGTCCCTTGAGCAAGAGATTTGGAGCAAAAAAATCTCTGAGATCCCCTTCAATCCTAAAATTCTGTGGAACACCGAATGTGTATTTGTTATACGTGGGTATGAACAGAAATAAAATGTCCTCAGTCTAAAATACTAAGAATGAAAGATATGAGCAGTAAACAATCTGAATTATGGAATAGTCTCTGTTATATATAGCTTGTAACCCTCATAATATGAAATAATTAGAATTAATCGAATCTTCACCAAGTGAACCCTTACAGAAGGAGAAGTGATCACCAAGAGCAAGCAAGGGTTTATTAAGAATAAATAATGCCAGGCTAAGGCTTATACTTATTCAAGATAAGTATGATCATTAGATTTAGAGGTAGGAAAAAACCTTACCTGTCATCTAGGCCTGTCTCAGTTTATGAATAAGAAAACTGAAGACAAACTACTTGCCTAAGAATACTCAGAAATTAAGAAACAGATGGAATTTGAACTCAACTTTTCTGATTCTAAATTCAATGCTCTTTCTACTATGTCATATTAGTTTCAATAAATTAGGGAAATTTCATGGACATAGAAAGGCATATTTCAGCAAGGCTTTTGCCTTGCCTTGAAACAACATCTTTGTTTAGAAGATGGATAGATGTGGACTGGCTGTTGTACAGGTATGAAACAACCAACTGATCACCCTCAAAGAATGGATATTAGCAAATTTATTGTCAGCCTGGAAAGAGGCCTTTAGGGAAATGCTTTGTATATGTATCAATGGATCAATTCTGTTTGACATGTTTTTAATTACTCCTATGAAGGAATAGGTATTGGCTGACAAGTACTTACTAAGCACATACTATATGCCAGACACTGTACTAAAATCTGATGATACAAAGAAAGTCACCCCTCCGAAAAAAAAGAAATACTCCTTCCTCTCAAAGGACTCCCAATTTAATGGGAGAGACACTGTGAAAGCAAGTATCCATCAACAGTATAAATTGTAGACAATCAACAGCAGGAAGACAGTAAGAGGAGTGAGAAAGGGATTTTAACCAAGAGTAAAGAAATGGAATTTCTTGTACAAGAAATAATAGCAAGGAGACCAGTGTCAGTGGATTTAAGAATACTTGAGGATGGGGGGGGAGCAAGGTAAAAGAAGTAGAAAGTTAGGTGTGACACAAAACTGAGGATAACCAACATGCACATTTAGAGTATTCCAAGGGCCTCAACTGTAGAACAATGGCCAGAAGGGGAGATGGAAGGTGAGAAGATGAAACTTAAAGTCTTACTCTTAAATTTAAAAAAATCAACCACACGAAGAAAGGAATGAAGAAGTGTGGCTAGAAAGGAGTTCATATTTAAAAGGTCTAGATTTCTGATAGATGGGAGGAAACAAAATCTTTTGTTATATTTAAAGAGGGAGAATATCCACATTGAGAGAAGTGATAGACCTACTCTGCTCTACCTTGGCCAAACCATACCTAAAGTTCTAGCTGCTGCATTTTAAGGACATTAATATCGGTGAGCTAAATGCAAATGAAAGAAGGATTCTCAAGGATGGTAGAGAGATACAAAACCATGTAAAATAAGGCCTGGTTGAAGGAGCGGGGAACAGTTATTTGGAGAATATGTACTGGAACTTTCAAAATCTTCAAATATTGGTAGAATTATATGGAAGAAGGATTAGAGCTGTTATTTTGGGTGCTGAAATACAGAAATAAGACCGGTGCATTGAAGTTATAAGAACACAAATTTTGGATTAACATAAGGGGAAAACTTCCTGAAATCAGAACTTTCCAAATAAGAACAGCTCCCCATGCTACAGATCTTTAAAAGCTGAGTATCCACTTTCTGAGGATAGAGGATGCAAGATTTCTGACTTGGGTAAGGACTGGATCAGAGGATTGCTTTTAAACTCTAAGTATGTGATTCTTTCTTCTCACCCCAGGTAATGTGAGTGATAAAAAATTTTGTTCTCACTTATTTTTACACTTGCTAAGTTTTAACTATTATCATTTTAATTTGACCCAAAAAATATTTTGTAAGTATCTCTTACATGCACAGAGACTTTTTGAGAGAGTGGAAAAAATAGAAAGATAAACTAAAAATTCAGCCTTTGCCATCATGGAACTTACGTTCTAATATAATTCAGTCATTTTAGTCCAGCTCTTTGTGATGCCATTTTGGGGTTTTCTTAGCAAAGATACTGGAGTATTTTGGGATTTCCTTCTCCAGATCATTTTACAATAAGGAAAGTGAGGCAAACAAGGTTAAGTGACTTGGTCAGGGGTCTGAGACCATATTTGAACCCAGGAAGATGAGTCTTCCTGACTCCAGACCTGGCATTTCATCCACTGTGCCACCTACTTTCCCTTTACATTCTAATAGACGGCTGTGTACACAGATAAACTGAAATTCAGTATCTCTATACTTTAAAGTTTTGATTAAAATCCTAAATTTAATGTTAACATTTATATATATAATATGTGTGTATACATACATACATACACAGACACACAAACACAGACACACACACACACACACACACACACATTACTGCTTAAGGATCCCTAAAGTGAAGTGTGGTGAAATGAAAAATGTGCTGATTTTGGAATAAGGAAAATCTGAGTTCAAATCCACTTCCAATATTTTCTGGTTGTCCACATTAACAAAGCTCTCTAAGCTTCAGATTTCACATCTTTAAAAAAAAAAAGGCCAGGAGTAGGGATGAAACACGCTGGTACCTACCTCACAGGACTATACTGAGGCTCAGATAAAATAATCTATATAAAAGCATCTTATAAACAGGAGAAAATCTTAAGCATCATTGCTAAATTGGTCAGGAACAAAACCATTTGGACAATTTAATAGTACTGAAATCTACAGTAGTATTATCTCTTAATTGAAAAATGCATGAAATTTATTACCTCCTATATTATAGCAATTTTCCTATGGCCATTTATTAATTATTATTTCTTACCTTTCTTGTTAAACGATTGATAAGTACATTATATGAGAGTGATGTTATATTTAATTTCTTGAAACAAAGACCTGATGTCTTCGCAGGTGAAACCTTTTTGGAGAGAACAAAAATTTGAGAACTTTATGATTTTATATGCAATAATGTCTGTAAGTAGAATACATGAAAATTTTAGATAACACTCACTAGTTTTCTTTTTGAATTTCCAATCTGAAAAAATACAAAAATATATTGTCAAAAAGAATACATTGCTAACCACTGTTTTTCCATTAATATTAACTGCATCTAAAGTCACTTACATGTAACTTCTTAGGAGTAAAATACAAAAAAAAAGTAAAATGTTTAGATAATCTCTTGAGATTCCTTTAGCTTTGATTTTCTCTGAAATTAGAGAATATTCAAATTGAAGCTCCATTAAAAAGATACTATACTGATATTAGTCCTAATGAACAAATGATAAAGAGAATTCTCTTCCTCTCTGTAGAAATCTTGAGGACAATGAAAACAATGTTGCATAAAATAGCTGTATTTTTATTATATTATATAAAATTATTATAATATATTATGACATATAAAATATATATTTAATATACATAACATATATTCATATAAACATTATGATATATCATATATATCATTAATATATCATATAAAATACATATTACATATTTATTTTAATTGGTTTCTCTTTTTTGCAAAGAGAATTCAATGAGGATTGCCAATTAGAAATAACTATGATTATAATAAAAGAGAGAAAAATAATGACTAAAAGACTGAGAAATATCTCACTCTGGTTATACCGGGAGAGGGGAATCTTTCTGGAAAGTGTTGAAAATTATGTGTTTCAATCTATATTTTCAACACACTATCAAAAAACAGAAAAAAGTCACAAAGTGAATACTAACTTACATGACTGGGGCATTTCTCAATATGAGCAATTACGATTTCCCCAGGAATCTGGACTAGGATGTAGGAAGCCATACTGTAGAGTGCTGCATTGTTTCCATCAAATGTAATAATACTTAGTTCTGACAACATTGAACATCGACCTAAAAAAAAGTATAGTCATTAAATTTATAAACTTCTTTATTCTTTTAGCTCTTTTTCCAAAGGAACAAATAAAATCATATTAAGAAGGTAATATTTTTATAAAATTATAAAATATTTTTATAACTGATGAAAAATTAGAATTTGTATTTAAAGTTGAAGTCTCAAATTTCAGATAAAAGTAACTAACTTGATCCAATGACGAAGAGCAAATGTGGTCCTAAAGAAAAGATAGGAAAAGTTAGTTCTTCTCATTCCTTTGCAGAACGAGAAGATCCATAGTGTGAAACATTGCATGTGTCAGATTTTTTTGATAGTTTGACAGGTTTGACTGATTGTTTTCTTCTTTTTTTAAAAAAAATGTTATTAGGGATAATTCTTTGGATCAGAGATGCAGAAGGATACAAGGGAAAATCTTGTAGATGTAAAAACAAAAGACATCAATAAAGTCTATGAAAAAATGAAAATACTATCTTAAAACATATCACACAGCACTAATGCATTGCTGATGGAGTTGTGAACTGATTCAACCATTCTGGAAAGCAATTTGGAATAATGGCCAAAAGTTATAAAACTGTGCATACCCTTTGACCCAGCAATACTACTACTAGAGCTGTATCTTAAAGAGATTTTTAAAAAAGGAAAAGGGCCTATATGTACAAAAATTTTATAGAACCTCTTTATCTGGTGGCAAAGAACTAGAAATTATGGGGACACCGTTCAGTTGGGAAATAGCTGAACAAATTGTATATGATTTTGAAGAATACTATTATGTTATAAGAAATGACAAGCAGCATGCTTTCATAAAAATTTGCAAAGGCTGATATGATCTCATGCAAAATGAAATGAGCAGAACCAGGAGAACATCGTACACAGCAACAGCAATATTGAGCAATTATCAGCTGTGAAAGACTTAGCTATTCTCAGGAATACAATGATGTAAGACAACTCTGAAGGATTCATAATGAAAAATGCTATCCACCTCCAGGGAAAGAACTGATGGAGTCACTTGCCTTTTTTATATACAAGGTTCAAACCCCATTCTTCATTTTGCATAAAACCATCATCACAAATTGTTAAATATCCCAGAACTTAATAAAATTCCATAGCTTACTGAAATATAAAGAGTTATATATCAAGAGTTTTACATAGATTTAATTTTGACTAAAAGACTGAGAAATATCTCACTCTTTACTGGGGGAGGGGAATCTTTCTGAAAAGTGCTAAAAATTATGTGTTACAATTCATATTTTCAACACACTATTAAAGGGCTCATTATTCTTTCAGTGATTTTTTTTTAATTCCCTATATCCTTCCTCCTCCCTTTGCTGGAGAGCTATCTCACATAACAAAGAATGTTTATTTTAAGAATACAAAGAAAAGAAAAAACAGCAAAACAAATCAATACATTGAAAAAATCTGAAAATTTGTGCAATTTTCTACACCTACAGACCTTGTACCTCTCCAAAGGAGTACAGAAAGGTATCTTCTCATATCTCTTCAGTAAATCATTTTTAAAAAACAAAAATAATCACTCTCTAATGTTTTTTTACCTTCTAATTTTTTTTTCTGATTCCACTATTATTAATAGTTAGGATTTGATCATGCTCTCAATGCCCAGAACGTATCACTTCTACTTCTGAACACCATATCTACACTTACAAGGGCATTCCCATTCAGGACAGCAGGTATCATTGTTCACTTGAACAGGCATTCCTCGAAAACCACAGTCAGGTATGCTTGTGTCCTTTGGGCAATTGCTTGATAGGTTGAACAATATCCATTCCTTATTAATACATACATATTGGTAACAAGTAAATGTAGGCTCCATATATTCTGGCTGTTAGTAAAAAAAAAATAGAAAGTTAAAAATAGAAATTATTTCTATTTCCAAAGCAAAGATGATATACTTTTACTTTACAAAGTAAATCAAAAGAAAAGTAAGTGTCTAATATGTGCAAGGCATTGAGGTAAGCTCTAGGGATACAAAAAATCAAAGTGACTGAAGATACCCTAGAATGTGGTGGGAGACCTTGAGCTTTTTAAACTAAGACCTTCCATCCCAATCTATATCTGACCTCTGGAACCAGATGGCTCTGAAGCTGGTGACTTCTCACAGTCTTCCCTCACTCAAATCCAGTTCATTTGCAAGTCATGTCATCATCTTCTTGATGCCATGGCTCCCACTTCCAGAATGAAGGACAAACCACAGGGATACAAAGCAATAGTTCCTACCCTCAAAATGTTTAAACTCTTCCAAAAAAGAGGATAGAACATTTACAAATAAAAATAAAAACAAACTATACAGAGTAAAGAGAAGGAATCCTATAGGTGAGGAGACAATCACTACTAACATTGATTTATATAGAGCTATAAGGTTAGTAAAGAGTTTTATAGATATTATCTCATTTTAAGGACTCTTGTAAGAGGTAGAACATGAGCTGTGATTTGAAGCAAGCTAGTGATTCTATGAGGTGAAAGTGAGAAAAGGGAGCATTCCAAACTTGGGAAACTATTTGCAGAAAGGCTAGGAGAAAGGAGAAGGGATGCTATATGCAGAGATCAGGGAACAGAAAATTTGACTAGAAGAAAAACTGTCTAAAGAGGAGTAATATAAAATTAAACCAGAAAGGCAAGTGGGAGCAGGTGGAGGTCTTAAGATGGTAGATTGAGTATTTTGTATTTTATTCTAGGAGTAATAAGAAACAATTTAAGAGTTTTGAGTAGTGATGGGAGAGTGACATGATTTTTAAAAATTTTTGTCTTTGTATTTATTTCATTTAATTCATTTTGAGTAGAAAATGAATTGGAAAGGGTAGAGACTGGAGGCAGGAAGGCTAATTAGGTGGTGATCAGAGCCCAAGATTGTGTGCGTAGAGAAAAGGAGGTAGAAAGATATTGTAGAAATAGGATAAAACTTGGCAACTGATTGGATATGGTGAGGCATATAGTTGAAGGATAAGGAGGAAGAAAGGATGATATGCAAACAAAAATACAAATATGCAAAAAATCAGTACAAATCAAAAGTAAAAATGTAACTGAGCTTTTTTCTCTAATTTAAGAATTTTTACAATATATTCAATTAAAGATTTACTAAAAGCAGTGACTCATTTATTCTAGAATAGTGAATATTGGCTTAATCTAAGGTAGCTGTGCAGTTATAATTACTTGTAATTAACAAATTAGTCAGATACCTTTGGCCTGAATTTTTGAGAATGTTTGTATTCATTTTCAGAATCAGCTAATTTTATATCATTTTCCCATATCATTTTGACATCTAAATAAATTATTCAAGTAGATTTGAAATAAAATTATAAGCTAACGTTGTCCACATATCTCCTTAGGAAACTTGCTTATGTAATAACACGTACTTCTAAATGCAGAAGTACGATGGTGTCCAAATAGTAAACTTTGTAGACCAGGAAGTTTAGAGGTCATCTAAGACCTTTATTTTACAAATGAATTAGCTGAGACATAAAGGAGATAAGAGATTTGCCAAAGGTCACATGGGAATTAATTGGTAAAACTGGAATTATAATTCAGATTATCTAAAAACTGCAATTTCCCTCACTCTACTTTACTACCTCTCTAATAATATTAGGTAAAGGATTTGAACTCCGATCTTTTGTAGTCTAGACCATCCTCCTTCAATCAAATAAATTTTAAATTATGACCCAAAGAGTTAAAAGAATCAACACAAATTTTATTTTATTTAACATGTTTAATTATAGAAATGGGAAAGTATAAAAGCAATATCTAATTTTAATATAATCTAAAAGCAGTATCTAAAATGTATGAATCACATGACAGATGTGATTTTGCCAGCGTAGAGTCACGTAAAGAATCTTGTTCATTGATTTCAAATGCGTTTTTCATTTAAACAGTTTTCACTAATCATAAAGCATGGATGCTTGCCTAAAATATAACTTCCTTTCAACCAATTGAAAATACACAAATGAACTGCTTTTCAGGGGATTCAAAACTAAAATATGATGAATACATACATGATGAATACATACAAATGTATATGATGTACACTTCTACTTTTCAGGTGGATTATAATAGGATAATAGGAAGCCAGCAAGGTATTAATTTCTTTCCTATACTAAGGTCCTGCTTTGATACCCTTCATTGTATGGCAGTAGCTCCAAATTCTCAAAGCCACAGACTTTGGCAGCCAACAACTAGGAAAGACTTTGTGGATAGGCACTCATAACAAGCTATACTTCTTCCATCCAAGGACTGATCTATACTAAGTTTGCACAGCCTCATCATTAAAGAGTTAGCTAGTCTTGAAGACAGATCTTCCTAATTTCAAAACTAGCCATTAATAGTTTCAATAGGTCATTTAAAATAGACAAGGAATATTTTACTGTTTGAACACCTCTTGTACTTTGGAGCACATTATTCTAACATTGCAATATGTTTTTTTAATACATTATGTAAAAATGCAATTTTCATTTTGAAATAATTCTTTAAGAGTTGAAAAGTCTTATTCAATGAAACATTTCTTTCACTGACTATAGCAGTGGGAGATATAAAATGAATTTGACATAGAATATTGGAATGAGTTAAGATACAAGTATCATATAAAAGGAAAGGTTTACTCATTTGTATTTTAATCAATGGACCATTGATTTAAAAAATTCTATAAAATATGAAAAAACAGCATACAGTATCTATCTAAATTATGGAGGGGAGATTTTTTTTAATTTGACAAATAGCAGAGACTTATTAGGGACATGATATATATGATAGACTATAAAAAAATAACAAAAACAGTTTGCCAAATATTAGATAAAATGTGATCTAAAAACATAAGGAATAATTAAGTCACGATGATAATTCCGAGTCCACAATATATAAATTGTCAAAAGAAATAAAAAGATAATTACAAAAGAAAAAATTCAGATTGTTAACAATCTTTAAAAGGATATTTATCTTTACCACTTATCAACAGAATCAAATAAGACCATTTTAAGGTACCACCTCATTCCCACAGAATAGGTAAAAATAATTAAAAGCAACTAAATTCAAGGGAAAAAATGTAAACACACACAAAAAAATTAGAGAGCCATCTGGCAATTCATACTCAAGTTACAAACATAAGCATACTCTTTGATTCAATGATTTCATTGTTGGGAATTTGCCTTGAAAATTTGATTTAAAAAAAAGGTATTCAAAGATTTTCATAACTGGGTAAAATTGATTTTTTTAAAAAACTGGAAAGAACAAATGTCAAGCAAAAAGGAAATAGTCAAATAAATGTTGGTACATTAATGGCATACTGTAATAAAATTATGCTCTCTCAATGAGGTATAAAAATAAACCAGGGAAGATATTTATCTAACAATGCAAATCTACAAAAGTAGAACCAGAAAATAAACCATAGAAGAGGAAGAATAAATGAGAATAAGTGGAGAAAGAATCTTTATTAAGCAATTATTACATGTCAGACAGTGTGCTAAGTGATGAGAATACATATACAAGGAACAAAAGACAGCCCTTAAACTGTTATATTACATTGAAATTAATTTAAATATAAATAGTTATTATGCAAGCTTAGTTCACTTTACTATATTCTATATCCAGCTTTTAATAAAATTTTTCTTTTTAAAAGAAAGCAATTCACCAAGGCTTCAACAAAATTAAAACTGAGGCAGAACCTTTGGTATAATGACAAAGAGAATTTTTTTTAAGTAGTTAAGATATCTTACCACACATTCTGAAGCAGGAGTAGGAGCCTCCTCTTCTGGGCACTCAGAAGGAATGTGTGCGGCAGGAGCCACTGTAGAGAAAATGAGTGTAGAAATTTATCAAGTTATTATCCCCACTGAAGCCAGGTAAGGCTGATCTGAGAACTTAAAAGAAATTATCTTTATAGTTGCTGATGTCAATTGTATCACAGAAGACTTAGTGGATGCAGATTTGGATTTTGAGACATTTCCTAATACATTTCCTAAATCTAAATTCCCTTGGTAAATTTGTGGAATGTGACATGGTCATTTCTCAAATGCATGTAGGGATCTCATTATTAAGAAAATGCTTGCAAAGAGTGCCATGGTTGGGACTGTGGACTGAGTGGTCACCAAGCGGTATTTTGGCATAGCTTCCATAGACAATAAAATTGTGAAATGTGTTTCCATGGTGTCTCCAACAATTTTCAACACCTCTTCATTGGAGGTATCCCCAAAATACTCAAGTTTGGATAAATAGCTAGTTTTAAAGTAAATAAGGTGAATATATGCCTGAGAGCAATGGACCCAATTCACAATGCTGAAAAGGGGAAAAAGATATTTTGCACTTTTACTTAAAGACAATACAGACATCTACAGGTATTCATTGTTTTTAGCAAAATCATTTTCTACGATTTTAAATTTATAAAATTGTTCAATTAAGGCATGTTTTCCTTTTGCAGAGCCTATTAGATGCAGCACCTTTCAGCCAACTGTGAAGTTTTTGTTCATTTTAATCAGTCACAGTAAACTCTCAGAAGAAAATGATGAAGAAAGCTCCAAGACATTCTAGTGTTGAATTAGAGAAAATATTGATGGCATAGAAATTAGGAAAAATACTTGGTGAGTGTGATAACAGGGAGGGAGGGAGGAAGAGGGTCCAAGGTTAATTAAAAGTTGCAAAGTTCTGTAAGTGCTACAGAACACAATCACAAGGCAGAGAATTACTTGTACATAGAACGTTATTAGATTGCTGTCCTTTTAATTAATAGGACTCAGAGCTGACAGGGACTTTAATCATTTGGCTCAGGGTTCTTAACCTTTTTGTTTATGTTGTGGACCCTTTGACTATGGTCTGGTGAAGCCAGATCACTTCTCTGAATTATGTTTTAAAATACATACAATAAAATATATAGGATAGCAAAGTAAATCAATCATATTGAAATAAATATATAGTTATCCCATCCATGTTCACAGACATTCTGAAACTATATACAGACCCTTGAGGTCCAGAGACCTCATGCCAAGAGTTGCTGATCTACTCCAACCCTTTTATTTTATAGATAAGGAAACTGAGGGACATAGAATTTAAGTTCCTTGTCCAAGGTCATATAGTTTTCTAAGGGACAGAAGTAGGAATCGTAGCATCATCCTCGGATCTGAGATTCAGTGTTCACTCCACCCCACCATTCTTAACCTTTATTTCCCTGGAGACTCCATGGAAATCCATGGGAATGAGATTCATTTTATAGCCGGATACCGAGATAGGTAATTAACTGACTAATAGTGATAATAAAAATATATCCTAGAAAATATGAGAGATCTCAGTGGTGGGAAATACCCGTTCTTGGGCTGATACTGCCCTTAAAAGGAAAAAAGTAAATAGAAGGAATAAAAATGTTCTGAACAGTGGTGGCTAATATTCATTTCAGAATTAGAATATGCTTATTCTTTGTTTTGAAGAGGGCCAATGATGTCATCTTGAGTCCTGTGTGAATTGGATTAAAGTGGGGTGGAGTGGCACAAAATTGCCAGCATCACCCTCTCTAGAGTCATTGAAGTTGGCAGAACAAAAGTCAATGGCCAGGGCTGCAGCGGGTGATGTTGGCATCTTAGATACCTGACCAAACTCTAAGTGCTCCAATGCACCAGTGCCAGCTGACATCATGGCTGATGGATCAAAATGTTCTTGTCCACCCATGCTGCCAGGGGGAGTCTTCACATGCTTGGGGTAGACAACTCCCTATTTTATGGCTTGAACCCTATTGGCTACCCTCAGCCTGGCTTAACCCCTCTGCTGAGATAGTTTGACTGGTGTAGAGCTACTACAACCACAGCTTCTTGGAGTCACAGGTGAGAGTCGAGAGAAAGATGGACTCCAAAGGTAGAAAAGCAGTTCAGCAAGCCCTCACTCCAGAGATGCTAGACTTTCCTGAACACCTCATACACCCCTGTATTAGAACTACAAGCAGATGAAGGTTTAGTGTAAACCAGAACTCAAAGTGGAAAAGCAGGACTTAGGGAACTTAAAGGAGTTGAAAAAAGAATTATTAGGATTTGTCCTGGAGGTAAGGATGAAAGCAGTAAACAAGCAATCCTAGTCACAGGCTAGCTACTTTAATGGCTCCATGATGTTGATCACAATCCTGTGTGACTCTAAAGTTGTCGGGAATCACACTTAATGTGCTGCAGAAGGAAGTGGGAGGGAGGCGGGAGAGAGGGAGGGTCTTTCCTAGACTTCCCCTTACAACTGTGTGCTTTCCGTCTGAGCCATGGTTGTTCCCTTTTCTTTTGTGATGAACCTGTTTTGGAGCTTTGTTCTACATACAGATTTCAGGTGCCAGCTAGGAGGATAATGTGGATAATAACAGGCATTAAATCACCCTCCAGATAAAAGACTTTCATGAAGAAAATGGAAGCCAAATCTTGGGAAATGCTGCAGTTCTAGATAAGAGTTCTCAGTGTCAGAACTCTTAATGAAGACGAAATAATTGGAATTGGTAGTAGAAGTGAAGTCTGAGAGCACTAGATAGAAACTGCTGATTTCAGGTCAGAAAGTACCCCAGAGGCTATCTAATCTCACTCGATAGATGAGGAAACTCATCTTTCAAGTTAGTAAACTGAGGCCCAGAAATGTCAAGGCACTTACTCAAAATCACTCAGTGAGATTGAAGCCACCTTCTCTGACTCCAAATTCAGTGGTCTTTCCACTGTGCAACACACGAATCCCTTACCTTGTTTGCCAACTATTACTCACATTTCTAAAGGACATTCATCAAGGATTTTCCACAAGTGACCTCTTGTATTCTGGGCAGAGTAGCTTCTCTTAATACAAAGTTGGTCAACATCCTGTTTTCTCATTATCAAAGTTAATGGGATAGTCACAGGAAATGGTAAATGGGATAACTGATGCAATAGAAAGTAGCTAATGAAAGAACTGTTCCAAGTCTAATGCTGCATAACATAATTTATAATACTACTGCTGCCAGTAATACCTGTTTCCACTGGCTTGGGAGGCTTGACTATTACAGCTTCTGTAACTGGCACAGGTATGCCTAGAGAGGAACAAAGATTGACTTTTTAAATCATATTTCTGTGAAATGATGCTCACCATATTTCAAACAGTACAGAAGGTCCCAACCTTATTTGAGCATGGGGATCCCTTATGACTTCAAAAGACGTCAATGAACCCAGCATGAAAGTAAGAGGCACCACTAATATCCTCTAATTAAGAAAATGAGGGATGTGTCTATGAATATGATAATCTTTTAAATGAATTTATATTTTCAATATAACAACTGCTATACATATTTGAAAACAGGAAGAAACATATGAAGAAACTATTTTATAATAACAACTCAAGTTTTTATACTGGTTGTCAAAAAATTTTTAGTTCAATTTTAAACTCTAATAGTTCAAAATCGCATTAAAATTTTGGGGTATTCTGCATAGTTGGTCAAAGTTTGCAAAGCGTTATATATGTAGGTATATATTATTTCATTTCACAAATTATCATCAGAACTAGAGCTCAAAGGAACCCCAGAGGCCATGTGCTCATTTCCTCATTTTACAAGAGACTCAGAGAGGGTAAGAGTTTTTCCCAGAGTTGTAAATTTTTGAGGCAAGATTTGAAACCAAGTTTTCCTGACTTAAGTTAATCAATTAAATCTAATCTAAAACATTTATTCAGTGCCCTCACTGTGGTAGGAGCTGGGTACACAAAGATAAAAATGAAACCATCCCTGCCTTCAAGAAGCTTCCATTCTATCAGAGGAAACAAGATGTACAAACATATAAAAAGAAACAACCCAGTCCAGTGATCTCTGTTAGGCCATGCATGCTGCCACTCAGTATATGGAAGAAGGTCTGATTTATTGTACCAAGTCTTGCTGTATCTATTTTAGAAGCTGAAATGAGAATGGCAAGGCTTTATGTACATAGAATTCTTGAACCCATTATAGTAAACCTGAAGGTCCCCTAGGGGTTCATGGCTCTTACCTTGAGAAGCACTGGATGCAGGGTTCTTAGGATCAAAATATGAGAAGAGTTATGAGAAATTGTATAGCAAACATGAACAGATATCAAATGTGAAACCAAGGGAAAGCGATAAAACTATAACAGATGACTGATGATATGTATGATATGTGTATTAACCACTACCTAGAGAAGCAAATAATATTTCTACATAATAAAATAAAACACATACTTACAGTCTGCAGGATAAACACATTTAAGTGTGACTTCATCAAGGATCATGTTTTTAGGACAGTATGGCAAGCATCCTTCAACCCTTTAAATATACATATTTTTAAAAGGTATGAGAATCATTCATATGTTCCCACATGGCTTTAGTCAAACTTTACTAACTATTGTACTCTTTCATGAAAATTGCATCTCATTTCATCTTTCTCTAAATTCATACACTAGAAAGTGGCAGTGGCTATGCTGTATGACTTCAACAACATTTTCAATGTGTTCCTGTCACTCCATATTATTTAAGTATGCTTCTATCATCTTATTGTTAATGATCTCGGGCAATTTAAAAAAAAAACAAAACAACTTAACAGTCCATCAAAAATGTTTGTTAAGTACTAACTACATTCCAGATTAGACTACAAAGGTAAAAGTCAGTCTCTACCCTTGAGAAATTTATATCCTAGAAGAAGAAATAACATATAAAGAAATACAAAATGTATACACAGTAAATACAATTGTAGGAGGAGGGGGATGCTTTGAGGGTTGAGCCTTGAAGGAAATGGTATCTCAGATTTGAGAAAGCAAAGGCTAAAATAGAGGAGATAACAATGTTATGCACAGGAATAGCAGGCAGGTTATTGAGGTAAGTGATGTCTAATATAACTTGAAAGGTGGCCTGGTCCCAGTTGTGAAGTGCTTTAAATGATGAGCAACTTTCTATTTTTCATAGAGACCATAGGAACTTTTGGAGGTTCTTAATTCAGGAAAGTGATTTACTCAAACATATTTTTTAGGGAAGAGAATTTTGGCAGCTGTGTGGAAGATGAAGAAATGAGAGACTGAAGGTAGAGATATCAATTAGGAGCCTATTGCCATATCCAGGCTAGAAGTGATTAGGGATGGAACTAGGGTGGTGACCATGTGAGTGGAGGGAGGGGATAGATGTGAGAAATGTTGGGAGGCTGAAATCTCAAAAACAGGCAAAACTGAGGATGAATGATACTGGGAAATCAAGGAAGACACATTGCAAAACTGTGTCACTGGAAAAATTGTGGTGTCCTCAATAGAAGTAGGGAAATTCAGAAGAGAGGTAGCTTTAGGGGAAATGAATTCTGATTTGGACACATTTAGTATGAAATCCCTCATACTGGCTATGTAACCCTGGGCAAGTCCCTTAACCTCTCACAGTGACCTAGGCAATTCTCCAAACCTTCACACATTATAAAGTTTTGGTGGCAATTTAAGTGGGGAGGGATGGAGTTTCCTTATGGGAAGTTCCAAATACCAAATACCAAAACTTTGGCCTAGTTACTCTTCCCACCCTACCACCAAAAAAATGGAACATCTCATTGAAAACATATTTGATAGCTGATTGTGTGAGCCTTGATCTCAAGAGAGAGACTAGGTCTGGATGTATGGATCTATATATTAACCTGGGACAGTTTTCATTTGTAGTCACTTTCTTCTCCTATAAAATGAGGGAGGTCTACCATATGCTTTCTAATGCCTTTTAAAAGTGCAACATTTTACAATTTAATTAACCGATCAATTGATTACAATGATATCAGGCATCATAAGTCTGTGATCCTAGCATCACTATCTGTCCTGAAACCAGTGATTCAGGCTAAAACTGCCACTAGGGGGCACTCAGCCCATAGATGGAACTATGCTTGAAGGCATAAAAGGAAAAGAAAATTACGTTGGTTTCAGAATTTTTACTGGAGTGTTTTTCCTCTATGTTATTTGTGCCAACTAAGCATTTCCTTTTGGGAATGACCAAGATGATCAATTAAATAAATTGCTTCTTTCACAATTTTCATTTGGACTCTGTATCACGTTCCCCACTGTATTTCATTTGGGTCCTGCCAACCCCAAAAATGAGAGGGAAAGACCCAACCTTCTACATAGCTGATAAGGAACAGAATCCAGACACTATCATTGGGTCAGAGTGAACAATTGGTTTTTTTAATAAATGGCCAAGGACTTTATTTCATGGAAAGATAAATATGTTCCCAAATGCTAAGCAAGAAGAGAACCAATTCTTGCTCTTGTAGGTTCTACGGAGATTTAAGCTTTGGGTTAAGTCCTAGTGGGAAAATATCTTATAAGGACCAGCCTAGTTAAAGAGAGTCTTATCCTTAGCACTCTAGCCACCAAAGGATGATTTTTTTCCCATCTCTGAAGGTAGATATATTACAATATGAAGGGACCTGAAGGGCAGTACCCATACTTACGAAACCCAAATACTAAAATATTAATTCATTGGTTCAACAATGGATGCAGCAGTTAGGTAGTACAATGGACAGAACATTAGTCCTATACGCAGGAAGACATGAGTTCAAATACAGCTTCAGATATTTCCTTAGCTGTGGGTGCCTAGGTAAGGCACTTAACCTGTTTTTACCTCAGTTTTCTCAGCTATTAGAGGTAACAACAGTGCCTACCTTGCAGAGTTGTGAAAATCAAATGAGATAATTGTAAAAATCACTTATTAGCACAGTGCCTGGCACATGGTAGATTTAAAGGTTTAGTGGGAATAAATGTTTATCCTTTCTTTCTCTTCTCAAGTAATATTTGTTAAACAATGGCCATGTGTGGCAAACTGAACTGCAGTAAATAGAAGCAAAATTCCATCCATTTTTACCCCACTATTTCCCAGTAAAATTGACTTTATCTTTCTAAGATGAACATTTGAAATTATATTTAGACCTATTTTTCAGTTCAATTATATAATATACTAGCTATAATAGTGATATTTAGTAGTACTTTAAGGATATTGAAGTATCTTTAAATATATGTGTATATATACATATATATATTCAAAGATGTGTTGTATATATATATATATACGTACCCATATAAAAACACACAGAAAGAAAATTCTCCATAAGGAAACTCCTTTTTCCAATGCACAATGGAATCTGCTCTGTCACATATAATCTAACTACAGAGTCATTTGGGGTGCTCTGTGCCCAGAGTCACATAGCTACTTAGTGTCTGAAGCTGTATTTGAACTGGCATCTTCCTGGTTCCTGATTCAGCGCTCTGCGCACTGTTCCACCTAGCTGCCTTAGTATAGTACTAACAGAAAATTCTTATAGAAGCTCTAAAAACTGTCCATTCCCCTTTTGATGGCTCTACCATTCTTATTACAAAAGCGAGAAGGGGTTACACAGGAGTGAGAGTCATTAATAGGTCAGAACTTAGGGAAGCATCTAGGTGGCACAGTGGATAGAGCGTTGGTTCTGGAGTCAGGAGGACCTGAATTCAAATCCGGCCTCAGACACAATATTTACTGTGTGAACCTGGGTGACTCACTTAACTCCAATTGCCTCACCCCCCAAAAAAAGTCAGAACTTACACTTAGTTGGCATGGTCCAGGTTCGCTTCTAGTATATGACATAAAATATATTATGTTTGTAATATGATATTAGACATAGCATATGACATGATACCATGATCTATTCCATGGTAGGAGTGGCATCTTTCAAGTGAGAGACCAACACTTCTTGCAAATGGAGAATATCTTGCTCAAGTGCAGTTTGGTGGTGATGGACATTAAGGACTGAGGTTTGGAATAGTCTGAACCTGTGATTTCAACAGGGTAGGGAATTTCTGACATGAACTTTTTCTCCCACAATAGAAAGCAGCAATCTGTCTGATGTATCATCCTATAGAGTTGCCCAGGGTTCAGAGGCAGTAAGTGACTTGCTTAAGGTCATACAGCTATAATGTGTCAGGACCAGGATCTGAACCCAGACCTTCTTGGCTCCAAAGTTAGCTTTCTATCAATTCAATTATTCCATTCTACAAATATTATTATTCCCATTTTTCTTCTTCCTCTCCTGCTTTTTTCTATAAAGAATCACAGAATCTGAGCATTGAAAGAATATTCTAGCCTAATCCAAATAATTAAATCCAAATGTAGATCAATCACAAATCTTCTCTACAGCCAAACTCCACCTCAAGTTCTTTGGTGCCATGGAACTCAAGACTCTTATGAGGCCCATTTCATTTTATAAATCTTTGTTAATTCTTCTTTATATTAAGTGTTGTTCAAGCCTCAAAAAACTATACAAATTTTTACTATTGTCAATTACTTAGCTATTCTCATCTTTTTAATGGAGGTTGGATAGAAATAGTAAGAACAAGTTGCTGTCTCAATAGTATTCTTTTATGTATTTAACATAGCTCCCTTCAATTATTTGAAGGGGTTTCATTTGGAAGATTGATTAAATGTGTCACAGAGGACAGTAGCAGGAGCAATCAGTGGAAATTTAGCTGAAGCATATTTTATCTTCATGTAATAAAAAAGCTGCACACAATTAGACCTGTACAAACATGAATGTGCTTGACTTTAGAGGTGTTAAGTTTTCTGACACTGGAAATTTTCAAGTAGAGGCTGAATGACTACTTCTCAGGCATTTTGCAGATGGAATAAAATGTATCTATACAGTGTATATGCTATATACTGTACCCACACATTGTATGGTATCTACAATGTAATGTTATCTGTGCTATATTTGGTAAACATATTTTATCTATATAGTGTACATACACACTTTCCATTTTATCTGTACAGTGTGTGGTGCCTAAATGGTACAGATAACAGGTATCTGTACAATATTTGGTAGATACAATGTATCTATACAGTATGTCACTACCTATTATATCTCATATATGGTGTCTGCAGTGTATGAATACAATGCATCTGCAATATTTTGTGGATACATTGTATCTATGCTTGTATGTAGAAACTATACAATGTATAGTGCTAGGCTTTGTATACATAGCTGATATATACAATGTTTATCGATATGATGTGTAGATACAATGCATATCATATTATATGTATGGGTATGCTGTATGGCATATGCAATGTATAGATGCATTGTATATTATTGTGCCTGATATATCTAGTGTCATATATTATACAACTATGTATATAATACATAGTACTATGTATACAAGGTACAGTACTATATATTGTATCTATGCTGTAGTATTTATACTATGTATAATACTATAATACACTATACTGTTTCTGACTGCCATGTTTCAAGGAGTAAATATCTATAGCTCGTAGATAAGAGTACTGGAACCCAGAAAAACATGTCATGGTTAATGGTGGAAGGAGTTGTGAATGCTTGGCTTAATAAGGGGGAGAAAGGCTAGCTGCCCTCAGATATCTGAATAGCTATTCCATGGATGAAGGAGCACATTTCTTTTTCATAAACTCAGAGGTTAGAACTAGGTCCAGTGGGTGGAAATTGTAGGGCAAAGGACTGTTGTATGATATGAAGATGAAAATATTAAAGATTAGAAAAACTTTAAAGTGGAATTGTCTTCCTGTGTAGTGCAGTGAAAAGAATTCCAGGGTTAGAATCAGTCACAGAACCTGAGCTTGAATTCTGGCTTTTCAATTTATTATCTACGTGACCTTGGGTAAGTCATTTAAATTTTGTGAAACTTTAAATAAAGGGGTTGATCTAAATGACCTCTATGATCTCTTCTAATTCTAGGTAGACAGCTGTACAATTCTATGATTTGTCTCCTTATATTGTGAATACTTTGTCAATAGAAGCCATTGCATCATTAGGTTTAAAACTGAAATGGACCTTAAAGACCACTGAATCTAACTCCTTCGTATTATGGACGAGGAAACTGAAGCCTCAGATGTTCAACGTCTTGCACAAGTGCTCATAGACAGTAGGCATCTAAGGCAGGATTTGAACCAAAGTCTTCCTGACTCTAAGTCTAGTTCCCTATCCAATATGTCATGCTGTATTCAAGAAAAGGCTGAGTAACCTCTTGTCAAGGATGTTGTTGTAAAAACTGTTCCTCTGTTAGGCCAGGCTCTAATTTTTCTTCAAATGCTTGAGCTCCTAAGTTTTCTTACACCCAATATTTAAAGGAGTGTTTTAGCCACTAAAATTACTATTAACTGAAGCTACAATTTATGTATCATGTAAATTGACCATCAAATTAGCAAATGCTACTTACGGTGGAAGAAATTTACATGCAAGTGCATCAGGATCACTACAAGTTTTAAAACATGGAGTAGCACATGGCTCATATCGCCACTCACACATCCTTCTATAAGGTACTGCTGCTGGGATTTCTGGGAAAGTAAGAAACAAAACCAAAAATGTTGAACTGTATATTTTAAAGAATTTATACCTTGAAAAAAATGACAGTGTGCAATATGAGGTAGAATTCTAGAGTCTTGAAAGTCCTTGGATATCAATTCCTTGGAATTTAAAAGCATAGAGATAAAGGGTATTATTAAGTCTATAGCAATCAAAATAAAGTAGTCAAGTTTCATTATGTATGCCAAAAGTTACTGTGATTCCCAGCAGGTTTTTTGTTCTTTAGAGTTCCTGTGGCTTGTATATTACTGGGATTTATATTATAGGTTGTCCAGAGTCATTCTGTAGCAATAAAAGATATTCATGTTGAATACTTATTCGTCCATTGCCTGATATCAAAAAACTATATTTGCTATCAGTTCTTACTGTCTGATAGTAGCACATTTTCTCTTGATGAAGGTGGAATCCTTCAAAAGCTAGGTAATCATAGGCAATACTATTTCACTCTCAAGTAAGGTTGGTAAACAACTGAATTTTCCCTCTTGCCTAAAATTTTAGTAACATCTAAGCTTAAGATTTCTACTTTGTGGCCAATTCAAGAATTTTAAGTCAGAAAACTAGTTTCCTAGAATTCATATGCTGTGTGAATTTCTTTCTACTTTCAAACATGAATTAGAAGTCCCTGAACTTTTGTGTTTCTGACAATTTGAAGGACCCCAACATAATGGTAAGATCCTCTACTATTTCTGATTCATATGTATTTTTTATAGAACCTGTGATTTCATTGATAAAGAGAGGTCACAATAGGAAACTCCTTCTACCAATATGAGGTACTCTTCCTGCACACGTAGGGTACTGGGGTAAAAATAGCATGGGTAGGATTTATACAAGCAATACATGTCAGGATTTCCCGTCTCCAAGCCAGTTCTCTGTCTAGTGTATCATGCTGTCTCTCAGAGAGGACAAATAATTCATCACCAGACTCCAGGTCAACTGGTGACAAGCCTTACCTAGCTTAGACAGACTGGTCCTCAGAAAGAAGATACGGTCTACTGATAGCATTATATGTGAAGTCATGTCTACTTTTTACATATGTTGTCTCCTACTTACATTTTCCCTTTTGAAAGAAAACTCCTTGAAGGGAGGCCTGCTTCGTGCTGTCCCTATACCCCTAGCTTCTAGCAGAGTGCTTGGCATATAATATGTCCTTAATAAATTGTTGGTGCTTGTTTGATTGATACGCAACATGGCAAAACCTGCTTGTGCTTATATTCTCTCTGGCATAGACACTTAAAAGTCCAGTGTCACCTCCACATCACTATGAGTCATTGTAGCAGGACTTCATGGGCACATCATAAGCTAAATGAGGAGAAACTAGAGAACATTATATACAGTAACGGTAATATTGTTTTAAGAATGACTTTGAGTGAATAAGTTATTTTGATTAAGGATGTATGAAGAAAGATACTATCTTCATGCAAAGAAAGAACTCATAAATATAAGTATGTATAGAATAATTTTACACATATATCCATTTATGACTAATGGTAGCCATCTCTGGGGAGCAGGGAGGGAGAAAAAATTTACACGATAATTTTGTAGTATATTTGAAAGGAATAGTGTACAGTAGATTTGCTGTTTATGTGCAACCAACTTTTTTATTGCACTATGTTGTGGAAATACTTGTTTTATTCCACAAATTAAAAAGAAAAGAAAAGAAAGTTTAGGTGCCCTGTGCATATAAGATCTGAGTTCAAGTCTTACTTCTAACAAATATTGACTATGTTATTCCAGGCAAACCACTTACCTTCTTCGTGTGCTAGGGAACATTTAAGATGAGAAGAAGAAAAGAAAATGCCAACCAGTATTGACAGAAGGAGTTTCCTTATCTAGGAATTCCTTACAGCAATGAAATCATAGGTCAAGTTCCTGTCTAAATGACCTAACATGAGGTCCTTGTCAGTGAACCTATATCATTGCATGTCACTGAAACTAGAGCAGCTTTTTAATATAAATGGCACCCATAGAATACAGGCATAGGGTACTTGTCAATAGGGTAAATGGAACACAGTATTACATCCTCCACAGTATGTTAAAAATCAATGGCTATGTTACATGTGCTACATGTTGGGGCTAACAAATAGAAAGATAATACATTCTCCTGGGGAGAAGGGAGAGATTTAACATGTTCATTAATGTGCAAACAAAATTAAACAGACATGGCATGGAAATAGCCATTGACATAATCAGAAACCACTCATGAAAAAGGTAGTACTTACTCTGAACCTCAAAGGGAGTTAAGGATTCCGAAACATTCTTTCTCTGTGTTAACTTCCTCCATTAGAATGTGGTTGCTTGAGAGCAGTGACTGTCTTGCTCTTCTGTTTTTCTCCATAGTACTTAGCCTAATGCTTTGCATGTAGTAAGTGCTAAATAAATGCTTAATTCCCACATTCTAAAAGGCAGAGCTGAGGTAGAAGTACATTCTATGCAGAAGAACTGGAAACTATGGCCATCACAAATGGCCATAAGAAAGTTCATTTTAATAGCATCATATACATCAGCAAAGACACTTTTGGCAAGGTTTTCTAGGAAGCTAGTCACAAAAGTTGTTGATGCCATCATACATTCTTCATTCTCCATTACAAAGAGCATCCAAGTGGATATTGTTGAAAACTGCAATCAATGTGCAGTTGACTCCATCCCAGAGAAGTTTCTATATATCATTGTAAGTGGTTATCAGAAAATCCTCCTAGAAAGTTATGTGTTCACAGCCCTAGGAATCAGGGTTCAAGGCAGTCACAGCATTAGAAGAGCCTGTTTAGAACAAGGTGATGTGTGGAAAGAAGTTTCAAGGAAAGAAGATGGGTTTGATTTGTTCTACATGGCCCCAGAAGGCAGATCCAAAAGCAATGGGCAGAAATCACAAGAAAGAAGATTGAGCTTTGCATGAGGAAAACTTCTTAAAAGTTATGGTAGTTTAAAAGTGGAATGAACTGCATCAGGAAATAGAAGATTTTCCCTTACTTGGAAGTCTTCAAGTAGAAAGTAAGACCATTTATTGGGGCATGGCAAAAAATATGTTCTGGCATGAGTTGGATGGCCTCTGAGGTTCCTTTCAAACCTTAAGATTCTGTAACTTTTTAAAGATGTCAATTTTCCTAAACTGTTATCTATAAAGGATTATAGGACTTAGGGAATTTTCTTGCAACTTCAGCTGCTACAATTTTAAAAAGTTTTGTTGTTACTGTCAGTCATTTCAGTCATGGATGACTCTTTATGACCCCATTTGGGGTTTTCTTGGCAAAGAAAACCATTTGTCATTTCCTTCTCCAACTCATTTTACAGATGAGTAAACTGAGGCAAGCAAGGTTAAATGATTTGCCCAGGGTCACATAGCTAGGAAATGTATGAGGACAGATCTGAATACAAGTTTTTCTAACTCTGGGCCCAATATTCTATCCACTGTGCCATGTAGATGCCATATCAACTTATGTGGATACTCAAAATGTAACTTCCAAAATCACTCATTTTCTTGGTGTGGGTAGATCCTCTACCAGCATGGATTGTATCCACTCTTGCTTCAGTTTGTCTTCAGAAGTTATTATGACTAAAAATACATTACTCTGCAGGAAAACTGGTCCTGAGCCTCTGAAGTTAGCTGACTGATGCTCAGACTCCTTGGACTATATTTAAGCCTTTCTATAAAACTTCTTGGGACCTGAATTTGTTTTCCACTGGCATAGACTTTTAGCACTGAGGGTTACCTCTATGCCATGATAAGGCACTAAGAGTAGAACTTTCATGACAGAAAGGAGGAAAAGTGAAGATATGGAGAAATTAATTAAACTTGTATTGAATAATCCACATATGGCTGGTGGACTCTTACAATTTTACTAATAGGAAAGGAATAGAAAGACTTCATTGGGATAAAGAATTTCTGAACAAGGAGACTCTCTACCAGTTCAGATGAGTAGCTTACTTTGTTAATAATAATTATTATTAGGGGAGAAGCCAAGATGGCAGAGTAGAAAGACTCATGTATGCTAGCTCCGAACCCATAGCCCATAAATTTCCTGTAAAAAGAACTCCCCACAAATTCTGGAGCAGTGCAAGCCACGCAG
Organism: Bettongia penicillata ogilbyi; assembly: GCA_023548195.1. NCBI lineage: Eukaryota > Metazoa > Chordata > Mammalia > Diprotodontia > Potoroidae > Bettongia > Bettongia penicillata. The sequence goes on from JAJHZJ010000448.1 coordinate 4,263,651, forward strand.
CAATGGAGCAAAGGAGATTTCCGTTCCAGAGAGCCCTGAAAAACTGGCACCAAAGGTCCATCGTGCACCAGACAGCAGAACCCAGCCCTGGCCATGTGGCACCGAGGGGAGCAGATCTGAGCAGGCTTCAGGGATGGAATCCCCGGCAGCTGCGAAGGTCCCTCCACCCACAGGCACACAGGTCAGTGAGAGAGAATTCTGGGCTGGCTGAGAGGGGAGCGGGGTGTCTCTGTGGCTCGGGCCCCCTCAGGAGGCAGCTGCGGAGACAGGGAAAGCAGCAGAACTGGGCTCCCCAAGCAGGCAGGAGCTCCACTCCATTACTGAAGGTCTCTGCATAAACCCCTGAGGGAACTGAGCCTGGGAGGTGGCCCTGCCACAACCCGAGCACCAGAATTTAAGCTCAAATTGAATAGCAGCCCCGCCCCCCACTGAAAGCCCTGAGGCTGGGGAGCAGCATTTGAATCTCAGATCCCAAGCACTAGCTGGGTGGATCTAGGCGGGGGAGGACAGGAATCTCAGAAGTCAAGTAACTGGCTGGGAAAATGCCCAGAAAAGGGAAGAAAAATAAGACCATAGAAGGCTACTTTCTTGGTGAACAAATGTTTTCCCCTTTCATTTCTGATGAGGAGGAACAATGCTTACCATCAGGGAAAGACATAGAAGTCAAGACCTCTGTATCCCAAACATCCGAAATAGATATTCAATGGGCTCAGGCCATGGAAAAGCTCAAAAAGGATTTTGAAAATCAAGTTAGACAGGTGGAGGAAAAACTGGGAAGGGAAATGAGAGAGATGCAAGAAAACCATGAAAAACAGGTCAATACCTTGCTAAAGGAGACCCAAAAAAATGCTGAAGAAAATAACACCTTGAAAAATAGGCTCACTCAATTGGCAACAGAGGTTCAAGAAGCCAATGAGGAGAAGAATGCTTTCAAAAGCAGAATTAGCCAAATGGAAAAAGAGGTTCAAAAGCTCACTGAAGAAAATAGTTCTCTCAAAATTAGAATGGAACAGATGGAAGCTAATGACTTTATGAGAAACCAAGAAATCACCAAACAAAACCAAAAGAATGAAAAAATGGAAGAGAATGTGAAATATCTCATGGGAAAAATAACTGATCTGGAAAATAGATCCAGGAGAGACAATTTAAAAATTATGGGACTATCTGAAAGCCATGATCAAAAAAGAGCCCAGACATCATCTTTCATGAAGTTATCAAGGAAAACTGCCCTGAGATTCTAGGAACAGAGGACAAAAGAAGTATTGAAGGAATCCATCGATCACCGCCTGAAAGAGATCCAAAAAGAGAAACTCCTAGGAACATTGTGGCCAAATTCAAGAATTCCCTGGTCAAGGAGAAAATATTGCAAGCAGCTAGAAAGAAACAATTCCAGCATTGTGGAAATACGATCAGGATAACACAAGATCTAGCAGCTTCTACATTAAGGGATCGAAGGGTGTGGAATAGGATATTCCAGAAGTCAAAGGAACTAGGACTCAAACCAAGAATCACCTACCCAGCAAAACTGAGTATAATAATACTTCAGGGGAAAATATGGTCTTTCAATGAAATAGAGGACTTTCAAGCATTCTTGATGAAAAGACCAGAGCTGAAAAGAAAATTTGACTTTCAGACACAAGAATGAGAAGAAGCATGAAAAAATAAACAATAAAGGGAAGTCATAAGGGACTTACCAAAGTTGAACTGTTTACATTCTTACATGGAAAGACAGTATTTGTAACTCTTAAAACTTTTAAATATCTGGGTAGTTGGTGGGACCACACACACACACGTACACATGTGTGCGCACACACACATACACACATGCATGCACATACAGAGAGAGAGAGCACAGAGAGAATTGAATAGGATGGGACCATATCTTAAAAGAAATTAAGGTAAACGGTGAGAGAGAAATGTAGTGGGAGGAGAGAGGGTGAAATGGAATGGGGTAAATTGTCTCTCATTCAAGAGGCAAGCAGGAGACTTTTTAGTGGAGGGAAAAAGAGGAGAGCTGAGAAAAAAAAAACATGAAGTTTACCCTCATCACATTTGACTAAAGGAAGGAATAAAATGCACACTTATTTTGGTATGAAAACCTATCTTACAATACAGGAAAGTGGGGGAGAAGGCGATAAGCAGGGTTGGGGGGATGATGGAAGGGAGGGCAATGGGAGGAGGGAGCAATTTGAAGTTAACACTTGGGGAGGGACAGGATCAAAAGACAGAATAGAAATAATGTGGGGCAGGACAGGATGGAGGGAAATACAGTTAGTCTTACACAACACAACTATTATCGAAGTCATTTGCAAAACTACACGGACATGGCCTATATTGAATTGCCTGCCTTCCCAAAGGGAATGGGTGGGGAGGGAGGGATGGGGAGAATTTGGAACTCAAAGTTTTAGGAACAACTGTTTAGTATTGTTCTTGCTACTAGGAAATAAGAAATACAGTTAATGGGGAATAGAAAGTCATCTGGCCCTACAGGACAAAAGAGAAGATGGGGACAAGAGAAGGGAGGGATGATAGAAGAGAGGGCAGATTGGTGATAGGGAAAATTAGATTACTCGATGTACTGGGGTGGGGGAAGGGGATAAATGGGGAGAAAATTTGGAACCCAAAATTTTGTGCAAATGAATGTAAAAAGTTAAATAAATGAAGAGAGGATTAAGAAAAAAATAATTATTATTATTAATATTCTAACTATTCTAATTCTACTATTGCTAACAATTATCTGGGCTTTAAGAGTAGCAAAACACATCACTTATCTTAGTGGATCCTCAAAATAACCTTATGAATTAGATGCTATTATTATCCCCATTTTACAAATGGGGAAACTGAGGCTAAGAAGACTAAGTGACTTGTTCAGGGTAGTATAAACATTATTTGTCAGTTCTTCTTAGCTCTGAGGTCAGTTCTTTATTCAGACTGCCTAACAGGAAGGTGCAATTGTGAGGACCACAAGTGCTTTGTTTAAAAGACATTTAAGCAACTCCTATTTCCAGTATTTGCAGACCATCAATCCTTTGTCAGTCTTGATGAGGGAAAGTCTTTGCAAAGCATGTTCTCACCTAATGATATCTCTGTGCAGAGTTGGCAGGAGTGTTATGAATGCCTAAGTCATTTCTTGTGAAAGGCCATTCCAGATCAAAATCAGTTAGTCTGGAATTTCTGTCATCTGTGGAATCTTCTGTGGTTTATCCTTTAGTCTTGAAGAGGACCCTGATTTCAGGGAGATAATGATATGATTTGCAATTAACTTTGATTTGAATGAGGGAGGGCTGTGTAGTCTCCTGACTCACTTTCTCCTCCAGAGTCATCTGGGCCCAGTGACCTGATATGGATCAGAACAACTGGAGATGGCCCAGGATGCAATGACAGACCCTGGACCTTTTAGGCTAAGGCCTTTTCAAGTACTCACTTAGAGTGAGATAATGCCCATGCAGTGAATAATCCCCTTTAAGAAGTGAATCAAGGGATGGCCCCTTTAATAAAAAAAAAAAAATCAAACTGGGACGGGAAGATCCTCAAGGTTGCTGACCAAAAGACAAACAGTTACTATTTACATTTATTGGGGTCAGGAGGGCCCTAAAATAACCATTAAGTGGTGTTTGAGCAGGGATCTATTGTAGAGTGAATTAGATTTAAGGCTTGATCTTTGAGAAAGAATCTAGTCAATAAAACCAAAATTAACCAGGTAGCTTTCAGTCACCAAAATTTTCCTTCCTTTGGGCAAAATACCTTCAGGTAAGGGGAGAAGAGAGGAGAGAGGTAGAGGGGTATGGGAGGGGGAGGAGAGAAGAAGAAGACCTGAGTTGCCCAACTGTAACAGCCTCACTTTCTCCTCCAGAGCCATCTGGGTCCAGTGGTCAGATATTGATCAGGATGACTGCAGATGCTCCCTTAGGAATCTTCTAATGTTTCATGGAGATATTGCCTTATAGAATTCTAGACATGGTCCTTTTATTTGTATACCAGAAGGGTAAGATTTCAGTAAGGCCTCCATAATTTCAATGTATCATATCTATCCAAGAAGCTATCCAAAGAGAAATGAGAAATAGTCATTTCTGATGTCACCCTCTCCAGTGTAGTCAGGCAAGTTTATTAAATGCTTATAGTAGCCACAGTCAGACATACTATAACTTGACTCTTACATAGTGATGCCATTTTGGTCCTCTTCAAGAATAAAGGACAACAACTAATTATTATTGCATGTTAGGCACCGTGCCAAGTTCTGAGGATATAAAGAAAACAATGGTGCCTGTCGTCAAAGAGCTTACATTTTAAAGAAGACTGCAAAATGTAAATAGCTATAGAGATATAGATATTCCTATGGCATATCAGGCAGTTAGTTATTAATTCCTGAATCTATAATAGCACATTAAAATGAACATAAATAGCATTTCCTTACAATGTTGGAGGAAGCTTTAGTCACAAAATTCCAAGAAGGTTTTGAGATACCAAGAGTTCTTATGGCAGTCCGTCCATGACTTCTCCTCCTGGGTGACTCCTGTCTGTGTCTTCCCATAAGTCTCCCATCAAAAATATAACCAACCCACTGGATATCTTCTTCAAGGTCTTTGAACATTTCACCATGACCTGCTCCACATTTAGGCAGATGTCCCTCTACCTATGCCTCCCACTGGCTGCATAATAAGCCTACCTACTTCATTTTCTAACACATTTCTTGAATGACAATCTTAGCATTACTTATCATACATATCGTAACTGGTCATACATGCCATTACTTGTCCTCAGCTAGCATTATACCATCTAGATCCTATGTATAAACATGGTACATTTATTAATTGCCCTTTGACAGTTTGTCAATTTCAACTTTGATTGCTTGTGGACTGTAGTGAGTCCAGAATGTGTATAAATCAAAGGACTGTGATGCTCCAGAAAATATGGCTTTTGTTCCAGGAAATAGATTAGGGTTATTTAAAGTACTGTTCAGTTTACCAGATGACAAACTCTATCTTACTGCTACTCAATTCTGGACCTGGTTCATTGCTCAGCTGCAGTATCTCTCAAGGTATATGTACTGATGGATTAATTCAGTGACAGACTTGACCTCAGGGTCAGTTTTCTCATCTTAGAAATGAGAGGTTTAGACATGATGATGTCCAAGCTCCCCTGAAGCTCTAAATTTCTGATGTTTCTTCCCTCTGAACTCTTAGCTGGACATCTAGGATGATACAGAACTTCCTTTATGAGTGTATATCTCCCTGTTTAAAGTTTTGCTTGTGATTCAGAATAAGAAAAATGTGAAACCACTTTCTTTATTGCATCTGCTAAGGAATTGCCTATAATTTTAACATATACATGGCAGAAAACTGGTTGGAGGTTATATTTTGCTCTCTCAAGTCAATTTTTTTTAATCAATAAACACTAATTATCTTGGGTTTGGTTTCCTTGCCATTGTTGAGTCAATTACTGTGAAAATGGGGTCTCCTGCAGAAAACTGATTATGAAAGCCTCTTTATTTTATTTTCATATTATTATCAAAGATACTTATAGTAAATGTGCAAATCACATTTTCTACAGATGAGAAAGTAGGCATATGGGTCACATGTCACCAAAAATTTCTGGATCATCTCTTTTTCCTGTAGTTAATATCACTAATGATTGTCCCCCTAATAATTTATTTCTTTCCCATCTTCCAATTTATTATAGATGGCTCCCTCCTCCCCTTTTCAGAAATTCAGAAATAGGTAGTGCCCATGGGATGCCTCCAATCTGGTTGAAGGAAGAAGTGAACAGAACCCTGGATTGTCTACTACTATCAAAAAGGCATCATGCCTACTCGTGGAATGGGTTGTAACAAAGTCCAACATTATGGACATATAGGAATCCACACAGCTGTGAGAATTCTATAGGAGTCTTTATGAAGTTGAGGATCATACCTTATAGGATCAGTAAGTCAATAAACATTTATTTACCACTTAGTATGTTCCAGGCGCTATGTTAAGCAGTGAGGATAGAAAGAATGGTGTAAAAAAAAGACAGTTCTAGTTCTCATGGAGACTAATGGGGGAGATAGGTTTGCATAGTGCATAGAGGTCTGGGCCTAGAGTTAGGAAGACCTGAGTTCAAATCTAGTGGCAGACATTTATAGTATCTATATAACCTTGGGAGATTCACTTCCCCTTGATTTCCCTTAGTTTCTTCATCTGTAAAATGGGGATAATAATAGCATTTACCTTCTAGGTTTTTTGGCAGGATCAAAATGAGATAATAATTGCAAAATGCTTAGCACAGTACTTGGCACATACTATAATAAATTATTATTATTGCTGTTAGGATAGAATTAGCTCAGTATTCTCTGAGGACACAAATCATACCTTCCATGATAAAGCTACTGGCATGCTTAAAATCTTCAGAGTCATCATATTTGGAGACTTTGACGGCGGAATCAGTGAAGATAATGAAAAACCCTTTCCTGCTGTGTAGTTCAAATGCACTATAACCTGGAATCCACAGGCCCTGGTGGTGGAAAAATGTCGCATTTCGGCGAAAAGCAGTATTTGCCTCCCACCGTTCCAAGCTCATGGTATCATCCTCATGGACAAAGAGAAAGTAGTTTGGCCTTTCAGCAGATTCTAAGGAAACCAGTGACAAAGCTGCAAAACAAAAAAGAAAAAAGGAAAGATAATCAGCAACAATTCCCCCCAAAATGATAAAACCATTAACAATAGACACATATTGGGGTTGCTAAAATATACCCTTTCTCTCCCGTCCCTCCAAATAACACTGTCATTAGAAATATTTTTGTATATAAAAGATTTTTTCTTCTTTCTTTTCTTCTTTGCTTGGGGTATAGAACTAGCAATGGTGGAGCTGGGTCAAAGGACATGCAGAATTCAGTTACTTGTGTATAATTCCAAATTGCTCTCCAGAATGGTTGTACCTATTCACAGGTTTACCAGCAACTGCCTCAGTATGTTACATAGTGTAGTATAATGTAATAAATGGAGAATCAGAGGAGTTTAAATCCCAGCTCTCCTTGAATTAGGTAAATAATTTCATTTCTCTAAGCTCCAGTTTCCTTATTTGTAAAATGTAGAAATAAATTAAGTTATTGCTAAGGTCAACAGTGCCTTTAAATCTTATAAGAAATAGTAACTTGAAATACTAGAAAAACATTTTTATCACTACTCTGGAAAATACAGGGATTTTTTGATTGTTAAAATGTCTAAAAGGTATTATTTGAATTTTTAGTGGGCTTTTCTACCATTAATAAATCTAGAAATATGCTAGGAACCTATATCATCTCCCCCATTAGATCAGTAAGCTCCTTTGGATCAGGGACTAGCTTTTCCTTCTTTTTGTATTCCCAGCTCTTAGCACTGAGCCTGACACATAGTAAGTACTTAATAAATGTTGATTGATTGAATGATCATTTAGAAAAAACACAAGAATACTTAATAACTATCCAGGCATCTATATAGATTACTTTTCAATAGAACATATGCATCACTGCATAAAACCTGGAGAAAGACTAAGTTAAAAGGCAGAAAAGGGAGGGAGAGAAAAGAAATACAGTCATTTTTAGTGAATTAAAGAAAACACTAATTTCCCCTACTTTACATTTTTGCCATCAAGTCACCAGTAGTTACACTGAATTCAGAGATATTTTTAAATTATTCTTTGTTTTCTTAGTTTATGAGTCATAGACAAAAGAGAGATTTTTTTCAGTGTAGAGTTCTTGCTTTTATCTAGGGGTTATAGATGCCATTTGAGTAATCTCTTGAAAATATGAATCGATGTGAGCCATTAAAAGGGGATCTCCCTAAAATCTATTAAGATTCCGGATTCTAAGAACAGATTGTCTCAGGGAAATTTTTGAATCTAGATTCTCTCTAGGAGTCCATCTCTGAAAATTCAATTTTTTTTTCTTCAATTCACATTTAAGTTAATATCTATTTTCTTGTCCTAAAGTTTGAAGAAGGAATTTTTCTTCCTGAGAATGCAAAATGTGTCCCTGGAAAATAAGAGGGTGGTGTGAAAATTTTAGGATGATTTATTTTAGAAAAAAAATCTCTATTAATTAATACATTTATGCTAATTTAAACAGAAAGCATCTAGTAAGTGCATCCAATGTTAGATGTTAAGGATATGAAGACAGAACAAAATAGTTCCTGCCCTTGATAAATTAACATTCCACAGAGAAAAGAGAAACCCTATCATCGAGAGGCAAGTAGATAGCAGTGCATAGAGCCCTGGGCCTTAAGTCAGGAAGATTTAAGTCCAGAGCTAACCTGAGATAATTACTAACTCTGTGAACCTGGGAAAAATCACTGTTTCAGTTTCTTTGACTATAAAAAAGGAAAAGAAATAGCATTTGATTTACAGGGTTGTTGTGAGGACTAAATGAGGTAGTATTTGTAAAATGTCTAGCACAGTAGTGTCTGACTTAGTAGACATTTAATAAATGCATTTTCTTTCCCATTTATTAATATCCATGAAAAAAAGATTTTTTTTAAAGTGAAAAACATACTCACATGATTTTTTTTCTCTGAAAAGTCCTGGAGTTATCATAAAACTAAAAAACACAAAATCATGTGGACTAGTTCTTTTTAAAGGGAAGATTTTTCTACTGGTAATATTTGCTCCAAGAACTGTGCCGATGCTTCCATAGCTAGCCAGTATATATGGTCCTTCTCCAAGTCCTGGTGAAATAAACACAAGGGAAGGTTGAATTTTCACAGATGCTTTTACTTATTTCTACCTTCTACTAAATACATCGCTAATGAGCTTTTTTTAAAAAAAGTTACAGAACTGTACTTTATATAATAGTTTTTGCTGTGACAAATTAAATCCACTGTTAAAAATATAACATTTACCCTGAATAAAAATAGTTGAACTTCACTCCAAAGATAATGTGCTCCAAATTGGGAAAAGTAGAGTTAAAAGTGGAGTAGGCTTGTTAATTTCTCTGGGCATGTTTCCTCATCTTTAAGGTCAGGGGATTGCAGGAGATGACATCTAAGGTCTCATATCTATGACATGCTTTGAGGGACACTGTAGACTGTATGTTTGACACATATGGTCTAAAACACTGAGAATTTGAGAAACTCAACCAGGTCACCCAGGTCTCCTTGGCTTGGAGAATAGCTCTCTATCCAATCTACCATAGGTGCTTCTTGAACAACTGCAGTAATATCCAGAGACATGGATGTTCAGGCAAACAGTTTCACAGTTTCCAAAAACTCCTTCAACTCTTGATGTTTTTCAGTAAAAATAACTCTAGGTGAGGATATTATACAAAGTAAGTCCAAGGTCCCCTCCTTCCCCTCATATAATCCCTTTCCACAAAGATTTATCCTTTCATATAATCCAAAAACTTATACTTAATGCTCTAAGCTCTAAGCTCTAGTTTACTTGGAAATCATTCCAGAAAACTGAATAATCTCTATTTTTAGGAGACCCAATTAGCTAGTTAGCATAGTAGATGAACTGCCAGACTTATACTAAAGAAGGCAAATTCAAATTCTTAGAATATTGAAAAGATTTGTATTTGTTTAGTTTTTTTGTTTATTAAAGGTTTAGGGACAAGGTTCTTCTTTGTTTTTGTTTTTGCAATCTATAACACTCATAGACTTTGTGAGAAGCCTCACCATGCTGGTTACCTATTTAAAGATAATGGTCTTCTTTAATGTTATGCCTCACAGAAGTCTTAATAATACAGAATGCCTATTTAATATTACAGCTACTACAAAGCCTTGCCCAAGGTTATTGTACATGACAGAGGCTGAGTAGCACAGAAAAAGCAATCATGAATTCAACAACCTATTTTCAGTTGTAAGGGGTGGACCGAACAGAGGGCAGCATCCTGTTGGGGCGAAATGAAGCACTGATAGGTCAGCTCCCCTTTCTATGTTGTCTTTTTCCATTAGAATGTAAACTCTTAAGTCAGGGACTGCCTTTCTTTTTGCATTTATTTTTATAATCAGTGTTGAGCATGGTGCCTGGCATTCATCATATAATAAATGCTTCATTTGTTTTTCTTTCCTTTGTTTTAGTCTCTGAGGAAGAAGTCAATGATATCCTTTATAAGGGCAAACCCTCTGCTTGCTCTCATTACCTTCTGTCTTCTGTAAGATTTTGCCCCCTGCATCACTGACTTCCTTCTTCTCATATATAATTTATCCTTATCCACTAGATCACTTCATGCCTCCCTTATACATAAAAAAATATTGTGTTGAGCCTGCCATCTCTCAAAATATTATCATATAACTTTCTTTTCTTTCATAGCTAAACTCCTATGCAATGTTCTTGTTCCATTTTTTTCTCAGCTAACCCTCACTTCTTAATCCCTTATTTTCTGACTTCTGTTTCCTTACTTGACTAAAAATGTTCTCCACAGAGCTTCTAATAATCTGTTAAATGCAGATTCAATGGTATTTCTCTCAGGCCTCATTCTACTTGATCACTGTGCATATCTTGACATTGTTTACCACCGTGGTGCCTAGATAATTCCTTGGCTTCTGTGACACTGAGATATCTTGCCTTTCTTTCTTTGAGTCCAACTTCTTTTGCCTCCTTCAAGTGCTTCTTAATCTCCTTTGCTGTATCATCCATTATCCGTTGCTCACTAGGATGAGAGTCACTCAGAGTCTATCCTGACACCATTGCATTCTCTCTCTACTTTTAGAATCACAGGATTTTGGAGTTAGAAGAGACCTTATTGGGCATCTCTTTCAGCCTGATTCTAAAATAAATCCCACCTAAAACATCCCTAAGAAATGGGCATAAAACTTCTGCTCAAAAGCATCTCATGATGGTCAACCCACTACCTCTTGAGGAAGACCATTTCACTTTTCTATGGCTCTATTTTTAAATATATTTTCCCTAATACCCAGCCAAAATTTGCTTTTTTGTAACTTCCAGGAAAATTTCTTGGTTCTGTCCTCAGAGGCCTCATTCACATATAAATTGGTTCAAAAGAGAAAATATGCATATATAACTCAAATGATCATAGAAATCTATCTTACCCAACAGAAATTAGGAAGGGAAGAGGATTAAAAAAATAAAGGAAATGATAAAATGGAGAGCAGATAAAAGACAGCAGTGATCAAAATCAAAACAGACTTTAGAGGAGGGATAACGTAAGACAGCCAGAGAGACACAGAGAGGGAGAGAGAGAGACATGGAGGAAGGGAGGGAGGGAGAGAGAGAGGGAAAGAGGGAGGTGGAGAGAGACAGAGAGAGACAGGGACAGAGAGAGAGAGAGAGAGAGAGAGAGAGAGAGAGAGAGAGAGAGAGAAGGAAAACAGAAGAGCATCAGATGGAGGGAAATGCACAGTTAGTTATCATGACTGGGAATGTGAATGGGATGAACTCACCCATAAAATGGAAGTAAATAACAAAACAGATTAGAAATCAGACTCCAACAATATATTTTTTACAAGAAACACACTTGAAAGAGAGAGATATACACAAAGTTAAAATAAAGGGCTGAAACAGAATCTATTATTCCTCAGCTGAAGTCAAAAAAGAAAAGGTAGGAGTAGCAATCATCATCTCAGACAAAGCAAAACTTAAAATAGACCCAATTAAAAAGGATAAGCAAGGAAATTACATCTTGCTTTGAATAAAATTAAAATAGGAAATAGACAGTAAAACTCTGCAAGTGGTGAACCTCAACCTTCCCCTCTGAGAGTCAGAAAAATCTTACCATAAAATAAGAAGGAAGTCATAGAAATGAATAGAATTTTTACAAGGTAGATATTATAGAATTCTGGAGAAAAAAATGAATGGGAATAGAAAGAAGTATATTTTTTCTCAACTGTACATGATACCTTCACAAAAATTGGTTATATATTAGGGTATTAAAAACCTCACAACCAAATACAGAAAAGCAGAAATATTAGATAAGCCCTTTTTAGATAATAATTCAATAAAAATAACATTTGATAAAGTACTGCGGAAGTACAGGTTAAAAGCTAATTGGAAACTAAACTAACCCTAAAGAATAATTGGGACAAAGAACAAATCAAAGAAAAAATCAATAACTTCATTAAAGAGAATGACAACAATGATAACAACTCAAATTAGTGCAATGTAGCCACAGCAGCACTTAGGTTAAATTTTATATCTCTAAATGTGTACATCAATAAGAAAAGAAGCACAAATGAATGAACCGGCTATACAACTAAAAAAACTAGAAAAAGAACAAAGAAAAAACTCAATTAAAAAACATCAAAATGGAAATTCTGAAAATCAAAGGAGAGAATAAATTTGAAAGTAAAAAGATGAACTAATAAATAAAACTAGCAGCTAGTTTTATAAAAAAACAATAAAATAGGTATACTGTAGGTTAATTTTATTTTTAAAAAGAAATTAGAAAACCAAATTACTAGGATTAAAAATGAAAACAGTATCTGCACCAACAATGAAAATGAAATCAAAGCAATTGTTAGGAGTTATTTTGCCTAATTGTATGCCAGTAAGTCTGACAATCTAATTGAGGTAGATGAATATTTACAAAAATATAAATTGCCCAAATTATGAGAAGAGGAAATAGAATATTTAAATAATCCCATCCTAGAAAAAAAAACTGAACAAACCTTTAATGACCTCCCTAAGGAAAACTCACCAGGGCCAAATGGATTTCACAAGTGAATTCTACCAAACATTTAAAGAACAATTTATCACAATACTACATAAAGTATATGAAAAAATAGGTAAAGGAGTCCTGCCAAATCTTTTTATGACACAAAATATGGTGTTAATACCTACACCAGGAAGAACAAAAACAGAAGAGGAAAACTTTAGACTGTCTTTAATGAATATTAATGCAAAAATTTTTAAACTAGCAAGGAGATTATAGCAATATATCACAGAGATCATATGCTATGATCAGATTGAATTTATATCAGGAATGCAGTGTTTGGTCAATATTAGGAAAACTATCAGTATTATTGACCATTTCAGTAACAGCAAAAATCATATGATTGTATTGACAGATACAAAAAAAAATGCCTGTTCCTATAGAAAATATTAGAAAGCATAGGAATCAACGGATGCTTTCTTAAAATGATAAGTTGTATCTACCTAAAACCAAGAGTAAGCATTATCTGTAATAAGGATTAACTTGAAGCCTTTCTGATAAGATCAAGAGTGAAGTTGGGATGTCCATTATCACAACTATTATTCAATATTGTACTAGAAATGCTAGCTATAGCAGTAAGTCAAGAAAAAGAAATTGAATGAATAAAAATAGGCAACGAGGAAACAAAATTATCATTCTCTTTTTTCTTTGGTATTAATTTATTTTTAATTTTCAACATTCACTCCTACAAGATTTTGAGTTCCAAATTTTCTCCCCATCTCTCTCCTTTGCCCACCCCAAGACATTGTGCATTCTGATTGCTCCTTCCCCCAATCTGCCCTCCCTTCTATCACATCCCTCCCTTTTCTCATCCCCTTCCCCTCTATTTTCTTGCAGGGCAAGATAGATTTCTATTCCCCATTGCCTGTATGTCTTATCAAAATTATCATTCTTTCTAGATGATATGATGATAAATTTAAAGAACTCTAGAGAATCAACTTAAACCTAGTTGAAATAATCAACAACTTCAACAAAGTTGCAAGATACAAAATAAACCACATAAATCATCAGCATTTCTATATACTACCAAAAAAAACAATAGGAAGAGAGAAATTCCATTTAAAATAACTACTGCCAATGTAAAATACTTGGAAGTCTACCTGGCAAGACCAGAGGTTTTATGAACACAATTATACTTGTGTGAAAACACAAATAAAGATCTAAACCATCAGAGAAATATTAAAGGGCCCATGAGTAGGCAAAGTCAATATAAAAGCAATGACAGTTCAACCTAAATTAATTTACTTATTCAGTGCCATACCAATCAAACTATCAAACAATTATTTTATAGAACTAAAAAAATAGCAATAAAATTCATCAGAAAGATCAAAGGGTCAAGAATATTAAGGGAATCAAGAAAAAAGTGTTAAGGAAATAGTCTAGAAGTTCCAGATTCCAAACTGTATTACAAAGTGATTATCAACAAAGCAATCTGGTCCTGGCATTAGATTGTTGGATCAATACAGTCAGGTATGCAATACATGGTGGTAAATGACCATAATAATCTAGTTTTTGATAAACCCAAAGATCCAAACTTTGAGCGCAAAAACCCAATATTTGACAAAAAATGCTGGGAAAAAACTGGAAAGAAGTTTGGTAGAAAATCGGCATCGACAACCTCTCACACCGTATACCGAGATAAGATTAAAATGGAAAAATGGTTTACACATAAAGGGTGATATCATAAGTAAATTGAAAGAATATGAAAAAATGTTCCAGTCAAATCTATGAATAAGGGAGGCGTTTATGTCCAAACAAGAGATAGGGGAGATTACAGGAAGCAAAATAAGTAATTTTGATTACATAAAATTAAAAAGCTTTTACACACACACCAAAAAATGTGCAGCCAAAATTTAAAGGAAAACAGGAAACTTGGGGGAAATTTTTACAAGTGTCCCTCATAAAGGTCTAATTTCTCAAATAATATAGGAAACTAGGCCAAATTTATAAAAATATGAGCCAATCCCCAGTTGATAAAAGATCAAAGGATGTAAACAGTTTTCAGAAGAAAAAATCGAAGTTGTTAATAATCACATTAAAAAATACTCTAAATAACTAATTAGTGAAATACAAATTAAAACAATTCTGAGGTATCACCCCATTCCTATCCGATTCATTGACATGATAGAAAAGGAAAATGATAAATGCTGGAGGGAATATGGAAAAAAAATGAGATACTAATGCATTGTTAGAAAAGTAGTACTCTAGTCCAATTACTATGGGGAACAAGTTGGAACTATACTCAAACAACTGTAAAACTCTGCATAACTCTTGACACAACAATACTTCTCCTAGGTCTGTATCCTAAGGAGATAAATGAAAAAAGACCTAACAAAAATAGGAATAGCAGCTTTTTTTGTGGTGGCAAAGAGCTGGACATTGATGAGATGCCTATCAACTACGCAATGACTGAACAAAGTGCAGTACAT
The DNA here is from genome assembly GCA_023548195.1 of Bettongia penicillata ogilbyi. NCBI lineage: Eukaryota > Metazoa > Chordata > Mammalia > Diprotodontia > Potoroidae > Bettongia > Bettongia penicillata. The sequence goes on from JAJHZJ010000448.1 coordinate 4,278,699, forward strand.
GACTGTGATGCAATACTATTTATTGTGCCATAAGAAATGACAAGCAGCATGGTTTCAGAAAAACCTGGGAACACTTATATGATCTCATGCGAAGTGAAGTAAGCAGAACCAGGAGAACACTGTACATAATAACAGCAATCCTGTAAAGATGACAGATCAAGACAATGATCTAAGACAATTCCAAAGGACCCGTGATGAAAAATGCTGTCCACCTCCAGAGGGAGAGCTGGGGAACTCTGAAGACAGACCAAAGCATACTTTTAAAATTTTTATTTATTTTTATTATTCTACTGGTTTTTTTGCAGCATGACAAATATGAAAATATAGTTTGCATAGCTGTACATGTATAATTTAAATCAAAGTGCTTACCTTCTCAAAGAGGCAGGGCAGGAGGAAAGGAAGGAGAGAATTTAGAACTCAGAATTTTTAAAAAACGATTGCTATTACATATAATTGAGAAATGATTAAGAAAATATATAAAAATTAAATTTTATGGAGCATATTAAGCACTTACTATGTACTATGTACTATGCTCAGTGTTAACTATAAAAGTATAAGCAAGAAAGAAAATTCTTGCCTTAAAAGAGCTTATATTCTAATAAAGGAGTTGAGCATGAAATGCATATTTTTTCTTTCATTTATTCATTCTTCCTTTTTTCAGTGTTATTTGTAGTCTAGTCTTGCAACACCTCTCCTATTCTACATGATCTTTCAAATATCCCTGACAATTGTTCAGTAGTTATATCTACTAACTGTTGCTTTGTTTTATTTTATTAACCAAGAATATTGCTCATCTGGGTCAGGTAATGCAGGGTAGATACCCCAGACACATATTATATATCTGCTTGTATATGTTAAGTGTTGACTCCCACAGTAGAATGTAAGCTACTTGAGAGCAGGGATTGTTTCAGGGCTTTTTTTTTTTTTGTATTACACGTAGTAGGTACATAGCAGTACATAGTAAGTGTCCCACTGACACTTAGCAATTAATTGATTTCTTCATTATAACCCTCCCCCAAACCACATCTCTTTCCTGAGTCTTCAAACTCTATTTAAGCCTGTTACTAGCTCCTGCTTCTGACCAAGAAAGACATCCTTTTTGCCTCTTGCCACTTAACTCAGGACACTATGTCCCTGTATAAACACTATGTCTCTATATAACCAGTATGATGCTTCTAGCCACGACTTGAAAAAGAACCTTCTTTAATAAAACCTTTTGTCACCAGCCAGCCTATGAGACTTCAAATTGCTCCACAGAGAGCCTACAGCAAGGTCTAACTGATCCAGTGCAGAAGGAAGAGTACAGCGATCAGTAGAAAGGGCGTTCCACATTAAGTCCAAGGCGAATACACCTAGAGTCAAGAAAGAAGGACAGGAATCTCCTCTGCAACTAGAGGGGAAATGAGCTAGCCAGGTAAGGGGTGAAATAGGGGGAACCTATTTCAACTTAGTCTATGCATTTAAAACAAGGCAAGCTACATTAAATAACTGAATCATGTAGCTAAAATTTGTCTTACTACTTTCATCTGAAGCTTTCATCTATGTAAATAAATCCCAGTGTGGAACAACTGCCACTGATGCAGATCAATAATTTATCTGAAAGTTAAAGTCTTAGATAGTTGCCTGGGCCACCAAGAAGTTGCCCAGAGTCACAGACCTAACACTTGACAAAGACAAGATTTGAATTCATGTCTTCCTGACTCAAGGCTGGCTCTTGATCAGTTACACCATGTTGACTCTGTAAATTACCTGCCTATGTGATTGTATGAGGTACGGCACAGTGTGATAGAGAGGGACCTGGCCTTGACCTCTGACTACATAATATACTGTCTATGTGATCCTGGGCATGACAATTAACCTAAGCAAATATCTAAGATGAGACAGTACCAATCTTTTCTCATCTGAGAATTCCCTATAACGATGACATCAAAGGTCCAATGCATATATATCTCTATGCATATATGCATATATACATGCATGTACATATATATCATGTGGGTTTCTTGTGTGACTATATACATGCACATGTATGTGTATATATGTAAATGTGTATACATGATATAAATATTTGTAAATGTGTATGTGTACATGTATATGTGTGTGTGTGGGTGTGAAGTTGAGTGCCTCAAAATTCGGGTTGTCACCTAGCCAGTATGTATCAGAGACAGCACTGAAATCCAGCTTCTTAGTTTCAAGGCCAGCTCATTATCTACCTCGCATACTGCCTCTTATGTCATTGTTATTGTTTATTAATGGCAAAAGTGGTGAAAAAAGAATTACATACACAGAGTGCTTGCCATACAACAATTTAGCAGCCTAAAATGGTTTATCAAGATGGAGGAGCCAATCTGCTCCTCGATACACTCACTGTTGCCATCCTAACAGATTATAAGTTGTGTTCTGAGTCCAAGATCCACATTCAACCTCAGGGTCCTCCCTCCCAAACCCAATGAGGTCACCAAAAGAATATCGAGATAAAGCTGAAACATATAATAAAACAATATTCCTCCCAAACTCTACTGTATAAACTTCTTACTATAGCAACCTGAAGAGAAAATTACTGACTGAGAAATCCATTTGTATAAAAAAACGAAGGTTGCTGAATTAAATACAATCCACAATGAATTAATGGCCTGTTTCTCTATTTATTTTCATGCAATTTCACTAGTGACAGGGAATAAGAGCACTGACCCTATCATTAATTTTCTCCAGGGAGGATTGTAATTTAGCTGTCTATTTAGGCAACCATTCACTGCAGTAAAAAATTTAAAAACAGTAATAAGGATGTCTAATCAAATAAAAGGAGTCTGAAAGTGCAGAGAGTACACACAACTAAAAAATTCCACTTTCCATTTTAGCAAACATCACAAAGGAACACATACAGACATGGTTTCTCGTTCTTTCCTTTGCTGGGGATTGCCAAATTTTGTGGCAGTAAGCACTCTAAGGTTTTCTATACATTTTAAATTTTTCCTCAGAATAACTGTTATTTCTTGATAATATGTGGTACAATAGCAAACAGGAAAGACCTTAAGCCATTGTATGACCTACAGAGGATTGTTGAATATAATCTTCCTTGTGAAAATGGAAGAAATGACGAGCATTCTCAAAAGGAATAGGGTAGATGAACAGGATTTAATTAGGTAACCTGAGCATGGGTCTCAGGGTCCTTAGTTGCCTTTTCCACCATGTATTTCCTTCCTTGAACAGAGGTAAGAATGATACAGTGTTCCTGAAATAGTCATGTCCTGTCTGGAGAAAACACTATGAATCTGAATCATTGGAAATCTTTAACTTCCTGGTTGGAGATGATTTTCAGAAGAGAAAATTTCTGAAAAGATGATTTACCAAATGGGGAAGAAGCTTACTCTTAGCTTGGCTTACCATAAGACAGGACCTAAAAGGACTTATTTGGAAAGTTCAGAGTCAAGGTTATATGTAGATTTGTAAGATGGAAATATGCCTATTCACCAGTCCCCCATACTACATTATGTCTTGATGTTTTAAGTATCAACCATAAAGGGTGTAACAGTGATTAAGCTGTTGCTACTGCTTGTGAAATTTTCTGTAAATGTGCATGTATTTATGAGAGTCTTTAGCGTGTAACACTTCTTTTGTGTGGAGTGAATAAATAACTCTCCCATACTTGATTCATATTATATGTCAAGTACCATTCTACTTTCCACTTCTGGAGACACCCTAGATGTGAGCCAATCCTAAGCTTTAAGTAACATCCCTGAAAGAAAAAGCATGTAGGCTTTCTAATTAGAGACCAGACTCCTCTAGGATCTTGTGTGCCTGATCTGAAGTTGGGAATAAACCTTAATAAAAAAGATGAGAACACAACACTTCATCTCCCTGAGCCCTGGTGTAGATATAATTGCTAGACAAAATAAGGATCACTTGAGATTGAAGGAGAGATACAAATGTTCAGAAATTACTATTGCATAAAAACAAAAGACATTGACAATTTCAGCAAAGTAAAATTCACTTTAAAAGTCAATATATAAATGAACTATATGTGTATATGTGTAACTCAAGGAGTGATTCTATTGCTGTATATAAAAGAATTTGGAGGTTTTGGGAATTCAAGAGGCACAAATGAACATTTTTATAATACAAACATATGGCAAAGAAAAATTTGAAGAAGGAAATTCATGTAAGACTAATGTGACTGAACTGGCAGCTCTCTAAGGGAGATTTAAAAGAATTTACACATAATCAAGAACAAATAAAAGAATGTCAAGAACCTATAAGAATACTGTAAGAATGAACAGAGCCCAGATGGGACTTTTGAAGTATAATTAAGGCAAAGAGAGTCAGTCTAGCAAAGGAGCTAGAAAACCAGCCTTGGAGTCAGTAAAACTTCTACTTTTCCCTTTGACACGTACTAGCTGTGTGACACTGGGCAAATGACTTAACTTCTCAGTGCCTTCAAACAACTCTTTCATGTTTTAAGTTGCTGATCTGTGTTGGTAGAGTTTTCTTATCAGGATCTCTGTACACCAATGTCACAACAGAACAAAGCTGTAAAAATGGACAAAAAGCAGGAAAAGAGCCTGCTGATTAGAGCAGAGAACACAACGTTAACAGATAACAGAGCCAGAGCAGAACTCATCAACTTGATTTTTTCCTTTGTCTTTGTGAATATGATATATATGTGCACATATAGATAGTCACGTATAAAATAATATGTAAATAAGTATGAAAATTAAAATATAAAAGACTCAAACACTAAAAATTCATGGTTCCAGTTTTCCACCAATAAATGAGTGTTTCTGCTCATGGACAATGAGGGTCCAAATTAAATGCTTTATATTCTGTTACTTCTCATACCCTCTCAAGATCTCCCTGAAGAATTTTGGAGTTGATTGTATGACATGGAACATACTGGCACAGGATCACCCAGCATGGCGTGTCCACATCAAAGAAGGTGCTATCCTCTATGAATGAAGCAGAATTGTAGTAATTCAAAAGAAACATGAGATGTGCAAATTTAGAGACATCTACACTCCAAATGTCCATCTGTACTATCCGTGCCTGGCCTGTGGTAGATTCTTCTTTGCTTATATTAGTCTGATTAGCAACAGTTGGACACAATCTACCTTGACTCCAATGTAGTGATGTCATTTTGGTCCTCTTGGAGAATAAAGGACAACAGCCACCAAGGAACCAGCCACAACACCTTTAATATTCTATTGCACATATCGTATACTGAATAAAAGTATATGAAATGTTTCTCTTTTGTTGATTGTCAAGCAAAAGACATTAATGACAAAACATAGACTTTTAATATAGTGTTTCAAGCTCCTACTACATTGATAAAAGTTCTTCTTTTAACTTACGATATTTCTATATTCAAAAAACAAATATTTTTATCATTTCCACCATTAGAGCACAAATATCTATGAAGAGGAAAAATTACAGGGAAACAGAAATGTGTGTGACCTTAAGCAAGTCATTTCCCTTATCTAAATTTTAATTTCCTCACTTGTAAAATGAGGAAACTGGAGATGATCTCCAAAACGTCTTCCAACTCTAAATGCAATGATCCCAGACTTGAAGAGGTAGAATGATTTTAGTTAAAAGCTCTTGCTTAGTTAGTTCACAAAGACACGTGGTTCTTGGCTCCTAATTCAAATTATTCAAAGTACTGTCACATGAGAATGTATGTACTGAAATACAATGTTATAATTTATGGGGGTAGGGGGATACAGAGTCACATACCTTGGTTGTAGGATTCACAATCAAGTGCTAAAAAAAAAAGAAAGAAAAAAGTATGAATCTTAAGCTACAAAAAATTCAACCAGTTGGTTATTTCAATCCCAAGTCAAAAAAACTTGTGGTTATCAGTAACAATGCAGAAAGAGCATGAAGTCATTTCACAACTGAGAGATAACATGAGGTAGTGGATTGCATGTTTGCCATGAAATCAGGAAAATGCCACCTACAATGTGTGCAGCATGAGCAAGTCCTTGAAGCCGTCTAAGCCTCAGTTGTCCGATATGAAGAATGAAGTTAATAAAAACTGTAGTAACTACTTTAGTGTGTTGTAGTGACGATCAAATGAGAGAATTCAGGTAGAGCCTTTTGTAAAACTTACAATTCTGTACTAATGTCAGCTTGTATAAATTGACAACTCACTTTGATCCATGAAGAAGTTCTGACTATAGTACATCTTAATTAATTGCAAGATTTCCCTTAGAGTTCATTAACAGGTGGGAAACTGTGTGTTCCCAATTTAAAAATGTCAACCTAAAACTCAAAATCATTAAGTGTGCTTCAACTGACTTACTTCCTACACAAGCAGAATAAGTAAAAATCTTCTAGTCTGGCAGTGAACTCCAGCTGATGCTTGAAAAGCAAACTTCTAACCAGAAAAGCAAAGCTTCATCAACAGTAGAAAGATTGGGATCATAAATCACATCCCTGAAGTTTATATATCTATATCTATATCTATCTATCTATCTATCTATCTATCTATCTATCTATATATATATATAATTGATGCCATGTTAAATATGGTGACAGCCAAATACAAGCAAAAAGAAAATTCTAGAAGTCACATCTTCGTAAATCTTCTGACAATTATCTACCTCATAAGTGGAATGAAAAAATTGGGTTGTTCTAATTAAAGGGCATTATGTTAAATTATATCAATTTTATAATTATAGAGCATTATCAAATATCATGAAATAATCCTAATTATGTGATTCATTAGAATTTTCATTATGAATTAGTGAAGCTATTTCAGTGTCTCACATCACACAATGATGTTCCTCTTTGATGGGCTTTCTAAGCCTAGGACTCACCACAAATAGGGCCTCTCCAGTGAACTGAGACCCCTTCCTGACAACACTTGTAGGCATAAGCAGCTATGCTTGAACAAAGGCACTCACAGTCCCCACCCAGATTACAGTTGCAGGTGTCTGTATGGCAGTTTTTGACAAAGGAAGTCACGTCAATCTAGACGAAAAAGAGAATGAGAGTTATTTTAAAAAATCAGTTCAATATCAAATACTGTCAAGGATATACTTAATAATTTTGAACACTGAGTAATGGGCTACATTGTTAAAGAAAATTTAAGTCCATGCTTTATAAAGATGTATTAACACTGCCCCCTAGAGGATCTCAGCCTTCAAGAACCTAAAAATCAACCAAAGACTTTTTAAAAAGTAACAATGAAAACCTATAATGGAGGAGGAGGTGGGAGTGAGACAGGAGAGAATGGAAATTCAAATGAAGCCATTTCATAGATAAAATATTTGTCCTAATTGTTTACTGTTAGGGATCCAGCAATTCTGAAATTTAACAAAATATTCCTTTACCACATTTCGGCAGGGGGCAAAAATATCGCTGTACAAAATTGAGCATTCTTTCTTGGCATAAGGAAACTTATTTTGATATGCCTCACAGGGCCTGACAGTCTCGTTTGGGTTTTCACACTGTTGGAAAAGAGAAAAAGAAACAGATTGCTTGTAAATGTGTTGAGAATAACACAACAGAAAGGTGCTTGTATAGCAACATATAATGATAACCAAGAATAAAGATGTTATATATGTATATACAATATATAATGCAGTTTGTAAATAATTTAGAATTAGGAAATCAATCAACCCATAAACATTCATTAAGCACCTACTATGTGCAATGCACTGTGCACTGGAAATCATGAAATTATAAACACCAAGTAACCAAATTCTGGAATTTTTAGGAGAAAAGGTGTAGAATGTGTTGCATATTACTTTATTTTGAAAAATACAGATATTCATAGGCAGTCTTGTGAAAGGAAATCTACTTAAAGAAGGTAGCATGATGATTCTGGGGCCCAAAACCAGTGTCTCCAAGACATCTCCCTAACCTATATTCAAACACTAAATTTAATATATTCTCTTGATGCTAAATAAGCTTCACCTAAAATAATTTGATGTGCTTTGCATGTATTTGTGATATAAAATCTCAGAATCTCAAAGTGGAAAGAATCTTAGAGATCTATTTCTACTTCTAAATACAACTGCCTTTTCTCATTTCCTATTTCTACTTTACCCATCTTTTGTCTTTATTGACCACACCCTCCTCATCGATACTCTCTCCTTCCTTCTTCTCGTGGATACTCTCTCCTACTTCTCTCCTCTCTTCTTCTATTCCCTCTTCTTCTCTCTTCTCTTTTCTTTTCCTGGTGCCTTTTTCTTCTCTTCTCTCAGTTCTACTTCTACTTGACTGACTAGACTCCTTTGCTGGATCATCATACCCCCAAACTCTGTACTATGAACACTCTTTCTTTTGGTGATCTCATAAATTCCCATGGGTTAAAATATAATCTTGAAGACTTCCCAACACATATTTGACAGAGCCCTAATCTCTTCTGAACTTTCTTCCCACGTTGTCAATTACTGACTGGACAGCACCAGTTGTATGTAAAAGAGGTCTCTCAAAATCAACATGTCCAAAATAGAATTCATATTTCCTCCTAATCCCATCTCTCATCCAAATTTCTGTATTTCTTTTTATTTTTTAATTGTGGTAAAAAAAAAATATATTTAGAGATATGAGAAAAGATTTCCCATAACCTTTGCAGCGATAGGGGAGGATACCAAATATTATGTATATTTTCATAATTTTGAGGTATTTATGAATTTTGATGATTTTTTCCTTTTTTCTTTTAAAATATTTTTGTTCCGTGGGATGCATTTCTGGGAAGGGGCAGTGGAAAAATTAAGCACTGCAAAAATAAAATATATCAAAAAATGTTTAAATATTGAAATCACTTCTGTAAGCAAAAACACTGAAGTAAATAATAAAGACACAGGCTTACCTAAAGGAATCAATGATACATCTGGTAGATATAATTAAGAAATCTTTGCAAGAATAACAGATACTTTCTATTTTTTTAAAGGAGAGGGAAACAAACATTTCTGCCTCTAGAGATTTGTTGGCAGAGTAGTATGATAGAAAGAAAAGTGACTCTGGGGTCACAGGACTTGGACTCAAATCTTCCCTCTGATCCTTACTATCAGTGTAGCCATAGGCAACTGCCTTTTTCTGGGTCTGAGGGGCTCCTTCAGTAAAATGAGGGGAGTTTAAAAAGCATCGAGTGATGGTCTCTGAAGCAATCTCGATCCATTATGCTATGATCAATCCAAACATTCATGATCAATTCATGATCAATGAATTAACTTTTCACAGTATTGTAAATGTAGAGCTGGAAGGGACCTCTGATTTAACCTTTCTCATTTTACAGATGAGGAAGCTGTAGCCCAGAGAGATGGTGTTAGTTCCTTACACCCAGAAGGATGCTTATTGTTGGATACCAATAACACCATCCTTATAGAACACAGATATAGACATGTCATCGTCAATTCATTTTCCTAGAATGGCAATTCATATTAACAAAGTCTGGCTTAATATATATTTTGTATAATTATTGTAAAAGTATAAACATTTAACTTACCTGTCCTATCGTCCAGCTTTCTCCAAACACCTGAGCACTTCTCACTTCCAAGTTATTAGACGTAGTCATATCATTTGAAGTACATTTGTCAAAGTTTCCACACAAACCTCCAAGTTTGCCCTGAAGAATAAGCAGAAATTTTTCATAATATCCTATTGTTAAACTAGAGTTTATAAAATATCATTCATTAAAATTGTTCATACATTTAAAAAGTATTTTGTGCTAAATATTTCCATGATAATCATTTATTAATAAAAAGTGCTCTGCTAGAAATACACTGCACTTTTATACCTTATATCCCAATCCATTGATAGTGGTTTCCTTGCAATTCCACGAACAAAGATACTTCATCTCCTGAATCTGGCATTTTCACTGGTTGTCCCCCCATGACTGGAATGTCCTCCCTTCTCATCTCTGTCTCCTGGTTTCCTGAATGTCCCAGCACAATTCTTACCTTTTATTAGAAGCTTTTCCCAATGCTCTTAATTTTAGTGCTTTCCCATTTATTCTATTTATTTTTTTTTACTTATTTATTTATTCTGCATATGGCTTGTTTGTCCATAGTTGCTTGCATATTGTCTCTCTCATTAGATGACAAGAACTGTTTTTTTGCCTTTCTTTGTATCCCCAGCACTTAACACAGTGCCTGGCCCTTCGTAGATACTGAAGAAAAGCTTATTGACTGACTGGAAGGGACTAAGAGGCTGTCCAAATATTACCTATTTTATCGATAAAGAAAATGAGGCACAGAGAAATTAAATGACAGAGTCTCACAGTTTGTCAGTATCTACGGTAGGATTTGGATTCATTTTTTCCTGCCTCCAAGGTCAGTGCCCAATCCATTACGTCCACTCTACCTCTCATGTTGACATAATCAGAATATTTATCTACTTCACCCATTTTCCATAATATATTCTAGAACAGAAGTTCTGAACTTCTTTGCATGAAGGAACACTTTGGCAGCCTAATAGAGTTTTCTTAGAATAATGTTTAAAATGCATAAAATAAAATACACAGAATTACATGGGAAACTAATTATATTGGTTTATATTGGAATTATACACACACACACACATATATATATGTATATATATACATATATATATATATATTTTAAAGTTCACAGATCCCAGGTCACATTCTATACCACTTCTCTGATCACTTCTCCACACCCATGGCCTTCCCACTCTGAGAATACATCTGCCCCTTTGGCCTCTCTGCCTGGGATCACTATTTCCTGAATACTTCAGTCATCCATACTCACTTCTCTCCCAGCAATAATCCTGACTCTCCAGACTTTTTGACCTTGCCTCCCGCTCCCTACCTCCCTTGCTTTCCAACTCCCTTTAATGTAATAACTTTACCCATTGGAAAGAGGTCACTAGGTGGCACAATGAATGGAACATTGACCTGAAAGTCAGGAAGACCAGAGTTCAAATTCAGACTCAGACACTTATTAGCTGTGTGACCATGGGCAAGTCACTTAATCCTATTTACCTCAGTTCCTTATCTGTTAAATGAGCTGAAGAAGGAAATTGCAAACTACTCCAGTATCTTTGTTCAGAAAACTCCAAAAGGAGTCATGAAGTGTTGGACATGACTGAGAAATGATGAAACAACAACTTCCATCTATCTATCTATCTATCTATCTATCTATCTATCTATCTATCTATCCATCCATCCATCGATTCCATCCATCCATCCATCCATTCCATCCATCCATCCATCCATCCATCTATCCATCCATCTGTCCATCCATCCATCCATCCATCCATCTATATGTCTGTCTGTCTGTGTGTCTATCTATCTATCTTGGCTTAACATAAAGAACACACTTGTTTCAGAAAATTCATTTGCCATTATTGCTCCAATTTTCCAACAAATCATTTCATTCTAGTATCTTTGCTAAGGAAATGCCAAATGGGATCATAATCGGTCACAACTGAAATGTCTACACATCAACACTCATTGGAAATAAAGTCCCTTGAGGGTGGGGACTGTCTTTTATTTTTGCTTGTATTTGCACTTTCACTTGTCAGCACAGTGACTAGCAATGCTTAGACAGTGAGGTGGCTCAGTGGGTACAGCACTAGATCTAGAACCCTAGGCAAGGCGTCTATCCTCATTTTCTCATTTGTAAAACAGGAAAAACAGCACCTACCTCCCAGAATTTCTAGGAGGACAAAATAAAATAAAATGTATAAAGTGTTATGCAAACCTTAAAATGCCATATAAATGCCAGCTAAGAAGACAGACAGACAGATAGATAGATAATATATACATACACATACATACACATGTGTTGTATGTATGTATAGTTTATCTGTCTATCCAGGTAAAGAAACTTTGTTACTAAATTTTTTAATTAGAAACCAATAGCATTACCAGCAACCAACTTTACATATAATCATAGACTTTAAGAAAATATCTATGAGGAAACCATGAATTATTTTGACCCTAAGCAACAACTTCTTTCTTCAGTACTTCAAACATCTGTGGTTTCTTTACTGTGGGTACACCCTCCAGCGATCTAGGTCTCAACCCCACCATGACCTGGAAGATAATCTTCAACAGTTGTTGTGGCCAAAAATTCCTTTTCCCCTGAGCCAAGCTAGTGACAAGCTTCTCCAAAGGTAGTTATGCTGGTCCTCTGGATGATAGATGTACAGTCTCTTGCTAGGCTGATACTTGAAGTCTTTCCAGCTTGGTAGGATCTGCCAGAGGAATTTAGAGCTTGTGCTCTGCTGGCATCATCTTTGAGAGCCTAGGGTCAGCCCCAGGACAGGACGAGACATTGGAAGGCTTTGGTGGAAGTCATGGATCATGAAAAAGTTTAATCAAAACATCAAAAATTTCATTTTACTTTCTTTATCTCAAATAGAAAAGGGCAGCATGGAAGAAAGGCTAGACAGTCAGCTGCAGAGTCAGATGGATTCCGTTCCTTCCTCTGACACATTTTAACTGTGTAACTTTGGACAAATCAGCACCTTAGTCAACTCTCTAAGAATATAGATCCCACATCAGTTACTTACTGATATTCAGCAGTACTGGGAGTTTTCACACCAGAACTTTCATATACTGATTTTTAAAAATGAGGTTCGCGTCCTCAACCCTCTAAAAAAATCTCAATTATGTGTCAAATTTTGGCCTACCTTCCACTGCGATCCAACTTTGATATGTATGGTTGTCTTCTTATCCCAAAGAATTGTGATATCTTGCTCTGGGAAGTGTACCACAGCATAGTACCCGGCCTTCCAAAGCTGGTATGTTGGTTTATTTTCCAGAAAACCTGACCGTTTCTGAGACAAAGAACATTTGGATAAAAATATCAATTCCACGTTAGCCGTAACTTTTACACAAAGTGAACAAGTATCTGTTGGTCACCTCTTTTGTTCTAAGTATTACTGGGGTGTGAGAAAATTATAAAATAAGATCTCTTTCAAGCTCTTTGTGAAGGTAAAATGAATACCTACGAAGTTATAGACACCCAATTCAGTGCTAGGTAAGATTTGAATGGAGGGGGAAGGGCTTCTCAGGCGGTAGAGATTATTATGTACAAAGAGAGGAAAGCAGTCAAGAGTGAAGAAATCACATTTAAGGGACAGCAGAATTAGAAGAGACTTTAAGATAAGCCAGCTTAACCACATACCTAATACAGAAATATCCTCAAAATGATCACAGGCAAATCCTCATGCAGCTCAATATTGAAGACCCCAAGTGGTGGGGAACTTACTCCCTCATAAAGGCAACCATTTAATTTTAAGGTTAGTGCCAACTACTGAGAATTTTTTTTAATTAAATGAACAAGAGTAAGCTAAGCACATATCAGTAAAACATATGCAGAAGTGGCATAAAAGGAAGAGAAACGTGCAACCAGAAGAGGAGGTATTGAAAAAGAGTGATAACCACTGGGCATCTTATATGCACCATTGGTATTCATACAGTATGGGGAGATATGGAAGAAGGTCCCAACATGCTGAGAGAACTCGCCCTCATGGAAGGGATATGCAGGACAACATGGATGAGAGAAGCACAGGATGCGAAGGCATGGCTGAGGTGCAATCTGCACCATTGGAGAGAATTGTTGAGATCACAAATCCATACATATTTTAAAAGAAGATCTATCCTAATTCCACTGTAGGATCCTTGAGAGCAGGGCTAACTTTGGCATTTCTTTGTATTTCCATACCTTATCAGAGTGCCTGGAACACAATAGGCACTTCAAAAATGCTAGCTGACTGATTGTTTGATCTCCCAGTTATGTCAGTTCATTGATCCTAGGTCTTCCTGTTAGAGACACATGGAATAAGATTTACTTCTTCTATCTAGAAGAAGTAAATTTAATTTGTTTGAAAAGAAGTGCTCTTTTTTCCAGTCTAGCATCTTTATTTCCTTCAACGACTACTGATATAACATAGTTTCATGTATTTTTATCATCCTACTCTTGACCATTACCAAATAAAGGTGGGATAGTGACACTACACTGCTTCAGACAAGAACCTGTGAACCAGCCCTCATCACAGGATGTCACCCTGTCAAGGAGAAGAGTCTTCCCCTATGTTTTTTTCTGGATAAGAGAGATAAGGAGATCTCTAATGCCAAAATCTGAGGCAAGAATCTAATTAGCCTAATTGTGAAACTGTTCTAATTAGCAGCAGTGACCCTTTCCAATCTAAGCAGCTCAGGTTCATCTCTTAACTCCTTGCTGCTACTCACAAACAGGCACTGCTCCATCAACAGGGTTCTTGTTCTACCAGGATCATAAAGACAAGACCCATCTCTCAGGCCACAGTGTCTGAGCTTCTGACCTAGAGGAAGCCCACAGACTCTTACAGAGGGAAGGAACTGCAGAAATGGTGGCCTCAGAGAACAAGGTTTTAGGTAACTGACAACTGCAAAATCACTGGGTCTCACTATAATAGCCTTTCCCAGAATGTGAGAAAATCTGGGGATGGAAGATCAGATCACTGGCATTAGACCCTTGCCCTGTCTATACTCGGTGATATTGATTGAGCATGTTTGGGTGCAGGGAGCAGGGCATAACTAACAGAGTGGATCTAGCCACACCATGCTTACCCAGTCTACCTGGATGCCTGTACCCCTGATTTTCCAAAACAAAAAGCAAAAAAACTCAGCTGCATGGATAGAGATAGTTGCCACTCTCCAAGAAGATTTTTTTTTTAAGAAACAGGCAAGAAAACCCTAATCCAGAACATATAATTGATGCACAACTGGCCCTGGATGGGGCTGGCAAAGTATCTTTAGGATTTGTGATCCAGCTGCACAATTATACTGCAAGTATGATCCAGACTCAGAGCCAAAAGCTGAATAAACTAAGAGGTTGAAGGCAGCCATATACTAATAGATGATAACCAGCAATGGAACACATATTATGGTTCTTTTGTGCCTACCATTAGGTGAATGGACAGGTGACACTTACCAATTAATAGTCTGGTGGTTAGTTAACTAGCATTTATTAAGGACCTGCAATGTGTCAGGCACTGTGCTAAGTCCTAGAGATACAAAGAAAGGCAAAAAATATTCCTTGCTCTCAAGGATCTCACAATCTAATGCGGGGACAATATGCAGAAAATTACAGACAAAAATCATATAGACAAGATAAACTGAAGGTCATTTCTGAGGGAAGGTACTAAAATTAAGGAGAATAGGAAAGACTTCTTGCAGAAAGTAAAACTTTAGCTGAGTCCTTGTCAGTGAGATCAGGAGACAGAGTGTGAATTCCAAGCCTGGGGGACAGCCAGTGAAAATGCTGTCAGGAGATGGAGGAACAGCAAGGAGTCCAGTGTCATTAGATCAAAGAATGTGGAGGGGAATAAGGCATAAAAAGACAGGAAAGGTAGAAATGGAACAGGTCATAAAGGGTTGTCTAAGTGACTTTCCAACCTGACAGGTGATCTTACTTCTATTACAAATGTACCCTGAAGGTAAGGTTACAGGTCTCAAAATGGCAGATCACAAATGCACACAGCATCACTGGATCAACTGGACATCTCCAGCTCAGCTACTCTCTACGGGGTTCATCATCTCTACTTCCTCTCCCTTGAAAATTGGATTCCATTCCTGGAACTTTCCCAGACTTTGATAGATTAACTTTGGTCTTATCCTGCTGGGTTCCAGGACTCCCCAATACTCCTTAGACATCTCCTGCCATGCCACTTGGAATGAATCTCTTCTTCCTTCTTCCCCTCTCAAACTACTTTCCAGGGCCCCTTTGTCTGTTGTATGAAAACTCCTTATGATCAGAGACTCTCTTGTATACTTTTATTTGATTCCCAATGTTTAATATGGTGACCCTCACAGAGTAAGTACTAAATAAATGTTCTCTCTCTTCTCTCCTTTTTCTTCTTCTCTCCTTCTTCCTCTCTTCCTTCTCTTTCTCTCTCTCTCTCTCTCTCTCTCTCTCTCACTCTCTCTCTCTCTCTCCCTCTCTCTCTCTCTCCCTCTCTCTCTCCTCCCCCATGTAGCCAATCTACCTATTACAAACCACTTCTCCATTCACTGGTATTCTCTTTGTCAGAACTATGGACTTCATTGGCACTTTGTCAGGATCCTCAAGAAAGTCACAAGATATACCTCTAGGCAGCATATGACATACCCTGCTGGTTACTCTAGCTATGGACAATAGATGGTCACCACAAACCTAGGTCATGGCAGCTGTGCTTCCTCACTGAACCATTGATCCTTCCTTGTTCCTTATCCCTTCCTTTGCATTTATTAATGGCTTATTGCTCTATTAATGGCTAATTATTATTCTTATTTAGTCATTAATGGGAAGTTAGGTAGTGCAGTCAATATAGGACTGGGCCTAGAGTCAGGAAAAACCATAGACACTAGTTGTGTAACCCTGGGCCAGTCACTTAACCTCTGTTTGCCTCAGTTTCCTCATACCTTCCAGGGTTTTTGTGAGGTTCAAATGAGATAATAATTATAAAGTACTTAGCATACAATACAACATAAAGTAAGTGCTACATAAATGTTTGGGGTTTAGGGCTTTTTGGAGGGGGATAAAGACTCAACCCCAGCACTGAAAGACCCACTACTCAAGAGTCAATACTCTCTGCTTTTATGACTTGCTAAAGGCATCTCTAAAAAGGAAGAGGGGCAGGTTTATTTCTCAGACCTACTAACTGCAGTTGCTGCCTTCCCATCCCTACAACTCAGTTATACTCCCTTCCTATCTAACACAATTAAGAAGATAAACATGGCATCTTAGAGTTGGGATAGATCTTAGAAATCATCTAGTACAATGCCGAATATACCCACCACCAAAAATATCTAATCTCATCACCTAACAGCTATATTTCTCATTATAAATGGATAAACCTGTATTCTTACAAAAATAATCATTTTAATGAATGATTATTTTTATTGTTTCTGGATGGATGGATAAGTTTTAGGTCTGAATGTCATCCTTAGAATTGACAATACAACATGTGCCTATGCTAATAACCCCCATTAAGATACTATTTGTCACTTAAAGTCCTTCCTGATCAACCATGAACATACCTTTCCAGGCTTATTGTACATTAACCTCCCTCACCCACTCTGCATTCCAGCCAAAGTGCACTAGTCCTCATATCTGTTCTACCTCTGTGCATACGTTGTCCCTGGAATGTTCTTTCTCCTCACCTATAATACTACACACACTCCTTGTTTAATCATTTCAGTTGTGTCTGACTCTTCATGATCCCATTTGGGGTTTCCTTGGCAGTGATATTGGAGTGGTTTGCCATTTCCTTCTCCAGTTCATTTGTACAATGAGGAAACTGAGGCAACAAGGGTTAAGTGACTTGCCCAGGGTCACACAGCTAGTAAGTTTTGGAGGTCAGATTTATACTTAGGTCTTCCTTAGCTTCTTTCAGTTCTCAGCTGAAATGCCCTCTCCTACTTTCCAGAACCTCCAGTTGTTAATATTCCTTTCACACCTGACCTTAGAAATGACTTTGTATATATTTTGTATCTACTTATTTGTGTTCATGCTATTTTCCTCCAGAAAGACATCAAAGAAGAGGGACTGGCATGCTTCTCAAGGCTACTTGTTTTTATCTTTGAATCCCTACAATCTCGAACAGTGTTGGCAGGTAACAGGTGCTTCATAAATGCCTGATCAATTGAACAGAAGAAGACATCTAAAAAAATCAGCCTCTCTAATGCCATCTTTTCAATTCGACAATCTTTTACCACATTTCATCATGTTGCAGTCATTCTGTCGAGATCATGTGGATGCTGTCACCCAACATAATAGCTCTCGTTTTCAATTTTAAGTCACCTTCAGATTTAATAAGTATGCTATGTACATTCTCCTCCACATTATTCATAAAAATGTAGGAAAGGACAGGGCCCATTGTTCCTAATTCTCATTCCTAAAATTATACGGAACAGAGCCCTGATGGAAGCTGGATGTGTCCAACTCCTCAGGGGTGTGAGGGAATTTCTGCACTCAATGGGAGGTTGACCTAAATGACCTTTAAATTCTCCACTAACTGTAAGGATCTATGATTCGGTTACCAATCACTGGAGTCCCAGTGGTTCTGTCTTGAAGTTTCACAGTTTTATCGAGTTACTAGTTATTTCTTATTCTGAGAGCATCGATCTCAATGATATTCTTTTTCTTTCAATTTGTATCTTTTAATTTGGAAGCTTTAGTTTATCAAAAGAATCAAATCATAGCATAGGAACTTATTGAACACCTACTAAGTGCAAGGCATTATAAAGGGAATGACATAAATGTATAGGAACAGCAGCCATTTAAAATAAATAACAGAATCTTGGAAATTCTCCCCATTTTGAGAATGTGGGGACAGAGGGAGAAATTCTTACCCAAGACCACCCAGAATTCACAAGAAAACTGGAGTGAGTCCCATTTTACCGTTGCTATTTGCCTGCCTTCTCCTTCCTGCCTTCCCCTCTCCCAACTCTTTCCATACCTCTTTCCTCAGTGATCACAACCCTGTGTCATCTGTCTTCCCCTTCTCCTAGAGGGTGAAGAATACTATTTTTTTTACCCCTAACACTTAACAGTGACAACTGCATTCTAAGCATTTAAAAAATACTTTTTCATACAATCAACTGAGAAATGTTTGGACAAACGGTATATGGATATAATGCTACACTGCCATAAGAAACTACAAATTTGAGGAATTAAAAAAAAAGACATAGAAATGCTTGAATATACCTTTTTGTTAAGGTGAGGTAAGCAGAACCAAGACAGCAATCTACACAGTGACTCCCATGTTTAAATAAAAACAACACTAAAAGAGTTGAACCCTGAATAATTGCAGTGACCAATCTAGGTTCTAGATGACAACTGATGAAACATAACCAAGCCCCACTGGTAAAGAAGTGGGACATTCCAGGTGCGAAATATAAAATCACATATATCATTTGACTTTGTTTAAATGTTTTGTTTTGTTACAAGGAAGGATTCAGTAAAGAAATGTGGTTATAAAAACAAAGCTTACCAATAAAACAAAACAAAAAAAAAAAGAAAATTACTGTCCAATCAGAGGCCAAAAATTGGCACGTAAGAAGCCTTTAGAAAACAGAACTGTGAAAACCAGATAGATCTGTTCTCTTCTCCGTTTGCTCTGCTTAAGAAGAGTTAAAGAGAAAATCAAATAAGTAAATTCATGAATTCACTAACCTTTTTGTAAGGGGAGTCATTCAAATAAATCTCAGTGTCCCCAACAGAAATCAGTAAACTTTTTGAACAGACAATATCATTATCAAAGCACTTTTTGTTCTGCGCAATAACAGATATAGCTGCATCCTCTGCACTCTGCAAGATTAAGGAGAACATTGTGTTAGTAACCATGACTTCACTGTGTGGAAAATCCCAATTCCCTTCCTAATGAAGACCTCCATGACTTTGGGTTTCTTCCAAAATAAATACTGAAAACAATAACATCCTGCATTCATACAATGAAGGACATAAAAAACACACATACAAAATAATGGCAAAAAACCCTACCAAAAAATCCAAAGTACAATAGTCTTTAAACATGCTTGTTTTTATTCGGTCACATCCAATTCTAGGCCCCCCCCGTGGGGTTTTCTTGACAAAGATACCTCGTCTTTTGCCATTTCCTTCTCCAGTAGATTCAGGCAAACAGGGGTAAGTGATTTGCCCAAGATTACACAACTAGCAAGTATTTAAGGTCAGATTTGAACTCAGGTCCTCCTGACTCCAGGCCCAGCACTCTATCCACAGAACCATCTAGTTGTCTTTTACATATGTTTATAATTTACCAAAAAAGACCTTCTGAGCACCAATCTTAACTGCTTTTCTTCCCCCAGAAATGTGAACATGGATTTAAATCAACATGATACTTTTGTTCTGTTTAGCTTTTATTATAATTAAAGCTTTACTAAAAATTACGACCAATGCTATGCCCAATCATGCTTCCAGAGTATGGCTAATGAAGCATGGTGCCAAGGGCAGGCTGGAGCCAAGGCTTCGCTAAAGGCGATTGTTAAATTTTCATTGTGAGCATTTACACCTCAGAAATCTGGCAAAGGATAAAATCAGGTCTTAACTTACTGTTTTGTTAATTTGATTGTGATTTAAGAAAGTGATGGAGAAAATGTCAATAACGCAAATTAAGCTTAAAAGTGTGCCATGTGAATTTGTTTTCTAGGGATCCAGTTTTTAAAGATTTACCAGTATACCACTATGACACTTACCTCCTTCCAGAGAGTCAGCGGATTCAAGACTCAGAATAAAACATTTTTCAGTATGGTCAAGGTGGGAATCTGTTCTGCCTTACTATGCATATTTGTTACAAAGGTTATATTTATGTTTTTTTTATAGAGAAGGGGAGATGGGAGGGAGACAGAATAAGTGTTTTTTAACTGAAATTTAAAAAAAAAAACAACGTTTGACTTTGGTAACAAAATACTTCTCTTAGAGAAACTTAAAACATCCTGAACTAATTGTCTGCATTTTGTAGCATAAGAACATTTGAATCATCTGCACTCTGGAAGATTAAGGAGAACATTGTAACATGATTTTACTTCTTAGTGGAAACACAAGTTTAGTGAAGATTTAGAATATGGAAATATAGATTTAGAATTCATAAAATGTAGGATAAAAAATAAGATGGAGTACAAAGAACAAATCTCTAAAAGAGAAGAAAACAAAGGAATGAAGAAAGAAAAGATACAATGAATGTTCAAAAAGCAAATTAGAGAGTTTATGGAGGTAGTTTATTCTTTATACAAATAAATATTTCACCAAAATCCTTCAAAGTGGACTATACTAGAATCAAAGATGAAGCCTAAAGTAGGAATATAGAAAGTACGACAAACAGATAAGCAGGGAAGAAAGTATATCCACATGTATTTCTCAAGGTGAATAAGAATAATATGTAATTGCAGCAGCATGAAGGACTCCCAGGGCTGGGATTCACTCCACCTAGCAGATCACATCTATAAATTAGTAAATCAGTCCTAGATAAGCAGAGACTAAGTAATTTGCTCAAGACAATAAAGCTAGTAAATTTCAGAGGCAGGATCTGAACCCAGGTCTTCCTGCTGCCAAACTCAATACTTTATCTGCTACTTTAGTCTGCCTCTAAGCATAGCTCAACAAAGGCTAAATAATTATTTGACCACAAACTAAGTAGATTCAGAATCTACTACACAAAATCAAGTAGATTCAGCATATTTGGCAAATACTAAAAAAACTATCCATTTTTATAAAACTAAGACCATATATGAAGACCTAAAAGAAATAAGGAAGGAGTTAGGAAATGGGGGTAAAGGTAAGGAAAATGAGGTTGAAAGTAAGAAAATTTTAAGAAAATAAAGGTAGAAAAAATGAGCCTCATTAACAGGTTTCAGAGAAAATTAACAAAAGACAAATTAAAGAGGTTTCATCTGCATTTTACTATTAATACTTATATGTCTATCCCCAATTCCTTCCATTCTCTTCCCATCAGGTAAGACTGAACACTCTGAGAGACTCCCAACTATAGAGTCCCATGAATATCAAATCACAAGGTAAGAGCTAAGGAGCCCCAGAGAGATTACATTTCTTTTGGGGTTTATTGCTTGATTTTCATGATTTCTACTGTCCTAATTATTAAACCTAATCATAGCCCTTTACATCTAGAACATGGAGATTAATTCTTATTCCAATGACGGAGTAAATTCAACAAACGTTTGACAGCCATAATGACAGAAGAATCCTTTTTTTTATTACTTGGTACAGAAATAGTTGGAGGAAAGAGCAGAGGGACGGCAAAGGGAGGGATAGTAGAAAAATGAGATTACGTTGGCAAAGGCAGAAGCCAAGCCAAACCAGATGCAGTACTGCTAGGAAAGTGGACATCCAGTCCCCATCCTTGTCCTACACTCTCATTGGGGAATGCCTCTCTCCACTGATGCCCCTGTGAGAAATACTTCATTGGACCTCTACTCCGATCCAATCAGTATTAATCAGTTTGATATACCATAAATCATATAGGGATAATTAGATGAGAGATAATTAGATGAAATAGCCTCTTACAATGGATCTCAAACTTTAATGTAATGTTCACTACTTGTTTATCAAGTTATGAGGTTTACTTGCACAACCACAAGAATGCTGAAAAAGATATCTCCATCCTGTTTTGCTCAAATTCCATGTCCAAACCCAGCATAGGTGACACGTCTTGATGCTTTAAAAAGTCTCTCAACGTGTTTTTGTACCTCTAGACCATTTTCTCTTGTCTGACATGAGCAGGTTGACTATCCTATCATCACTTAGTCAGTGGAGATACCCCATACTTCACCCAACCTGTGACACTCCTCCACCATTGGGGGACAATTGACGTTGATATTTCATTTTGGGCCTTCAAGAGCAAGGTATATTATCCAATAAGATTCTGTATTTTATGATGCCTCTTTTGCATATTTGGGTATCAAACCCTATAAAAACAAGGTCCTAGAAGAAGAGAGTATATCAGATTGGGAGGAAGATATGAGGTCCACTTCATCAAAGGTGACCACAGACCCTTTAATAAAGTGCCATTGGCTCAGAGCTCTGCCTCAGTCACTTTTATTGTAGGTTGGATAATTTTAATCCCCTCACCATCAAGGAGTATACACATCAGCACCTGGGACTGAGCCTTAGCTTTTCCACCATAGTTATAGCTCTGCACAAGGCATATATTATCTCAATTTATCCTTTGCCTATCACTAGAAACGTCAAGTAGCTCGGTGAGCCAGCTCAGTGGCATTGTATATAGTTGGCTGGACTTGGACTCAAGAAGACCTGCATTCTAGTCCTGCTTCAAACACCAACAAGCTTTGTAACTCTGGCAGGTCAGTTAACCTCTCTTGGCCTCAATTTTTTTATCCATAAAATGGGATTAATAGTGCAATCTACTTCACAGGGTAGCTGTTAGGATCAAATGAGATACAAACCTTAAATCACTATATATTAATGACTGTTGATTCAACTCTTCCTCTCCTATTTATTGATCACTGTGCTCAGCTATTCACATTTCTTCAGCTATCTATGATTACTAAATGATTTCTTCAGAACTTTTGTTTCTTATGAAGCAATGTCTTTGTCAAGCACTGACTTGATTGTGAAAAAGAGAAGAATGAGGATCCTTAGGATGATTGCCTGATGAGTCACTTGAAACCATCACCCATCACGCTTTCATTTTTTGTATTCATCTAGCAGTGCACTGCAGTAATTTCTTTCAAGAAATAATGGGAAAAAAATAATTCAGGGCTCTAAATTTAAAGGAAAAACATTTCACGTTTTATTTTGCTGCTCCACTTGGGAAGTTATTTAGAGGAAGAGAGATGAAAAGTTGGGGGAAAGACTTTGCTGTTATTGAGCCACATCCAACTCTTTGTGATTCTATTTGGGGTTTTCTTGGCAAAGATACTGGAATGATTTGGCATGTTCTTCTCTAGTTCTTTGTATAGATGAGGAAACTGAGGTAAACAGAGCTCAGTGACTTGCCCAGGATAACACAGCTTGCAAGTGTCTGAGGAAGGATTTGGACACAGGAAGATGAATCTTCCTGATTCACAGCCCAGTGCTCTGTCTACTGCATCACCTACCTGCCCCCTCTTCATCTGTTACCATATTTGACAAGGCTCAATTTTGTCCATACCAATGTTTATATTAAAGCATGGATGTGGAGGGTTGTATTGCTTAAAGGTTGCTACTCAGAAAGACTTGAGCTTGAATCCTTTCTCAGACACTTACTTGCTATGTGAAAATCTAGATAGGTGACAACATTTCTGGGCCTCAGTTTCCACATCTGTAAAACAAGGATAATAGCTTCCTCATAGAGTTGTTAGGAAGCTCAAATAAGACACTGTATCTAAAGTACTTTGCAAATTATAAAGCATATATAAACATTAGTTATTATTCATTAGCATTATTAGGCATAGTGCAATCTCTTTTATGATATAGCACATTAGGTAGATAACTTAAAATGGAATCATATTCCTTACGCATAACTTCCCTTCATTTCCTACTTGTATTGTCTTTCAAGTTAATATCAGGCTTTAGGGGGTGATGATTAAGATATTTCTAAGTAATATAATATATAAATCTGCAAAGCTAAAAATTAAAGGTCAATACCTATGAACAACCATTGTCAATCATAATTCTCTTTTTCCTAGAAATGAAAATGAATGTGAATGATTTTCTGAACCCCACAAACTGAGAGCATGGAACAAACATTTTGTGTTTCCAGATAGGAAGGTTTCCTTATTTGCTATAAAGTGAAATCCCCAGAAGAGGGATTTTAAAAGACTATAAAGGAATACTGCATGGGAATCTAGTCCAAGAGCCTGTCAATCATTTAAGAATTGATGATGGGGCCTAGGCAAAGGAAATGCTGCAAGGGATGTGAGGTTAATTTCTTTGTGTTTTATTTGTATGATAGTCCAGGACAACCAAACATCTGCATTTTTAATTTTCTGCCAGTGCAAACAATGGGATCGTCCTATGAGTTTAAATAGCTCTAAATTCTTCACTGATAATCCAGTCAAGAAGGATTGGAAAATAGTATTATTGTAACTGGAGTCAAAGGAGGCATGGGTCCAAATCCCAGATCTGCTTATTTGACTGAGTAATCTCAGGTAAATTACAACTCTCTATGCCTCAGTGTCCTCATTTGTAAAGTGAGGGGATAGGATCATATAATTTCTAAAGTAATCCCATAATTATCAGCAATGATTCTAGTGGATATACAGAAAGGTAGAAATGAACAAGATTTAAAAAACATGGATTGGGAATAAGAAGTAAAACAGTATGTAGAGCAAAGAAAATCAAAATGAGCTAAAAATAGGAAGGAGCCGTGTTAACAGGAAGGTAGGAGAGGAAAATAAATTACTCCTCTAGACCACAGGAGAGTTGTGGTTCA
Organism: Bettongia penicillata ogilbyi; assembly: GCA_023548195.1. Lineage (NCBI taxonomy): Eukaryota > Metazoa > Chordata > Mammalia > Diprotodontia > Potoroidae > Bettongia > Bettongia penicillata. Next base: position 4,303,548 of record JAJHZJ010000448.1, read on the forward strand.
GTTGACTCTTTGTGACAACTGGTCCATGGAGTTTTTCTGGTATAGATACTGGAGTTGATTTGCCATTTCCTTTTCCAATTCATTTTACAGAAGAGGAAACTGAGGCAAGCAGGGTTAAGTGATTTGCCCAGGGTCACACAGGTAGTGTCTGAAGTAAAATTTGAACTCTAGTATTTCTGACTCCAGGCTATCCGCTGTGACACCTAGGTGCACCTAGGGCCAATTTCTTTCAGTTGGAAAAGAAGGATTACCTACAGGACTTCTTAAATTTTTTTCTACTCTAGACCCCTTCAGTGCTTCTTAAATTATAGGTCTTGACCACAGTTTAAGAAGCGCTAATAAGGTATGAATGCTCCAGACTGTGGTTGAAGTACTCTGGGGATTAATTATTCATTAAAGCATGAGTTCCCTGAGGGCAGAGACTATAAAAATGGCAGCCCTTCATTCTTCTTCCTCCATACTTTATTGATGATTGATTCACCAGTACCCTACAAACTGATCATGGCTATATAAGCTAGAATTTGAAACTAATTTATGCTTTGGTCTGGGCCCTCCCTTCTCTCTAAAGGCTCTTCTAACAGGCTGATTTCTGCCAGAAATGGAGACTTAGGATTCAGGATCATTATTCTTCCTATTGCCAACCACAATCAGATTTGGATCTATGATATAGTTAGGATTTTGACAAAGGCTTGAGGAGGAGGCATGGTAGGCAGAGCAAACCTAGAAAGGGAAAAGTTAGAGAAGTGGGAAACCAACATTTAATGCAGTCTTTCCAGAGCACAAAAGAATAATCTATCATTGACTTCAGCTATGATGTGACTTCAACTGACATCATCGCTAAACAGCAGCACAATCTGTAGGAAATTCAGTGAATGAAATTGTTGTAACTTTTTTAAGTTCATGTAAATGATCAGGGCCATGAGGCCATATTGTTGGGAGCTTTGAATATCAGACTAAGAGTGTACATTTTGGCAGTGAGGAATCATTGAAAGATTTGGAGTAAGGAAATGAAATGATTAATCCAAATTAATACTAAACTAGATGTAGCCATGGTATGGAAAATGGATCAGAACAATAGAGAGTTTGGAGGACGAGATGGGTTGAGAGGCTATTTCATTATTCCCTCGAAAAGATAGTGAAGTCCTAAATTTGTAGTGGTGGCAACAGAAATGGGGGAAAAGAACATGGAAGCTAGATACACTGTAGAAATAGAATTAACAGAAGCAAAAACTTGAATATAGGGATCCCGTATATATTAAAGAGCCCCCCAAATCTCAGCTCTGCCACTAGAATTTCCCAGGAAGGGATTTCAGAGGTCATCTATTCCAACCCTTCTTGTTACAATTCCCTGGGTCCTCAAGTCTTTGACAAATCAGGTCAACAAGCATATTACTATGTATTAGTCACTGTGCTAAGTGCTAGGGATGCAAAGAAAGACAAAAACAGTCATGGAGTCCATCAAGCAGCTCACATTCTAAAGGGGAAGGGAGACTAAATGAAAATAATTTTATATATACAGTCAATAAGCTTTTATTAAGCACTATGTGCCAGGCATCTCAAGGGGCCCACAAATAAGGCAGGGGTAGCAATCATGATCTCATACAAAATGAAAGAAAAATAGACCTAATTAAAAGAGATAATCAGGGAAACTATATTTTGGTAGACAGTACAATAAACAAGTAATATTTTAAAAATTTACAAATTCCTCTAAGGGCCTCATTTCTCAAATATATAGGGAACTGAGTCAAGTTTATAAAAACAAGAGTCATTCTCCAATTTTTAAATGGTCAAAGGATAGGAACAGGCAGTTTTCAGAAGAAGAAATTAAAGCTACCTATAGTCATATGATAAAATGCTTTAATAGAGAAATTCAAATTAAAACAACTCTGAGGTACTACCTCATACTTCTCAGAAATGACAAATGCTGGAAGGGAAGAAATAAAATAGGTACACTATTAGAAATAAAATAGGTCCACTGTTAGTGGAGTTGTGAACTGGTCCAACTGGAGAGCAATTTGGAGCTATGCCCAAAGGCCTATAAAATTGTGTATAACCTTTTACTCAGCAATATCAGCCCTAGGTCTGTACCACAAAAAGATAAAAAGCAAAGCAAAAAGACCTCTATGTGCAAAAATATTTATAGCAGCTCTTATTGTTGTGTCAAAGAATTAGAAGTTGAGAAGATGCTCTTCATTTGGGGAACGAAAGGATAAGTTGTGGCATATGATCGTGATGGAGTACTATTATGTTATAAGAAATAAGGAGGGGGGTTGTTTCAGAAAAATATTGTAAAACCTACATGAACTGATGCCAAGTGAAGTGAGAAGAAAGAGGAGAGCACTGTGCACAGTAATAACAACGCTGTAATGGTGAACAATTCTGAATGACTCAGCTACCTAGATCAACACAATGATCCAAGACAACTGCAAATGACTCATAATGGAAAATGCTACCCATACCTGGAAAAAGACCTGTGGAGTCTAAACGCAGACTAAAGCATACTACTTGCTCTCTCTTTTTTTATGTTTCTTCTTTTTCATGATTTCTCCAATTGCTTCTAATTTTTCTTTACATGCCTAATGTGAAAACATGTTTAATATGAATGTATATGTAGAGCATGTATCTGATTGCATGCTGCCTTGATGGGGAAAGGAAGGAGAGGGAGAAAATTTGGAACTCAAAATCTTATGGAAGTGAATGGTGAAAACTAAAAATAAATGAATTAATTTGTAAAAAAACAAAACAAAACAGAATATTTCTTTTTCATTCATGGAAATAGATGGTGCCTATAAAATCTTGCATCAAGGTAAGCTGACAGGTAGTTTCAATTGTTGATCAGGCTGAGCTCTGGTTGTGAATGGCAGCCTGGCAGAATGGGCACATGACTGGATTCCAAACTTCAGATTCCTGGGAGGGAAGTCAGTCTGGAATAGTAGGGAAAGGGAGAATTCAAATGTGAGGTTATTATTAGGAAGTAGGAAGAAGCCAGGATTCAAAAGACATGGAGAAATTCAGGGTGAGTACAGAAGAGGGTCCTAGTACAACTTACAATATCAGAAAGACTGATCTCAGTGTTTCCCACAAAATGTTTCTAAACTCACAAAGTTTATGCAGTTTATGTTTGGGTACCTCAAGCTCTCTGAATGAGTCCTGGAGCGCTTTCTATAAATGATCTCATTTGATTATGAACCACTATGTCAGTAAATTCTTCACCTAACTGTCCTATAGGCTCAGCCTCAATATAAGAAAGAAACTACATATTTGAGATTAAAGGCATTTCAAGGGGGGAGAATAAGAAAGAGAAATTAAAAATGAACGTGTGAGCACCTTCAGCAAGACATGAACTATTCCAAATGTCAGACCCAGCAAATTGCTAGAATCAAAGTTGTAGACTTGAAAAGGACTTTTGAGGTCAGCTACTCCATCCTCCCTCTACCTAGCTTTACAGATGAGGAAACCAAGGCTGACAGAAATTAAATGATTTGATCAAGGTCATCTAATGTAAAGGACAGTCAGGATTTAAACTCAGATACTCTAACTCTAAACAGTTTTTTCTGCTGTGCCATCCTGTTTTAAAATAGATATAAGATGAAGAACTCAGACTCATTAGAAGACTTAGATGACTTGATGAAAATTGAAGTAAGCAAAGCCAGGAAAGCAATAAACTGAAGTACTCCCACAATGTAAATGGAAAGCATCGCCACAACAAAGAGAACACGAGTGTTGTGTAATTATAAATGACAAAGCTTGGCCACAAAGGAAGGATGAGAAAATGAAATTCCCTCCTTTCTTTGCAAAGGTGGAGGGCTATAAGAATTAAATGAAGTGTCAATGTCATTTAATCACCTCTCTTTTATCCTTTTCAATAAATATTTGCTCTCTGTAGAGAAGGGGAGGGGGGTTGATTTGGGAATGGATGTGATATGAAAAGAAAAGATACCAATATCAATTCCAAAAACAATGCTTAAAAGGAGATGAGTATATCTAAAGTTATGAATGTGGAAATGAGAGGAAAAAGAAGCCTTTTTTTCCCCTTTTACTAAGAGCATAAAATACACCTACTAAAAGAGAGGTTCCCTATGCCAGTTATAAAAAATAATGCCCATAAATTTAATGACTAGATGTTGAACAGGAAGAGATGTGATATCTTTTTAAAATGGTGTTACCCAATCTTAAGGAGAGAATCTGGAACTTGTAATCTGGAAGAAGGAAGTGAGATGGTTGACAAGGGAGAAATAATAAAACTTTTTCTATTCACAAAATGGATTCTGGTTCCTGAGAAGTGCTAAGTAAAAAGAATGGGGCTGGCAATCATCCTAATATTTTTTTCCAAAGAAATACTGATGATCCCACAGTGTGACCAGAAAAAAGTGAAGGCTCTTTGCCATGGGAAAAAACTCAGCTGCTGGAGTGATCAGACAACAGAATGCGATTGGAGAAAAATCAAAACAGAAAAGATCCAAGCAGTGAGAAATTGACTATGCAGCTGGATTATATTTCAAAACCCAGGAAAACATGTTGCATTTGTTAAGTTGAATTTATCTCTAGTATGAAATCATTATCATTCTGCAAGGCCAAAGACAATATTTTTGATTTGCCGTATGTTGTTTGACTGAATTGTCCTGAGAAAAAATGCCACACACTGCTTCTTATGCTTCTTAGTAAAAGTCAAATTTTTACAAAATAATAATCCAATAAACTGTCATTTAGAACTATAGAAAAGGGAAGAGTTCATGACCAAACAAAGGATAGAAAAGATAACATAAGATAAAGTATACAATTTTGATTATATAAAATCAAAAAGATTTTGCACAAACAAAACCAATGCATTTAAAATTAGGATGGAAAAAGATACTGAGGATAAAAATATCGTTGCAGCAAATTTTTCTGGTAAAAGTCTCCTATCCAAAATATAAAAGGAATTCATTCAAATTTATAATAACAGTCATTTCATGAATAAATAAAATTATCAAATGAACAGGCAGTTTTCAAAAGAAGTTAACCATACAATTAACAGCCATGGGAAAAAAATTATTCCTATCATTAATAATTAGAGAAATGCAAATTAAGCAACTATGATGTTCTATCTCACACTCATCAGACTGGCAAAATAACATTAAAGGAAAATGATAAATTTTGGAAGAGCTGTGGGAAACCAGACATATTAATGTTACCAGAGTTCTATCCCCAAGAGTCACTTCATATATATACATATATGTGTGTATGTATATATATATATATATATATATATATATATAAAGATATATATATATGCATGTCCTTTGACCCAGCAATATCTCTAGTAGGCCTATACTCCTAAAGAGCTGAAAAAAGAGAAGGACAAAAAGCTTCATATATGCAAAATATTTATAGCAGTTATTTTCACAGTGCCAGAGAAATGGAAATAAACAGGTAACCCATCAGGTGGAGAATATTCACACAAATGATTATAAATGAATATTAAAAATACTATTACAATTTTTGGGAATGGTTGGGGAGGGAGGGATGGGGAGAATTTGGAACTCAAAGTTTTAGGAACAACTGTTTAGTATTGTTGTTGCAACTAGGAAAGAAGACATACAGTTAAGGAGGAATAGAAAGTCATCTGGCCCTACAGGAGAAAAGAGAAGATGGAGACAAGAGAAGAGAGGGATGACAGAAGAGAGGGCAGATTGGAGATAGGGAAAATTAGATTGCTTGGTGTATTGGGGTGGGGGGAGGGGATAAAAGGGGAGAAAATTTGGAACCCAAAATTTTGTGAAAATGAATGTAAAAAGTTAAATAAATAAATAAATGTTTAAAAAAAATAAAAATAAATAAAATAAATAAATTAAAAAAACAGTGTGAGAGAAAGCTGAGACTAATATGAACTGAAGCAGAGCGAAGTGGGCAGAAGCAAGAGAACAATTTATACGATAAAAACAATATCGTAAAGAAATACAACTTTCTAAGTCAGACCAATGCATTGACTAACCATGATTCCAGGGACCAATGATGAAGCATGCTACTTATTTCTTTAAGGAGATGTGAGGGGCTCAATAGGCAGAAAAAGAGTATTTTTAGATGTGGTAAATGTGGGGATTTGTTTTGTTTCATTATGCTTTTTTGTTATAAGGGTTTTGTTTTTCTTTCTTTTTTTTTTCAATGAGGAATGGGAAGGAAAGGAGGGGTAGGATAGCTCCCCCTCTGCCTAAAAAAAAAAGAAGTGAAAAGAAAGCCAGAAGAAATTACAAGCAATAAGGCTTGGAAGTAACATGTTGAATTTGTTATTTACTTATAAAAAGAAGAAGGAAAACATATTAAAGATTCACAGTTCTATGTTCCATCCTCTGTTCTACAATGTCCCAGGAAATGACCACTTTACTTGATGTTTATGAAGCTCAGAATACAGAATGATACAACAAAGCCTTTAAAAATAGTAATTCACTGGGATAACTGTAAATTATTTTTAATAGTATATTATCAAGTATTTTTAGTACCATAAACTAAAATTCAATAAAACTGAACTTCAGAAGCTCATTTGTCCTAATCAATTTCCCCCCCACTTCCCCCCCGCCCCACACCTTAAAAAGTGACATAAAATATGCATAACTGAGCACATTGTTTGGATCTCTCCTTTGCCTCCTTCGTCTGATCCTTGTATTTTTATCTGGGTGATGTCCCAGGGACTGGCTCATTTTTTGTCTCACTTTTCATACACACACACACACTTTGTCCAAATCATGAGTGTAACTGTAGCATCATTGCTGAGTGTATCATCAATTGTTGAACACTCATGGTCTGATCCCTTATATCCCTTCACTCCACATCCTTGCAATTTTCCGGACCAAAGTCCTTCCCTTTGACCACCAGTCCCTTATGTGTCTTTTTTACCCCTGATCAGAAATTAAGTTCTTTGAGGGCAGGAATTTCCTTTGCTTTCTTCTTTGGCTCACCAGTGCTTAGCACAGTACTTGACAGAAGCCCTTGAAATATTTTTTTTTTATTCATTCATTCCTTGGTTTCTTACGTCACAACTTAGCATCTTTAGAAATTTTCCTGGGGCCCTTAGAAATGAAAAGACTTGTCCATCATCATAGAATCAATTATGCAGAGGAAGTGAGACTTGAACCCAGATCCTTGGAACTCTTAAGCTATCTTAGCTATCATTCATTTCTTAAGTACTTACTATGGGCCAGGCTTTGGGGATACAAGAACAATGAATGAAAAGTGGCTACCAGTTTACATTCTAAAGAAGACAAGTACATATGGAAACATAGGCAGAATAAATATGAAGCAAATAAATACAAGGTAGTTCAAGAAAGTAGATGCTAGCAGGCAAGGAGCTCAAGAATGACTTCAGGAAGAAGACTACATGTGAGCTATAGCCTGAAAAAAGACTATGTATGGTTGCCTATTGTAGGCTCTTAATGAATATTTGTTGAACTGAAAAGAGTGTACAAATTTCTGGAATCTCCTTTAACGTTCTTCATGCTTGTCTCTCCTTAAGTGGAACATGCTTACAGGACTTAATTACATAGATTGAATTGGGAAACCAAATTTCCTAACACAGTGAAAGGAAGAATGAATGTTTCCTTTTCCATGCTTCCTCAAATCCAGGCATGTGCAACTTATTAAATTTGGAAACTAAGCATGAAATAAACATTTGAACAGAAGAAGATGGTGGAAAATTCAAGTGGGAAGCAGGGAGTCAGATTAAGAGAGGTTAACAGTTTCTGCCAGCAGAGCAAATTGGCACCATTGAATCACATCACCAATAAAAAAAACACAGTTGCAGTCGATTGGGCATCAAACTATTTCTATTCTGCCAAAGATAGAAACTCATGCAAATATCTCCTTGAAATATTTTCTACAGAAGACAAAGACTCTGTTTGAAAACACACCAAAGATTGTGGTGTGTATGTTGTTGGGGTGTGTGTGTGTGTGTGTGTGTGTATGCATGTGTGTGTCTGTAGTTTTTGCACAGCCAAAGTAAGGAAGAGATTGGAAACCAGTCCAACTGGTAGCCTAATTCAGAATCATAGAACTCAAGTATTGTAATAAAATTCAGGAGCCATCTAGGTCAATCTATACGCAAAAAAAGAATACCTCTACAAGACTGGCTCTAAAATAGGAAAGATTCAAATCCCACCTCTGACATCTGCAGCTGTGACCTTGGGCAAATGACAACCTCTGACCCTCAGTTATCTCATCTTTGGCTCTCATAAGACCTTCTCCACATGGTTCATAAAAGATTTAGAAGAGCTAAAGGAGACTTCTGATGGACTCTTGTGGTCCTGAATTGGCAGCTATCAAACTCACTGGTTCAATAAGATACAGATAAGCATGGCAGAATATGTTAGCTCCTTTAGAAGAAAAGAAACAAGCATTTATTAGTCACCTACTATGTTCCAGACACTGTGTTAAGCATTTTGAAAAAACAAGCAAACAAAAAAATCCTTTTATCATTTGAACTTTGCAACATCTCTTGGAGGGAAGTGTAATTATTATCCTATTTTATAGGAAAATGAGGCAGCTAGAGATTAAGTGACTTGCCTAGGATTAGATAAATAGTAAGCTCTTACTGTTTGGTTACTTCAGTCATGTCCAGCTCTTTATGACCCAATTTGGTGTTTTCTTGGCAGAGATATTAGAGTGGTTTGCCATTTCCTATAACAGCTCATTCTTAGAGGAGGAAACTAAGGCAAACTGGGTTAAGTGACTTGCCCAGGGTCACACAGCTAGTAAGCATCTGGGGCTGTATTTGAACTCAGGAAGATGAGTCTTCCTAAATTCAGGACAAGCAGTCTACTTGCTGCACGACCTAGTTGCCCACTAGTAAGTCTCTGAGGTAAATTTGAACTAGGATCTTCCTGACTATTCAACTCTACCTAAATCAAAAAACTGCCCTGACTACTCAATTTTAAGAATACTTATTCCTAAGTTTGTTCATATAGTGCATTAGTACAGGAAGAAATAACCTTCTCGTACTTATCTATCAGTATATCCACAGAAAGCTCCACCTCCACCTAAGCTGTATTTAAAACTATTACAATCCCTCCTGTACTCTACATGTGGATCCACTAGGAGCCTAACAATGGACATAGATCCTCATGTAAATTCATCCAATTCCTAGCCTGTTCCACTGTGTAATTTGCCAGCTTGAGGGGAAGGTGCAGAAGAGGATTGGGAGGAAGGAGACAAAGGGGGAGGACAGTACTAAGTACAACACTCCCCCATTCTCCAGCTTTGGCCACATTTGCTTTATGTTTCACAACCTCCACATGTTGCTTCCATGAATTTACTCTGTAAGACCTTCTCACCTTTGATGCTTCTTCTTTCGGACTGAACTCACTGATTCCTTCCTATGAATTAGTTTGCCTGTGAAATCTATGTTTTGACTTCATCTTAGCCCAGTTTTCTATTTACCCACTTTTATCTCAGCATGAACCCTATCTTTCCTCCTCTCCTGCCCCAGGTGTTTTCTCTCTCCAAACTTATTCATTTCAATCAATCATCCCCAACCATATAGGAGAATAGATCTAATCAGGATTTATGATTTGAGTGGGATTGGAATATTCTCAGTATGTAATGCTTGTTGATAGATGAATCTGGTCTTTCCACCTTAAATCTCTCCCAACTATAATCAGTCCTCTATGCAGCCACCAAAAGGATTTTTGCAAACTACAGAAGGACCACATCACCACCATCCACCACTCCACTCAATAAACTCCAGAGTCTCTCTATTTCTTTCATGATAAGATATAAACACTTGCCATTTATAACTCTTCAGAAATTGGCCCCTTCCTCCATTTCCAGCATTTTTTGCACATTATTTTCCATTGCACACTCTATAGTCCAGCCATACTGACCCTTTTGTTATTTCTCATATTTGATTTCCATCTCCCATCTCCATACTTTTGCATTTGATGTGTCCCATGATAAAATGTTCATCCCCCTCACCTCTGTCTCTTAGAAAGTCAAAAACATAGTCCCCACTCTCAAAGAACTCACATCCTAAAGTGGGAAATACTTAAAACAAGACATATAGATTACATATATTCAGTATAAGTGAAAGATACTCTGGCTTGGTAGAAGGACGCACATTTACGAGCTCCGAACCCACAACCCATGGAATTGAGGTAAAAGGAGATCCCCATAAACTCTGAATCTCTGCAGGGGGTGCATAAACATAGGGGAAGAGATTTCCGTTCCACTGAACCCTGGAAAGCCGTCCCCGGGGTCCATCGCACTCCGGAAAGCGGACCCCACCCCCACCCCTGGCCGCGACCCAGAGAAGCTGACCCAGCAGACTTCAGAGAGGAAAGCTCCGGGGGAAGCTCCGGCAGCCGGGAAAGTCCCTCCGCCCACAGAAGCTACAGGTCAGTAAGAAAGAAAGCTGCGATAGGGGAGGGGAGCGGAGCGCCTCCGTGACTCGGGCCCCCTCGGGAGGAAGCGGCTGCGGCAGAGACGGGGGCAGGAAGCGGCGGAGGCAGAGGCGTGGGCGGGCGGCTGAGGCGGCAACAGCCGAGGACTCAGGAATCCCCCAGCAGCAGGTAGGATCTTCAATACTGAAGGTCTTTCCAACCTGAGGGAGCCGAGTAGGGGAGACGGCCCTGCCCCCACCCTGCTCTACTGCTGAACGCCTCTGAATAAAACCCCCAAGGGGGCTGAGTACAGCAGGCGGGGGGGCCCCCCACCCCCACCCGCTCCGTTCCTGAAAGTCTCTGCAGAAAGCCCCTGAGGGCCCAAGATTAGAAGGCGGCCCTGCCCCCACCCTTGCGCCAGAACTAAAGTTTGCCGCGGGAAAGTGCATTTGAATCTCAGAGGCCAAGCACTAGCTGGGCGGATCCAGGCAGGCGTGGAAAGGAATCTCAGAAATCAAGTAACTGGCTGGGAAAATGCCTAGAAAGGGGAAGAAAAATAAGACTTTGGAGAGTTTTTTCCAACAAATGCAAATGATCCCGACCTTCGGATCTGATGGGGAGGACGAGAACGTATTTTTCCCATCAGGGAAAGATGTGGAGGGCGGGGCCTCAGTACCCCAGACACCCCAGGGGGGTGTTGGGTGGGCTCAGGCCTTGGAAGAGCTTAAAAAGGATTTTGAAAAGCAAGTTAGACAGGTGGAGGAAAGACTGGGAAGAGAAATGACAAAGATGCAAGAAGAGTATGAAAAAAAGGTCAATATCTTGGTAAAGGAGACCCAAAAAAATGCTGAGGAAATTAACACCTTGAAAAATAGGCTCACTGAATTGGCAAAAGAGGTTCAAAAAGCCAATGAGGAGAAGAATGCATTCAAAAGCAGAATGAGCCAAATGGAAAAAGAGGCTCAAAAGCTCTGAATTTAATAGTTCTCTCAAAATTAGAATGGAACAGATGGAGTCTAATGACTTTATGAGAAACCAAGAAATCACCAAACAAAACCAAAAGAACGATAAAATAGAAGAGAATGTGAAATATCTCTTGGGAAAAACAACTGACCTGGAAAATAGATCCAGGAGAGACAACTTAAAAATTATGGGTCTACCTGAAAACCATGATCAAAAAAAGAGCCTAGACATCATCTTGCATGAAATTATCAAGGAAAACTGCCCTGACATTCTAGGACCAGAGGGCAAAATAAGTATTGAAAGAATCCATCGATCACCACCTGAAAGAGATCCAAAAAGAGAAACTCCTAGGAACATTGTGGCCAAATTCCAGAATTCCCAGCTCAAGGAAAAAATCTTGCAAGCAGCTAGAAAGAAACAATTCCAGTACTGTGGAAATACAATCAGGATAACCCAAGATCTAGCAGCTTCTACATTAAGGGATCGAAGGGCGTGGAATAGGATATTCCAGAAGGCAAAGGAACTAGGACTCAAACCAAGAATCACCTACCCAGCTAAACTGAGTATAATACTTCAAGGGAAAATATGGTCTTTCAATGAAACAGAGGACTTTCAATCATTCTTGATGAAAAAACCAGAGCTGAAAAGAAAATTTGACTTTCAAACACAAGAATGAGAGGAAGCATGCAAAAGTAAACAGCAAGGAGAAGTATTAAGGGACTTACCAGAAATGTACTGTTTGCATTCATACATGAAAGGACAATATTTCTAACTCTTATAACTTTTCAGTATCTGGGTGGTTGGTGGGACCACACATACACATGTACACGCATGCACACACATACACACATGCATTCACATGCAGAGACAGAGAGCACAGATTGAACTGAATAGGATGGGACCATACCTTAAAAGAAATTAAGGTAAATGGTGAGAGAGAAATGTAGTGAGAGGAAAGAGGGGGAAATGGAAGGGGGTAACTATATGTCATTTAAGAGGCAAGTAGGAGATGTTCTTAGTGGAGGGAAAAAGAGGAGAGCTGAGGAAAAAACAAACAAACAAACAAACAAACAAAAGTTTACCCTCATCACATTTGACTAAACGAAGGAGTGAAATGCACACTCATTTTGGTATGAAAACCTATTTTACAGTATAAGAAAGCGGGGGAGAAGGAGATATTGGGGGGGGATGATGGAAGGGAGGGCAAAGGGAGGAGGGAGTAATTGAAAGTCAATACTTGGGGAGGGACAGGATCAAAGGACAGAAGAGAAACAATGAGGGGCAGGTTAGGAGGGATGGCAATTCAGTTAGTCTTACACAACACGACTATCAGGAAGGTCATTTGCAAAGCTACACAGATATGGCCTATAATGAATTGCCTGCCGTACCAAAGGGAATGGGTGGGGAGGGAGGGATGGGGAGAATTTGGAACTCAAAGTTTTAGGAACAATTGTTTAGTATTGTTGTTGCAACTAGGAAAGAAGACATACAGTTAATGAGGAATAGAAAGTCATCTGGCCCTACAGGAGAAAAGAGAAGAAAGAGACAAGGGAAGGGAGGGATGACAGAAGAGAGGACAGATTGGAGATAGGGAAAATTAGATTGCTTGGGGTATTGGGGTGGGGGGAGGGGAGAAAAGGGGAGAAAATTTGGAACCCAAAAATTTGTGAAAATGAATGTAAAAAGCTCAATAAATAAATAAATAAATAAATAAATAAATAAATAAATAAATGAATGAATGAATGAATGAATGAATAGATAGATAAATAAATAAATAAAAAAAAGATACTCTGGCTTTATTAGCCTCCCTATGAGCAGCTTTGACATTGTACTGTGGCTACTAAAATCCTGTCCTCTCAACCTTTTCCTGTTTCCAACCTATGAAACTACAAGACTAGGTAACTACCAACGTCTGATTTCTATGCTTGTTCTGTTCTAGAGATGTTGAGGAAATCACCAAATCAAACAGATTTTCACCTAAGGATAGAACTTGACCACTGCTTGTCAATCCTTCTAATCTGTCCTATATCATTTCCCACAGTGCTCATTTCAAACCATCCATTCTGTCTTCCCTCTTCCTACTTTACTGCCAACCACCTCACTGGACATCATCAAGGAAAAGGGAGGTTAGAAATTCATGGAGTGAGTTTTCTGTAGGGTCAAGTACCATAGGAGATCTAGGGACTTCAACATAGAGGTCAAGGAGGACCAGGATGGAGGAAAGAGTCTGATTTAGCAAGAAGGAAATCCTTAGTTATCTCTGAAGGAGGAGTTTCAGTGGAGCCATAAAATTTCAGGATTTTATCTGCTCTTATGCATGTTCTTAATTTAAGGTCCAGGCTTTGAAAGAAGACTCAGCAGTCTAATATTGCACTTCTCTTTGCTAAAACAAAGCTTGTTCTGAGTAGAACAAGTACACACAGTACATTTTCATCACCTGTGTCTTGGATAAAAAGCGACAGGCAACTTGCCATATTCCTTCATTATGTGACTGCCAGATAACTTCTTGAACTTTAGAACTCCCCCATTCACAGTGGCTCATTTTACAAGAAACTCAAAATCACTCACAATGAAGCACCAAAAAAAAAAAAAGTAAGCCAGGTTGATTGAAAGAGAGTCTTAACACATGAGCTTTATTAGAGAGTGAGAGGTTATAGGTTTTAACGCTCACTTTTCAATTAATTGCAATCATTTTAAAATGGGAATAATTAGCATATGTATATGATGATACACTCAAAATATAGTTCAAAAAAGTTTTTTAATAACACAAAGGACCATAATCAGAAAAGATTCAATTTATCAGAAGTTCAATACATGGTTACATTGGTGGAGGTTAGGAGCTTATTGTTATTGTATTGACATATATGTCACTTTCTCCAGCATAAATTTCTCATTTATAAATTGAATTGTCAAGGCCAAAGATGTTGTAAATAAGATAAAGGTCTTTTAGTAATTCAACAGGATTTGTATTTCAAGAATTACATAGTATTTCTTCAAATACATGACATTGCAATTCAAACAATCTGTATTACTGATTGCATTTGGCATTTCTATAATATTATAATCATAGTAATTAGCATTTACATAGAGCTTTAAAGTTTGCAAAGCACTTTACAAATATTATCTCATTTTATGCTCACAACAACCCTGGGAAGTGGGTGCTGTTCATTCCCATTTTATAGTTGAGAAAATTGAGTCAGACAGAGGTTGAGTGATTTGCCCAGGGTTACACAGCTAGCAAGAGTCTGAGGTTGGGATTGAATTCAAGTCTTTTTGACTATAAGCCCTGTCCTCTATACTGTGCTACTGCACTACCTAAAAAATTCATACATCTCTAGAATTTTTTTTAACATGAAGAAGAAGTTATAGAACATTTGCCAATCTATACCACTGAAGGAAATTCTCTCACTGGAGTTCCCCACACTGATGAATGATCCTTTCCCAAAAAATGGTTTCCATAGATCATAAAAGAGATATTCCCTGTTTTATATCCTTAAAAGAGAGCCACTTTATAAAGACTTTCAAGGATTGCAAAATATTTTATATATTTGCCTTACCACATCTGACCTTTACAATAACTTTTTGACGTAGGCATTATTATCTGAATTTTACAAATGAAGAGACAGGTTCAAGGAAGCTGAATGACTTACCCATTGTCACAGAGCTATTAAGTTTGAGAAGCAGTATTTGAAGTCAGGTCTTCATAATTCTAAATTCACTATGCTTCCATATTTGCATCATTATTTACACACCCAAATCCAAGACTCCAAAACAAAAAGTACTGATATATTTTGTTTTGAGAGATAGTCTGGCATAGCAAAGAGAGAGTCACCCTTGGAGTCAAGAAGACATGGCCTTTGTTCCTACTTCTAACATATATTGTTCCCAGAATCCCTGTAAAAGTTACTTGATGTCTCAGTATCCCAGGTAATTCTCTAAGAACCTATGATGCTGATCTGAATTAGTAATGAGAGTTTCCTCTCTGTAAGTTCCTTATACCAATTAAATCAAGTACACACACATATGTATATATATATAAATATGCATCTATCTGTATCTATATGTATGTGTATATGTACATATATTCATATATGAATTGGTATATGAAGATATATTATACATACATGTATGTATATACAACTATAGATATATGTATATAGATATATACATAGATATTATGTGTATGTATGCATACATATATGCATATATATAGATAATGTGTATTATGAATATATGCATATATTATATGAGAGCACATGTTTGTGTACATGTGTACATGCCCATGTGTACATGTGTTGTATATACACCTGTGTACATATATGCACACAGATAAATTTCAGACCTATGATTTAAGACCTGTAGAAACAAATTCTGATTCAAATACACATTGAACCTATGATTTCACTGATATTGGAAACTCCCGAATAAGGAAACTCCCGAATAAGGAAACTCCCTCTACCAAAGCAGGCTGGCATTTTCTCTGCAATTTACAAGATTAAAGAGTTGTCTAGATTTAACACTGAGAAGTGTCAGAGGTGGAAAATGAACTCAGATCTTCCTGATTGCAAAGCCAGCTCTCTACCCACTGTACCATACTGTCCTTGTTATAGAGAAGTATGTATCTTCCAATCATATATATATATATGTATATAGCTATCTTTTTAAAAAGTTTATTTATCTTATGCTTTTAATCATGTCAGCCAAAGAAAGAATTCATCCCTTATTCAAGACCCACTTATTCTTACATTGTAAACATAATTAGACATAAAAATGTATCTGGGAAATTGACTCACCACTGTTACCTCATTCTGCAGGCTTTGCTCACAACATTTAAACCTGCTGTGGACTTAGAGTTCTCATTCCCTGGAAGAGGAATCTTACACAAATATAAACACAGAAGAACAATTGTTCACCTACCTTAACCAGGAAAGCTTGGCAATCACTGACATAGTCAAATTCCAGTCCATCAAAGGAATGGTAATGACGGTCCCCATAAACTGTGCACACCGCGGGGCATGGGTAATAAGTACAATTGAACATCCCTCGCCGGCAAACACTACAAGAGTGATAATGTTACTGACCTTCCAAAGAAGCTTTCTCATTGTTAAGTTTCTTTCAATCAGTACAAACATTAGTGCTTTAGTCAAAGCCTATTTTTCTAAGCCACCCAACCTTTACAGTAGTCACAGTGTTTACCATATGGATGAATTAATAAGAATCAGAATTAACTTTAGGCATGATGTGTTTGTTACATGGAAAACTAAGTGAGAGAATCAAGAATTAAACATAGTCCTAAGAGTCAGAAGATAGGTCCATTTCTTCAATGCTTGAAGTATCTGTGATTTCATTAATGTGAGAACTCCCTCCACTAGAAGTAATCACAACTTGGTTTCAGGAGATGCTGTGGTTGACAAATTTTCCCCACTCTCCACTCTGTCACCTGGTAGTAAGACACCGTAAACTGAGCTAAGCTAATGCTCCTAAAAGAGACATTGTCATATGTATCCAGACCCATACGGGACTGGTTGTTAGATGACAGACATCATTCCATCCAAACTCAAAGTCTTTCCAGATTGGTCGAACTTTTAAGAGGATGTTAGCTGCTGGAATAGTCTTCACGCTCCTAACACTATCATGTTACAAGGAGGGATCAGAGTAGCAATTTTTAAAATTTGCTTTTTATCATGAACTTAAAAATCATAAAACATGAATATTTCAATATATAAAGAAGCACAAAAAGGAGGGTTATAAAGAAACTGTAAACTTCTGAAATATGCAGGGCTATTCTAAATAAGTAATAAATTTGATAGGGGGAGAGATAAAGTGTTATATAGTGGATGCTGAGCAGAGGGAAGCCAGGATGACCTGGATTTAAGTCCCACAGTCAACATATACTAACTGTGCAGTATAGGCAACCCAGGGAAAATCACCAAATCTCTCAGTGCCCCAGGTAGCTTTATAAGACTGTAAGTCATAGGAAAGATACTTGCATTGGAAGAAGGACTTTCTTCATCTCAAAGTTTCCTACACCAAATGAAATAGAGGTCTGATTTCAATCCCTACAAACTAGAAATAAAGTTCCTAAAATGGCTCTGCATGTGTGTCCTGAAACTTCTTTTGTAAAATATTTCATTTATGTTTCCTTAACACTATTTTCTTTTTTAGTAAATTTATTCATACCTGGTACATGTTCTTATTTACAATCTCCAAATCTTTACCAAGATTTTGAAAGTCATTCTACTTTAGAAAAAATCTCTTTAAAATTATATTTAAGTAATTTTTCCCTTTATAAAAAAAACAGAAAACCTGACAAGAAATATTATGTTGTACTACTTCTATTCGACTATGATAGTTACTGGTAAGCTTGATACTTTTCTCTCAACAATATCTGGATTTATAATTGTCCACCCTTTTTGTCATAGGCTAAACAAATGAGCAGATGAATAATACAGTAATTTCCTTTTCATTTCCTAAAACTTTCTACTTCCATTTAATCAGTAGGTTTGGAGAAGGGACCCTAGGCATACTGGCATCTCCTTTGGTAGATGAGAAGACATCAGTCAGATTCAGTAACTTTCAGTCAGATATTGCTGCCAACCGAAATGTTTAATCAAACCACAGGGAAATCATTGAAACTCATTACCAGGTATAACAAGGTGTAGAAATCACTTCTCCCGAGAGATATTCCCAGTCCTTCCAGAGACACGGACAGCTCTCAGGAACATAGCATTTTCCTTTGTGTTCTGCCATACTTCAGAATGAAGAAATAAAAGTTATTTAGTGAAAAATACTAATTTAAGTGAAAAGTACAAGGAAATATCCAAGCAACAGAACATCCTCAGCTTCAATATTAACAAAATAATATATTGTCATGACTACACATTTATATGTATGTGTATGTATGGATGATGATACCACAAAACACTGACACTATTATTACAGTTCATCAAAATTCAAACTCTTGGATTAAGCTGAGGTGTGTGGAAACAGAGAGGCAATATGGTATAGAGAAAGGGTTGGAATTAGGGACACCTGTGTTCAAATCTGTATGACTTTGGACAAGTCATTGTACCACAATATACCTCTAGTACTCAGTTTCCTCATTTATAAAAGAAAAATTTGAATGAGATAACCTTTTCAGTCCCTTAGGGCTCTAAATCTTGTATACATCTTGTGCACATTCACACAAAGGAAAAGAATCTATTTCCAATTATGGCTCTTAAAAGAAGTCATTTTGCTGCACCTGACTATATAAAAGCAATATATTAAAAATTGACAAGACTCTTAGATACCCCAAACCATAAGATATGCATGAGAAATAATTGATCTTCTCATTTTAAAAATCCTCAGTCCTGTGAAATGAAATGAGGAAACATGGTATAGTGTTAAGATCTCTATATTTGGGGATGTTTAGGACCTGAGGTTGAATCTCAGCTCTTATATTTACAATATATATGACCTTGTGTTATCAAAGAATTCAGGTGACAGAAAGAAGACAGGGTAGACATGTGGCAAGAACAAGGAATAACAGGTAGACAGCCATTACACTCCATTGGTACTCTTGTGATGTTGGGAGAAAGTAAGGAAGGCGATCAGCACACTGAATGAACCAACCCATGTAATTAGCCTGTTTGGGAAAAACATGGACAAGATGCTGTATGGGATGGGCAAGCATGGATGGATTAGCTAGGTTGCAATCTGAATCAATAGAGGGAACTCACTAATCTGTAAGATCACAGATTCTTCTGAATATTTGAAAATGACTTTTTATTTAACATGCCTCAACTTCACTTTGCTTATCTGCAAAATGAAAAGGCTGAACTAAGTAACTAAGGACACTTTCAGCTCTGAATCTATGGTGTTTGAAAGTTACAAGGCGATAAAACATCCATGACTATCTCATATTTCCCCTGAAACTTTGCTCAACACTCCAACTAATATAATAAAATATTTCTACTGGGCAGCAATAAAAGGATTCATCTATAATCATCATAGTTGTCACTAATCCAAACTGAAAAATCAGAAAGATCCTAACTGAACAGAAATCAATTAATTGAGAAAGTTGTGCCACTGAAATGGTACCAAAACTTATTAGAATTATATTCTATTTCGCTTGAAATTGGAGCAATGAGTTTAAGAAAAGTGACATACAAGCAAGTGTCCAAGGTGAGAACTTTGAGTTCATATCATGTAAGAATCAATTAAAAGAATTAGAGAAGATTTAGGGGGGACACAAATGCTGTATTCAAATATTCTTACAGCTATCATAAAGAAGTGGTACTGGACATATTCTCTTTGGCCCCAAAGGACAGAACAGGGAGCAGTTGGTGGAAGGTGCTGAGAGGCGAAAATTTAGATTCGATATCCTAAAAGTTAATAACTGTCCAAAAATGAAATGGGTTGCTTCAGAAAGGGGTAGGTGTTCTTTAAACAGACCAGTTTCAGGTATTTTGCAATGGAAGCAATTTTTTTTTTTCAGTTAACAAAGCATGCATTTTCTCTCTCACTTCTGCCCACCACTGGAGGGGGGATTGTAATGGTAATTTAAATGGTAAGATCTTTCCCATTCATTAATAGGCACATGTGACCTTCCGGGGTCACATGAAAGTCTGAGTCATATGGAGCCTGTGGTGGGAGGAGTTTGCTGAATGGGTGGAACAAGAAAAGGCAGAACTAGAACAGAGATGAGAGAAAAGTTAGAGAACAGTCAGAACTGAAGGACACAGGCAAGCAGACAGCTGGTTGTGAGTGAGAGAAGGGCATTTTGTTTAAGAGAATCTGTTTTTGATTTGTTTAAGGGAGTTAATGTGTAGAAGGCCTAACACAAGGAAGGCTTGGGGCTGGTGTTGCCCTCTGCATTGTTATTGTTATAGATTTATTTGTTACCATGAGGGATTTGGCTTTCTGGTATTGGGATTTGGCTTTCTGGTGTCTGAATAAATGTTTTGCTTCTATCTTCCATGTGGAGAGTCTGTTGTATTTCATAATTCAGAATTGCGCCTGCATGTTCATGGCCACCATAGACACTGTGGATATCATATTGTTGCTAAGGGGGTGGGAGGACAAAAAAAAAAAGAAAAACAGAAAACCAAAAATCCCATAACAAATATACATAGTCAAAAAAAATTCTCATAATAGCCATGTCTCAAAATACTTATTTCATTCTTTATCTGGCTGACTATTAATGGAACACCCTGGTAGGGGTTTGAAAACCATAGTTTAAGAAAAAGGTGCCCATAGTTTACCCCTAGAACTGGAGGCAGCAGCAGCCCTATGTGGAGGCAACCTGAAAGTGCGAGTAAGAGTTGTTGCTTTTGTTGCTGGTGGTTGGTGGTGGGAGGGAAGCCTAAAATGAAATTATAAAGTTCTATCCCCTTTCAATCAAGATATTTTTATATTTTAAAAATCCCTAATACTTTCGTTTAGTAGAGGCACTTTCACCCAAATTCTAAAGTCAATTGTGAATAGAAAAAAAAAATCTTTCATACTAGCTTACAGTCATCAAAGATTGGTAGAAGAAAATTGTATTCTACTACCTCTAAAACCCTTGATATTATAGTTTTCAATTTAAAAGCTGTCTTTCAAGTAAATTAATAGCCTTGTGAACAATACTCCTGTAACCCTCTAACAGTCAGCATTTAATCTACAGTGCCTGACTTTCATCTGCATTTGAATTTTTCTTTGTATAATAACTAGAAATGGAAATTTGAATGATAAAGAGAGACACATTTTACCATTTTGAACACTAAAGGTAGAAGGAGTTTTATTGTCAAAATCTATCAGATTTTCTTAACTAAATTGCTAGGTTTATATCAGAAAATTCCCCTTACCCTTTATACATCGCATGGCACTTTCTTATCCTAACTCTTTTTCCTTGAACTCTTAAGTTTGAAGAAATGGAAAGCTACTGTAGCTCCTTTTAGCCAAATACTACGAACATAGTTTAGTTAATTTAGTAGATGAATTAAAGTAAATTAGCAAAAGCTTACTTTATTCATTATAAATTTGAAAGAGGTCATATTAATGTTATCAAATATTTATATATTGTATGGTATAGTGGAAAAGTAGTCAGTCTAAGATCAGGAGTCATGCAAGTTAAATCTTGACTCTAACACTCACTAACAAGGTGACAATGAGTACAGCATTTAATGTCTCTCATCCTCAGTTTCCTTTTCAGTAAAAAATATGAATTCCTGTGGCAAACACAGGCTAGTACCAGGGCTATGAGATTGTACAGTAGATAGAGTGCCACGTCTGAAATTAATAAAACTCATCTTTCTAAGTTCAAACCTGGCCTCGGACACTTACTAGATGTGTGACCATGGGCAAGTCACTTAATCCTGCTTGCCTCAGTTTCCTCATCTGTAAAACAAGCTAAGGAAATGGCAAACTACTCCAGTTTCTTTGTCAAGAAAACCCCAAATGGGGCCACAAAGAGTCAAACACAACTGAAACTGAACAACAACAGAAGCCAGAATTAGGTATCTTTATATGATTCAGATACATAAAAATCTGTTGCATAACATTACTTAAGAGTTGGAAGAGACCTTAACAGTCACCTAATTCAATATATACCACAAATTAGCATTTTATGTGTTTTCCCCCATACTATAATAGGACAGTCAGTTTTTCAGCATCTCTGTGAGTTATAACACTTTGTTTTAAATGTCTTTTGTTTTGTTGAATGTTTATGTCCTAATGTCTTGTAAGGGACCATGTCCATTATGAATATTTTAGCTAATATTAAAGATATTGCAGTCAGAACACTTGTGCCTATGAAGTATCTTAGAAAACATTATATGAGCTTATCCATATTTATTTTTTGAGCAGAAATATTTATTATAATATCAAATAACTCATCTGCTTTATTTACAGACTTTAGGATAAAGTATAATGAAACTTTGAGTAGCCAATCTCCCAAGTATTTCATTTCTAATACCTTTCTGAGGCTTCTCTGAGTTTGTCCAATTTCTTTTTAAGTTAGCCCATTTTTCTTACTGAGGGATAAGTTGCAATATCCATTTAGAAAACCCAGTGTGTTTCAGGCATCTATTGGGGAAATTTCAGTCCGTGTTACAAGAGATCCCAAGAATTCAACCCAATCTGCTTCTTATGCAGCAGAAATGGAAAGAAATAGCAGCTTAGTAATTTCTGGGCCAAGTGTTGGTTTGTTGCACTGAGTACCCAAGGGAGTCCAAAGCAAAGAGACCCCTCAGTTAGAGAAGGAGGTGGTGAGCAGATCTCTCATGTTACAGTAAGTACCAACACAAAGTGGTCTGATTTTTCATCTGAAGGTAAGAGAGGAGCTTCTCATCTCTATTCTGGGAATATTGTAGAGACCAAGCTTTCTTTCTGCTGAGGGAAGTTCAATTTTTTCATTTTTTGTGCTTCTTTGAGACTGGGAAAAGTCTTTATAAATCCTTAAATAAGTGGTAACCTATGAGAACTGTGTAAATTGATGACTTTTTTAAAAATTGTATCACCATGTGTTTCAGGGTAAGTATAATCTTTGGGACCACTGGCTGGTGTTTCTAGATCCTCACAGAAGAATGTTCATTTATAGGTTGCTTGTATAGATTTCGTCAAAAAGTCCCCTGGTTGATTTGCTTGAGATGGGAAATATTTAAATAGAGAAAGGTATAAGGAGATGGGATTTGGGTCTCCATAGATAGAGTCACAACATGTAATCACAGGTGCTGAAGTACTAATGTGTAAATTATCTGTCAATAATTTGTTATCCCTATATGAAGTATGGACACCTTTCCCTGACTGAGTTAGAAGGCAGCAATTCCACTGGGTGGACAATGATTGACTAGCCCAATGAATATTCAAAGTCAACATATTCAGAAGCTTGATTTCTTGCAGGAAATAAGAGAGATGGCCATGGACTCAAGAAATTACTAGCCAGGGAAACTGAGTCTATTAGGGAATTAGCTTTCATCAGGAAAGAGCAGACCCTCAGAGCTCAGCCAAGCAAACATCCTAACAGATTCTACACCCAAAGGAGAAACTTTGAGAGGACTCTGCAGTAAAATCCTATAGTTGTAGTGTTGTCAGTTGCTTTGGTCACATGTACGTACCTCAATAATATACTCTAAGTTTTTATTCATTCTTCCCATGAAAACTGGGTATGTTTATGGAAGATTGCACCTTAACTTTATGGAGAGGGGTGAATGTTTTATATTTTCTGTTCTTGCTCTGTCACTTATGATATGGTTTACTCTCCAAACTACTTCTCCTCCTTTTCCTTGCCAGTTGCCAAGCCCCACATGGATTCTCATCTTCTTTCTAGTTCCTCTGTATATGTTATCTTCTACCCTCAAAATGTAAGCTCCTTAAAGGTAGGGAATACCTTTTATACTTTTATTTGTATTACCAGAATTTAGCATAGTGTCTGGCACATTTTTGTGGTTGTTCAGTAATTTCAGTCATGCCTGACCCTTCGAGACTTTTGGCAAAGATACTGAAGTGGTGTGTCATTTCCTTTTCCATATGATGCATAAGTAAGTGCATAATAAATCACCTCTCTGCCTATCATCTGTCTATAAACTGTCCATCTCAATAAATCCTTTTGCTTCAAGCTAATTGGTCTACTTTCTGTCTCCTTTCTGATTGTTAATAGAAAGTAGACTGGTGGGGGCTTATAAACCACAGTACTAGGAGCCCAGATCTATAGATTATACCTTAAAACCCCAGAGTAGTTGCTGCACCACCCCCCACCCATCCTGCAAACCTGAGGGCTCTGAACTGTGAGAGGTACCTCACGGGGGATGCCACACATAAAGATTTTTGAAAAATAGTTTTGAATGGTTAGGTACCTTTTTTAATAATGCCTTAAAATATTTATAATATGTCAAAATTAATTTTCCTTAATATACTAAAATACACAAGATTCAACACCATTGAATGCAATAGAGAACCCAATTTCTAAAGAATAAGAACAATTATTATTTCTCATATATTAATCACCAACTATTAATTGAGATTAAGGTTTTCCCTTTCCATCTCCTTATTCAGAACTAAATCCTGGTAGGTTATTCAGCCCGTCTACATTGCTGATAGATGAGATTGCCCTCAGGGTACAGGCTTATACCATCTTGAGTGGTACCCCACCCAAGTAGAAAATCTTACAAAGATAATGTAATCTAGGTGAATTCCAGCCTATTGTGTTCCCCTCGGGCAGGCTTTCATGGAGATAGATCCCTTTGTCTAAATGGCCAGGGATAAGGGGTGAGAATGGTCTAGGCTGAGATGAGTTAAAGTGGCATAACCCCCAGCCGCTCATTAGAATAGGCCTACCTCTCATTATAATGTCCATTCTCTCATTAATTGCTAACCAATCAGAGTTAATCTCCACCTGTCAGAAACACGCGGTCTTCCAAGGACATATAAACCTTGAGGGGCCTCCATGATTATCTTTGGTTTATGAGAGAAAGTCAATGGCCATTTTATTAATTATCTGCTAGTCATAATTAATAAAATGATTGTCCAGAAACTATGGTTCTCAAACTTCTCATTTGCCACAAGAATGTTGCACCCTGTATAAAAGTCTTTTCCTGATTCCTGTCCTCCCTCTTCAGGTAATGATGTGGACACAAAGGTGCCTTAAAGCTTGAGCTGCCCTTTCCCTGGTTCATCCTATAAGAGTGCCTTAAAGTCTTGATACAAAGGCACCCTGAGGGTGGACATGCTCTTTCCCTGGGGTCTTAAAGTCTCCCTTTGTCTTGGAATACCATAAAACTTCCCCCTTATCCTGAACCATGGAATTCCTTGTCTCCCCTCCCCGATCCCAGGTCATAAGATTCCCTTGTCTCCCTTACCCTGTCCTTATAAAAACAGGCTCCTATCCCTCTGTAACTTGCTAGTCCTTCTTTCAGGGCTAGACCACTGTTTTGGTGTCAGTAAAGCTCCCAATCGCTACAGAAAAGAGGTCTAAGCGAATTCATTCACATCTGAACCAGCTCTCCCATCTCTCTCCTCAACAGTAGTACCTTACTTACTCTCTGCCTTTGACTGAGTACCCTGTCTCCGCCATCATGAAAAAAAACATTTCTGGATTCCACTGACTAATCTAGCTCCTTGCCTGTTTCTCCTTATTTTATGAAATGCCAAAGAAAGTAACCCATACCTGAATCCTTCTCTCCCTTCCCTAATCCCCAGCCCAATTTCTTTCAGTATGACTTCCTACTGACCACCAGGGACCAACGAGGAAGAGGAACATAGGGAGTGGAGATTGGGAGCTGGGAGGGACTGAAGAGGTGACGTCATCCAAAACCCTGATTTAAAAACTGAGGAAACTGAGGCCCAGAGAGGTGAAGTTGTTTATCACACCAGCTGCTACAGGAGTAGGCTCTGAACTCAGGTTCCTGGATTCTAAATCCAGAACTTTACAAGTAAAGATTTTAGAGAGATGGAAAAGGCCAAAATAATCTCACCATCTGCTTGCTGATCCTAGAAACTCTAATTGAGCGGCTTCATTCCTTTGGTATAACAGGTCTGAGTTAAAATGAAAACTCTCCTGGGAAAAGTAGAACTGAGATGAGTTCTTTTGATGGGGTATGGACTCTGGGAACCTCCTTGAACTCTCCTTGAATATTCCCACTTAATCTGGTTTTTCATACTCAAATCCATTACCTTTAACCCACTCTGGCCCTCTATTTTCTATTGCCTCCAAATTGCCTCCAGAGTTTCCCGCCCTTTATCACATGAAAATCCCATTCTTTTGGTTCAGACCTCTGGTCACACCAGTCCTGTCATGATTCTCCCTTAGAGTCCTCCTCAAGATCCTCCCTACGCCTCTCCTCCCATCACCCCAGACTACTAGATCACCCCCCAGATCCCTCCCACAGTTTTTCTGTACATAAATTCCATCTTGCCTCCATGAAGATGCTCTGATCCAATCTAGCTCAAATTCTATCTGGCCCACTTGTCAATATAAGCCTCACAAATGATGATGCTTCTTAAGAGTCAACCCAATATGGTGAATCTTTAATAAATTTTGTTTTTCTTTGGCTTTAAGAAAGCTTGAGGTGAATTCATTTGGGCAGGACCCAGGTGTCAGCACCCCAGACCTCACCATGATGCTTCCCTGACCTCAACACCTTAATGACAATGACACTCAGATTCTTTCCTGAGAACCAATTTTTATAGGAACTTAGCAAGACACTAGGAGTCTAGGGTGACAAATGATCTCTTTTCTACCAAATCCAAGACCTTTTTCTCCATAAACTGAAGGATGCCTTTGATTTGAAGATAGATTATTTTCCAAAATGTTTTACTCAGCTATTCAGAACTCAGGATGTATTTTCCCATAGAAACAATGTGAAAAAAGAAATGCAGTCATTAACTTTCCAGGCCATCCCCCAAAAAGCCTATTTGGAAAAAAAAAATACTGCTGCCCTTACCTCCTGATTTCTCATCTCCATTTATTTACAACTAGTTCACTCTTTACAGCCCACCTCCAATGATAAAAGACCTCCATGAAGCATTCCATAAACTCACAGCAGCAGGTAATCTCTTCCTTATCTAACCTTATCCCATACTTCTTGATAATCACTAACATTTATAGAGTAATTCAAGTTTTGCAATATACTTTACATAGATTCTGTTCCTTGATCTCATTCCAACTCCAATACCTTCACCATCCTGCCCATCCATTGCTGTGATTCACCAGTCATGTTGACCCATGTCTTCCTACTGGGTTCCCATGACTCTGGAGGAGAGAATGAGGCTGCTGACTTTGCACAGCCCACCCTCACGTAAATCCAATTGACTTGAAGTCAAGGTATCTTCCTCCTCATGTCATTGAGGACCGTTCCTTGAGAAGGAAGGCCAATCAACAATAATCTTGTCTCACATTCCTCAATTCACAGTATTGACTCTTTCATCAACCACTTCAAAATAGTGCCCTCTACCCTTGCCCCCTTCTGCTGCTGCTGCTGAACCCTCTTATTGTATGCTTTCTCCTTCCTACATCAGAACTTCTGAATATGGAAGGAAGTCATAACACCAGTGGAGAGAGGGTTGGAGTCAGAATTAGGAAGACCTGAGTTCAGATCCTAACTAATCCAAACACCGACTATCAGAGTACCCATGAGCAAGTCAATTAACCTCTCTAAACCTCAGCTTCTTCATTAATAAAATTACAGCTGGACCAGATGACCCCTCTTGATCTGTGACCTTATGAAAACCCTGCTTACAACTTCATGTCATTTAGTTCTGCTGAGTGTTCACTGTTGATTCATTTTTCAGAAAGGTTTTTCTTGGAGGATCTGTGTCTGTCTGTCTGTGTTAGTCCTTTGTTACAGTGGAGAGGAAGGTGTAGATGAGTTGTGATGCAAATGGCTGAATGCAATAGCCATATAGAGGAGGTCATAGGGCCACTGGAACACTTAAGTAACAAAGCCCAGGATTTTTGAAGAACTGCCTCATCTTTGTCTCCATGGCTACATCTACAGTGCCAGACACATGATAGATGATTAATAAATACTCGTCAATTGAAATCACAATGATGTTTTTTAAAAAGCTTCAATAAAACTTTCTAAGAAACGACTGGCACACTATAGGCTGTGTGATCCTGGACTCAACACTTAACCTCTTAAGTGCTCCAAGCAAAGAACAGGCGTTGGTACACGAAGATCCTCATGGGAAGCTCCCAATAATGAAATCACAAGTCCAGTGATTCCAAAAGAAAAAAACATCATGAAAAATGCAGCCCTACAAGCCCAGATTATTCTTTTGCTCTCTAAAATGGAATCCTTGCTTCCTTTGCCCTTTCCAAGTCTTTGTGTCTGTGACCTGATTTCTGCCAGTCAGTTTCCAACCTCATGGTTGGGTATTTGTTCTTTGTAACCCACTTTCTCCATATCAGACATAGCTCTTTTGTCAAGAGACTGGAACCCATCCCAAATCACTCACATTTTCTTCACATCTAGATATGGGTCATTTATACCATTGTCTCTTCCTTGTATGAATAAACTACAAGGCCTCTCCTTTTTTGACCAACAGCTCCAAAGGGTTGTTATTTCTCTGAATGTGTCTATTTATTAAGACCCATTTGCTGTGAGAAGATTGCTTTCAGAGAACCATTTCCCTCTCACTCTCAGAATATACCACTGAGTGTGAGTACCTTACAGAAAAGGAATAAGCCTCCAGAAGATTTCCCACCATGGATGAGACCCTTCTGTCATAAAATTAATTTGAGGGAACAAAAAGCAATGAGTGCTGCCATGTAAATTATAGTTCCGTCCTAGGAATTCCTTTAAACAGAGCAAGAGAATTAGAATGGCCTGCTGAAAAAAAGGATGCCTGAAATATTGATGGTTGCCAGATGGAAGATGGCTAACTCCAAATTTGGGATAGTGTCTCAAAACATCAAGTCATTGGAATACCTGGAAAGAGTTTCCATCTGTAATTTCAGTATTGAAATAATAATAATCGACATTTACATGGCGCATTATATCTTCTAAAATATTCCACATGTAATATCTCTTTTGAGTCCAACAACAAGCCTTTGAGCAAACATGGGGATACTCTTATCGCCACTATATAGAGCAGGAGACGTAAGCCCAGAGGAGGTAAGGGACATAGCACACGTAATCGTTCATTAAATCAAACAAGTACCTTCTTTATATCAGTACTAGAAATAAAAAGACCAAAATGAAGTAGTCTATGCCCTCAAGGAGTTTGAATTCAATAAAAGAAGTCAACCTGTACAACTGTAAAGTGCATACATACTAAATATAAAATAAAAAGGCAGCTAGGTGCAGTGAACAGAGCCCAACCTTAGAGTCTTGAGGACCTGAGTTCAAATGCAGACATGGACACTTACTAGCTGTGAGACCCTGGGCAAATCACAACCTTATTTTCCTGCTTTTTCATTTGTAAAATGAGCTGGAGAAGGAAGTGGCAAACCATTCCAGTATCTTTGCCAAGAACAACCCAAATTGGGTCACAGAGAGTCAGACACAACAAAAAAACTCAAAAACACAAAACAATGTTTTTTTCAACTACTGCAATTCATATAAGGTAGTGTTTACATAGAAAGAGAATTAAAGTGGGATTCCAATCCACAATTTCCTGACTTTAGGCCTAACATTCCATCCCCTAGATCACATAACATCACCGAGCCAGATATTTATTTGATAACTCACTAAATTAATAAATCAGCAGTAATTATTAGCTGCCAACAATCAATTGCAAAAAATAACCTTGAAGGATGTTAATTTCACCTTTAAAAAAAATAGTTCAGATCAAACCTGTTGTCTTGAGGTGTCTTTCTGACAAACACTAAATCTTCAAACTCTTCGAAGAATTACTTACCCTGGGGGACAAATACAGCCACTGGCACAAGGGGGAGATGGCGTACAGGTGAAGTTCATGGCCAAGCTTACACAAGTGGTCTCACAGTTCACACCAGCTGCTGGTAATTCTGGGTCAGGAAATTTGCAGTCAAAGTAGCGTTTTCCTTCTGGGCATATATGAACTTCCAAGATAAAACATAGATCAGATATGATTAATTTCATGTAATTTGCAGGTAAATAAATCATCACACAAAAGGGTACATTTGTGTTTTAAATGTGTCCACAAGAATAGCGATAGGACTCTTGGTTGATTATTACTCAGGAGATTTCACAGAACCATTCGATAATTCTGTGTCTGTGAATTTTATTAACAGTAATAAAAATAATAGCTAGTATTGATATAGTACTTTACCGGTTTGTAAAGCACTTTATGCATGACTTCTCATTTCATCCTCATAACAATTCTGTGAGGTAGGTGCTATCATTAGCCCTCCTTTTACAGATGAGGAAACTAAGGCTGAGAACAGTGAAGTGACTTGCCCAGCTAGTAAGTGTTTGGTGCAGGAATTTGAATTTAGTTCTTCATTATTCATATCCAGCATTCCGTCCACTGTTAGCTGTCACCCTAATTACAACAACAGTAATATTAACATTATTCGCCTAGTGTATTAAAATAATTTTGTATGCACCTTCTGTATTTGTGGAGAACAGAGAGCATAATTGTGGCAAACAGACAAATTGGTAAACTTTCTGTAGGATACAAAACTCATACATAAGGTAGATATCTTGTTTATGGGTACTGGATTAATGCATTCCTACATAAATGAATAGACAGCCAGGTGGTGCAGTGGAAAGAGTGCCAGGCCAGAAGTCAGGAAGACCAGAGTTCAAATCTGGCCTCAGACACTTACTAACTGTGTGACCCTGGGCAAGTCACTTAACTGTCTACCTTAGTTCCCTCATCTGTAAAATGGACTCGAAATGGAAATGGCAGACCACTCTAGTATCTTTGCCAAGAAAACCTCAAATGGGGTCACAAAGAGTTGTACATGATTGAAAAATGATAGAATAACCAGAAAGCAACGCATACATAAAACCCTATGCATCTTAATCCCTGCAAGGGGCCCCAATATTACCTTGTAATTATTTCATATAAATCTTGCAGATACTTTAAGTAGATGTCTACCTCTCATAGAAGGTAAGCTCCTAGTGGACTGGGAATATTTTATTTCCGACTTTGCATTCCCAGTTCCCAGCACTGTGCTTGGCACATAGTAAATGGGTCAAAAATGTTGATTCACTCTTAAAAATATTTAACTACTTGGTAGATATGAATTAGCCTTGCACGTGAGAACTACCCTCACCACTCCTTTGGGGATGAGGAGTAGGGGAGAATCCCCAAAGCATTTTACCACCAGCACTCTTCCTGATCGACAAACTAAGTGAAAGCACTTTGTCCCTCAGGCAGAATAAATGTGAAAGTGACTGTAAAGGTATATCTCTCTCTTCTACATGTAGGTTCCCTGAGTGCAGATGGAGGGAAGAAACTTGGACTCTGAAAATGGGTAACTGTTCTGTAATAATTACCTGAGGTACAAAAAGGCTAACAGACTTGCCTGAGTAAGAGAGCCCACCCATGGCAGAAACAGGACTTGAATCCAGATCTTTACTTGAAAACCTGACCTCTGCCCCTTCCCTTACGCAGAGTAGGTACAAAAGCAATATTGTTGAATTGAACATATGATTGCCATCAGGGTTACAATTGTCATGTTTAAACTAAGCAGTAAAATGACAGTCTAGTCCAGAGGAAAGACTATTTCTATGACTCACCAACGGTAGCAGGGGAAGGCTCAGCACATTTCACTGTCCCATTTAAACACTGACTAATAGAAGCAAATACATGATCGTTACAAGAATCATAACTCAAACCAATCTTTCTTTTTTGTTTCAAAAAATTCTCAAATGTTCCAGAACTAGATGTCTACAGGTATGAAGGTGAAATCCTATACCTCAATTTCAGCAAGTAAGAAGACTCAAGGTCATTCAACTAAACTATAGGGGCTGACTCTATGGTCTTTCTCTGGTACGTCATTTTAGCACAGCAATGACCTTGGGTTCTCAAAAGCAATGCCAATAGAGCATAAGTTGATTGACAGGTTCTACCAACAGTAAATGCCTCAAATATAAGGCCAGCAATGGATGAGAGAGGAGAGGAAAAACAAGAAGGAGAAGGAAAAGAAAAAGAAGAAGAGGAGAGGACAAGAGAAGAGAGAAAGAGAGAGATTGGGAAGGAGGAAGGAAGAGAGAAAGAAAGGAAGGGAAGAAGAAAAGAGAAGAGGAGAGGAAAAGAGAGTCAGAGCCAGGATGCCTAAGTTCTAAGTTGTTCATTATGAAAAGGTTGGCCATGGGGTAAGGGTGTTGGGGTGTCACTTGATTAGGAACAGCCTTATGATGAAAAATATTCAGTTTCTCACACCAGTTGAGTTTCACATTCTCACTACAAGTGTAGAATGACTATAAATCCACTTTTTAACAAAAAGTTCAAATCTCATGCATTTCTCCCCAAAAACTGATATCCACATTGCTTCATATATTATTTTATGATTCAGATTATCTTTTTAAATTGTCACATTACCAAAACGTGCAGCCTGAGTGTTTATAACATACTAAGCACAAACCCCATGTCAGAAATATACCATAATCCAGTTGGTGTGGCTACAAGTTCTCCAGGTTGATACTGACTACCTCTATAAAGGCAGTGGCAGCTAAATCTGTAAAAATCAATATTTTCAAATTAGTAACTCATAAACAAATGGGAAATAATACACAGGACCTCAAAAATACATATGATAGAAACAAGGCATTTTTCTTTACATTTTAAGGTGGGCGATATGACATGATTCTATCAACAAAGAAGCAAAGAGAGTTTATGTAAAGAGTACTTATCTGAAGACAATTTGAATGATTTTTTTCAAAATAAAACTTAAGTGCCTTTTTCAGTTAGGTCACAGATGGCATAGAAGAAGTTGCTTTTCTGGGAGAAATTTTTAAAAACTGACTAGGATAGTCCTTTCTGCCTACGTGTAAAGATTAAACATAATTGGACTTGAAATCTGAAGACCTAGATTCCAAACTCAGCACCAACTCTTTCTAGGCTCACAAAAATAGCAATAATTATTAGGATGTCAAGGGGTTAAATCTGGGAGGGACAAGTCACTTAATCCTGACTTGGTGAAATTTGGAAAACAGCATTTAAACTACCTCCATCCACAGTTATTGTAAGGACAATACTTTGTAGACCATAAAGCACTAATGTTTTCTGATTAGCAGAGACACCTTCACCTAGAGGGAGAAAGAAAGCATATAGGAAGAGCTGGAATAGAACTGATGGGCCCAACAAGTGCTACCACTGTTCACCAAAGGCATTTTACCAAGCTATTTATATTCTGATCAAACTTGTCTTTGATTGGTTAAGAATGGCCAATGTCAAGAGGAATTCCAGTCCCCAATATCAACCCTGACTTTCTCATGCTATTGCAATTAGCCTGAGCTTGACCAGCTCCAGATGGGACTTTGAGTTTGCTGTATCCAAGTTTGGGAAGGAAATGGGGACCATGGTGGACTTTGCTATAGGCTAAGAGCAAGGGATTATCAAATCTCAAATAAATCTCTAATTCAAGATTTATTTGAGAAGAAAATAGGAGAGGAGAGGAGAATCTGAGTCAGGACAGCTAAGTCCTAAATTGTTCATTATGAGAAGGTTAGCCACAGAGTGATACTCAAATTAATTGATTTTTATTTTAATATCAATAAATTTTATATCTGAGAAGCATTGAGAGAGTGAATAGAAAGCTGTCCATGGAGCCAAGAAAATCTAGGTTTAGGTCCCCTCCACTAACATACAACTAGCTGTGTTTGCGACCCTGGGACGAATCATCTAAATGCTCAGTGTTTCTGACAACCCTCTAAAACTGACTTGCAGAGCAATTGCTGATCTGAACTGACATAGGAAGCTTCTTCAATGGAATTCCCTCTATCAATGAAATCACAGGTCCAATTCCCCCACACACACCCAAAAAAAAAAAAAAGTTTATCTTAGTTAAACATCTTGTAGGCATAACATCTTTCTATCCTAGCTAGCTCCACTATGGAGATGCGAGCTTCGCATATTATCCTGATAAAGTCTTTTAGGGGAAATGTTGAGTGTTAGAAACAAAAATTTCATTACACTTAACCATTTGTCACCGTTGACCTCTATTTTGCAGGTGCAGGTAGAAGCAATCCTTAGAATGAAGTGCCAGACTGCTGACCTGTAATTTTAACCCATCAAAAGGAAATCAAACAAAATTGGGGATGATGAACAGAATTAATCCTAAAAGCCTGTGGAACCATTTTGTTTTATGAGTGATATAGAAAGAGATCATGCAAGATGCTTTCCAGTTATTTCTATGACTTACATGGGCACACAAAAGTTAATTGCTTCATCGAAGTATTTGCCTTCTGGACAATTACAGCCTTCAACACAATCATCATCACAGATCTCCATGGAGGAAAGAGAGGCACAGGAGTGATGACAGAAAGATGAGCAGGGATGGTACAACATACCTTTCTGGCAGACCACAGCTGAGGATAAAGCATCATCATTCATGAGCTATTTCTACAGAGACTGGAAATATTCTCTCATGCTTTGTGTATCTTTGATCGATATGAAACATGTATATCAGAAATAATTAGCATCAATACACACATGAAAACTCTGGAATCCTAGCAGTGGAAGGACCTCAAAAGTTCATCGATCTGAATCTTCTGCCTCCTGCTTAGCCATAAGGCTATGATGAAACCACTGGAGGCAGATGTTAGCAATTTCTTTTTAAAAATCTTTCCAGAGATGGAGATTCCACAAACTTCTTTAGGCATCTATTTTACAGTTTAGTTACTTAGTCAAATTCTTCTTAATGTCTAAATAAGTTTCTTGTCACTCTAAACTGTCTTCTTGTTTTGTTTTTCCATGGAGGTAAATAACTGGGCATTATCCTTGTCAGTGTTAGACTTGTAGCTTCCAACTAAAATCGCCTCCATTCCTTTGATTCTTTGCTCATTGATTAATTTTTCTATCACTGCAATCATCCTATTAAGTTCCAAAACTGTCCAGTTTTTTTCTCTTTAATAGTTTTTAGTCATCAATTGGCATAGCTAACTACTAACCTTTTCCTATTCACTAGAAAAGTTCAGATGCTGGGATATCCCATGCCCACCCTGGTGGTCAACCAATCTAGCCAGCTTTAGAGGGAGTATAGTGAAAGTGTGGAGTTCTCTATGGCTCTTAGAGAAGTTAGCAACTCTTTTCTTTTGGGTAATCTTCTGTGGTAGAAGAAACACAGAAAGAAAAAAAAATCAAGTCAAATAAAAATGAAATTCTGTACATGTTAAGAAATAGTGAAAAAGGCCAGAAGTTGAGTTCAAGGAAGAGAAATTTATGAAAGCTCAAGATAAATTTGAAGAAGGAAAAGCTCCAACTCCAGATGCTATTTCTGGGAACTGCCTAAATAGTATTACAAGAAAAGTATGACTAAGGAAGACTAAGAAAAATATAAAACTGGAGTTTTTGAGATTAATGGAAGAAAATTGAGTTGGGACTGTCAAGTTTAAACTAGTTGCTTAGAGTTGTGATATGAACATATACAAGTAGTATTTAAAAAGAAAAACAAGGAGAACACTTGAAATCTCAACCAGAATGGAAATCAGGGAAAACTATGCAATGAATTACATTGAATGCAACTCACAATGATATCTGAAAGAGTGGGGCAGAGGATTATCCTAAGATTGGAAAAAGGAAAATTTTTAGTAATTAGTAAAGGTAGGTGGGATGGGAATGAAGTTGGTTATGTGTAGGTCAATAAGTCTGACTGCAATTCCTGAGAAAATTCTAGAACGGATCATTAAAGAAAAACTAGTAAATTTATCAAAAAGGATGTAGTCAGTGAGTACAAAAAGCCTGAATGCTTCATCAAGAATAAATCATGCTAGCCTAAATTTAATTCTTTTTTGGCAAGATGATTGTTTTTGATAGAATGGCTATCATTCTGTGGGTAAGAGGAACACTATGGGTACAGTTTAACTAGATTTTAGGTAAGCTTTTTAATGAAGTTTCCCATGCTATTCCTATAGAGCAGATAAAGAGATGTACACTAGACAGTGATACGGTTGGATGGATTCAGTCCCAGTCGGATGTCCAGACTCAAACGGTAAATGTTAATGGTTCGACTTAGAAGGCGGTCTCAAGCTGAGTACCCCAGGCATCTGACATTGGCCCTCTGGTGTTCATCAGATTTACAGATGACACAGATCCAATATATTGAATGATAGAGTTAGGATCTAAAAATCTCTTGCCAGGCTAGAACAACTGGTTAGGCTTGAATATAGTGAGTTCAATTGGAATACCTGTTGAGAATTGCATCTGGGCACAAAAATTTAACTTTAGTGCTAGGAGATGAAGAGGAAGATATCATTAGACAGAACTTTCTCTAAAAAAAATCTGAGGGTTTTAGAAGATTCTAAACCTATGAGTAGCTTGCAAAAACCACAACTGAAAAACCTAATGTAATCTTGAAGTGTATTAAGAGTTGTGGCTTCCAAGACTGAGGAGATAATAGTTCCCCTCTATTGTGGCTCCCATCAAACCTCGTCATGAGCATCATGGCCACCATGGCTTAAGAAGGACATTGATAAGCTTGAGAGTGGCCCGAGGAGGGGAACCACAATGAGGAAGGGTTATGTCGATGCCATTTATATGAAGTAGGTTGAATGAACTAGTAATGTTTTCTGGAGAGCAGAGGATTCTGGGATGCCTTCACAGCTGTGTTCAAGTATTTGGAGGGCTATCATGGGGAAAGAGAACTGGACACGTTCTGTTTGGAAAAGAAGCAGTGTAGAAGCTGCAACAGCAAATTTAGACTCGATGTTAGAGAAAACTTCCTAGCAATTAAGAGCTCTCCAAAAGTGTAATGAACTTCCTTAAGAGATGGTGGTTTCCCTTCTTGGGAGTCTTCAAGTGAGGGATAAATGACCACTTGTCAGAGAAGTTGTATCCAGGATTTCTTTCATTTGTGAGTCTGACCAGATGGCTGTGGAGGTTTTTTCTCACTCTCCAATCTATGATTGTTTCCCTCAGGTCTCCTCGTATCTGGGCGGTCATGCTCATTTCGTTAGTCTAAGGGATGTGGTTGGCTAATCAGAATTAGTTCTTGAGCCCCCACCTACTCAAAATCCTTCCTTCTGGATTCTGCTAAATTTTATTGAGATCCTGTTATGATTAATGTAAGAAGATTTAATAAAATTTATTTGTGAAATAAATCATATATGATGCAACTATTATGATTTCAGCATCAGAACCCTTTGTTTATTTGCAGTTATAGGGACAAGAAGTTTAAATTCTTTTTTTTTTTTCATTTCCATTACATAAAAGGAACAGACAAGCAATTACATCATATTTTTCCTTAACGTAAAGTTGTCCAAAGTCTGCTGGCTTTCCCTGACACCCTTTGCAATTTTAAGAAAAGGAATGCTCACCGCAGAATGAGACATGAGTCCGGAAATCAATGAAAATGCCATGCTTGCTACAGATATAGGCATAGTGCCCCAGGGCGTTACATAAACAGCTGCTTCCACACTTGCACGCATCAAAACGGCAGAGCTGGTAATACAATCCTGGACTGACGGCGTCATGACATGGAGTAAAGAGCTCTTGGTTGATGACATCACAGTGGGCAGCATAACCAACTAGGAAAGAATTTTTCATAATTCTTATTGTAAACCAGGAAACAGAACATTCCTTCCTAGTCCCTAACTTCTTTCAAAGCACAGCCCCTGGACCAACCCCTATGCAATGCAATTCTTTCCTCCATTTTTTAGTGTCCTTTCCCATTTAAAATTGCTTTCTATTACTTTAGATGTGCCTCCTCATCTCTTTGTGTGTTTTACCACATGTCATGGCTTCATAGCAACTTGAGAAATCAGACTGCTAAATTTCTAGTGTGAGCATTTACACTTCAGAAATCGACAAATACTACAAATGAGGACTTGATTGATTGCTTTTGGTTGTCTAGACTTTAAAAAGTGATAGGAAATTGTTAACAACTCAGCTTAAACTTCAAAGTGTTTATATACTTTTTTTGAGAGCTGATTGTCAAGCATATACTAGCACACCCCTTCAAGTCAATTATGACAGGAAGGGACTGTTTCTTTTTTTGTCTCTGTAGCCCTAGCACCAAGCATAGTGTCTTGCACATTGTTGTTTAGTCATTTCAGTTGTGTCTGACTCTTTGTGTGACCTCATCTGGAGATTTCTTGGCAGAGATATTGAAATGGTTTGCCATTTCCTTCTCCAGCTCATTTGATAGATAAAAAAATTGAGGAAAACATGATTAAGTGACTTGCTCAGGGTCACGCATCTAGTGTCTGAGGCCAGATTTGAACTCAGGAAGATGAGTCTTTCTGACTTCGAGACCCAGCACTCTACCCTCTGTGCCATCTAGTTGCCCTCTTGAACATAGTAGACTCTTTATAAATTCTGTTATAGCAAACTGAATTGTCATTTCACCAATTGACTCACTAAACTAGGTGTCTTCCCATTAAAAAAATAATTCAAGGGCGAAGAGTTGAATGCTTTTGTTTTAAATGTATTGTATGAAATATATCTGTCATATTCATAATACTAAATGTAAAAATTCATTTTCTTAAATATTAAATTTTTGTTATATTAAGTATTCACTAGTGAACTGATAGTTTGAGAATTTTTATGTTCGCAGGAGATTATTTTTATAGCAATATTTCTCAAAACAGGAATTGACATATCAGTCTTGTTTGATCATAAATCCATTAAATAGTAGAGTGACATTATCAGAGGAATACTTTTAAAAAGTGCTCTGGCAGCTGGAGTTGGGGGAGACATGAGATAAAGACTCCAAAAGGGAAGCTATTGACTATAGTACATGTAGAGAGGGATCAGGGTGAGGAGGGGGTGTATGTGAAAAAGATAGTGCAGATAGAAAGGACAGGGTTTGGCAAGTAATTGAATAGATGAGGTGGGTTCGAGTGGAGTTGAGAAGAAAGTTGGAAACTGCAAAGCTTGGTGACCAAAAAGATGGTGGTGCCTTCAATAGCAGCAAGAAAACTAGTGAGAAAGTGAGTTGGAGCAGAATAGAAGATAAAGAGTTAGTCTGGGACATGTCCAGTTTGAGGTGCCCATAGAACATTCAATTCAAGATATCCAGTAGACAGTTGCTTATGGCAAACTAGAGTTCAGAAGAAAGACTAGGGTTCAGTATATAGAACTGGAAATGATCCACCTAAGGATGGTAATTGAACCCATGGCAGCTAACAAGGAGTAGACAAAAAGGACTAATACTGAGTTTGGGTTATACCTATATTAGTGGGTGTGACGTAGGCTTCATGAGCAGCTAGCACTGGGCCTAGAGTCAGAAAGACCAGAGTTTAAATCCAGCCTCAGATACTTGTTGTGCAATCCTGGGCACTTAACTCATATTTGCTGCAGTTCCCCATATGCAAAATGGGGACAAGGTGGAAAAAGAAATAGCAAACGACTCCAATATATTTGCCAACAAGAATGACTGAATAACCCAACAACCACAAAAAATAAAGATATAGGACCTCTAAATTCCCTTCAGGCTCTATGATCTTTTGAACTCGATCCGTAGTCTACCATTCTTTCCACTATCTTATTTTGTAGATCCATACTAAACATATAGAATTCAATAGAAACCTCCACAAAACAGCACTACAAAGTCCAAGGCAAAATAGATTGGCTTCCTTCTTGATATGCGGTCCATTTTACCAGCACATTAGAAGGAAACCACAGGAACATATTTATACTCCACAAATGAAAGAAAAAGTTAAAAGAAACATAACACTTAAGTATATGTAAATGTGTATATACAATATACATTTTACACCAGATGACTCTCTAAAGAGTCTAACAATCCCATTTAAAACCAAATATGCAGTGTTTATTTACATCCTCAGCCTTTCCTTCAAGGGAAGGACAACCCGACATTCTTGGCATGTGGGTTGCCCAGACGTTCCAAATTCAAGCACTGAGATAAAACAACTTCAGCTTGCTGCATCCTAGATCCCACACTGCTTGCTGAGGTCACAGAGTTCTTGCTGACCAGTTTATTTCTCCATTATTTACACTCTGAGTCTGGACTTGTTATCTGATGGCAAGAAAGAGACACAGCCAGGTATTTGTACATTTGGCTGTCATACAATGGAACCACAGTTGGGATATGGCAGGCCTCCTAGGACTGATATATTCCAACTGTGAATGTACAAGATTGTATCGGAGTGTTCTGGGAGGGTCGGAGGTGAATAATACACTCTTGAACACACAAAATGGGCAAATCTATGAGT
The DNA here is from genome assembly GCA_023548195.1 of Bettongia penicillata ogilbyi. Taxonomy (NCBI): domain Eukaryota; kingdom Metazoa; phylum Chordata; class Mammalia; order Diprotodontia; family Potoroidae; genus Bettongia; species Bettongia penicillata. The sequence goes on from JAJHZJ010000448.1 coordinate 4,343,587, forward strand.
ATAAAATAAGTGAAAAGCAGTCATTTTTCCCATGTGGTCTTTTCAAGGGGCTTATTTTCAAGAAAGGAACATTAAGATTTTTTAAAATTCTTAGTGTATTAGTAATATAACATGGCAAGTGTATGTAGCAGTAATTGTTTTGATTATGGTTATAGAAAAACAGAATTGAAATTCCCTACCCAGTTGATGCTCAGCCCCACCATGCTCCTAATGCCCAGAAGAATTCCCTAAGGCTATATCTTCTTCTGAAGACTTACTATTTTCTTGGTTGATGTTACATGGGTCTAACAAAGGAACTCTAACAGGTGCAAAACAAGCTGAAGAAACTTTCCATGCATTTCCATGGAGCTGTGGGGTCCCTTCAATCATACCTCCTGGAGACCTAAAAAAGAAAAGGATAAGAAAGGTAGATCTGGTGGGTGATTGTCATATTTCTCATAGTTGCTTCTTGGTTTGAATTTCCCTGTCTTCTGGATGCCTCTAATCTGAATGAAGGATGAAGGGAATTTGGATCCATCCTTTAGGTTTTGCCTAGTGTGTGAAAATCTTTGCTTGTGCCTAAGCCTTGAAATTTAAAGGGTATGTACCTCTTCTAAGACCTACAGCCATCCTCCAAAGGAACACATTGACAATCTTTCTGATTCAATATTAACAACTACCTTTTGCCCTTTTCTGTATCCTCAACATTTAGCACACTGCCTGCCATACAGTAGGCATGTTAAAATGCTGGTTAACTGACGAACTAATGTTACTGAAGCAGCATGTTCTTTACATGACTGTGAGGCACTGATTGGAGTTAGGTATGCACATATAAATTAACTTGACAGTCAGACATATCTCAGCTCACCCATCAGCTCAGGTTAGTCCCAACTCATCAAATGTTTCAGCCCTGGTACAATTCAACTATAGCTACGTAGATACAACCTCCATATACGTTAAGACAAAAGGGGGCCAAGAGGAGTAGTATTTCAGGAAGGCTGGTGGCTCAATGGATATAGTGCCACCTTAGATCCAGGGAGACCTAAGTTCAAATTCAATCTCAGGCACTAACTAGTTGTGTGACCCTGAGCAAGTCACTGAACCTCTGTTTACCTCTATTTCTTCATGTGTAAATCTCTAAAGCCCATTTCCCAGGCTTGTTGTGTGGATCAAATGAGGTAACATCTGTAAAGTTCCTAGTACATAGTAGATGCTATAAGAACATTAGCTCTTTTTACATATTCTAGTATTTTAAATTCCCTGTTCCCATTTCTTAATGGTAGTCATGTGCTGATAAATGTATAACAACCAGCTCTCAAGAAAAAATAAACAATCCACGACGTGCTTTTAAGTTTAATTGGCATTGTTAACATTTTCTCCATAACCTGCTTAAGCCCCTAGACAATAATCAGAACAAAAATCAACCCCTGATTTCTACCATTCGCCAATTTCTGAGGTATAAACGCTCACTTTGAAAATTTAACAACCAACGCTTCAGTTCGAGCTAACTCCAGCACAACCATGTAAACCATTCCACAATTCTGCCTTTCGTTCTCACCCCCTTTGATGTCTATTCTTCATTTCTTTTCCTCTTCTGTTCTCCTTATCTTTCCACCTTCCTAAAGCTCAAAAATGCAGCAGATCTAGGCAGGGTGAGGAGTGGGGATAGGTTTGTTGGGAGCAATCCCCTTGAGATTTTGTCTATTGCATTTCATTTAAAAGCTCTTAGGAACAAATGAAAAGTTTAAGAGGGACAAGGTTTATTATATACTTTTTTTCTTCTTGAAGGATAAATACCACCATTTCCACTGTTGACATACTACAATAACCCAGCTAAAAGCAATTTTCAAGTCATTAAAATTGTCCATTCAACTTTGTTTGCCATAGCATACTGATTCCTTATGAAACAGAGGAATTTGACTTCAAATACCAGAAAGTTAAACAATGCTTGTGAGCTATCTCTTCCCCTGAAATAATGTCCCACATTGACATAACTTTTGATTGTTTACACACGGAAGAAGTTGAGGCCTTAGAATTAAGTAGACAGTTCTACCCTCTAGTCTCTGTTAACTGCTAACCTATTTTGACACACGTCACAGCAAGAAAATGAATTGAAATAATCTTTTTTTATGTTACTCAATACATTTCTGTTGTATAAACATAATAACAAATGTTAATATTCTCTCTAAAAACATAACTGAATTAGTAGTATGAAAATTGAATGAACCGCATATGAGATGAGATAAAAGAGACAATCAATAGTATGTATATAATCATGATTACTATAGCATTCCTCATATATTTAAATGGATCTGTGATAATGTGGATCACAACCCATCCAAGCCTGCGCAAGCCGTGTGGTTTCTGTCTGCCTCCTAGGTTCACCACAACAGTACACCCAATATTTCAGAAGTCTTCCTTTATTTCTCCTGACATTACAAGGATATCACTGGTCCACTCTGGCCCTCCACTTGGTATCATTCCTCATCCTTGCACAGGTTCAGTCTAACTTCTTTTCTATTTGACTTAAATTAGCACACAATCCCTTGATGACATTTTTATTTGTTATTCAGGGTATAAAAATTATGTAGAAGAAACTACTAACACTCATCATTGTAACACCTCTCCATTGTAATCTGAGAAATTCTTCAGAGACTGTCATATTCCTTGTCATGTAGCCACAAAATCAGCCTCAGATATTCACTAGCTGTGTGACCATGGGCAAGTCACTTAATCTCTGTTTGACTCAGTTTCATCAATTGTAAAATGTGGATAATCATAGCACTTTCCTTGAAAGGTTGTTGTGAAGATGAAATGAGATATTTAAAAAAGTATTGAGCACAGTGCCTGGCACATAGTAGGTGCTATATAAATGCTTATTCCCCTCCTCTGCATCCCCTTCCATACAAAAATACTATTCTAATTACTATAATTAGTTATTAGGATAAAAACTAACTTTTCCTTAGTTCTTATTTTCATGATAGTCTCCTTGCCTGGAATATATAGTCATATCCTGCCCATCTTTCAAGGTCTATTTTAAGTTCTGTGTCTTCTATAGATCCTTGTCCAATTATTCCAGCCTACGCTGAGTTCCCACTTTAGAACTCGGACTGCCACATACTAAAGTTAGGTGACTTGGGCATATTTCCCATAGGATTCCAAAATATATGAAACTCTGAGAGCACTTAGAGTCCCTCAACAGGCCAAATATTTTCATCTTAATATCTAGTTACCAGAAATCATGACAAGGCTGGGGACCAAATCTATGATTTGACTGGGGATCTCCTTAAGTGAAGAAAGCCCTCTACCAAGGCAAGTAGCACCTTCTATGCAGGTAGCTCCTCAGTAGCTTTAGATAAGCGCCTAGAGCACTGAGACATCACACAAAGTCACACAGCCAGTATGTGTTTCATGTAGCAGGAATAATTAGTTAAAATACAAAACTACTTGATGGGATTGTTGCAGCTACATCATAGGAGAGCTCCTTCTCAGCCGGCCCTACCTGGCTCCTTTGCCCCTTCTAGCCTCCCCCATAGGATCTTCATACTCTCCTAGAGTTTCTGGCACAGGGACCATGTTTCCTGGGGTCTCTCTCTTCCCCAACAGTGTTGTATCCTAAAGTCTCTTCCTCCAGGGGCTTTGTATCACAAGGCAGAGATCTTGCTCCCAACACCTCTCATCCCTTCCACCTGAATCTATATTTTAAAATATTGTTTGGAAAGCACCATTTTGGCTGCTCGATACAGAAGTAAGAATCACCAGGGATATTTGTGTTGCCACATAGCATACTTAAAGAGTTCCATGACTTCCTCAGTATGGATACTCCCTTCACTGGCACACCTCACAACTCCTCCCTGCCTTAATGGATAGCTTCATGAGATGCTGGGGCCAAAAAAAGGATCATTCCTTATGACCAACCTTCTGGAGATGGGTCCATCATCTAGAATATTATCTAGGCTGTTCCTTAAATAAGAGACATATACTCAGGCACTAGGGTTATACATGAAGTGGGCCTGGACTGACAAGATCTACCATGGCCTTGCAGAACCTGGATTTGCTGCTGCATCACAATGAGGACTGCAGTGAGCTGGGAGCACAATGAACTTTGGGAAATCAGAACGATTTGAGTTCAAATCTAGCCTCTGACAAACAGTGATCTTGGGCAAGTCCCCAAGCTTTCTTAAGACTCAATTACCTCATCTACAAAATGAAAGTATTTGACTAGATGATCTCTGGTTTCTTCCCCTCTAAATTTGTGATTCTGTGTTCAGGACTTAGTAGTAGGCAATGTAGTTTACTTTTTAACACTAGAAGGAGCAGGCAAGTCAAATGACACAAAATTATACTTGGTCTTTCAAGGAAGTCTTAAATGTAATCAATCGCTTAAAAACTCAGATCATTCCATGTTGTTCTCCATGTCTATAAAGTGTTCATAGAAGCCCAAACTATAGTAACTGAGAGACTACAACAATTTGTTTAGAAAAATAGTTATTACATTGGATAGCAATGGTGAGATCTGTGATTTCACTAGAATAGTCCCGAGTCAGTTCTCTACCTCTGTAAGCTGGCACCTTGCCTAGAACATTGAGAGATTATGTGAGTCTCCATTGGCCACATAGCCAATAATTGGGAGGTGGGGGGCAATGAGAGGAGGAAAGATCTGAACACAGGTCTTCTCAACCTCAGGACCTGTTCTCTATGTACAGAAATGTGTGTATGCATGCATTTATGTATTCATGTATACATGTTGGTATATATGTACTATGTATATATTTTATATATTACATATATAAAATATATACATACATACACATATATATATATATGTAGGGTATCCTAAAAGACTTAGTACAGTTTTAAATGATTAAAACTTAAAATTGCATTAAGACTCTTAGGACACCCTGGCATGTGGGTATGTATGTATGTATACACACAATACACAAAACTGTATCTATATACAGAGAAAACCAGACCCTATTCCCTTGCTAGTGATGTGAGTGACACAAAGTATAAAAATAATACTGTCCTTGCACTCAAAACTTACTCAACTAAGTCCCTGCACTTACCAGACTCACCACCCAGTAAGTGGAAAAGACAACAACAGAGACAGCTATACCTTCTGATACTGCATGATAAGTGGATTAGGAAGTCAGAAAACAAAGTTAAGATGGGAGAGAAGGTCATCACCAGCTAAAAAGTTCAGAGAAGGTCTCCTAAAGGAGGTGGCATTTGAGATTGGCTCTAAAAGAAGAAGAGTTTAACAGAACAAGATAGAACGGGAAAGAATCTCAAGGAATTACCAATGGCATAGAGATTGGGGGATTACGATATATAATTGAAAGACTGAAACTGTCCAGTTTGGCTGAAGCGAGTAGTACACAGAGCGAAGTAAGAAGAGGCAGATCTAGAAAGGTAGGGTGGCATCTGCTTCTGGATGATCTTGAACACCAAACAGGAGAATATTAAATGGAGTTGATGATTAAAAAGCTAATTTCTAAAATAAGTTATGTTTCTCAGTGTAATAAGCATCTATAGAGAACGTAGTCAGTAATTCATCCTTTAAGAGATGAGTCACTAGACTCAAGGTAATGACCGAAGGTAATACTCACATGAAATCATCCCTTATGTTCCCATTGAAAGTTCCACACAGACCCATAGTTCTTCTTTTCCAGTCAGTACTGAGTTGAATATAAAGTCTTGCCCCATCCTTAGCAAATATAATCTTTAAACCAAATCTAGTTTTCAGAACAATAAACAAAGAGGACAGATTTCGAATTTCAACATGCCCTGCACAAGAAGAAAATATATAAGAAAATACATAAGTCAGTGTGAATAATTCAGCTCAACAATTCTCCAGGATATCTGAGATACTTCCAGCTCTCAGGCACAAGTATTTTTTTCCTGAGGTGTGAAGTGATCAAATGTGTAAGATTGAGAGTTTTAGAAGTATAAGGAGCAAGGTAAGGATTTTGGATGACAGTATCATCTTTGGGTCTGAGGCGTTACTTAGCAGAGTCTGACTTAGAATTTAGGCTTAGCGTTGGGGGGAAAACCTTCCTAACAATTCTGAGCTGCCCAAAAGTAGAATGGGACACTTGAAAGTTGGTAGGTTCCTCTGCCTTGGAGGTTTTTAAGCAGAGTCTGAGCAATCAATTGTAAAGTTATTGTAAAATTATAATAAGCAGCGAGGTGGCACAGTGAATAGAGCACTGGACTTGGAGTCTAGAAGACTCATCTTTATGAGTTCAAATCTGGCTCATACACTTAATAGTTGTATGACCCTGAGCAAGTCACTTGATCCTTTTTGCCTCAGTTTCCTCATCTGTAAAATGAACTGCAGAAGGAAATGGCAAACCACTCCAGTATCTTTGTCAAGAAAACATCAAATACATTCATGAAGAGCTAGATATGACTGAAAATCAACAAAAATTATAATGGGATGCCTTATGAGTTTGAGTTTGATTAGTTGACTTCTAACAATTCTTCCAAACCTCAGTTTCTGTGATTGTGTGAATTCTGTGAATCCGTTTAACTGATGTCTATTAACAGACTTAACGTTAATCCCAAAACTTGCTGAGATAATATTTCACTCTCTGGACTAGCCCAGACTGTGTCTGAGTAGTGAGAATTACATCTTTATCTCCCCCAGACTGAGAGAACTATTTAAAAAAATAACCAGCCCATATTTGTAACAAAGTACATGGACATTCAGATTTATTGGCAGAAAATTAAGGGGTGATTATTCTTTAAATAATAAATTCTCCTAGTGCATTAAGATATAATTCCATTAAGAAAAAAAAACAATTTGTACTCAATTTTCAGCAGCTCATTATTGCATAAACATAAGGCCAAGTGTAGTTTATACACTTGAATTTGTATTAACTATAAATATAAAAAGTGCTTTCATGTTCATGGCTTCTATGACCCTAGACTATATAATTTTCCTTCTCTTCTATTTCCATCTCTGGATGTTCTTTCTCTTTTTTTTTGAGATGGGGAGGCAGATGGGGAAGTCTTCACTCATTGTGTGGCTGAACAACCTACCCTCTGAGAGATTTGCCTGGGACACTGAGCAAAGAGGTAGCATGGTAATCATCTTTCAGCACATATGTGTTAGGGGTAAGACCTGAACCCAAGCCCTCTTGACTCTGAAGGCCAGCCTTCTCCCTGCAGTCCCTAAATGGGGACTTTGCCTTTTTCTCTTCTCACAAAGTTTCCTGCTGTTGATCTATCCTTTTCCAGGTGTGTTCAACTCTTTTTGTGACTCCATTTGGGGTTTTTCTTAGCAGAGATACTGGAGTAGTTGCCATTTCCTTCTTTAGCTCATTTGATATATGAGAAAAACTGAGGCAAACAGGGTTAAGTGACTTACCCAGGGTGATACAAGCAGTGTCTGAGGTCAGATTTTTTACTCATGCCTTTCTGACTCAAAGCCTGGCACTCTGTCCACTGAGCCACCCAGCTCTACCTGAAGCTATCTTGCACTTACTTTGCATTTTATATATTTTTATATGTATATCTTACATCCCATGACAAAATGTAAGTTCCTTGAGAGCAAGGATAGTTCGTTTATGTCTTTGTAAGCCCAGCTCAGTCCCAGCAAATAACAGTCTCTTAATAAATATTTGCCAACTGACTTTTCCTCTCCCTATAAGGCCTTTCCTTAAAGATCTCATTCTCATAACTTTAACTGTTATCTATAAGCTGCTTTTTTATATTTATTATATATTTATGCCTTGTTATATAATATATATTACATATATTATATATTTATATCTTGTTACTTCTTCTCCCCAAGTCCTAGTGCAGGGTGGGTCTCCAGTTGCCTGCTGGGCATCTCCTCTGGAATGTCTTGCCAACACCTCAACACAATTTCCACATGCTCAACACATAACTCACCACCCTTCTTTCTATAGTACTCATTTACCTCCTGACTTGGTAAGTGGTACTTTCATTTTCAAAGTCCCTTGAGCTCAAAACTCTGCAGTCACTTTCAACTCATCCTTTTCATATGATTCCCCTGCCATATTATATCTATATAAATATTATTGAATGTGAACTGTGGTGGTAATTTTGTGTCAGATGCTGTAAGGAATCAAAAATACAGAATATAATGTCCCTGACCATAGATCTAAATTTGGAAGAGTCCTCGGTGGCTATCTAGGTCAATCTCTTCAATTTATAGATGCCTCAGCTTAAGTGACTTGCCCAAAGGCAAGGATCAGAACTTGAGTCATTGCAGACTCCAGGATCAGTGCCCCTTCCATTGCCCTCAGTTGGATCCTCAATGTCTACAGTCTATTTGGATAGACAAGGCATGCCCACATAAAATGTTAGATAAATAAAAAAGTAGTGTGGACATTAGATACTTTAGTAAGTTCAAAACAAGAGAGAATCCTGTAGGATAGATGGTTACAGAAAGCTTCCTAGAAGGGTCTGAGCTTCGATAAGGGGTAATACATTATTTCTCAAGATTTTTTGTTCCTCAAATCGTTTTTTAGCAAGAATAGCAAAATGTGTATTGAACTCCCATCATCATTTAACATTGTTACACACCCCCAAACATTGTGAAAATCACTAAGTAAGAAGTAATAGCATGGAAGGTTAAGAGAGGATGACAGAGGCAAAGAGGAGAGTGGACAAAACCCAGGTATGGAACCAAGTCTTCCATTTTCTTATTTGTGACCCACTCTCTCCATTCTCACTAATACTCTGGTGTGTCTAGCCTGGATAATGTTAATATACATTTATACTACACCTACTATGTACCAGATCCTTTACAAATATTATGTCCTCTAACCTTCACAACAACCCAGTGAGATAAGTCTCTGAGTCCAGATTTGAACTCAGGTATTTCTGAGGACAAGTCCAGCTCTCTTTGCACTGCACTACCTAGCTGCCTAGATTTTTCATACTCAGTACACAAAGCGACTCTCCAAAAATGATCATTAAGAGCATTCTTCTTATATGAAATGATGAAAACTGGAGTAAAACAAAAATAGGAAATAATATACAGGATGTCCCCAAAAGTCTTAGCACAGTTTTAAGGAGCTATGAAGGTATTAAGTTTTAATAGCCTAAAATTGCCCCAAGACCTTTGGGAGACTGTATACCGTCACTATCACAATGTAAATGGAAGCAATAATAAAGAATTGAATTTTATCACAATTTTATCTTGTAATCATAATGATCAAGTGACCCTGCAGAAAAGGTATGAGAATGCATGTCTTGCTTCTTGCAGGGGGGGCGGGGCGCTATGGCTATGTGGCACTACATAGACTATCTGATTTGACTGATATATTCATGAATTGTGCTGAACCTTTCTTTTCTTCCTTATTCTTTGTTTTAAGGGATGGCTCTAGCTGGGCCCCCTCCACATATCTTGATCTATATCTTGCCATTGGACCCAGATGGCTCAGGAGGAGAAAGTGAGACTGGTGATATTGCACAACCTGCCTCACTTAAATCCAATTCACTTGCAAATCATGGCATCACCTTCCCAAAGTCATGGTCCTCTTCCCGGTTGAAAGGTAAACAACAGCAAAGGATGGTTCTATGAGGTGGGAGGGACTGACCAGAATATAAAAGCAAGATCTCAATCAAAAACATATCTAAAGGGTGTTCCTTACCATTCAAATTAAAACCCTGATTTGGACCGGTGAGAATTTCACCTCCTCTATTAAGGATCACTTGTTTATTAAAATCATCCTCAAGAAGTAATGCTACTGATTGCAGGCATGCCCAGTCAAGGTTCTAAATACAAAATAGAAAATGGATAAAAACAAAAATAAGAAAAAGAATTGACCAAAATGTACATCTTTGGCACAGGAGCATCTTCAATATAGAATGTGAAGATAAGGAATATTTCTTAAGTGTCTGCATAAGATTTCCTTTTCTACATAAAGTGCATGCAGGTGATACATTAAAAGCACACACACACACACACACACACACACACACACACACACACACACACACACCCATATACACAGTAGCCAAAAGAAAACAAAGAATGAAAGATTATTAACATTTAAATTAAGCCAGATTGTGTTAAAACTATAAGTCCACAAGCATTAATTAAGGATTTTTTAATGTTTCAGGCACTATGCAAAACACTAAGGATACAAAGTCAGAATCTGACACGATCAAATTTAGAGAGCTTGACAAAAGACCTCAGTTTCTACCACTATAAATTATTCACATATCTATTAATTCAAGAAACTCTATACAAAATAAATGTTCTAGCATATTAAGAAATGCCTCACCCATTTGGTAATATACTAAATTTATTCAATCCTGTCATCAAAAGAATTTATCTCTTTAAGACACCTATTCTAATGTAACCAAATACTTATTTCCCTTATGCAATCATGCATGAAAAGCTCAAAAAAACTAAGTATGACAGAAGTCACTTTTATAAAGAAAAAATATAATTATTTGTGCCATGTGTATTTGTTTCATTATTTTACTCATTTAGTCAAGAAAAAATTTCCATTGACTTTTATTACCAGGGTTGGGTTTCACGGCTTGTCATCTGAAATCTTCAAACAGCAGAGTCAATTTGATTTTTAATTAAGATTGTCTTTCTTACCTCATCACAAAGAGCCTGCTGTAGAGTGATTGTGAATTTATTTTTCCCAGTCCCTTTCACAAGAATGTACTGGCAGACACCAAAAAAGGTATAATGTCGACCATCAAAAGTTGTGAAATGAGAATCACCAACCACTGAACACTCAACTAGAAATAAAAAGGGAGACAGAGAGAATAAAAACAACTCAGCTCAGGGTAGAATAGTCAGAAAATTTGATCATCAAAAGGCTAACTGTTCAGTAGCTTAATTGATAAGTTGGCTGTTTTTGACAAGCTTCTGGAACAAATTCCCAAATTATTCAGTCCATTTTTTTAATTCATCAAATGATATATTTCCCATTGCTCTTATTACATTTTACAACCCACCGCAACTTTCTAATATGTTGTTAGAGAACCAGGTGAAATTTTTATTTAACTCATGTTCCCTAGTTGTATCCTGATTTCTGGTTTATAATACATCTTTCAATTCTGATATACTTTCTTACAGATCATCACAACAATTTGCCCTTTTGTCCATTGTGGCCGATTATACATAAATTCATTCAATGTGTTTCCACAAAATCAGTACCATCCACTCCTTAGAGTTCATTCTTTTTCTATTTTTAGAGAAAATTGCTCAATGGAAAAGATATTACTGCAAGATTACCTGGACAATCAAACTTTGTGCAATTCCAAGTTCCACCAACACAAACGCTAAATGAGACAAAATGCAGAATATTGTGTTAATATCTGTTCAAATATTATATTGATTAATGTTCAGAAAAGAATGTTGATAAATTTTAAGGAAACTAAGCTAAAAAAAAATCTCAGAAAAGGTGAACTGATTTCCCGGAGCAGTAGCTATCAAAATTTTTTGATCCTGCATCCCATCCATTAAAAAAGTTTTTGATCATGTACACTTAATATGCATATACTTATCTATAAATTACATGTATAGTAATCTACCAATAATTATATACTTTATAAGATATACACAAAATAGAAATCTTAAAAAGATGATATGAGAATAAAATATTTGATCCTATTGAAGATTCAATAGGAAACCACTGGAGTTTATTGAATAGAGGCATGATATGGTCAGACTTGTATTTGGGGAAGAGACTTGAGGAAGAGAGGCCAATTAGGAACATATTGCATTAGTATGGGGTAAAGATGATGAGGACCCGAACTTAGGTGGTCACTATATGAATAGACAAAATGGAACAGATATGAAAATTATGGAGATAGAACAGACAAGATTTGGCAACTAACTGGGTATATAGGATGAGGTAAGGTAAGGAGTCAAGGTGATGATTTTGAGATTATGAAAACCTGGGTGAATGGAAGAATGGTGGTGACTTTGAAAATAATATGAAAGTTTGGAAAAATGGAAGGAAAAATGTTATGAAATCTGTAACCCAGATCATAATTGCAACATCTCTGCTCATTTCATGTAAGTCATCCGAAGTGGAAAACGTGGAGGTAAAGCTCTGACTCACAGATCATTCCCTAACAAAAAGCCTCCCCTCTTATGGTCACATTAGGTAGTCGTGAGGTATTCTGGGAGACAGGATAGGGATCAAATTTTTCCAGTGGCTCTTGAACAGCTGCCATCCTTGGTGTCTGAGAATTCAAGGGTCAGAAGAGAAAGGGAAGTAGAGAACCTTGCACAACAAAGGGAAAGGGCAAGACAACGGGAGTGTTGAGGGGGGTGAATAGGTGGGATCCTGTTAGAGGCAGGCCCCATGATTGGTTATAACATAGAGAGTAGGAAGGAGCCTTCCATCTTCCCACCAGAAACAATTAAAAAGAGAAAGTGACATACCATTCAGAGCATTCTTGTTCAATTATTGAACCAACTGAATAAGATAATCCACGATAACTACACGGGCACTTTTCCAAGGCTACACAAGTTCCATTGTCCATTATGAGGCCTGTGTGAAAGTATATATTTAAAGATAGTGCTTAAAATAAAGAACAAATTATTCCAGTTCTGCCTCATACCATATCTGCATCACAAGGTCGTATTTCAATCAACCCATCAAAAAGCATGTTTTTTAAGTTTTAACTTTTAAAAATGTTTATTTTCACTTCCAAATTCTCTCCCTCCTTCTACCCTCTCTGCTACCTGATAAAAAAGATAAGAAATGTGATATTCATTAGACATATAAAGTCATGTAAAACATATTTTCATATTAGCCATGCTGCAATGGGAGAACAGTAGGAAAAGCAAGAAAAATAAAGTGAAAAAAAAATGTACTTCAATCTGCATTCAGAATTCATCAGTTCTCTCTCTGAAGATAATGTTTTTCATCATGAGTCCTTTGGTATAGTCCTGGATGATGGTACTGATTGGATTAGCTAAATATTTCACAGTTGATTATCGTTACAATGTTGCTTTTTCTGAGTACAAAGTTGTAGTTCTGCTCCCTTCACTTTGTATCAGTTCACATAAGTCTTTCCAGGTTTTTTCTGATCCCCTTCATCATTTCCTATACTTACTTCCATGTAATATAGAAAGCAGTTGGATTTTTCTTCTTGCAAGCTGTTTTCTTAAGGATCTCTGTGATTTCCTAAGCCAGAACCCCTCTCTCTCTCACCACCACTCCCTTGTATATGTTGACTCTCACCATATTAGAAAGCAACTTCCTTGAAAGTCCCTTTGTATTTGTATAGTAGGTACTCAGCACAGTGCTTGGCACAATGTACCTAATAGGCACTTTCATTGATTATACAGAAATCAGGATTGATAGAAATATAAAGAGTGCTGAAATTATAGATCTTTAAAGTATGAAGAAGAAACTGAGATACAGAAGACAAAAGCACACTCACACAGGGTGTCAACGGAAGACCTGGAAATTGAGGATATCCATTTCAAGGCTCCATTTTTCAAACTTTTATTGGATCAAACATGTTGAATGCTTTAAAAGTGCTGAGCAAAGTATTATGGGGAAGACAAGGGAAAGTGCTAATAGCTTTCAGTGTTTGACCTCAAGGAATTTATCATATAGTTGAGATAACACTATGGTATAAGGAACAGAGTACTTGACTTTGAGCCATGAAAATCTGGGTTCGAATCCCATGTACAACATTTAATAACTGTGTGACCTAGAAAATTCCCATTACCACTCTGACCCTTGGTTTCCTCCATATATAAAATGGGAATAAGAAAACCTCTAGTCTCTACCTTACAGGATTGTTGTTGAGCTCAAGATATAGGATGTATATAAAGTGCTTAGCAAACTTCAAAGCAATATAGGTAGATTTAGAGCTGGAAAAATGAAGAAAAAGAATTCATTGGGCTTTTTACTATTTCTTTCAGCCACTATGCTCAGCACTGGGGGGGAGGGGAGAATGGAGTGGTATAAATAGAAATAAGTACAGCAGTGCCTGTTTTCAAGAAGCTTATATTCTAACAGAGAAAGATAAGAAATAAAGGTGGAAAAGATTGTGGGGGTTGGACTGGGGAAGAAAGGGAGATGAAAACAAAGGGACATTTGAAGCCATCTTATCTAATGTCTTGGTTTGGCAGATGAGGAGCTTGGGCCCAAAGAAATAGAATAACTTGGCCAAAGTCACCCTGGGAGGAAGCAATAGAGCTGGGATTCAATTCCCGGTTTTCTAACTCCAAATTTAGCACTCTTCCTTTGTATTATGTTGCCTCCCATTACACATGTTAGTTATGATTGTATATGTGTTTATTGAGTTGAATGAAATAACTAGAGAGAAATGCATTATGTAGTACAGATTATAAATGCCATAGGAATTCCAAAAATGGAAAGATGATGGAGTGACTGGTTTGAACATAAAAAGAGCCTTCAAAGATGGGTTGGGGTAGAGAAAACCCCAAGGGATAGTAGTAGACATTGATCTCTATGGATCCCAGTGGGAAAGAGAATTGGTAGTGAGCCACAATGAGTGCCACATCTGTGATTCCAATAATTACCACAAAGGGGAAGTTGGTTCCAGCTGATAGCAGATATTTTCCCAAATTAGCAAATGTACTGTAGTTGTGGGTAGGGGATGAATTATAAAAAATTATTTTTTGTGAAAGTTGACAAAAGTTGACTGTTTGTTAGACAATGCATGGGAGAAAAATCTCATTAAATATAAATGTATAAATATGTATTAAATATGCAAGTAAATGCTAAAACTGGAATGAAAATCAAAGTATTATGAAAGATTTGGCTTTACTATTCTACCTCCTCCTCAAATTTACTTTAATTTTTTTTTATTTTCACAAAGTTAAACTGTTTATTATCTCATATAAGATGGTATATGTACCCTCAAGAATATTTTTATCTTCATTAGAGCAGTTAGAAAAAGTCTACTTAGGACAAAGAGCATGGTTGTGTCTATCATGTTGGGATAAGTTCTTTTTCTTTTTTTTATTTTTTATTTTTATTTTTTTTAACGTTTTACAATCATTTCCTTAAAGTTAAGATTTTATCCCCCCCCCACCCTTTCCCCACTACCCCCCCTCCCTCCCCATGACAGCCTACAATTCTGTATAGGTTCTACATATACTTTCCTATTGAGCACATTTTCACTATAGTCATGCTATGTAGTCACACTAAAATAAATGGAAGAAATCATATAACAAATCAAAACATAATACACTGAAACCCACCCACACACAAACATGAACTGCTACATTGTGCGAATGACTTCCATATTTCTTTCTCTGAGTGTGGAAGGCGTTTTGCCTTAGAAGACCAATATTGGGATTTTTTTTTTTCTCAGTAAGTTCTTGTGTTATTACAAAGTTCCAAGTCTACCAGAAAAAATTCTCGCACACTGTGGTCGTTGCTGTGCACAAAGTTCTCCTGGTTCTGCTCCTTTTACTCAGCATCAGGTCATATATGCAACTCCAATTATTACGTCTTTAAATACCCAACTAAAGAAGTTTCTGTGCTGTGAGAATACTTTCAGTACTTACCAAAATACCTTTGTGCCTGATTCAGTGAGAAGTTTGCAAATTGAAGCTTCTGCTAAACATTCTTAACCAAAACTCTTTTGGTAAGTATTGTTCCAGCAGCCATAAGTCATAACTGAAGACCAAGATCATTCTTTCCGTCTTCCTTTGAGGTCAGACACTCTATACTCCACCAAGTTGTATTAATTTGATGGAAACTCTTACCGTCAGGACAGTAACATCCATCAAGACAATGAAGATTGCTTCCAAGACACTCTTTTTCAAAAGTGCAGGTGGGTGGACAACAGCTGATACAATCCCGATGAATAAGACTATCGTCACATTTATCCACTGAAATATTCAAGCAGAGGACATGTCAGTCAACTGTATTCTTGACTTTTTCAGAGGAAAAGACATCATAATCAGATATAGTGTAACAACTTTTTTTTTTAATTTTTAATTTCCTATAGCCAGATTACACTCAGAGTCAGTTTTGAGTACTCAGAGCTTGTTAGGTCTAAACCGTACAACTAAGAGCTGTTGTACTTAGGACAAATGGCATAAAACATTTTTTAATTTGCCATCATGAAAAGGAGGAAAAAATGGTATGGCATCACGTGGAATGTGAAAGGCATTTACTTAAGTTGCAATCATGGTGGTGCAGGGGGCAGGGTGAGAGCATTATGAAACCAGTTAGTATCTTCCTATTTTAGCTAACTAGTCTTCTGAACTACTTTCTAGTTCTTTCCAGGCTGCTTAAGGAATCTAAGTGCTATGAATACCTTCTGAATGTAAGTACCTTGAGATAAAGCACCATTGCCTCCACCCTAGTCAAAGTTCAGCCTTGGCTAAACCTAAACATCCACAAATATATCAAACTTGGAAAAGGAAGAAAACATACCACAAGCTGGAAAGTCATCTCTCCACTCCTGAATAGGATAACCGACATGGGAACAAGCTCTGGCATACTCTGTGGCAGCTCGGCAATAGGTTTGATCATCATTAGTTCTGAAAATAAAAAGGAACCAGAGTCAGGTGCAAAGAATAGGCCCTGAGCAAACCTTTGACCTTTTGAGGTCACTGGGTTTCTCCTACTGTTTCTTGAGAGTCTGTGGGAATTGCAATAATCACTGGTGATAGGATGTGTTCTCATTATTATTGAGTGTATATTTCAGTGTTATAAGATACTTGGACTGATGAATGTGGATGACTCTTTCTCTGTAGGGTTTTTCTACAATCTACGCTATAGGTTCTTAACCAGAAGTCTGTGAAATTGTTTATTTTTTGTTAATATTCTGATAAACTTATTTTGATATCATTGTCTTCTTCTTTAATTCTTTGTATTTTACTTTATGCATCTAAAAACATTATTCTGAAATGGGGTCAACAAACTTTACCAGATCAACATGCTTAACCAGACAAATACACACCAAAAGGTTATGAACCTCTGAAATCTAGCCTTTTTGGGGGTTATGAATGCATTGTTGGAAGAGGTATCCATTCTAATGATATACATGCCCCTAACCTTGTTTTTTTTTACACTATACAATTAACATCTGTTGAGATTTTCTTAATTTTCAGTGTAACAGGCTAAGTTCCATTTCAATAAAATATCTGTAAATGGAAAACATTTACAAGTTCCATTTTTACCCCATCAGGTTCCATCTATTGGAGCAATCATCAGTACTATAAAATTATAGCAAAACTAAACCAGTAAGATAATCCTTTAAAATTCATTAAGATATGATTTGTTTCTTAGGGACATAAATTTTGTAAAGCTTCTAAATAATTCTCAAATTTTAAAAGATGACTTTTCAAATATAATTTTGAGTTTTAGATGTTATAAATTACTAAAGCTATTATTAACTTTTATTTTGGTCAGGACCTGTAATTTGATTGAGGTAAGAACCTCCCAGTGAGGAGAATCCTCTTCTATTCATATCAGTACCTACTCTGCTACCTAGTCTTAAAGAATCATACAGGGTCAAGGACAGAACAAAGTGTTTTTTGTTTGGTTGGTTTGTGTTTTTTTGCCAGGGTCACACAGCTGATATGTGCCATCAATAGGATGTGAATGTAGACCTTGGTTCCCAGGCCAACTGACCATTTTCTATATCATACTGTCTCTCTTTGAGTAGCATTATGTGACTATTGTAAACAAACTGAAATTATTTTCTAATTCCTGAAACATTAACAAAAAATCTATAAAATCAGTATTGTCAAATATATTTGTCTTTCAAAGATGAAGTACATAAAACAGAATAGGGACAAAGTCTTACAAATAAATGACATTAAGGAGGTTGTACGTATTCGTGAGCCTCAACACTTTCAACATATCTATTTTCAAGTGACCATCCCAAACAACATGGAATTCTGAATTATTGTAACCAGAGACTGGAGTTTAAATAGTCCAATTAACTGAGTTTCATTAGAAATGATGACTTGGCAGACAAATTGAGAGGCCTTAGAAAATCTAATAAACTGAGACTAAGTCCCAAAATGCATCTTTAGACAATTTAAGCTTGCACTGATGAGATCCCAGGAACCCACATAGCTATTATTATCCTGGAAATATTCATACTGATTTACAGCATCAACTCATAATATTCTAAGTCATTAATCCACCATGACTTGCAGCTGACTTTGATTTGAGGGAGGGAGGGCTGTGCAAAGTCACCAACCTCACTGTCTCCTCCTGAGTCATCTGGGAGCAGACCAGATAGTCATCGGAATGACTGGAGATGGCCCAGGATGCAATGTGAGACCCTGGCCCTTTCAGGCTAAGGTCTTATCACATTCTCACTTTGAGTGAGATACACCCATTCAATGAATAGGCTTAAGTTATTCAAGGGATGGCCTCATTAATCAAAAAAGAAAAAAAACTAAAAAGCATTTTTCATAAGTATTACATAAATATGTATAAGGAGTGAAACAAGAGGGTTTTTTTTATTATTTTAAAAAGAAGCTCTAGAAGAAAAAATTAGGAGAATATAAGAGCCTACTGTGTGAAGAACACTATGCTAGAGGCTGGGGAAGAAACAAGTTTTAGATAAGACAGTCTTGGCCCTTGTATGTATGTATGTATGTATCTATCTATCTATCTATCTATCTATCTATATATATATATATATGTACACATAATTTACATATACATGTATGTAAAATACTGTAGGTAAATAACAGATGATGAGTATTTTAGAGGTGTGCAAAGAGTCCAAAGTAGAAAAGTTCATTATCAGGTGAGAAGATTGGAGAAAGATTTATGGACTATGTGACAGCTGAGTTGACTCAATGGACAGGGCAGCGACAGGCACTAAAAATGATATGAGCAAATGCACAGAGATAGGAAAGGTGCACAATGTAAAAAGCAAGTTTGGCTGGAATATCAAGTACATGGAAGGGAGGAGAATGAGATAAAGTTGGGAAGAAAAGACTGGTAAGATTGTCAAAGGCAAAGGTCTTGAGTTGGCAGGTAAGAATTTTGAACTTTAGTCAAGGCTATTTGTGGAGGACTGAGGGAGGGACGTTATAGAATTTTGAAGAGTATTGTACACATACTATTTCATTTGATCCTCATGACAACTTGTGAGGTAGGTGCTATTATTATCTCCATTTTACAGATGAGGAAACTGAGACTGAGAGAGGTTAGGTGACTTGTCCATAGCCTCACAGGTAGTGAATGTCTGAAACAGGGTTTGAAATTCAGCTATTCCTGAGTCCAAGTTCAGAGTATCCACCACGCCACTCATCTGCAAAGTCCCCACTGCCCTTCTTTACTTGATGCAATCCTATTTTTCCTTAAATGCCTAACACCATCTCTTTCTTAAAACAAATTTATTGTTCTATATTTTCTAAAGAATGTACAATGTAATAATGCATACAATAGTTGTTATTCGACTATAAGCCATACATTGGCAAGAGATGTGTTACCCAAACTTTGAATCTCTCGAGTTCTGCATGTAGTAGACAACTTATTTATTGAATAAATGAATGAATGAATAAGTGAATGCACCAAGTTTACCTAGTTAAAAAAGGTAAACAAGATTGACAAGAGCCAGTGGATACTATCATATCTTTCCTGTCATAACTTTCCTCCTTTTTCTTTTCTTGACAGAGGCTAGAAAATAGCTTGGATATTGAAGAGCATTTTTTCTTCTCTAGTTGAAGAAAACTGAATTTTGATACCAACTTGATATCAGTTTCACTTACTTGCAAAGATCATTGATACAGCTTGCAATATAGGAATATGGATCAATATACTCATGACAGCTGAGGAAAGGAAACTGCAGCAGGATCTGACACTTGAAGAAGATCACCTGTCCAAAGGAAGAGCATGGTTAGTGAGAAGATGGTTCCATCTCATGTTTCCCTACCATCTTTCATATCATATATGTCTCCAAAGAGATTCCACTTAAGAAAATGTACCTTCTACTTTCTCCATTTTTTCCAGAAAAAAAAAAAGACAAGGCTTAGGATTTATAAGGTAAGTTTTTTCTCAGAAATAACCTACATCATTTATCTTTTAACTGAATTTGTGATTTTATCTACATAGAGAAATACAAGGGATAGAACTGCCTCCACTCATGTGAACTGGCCCAGCTCTGCAATTTATAGACACTGAGGATTAAAATGATCTCTCCACAAGGTGGAGATCCCTTTGTCTCCAAGACTCAGACTCTGCTCCCTAAGTCTTGTCTCTCACACAATCTTACCAAAAACAAACAAATTAAAACAAACACTGATTTCTTAATGAACAGAGCTCTCACAAAAGTCATTTCATTCAAACTTTTTCAGATTTCAAGGATCTCTAATTCTATTGATGTGCATCTCCCCTCCATTAAAACAGATCGGAGCCCCTCCCACACCCCCTTCCATGCTTTAGTAGACCTCTTCATGAGGCAGCTAGATTGCACAGGAGATAGAATGCTGGCTTGGAGTCAGGAACACCTGAGTCCGAATCCTACCTCAGACTCCTAGCAGCTATGTGAGCCTCAATAAATCACTAACCCTCAGTTTCTTCATCTATAAACTAGGGAGAGTTTGTTATTCTCCATGGGGAGAATAACAATACCTATCTCATAGGTCTGTTGGAAGGGTCAAATGAGATGATACATGGAAAGCCCCATGGAAACCTTAAAACACTATAAACGTGCTAGCAATTATTATCATTATGGGTTCAAGCTAGTAAATGGCAGACCCAAAATTCAGATCTAGACCTTAGGAATGAATGAACATTTAAGTGCTCGCTGGGTACCCAGTACTGAACTTGTGATTCCAAGTCTCCGCTAGACTGGTCTTCAGATCGTTCGCTAAACCCACACTCCAAAAGTTGTTCATTTTTTTGTTTGTTTTCCCCAGTTCAGTAGGACCTGCAAGATCTTATATTAACACTCAAGAAGGCAAAGTAACTTTCAGATCACAATGGGAGACCCCTGTGGGCTAAAACTCACTGGCAAAATTTGATATAAAGAGTGTAAGAATACCCAGGTCAAGAATTTTAGGGGAACTAAATATTTAAATGAAATGCAACATTTTGTCTGCCTACATAATTGCATAATTTTGTCTGCCTGTCATAATTGATTTAAAAAAGGCAACTTACCTCAAAAGGATGGATTCCTACAGAGCATGGGCTTGGAAAATCTGAGGCAATAGCAATACAGTTGGCATCCTCTGCAGTTTGGACAGCCCAACTATTGGCAAACATGGCGACATCTTCTGTAACTTCATTTACTGCACAAAAACATTTGAGAGCATCATTTTCCACAAATACAGACTCTTTTCTCTCAAAATAAAAAAAAAAGTGAAAACTTCCTGATTAAAAATAACTTTATATTCAATCAATCAAGAAGCATCTATTAAGTTCATACTATGTGCCAGATATTGTTCTAAATGCTGGAAATATAAATAAGAAAAAAGAAGCAATTTCTATTCTCAAGAGGCTTAAATTTTCACACCAGTAGGAGATGGGGATGGGACTTCACTGGGTCAGGGAACTCCCCTCTGAGGAAGCTCATTCCATCAAGGCAGAGGACTTCTCTACAACTGAGAGTTGTAGACTTGCCCAAACTTTACCCTACACCCATATCTTTTTCTGTCTCTCTATGTGTTTGTATGTGTCTCTATCTCTGCCTCTCTCTCTCTCTCTCTCTCTCTCTCTCTCTCTCTCTCTCTCTCTCTCTCTCTCTCTCTCTCTCTCTCTCTCTCTCTGTCACACACACACACACACATACAGGCACACACACACACACACACACACAGCTTACTAAAGAGAACTTCCTGATATACCTATTCCAACAAGTTGAAGATTAGAAACAGAGGGTACCGATCCCACACTATGGTGGCAATCAGAGCTGGAAAGTCATAGTAAAATTTTAGCTTACTGCATAGGGACAGCTCAGGGAGCTCAGAAGGGGAACTTGAAGGAACACTGAATCCCTTAAACATATTTTTCTCCTACAATTTCTGGAGCACTTCTTTCTCAGGTCTAGCCAGTGAAAAAAATACGACTTCAAGTCAAGTCAACAAGCATTTATTATGCACCTATTATTATGTTCCAGGCACTGTGCTAAGCTCTGGAGATACAAAAAAGGCAAAAACGCTCCCTGACCTAAAGGAGCTCAAAATTTAATGAAGGAGACAACATTCAAATAACTATGTATAAAAAAGATATGTAGATGATAAATTGGAGATAATTTCAAAAGTCAAAGACACTGGAATGACCAGAGGAACCATGGAAGGAGCAGTGACTGGAGGCAGAAGACTTGGGTTTAAATTCCACCTTAGAGATTTATTAGCTGAGTGACCTGGAACTCACCTATAAATTGAAGAGGGTGAATGGAATAACCTCTGAGAGGAATAAGCCTCTGAGGGCCCTTCTAGCTCTAAGTCTATTTGTCTGGACCTCTTAAAATGCATAGTTCTAGGTTTTTGTAGAGGCAACACTTCTGCCTTGCGGTACAGCAGATAGAATGTGGGACCTAGAGCCAGGAAGCCCTGAGTTCAAATGTGACATCAGACACATCCGAGATGCATAACCCTGGGGAAGTCACTTAACCCTCAGGTTCCTCATCTGTAAAATGGGGATAATAACAGCACCTACATCCCAGGGTAGTTGTGAGAATCACATGAGATGATATTAGTAAAGTACTTGGCACACTGCCTGGTACATAGTAGGAGCTCAGTAAATGCTTGTTTCCTTCCCCTTTTAAGTTGCATTAATTCTGTGAAGGATGGGGACTCACCCTGTGCTTTCACTGGCATAGGGAATTCTCCCTAACAAGGGTGGTTAGAGGACGGAGAAGATAAATGACTTACCCTAGGTCACTTTGCAGATGTGTGTTTGGAGCAGAACCTGAACTCGGCTCTTCCTAGCTCTGAGGTCAGATCTCTGTCCACTCTGTCATCCTGCCTCTCATAATTCTATGATTCTAATTTAATCTCACTACATATCACACTCTATTAAAAAAACCCAATACCTGCTACTACAAAAAAAAATATTTCAATATCCTTACTATAAAATCAAAAAAATTTCTTTCCTAGTACCCCCTGTATCCTAAGCCTGGCTTGTTCCACAAAAGTTCAGTACAGCCAAGGAATGCTGAAATTCAGATCCCAGAGATCTAACTCCAGGATATAAATGACATATTTTTCATTGATTCTCACTGTAATTAAATAAAGGATCCAGAAAGCTTTTTTTTTTTTAACGAACTACTCATCTTGAACTTTATAAATATTAGCTTGACTGCTTTGAATCCAAAATGTAAATGTCTGCAGTGGGACATGGATCACAGATCAGAGAATTTTAGAGCCAAAAGGCCTTGGGGATCATTTTGAACGCAGCCCTCTGTCTCAGAAGGCATGAATTATGGAGAGGGCACATTCAATTTCCACTTGGCAAAAAACATAAATCTTCTTGGACACACACAGTGAAAAGCCTAGTTTCTTTGTGATGCAGCTCCTGGAGCATAAGATACACACAAGCAGAGAAATACAATTTTTTAAATCACAGATGAGAAACTATATTCCCAACTGCATTTAATCAAAATGCTTGGTGGCCCCCTAAAAATTACTTATATTACAAAAACATCGAGTGACTTTAGAAAAAATACCTATCCTCTCATAACAAAAAGTAATAAACCTAATACCTAGACATTTCCGTGCATAAGACCTATTGATGTGTTGAGGGAGGGAAGGCTTTAAGAGAGACCTTACCTAGGTGTAACCTATGAGATTGCTAGAAGTTATCATACCAATCATTTTCATTTCCTTAGTTTCAGAGACAGAGATAAAATTATCTTCAGTGTCTTCCTACTTTCCTTTAGGAAACCATCTTGTCCCTTTCATTTTATTTTCTCTTATCTGTTCTGAGTTCGGATCCTCAAATTGTCTTAAATGCTCCACTATAGCATCCAGTCTGCATGTGTTCTCCCTCTCTGAGTAATGTCTTAAGCTCCACCCCATCAGGGCTTGCTTGTACCACCATCCTAATTCTTCCCTCCACCAGTGGTTGGTAGTTCCTACACTGGTTCCCATGCCCAGTTCTCTGGACAAGCTCTAGGTACTTTTTTACACCAACAGTGGCCTTCTCCCTTGATCCTTTGGGAAATGAATAGATGAATGGATTTGTATTCCTGGACCACAGTTTAAAATACAGGAACCATAAGGTCCTCATCAGAGATGAAGTACACCTAATAAGATGAGAATACATCTACTTGTTGTATTACAAATTTATCAAAATGGCTTTAAGCTAAAAAGGAAGGCAGAGGGAGAAAATAGTCTATGTATTTAACAGAGGTTATTGCTTTTAGGTATCCGCTTATTACTCTTTCATCCACTAACATAACACTGAGGCTAGCAACAGTGTAAGAAGAGGGGGGCAAAAGCATTTACATAGCACCTACTATGTGCCAGATACTGTATCACTTTATAAATATTTCATTTGCTTCTCCAAACACCCCCGAGAGGGAGCTGCTATTAGATTATTTCCATTTATCAACTGAGAAAACTGAAGCAACCAAAGGTAAATTGACTTCCCGAGGATCACAGAGCTAGTAAGTGTCCAAGACCACATTTGAACTAAGGTCTTCCTGGCTCCAGGCTTGGAGATCTAACCAGGGCACTACCTAACTGAATAACTGTAGAGATCCAGAAAATTCATAGGAGGCAAAATACAAGAAAGGATCTAGCAATCAAACATGTGACTTCAGATGTCTATTTACAAATGCTTACACGGATAACAAGCAACATGAGGTAGGTACCATAACATTGGGAGGTAAGTTTGACTTCATAGGTATCACTGAGATTTAGTGGGATAAGTCCCATGACTCCAAATCTTCCAATCTTGTTCAAAAGGAAAAAGACAGAAAAGAGGGGAAAAGGGTTTGGAAAGGGAGGGTAAGAATGGATTTTTTTACTAAGAAGGTATCATCATATGTGGAAATCCAGGAACCAAAATACAGTAAAGAACATTCAGTGATCAACAAATGAAAGCTGTATTGTCATAAGTGCTTATGGGAGGAAAGAAGACATAGATTAGAATTCATGAAAAAAATTACAAGCTTGTCACAGAGGTATGGTGGGAGGTTTCAATTATGTAGGCATCTGCTCAAACTCTCAAAACAAAAGAAGCTTGGCATTGAAAATCCTTCAAAACCCACCTGCCCCCCACATTTCTAGGCTTAGTTCACACTGCTCTACGCAGTCATGATTCTAACCAAATTTACCTACATGTTGTGCCCCAAAATGGGCACTGAATCTCCTGCCCTGCCCCATGATTGAATTATACTGCCTCCCCATATCCACCTGGTGGAATTCTTACTCTCGTTAGAGGCTTTATTTAGCTCAGGTGCCGCTTATTTTTTTACAGAACTCTTCCCAATTCCCTTAGTTTGTTGTTGTATTCTCTCTTTGCATATTACTTCATATTTCCATGTTGGTGCGCATGTTGGAATATAAGCTCTTTGAGGATAGGGAACGTCTCATTTTTTTATGATACCCTTAGCATTCTCTTTTGTACCTCGTAGCCCAGATGAAAAATGTTTATTGGCTTGAGCTGAGTAGCATTCTCACCAGCTTGGAAGGGCTGGTGTGCAAAGAGCTGGTGAAAGGGAGGAGATAATAGGAGAGGAAAGCCTAACAAAGTATGTACAGCATGTGCCCTAGGATTGGGCAAGCAGATTTCAAGTACTCAAAGACAGATTCCCTAACACTAAAATTTTAAGACTAGGTTTCCCCATCTCAGCCAGGCTGGATATTTAAGGGCCACTAAAACTTTGACCTACTCTAATTCTGACCCAGACCTGTTCTCACCTCCTTAGGCAACCTGGTGCCCTGCTCAAAACCCACGATATCGGTGTCATGCCTGGTGTGGACATCTGATTGGCCTTAACCTTTTACCTCTCAGAGCTCCTTAACTCAGCAACCCAACATCTTTGGCCTCCTGGGTAGCAGGAATTATAAGCATTCCTACCATGCTTGGCCCATGCTCTGAGATTCCACAGGGGAAAACAACCTCATTGCTCCTGTTTTGATGAGTTTTATGACTTTTGGCATACCTCTGGACTTGATCTTGCTCTGCCTGAGAGATTCCTCAGAAGAAATCCTGTAGGAAGCTGAACAGGGCACAAAGCTTTCTTTTGCCTCTACAAAACATCATCAGGATCTTCACTTCTAGGGACTTAATAAATCAACCTTACTATGTTAAAGATATGTAAATGTTTTCCATTTAAGGTGGGATATTTGCATTTTGACAGGATTCTTTCAGCAATAATAACTTTTAAACCTAAAGAATTAAGTATAATTTTGAGAATGTTGGGCATATTTCTGTTGACCTGCTTTGGACCAGCCTTGCTCTCCTTATAAAAGGAATAAACAAATACCTCTCATCTCCATCTACACGTTTATTTGTGTGGACACACTACAACTACATAGTCCTCAGAAATTCTTTCATTCTTTGACCACTATATGTTGGTGTCTGTGCTAAAAACAGAACCTGTTTTTAAGAGATCATCTAGGTAATTGTCACTCAAACATTCAGTGGTCCACCTGGGTAAAATGTTCTGATTTCAGGTTAATTTTACCCCCTTTCCCAACCTACAAGCTATTGTGAAGCATAAAATTTTGTTCACTTTTCAGTTCATCACTTTAAAATGAAAGGGAAGACTTTTGGAAATAATGACTTCCAATACATTGAGAATTAATGTGATCTGCTGGATCACACAGTATCTCACAGATAAAGTGAATGGATAATCAAATAGATAATGTCTGGAAATAAAGTTCTTTCAAACTATTGTGCCATTTTCTTTGTATTTCTCCGTATATCACCCTACCTTTCCAAAAAACTACCAATTTGCTATCATTTTAAGATACCCTTACTGGAACTGGCTACAAAATCTCTCCCCCAAATAGGCAGATATGCCCCAAATGTGTTCCAAATTTATACTTGTATTTAGTCAAATGTAAAGTATTTACTGTTTTTCAAGTCTTACACAAATGAAAATACTACCCTATTTGAGCATCACTTAAAACAATAATAGTGATTGCCAGCTGATATTTCTAATAATCTGTTTGAGATCAACAGCTTGGACAGGGAAAAGAAGACATTCTAACACACCACCACCACCACTATCAACAACCACAACAAGCATTTATTAAGCACTTACTGGGTGCCAAGGTTAAGAGAACCACCATCCTCTCTGTTTCCCAGACTCACAACCCTGATCTTCCTGAAGTTCAGATCTGATCATGTCAACCCCTTCCCCCACCATTCAATAAACTTCAGTGGCTACCTATGAATTCCAGGATCAAATAAGAAATTGTTTATTTAACTTTTAAAGCCCTTCATAACTGGGCCCCTTCATACTTTCCTCCTGTCTTCTGACACTTTATTCCTCTCTATACACTCTGTGATCCAGTAATCCAGACCTTCTTGCTCTTAACAGACAACACTCAATCTCTCAACTCTTCTTTTCTCTCTTGTGGCCATCCGCCATGACTGCAATGCTCTCCTACTTACTTCACCTCCTGACTTCACTGGTTTTCTTCAAGATTCAGCACAAATCCCACCTACTTTAAGTCCCCAGTGTATTTTGGTTGCTCTAGGCATTTTACTTACCATGCTGTATTTGCAAGTCATCAAACTGAATACCATTGTAATTCCCACAAAGACCACTGGTTTTTCCTTTGTGGTCCTCAGACAACTTGACATAAATGCCAGAAATGCCATCCCAAGCTAATGAAAAGCCAAAGTTTGTTTTCACCAGAATGTAGTCAGCAAGCTTCTCAATGTAAACATGCCCAATTGTCTGTGGCAATGTCAACCTGGAAAAGTAGAACAAAAGAATTCCTAGGGTTCTGATGTGAAGTCAGTGATAATGACCTTGGAGGGAAAGTCTCCTAAGATTATTTGGTTCTTCAAATGGGAGAGAAATTTTCCATAGCAATACTAATAGACCTATTTGCCAAGCACCTATTCTGTGCGCAGTCAATAATTTAGTTCAATTTAATTCAACAATGAATCAATCTACCAATGCACATATATGATGTACTAAAGGGCAAACTACGTGCAAGACAATGCACTAGGCTCTAGAGATACAATGAAATAATATACAGTAGTCTTCAAGGAATTTACAATCTGATGCAGATGAGGATTGACATATCTAAACAAATAGCTAAAATACAAAGCAGAATGTGATTAATTCATTTCATTTCAGGCCAATTCAACCAATAGAACCTGTATTTATCAAGCATCTACCATGTGCAAGGCACAAACTGATGTAAATAACGACAATAATAATAGCTCTTGTAGCTTTAGGGAAAAAAGGATAAAAGTGATACAGGAAGAAGAGGGAGAATCAAGATACCAAGCAAAAAAAGAGAGTTGATCCTTGAAGGAAGGAAAAGATTTCAAGAGGCAGGAATGGAGGGAAATGAGGAATGAGTCCATTCTGGCATGGGGTAGAGCAATGAGTAAAGACACAGAAATTAGAAATGACAGTCCTGCTTGGATCCTGCCTACATAGCCTACATACCTACAGAATGTATCTAGCTGAATGTTGTTGCCCTCTCTGAGACCTCACATGGCATTTTGTTTTTAATTTTGCAAATTTGTCTCATGACTTTGTACTAGAGTTTTTTATGCTTGTGTCCTATTATCTTACTGGATGGTTAGCCCTATAAGGGCAGGGACTGTATCTTATTCATTTATTTATTTAATGCATTAAACAATATTGGCTATGCCCTGACTGTGTGTTTGGCACAGTTTCATGACCTCCTCCAGTAGTTTTCAATTGGTTTCAAATAATGTTTTAACTTGGAGAAAAATAAGTACTAAAATTATTTTTAAAACCACTGTTTTCTCTATATTGCAGAAGCGATTTGGGATAAAAGATAGAATTCTGGGATTTGATTTGGGAAGACCCAAGTTAAGTCCAGCCTCTGAGACTTTACTGGCTATGTGAACTTGGACAAGTTTAACTTCTACGTATCTCACTTAATGGTATGTGACTTATCTACTAAATCTATGTGACCAGTTACTTATCAGCCAAGGCAAAGAAGCATTTCCCCATGCTGAGGAAATTACAGGTCTTTCACACAGTCATCTGCCTAGCCTCACACTGGGGGCAGCTAGGTGGGTCAGTGAATAGAGTGCCAGGTCCGGAGTCAGGAAAACTCATCTTCCTGAGTTCAAATCTGGCCTCAGACACTTACTGTGTGACCCTGGGCAAGTCACTTAACCCTGTTGCCTCAGTTTTCTCATCTGTAAAATGAGCCAAAGAAGGAAATGGCCAAGACAACTCTAAATAAAGTCATAAAGAGTTGGACACGATCGAACAACAACAAATCCTCATGTTGGGGCAAATATTCAATTGACATTGGAGACTCCTTTCAATTTTTTTTACTATAAATTTAGTAAAATCTACAAACAAACATTTCCATTTACAAAGAACAGATAAAAGTGCATGAAACTATGAGTCTCTGTTATGTATAACTTGGGGTTTTTAAAAGGATAATTAATAGAATGCGATAGTCCAACACTAACTAGCTTTTTCATGTTCCATTCTAAACTTCCTTGTGCTCTCCTCTGGGTACTTTTTTGGAGGGGGAAAGCAAGGCAAGCAGTGATAAGGGATTTGCCCAAAGTCACACAGCTAGTAAGTGTCAAGTGTCTGGGGCTGGGGATTTGAATCCTCCTGACTCCAGGGCCAGTGCTCTATTCACCGAGCCACTTAGCTGCCCCCAAGGCCTCCTCTGTGTGTGTATTCTTAAAAGGGCTTTAGAAGCTACTCTCAACCAAATAGCTGCAGCATATTCTAAAATATCACTAATGGCTATATCCAGAGGACGGATCTGATAGCATCTTCTCAAGAATATCTTAAGCACCTTTGCCACCTTCAGCAATATTTGCTGAAATGATAATAGATATAACAATGGTAGTGCATGTCTCAAGTTGTCCTTTGCCTCTCCCTAAGTCAGCAAGGTGTATTAAAAGGATAATGAACTCAGAGATCTGGGTTCAAATCCTCACTGACTAATTTGTAGCCATGTGTCTCTGCACAAATCACTGATTCTACATTTCATTTTCGTCGTCTCTAAAACAGAGATAATAAAACTTTTGCCATGTTGCTCATAGGATGATAGTACAGAAAGTGCTCTATTAAAAATAAGAATAGGATGCAGTGAACGAATGAGAATTAATAATTCAATGAATGAGTAAATGAATGAGCAAGTCAATGTGAATGAATGAGTAAATGAATGAAAAGTATTATTTATACACTTTTTATGTGCCAAGCATGGTGCTGATCATTGATGATGCAAATTCAAAAGTAAGACGTCCCTGTTATCGAGGAGCTTGTATTCAAATGATAGAGACAATATATTATAGGACAATGGTGGCCAGCAAAGGGAATTATGGTGCATGAAGACACAAAGATGCTAAGTAGAATAACTGACATGTCCTACTGGAAATTAACACACTAAACAGAAAATGTGCTAAAGATGGAGGAGATTTAGTGCGGTGTCACCATAGGCTCCCTGGTACCCAAGTGGTACATAATTAAACCAAGCTTATAGACCATAAAGCAGAACTAAGAAAGCCGGTGGTTATAGCCATGGAATTACCTAATACCTAACACCTATGGTCAAATTCTGGTTGGTGGGGTGTGGTCATGTCAACTAGTAGGAAGGAATGGGGAGAAAGGACCTAGGACCCTAATTCTATGCAGGTTACTGCCACAAGGGACAGTTTGTTTTCATTTGGGGAATAAGGAAGACAACAGCAGTTGTACTCATCCAAGATATTAATAGGTTCACTTTCATCCTTTAAAAAAAATCTATCAGTGATACTTAGCTTTAATGAGGCACATCATCAGACCTGGTCCAGGACACATAGGTTTGAATCCCACCTCAGACACTTACCTTGAGCAAATACTTTATCCTCTCTAAGCCTCCCTTTCTTCACCCATAAGATGAGGGGACTGAATCCCACAATCTCTATGAACCCTGATAGTGTTAAATCCATAATCCTATTGTAACACTACCTTTCACAGCCTCAACCCATAGAGGCTAGAGATAGTTACCATATCACTGAGAGGCAATGGAATCTTGGACAATGAGTCTGTGAGGAGACTGAGAGTTTTAACTGACATTCTAAAAGATGATCTGTCATGGCTTTAAAAAGATTAAATGACATACAGAGAGAAAGATGAAGTGAAATTTCCTAAGAGAACTGTTTAAAATCTTTATCTTGTGAAGAAGTATTTATAAAAAGAATTCTTAAAACATGTTGGCTGCCAGCCTGAGAAAGCTGAAGAGCAGGACTCCATTTCCAGGTATAAAGAGAAGCCAGCAGTTGTAATGATTTTTAAGGGTGACTTGGCTTTGATATTTCCCATAGCTCCCAGATCGAAAACAATTATTTATGTCTTTGTTTTATTGTCTATCGTACTGTCAATATACAGTAGCCATGATATTTAATTAACTTGATATTTGCTGATATTATTTAAACAAACATAGGAAATTAAGAGATTTCATAATAGAAAAATGTGCAAAAAGTTTTGGGGAAAGTGGTATTTCCAATATATTTTTAAAAATCTGGTACACTGAGGTAGAGCCTCGGAGCTCATTTATTATTAAGAGAAATGCCCTACTATTACAAATTATAATAATTTTTATAAATAGTATCTTTTATTACTTTTAAACCCGGTATAAGAATGAATAAGGTAATAAAGTAACAATAAGGAGAGGGGAAAGGTGATCACTCCACTTAGCCTAGGTCAACGTTGGGGAACCTACAATCTCGAGGCCACATGGTCCTCAAGTGCATCCCTTTGACTGAATCCAACTTCACAGAACAAATCACCTGAAGAAAAAGATTTATTCTGTAAAATTTGGACTCAGTCAAAAAGTCGCACCCAAACACCTAGAAGGCAGCAGGTTCCCCATTCCTGGGCAAGGTCACTCCTTTGATCCTGCCACACTATGATACATTTTTTTTTACTGGAACTATGATTTCATTACTGTAAGAAGCTGCCTTTCTCACTGTGGTCCAGTATTTTGCCTGCAATTTATAGTTCCTGGTCTAGGGATTTGCCTGGGGCAACATGCTCAGTTTCACCAGATAGTACATGACAGAGCCTAGACTTTAAACCAAGTCTTCCCAGTTCTGAGGCCAGCTATTTACTCATGATGTTGCTATGATATTCTGCCTCTTAATTCTATGATATGATTTTATTAATAATAGTAACCATTGAGGAAAGATCAACCTTTATTACCCAAAGTAAACTGTGTCTTACAAAGGAAAAGTCATGTGGTGATAATGACAGCTAGGTTTAGGCAGTATGGATCAATGATAAGGAATCACAGAACACTTGAGTACTTCCTCCAAATCCATCAGACATGATATTTCCCCTCACACGCATGCACAAAGAAGAAGCCTAGGGAATCTGGAAAAGATAAGCACTCCTAGGGTCACACTCTGACACCCAGCACTCCTTTGAGAGAGAACTTTTTCCCTCCCATGTATTAATAGTGCCTTACACATAGAGAATCTTAAGACAGGTTTGTTGGACTAAATGACATTAAGTACTTCACAGAAAAGCAGGTGCTGAGTATGAATATTTTGTAATTCATTTGCTGAGTCCTCTGTGTCATCTAATCGAAATATTCTAACAGATTAATGCTAGCATGTGAATTATAGAACATTTTTCTGAGCTGTACTGAATCTTGGAGACCATCTAAGTAACATTCCTTATCCCACGCTATGGAAAACAACACCCATGGAGGTAAAGCATACTTGAGGGGAGCTGTTTTGTAAACTTTTTTTTAAAAAAGATCTTTTGCTAAGATGATAATAATAATAGAAATGATTGTATTATACATTTCTCTAGTTATACCACTTGTACCAGCTTAGGACAGTGCTTTGTAGGAGAGAGAGAGAGAGAGAGAGAGAGAGAGAGAGAGAGAGAGAGAGAGAGAGAGAGAGAGAGAAGGAGAGAGGGGGGGAGGGGGGGAGAGAGAAAGAGAGGGAGAAAGAGCAGGGGGAGAGAGAGAGAGGGAGAGAGAGGGAGAGAGAGAGAGAGAGAGAAAGAGAGAGAGAGAGAGAGAGAGAAGAGGAGAGAGAGAGAGAGAGAGAGAGAGAGAGAGAAAGGCAGCATGCTGCAGTGAATGACTGAAAAGCATTGATTATTTGACCTTTGTAGGTGCTGAGATGATCCCTGAATTAAAAGAATTTACATCCTAATGGCCTCTTTGAAATTACTCTTAGGTTTCACACTAGGTAAATTCTTAGGTTTATTTTAGAAGATGAAATACTACTTCTTATTCCCAAAAACTCATTTCCACTCTGAGCTGCTTTGAAATTACATTGCAAATTTCATTTGAGAGACTGTCAGATCATACCTGATTCCATCTTTCTTTACTTCATGACCAGAAATGAGAATTTCTTCTTGGCTTGAAAAGAACAAGCTGACTGACCGATGGCAATAGTACACAGAACCAGTGCACTTAGGACTATTATGAACCTGGAGGGGTGAAAAATAAACACAGTTGATGGGAGCCAAGGAAAAAAAAAATTAGTTTACCAGTGTTGCATTTCCACAGTCCCATTACTTCCTGGCACTTTATGAATGATATACAACTCCACTTGGGGATCACTTACTTTACCAATGGAAAGTTTAGAACAGAAGAGAAAATGCTTTTTCTAACTGAAATGTCAGGGAGAATTTAGGGAGATATTATCTTGAGCTTAGAAATCAGTAAAGAGAATTGATCTGCTACAAATATATACATACATATATACATATAGATAGATACAGATAGGTGACTCAAGCCTTACTGGGTTGGTTTCAGCATTGTTTGGTCTTACATTTTTATGGCATCTTTCTTTTTTCAAAACCTGAAACTGCCCATGTAGGATTTTAGAACTCAAAAGTCCCATATCACATATTGGAAAGAAGTAGTTCTACTGAGCTCTGAATAATATGTTTGTAACTTGATATCACCTGTTAGAGGATCATAAAATATGCTTCAAATGGAGCACAGCCAAGAATATTTGGAAATCTGCATGGCATAGTGCATTAAGGATAGAAGCTGGAGCCAGGAAGACCTGGGTTCAAATTCTGCTTTTGACTTCTATTTGGTGTGTGATTCTGGGCATGTCATTTGACCCTTTAGTGTCTCAGACAGCTCTCTGAGTTTGAGACTAGAAGTTCCATGGTGGGGACTCATTTTTCCCTAGTATTTGTAATTTTGATGTCCCCCAAATACACTGGGTGTTCCCAAAAGTCCTAGTTCAGCTTTAAGTTTTAATAGCTTGAAATTTCATTAAGACTTGTGAGATACCCTGCATATGAGTATACAGAGATATTTACAGATACACACGCACACACACACACACACACACATATGTAATCATAGAGAAGGAAATATTAGGAGGGGAAAGGGAAGGCAGGAAGAGACTAACAGTATGAAGAAAATAAATGGAATTCCAGATGTTGCTAACCCACAATGATGTAGCAAATGGAGTTTCCATACTGAAAGGACACTACTTTAATGAAATCATAGATCCAGACTGAAAACAAAAAGAAGTATAGAAGGTGGTCTATGCAGCTTCACTAAAGAAAAAACAGCTTCATTTGCAAATCTGAGAGTCCATGAACAAAACCATCCCTGAGGGAAACAACATCATTTAAAAGTAGAGACAGAGGTAGGGTTTGTATCTTAATGTTAATACTAAATATAATGCTTTCTTGAGCCTAACATTCACAAAACATTTATAAATCACCTATTGTATATAGATAGAGCACTAGCCCTGGAGTCAGGAGGACCTGAGTTCAAATCCAGCCTCAGACACTCACTAGATGTGTAATCCTGGTTAAATCACTTAATCCTCTTTGCCTCAGTTTCCTCATCTGTAAAAATGAGCTGGAGAAAGAAATGGCAAACCACTTCAGTATCTTTGCCAAGAAAATCCCAAATGGGGTCACGAATATATGACTGAAATCACTCAATTACAATAAAAATTATGTAACTGCAAGGTTAGGTAAAAGGGAGACATAAAATTTTGCTAAACCATGGTTTCTACCCACATGGAACTTAGAGTCGTAGATGGGGATAAGACCCAATGTAAGTAGCCATACATAATGCAAAGTAATTTACGAATGAATTCATTATACAGGTGCATAATGATGTGCTGTTTGACATATGAAAGAAGAAAGATGGTGGCCAACAGAGGTGATTAGGGATACCTTTGTGGAGAAGGTATCATTTGACTCAGTGGATAGTGAAAATTCAGTCAGGTTACATGGCCACATCTACTTCTAAGAAAGATTATTTCTGCATTAAATATGCCAGGTATATTCTGAATTGAAGGAAGGGAAAGAGTGGAGGAAAAGAAACTGTATTAGATGGCTACTAAAAAATAATCTAGAGAAGCAGTAACAAGAGATTGTACTGGGGTAATGACAATGAGAAGAGGAAGAAGGGAAGGAATGTAAAAAACAGCCTGAAGATAGAAAAGCAGGACTCTGTAAATGGTTGGATATAGATGTGAGAAAGAGAAAAGTCAAAGATAAAGCCAAGGCTTGGCATTACCCATCCCACAGCTTTCTATTCATGAATCTTTCTTTTTTGAGTTATAATTACTTGTGTGTTTGTCTTTTCCCTATTACCAAATGGGATACTCCATGAGGGCAATGGGAATATCTGATTTATCTGTGTTTGTCTCCAAAAAATCCAGCAGAGTTATCTGCATTTATTTGGTGCTTAATAAGTGACAACTGAATTTGAGTGTGAAGAATTGATCATTCGAGCAATAAGCATTTGTTACCTACAGACTTTGTGCTGGGCAAATTATCTAGCTTTGGGCCCCGATATATCATATGATCCTAGATTTAGATGTAAAAGAGATGTAGGATCATAGATTTAAAGCTGAAAAGGACCTTAGAGACCACTGTCCAAATGACTCCCAAACCAGGACTCATTGCACTCAGTCAAGCAAGACAGGTAAAAAGACAAAGTACAAGCAGGAAGAGCTGAGGGCATTAAGTCCTGGGAATCTGGGACAGCATGAGAAAGGGTAGGCCAGTGGATAAAAAGAGCATCTGAGGTGAGGTCTGTAGAAGAAGACATCCTGGAAGGTACAATAGGAACACTAGACACAAAGTCTTCCTACCTCCTACTTTTTCCTGGAGCCAGTCCTGTCTGTGTCACAGATGCAGACAGATTTGTGATCCTGTTGAGTCATTACACTCCATTTAGTAACTTTCAACATGACCCATTTCCTCCCTGGAATTCAAGATTGTAATGACCTTTCTTTTTGTTGCTGTGTTGTTTAAAAAAGCCTCCCTGACTTCTTTCAATATTTGGGCTCCTTTCCTTTTATCAGCACTTATTTCCATTCCTTTGTCAGTGGGCCACCTGTTTTGTCTCCCTTCTCTGCCATCATTCCTTTGTTTCTGCTATCAAAACTATGCCATCTGCATATATTAATCTCTTATTGCATGTGGGAGGAGGAGATAGCTCAAGCCATTCAAACAAAGGCATGAGAGAGAAAAAATGTTTCAGCAAATCAAGACAGTGGGAAACTCCAGCTCTTAAATCCTACATGGCTTCAAAATTCTTCTTCAAGGTGTACAAGTAATCTCTATGTACATCTGTATTGAATGAAATATACTCCCCTTCTATCAATATAAGCTTTCTATCTAAAGAGTGTAATGCTGTAAGAAGAAAGAAGAAAAGGACTGACTTAAAAAAGAGAGGTAGTGTGGAATGATGAATAGAAAATCAACTTTGGAGCCAGGAAGATTATTCAATTAATATTACTATATAACATTATTACATAATGTTAATATACAACATAACGTACATGCAAACCATGGGACCATGGACAAGTCATTTAACCCCTAAACACACCTATACACACACACAAAACTGAAATTCTGAAAATCAAGGAAGAGATAAATAAAACTAAATATTAAAAAATATTTATTTGATAAACAAATCTGAGCTGATTTTTCAAAAATAATGAAAAAAACAGACAAACCATTAACTAATTTGATTTTTCTAAAAGAAGAAAAAGCAAATTACTTGACCTCTCAGCTCCAGTCAATTTATAGGGGAATCACCAATCTACATCAATGGAAGGAGTTTACACACTGAGAGTTCCCCACCTGAAGGAAATGACTGTTCCAAATCCCCACTCCCCAATACACACACACCCCCAAAATATGTAGAAGGAACAAGTATCACTGAGGAAGAAAAGAAAATGTGAAGAGGAAGAAACAGTGAGATATCCATTTACCCTACTCTCTCCAAACCTAAAAAAAAGAATACTCAATGATATATCTTAAGGATAAAGACATGTCACCTAACAAATATTGATTTTCAAGTATCATCAAGAGCAGAGTATGTTTCAGTGGCCTGATAAGTATATTCCCACCCAAGTGTTCTCTTTCTGTCACCCCTGATCTATACTCAGGCTGGACTAAAAGGCTGACTCAATCCATTCAGTATCCCTCTACTTCTACCATTTTGCAGCTGTTCAGGATGCTATCATCACCATCCCATATTTTCCATCATGAATCAAAATCTTTTTATGCACAGGTGCTTCCATTTCTGGGTTACCTACCCAAACAGTGTACTGGGGTTCTGGAGCACCACAGTCCTTTGCCAAAATATAAGAACAGTTTCCTGGGAAGTAATAGTAGATGCCATCAAATGTTTCAAAATGGTATTGTCCCCAGGTTTTGCAGATTCCATCTCTCTCCTTACCCGTGTTAGGTACTAAAGGAAACAAAGCAAAATAAGGTCATCAGGATCCAGAAAATGGTCATATTTTCGCATTGCTTCAGAAGAATAACCCATCCAGTTTCCCATTTGAAAAGTTGAATACTTAATTCTGATCAGTTGGTTATCATAATCAATATTCCAACATCTATTGTGAGATCTCCAGCCCTGGATTCAAGCCAACTTCAGATACTTATCAGCCATGTTGGCCTTGAAAAAGTCAGTTAGCTTCTATTTGCTTCAGTTTCCACATTTGCAAAAAATGGGGAAAATAATAATAAATCTTGCCTACCATGATAATTGTGATGATGAAATAAAAAATATATTTTATCTATAAAATGCTTTATAAACATGAAAGTATGTAAATGCTATATAAACACATAAAAATATTACATGTATGTCTACATATATGTTATCTATGAGTACTCATATATTATACCCATATATGCATAAACACGTACATATACACAAATATGTGAACTATACACACATATAGACATATTTATGTATATCTATACATGTGTATATTTATATAAATATATATATACACATATATATGTATATGAAAAACTATTTGGTAGGACTTTCATGATGCTGAGGAGTAGAAAGGTGGCATCAAGGGGGAATGGCTAAACAATAAGTGATAAATTCACATATTGAAATACTTGTGTCGCTAAAAAGGATGAAGCTGAAACATATAAGGAAGCCTAGGAAGATGTATAAAAAGCTAATGTCAAGTGAAGTAGGCAGACTCAGTGGAGCCATTTAGGGGCTCACCCAGATTTGGAGTCACAAAGACTGGAGTTCAAATTCAACCTCAGATACTAACTAGCAGGTGACGCTGGGTAAATCACTTAAACTCTGTTTCCTTATCTATAAAATGAAGAGATTGTTTGTGAAGTGCTTTAAGACTTCTTCCAGATCTAAATCTATAATCCCATGATCCTCCCATTTTGTGCATGAGAAAAATTAATTCTCAGGATGGTAAGGATGACTTTCCCAGAGTCAAGTAGTGAGTGACAGTAAAACTGGGGCTCCATTCCAGATTTTGACTCCAAATCAAGGGCTCTTCAAGCAAACCTCAAGCAATGGAGAATTGTCAATGAAATAATAGATTTTTCCAGTATCTAGTCAAATGCAAACACTGCAAGCTTCCCTATAGCAGGGGCTGTTCCTTTCTTATCTTTGTATTCACATTGCCCAGTGCCTGTGACCTAGTCAGTGCTTAATAAATATATCTTGAATTAAATCAATGTGAGAAATATGTATTATTCAAGAAATTTATATAGAATTTTGAAATCCATAAAATCAAGTTGTAGTCAAATTCAAATAAAAGAAAGCCTTTATCTACACTGTCTCTTCCTCTCATGAATCACCTCACATTTATTACTACTTTTCCAACTGCATTTCCTATCTTCTATCACTTGGGTGGAACTAAGGAAAGGAAGCAGTTAGGTGGTATGGGAAGAGAGTTGTCCAGAGAGTCAGGAGATCTGTAGTCACCAGCTTCATCATGTAATACAAATTCTTACAATTTCTTACAGTTTCTTAGAGGTTTCCATCTCATTTGTATACCAATGTGCATTGATATTGCTTCCAGGTCTTTGCTACCACAAAAGTGCTCTATGTTCATTAGTGATTGCTTCTCTAAGCCCCAGGTCTTCGTCTGTCAAAGGAGCGAATTAGACCAGTTCATCTTTCTGTCCCTATTCCTCTTCCTCTCTCTTTGTAGCAGCAAAAAGATTCCAACACTTTGATTTGTGCTAGTGAGATAAAAAATAAGTCTCAGATCTACTAACCATTCTAACTCTATGCCACTCACAAAGATAAAATGAGCAGATTGAACCTAAACTTAGGATACTGCTGTTTTTAATCAAATAGGGTGACCTTATACCAACTTTAGCCTTTTAATTTAGCAATGATATGCTCCTTTCATGCTCAGAATCTCAACCTTCCATCCCCCAAATCATTCAGAACAATGACAGATGAGCATGTTATGGGGTCATGATCAGTCACTGGCTCTAAATAATGTCTTATTTGTAAAAAAAAAAATTGTAAGTAGGCAATTAGTGAGAACCCAGACTCAATGCTGTGGCTCTGTCTAAAGTGAAAACAGAATGGGGAAATGGGAAGGTAAGTATATCTATTCTCTTTTACATTGGTTTTTCAATTACCTTAAATTACCCAGCTTGAATTGAAGAGTTTCCAGTAGATTTACATTATGATTGCCATGTAGTTCTATGGATGAATGCTACTATAGCAAACTATCCCATAAATTTCCCCTCAGTTAAGAAATTGG
Organism: Bettongia penicillata ogilbyi; assembly: GCA_023548195.1. Lineage (NCBI taxonomy): Eukaryota > Metazoa > Chordata > Mammalia > Diprotodontia > Potoroidae > Bettongia > Bettongia penicillata. Next base: position 4,383,630 of record JAJHZJ010000448.1, read on the forward strand.
ATTCCTCTGCATATCTCTGAAACTTACCAATCTGGCACCTTTCCCCAAGGGCCTGAAATATCTGACAGTCACATGTACCAGCCGCAGAACAGAAAGCCCCATTTAGGCATTCATGAGGGCAAGAACCTGAAAATCAAAAATAGCTGACTTTTGGAATGCATCACTTCATATAAACACAATAGATCAAGGTTTAGCTTGGGCTAAACTTAGCCATTGTTAACTCAAACAGAACCCAGCTCCACCATGCACTCTGGCTAAAACAGTTAACCAATAACGTCCCTCAGCTCATTTCACAGCATGTGCTCCAAAGCAGGGAGAGAGGCTTACAAAGCTCAAACTAACTCAAGAGCAAAGGTTAACCTCTTCCAAGCAATTGAAAGGTCAAGTTCCCATGTAAGGAATCCAAATCCCAGTTGACAAGAACCAGAAATATACAAGCTGCAGAAGATTCCGTTGACAAAGCTTGGCAGGAGTTGTACATATATTCAACTCTTCCTCACTCCTTGATGTAGTATTAAGAAGTCTCAACTAGAGATCAAACAGATCAGTTCTAAAATCCCATTTAGAAATTCTTCCCCTTCCACCCACCCCCCACCCCCAAAATGCCCTTGATCACCATTTCCTGAAAAATATTATTCAGGAAAATGAGAGTCATTGGGAACAGAAAATTTCATGACCATCCATCATTAGGGCATGAAAATTGAAAAGTATAATGTTGATGCTTTGTTTGATGTTCCCAATCTAAATATTTCATCTAAAGTTTGTATATTGTTCATTGGGCGCAGTTAAAAAGGCAGTGCCCTCTCAGGCCCACACTTTAAAGGCACAAAGTTATTGTCAGTCTGTCTATGTGGAAATGTTTTTTATTTTCTTTTATGTAAAAAAAAAAAATAACATGACCCCAGGGAACCGAACTAAGCTACAGGAAGCCAGAAACTAGGCGTTCTAATTCTAATTTTGCCTCTACTTGCTGGGTAATCTCAAAAAAAAAGTAAATGAGTCATAGTTAAAAGCTATCCTCTGTACTGAGAACAGGACAAGTGAGAAGAAGCTCAGATTACAGGTGGAAGTGTTTAAGTTACTCATCAGCGTATATAAGAGCCACCGGAACTCATCACTAAAGCAACTTGTTCATTATTCAATGAAGATTTTAAAGGAAAGAGTAGATAACTCTCTTTTCGGTCTGGTTTATGCACAAGAATATATAAGAGCCAACAGAACTCATTACTAAAGCAATTTGTTCATTATTCAGTGAAGATTTTAAAGGAAAGGGTAGATAACTATCTTTTCGGTCTGGTTTACGCACAAGACTTTCTATAGGAAGGGGGAAGGACTTGCTGACCTCTTAAATTCCCTCCTCTCCCCTTAAGGTCCTATAATGCTTCTATTTTTATAGTGAGCCAAATGGTCTAAATGAGTGGTTGTCAAATCTAAATAGGGGCCACTAATCCATACATAAAGATTCTCAAGGGCCACATGTTGTCTTCATTTTAAAATGTAATGTGGTTCATGTTTTATTGTATTTTTATTTATTTTGTTAAATATTTCCCGATTACATTTTAATCAAATTTTCCAATTAATTTCCCAATTAGATTTTAGTCTAGTTCAGCCAGCACTTAGCAGTGTTGTAGCCTCATGCTTTCACAATAGACTGCCCATAGATACATCTGGTCTAAACACATTTTAACTGGGGAAAAGACTAATTGCTAAGACTACTCGTAAATACTGCTATGTGATCAGGATCTTCTTGAAGACTGCATAGAGAGGCAGCCTCAAATCTAAAAAGAATTGGATTCAAGTCCTGCCTGTAACCCACAATGGCTGTGTGACCCTGGCCAAGACTCTTTGCCTCTCAGTACCCTAGGCAGCTGTCTAAGACTAGACTGACAGAGAGGGAGGGAATTCCTTTGGGAGAGGGAATCCTTCGGCCAGGAGCTCTCCATGTCAATGAAATCAGATCCAGTCCCTATTGTATGTTCTTAAATCCATATATGCTTTATCTTTTACATTTATAAATTATTTTAAAAATAGTTTTTAACTTGCTTCTAACAACTAACTTTCAACAGCTACTACCACTAACTACACTGATCAAAGTTCTGATGCATAAATCTAACCAAGACGAGTGACTCCATTGTAAGATGAAATCTAATCTTTGAACACATTTCATCCTGCTAAAAAAAAATTTCAAGTGGGTCGATGTTTCAAAATACAAAGACAAGTAAAAATCTGTACAAAGGATCCCATGAAATCAACAAAACGTAAGCTTCTCCTCTTAAAAATGACAACCCTTGTCCAATTGTTCCATTTATGTCAAATAGCAAACATGAAGGCAAAGGAGCATTCAAAGCTCAAGGATGAGAATAGCTTTCTCATCTATTCTACAAGTTAAATTTCAGGCACCTCTAAATCTATGAAATTCTGACCCTTGGAAGCAGAGAGTTGGTAGAAAAATGCAAAATAGCAACACTGAATTTAGAAAGAGGAGGCTCTTGAAAACCATCCACTTTTTCTTTACTTGAATGAGCATCATCTCTGGCTTACTATTTTAACTGTCACTAAAAGCATAGTCCTTAACGGAAAGGGTGCTTGAGCGGCTACTCCTCTCTTTCCATCACTTTGTTCCCCCTGACTCAGTCCCATCATATGTAAAATGGGAACAGTAGAAAAGCCAAGTCTTTCATTGCATTTGTCCCTCAAGGAAGATATATTGAGAAAAAGAAATAAAGATGAAACACTGACCTGCTGATTGGCTCCTTCCTCGAATAGAGGCTTCATAAAGATAATTCCATGAGTCTGACTCTTCAAACTTTGAAATAGAAAAAGAAACAGTGAAATAATTGTACCTTTCAATTATGTTACACATTTCATCTGAAGATATCGAAGCATTTATTTTCTATTATCTAATTAAACTAATTTACAACTAGATTACATAAAAATTATGCTCCATTTCACAATTAAAAGTGATAGAATTAAATGATTAAAGAATTCTGGATTTGGAATCAGAGATCCTGGGTCAGGGTTATCACTTGAGTGACCATGAGTAAGTCATTTCTCCATGATATACCACAGTGTCTTCATCTGTCAAGTGAGAGCTGCCATGTAGGAAACTCTATTTGAATGTTATTGATATAATTATCATAATTTATATGCTCATAACTATGTATTTTCTGGATGCCCATTGGGTACAAATCCAAAGATTCTATGAAAATCAGTGTGGTATGTTAAGAAGTGGCATGGTAGATTTTTAAAGTTACAGACAGCTGCTGGTACAGTGGATAGAGTACTCAGTCTGGAGTCAGAAAGACATGAGTTCAAATTCAGCCTATTTTATTAACTGTGTGACTGAGCAAATCATTTAATCTCTGTTTGCCTCAGTTTCCTCAATTATAAAATGAGTATAATTATAGCACCTACCTTTCAGGGTTGTTGTAGGGATCAAAAAACATGAGATTTGTAAAAAAAAAAAAAAAAAAAAAGTACTTACAATGCCTGGCACATAGTAGGTGTTACATAAATGATTATTCCCTGTCCTTCCACCCACAAAGTGTATTGGATTTACAGTCAGGAGATACCTGGGTTTGAATTATACATCAAACACTTACTAGCTAGGTGACTCCAGACCCAGGGTTCATCTATTCATTTTCCTCTTTCTAGTTTCATCTCTAAATGCCTTGATCATGATCTGACTTTACCGTGTCTCTCATCAAGATTTCTATAAACTCATTTTGCTCTCCATTGCTTCTCACTGATTTTTTAAGATGGTAACATTCACAATCTTCTACCATTACATTCTGAGAACAAATGAATGAATTGAAAAAAAATGTATTAAATGCTTCCTATGTGCCAACGGGTTGACGTACTGTCCCAGGGAGTATTGCCATTGTCTGCCATGTCTTTCTGCTTGGCAAGGAGATCCAGTGTTTGCTGGGGGAGGTAGATTCTAGCTTCTTTTTGTCTTCTCCACACAAGTCAATTTAAATGTCACATTGACACAGGCAGGCTTTAAGTCCATAACCCCTAACTACACTGACCAAAGTTCTGATGAGTAAAAGCTAGACAAGCAAAGTGCCTTCATTCTAAGAGGAAATCTAATCTCTGAACACATTTCATCCTGCTGGAAGGATCAACACCTTAATGCTTTAGTTCTTTCTTAGTCCCCTTTAATTCTAGTCACCTCTCAGTTGTCAAACTCCACGCCATCCAGGGCTGCTGAATAATAAAGGGCTACTATATTACCCTCTGTCATAAGATAAGGGCAGGATTCCATTAGGTGAAGAAGGGGAGTGAGGACCTTGCCTCTGGGTACCATGGTGATAAAAGAACTCATCCTGGAGTTACAAAGACATGAGTTCAAATCTGACATCTGCCAGTTACTAGCTGTGCAAGCCTGGGCAAGTCACTTAACCTCTGTCTGCCTCAGGTTCTTCAACTGTAAAATAAGGATCATAATAGTACCTACTTCCAAGTGTCAAATGAAGCAATTTTGTAAAAGTGCTAAATAAAATAATGTTTGTAAAATAGCACACAATCTGTAACAGAGTAGGCTTAACAAACACTTGTTTCCTGATTCCAAACCTGGTCCTCTATCTACTATACTCTATGACCTCAATGGAAAAGTAAAACTCCAAAAAGTCACAGACAAAAAAACTCACAGGTTTTAGGTTAGAATTCTGACTTTCCTATGAATTTACCATGTGGCCTAAGAATGTTGTATAACAGGATTCCCATGCTAAACTCTTGAGACAATCAGATACCTCAATATACTAAGTAGTAGAACATCAGATGGTGTTAAAAGGGAAGGAAGGGACACTACTTGGCCAACTCAAAAAAAGTCTTCACCAGATGACTCAGAAGCAGAGAGTGATACCAGTTCTCTCTTTTTTTTTCTCCTGGGAAAGTTTTTGTCCATGATATTCATGGTCTATGACCCCATAACCATCCACTCACCTGGGTTCTAAATATCAAAATTTGAAGCCACATAAACAATTAACATATTTGTGTCCACTTCCCAATGGGAACCCTATGTTCCAGCCAACCTAGATAACTCTTTTTACCCTGAGTATTGCCTGTAAATTCTCCATGGTGCTGCACGTATGATTCTGTGTGCTAGAAATGATCTTGTCTCCTACTCCCCATCATTGTTTAAACTCCAGTTAAAAGTCAGTTCCTCCATGGACCTTGCTTTAATCTCATCAATGGGAATATTTTCCCTTTCAGCCCTCACATATCACTTTGGGGTTATTTTTTCTCGTGTATTTAGTCATAGCCTACTACCAGACTGTCAGATCTATGAGAAAAAGGATCCATTTTAGCCCAACCTTACTTCTCCTCAATACTTCATATGATGCTCTCTCTGTAAACAGCATTTGTTGAACTGAGTTGAATTTTAATTCATGGGACCATCTTGAGAGGACTGTGGTTCATAGCATCCCAGAACTAAAATTGGAAAAGATATCAGAAATCATCTCATCCAAACCCCTCTTTTGACAGAAGAGGAAGCTAAAGCCTAGTGAGATGAGCTGACTTATCCAAGATCACATTGGTAATCAGAGTCCAAGGTGAAAATGGAACTCAATTCTAACTGAGGCAGCAAGGTGGCATAATGGATGGACTTCTGGTCTTTGAATTAAAAAGACATGATTTCAAATCTTGCTTCATATACTTGCTGGTTGCATAACCCTGGGTAAGTCACTTAATTTCTTTCAGCCTCAGTTTTCTCAGCTATAAAATGGGGATAATAATATGATCTGCCTCCCAGAGTTGTGAGGATCAAATGTTATATGTAAAATGCTTTGAAAACTTTAAGGAGCTCTATAAATACTATTTTTATTCTGACTCAAAAAGTTCTCTTTCCTCTGTACCAAACTGCCTTTCATCCAAAAAAAATATCATAATAACCTCCTGGAGAAGTATAACTCCCATCCTGGGAAATCACCATAGTTCACAACTATCCCATTCGCAAGAAACTGTGTCTACTCTTTCAGTGTCCATTGTTCCCTTAATTACCACACTATTTCTGAATCTTTTTTTCCATCAGTATCTAACCATCAGAGCTCTGTTTTCCAGAAGCATGTGAATTAATCAGCAGGGAGGCTGGGCAGATAAGTCCTGTAAGCCATTTTGCTCCGAATCACTGAGAGTTGAATATGAATTTGAGAATTTCAGCAAAGAATCCACAAAAAATGCTTTGCCTCTTCCTCCTCTCTCCTGTCTTCTTGTGAGTCACAAAGACTTCATTGTTGGAGTGACAGTGGCGTTCCATCAGAGAGGGGATTATTTCTCAGCCTCTTTCTGGGTTGGAAGCATGACCTACCTACCTACCTGGGCTGCAAGGGGAGTTCTTTTCTGTCGAATTGCATTAAATTGGTTTCTGGAAGAAAACAGAAAAGATCTTGTATAATCACAGGTCCCTAAGCAACCTGAATAAGCCTTTCCCAAGAGAGAGCTGCTGTTTTTCCTCCTGATTTCCATCACTTTATCAAAGAGGTCTTTCTTGGGTTAACATTTAAAAGGTCGATTCAGAGGGTTGGGGGAAAGGGAGGATTTAAGGAGGTGGCTTAGGGGGCTGGGGCCGTGTCATTTTACAAAATTTGAAATCATGCACCAACCTCTCTTGCCTCTAATATAAACTCCCTGTTAGGGAGGAAACTTGTGTTTGAGGATAAAGGAATTTTAAAAATTAGGATAAAGCTATTGTACCAACGCTGAGGTAATTCTATCTCTATGAATTTAGGGAACTCTAAGAATTGATAAACACTGTATTCTGAAGGAACATATTTCCTTCCCCCACCCCAAATGGAACTTAATTCTTTAGCATTAGCCTTAGAAATTAAAACTAGAATCAATGTAAGTAGAGAAATAAAATTATGAATTATGTATATTGTGAATGAAAATCTAACTTTTCACTTAGAAGCTCAATTTAGTCTAGAAATAATATTATGTGTTTCCTGCTAGAACCATGCTTTTCTCTGAAGGGCATCTTATTCATTGAACTTTTATTCCAAAAGTGACAAAAGCATGGCTTTTTTGGGCATGGGAAGGTGGACATGTGTAGTCTGTAACACATTACAAATGAGGAATTGCACAAGAGAAAAAATCGATCAAAAATATTTATCACGTGCCTATTCTGTACTGGAAGCACCATAAGGGATGCCATTTAAGAGATATATGACTGGGCCAGTCACACAGCAAATGGAGGACAACTGTTATGAAAATGTGATCCACAGGTATTCATTTGATGTTGAGAACTATAGGGAAGTTCCCAGCAGGTTGAGTGCACTCTCTGTAAAGGATTTATTGGAGTCACATTCAAGACTGAGGAGACATGGATGGAATGCTACATATATGATTATAGGGAATACCCACATCTACATGCATCCATACATGTACTCTAGCAATGATAAACACATAATACCAATGTATCCCTCAATAATGAGACAGAAGGAGAACAGTCACTGAAAGAAACCTAAAAGGAAATGCCGCTATTGGACAAGTAAAATATTGGTGCCAAGATCCAATATATACTCAGTGATTTACAGCAGTGCTCTTTAAGGAAGCAAAAAATGGAAACAAAGTGGGTACCCACTGAGTGGGAAATGGCTAAAAAAAACTATGGCATATAACTGTAATGGAATATTATTGTGCAATAGGAAATGACAAGTATGAGAAATTATGAGGAAAGGGGGGAAATATAAACTGTTATAGCTAGAATAATCAAAAGGACGGAAAGACTGAAAGAACAATGTTTTCAGTGACTGTAACAATGTAAGTGAAAAGTCACTAAAAGGAAACTAAACTCTGAGTAACTGAAAACCAGGGAAGGTTCCAGATAACAGATAATAAAACACACCTTCCTCCTAATGGTGGGAGCAAGGTGTAGGGGGGACTGCTAGGACAAAATGATGGATGCATGGTTGAATTTGGCCACTGAAATACGTATTTTGCTTCATTGTTTCCTATGGTCACAAAAGTAGGAAGAAAGACCCTTTTTCTTCCAGGAATGATTATGATGTGTAAAAAAACTAATAAAACATATTTTATTGAGTAAATGATATTACAAGATGCTACCTTCCTAATATCTTTAGCTATTTGGAATTCCCAAGAAAATCTCTTTGGAAATTATAATAAAGAGAAATATAAATCACTGGTTCTGGAATCTAAAAGCTTTGTTTCAAACCCTTTCTCTGCTCTTTATCATGTGACGGTGGGCAAGTCATTTCAATTTCCTTTAAATTTTCATTTAAATTTCAGCTGCAAAGTGAGAAGTTTTAACCAAATGATCTCTAAGAGCCCTTTCAGCTCTAAATTTAAGCTCCTATGACCCTATAATGTTGGTTTCACAAATCAGAAAATAGCTGTTAATTTTTAAAACACAGGGAATGTTTCCAAGAAGTATTTTTATGAAAAAAAAATTCTTTTGTAGAATTACATGATTAATTTGGTCCAAAATTTAATCTGTAAACTTAACTTTGCCCAATCTAATCAGTTTGATCTTTAAATTTTCATAAAGGGGTAATACTCACTTTGATGTGATTGTCAAGATGGATGATACAAAGAAAGATCCTCCTAGGGGAAAAAAAGTGAAAAAAAATAAGTGGAAGAGACAGACAGAAAGACTGTTCCTTGCTTCCTTATTTCCTTTTTTTTACACTCCTTAATGGAATATTATTTTAACTACCTTCTACAGCTGAGTTTGCCTTTGGTTCTTCATTAAAATAGGGTATATAAGATCGGGATATTTTTATATCATTTTTTAATTAGAGGATTTTTACCAAAGCTTTTCTTACCAGATGAAGCTAAAATAGAAAGAATTCATGCATCAGATAAAACTTAGATGGCCTTTAAAATTCTTTTGAATTATAAAATTCTACAAGAACTTGTGACATCTCAAGTTACTTTTAGATCTAGATACATTTATTCTCTGTAGCCTTTAAAGATAGAAGTGAACACATCTATAAAGTAGAAGATCCAAGGCAGTGTTTTACAGTGGAAGAGGAAGGAAATTTATAGTTAGAAGACCTGGGTTCAAACTCCAATTCTCCTGTTTATTTCCTGCGTGACCTTGAATAAGTCACTTACCCTTTCTAGACCTCGGTTTCCTCAACTGTGAAATGAGGGGATTGAGCATAATGACCTCTAAGGCCACTTCTAGCTCTAAAACTGTGAACTTAAATGATGTGTCGTAGCCTACTGATTCTTCTACTCTGCTCTATATGTCCAAAGTAAATATACATCAGTTTTCTCAAACGGGAAAAAATCTAACACTGAACAGATGTTTTTCCTTCACCATTATTTTTAGGAAAGCAAATTTAAGAAATGAAACAATATTGAGCACCATCCAACATAATTTCAAGAGTTATCTTTCTAAAGACATCGTATTATAACCAGAGTGGTAGTGCTGAGAACAGACAAATTTTTAATTGCCACACATTTAACTTAGAATTATTTTTATTAAAAGTAAAATCTCTGAAGAGGCAGAACAGTGAAGTAGCCATAGATGTCAAGCCTTGAAATGAGAAAGATTCACATTCAGATCCTGCCTTTGACATGTACTGTCTGTGTAACTTACAAGCAAACTGTTGAACCTTTCAGTGTCAGGCAACTCTCTAAAAGTATAAGTTAGAGATAAGCTGCTGATCTGTATCATTTAAAGGGGTTTTCACAACAGGAGCTCCCCACACCATGAAATCACAAATATGGACAAAACAAACAAAAAAAGTTCGATGTATACTTCTTGTAAAGTAACCAAAAAACAAAACAGAATAACAACCAAATAAGACAAGAACTCCTGACAATAAAGCAAAAAAAAAAAAAATAGGTTTATGATAAGAATTCTAGCTAGCTGAAAAATAAAACAGAGCTCTCTAATTGTCTAAATGAAAAATCATTATAAAAGTTTTCAGAGGTATTTTATACCTTTTTCCCATCCATCCTTTGATTTTTTTAATGATCTTTAAAGGGTAAGAGGAAAAAACCCAGAACACTTTCTGATTAATTACAAAATAAAAAATAATGCAGTAAACTAAGATCATAATTAACTAGAAGTCCTTACCTTGCAAGGAAAACAGCAGGGTGTGAATGATGAAAATATACCAAGGTATCATTAAATTGACTTTTCCCACAATGTTCATTTCAGTTCAGCCTCTCACCCAGAAATATATCCAAATTGTTGGCCTTGGCTATGAGGGCATCTTAGAGGTCTCTGTCTTTGTGGCGTATTTAAATACTCATGAACATGAATATGAAACAACACAATAAACAAGAAAAAGAAAAAGAATTGCCAGGGCCCCTAACTGCACACAACTTCAGAACCTTTTGAAATCTTGCCTGCAACTTCTCTGGCTGAGTGTCCCTCATTAGTGATGCATGGTGACTCTTTACCTAAGCCTGTATTAGTTACGCACACACACACACACACACACACACACGCACGCACACGCACACACACACCTGAAAATTGTGCTCCTTTTTGGGAGGGACTAAATCAACCTTTTATAACATTTGAATGCAAAAAAAGCAAACAATTGCTTCTTCATGATGCTATGACAGACATCTTGCCAAATTTTAGCCCATTTCTGTGGATTTTAAGCACTGTTCTTTTTTGAAAAAGCTACAAAAACCTTTACATTGATCTCTCATCATTAATTTTCCTAGAATGCTTCAAGTAGCTTTAGAAACAAGCTAACAAGGAATTAACGTAAAATATGATCATTTCCATCTCTGAAGGCAACATGTCATCAAAATCCTTTAGTCTGCTTCTCTAGATGTTTCTTTCCGACCTCCCTCAGTGAAACAAGAAGCCATTAAAAGAGACTGATGTCCATCATTTTTACTTCAGTACTCTGAGGATCTATGATTTTGTCTCTTTGACTCCTTCACAGGTGCAGTTTGGAATGCCTCTGTGACCATAATAGAAATCCTTTACCTTGGAAAAAAAATTGAGTGACTCCCCTAACCTTCATCCAGACTTCTTAAGTCTGTACCTCCCTTTTCCTTTCTCCAAGATAAGTAGCTAAATAGCCACAATAATAACTCTTTTATCAGTCATTCTTCCCTGGGAGGCTCTTAGAATTTCATGTATCTTTGTGAGATATCTTTATAATATTTCACAATGAGATTCCTAGAGACAAGAGAGATGGCTCTAATCAATATTAAGCACAAATGTACATATTTCCTATTACTGAATTGATGATCTTCCTGAATTATTATTAATTGTATTTTATAGATGAGGACAGAGTAAATAATTACTCCATCTTCATACAAGCCTTATACCTACCATAATACTTATACACTGAACTGCCAGTCTCCCTTGTAAAACACCAGAATTTGTCTCATTTTTCTTCAGTAATTATTCAGTTTTTGCAGTTAAAGATTTCTTTGTCATCTAAATATTTTTTACAAGGCACCTTCATGAATTATGTGAAATTTCCTACCCCCTTCCATACGTCTCACAGCCCGTTTAACCTTGCCCCTTCTTCGTGTGTCATCATTTCTTGACTCTCACTGTCTACACGTCACCAGATATATAAATGTAAGTAATTACTGAACAAAAAAAAGTTTTAAAGTAGATTCCACCAATTGGGAAGTAGCTAATGAAAGTGTGGTATATTGATGTAATTAAATGTTGCTACATCATAAGTCATAATGAATATAGAGAATTCAGAGAATCATGGGAAGATTTATATCAACTGAATTAGAATGAAGTATGCATAATCTTTAAGCCAATATACATAATGGCTATAATGATGTAAATGTAGACTTCCCACCCACCTCTGCAGAAGTGGGGGAATATAAAATATTAAATATATTATCAATTTTGATTAATTTGCACTCATTTTTGAATTTACTTGATTAGATTAGAATACAGTCATATGGCATTAGTATTGTTGAACTCCTTTTTTCTCTTTTTTATTCCTTGTTTCAGTGGATGATTCTCTGGGTATAGGAGAAACCCAAAATGAAATTGATATGAAAGCAAAAGATGCACGCACACACACACACACACACACACACACACACACACATATATATATACTTATATGCATATGTATATAGGTGTATATGTGGGTGTGTATGTACATAAAGGTAAACGGAAAACAAAGATTTTATTTTTTTAATTTTTCTTTTTCCTTACCATGTAATTGCCCATTTGCAAGTCCAGGGAAGATGAGAAACCATATACATTAGAATTCACACATAGACACACAACTGCACACATAAATTTGTTCAGTAGTTTTGACAGGCTGGCTTGCAAATAACAAGCATTCAATAGACATTTGTCATTGATGAATTGGCTATTAATCAGTTACTAATAATTAAACTGACATTATATTCAGACAAATGATCAATATGGGATAGGTCACTTAAACCGGCTTATGTGTATATGAATTTGATGCTAATCTAGTCTAAAATTTGGTATCCACCAAATCATCAAAAAAATATACATAACATATTCTATTCACATCAGAAAATGAGGAGCTAATTCCTAAGAATACATTGGAGTTTTTTTTTAAGGTAATGATATATTTTAAAGTTGATTCAAAGGGTTTGAGTAGGTATTCAGAAAATTAGAAAAGGCAGCCCTTTTAATTCTTTTTTTATTATTAATCTTTATACAGATTTGAGATTTTATAGGTATACAAAGCTCTCACAGTGGAAAGTTCATCAACTGTTGCAAATCTGTATCTGTAACTTACAGTTTTAGGGAGTTGACTGAGGTAATGAATAGTTATGCAATTTGCCACATGGCCATTATGTGTTAAAGTAAGGATGTAAACTTTTACCTTGCTAATTCCAGTGCTCATCTTCTATCTAAAATGTTAGCCTTTGTCTTTATATTAATTATATACAGTATAAATTTATCTTCTCAAAAGAAGATGGAAATCTCAATTTATCATTATCATTACTTTCATTAATAATGATGTAATTAATATTGTCCTCTCTAAGATCGTCCAACCCTTTGCCAAACTATGAAAAATGAATTTGAATAATTATTATCATTGTTATCAATAATGATAATAATAAGGGCATTCACATAGTACTTTAGAGTCTTCAAAGTATTTTGTATATTTTGTCTCAGTCCTCACAACAACCCTGCAAGGTAAATTATTATAATCTTCATTTTACAGACAAGGAAATTTTGGGTGAGAGAGTTTAAACATGCTGTTTATTGTCAAAGAGCCAGAAAGTATCCCCATCATCAACTATTAAGCACCTTGTCTAGTTCACAGTAGAGTCTTTGGTTCCATCAATCTACATATATTAAGTCAATATATAAACAATGAAGAATCTCTAGATTCCACTTTAAGAAATACTCTTTTGTGGCATTTTGTTTTCCCAGTGTATCAATGGAGGAGTACTTTTTAAATTCTCATTTCAATAAGAGACTCTAGACAAGGCTCCTGGAAAAACAAGTAAAAGTTCTTGCTTTAAAAAAAAAGGAATTGAACATTCAGAGCCACTATATTTTGAACATTTTCCTAACATCTGCTCAGACAATAAGTTTAATTTTAAAAAGTCTCCAAAGCAAAACATGAAAACTGAAAACTTTTCTATGAAAACTTCATGAAATTTTTTATTTCCTGAATAAGCTGACATTTTTATATTCTTTTTGAAAAAAGTGCCATCTTATGAATTTCAATTTTGTCTCAAATTTCATTTCCCATCATCTTTATATCATCTGTACTCATTTAGCTCACAGCAAAAGTCACACTCACTTTTCCTGGCTAGAGCAAGAGAATTAAAAATTCTCAGATTTCTTCACCTGACGTTTTGACATTGTCCTTGTCAAATGAACCTCCTTATAATATGCAAAAGTATAGAATAATAATTATTGTTGTTCTGCTTTTGAAAGCTAGTCTAAATAATCCCAATAATCATAGAACTAGCCCTGGATTTGAGGATGAGAAGAGCAGAGTTCACATCCGACCTCTGCTACATCTTGGCTTTGTGAATGTTGACAAGTTACTTTACCTTTCTGTGCCTCAGTTTCTTCATCTATAAATGAGAGGGGTTGGACCAGGTGATTTCTATATAGACTTACTTTTATACATTTTTTACACCAATAGAATGTAACCTATTTGAGGGTGAGAACTATTTCCTTCTTCTCTTTGTCCAGAAAATCATATATTCAATCATATCCTTCACCTACCAGAATAGCCAGGAAGCTTAAGAAAAAAATTAATAAATGCTTGTTGATTAAATGATTTCAGCTATAAATTCTTTATAATACATTATATTTAGGAAAGGGAATGATGAGAAAAATATGGCCCCATGTTGATTGATCCTTTACAGAAAGGAGTTAATTTTCTCATCTCTTTCACATCTCTCTGCTAAGTCAATTGTCACCTAGATTATCTTTGAATCAAGGCAAGTGGAGAAATGTACAATAAGAAAGAACAGACTCTGTGATCCCTAATTAAACCAAAGATATTGATGGAGCTAGTCAAGACCAAGAAAACTCTCTACCTCTTCCCCACACCCCATCCCCAAACATCCCAGAAGAGCAATAGGATAGCCAATGCCCATAACCTTTTCACCTTTACCCTACGACATCACTGTGTGGAGACTATGAATGTCATTCACTTTATAAAAAGATGGGCATGTAAAACATTATCAGGGAGCCCAACTCTTTCACACACTCTAGTAAATATCTTAAAAGGAACCAAAACATAACAATAATAAGGAAAGCCAAGAGAAACAGAAGTAAGCTCCTCCATCCAGTCCAGACCTTTACAAAAATACAACCAGAAGCTACCAGAGCCTGGAGAAGGGTCAGAGCAGTGAAGCCAGTACAAGCCCCAGTGAGAGAGCCTAGAGTTCCAAGAAAGGTGTCACTAAAAGAAAATATGAGTAAACATATAAATAAGCTGGGACATACAAGGTAAATAAAATAGATTTTAAAAAATCCAGGGTAAATATAGATAAAGAGAGTAACTTAATAACAAACACAATTTAGACCCTCAAAGACAAAAAAATGAATTGATAAGGACTACAAAAGCAGTTGCAAGTAATAAAGCAAGTGATTTTAAAAATTATAATTAAAATAAAAACTACAGCAATAAAATGGAAGAATTATTAATAGCTACAACTTAGAACAACAGAAGGTAGAAAAGCTATCTAAATAATAGATTCTCTATAAAATATAGTGAAGGAATAAGAACTCAACAAATTTATGAGATAATAAGAAATATTATTATGAAGTCAAAAAATTTAAAATGTAAAGCATCTACTATGATAAAAACCGACCTGAAGACCAAGTCCTGGAGAGGTAAATAAATAATTATCAGACTTGGTTTAAAATCATGGAAGAAAGATTTAGAGACTCACGAACCTCACTCTTACCTGAACCAAAGGAAGGCTCAAACACACACATAACAACAAATTTGCAGGCACGCATGCATACACATACACACAGAATCTGGTATAAAAATACATTAATTCAACGAGAAAAAAATTGGAGAAAGGGAAAGGAGAAGTTCAAGAGAGACTGTAAAATTAGAGAAGGAACAGTCCTAAGCAAAAGATAAAAAAAATCAGATTCAGAGGATGAATCATAAAGGAGAGATTTTTAAAAAGAGAATATCAAAGAACCAATTTTTAGAATCTGGGCTTAGTGAAGAAAGAGCAAAGGAGTAGGAACAGATCACTTCAATTATAGACTACTAGTGCTGATCAGAATATGTCTATTCCTCCAACTTCTCTTTGGAAAAAGAGCTGAAAATAGAGGCACAAGTATAAGAGGAT
Source organism: Bettongia penicillata ogilbyi (assembly GCA_023548195.1). Lineage (NCBI taxonomy): Eukaryota > Metazoa > Chordata > Mammalia > Diprotodontia > Potoroidae > Bettongia > Bettongia penicillata. The sequence continues at coordinate 4,399,374 of JAJHZJ010000448.1, forward strand.
ATGACTGAGGGAAATTCACAATTAACAAACATAGTCGCAAACATGAATGGGATGAATTAGCCCAAAAGATGGAGGAGGGAAGCAGACTGGATTAGCATACATCTACTAATGTTATCTACAAGAAACATACTTGAAACCAAAAGATTCACACAGCGTAAAAATGAAAGACTGGAGTATAATCCATTATGCTTCAGATAAATTTTAAAGATCAGAAGAAATCATGACCATGGATAAGGAAATAATAAAACAGATATGGTTTAAAGAGTAAACCACAAACTACATTTGCTTGATGGCAACATAGGTAATAAAATAATAAAACTTTACATATGTATGTAGAACTTTACATACATACACACATACATGTGTGTGTATATATATATATGTACTGAGTGGAAAAAATCTAAATATATAAAAGAGAAGTTAATAAAATAATGAGGAGGAATGGATAGGCAGAAATGGACATGAATGTACTCTCTTCAGAACTAGACAAATGTAGCAGAAAGGTAATAAAGGAAGACATTAAAGACCTGAATAGAATTTTAGGAAAAAAATAGACAGATGAGTGATAATGAGACAAATAGATAGAGTCTCTATTAAGCACTTGCTCTGTGCCAGAGATTGTGCTAAACTCTAGGAATAAAAATATAAACAAACAATGAAGTGAGTCCTTGTCCCAAAGAACCTCCATTGGGGGAAGACATCACTTAAAGGGGAGGTGAAGACAGGTGTGGAGAGGCGGAAGCATGTGGAGATGGTCAGGAAGTGGCAGGGAGGTATGGTTCCAGGAAAGACAATGTGAAAACTCACCTAATAGATGATAGGTCAATGACAATTACTCAATAGAAGAATAAAAGAACATGCGTACTGTGTATTACACATTTACAGAAATTAGTCATATGCTATGGCAAACCCCATAAAGTAATGAAGAAATTGAGAAATATTAAATATATCCTTTACTGATCATGACACAATAAAAATTATAATAAAGAGCATTTGAAGAAATAACTCAGGCATCAAATAAAACCAAATAGTTTAAGCCTAATGAATATATAAGTCAAAGGAAAATAGATAATATCATCAAATAAATGACAGAGACAACATATTCAAACTTTTGAGATACAATCCTTAGATTGCAAATATTTTTACCACCATCACCACCAACAGAAAAGACAAAAAACAGATCAGTAAATTGGCCATACAGCTAAAAAAAATGCTACAAAAACAACAAATGAAAAACAACTAAAGACAAAATTAAAAATTCTGGAAGTCAAAGAAATAAATAAAATTGAAAAAATAAAGAATTATAAACAAAACTAAGATATGGTTTAGATAGATAGATAGATAGATCATTATCTCATCTGATCAAAAAAAGGGTAACCAAATTGCCAATACCCAAAATAAAAAAGGATAATTCATAAGTGAAGAGAAAAATGTTAAAATTACTATAAATGACTTTGTCTAATTATTATACTAACAATTGATCATTTAAATGAAATGGTTGAATATTTTCAAAAATATAAAATACCTATGTTAACAGGATAATAAATAAAGAATTTAAATGACCTATCAGAAAAAAATTGAAAAAGTTATAAAGGAACTCTCAAATGGGAAAAAATATCTGAGATTCTAATAAATATATAAGAGAATAATGATTCCCCTCACCATAAGAGAAAAGGAAGGAAAAAAGAAAGAAATGGACATCAATGAAAAAGTTCTAAAACTACACAGAAGAAATCAGTAGCAAGTTCAGAAGGAGACAAAGGCAGACACAGCAGTATATTGGAATAACCATGTTAAATTTTCTAATACTTTAAAAAATATGCACATAATAGAGATTCAAAATATCATATACAATACTTTTTTTCTTCTTTGCATAAGAGAACATTTGAATTTGCTTATATTTGTCAAATTTGTAACAATAAAAGAGAAAAAAGCTTTAAAAATACACAGATGAGAGCTGAAAGAAGTTCAGAAAGGGATGCAGACAGAGCAGTATTGACTTTATTTTGTTAAATATAATAGGAAGGTTTTTTTATTGTGTAAACGAGTCACAGTTTCATACATGTTTCTTTTTGTTCTTTTTTTCTTTGTTTTTATATGGAAACATTCTTGTTTGTGGATATTTGTCGAGTTCATAATTTAAAAAGAAAATTTGAAAACCAAAATATAAAAAGCATGAATATCCAACATTCTTTCACTTCCTTATGAAACCATTAGACAAAGGGCAGAAGCCTTGAGTACAGGCAGAATCTCACCTATGCTCAGAAGCTGGGGTCTAACGACTAATTTAGGTGGAAGCCTCTATGAGATTTTCTGCTGCCTCATGTAACCCTCACTGTCCACCTTAGGTTGACAGCTTGTGCATTTCATTCCCATCTTATAAAGGGAGTTTGGCAGACAGATGAGTCCACAACCAGCTTGTGAAAAGATATTAAATTAACAAGGGAGTCTGAAGCTGCCTTGTATTGTGGTGAATAGAAGTGCCCTTCTTGCTAAGAGAGTGGGGCACATTTTCCCACATGGAACATGATCTTTAAAAACTGAGCCATGTCTCAACCCATTTGCCACCAAAGTTCCCATTAAAAACAATAGGCAAGGAAACACTTTGTTGGGCTATATTTCTTATTTCTGTTCTATGCAATGTGCTTCTAAAAATGCCACTTGGAATCATTCAGAGAGATATAAACTTTTCCAGCTCTGTGTATTTTATCCTGATATGTTTATTTAGATTGAATTTAATAAGTTTTATTCTCATCATTATTTCATTCTGCTAGTGAAACATTAGGAACTCTCTCATTTGATTTTCTTTTTTTCTTTTTAAAAATAGATTTTTATTTATATTGATTGTTTTTAATTGCCTAGATTTCTCCATGTGCCTACCTTTTTCCTTTCCTAGAAAGTCATTCTTAGATTTTTATCTCATTTGAGAGTTCCTTTATAGGTTTTTCAAATTTTTTTCTAATCAGTCATTTAAATTCTTTATTTATTGTTCTGTTAACATAGGTATTTTATATTTTTGAAAATATCCATCCATTTCATTTAAATGATCAATTTAAGAAAAAGAGGAGGGAGAATCCTGCAAATTTGGTCAGAACATTGAAAAACCTGGCATTATATGCATATATTATATGGGCCATCTCTGCACCTCTGCAAAGCACCCCTGCTTTTCTGAGATGAATATATTTTAGGTTATTAGAATGAAAGCTATAATTAGGAATTCTGGCAACTAGAAAAATTCTTTGATGGAGGGAAGGGAAGTGTGTGACAGTTCAATGTCAAGGCAATCTCACAAGGAAAGACAGATAGAGAATCTAAGTAATGGTCCCACAGATTTCTCCAGGAAGGACAGGACCCAAGATCAGAGTGCCGCTGTAACAAGAGACCTCCACTGTATCTGGCCAGTCCCCAAATGACAAAGGTCTTTCATTCCAGTCATTTTCTGACCCATCAGCATAGCAACTGAACTTTTTGAATGTCCTGTAGAGAAATATGACCATAACACCCTCTCTACCCACTACTTTCTTAAATGCATTGTCTCCTGCTATTAGGATATAAACTCTGTAAGAGCAGAAATGGCCTTATTTTTCAATCTGTATCTCAAGTGTTTAGCTCCGTGCTTGACACATAGTAAGCATGTAATAAATGTTCTTTCATCAACCAAACAAGTATTTATTAAACAATTACTACATACCAGGAGTTCTGTTAGGTCCTGGAAGGATAAATACAAAAACTGAAACTATCCTTTCTTACAAGGAGATTGCCTTCCAAAGGGAAGAATTTCTATTTTTTTGGTGACATCCCATTGACATTATGTATCTATGCAGATTCATCCACAGTTCTTAGCAGAGTATCTTATGCTTAGTTCATGCTCAAAAACTCTTATTGAATTAATGAATTAATAAATGAATGAAGCTATGAACAAAATAATGAAAAAGAAAAACGACTATTGGGGATGACAATAATGATAATTTAATTGTCAATGATTGCCAATCTATTGGATCTGAGAAAAATTGAGACTAATAACTAATCTTAAAATGTTAACTTGCAAATACATTGAACAAATGTAAGGGGAACAGTACAATTTTCTAAAAACAAATTGTTCAATATGCTTTCATGCAACCCATGGGCCCCAAGAAGATGTTAAATTGAGATATAAAGATGTTAGCCCTTATGAGGAGGAAATATATTCCACTCCAACTCCTATGTTGGCACCCTGGGAGAAAGCCACATTTGCTCAGTGCTAGTTTTATTAGTTCAAATGAGATAATTTTTGAAAAGCACTTGCAAAGAGCTAAGCAGTCTAGAAATTTTAAATATGTTTATTGTTATTACTACAAATCTGAGTAATATTGCCTAGAATTGACAAGAGAACACTCCACAAGTAGAAAGAATCTGAATTTAACTCTTCTACAAGAGAGTGTAATATACCCTCATGCTGTTCAGAGTATCAATTTGTTCAGAGATCTGGTGCATAGAAATTTGAGGAATATTTCATATAACAATTTAAAAACAATATATTTGAGACATCTTTTGAATAAGAATATGATATTTCATAAGACACTTCATTTTCTCATTTGCTTTTCTTTTCTGATTTCCGGTTTATCAAGGAAAGGAGTTAACTCATCACATTAACCTATGGGTTCATTTGTTATTTCAGGACACTATGGTAAGAGGCAGTGCAGTACTATGTATAGCACTGGCATCAGAGCCTAGAAGACTGAGGTTCAAATTTCACCTCTGGCATGTATTGATTGTGGGACCCTGGACAAATCATTTAATTTCTCTATAACCTAGGAAACTCTCTAAAGGCTAGGTGGCTTGTACTTACAACCTGAAGGTAAGGTTTGGACTTGTACTGGTAGAGGAAGTTTTCCCTGTATCAATGAAATAATAGGTCTAATACCTACACACATAGTAGGTAATCAGTAAAGATTCACAAACTTGAGTTGCAGCTAAAAATAGCATACCCAGAAAAGCTAAAAATAATCTTGAATGATAAAAAGGATATTTAATGAATTGTCAGACTATCAAAATGTGGTTTAAAAAAAACAACCTGAACTCAATAAAATATTTGACATAAAAGATCCAAGAGAAACATAAGGTACATATCAAAGACTAATTATAAGAGACTCTATAAGGACAAACTATTTACCTTTGATTTAAGGAAATGTAAAATGCATGTCTAAGATTGTTAGAGTATTGGGTAGTTTGTAAGAAAGATTGGGGTACATCTGAGTATGATATGATTTTAAAAGTGAAACGATTTAGGAACAGGTAAAAAAGTGATTATACAAAGTGGGAGAAGAACTGACACAGAGGAATTAGATGGGGAAGGAAGACTGGTAGTTCCGGAAACCTAATTACATCAGAAATGGGTTTAAGAGGGAATGATTATATATATATATATATATATATATATATATATATATATATATATATATCAAGAAGGAGGTAAAAGTCTTCTAAATTCATAAAGAAATAAAATATTAGGGGGATAGGGAGGGGGGAGAGGTTAAGAGAGGAATTTTTAGAAGGGAGGTTAAGGTAATAGGAAAAGGGGGTGGGTAATAGAAGGGTGTTTAGATCAGCTGGAATGAGAGGATAAGGGAGGGATTCTTGCAAGGGAGAGGGAGAGGTTGAGAAATAGGAGGGCAAGGGAGTGTGTAGAAATAAAGTAAAGTAGAGGAGTCAGGAGGGATAGAAAATAAAAGATACACTCAAACATAAAATAAATAAATATAATAAAAAATAAATAAATAAGTAAAACTCAAACATAAAATAAAGATCAGGAGTAGAATTTATTAGAAAATTTAAGAGTATAAATTTAGTAGTAGAATTTATTAGAAAAAAACAGAAGTAGTAATCATTATCTCAGACAAAGTTAAAGCTAAAATAGATTTAATCATAAGAGAAAAACAGGGAAGCTATACTATATGTCAGCCATATTAATGAGCATTACTTGAAACTATTTAAAATAACTAGAAAATATAAGGATGTAATACTGCTGTGGTGTAGAAAATGACCAGTTAGTGGACTTAGGACAATATGGAAAAATTTGTATTTTTGAAGGAAGAGGTTATCCACCCTCAGAGAAACATAGGACAGATAAATATGGTACAGTCCTACATTATTACTAATAATTATTGAGGTGGTACACCCTTCAGTGGCACAGATTGCTACCTATCTGTGCCTCCTCTTCTGTGGCTCTTGCCCATGTCTTCCTGATATATAACTGTAGTTTTGCATGACCAAAAATTTTGACCCTTCCTTGTGTAAAGCTCGTCTGATTCTCAAGAAGGTGCTATAGTGGAAAGAATGCTGGACTCAAAGCCAGATGAAACCTAGAGTGAAAGATTTGAATCCCACTACTAACGATTAAAAAAAAGAAAAATTTGTTTCTACCCTCAAGCTTACATTTTGATATGGGGCAGACAAAACAAAAGGGAGCTAGAAGGGGCAGAGATTGAGAGGCAAAGTACCTGCCTTCCAGATCAGAAAGCTGGCGTGGAAGTAGAGAACATCAGCGTAGTGGTGAAACAGGTCAGAGAGTAAGTCAGAAGTGAAGAGTGAACAGACCAGGTCTTCTCATATGATTTCCCTGTGAGGACTCAACAGTAACTGAGTCAGCTTCAATTTCATTTGATCTATATTTCATGCTTTGAAAACCTTAAAGTGCTAGAGTTCATCTACTACTTCTTCTTGCTTGGTCTGGGAAGCTCCAGTCTGCTATGACGACATTCAGTCCACTCCATGAAAGGTTCAGTTCTAGAGTCAGAAAAATGTAGATGTTTGCATCTTCAGAGCAAGGCAGGACCCTATAGTACTTGCATATGAGGTCTCAGGCCAGACATGTCTGGAACCTCTGGGAAGATCTAAACCAGGGGTCCTTGACCTTTTTTGAGTCCTAGCTTCCTGTGACATTCTCTTGAAACCTATAGAGACCCCTTCCCAGAATAATATTTTCAAATACATAAAATATGTGGGATTACAAATAAAACAAATTTTATCCAAAAAAAATGTTTTAAGAAGCAAAAACAGGAGCAAGATGGTGGAGAAGAGGCAGAGGTTTGTTTGAGCTCTCCTCTAAACTTTCCTAAATACCTTAAAATAATGATTCAGAACAAATTACAGAGAGGCAGAACCCACAAAAAAACAGAGTGAAACAGTTTTCTAGCCCAAAACAATTTAGAAAGTCAGCAGGAAAGGTCTTTTATGCCAAGGTGAGAGTGGAGCACAGTCCAGCACAGGCTAGGCTGTGGGAGTAACTAAAACAGAAGTAGTACATGATGTTTCTGGACCTCTCAGTCCACTGACAGTTATGGGGTCAGACATCTGCTCAGATTACAGGAGTTTCTTTGCTAGCATTGAGGGCATGACTCTGTGACTTTGCCCACACTCAGATCCAGGTTACAGTCCTAGGTGGCAGTCACAGAGAGAACAGGAGCACTAGCACACCAGTGCATGTGGCTGCAGGGAAGCAGGGAGCCTGCTTACGCTTCCAGGGTGGAAAAGAGTGCTTGTGGTCACTCACAGACCAGAATACAGTAAAGGAGAGTAGTAGACATACTTTCCCTAGAAGAACACCTTAGAAGAACTGAAAACCTGCAGGTCCCTATAATTACTCTGGAAAACAGCTGCACAAAGAACCTGAAAATTGGGATGGTGCCCCCCTCTGTTCCAGAAGCAGAGCCTCACTTTTGCATAGAGTTAAGAGTCAAGAAGTAGACTAGAAAATGAATAAACAACAGAAAAAGATCTAGACTATAGAAAGTTACTATGATGACAGGGAAGATCAAAACTCAAACTCAGGAAAGGACAACAAAGTCAAAACTCCTATATTCAAAGGCTCAAAGAAAAATATGAATTGACCTCAGGCCATAGAAGAGCTCAAAAAATATGCTAAAAATCAATAAGAGAGGCTGAGGAAAAATTGTGAAGAGAAATGAGAGCAATGTAAGAAAATCATGCAAAAAGGGTCAACAGCTTTGTAAAGGAGATACAAAAAATACTGAAGAAAATAACACCTTAAAAAACAGAACAGGCTGAATGGTAAAAGAGGCAGAAAAACATCCAACAAGAATGCCTTAAAAAGAAAAATTGGCTGAAAGAAAGAATTAAATTCATAAGTATTCTAACATCAACTTAAAATGTTCTTTAAGATTAGAAATTTCATATAAATGCCTAAAAGCAATGATTTCATCAGTATCATGAACTCCCACTGATGAACAGTTTTATATTCTTAAAGAGCTACCTCCAACACTGAGAAGTTTAGTGACTTTTCATCATCATATAGTCAGTAATCATGGAAAGTCTAGAAGCGAGGACTCTCTAACTTCAAGGTTAGACCAGCAAACATTATCGCATATTACCTACTATGCCTTTTTACATAAACCCTCCATTCATAAAAATAGTCCAAAGAAATCTACCCTGATCTATTCACTACTCCACATTACTTCTCATTTCTAAAGTTTTTAAATGAGCTATCTTATGAGAAAAAATTACAAATAGACTAAACAAACAAATCAGTATACTAAAAAATTTATAATTATCAACCCCTCTAAAAAAAATAAGTAAAATATAAGCCTTACAATTTAAATAAATAGTTTATCAACACATCTTGTGACTGTTTTCCCAGGACCCTTCTACTGAGGAGATCTACTGAGGTGTAGCAGGTTAGCCTTGGGTTTTTAGTCCAATTGTTAGTAAAGAAGCTAACTTTTAAACTTACAGGTTTGTCAAATGACTAAACCTACAGGATACACTTGGTTGGGACTTCTTTGCATTTCCTTTCTTCAACTCCCCTTTCACTGAAATGAGGTAAATTATCAGGAAAGTTCAAACCAATTCCACATCACTGAATCATAGCATCTCAGGAGATCTAAAGGGTCATCTAGTCTATACCAAGCCTGAATAGGAATCCCTCCCACAAGAATTGGCATCTAGACTTCAAATGACAACCTCCAGTAGAGGGCAGTCATCATTTTTAGAAGTAAATCATCCTACTTTTGACAGCCAGTTTCAGTTGTTAGTAGGTTTTGTCTTCCATCAACCTGAAATACAACTCTTTATAACTCTCTATATGTTGTTTCTGGTTCTGCCAACTGGTACTAAAAAGAATAAATCTAATCTTTTTTTCTTGTGATCAACCTTAAATACTTGTGGACAATTTTCAAGTCCCCCTGCCCACTTAACTCTTCCCTTCCCATCTACCCTTTTAAAATCATTCAACTGTAATACTCATGTTGAAGTGGACATTATTCCTCCCTGGGTCCCTAGGTTGAGAGATATCTGTTAGGTTGCTGGGCAGGGTTGGATAACCTGCCTAGTAACGGACTTTTGTTGGGCCCCTGTCAAAACATTATTCCCCCTTTGGGTTGCGAAATATCTGATAAATTGTTAACAGCCATTTTCTGTTTAGTCCTTTTGCATGGTAACAACCTGTGCCCCCCTAATGTTAGACCCTCTTTGCCAGGGAACTACCTTTAGTTGAGCACCCCACCCCCTTCCTGACAACCACTTTTTGTTGAATGACAACTATTCTCTTATTGGGTCCCTCTCCTGGCACCTCTTCTTTTGGGGTCCTTTGTGTAGCAGTACCCTGACAACCCCCCTCTGTTTGGGGGCTCTTGCCTAACAACAAGCCCTGCCCCACTCTGTCAGAATTATGTTTGTTATGGAAACTGCAAGGCTGTACCAAGTAGTGCCAAAATACCTAAAATGCACACACCCACCTCACTTTGGGGCTGTCTCTTCTGGGTCTTCTCCATGAGGCAGCCACCAGCCTGGCTAATACATGACACTCTCGAAATTCCTAATTGACTCTTGCCTGTGAATTATTCTCAGTTCATCCATTTCGATTTCAAAGAATTTCACTTAATGTAAATGGTAGGAAAGCCACTTTGGGGATTTCTTTCATCTCAGTCTCATGACACCCATTCAAAAAGTATAGGAACTCCACTATGTAATACAACCTAGACTAGCTAACCAACCTTGAAAACATATAGCCTACCAATCTCATACAAGAAAAAGTTTAAAGCACTTATCAGAGCTCATGGAAAATATTGGTATCTAAAAATGAACAACTTCCCCATGAAGCTGTGTATACCGACATCAGCAGCTTGGTCATATACTTGGTACATTCACAGGGTACAGGTACAGGTACATTCACAGGGTACAGGCCAGGTACATTCACAGGGTACATTCATAGGCCATTCCCTTTACCAAAAAACATATTCTCTTCATCTCCAAATCCTTCTCATATCTATCCCCATTTTCCATTGTGTCCTCTGAAACTCTAATTCTATTGTTAACTGTCTTACATTAATATAATCTATGCATTATCCTCCAGAAATTTATTTGTATGTATTATACATATGTAGAGCCCCCCTTCATATGTGTTCCTCCTACTCTATCTTCTGGTGTTTAATCACAGTTAACATTTAAGAAATTAACGATTAATTTCAATTAAATTAAAATCAATTCAACCATAAAAGCAATTATCATCAATTAAGATTTTACAAAGTGGTATTTTCTTCAAAAATAAAGCAAGAGCAAAAGTTACAAATATTTCCCCAACAACAACTGGGTACATATTCTCTTTTATACCACCTCAATCCCAGGGTAAAGTGGGCAATTTGTATATAATGTGGCCCCTACTTAGATCATGTCCAAATGCGTCATACTTGTGGATGAGTCTACATCTCAGCTACCACTCGCATGGGTTCCGAAGGTCACTCCTCAGGGCAGTGATGCTAGACTGACTAGCCTCTAAACTCAGCACGGACTCCACTCCCAGATCTGCTGATTGCTCATTTTCCTGACCTTTCAAGACTCCAAAGATCGTAGTCATCTCCAGTATCCACGTTGGAAAAAAATGGGTACAAAGAGACAGACTCAAGAGCAATGACATCTGTTCTCAGCTTCCTAATGACTTCAGGTAAGGGAGAGCTTTAGGTGCCTCCCTAATCCAGAAGCCTTCAAGAGCTTTTTCTCCTCCACTAGCAGCGAGTCTGGAAACAGCTCTTGTGAGATTCTAGTACCTTGTGGAATGCACCCCAGTTTGGACTCCATAACCAATCAAAAATGTCCCTGTTTGTCACAGTGTCTCTCTGCATGTTCCAAATCTTTCCAATGAACTTCCATTATAGCCCCATTGTGGCCTTTCACCAGAAGGTTTTCTAGCCTCTTCCACATGGGGGACTCTCTCAGCTAAACATATCAATAATGGCTTTTCATCAGTCCCCTCAGTGCCCATGACAGTAAAATAACTAGAAGTCAAAGGTCAAGAAGATTTTCTTTCTGGAGAAAATTCTGAATTAGAATCATATTCATTTATCCTCCTTGCTCAAAAAGCTCAAAAAACTGGGGACTCATAGTCCTAATATATCCTATTATTTCCATTTTTCAAGAGAATTTTACATTTGGTTTCTTTGACCACTTATATACTACTTCGTCTATGTCCCTTATCCTACTATGCACAGGCTTTGTGTCCATAAATAAGGTGTAAACTTCTTGAGAATAAAGATTCTTCTCCCTACCCCCGCAAAAATATCCACCTAGCATGTTGTAAGTACCTGTTTCATAAATGTCTGTTAAGAATGAACTCTTTCCTGGTTTAATCTTTCTTCTCTGGCTATGTCCTTCATCCTCTGGGTCTGTCCACCTTTCCTAGCCTGTATGTCTCTATAACCTTTGGGCTCTCAGTTAACTGGCCCAGGTATATTCCAGGCTTAGGCATAAGATATTTTAGATTTGCTCCGATTTCTGGTCTATTTGGAGTATGTTAATAAAAGCAAAAGATCCATACAAGTTTCTATGGTTTTACCAAAATGGCCAAGAAAAGGCAGAAGTCAGGCAAACACAAAAGTATGAGTTTTGGGTTGGGTTGTTTATTTCCTTAACCTCAAATCTGTAAAACTGTCTAACTTTGAACATGCTTTTTCAGAGTCCTTATCTGTAAGTGAGGATGTTGGTCTAGATAACATTTCAGATTGCACCAGACCAAAAAGTCTATGACTATGAAATATTGAATGGAACTTCATTACATGTATTTTAGCCTTTGGGAAAGAGGCAGCAGAGGTTAGTGGATAGATAATTTGGACTTGAAGCAAGGAAAACTTGGGCTCTAGGCCTATTTTGGCACAACTCACTGTGTGCCTCTGAGATCAAATTATTTAACCTTTCAGTTCTCTGAGTAAATAGGGCTACAAGTTGCAAAGAATATGCCTACCTGCAAAGGCAGAGGGAGTTTTCTCAATCAGGAGTTCCCTACACCGAGGTAATCATAGATCCCATCCCTTTTGCTATCCTATGTTTCATTTTATTAATCAACAGTTCAGTTTTAGTTTGGTAGGTTTTTATTTATTCTGTGCCTAGTTAATTGCTTTTTTTCCTTTTACCTTTCATAAAAACAGTATAACTTTCATAAATGTTGTGTTTTAGAGACTTCCCCCCACCCTCTTCAAAAATGGACCATAAAATAGCCAGTACTGTTCCTTGATTCCAGGAAGCTTTTAAAAGGTGGAGGAAAGCCCTCTAGTGGCCAGTTGTTTAAATTCAGTAGGCATGATCTCAGGAGATTGAGCAAATTAGGTTCTTGGTATGCGCCCTGCTAAGTTGGACCTGACTGTGAAAGATATCCTAGACAGCCATTAAGATAAGAATACAGAGAGTGTTTCCAGTATATTTCATTGTTAATACATTAACCTTGTCACTCTGTAAATCACACTAGGCCACACTATTCCAAAGATTAGTTGTAATAACATAAAGATCCTTTTATAAACACTCAACTTCTTTGTAAAATATTAGATTCTGAGACTTGGGGTTTGGAATTGGGGGTGGGATGAAGTCAAAATACATCTATTTTCAAAATATGTTGAAAAGAAATCTGATTTACAAGGAAAAAACCGATATTAGCAACTTATTTTCCAAACAGTAGAAGTAAGTCAGATATTTTTTAGATGGAATTTCCATTAAAGGAAAGAAGTAGAAAAGAAATACCTTCATTTCAACATTTTTGTCTAACATAAATATCAAAGGGTTGTAGTTTGACTTTTTTTTAACTCCAGCAGAGAAAAAACTTAGGTTGAATTTCAAGCTGCCCAAATAGGGAGGCAGGGTAAGGTAGTGGACAGAGCAGGGGACTTTGAGTCAGTAAGACTTGAGTTCACATTTGAGCTCCAATACCAACTATGTAAATTGGGTAAGTCACTTAATCTTTCTGACTCAGTTTGCTCAACTATAAAATAAGAATCATAATCATCTCACCTAAGGTTGTTATGAAGATTAAATTATATAATATATGCAGATTGTTTTGCAAACCCTAAAGTACTCTATGAATTTCAGCTCTAATTTTATAAAACAAGTTGTAAAAGGAGTTTTTTTAAATATAAATTTATTGATTTAACTTTTTACATTCATTTTCACAAAATTTTGGGTTCCAAATTTTCTCCCCATTTTTCCCCTCCCCCAACCACAATACACCAACCATTCTAATTTCTCCTATCACCAATCTGCCCTCTCTTCTATCATCCCTCCCTTCCCTTGTCCCCATCTTCTCTTTTGTCCTGTAGGGCCAGATAACTTTCTATTCCCCGTTACCTGAATTTCTTATTTCCTAGTAACAACAACAGTACTAAACAGTTGTTCCTAAAACTTTGAGTTCCAACTTCTCCCCATCCTTCCCTCCTTACCTATTCCCTTTGGGAAGGCAGACAATTCAATATAGGCCATATCTGTGTAGTTTTGCAAATGACTTCCATAATAGTTGTGTTGTGTAAGACTAACTATATTTTCCTCTATCCTATCCTGCCCCCCATTGCTTCTATTCTCTCTTTTGACCCTGGCCCTCCCCGAGTGTTGACTTCAAATTGCTCCCTCCTCCCATTGCCCTCCCTTCCCTCATCCATCCCCACCCTGCTTATCTCCTTCTCCCCCACTTTCCTGTATTGTAAGATAGGTTTTCTTCCTTCCTTTAGTCGAATGTGATGAGAGTAAACTTCATGTTTTTCTCTCAGCTCTCCTCTTTTTCCCTCCACTAAAAAGTCTCCTGCCTGCCTCTTCTATGAGAGATAATTTGCCCCATTCCATTTCTCCCTCTCTCCTCCCACTACATTTCTCTCTCACCATTTACCTTAATTTCTTTTAAGATATGGTCCCATCCTATTCAATTCACTCTGTGTTCTCTGTCTCTGTGTGTGCATGCATGTGTGCATGTGTGTGTATATATGTGTGTGTATGTGTGTGTGTGATCCCACCAACTACCCAGATACTGAAAAGTTTCAAGAGTTACAAATATTGTCTTTCCATGTAGGAATATAAACAGTTCACCTTTGGTAAGTCCCATATGACTTCTCTTTGCTGTTTACTTTTTCATGCTTCTTCTCATTCTTGTGTTTGAAGGTCAAATTTTCTTTTCAGCTCTGGTTTTTTCATCAAGAATGCTTGAAAGTCCTTGATTTTGTTGAAAGACCATTTTTCCCCTGAAATATTATACTCAGTTTTGCTGGGTAAGTGATTCTTGGTTTGAGTCCTAGTTCCTTTGACTTCTGGAATATCCTGTTCCATGCCCTTCGATCCCTTAATGTAGAAGCTGCTAGATCTTGTGTTATCCTGATTGTATTTCCACAATCCTGGAATTGTTTCTTTCTAGCTGCTTGCAATACTTTCTCCTTGACCTGGGAACTCTGGAATTTGGCCACAATGTTCCTAGGAGTTTCTCTTTCTGGATCTCTTTCAGATGGTGATCGATGGATTCCTTCAATACTTATTTTGCCCTCTGGTTCTAGAATCTCAGGGCAGTTTTCCTTGATAATTTCATGAAAGATGTTGTCTAGGCTCTTTTTTTGATCATGGCTTTCAGGTAGTCCCATAATTTTTAAATTGTCTCTCCTGGATCTATTTTCCAGGTCAGTTGTTTTTCCAATGAGATATTTGACATTCTCTTCCATTTTTTCATTCTTTTGGTTTTGTTTGGTGATTTCTTGGTTTAAGATTAAGTTCAGGTTTTCAGGTGGGGGCCAGCCACTGCCCAGGTTCTGTTCCCTCAGGGGATTTAAGTGGAGATCTTCAACAATGGATCCGAGCTCCTGCCTGATTTGGGAGCTCTGGTCTGCTGCTGCCTCTGCCGCTGCCTCCCGAGGGGGCCTGAATTGTGGAGATACCCCGCTCCCCTCTTGGCCAGCCCAGAAGTCTCTCTCACTGACCTGTAGTGCCTGTGGGTTAAGGGACCTCCGCAGTTGCTGGAGATTCCATCCCTGAAGCCTGCTCGGATCTGCTCCTTTCCATGCCATGGCCAAGGCATGGCTGGGTTCTGCTCCGGTGTGCAATGGACCTTTGGGGTTGATTTTTCAGGGCTCTCTGGAACAGAAATCTCCTCCACTCCGTTGTTGTGCAGCTTCCACTGCTCCAGAATTTGTTAGGGGGTTCCTCTTTACAGGTAATTTATGGGCTGTGGGTTCGGTGCTAGCATATGTGAATCTTTCTATTATGCCATCTTGGCTCCTCCCTCCTAGTGATCTTTTCATTTACATTGTTGTAGTAACTGCGTGTATGTATACATATGTGTATTCATATACTTACATGTATACATTATACACGAGTGTTTGATGAATAGCTTTTGAGAATGTACACCCATACATTTGAGTTAACATTTCCTTCATCACTTTCTGAAGTCTAGACAATCAATAAAATAAATCAGGTCCTGGTTTGTAGCCTTTGCCATTGTTTTCATATGTACATTCTGACACTGAAAACTTAACAATATCTCCAATGAGCTGATGAGAGCTAGCTTTAACATACCCCTGCTATGCACACACACACACACACACACACGTATGTATCTGGTATGTGTCATATACAAGTGTATGGTGTATGCACAGATAGATATTTCTCCTTAGGTGGCAAAATGATAGACCACTCATCCTGAAGTCAAGAAGACCTTAGTTCAAATCCAGCCTTAGAACTTATTGGTTGTGTGACTTGAAGCAAGTCAGCGAATCTCAGCTTTCTTCCATTTCCTCAACTGTGAAATGTAAATAATACTGTCACCTACCTCCTAGCATTGCTGTGAGGCTCAAATGAGATGGTATTTGTAATTCAACACCAGTGCCTGGCACATAGTAGGCACATAGAAGACAGGAATAATGATATGCTATTGGTAGAATTATGAATTGGTCCAATTATCCTAAAGAGCTATTTGGAATTATACCATTAAAAAAGGCTAAATACCTACATACCTAAATATCTTTATACTATTTAATGTAGAGATCTCACTAGCAGGTTTATATCCCAAAAAAGTTAGAAACATTCCATGTTTGAGGCTCCTCTGGACTATTCCTCAAATTGGCAAATTGTCCCTTCACTCACAGGTTCGGTTTTAGGAGAAACCCTGGGTGGCTATACTCTTAACATTAAAGCTTACAAGCCCCTACTGATTTGCTCCTCATTAACAGTTAGGCAGTAGAAATAATCAGTTCAAAGAAACACCATTTAATGAGATAACATACTAAGAAAGGGAGCCGCAAAGCATTCTCTCCATCATCAGGAGGGAGCTTTCTCACAAACACAAGAAGTATGGGAAGAGTGGGTGCAAAACTTAGAGGACAATGGTAGTGGGGCATACATGTAGGGTACATGTGGCCAAGGCAACTCTCACAATTCTGGTACTGAAGGGCCTGAAAGTAATTTCTTTCCCCAGGGAGCTGTCGTGAAGCACCCCCTGGGCATAGCATCTCTGATGACTGGGCTTTCAGCCAAGCTCCCAGGGTCCGTTCTTCTCCACAAAATGCATCAAGAAGAGTTTTTTTTAAAAAAGTCTTTGTTCATTTCCTTTGACTACTTATCTATTGGTGAATCAGTATTGATGGTTTTATTTTTGGTGGTACTTGACTGATGGTGCTTGATACAAATATTTTTCCCATTCTAACTTCTAAAGTTTCTTCTCTTATCCCATCATCACAGTGCAAAAGCTTGTTCAGTTTATACAGTCAAAATGATCTATTTTTGTTTTTATGATCTCCTCTATGCCTCATTTCTTAAAAATTATCTCTCTAATCACAGCTGTGAAAGATATTTTATCTCCTTTTCTATTTCTTTAAAAAAAATTTAACATAGGTCATCTTTTCATCTTGAGTTTATTGAAATATACAATGTAAGATAGTAGTCTAAACCTAATTTCTACCAAATGGCTTTCCAATTTTCTTGGCAATTCTCATTTTTAAAAAAAATCCTGTCTCCAATAATTAATGCTCTTAGATTTATCAAGCATTGGACCGCTGTTGGTTTTTTTTGCTGCATCTATTTCTTGCTTATCATCCAAACAAAATAATTCCATAGACAGTTGTTCTATAATAAGAAAAGGTCAGATAATACCATTCCTTTTCATTCATACTTTTGTCATGCTTTATTTTTCCTGAGATTCTAGACTTCTGGTCTTCCAAATGAAATTTTTTGTTTTGCTTTGTTTTTATAAATTTTAATAAATCATTATAGATCAATTTTATTAGTTTTCATCAGTTCTATAAAGTATCCCCTATGTAATTTAGTTCAAACAGAAATAAATCGGTAAATTAATTCAGGTACTGTTATTTTTTTAAGTTGGTACAACCCAACCATGAGTGCTGAGCATCTCTCTGTGTCTTCCTTTATTTCTGTAGAGTACTTTATAATTGTAATTATATAAATCTTACATTGTCCATGGTAGGTTAACTCCTATACATTTTATGGTTATTTAAAATAAATATTTAAATCAAATTAAATTATTTAATTTAATATTTTAAAATATAGGAGGAAATTATAGATTTTCTCTCATAATTTCTTCCTACATTTTTTGCATGGTATAGAAATTCAGGAGAATTTTTGTATCTTTATTTTGTATCTTCCTACTTAACTGAATTTTTTAATCATCTCAATTTGTGTCTTTACTGACCCACTTGGATTAGCAAAGTATTTCCTAAATACAGTGTCATATCATCTGCAAGTAGGGAAATTTTATTTCTTCTTTGCTGATGTAAATATTGTCTTGCCTTCTTACCATAGCTAGAATTTCTAGAACAATATACAATAACACTGGGGAGAGCACCTCATTCTAAATTTGAGTCAACATTTTTCCCTTATGAGTCAAAAACTGCTTCTGTATAATTTCTAATTTGTTTTAAAAGTTGGCTGCAGTTGTGTGAAGGGCAGTTAGGTGGTGCAGGGGATAGCGCACCCAGTCTGGAGTGAGGAGGACCTGAGTTCAACTCCTGCCTCAGATGCTAATTAGCTGTGTGACTATGGGCAAGTCATTTCACCCTTTTTGCCCCAGTTTCCTCATCTGCAAAATGAGGTGGAGATGGAAATGGCAAATCTCTTCAGTATCTTTGCCAAGAAAACCCCAGATGGGGTTACAAAGACTCAGACACAACCAAGAAGCAACTGAACAAAAAAAAATAGCTCTTCGCAGTATTCTTTGTTCTCTATTACATATTGCAACTTCAGATGAGTTACCTTACACCTAGTTCTGTTGCTAAGTAATAATGTGACCTGGGATTCCAATTCCTACAAACCAAGAAGCGGAAGTGTGTGGTACAGTACATAGAGTACTAGACCTGAAGTCAGAAATACCTAAGTTCCACCTGTCTGTAACCCTAGGGAAATCACTTAATCCCTTTAAGATGCTGTTTGCTCATGTGTACAATGATCAGGTTATACTAGATGGACCCTTCCATTTCTAAATCCATGATCCAATAAAGCAATGATTCTCTAAAGTCCTTTCTAATGCAAAAATTGTCTGGATGAATGATTCTGAGATTTGTCAACATCTTCCATTTCTAGTTTGAGAAAACCTTAAAGGTGCCTTATCCCAGAGGCATCAAGCAGGCAACCCATCCTGAATATGGCAGAACCAGATTAAAATGTAATTGGGCAGGGGAAATATTTAACAGAAAAAATAAGCTACAATACAATATCAGTAACATTACATTTTAAAACTAAGTCAATATGCAGCCCGAAGACATCTTTATGTACCAATTTAGTGGAACCCATTTCTATTTGAGTTTGACACCCTTACTTGACTTCACTTACATAAATAACCAGTGTCCAGAAACTTCCTTCTTTCAGGCATTGTACCCTTCCCTTATGATCACAATTCCCACTCCTGTCCTTGGTGAATACCTTTGGTTTCTTTTGATTTCTCTATGTTACAAGACTTACTTCTGTGAACTATTCTTTAATTCTTTGGAGAAAAGTATAGGCAAGGGAGGTAGAACCAAGTCTTTCAGAATATAATAAAATTTTCTTCAATGAAGACAGTATTTTTTTTTTAATATATGTCAGAGATGTTTGAAATGTTATACCTTTACAATACACTTTCCTGAAATAGAGTTTGACCAAAGAAAAGGCTCTGTGCGCCATCTAGAGGATATTTTGTACTTTGTACTGTAGTACTTTGTACTGTAATGTTTAAAAAAAGTGAAAACCACAAGGACCACTGGAGTCATGTCAGTCCCCCTGGAAACCAGTATAGAAACTGACCTGACTATAACATGAATGTCATGATGTGTGTGTGATCTGTATGTTAGTGTTTTAAATGAGAACACATAGATCTTTTGCAGAGGTAAAAAGATGTCCCGTAAGATGTTGCTTTTAAAATGCTATTTTTAGTCTCATTTATTTTTTGATATAATAATTTTCCCATCAGAGAAGCTTTTTGAGCACCAATTTTATGCATATCTCTACAATGGCTGGAAATGTTTAGTCAGCATTTAATGTTTAGTCAGTATTTAAAGGATTCTATATCTAAATCCCACCACCCTCTTGTCTCGAAAAGCAGTGTAGCACAGTGGAAAAAAATAGTAGAATTGGAGGTAGTGAGCCTTGGTATAAATCCATCATCTGGCATCTAGAACTTGTGTGACCTTAGGCCAAGTCACCTAACCTTGCTAGACTTTGGTTTCTTTATACATAAAATGAAGTGGTTAAACTAGATGTCTCTGAGGTCCCTCCCAGCTCTAGGTCTCTTTTGGACACATAATCCCCTTTTTAAATTGCTCTTCCATCTAACCTTCTTCTCTCTAGAGTCCTTTGCTTCTTTTGAAGCATAATTCAAGTACCATGAAGTGTCTCTTGGTGCTCTCAATTATTGGTGCTTTTGACACTGAGAATAATTTTGTAAAATATTTTGCATTTACTTATCTGAATATTTGCTCTGCACCAATAAAACTGTAGGACAGGACTTTGTACACGATATTAATAGCCCTTGACTTTCATTGATTTCAGTGATCAGAAGAACTCCCAAATGAGGAACTTCCTTTACTATAGCAGGTCTATACCCTTCCACAACTTACAGGGGGAGATAATTGCCTAGAGACTGAAAGTTTAAGTGACTTATGCAAAATCACAAAGCCAGAATGTGTCAATCTGTATAAATTTAGAAATGGAAGGGACCACTGAGTATAATGCATGCATTTTATAGGTGAGAACTAAGGTCTTTCTAACTCCCTGGCCAGTTATCTTGCCACTTCACCAGAGTTGTCTCTACTCATGGGAAGTTCTTAATCAATTAACTTACATTAATTAATTAACTTAATAAATTGACTTAAAATGTGAACTTAATTGAAGAGAAATGATTTGAATGAGATTCATCTTACTAAAGGGATTTGTAACTTTAAAATCCTATATAACAATTATTATTAGCAAAATCTTACAATAATGGAGGCATTATTTTTATTATCATTTAGTGATAGATGATTTGTACAACTTCAGGCATAATTTAATGGTCCTTCCTATTATCATAAATTCTTGAAGATTCTTTATTCGTTTTGCAGCTCTTTGTAAGATTGCAAACATAATTGCCAATATGCTGGAAGACAGCACAGTAGTTTATTTTGTTTAGATTCTTAGAATCACACTTTTCCTCTACAAAAGCAACCCCTGCTAAGAAAGTATGCTATTTTTTTCTAGAGATCAGGGCAATTGAGTAATCATGCACACAAGACCTCAGAGCAGCTCCCTTTTTATTTCAGATCTAGTTTTTAATTTTCTGGGTAAAAGGTGGCTACTGTAAAAACAGGCCTTTGGCTAACAGGGGACTTTTGCTTCCCATTTATCCCAGTAAGAATGAAGTATATTCAGATGGAACCCCCCCAAAAATGGGGGAATCAAACATTAAATTGCATTTGGGGCTCTCCTAGAGATTCTTTGTATGACCTTAGACTTCCAGGATTTAGCCTGTGATTATATAGAAAGAGTCGTTAGCAGCCTAAATCCCATTCCTACATAATTTTATAAGAAATAAATTTAATTTTATTTCAGTTTACAAAAATAGAAGCCAGTTAAAGAGCAGAAAATTCAACTCTGGTTTTGGCTTCTTACTGTGGCCACCTCAAAAGTGACCATGGGTCCTGAGCATATTATAATATCATAAATTTAGAGCTGGGGAGCTATAGAGGCCAATGAGTCTGATTCTGTCATTTACCGGATGAAAAAAATCACTTAAACTTGGTAGGTGGAGATAAGAATATCATCTACCTCCCAGGGTGGTTGTGATGATAAAACAAAATATTTGTAAAACACTTTGCAAACCTTAAAATACTAAATAAATGCTAGATATTATTATTATTGCCCAGGATCACACAATCAGTAAAGGTCTAAATCAGGATTTGAATTTGTCTTCTTAATTCTAAGTCAAGAATGTAATGCACTGCATCACTGACCAGTTGCTATGGTCCTAGTGAACAGATAACATATTAAACTTCTAAATGTATTTCTAAAATTTTTGCTTGTTTTGTTTTCACAGTTTAATGGTGAAAACATGGTTTGTTTGGTTTGGGGTTTGGGGTTTTGTTTTGTTTTTGGAAGAAGGAAATAAAGAGAAAGAAACCAGGATGATAAGTTGTAAATGCTAGGAAGCTAGGTGATTCAGGGGATGAGTGGCAACCTGGAATTAGAAAACGCTGAGTTCAAATTTTACCTCAGACTCTTACTAGCTGTGTGACCCTGGTCAAGTCACTCAACCTTTCTTGGGCTGGGTTTCTTCATTTACAAGATAAAGTAATATTTTACCTATCTCCAAGGGCCATTGAGATGATAAAAAGATAATATTTATAAAGTGAATGCTACTTGCTATTATTATTATCATTACTTTAAATGTATTCTTTTAAAGAACTTCTCATCTTGTGGAAAATTGATCAGTTAATCTGACATCTTATAGAAGGGGGAATGATCCTTGCAAACAAATCTAGATAAACTTTCAATTAAAAATTTTCTTTTAAATGGGTATTTCTGATGCCTGTCTCTGTACTGTCGCTCTCTCCCTCTTCATGTCTTCCTCCTAGTCTCCCTGGTTTCCTTCCAGTCTCTGCTAAAATCCTACCTTCTACAGAAAACCTTCCCCGATCTGTCTTCATTCTAATGCCTTTCTTTTAATAATTATCTCCAAATATTCTGTATATAACTTATTGTACATAGTTGTTTGCATGTTGTCTCTCCCTCCCCCCCCCCCCCAAGCTGTGAGCTCCATTAAAAGCAGGAATAGTTTCGGGGTTGAGGGGCATATTTTTTTTTTGCCTTTGTATTCCTAGCATTTAGCACAGTGCCTGACGCATAGTAGGTATTTAATTTATGCTTGCTGACTGACACTGTCCTCTAAATTTTGAAGAATTACAGAGTTGTAATACTGCTGAGCTGAGAGGGAGCCTAGAGATTGACTAGTCCAACTTCCTCATCATAAAGGGTAATTGTAAGGAACAAGATTCAATCCAGGTTATCCAGGTCATGAGCAGAAAAGTCTAGATTAGAACATGCCTTTCTGACTCCAGGAGTCAGGAGGACCTGAGTTCAAATCTCACCTCAGACACTTGACACTCACTAGCTGTGTGACCTTGGGCAAGTCACTTAACCCCAATTGCCTCCTCCTGGGTCATCTCCAGTCCTCCTGATGAATATCTGGTCCCTGGATTCAGATGGCTCAGGAGGAGAATTGAGACTGGTGACCTATACAGCCCTCCCTCACTCAAAACAAAGTCAAGTGCAAGTCATGTCATCATTTCTCTGATGGCACGGTCTTCTTTGGCAATGAAGGACAAACACACACGAAGGGCTTCCTCCTCGTAAGGGAAGCCTTTTCTGCTCACTCATTTATTATTATTGTGTTGTTAATGATATCTGACAGTTCTATAGCACTTAGTACATGCCAGGTCCTATGCTGAGTGCTTTACAGTTATTATCTCATTGGATCCCACATTGAACAAATTCTTATGTGCTTACTTTGTATATTATATATGGCAGTTAGCAGGTAAATAGAGTGCTAGGCCTGGAGGCAGGAAAACTTGAGTTCAAATCCTGCCTTAGATACTTAGATACCAGCTGTGTGACTCCATGTAAGTCCCCTAATTTCTCTCAGCCTCAGTTGCCTCATCTGTAAAATAGGTATAACAAAAGAAGCTATCTGTCAGGATTGTTGTGAGTGTCAAATGAGAGAATGTTTACAAAGTGCTTAGCATCATGCCTGGCACAGAGTAAATACTATATAAATAATTAACTATTCTTGTAATTATTATTAAGTGGCATGGAAGTGACACAGTGGATAGAGTGCAAGGCCTGGAGTCAGAAAGGCATGAGTTCAAATCCAGCCTCGGACACTAACCTTGTGACCCTGGGCAAGTCATTTACCTTTGATTTGCCTCAGTTTCCTCATCTGTAAAATGGGGTTATAATAGGGTTGTTGTGACTGTCAAAAGAGAGAATATTTGTAGAGCACATAGTAGGTATTATATAAATGTCAGCTGTCATCATTGTTATTATTATTGGATACTATATATAAAGCAACTTGTAAGCCTTAGAGTACTATATAAGTGCTAGATTGTTACTTTATATTTACTTCTCTATGTATATACATTGTATCTCTCCAATAGAATGTAAGGTATCTGACAGCAGGAATGGTTTTTGTTTTGTCTATATATCATCAGAGCCCAGATTGTTTTCTGGAACATAATGAATATATCATAAATTCTTGCTGAATGAATGAATAAATGAATGAATCTTTCAGATATTGACCTAAGAACGTTACTTCCATAAATCTTTCAGAGACATTATGGAGAAATAGAAAGAATGCTGGGTTTGGCATAAGCAAACCTGGAGAGCTTTCCTACTTACCTCCCAGGTAACCTGGGTTGCATCATTTAGTTTCTCTTGATCTCAGGGGCTCAAGCAGAAGGCATCTAACATTCTTTACCATTTTAAATGCCATTCAATTTACCTGTATCACCTTGAACAAGTCATTTACTTTCCTACTGTGTAAAACAAAATGACTAGACCAACTGATTTCTGGGAACCTTTTTGGCAATAACTCTGTCATTCTATGAAATAAAACCTTGACATGTCAGGAAGAAAACTGACTTTTGCATGTGTTAAAAATCTTAGTTTAAAAAGATAACCTTCCTTTGCTACCATCCCAGCCCTTATATGTTCTCTCCAGTTAAGCATTTGCTATCTCTAATAAATCATCCAGGATGTTTTTTTAGCAAAGTTGATGTGATACACTTCAGAAACAATCCTTCCTCCACAAGGACACAGGCCTGGGCTGTTGTGGTTCAACTGAGGATAAAACTAGTCTGTTCAGGCTACTGTGTTAGAGCCACCCCTTTGTGCTGAGGCTGTAAAAAAAAGAGGTCAGTAATAGAGTCACCCTTCTGGGGCGGGGGGAGGGAGGGAGGCGAAGGGGAGATGATGAAAGAGTTGAGGACAGACCAAACAGCAGAGCTAAAAACAGACTCAGTTCCTCCAGTAAAATGTCTGAGGGTGAATACTTGTCTCCCCAACGAAGGCTGTCTTGAGGCAGACCTTTACAAGTTTTATGGGATCATAGCTACACAGCCCAACTAAGCAATCTAGTTAACAGAGAACTAAACTCGAAATTAAAAAGACCAGAGTTTAAATTCTGCTCAGACACATACTATTTGTATGTCCATGTGTACATCATTCAAATTCTCTGAGCCTCAAGTATCTCATTTGTAAAATGAGGCTGTTGAGTTTAATGGACCGAATGGAAGTTCCTTTTTAGCTTTAAACCTATGATTCTAAAGGTCTGGGACCCCAAGTTCTTGGACCCAGTAGCAGAGAAAAGGGGGTATAATTGCTCTGGCCAAAAGATAGTAGCTAAATTTTGCCACTACTTGGCCTATAACCCAAAGAGAGCAAAGGAATAAAGGAAAAGGACACTGATATACACAAATATTTATAGTTACACTTTTTGTAGTAGCAAGGAACTGGAAATTAAGAGGGTACCCATTAGATAGAGAATGAATGAACAAATTATACTATAAGAAGGTAAAAGAGTAGTATTGTACTGTAACAAATGATGAAAGGATCAGTTTCAGAGAAACCTGCGAAGACACATATGAACTGATGTAGACTGAAGTTAGCAGAACCAGGAAGCTAATTTATACTATAACAAAAACATAGAAAACACCAACTTTGAA
Source organism: Bettongia penicillata ogilbyi (assembly GCA_023548195.1). Taxonomy (NCBI): domain Eukaryota; kingdom Metazoa; phylum Chordata; class Mammalia; order Diprotodontia; family Potoroidae; genus Bettongia; species Bettongia penicillata. The sequence goes on from JAJHZJ010000448.1 coordinate 4,424,831, forward strand.
AGACTTAGGAACTCTGCTTGATGCAATGACTAACTAGAGTTCCAGAGAGCTCACGATGAAGCACACTCCTAACAGAAAGGTGATGGATTTGGGGCACAGATTAAGACATGGATTTTTGGACATAGTCAATGCGAAAATTTATCTAGTTAGACTATGCATATAATGTTTTAAATGTTTTATTTATATTTCTTGTGCAATGAAGGAGAGAGAGAAAAGAAATAGAAAACAAATGCTTGTAAATTGAAAAAGATAAATTTAAGAGATTCTAAGCAGAATGGAACAATATGGGAAAATGGTGGTAGTTCCTGAGCCCTAGCTATATGAAGAGGGTTTAAGGATACTGGGACCCAATTTTCTAGGTAAAGGAGAGAAATTTTCCTGTATAATGTTGAGTTTCTAGAAAGTTCAAGAACCCACTCTTCTAGAGAGAAAAGTGGCAGAAAAATGCCAGACTTTTAAGAAGATCTTGCAAGCATTCCCAGAAATGAAAGAGCAACAGGAGAATGAGCTCGGCATGAAACAAGAAAACAAAAGACCTAGACTTGCGCCTCTGCTATGATCATGACTTTTTTGGTGTAGCTCCTTGTTTTTCCCCAAACCCATTCCTTTTCTAAATTCCCCTATTTTCTGTCAAAGGTGGCACCATTTTTCTAATCCCTTGATCTTATTCTTCATTTCTCCCTCACTCCACATATCCAATCAGTTGCAAACCATGCTGCTCTTCTCTATTACATCTCTTAGATCCTATCCCTTCCTTCTATTTACACAGCTATCATCTGAGCTCAGCTTTACATCAGCTTCCATCTAGATTATTACAGCAGTCTCCTGGCTGCTGGCTTTTTCTTAATCCTCTCTCCACTTCTGTCCCTCTTTCACACTACTGACAAAGTGGTTTCCTTTAAGTGCAGATCTGACTATATCATTCCCCTTTTCAATCAACTCTGATAGATCTCAGTAGCCTCTAGAAGCAAATGTAAACTACTCTATTTAGCTTTTAAAGCCTTTCACAACCTGGACCCATGAGAACTTTCCAGTCTCATTGTCTATTTCTCTCCTACACTCTGTGATATAGCTACCCTAACCTAGTATTTCATATCAAATACTCCATCTTCCATTTCCATATCTTTGCACTGGTCATCCCCTATGTCTGTAATGCATGCCTCCTTACCTTTGCCCTATTGAATGCCTCTCTTTCTTCAGGTCTCAAATGGAGAAATACTTTCCACATGAAGTCTTTCTGATCTTCTCGTTGGCTAGTGCCCTTCTCAAAGTACCGAGTATTTAACTACTTTACATTTATTTGTATTTCTTACCATAATTTTTATTCTTAGACAAGGGCCTTGAGAGGAGGTTTTTATGCCCCCATAATCTAGCAGGGTACCTGGTACACATTAGATATTTAATAAACATTTGTTGATTGACAAAAGTCCAGTAGGAAAGATTACCCCTAGTTGTGCTTTCTTTCCAGGAGAATGCAAGCACTCAGTAGTATAATACTGTAAGCCTAAAGATTAAAGTGAGGAAGGAACTCATCAAAATATTGATGGGATTGCTTCAGATTCACTTCCCTTTTAAGGGAAGTCTTAAGTTTAAAGTGCAAATTGGAGATATGAGTCTGGAGAATTATATAAATCCTCAGAGGAAGGTGGCAGGGAGGGTGGAAGAGAAAAGAGAAATGCATTTATTATTTATGAATATTATGAGACCTTTATACTATTTTTGTATATTCTTTGGGGCAAAATAAGACTAATCAAGGTATGATATTCATTGTTACTTTGAATGCTTGCACAGGAGCTGAGGATTCTTTTTACCACTAATTGTGGGATGTAGGCTTGAATTATATTGTGAGATTCCCAGAGGAAACTCTGAGTAGGGAAAAATCAAAAGGTTACATTCTAATTATTGGGGAAGTAGGAGGCTTGGGAAATTCAAACAAGATCCATGTAAGCCAAGAACTTAGAAGTTGAATCACAAGTTACAGTTTTGAAAGGCAAGTCACTTAACCTCATCTATAAAATGAGGATAACAATATTGGTATTACCTACCTTGTAGTGTTGTTATAAAGAAAGTACTTAGTAAACCTTAGCCTTCTATTAAAAAGTGAGTTACTATTGTTGGCCTATACTGTAAACTGCTGTTCCCTTGAAATGCTGCCTTATGGTTCAGCTTCCTGAGAATCTGCCTGGCACACTTTGGTGAGAACATTGAAACCTGCTCAAAGGAGTCTTATACACACACACACATATGCATAAGTACACACACATGCATGCACTCACACACACACAGGCACAGCACCATTTCACTAGCTTAGGAGAAGCAAGAAACAGAAAGTAGTGGAAGAGTTCCAAAAATAGCAATAATGAAAAGAAGAGATAATCGTTATAACAATTTTGTCTATAAAAAGCACTTTTTATATGTTATCTCATCTGATCCTCAAAACAGCCCAGTGAAGTAATTTCTATGGTCATCCCCATTTTATAGTTGCAGGAAACCGGCTAAAAGGGATTAAATTACTTTCCTGTGGTTACCAAGCTAATAAGGTAAGATTTTAATCTACATCTTTCCTGACTTGAAGTTGTGTTTTCACCACTACAACAGTGATTCCAAAACTAAAATAAAAGTTGGATTTTGTGATGAGAAATATTGAGGTTCCCGACTTTGGAAAAAGGTGAATTCATGGATAGAATTTTATGCCAATATCCCTGTTATTACGCTGGCCTATGAGGATAGACTGGCCATCTTTACCATCCTGTATCTATCAATCAACCAGTATAAATAAAGCACCTACTAAGTACCTGGCACTGTACATAAAAAATACAAAGAACTTGTTTTAAAATTCCTACTCTTAAGGAGCTCCCATTCTAATGGAGCAGGCAAATACACACACACACACACACATACAAGTACATATACATGTGTATGTATATACATATATATATGTACAAAAGAAATATAAAGAAAACAAATGCAAATAAATAAAAGCGTAATTAGGAAGGGCATTAAACTGGAGGATCAGCAAAAGCTTGCTATATAAGCTGATGTTTCAGCTTTATCATGGAGTAACCTAGGGATTCTCTAAGACAGAAGTGAGAAGAGACTGTATCCTAGGCATGGGGTGTGGTCAGTGCAAATGCATGATAATGGGAGATCGAATGCTGCTTGTGAGAAATGGCGTGAAGGCCACCTTGGCTGGATCACCAACTATGGCAGTGAAAGTAACATACTATGAGACTGGAAAAATCAGTTGGGCTCAAGTTGTGAAGGACTTTAAAATCTAAGCAGGAAAGTTTATATTTTAACCTAGAGTCCAAATGAAGCCATTGCAATTTATTGAGTAGGAGGGTGGCAGGGTAAGATCTGTAACTAAGGAAAATCACTTTGGTAGCTATGTAGGGAAGCTGAACTAGAGTGGAAAAAGCCTAGAGGCAAAGATATCTATTGGGAGATCATCGCAGTAGTCTAGAGCCTGAACTAAGGTAGTGGCTGTATGGGTAAAGAAAAGGAGTCACATGTGAGAGACTTTGTAGAAATAGGAAAAGAAAGGTTTTCTCAACTGATTGGATACATGAGGTAAAGGAGAGGGTGGGGTCAAGGATATGGCCAAGATTAGGACGCTAGGAGACTAGAAGAACGATGATGCCTTCAACAGGGAAGGGGATATTTGGAGAAAGGATAAAGATGATGAGTTCTCTTCTGGACATGTTGAGTTTGAGATGTTTATTGAAAAGTTGAGTAGGCACTTGGTGACAGACTGAAATCCAGGAGGAAGACTGGGGCTGGATATTTAGCTCCGAGTCATCTGCATAGAGATGACAGTCAAATGAATAGGAATTGATGAGGTTACCAACAGTGAAAGAAAATGAGAAATGAGAGACCGAAGCAGAGCTGTAGGGACCACCTACAGCTAAGGGATATGATAAAGATGATGGAACAGCAAAAGAGAGTGAGGTTAGAAGGAAAAATAGGAGACATCAGGGTCACAAAAACTTGAGAGGAGAAAGTATACCAGTGGTAAGGATAGTCATAGTATCAAATGCAGAAAAAGTCATACAGAATGCAGACTGACAAAACTTTTAACTGATTTCACAATTAAGAGATATTTGGTGGCTTTGAAGAGAGCAGTTCTAGTTGAGTGATGACATTAGAAGTCAGATTACAAAGGACTGAGGAGTAAGAGGAGAGGAAGTGGAGGAAATGAGAATAGATAGCTTTTTCTAGGAGTTTGGTGGAGAAAGGGAAGAACGATATAGAATGAGAGTCTGAGGAGATGGTAAGCTCCCAGCATGGACCCAGTTGAAGCTTGACAACACAAATTTAGAGGCAGTTACATGGCTCAGTGAACAGGGTGCTGGGGCTGGAGTCCCTGAGGTCAAATCCAGCCTCCAACACTTACTAGCTGTGTGACCCTGGGCAAGTCATTTAACCTCTGTTTGCCTTAATCCACTGGAGAAGGAAATGGCAAACCGCTTCAGTATCTTTGCCAAGGAAGTCCTAGTGACAGTATCGTCCTCTGGGTCACTTAGAGTTGGACATAACTGAATAGCAATCACATGATTTAGAAGACAGTTCGGCAGTATATGAGTAGAAGCAGAAAAAGTGGTGTGGACATAATTATGGTCTGGAGTTTAGCAAAAGATAAGCAGTAAACAAAAATTAGAGTTTCAAAAATAAATGATGGTGAAGAGTTAAATTGGTTAACTCCAGGTTAGGAAGAAAGTAAAGTGGAATTAGAATAGGGGTAATGGTCTGAAAAAGTATTGAAGGGTAGAGGGACTTAAGGTTGAGACAGGGGCAAATAACAAAATTAGAACGAGTGAAGAATATCAGAGATGGAAAGATTTGGTTACAGTTAGACAGAAAAATGGAACAGGGTTTTGTGGTTATTGCTGGTTTGTTTGTTTGGGTTTGGGTTTTGGTTTTCATTAAGGAAGTAGAACAGTTGTCGGTAATGTTGAAATCTAGAGTGTGACCAAAGTCACCTATGTGTGACTGAGGTGAAATAAAGAGGAAAGAAATGGAGTTTAAGGGGACTGAAAAAGTGGGGGGTTCGGGAGTTTGAGGAGCATCATTCTGAATACTCAAATCCCCCAGGACAGAGCCTTAGGGAACGCCCATAGTTAAGGGCCATGATAGGGAGCAGGAATTGGGGAAGAAATGAACCAGGGGCTAGACTCCCTGAGAAAAAAAGGGACAAGTGAGTGGGGATCAGGAAACAGCTATCACTATGATTTGATGAAAAAAACATTTTAATCAAATCAACTTTAAGGAGCTGATGAGTGGTGGAAGCAAAGGGATGGTCTAGAAGTGACAGTGGGATATTCTAACTCCCTGTCCAGGGCCAGTCATTGGGGGTTAAGCATAAAGCTCCAGTTATTGCTAGAAAAGATTGCCAGGGATGAAGTTGTCCAGGGGAGCCAGGTCTCAAGTAAATGGAAGGAGTGTAAGATGAAGGGAAGTTTGTTCACTATGGTACATGAATTCCAGAAGGCACAGCACATGGGTGAAGATAGGATCAGACTCGAACATAAGATTGAGTTCAATGAGGATAAGAGAATGGGAGGCAGGAGCTGGGGATAATTTGCTCCGAGATGATCAGTGATCGAGAGATTAATGGGTGGTAGAGTATTGTTAGCCATAGGGGTAGTAAATGGCAAATGAAAAATAATAGTATTGATAATTTCAAAAGAGTTTATGGCAGTTAGGAGAAGGGTAAAGTGTGGAATACTACAGTCACCTTAGGTATTCCTCTTGGCTAGCTGGATGAGGGCCAGATGGGCAATGTTACAGATGGGTCCTTTGCTTGGCCAAGGCCTCTCCTCATGCTGTTCCAATATATTTTCTTAAACTTTTTATTACTTCAAATTATTAAAATGCATTTGACTAAACTGCTTGGGAAGATTGTCCTACTTGTCACTTAAAATACATGGCACATCCTGTTCCCAAACAAATGACTCAGCAAATATGAAAAGAATTATTATTAGTACTGACAGGGCCAAAGTAAATAGTAAAAACGAGAGTTACTATATATCCAAATTAAGAAGGTGGATTGTTTAATATTTTCTGTTCTTCCCAAGCATGTGACCAGAAAGTTGGGGGCCCAATTCTAGCCATGGCCAGAAGGCACACTCAATCTGAGATTGAACGAATGCTTATTCTAGAGTCAAAGAACCTGAGTTCAAATTTCAGTTCTGTCATCTCATCCCTGTCACATTAGGCAAGTCATTTAAATTCATTGGGCCTCAGTTTCCTAATCTCTAAATAATAACAGTAATAGCTAACATTTACATAGTGCTTTAAGATTTGCAATGCACTTTACATATGTTATTTCCCCATTTTATAAGTGAAAAAATGGAGTCTAAGTGAGGTCATATGACTTGTCCAAGGTTACACAGCTAATGAATGTTTGGGGCAGGATTTGAACTGAGTTCCTCCTGATTACAAATCCCTTACTCTAGCCACTATGATACCTAGCTGCCATGAAAAGGTTAGACTAGATCACCTCTGAGGTCTCTTCTAGCTCTAAATCTAGAATTCTATTATCCTACTTCCACCGTAGTAGAAATCTTGTCAAATGATTCTTAGAGACCAAGATATACAGGAATTTCTGGTCTAGATTGGAACAGATGCAGAAAGTTGCTCCTAATGGAACCTTCAGCTATAGTCTCTTCTTATTGGCAAAAGACTATGCCCTCCCCAGCTGAAGTTTCCTTTAAATTCCCTTTCTTGTTTCTTTATTACCCCAATTTATTCCCAAGAAAAGAAGAAATTCACTCTTGATCATCTGCCCCAGAGCATTATATGAGTCAATTAAAGCATTATTCCTGTAGACTCATGGGCTAAGTGAAAACAGAGGCACAGGAGGTGGAATTAAGGTGATCTCTGATCTATGTCTCCTTTACCTCCCCTACTCTGCGATTTTATGTTCTATGGCAAATGAAATTCAAGATAACGAACTATCAATAGTAATATCAATAACTATCAATAATAATAGATCAATTTCTAATTGATAAAAATAATGATAAATGCAGCAATAACATTTACAAATCACTTTAAGATGTGCAAAAATCTTTACATATATGATCTCTTTTAAGCCAAATCATCAACATAGTTTTATATATGATTTGTATTCATCAATCAACGAATCAAAAAGTATTTATTAAGCACCTACTATGCTCTGTTAGGCATTGGGGGATAAAAAAGAAAAAAATGAGCTTATATTCTATGGGAGACACAATAACTCTTCCTTTTGGTCCTTTCAGGCAGATATATTCTATTTTCAAATGTGCCTTGGAAATTTCTTTCTGGGATGAAGAGAGGGGAAAAATGTTCTGTTTGCTCCTCTGAGACTTAACTATATTCCCAGTTGTTGGGTCTTGTTTGGTCAACTGGAGATGGACTCTTTCTTCTTTGTTTTTCTCAGAACTATGTCTTTCTTAGTATTCAAAAAAAAAAAAAAGTACTAGGAGTTAGAAAAGCTAGATGGCACTCTGCCATTGAAGAGCTATAGGGTCTGGAACCTTGAACTTAGCATTCTCTTCTTCAGCTTTCCCAACTGCAAAATGGAATAATAGTTTCTTCTTATGGATAGAAAGGGTCTGGACCTATGATTTCATAATGACATCCTGGGTGGGGAAATTCTCTCTACCAGTCCAGGTTGGCATCTTCTCTGCAACTTCTAGATTTAGTCAGTGCCTAGAGATTAATTTATCCAGGGTCACACAGCTTGCATGTGCTAGAACCAGAACTGGGACTCAAGTTCTCTGGATTCCAAGATGATAACTCCAGCTCCCACACCACATTGCCTCTCACCACAATATCTACATTTTGATGTTTTTATTCAAATGGCAAACAACTAAATATTTATTTGATAATGAATATATATATATATATATATATAGTATAGCTCCCCCCAAAAAATCATAGACTATTCTTTTTATACTCTCTCATAAGATAGTAGAAAAGAGAGCAATTTCCAAAATTATTAAATTACTAAAAACAGATACAATAAAGGAAAAATAACTGTGGGAAAGCTTTTTTCTCAAACTAAAATAATGAATGAAAGAAGTCTTCAAGGGTTGGTTGTTTATGGTTCCACACTCTAGAGACTGAAATTCTTTGTATATAACAGATGGTTTTGTTTACATAGAGAAAATTCAGACCCTACTAAGGGGTTTTTTTTTCAAGTTTATTCACACACATTAGTAAAAGAAATATACGTGTATGTGTTACATACATAGAAAAGAAAGCATCAGAGAACAGTCTTGGAATTGGAAAAACCTGGATTCAAGTCCTTCCTGTGATACATACTAGCTTCATAACCATGAACAAATCCCTCCATCATTATGTTCCCCCAAGTAACTCTCTAAGAGGATGATAGAGGAATTGCTAATTTGCCTTGATGGAGAGAAGTTCCACACTGGATGATTCATACATGGATAAAATCTCTCTACACCAGACTAATATACACACATGAATATTTACATGTGGACAGTATGTATACATATGGATGGTATGTATGTATAGGCATGTATATATATATACACATAAAGCTCCATGCTCATATCTATATGGGTATATGTGCATGCATACATACATAGATACATACTTTGTATGTGCATATACATGTATACACATGCATGCATACATATTGTATACACATACAAAGAGTATGTATGCAGACAGAGAGTATGTATACATGTGCATATATACACATAGAGCTCCATGTTCTTGTCCACTTGTGTGTCCACATACATGTTTACACATATATAGTACCTGCTGCCCTGTGCATAATACATGTATACATATTATATGTAGACATATACTATATATATACAGAGAAACAGTATGTACACATGTGGATAATGTGTATACATATGTATGTATACAAATAAAGAGTTCCACGCTCATGTCCACATGCATATGTGTACATGTATCCATGCATATCCAATACTGTCCTGTGTATATACATATACATAAGTATACATATATATATGTATGTATGTATACATACTGCCTGTGTGTATATGTGTGTGTGTGTATTAGTCTGGTGTAGACAGATTTTATCAATGTACAAAGCACTCAGTGCAGAACCTCTCTCCATACGTGTGGGTATGTATACTTATGTGTGTGCACACTTTTGGGTTTTCCAAAAGTCTTAGAGCAATTTAAATTTTAATAACTTAAAGTTGCACTAATATTTTAGGGACATTCTGTCTATTTTCGTTGAGGATGAAGGATTTGCCCATTGTCACAGTCAGTATGTATGTGAGGCAGGACCTCAACACAGAAGACCCTATCTTCCCTCTGCCATGCTGCCTTTAATCATTGTACTTAAAAGAGGGAATTTTATATTGTTTTGCCTTTCCTTATAGATCCTAGAATTGATTTTAATTTCATAGAGCTCTTCTATGATTTATTTCCCTCTTTTCTCATGTCCCTTATAGAAGAGCTCCAAGGTCATGAGCAATGTCTGAAACAAACAACCTTCGATTCTACCAGTCTGATCCCAAGATCTCAAAATGATTGATGGTCACCCCATGTTAAATACACTAGACCACAAATTCTTAACCTTTTTTTTTTTCATCGCAGTTTCCTTTGACAGTCTGGTAAAGCCTAAGGACCTTTTCTCAAAATAATGTTTTAAAATGCATACCATAAAATATATAGTGTTGTTACAAAGGAAACCAAAGGTTAGTAAAAGTAAAAATGTAATTTTTATTCTACCCACCCTGAAATCTATCAATGGACCCCTTGGGGGTGAAAGGTTGGTGACTCCTAGGATAAGAAATTTGACTCTAAACTTTGCATTTTTAAAATATGCAAACTCACTGGCTCCTTAGTCTACCAGTCCCAAAGTGGCTGATGACTGATTTTCACTTTGATATTTACATACAATACCATCTCCTAAAACAGTGTTATAGAAAATGAAAAAGAAACTCCAATCTTCTTTCCATTTGAATATTTCAAGCTGCATCCTGTGTAAACTCCTGGCACAAAATCAGCCTGATTTAGAGCCCGTGGCAAAGATCCAACTCATCATGGTTATTTGTGGTTACCAGATCAAGTTACAAAGATGAAAAGAAGCAAGAAAAACTGGTAAGATTCTCAAGCTGCCCAAGAAGAGCTCTGACCATGCCTGAAATCTGCCCCTTCTGATAACATTAGTACCTAATTAGAGATGATACCGAAACTGGATAAGCACAACCCAGAAATTTTTCTATTCCATTTCAGGTCTAGTGCATGTCATGCTCTCTTCACCATTTAGTTTTGAAGCATTATTCCCCTTCAGATCTAAGGACAGCTGGGTTATTTATCTTTAGAGCAAAGTACAAATTTCTTCTGGTCCACTAGGTGGAGTAATGCGCAGAGTTTTGGCCTGGAGCAAGGAGAACCTGAGTTCAAATCCCACCTCAGATACTTAATGACTGTGTGAACCTGGGCAAGTCACTCAACTCTGTTTATGTCAATTTCCTCATCTGTAAAATGAGATTGAGAAGAAAAAGGCAAACCACTCCAATATCTTTGCCAAGAAAACCCTAAAGGAGTCATGAAGAGTTGAATATGACTGAAAAATGACCAAGCAACAAAAAAACAAGACCTCTTTAAAGTTCCCTTTCTACGATTAATTGAATCTTTCCCAGTGAATAAATCAATACTAATTTTTTACTATTTAGTTGTATTTAAACATAATAAAATTCAATTTTTATATGTCCTCAAATTAGTTACAGCAGGAACCGAACTCTGCAATGGTGACATGCTAAGTTTCTGATCCTTTCTTTGCCTGTGAGTTCTCCTTCTAATATTCCCCTCTTTAACATTCCTATCATTTATTCCTATGCTCATTTATTGTTCCCTCCTTAAGATCCTTACTATCAATTCCCCATCTTCACTCTAGTTCTTCACTAGACCCCTGCTGGCTGCTAAAATGTCCAGGACCTAATGTATAGTTCCCAGAAGGCTGAGAAATATTATAGAAGTGAACTTCACCCACTGGAGCCCTGCTCTGTTATCTCTTGCTCAGTCCACCCCCTAAGTCCCTTGGGCCTAAAAATATCTCCACCACTGCCTTAGTTGTCTATTGCTTACCAGGCTATTTTTAAGCATACAAGGCCTTTGGGTCATAGAACTATATCCAGTAGCTAGGGCTCATCTTTGACTTTTGCATGAACGTCATTGCTAAAGCTTAGATTTTTGAAGTACTGCATGTCCTCAAAGAAGCTTTTGGCTTTACCCCAAATCGAGGTTTACTCATAATGTAAGATTTGAATCAGCCGGCACAATTTCAATTTTCTATACAGAATCTTATCCATTTTCCACTGCCCTAGACAAACAATCTTTGAAGCTAGATGAAATCAGAGAAAAAGATGGAAAACCATATGGGTTCTAACAAAAACGGAAAAGATGAGTCATCCAGTAGAATTCCCCAATCTAGGATTTAGATGCCGGGCTATTGTCAACCCCCAGAGGGCAGCAAGCCTTGAAATTTCTTTTAGGAGCATGTGCATGGTAGAGGTGAGTCAAGTTAATTGATTTTAGTTATCCTAATTAGCTAAATTAATTACTAGGGTTTTATCTAAACTTAAATAATGCTGAAATGACTGCAACCAACCCTACACTCTCCCAGAAACCCCTGAGCTCAACTGTAGACAAAAGATTCATCTGCTTTTGCCAAGTGGAAGCCCCTTGGAGAGCATGGAAACAGTCTCACTGGATTTCTAATCAATCAGCGTGTTCTTTGGTGGGGCTCTTGGCTCAGGAGAGCGAGAAGGTAGAGTAAATACTCTCCCCCTTTCAAGTACTCAAATAGATAAGTTAACTTTGGCAGAATTAGTACAGCTCAGTCGTTTAAATGATTGTTATTTCCTATGTAAAGAGGATCCCGAAGCCCCTTTCAGGCTTTAACTTGCCTTTTCTATATTATAAAAAACCAGGAATTTGACTAGGTAGGTAGAAAAGGCAACATCCTTGTGTCCTAGATTTGAATTTGAGTCTGTATCTTTTTTCTACTCACTGATCTACATGGGAGAGCAAAAGAAGTTTAGGATTAAAAAACTGAGGAATCCTGAAACACAGAACTGCTTGATAGTTGTTGGGGCAATAGCTTTTACATGGTTTACAATTCAGCCTTAAAAGACTGAAGTCAGGAGACAATAGAAAAGTTTAGTATGAGTTAAAGTGAAATCACTCAAAGAAACCCTAAGCCAACAACCATGAAATTGACACCAAAGCAAAGGTGATGCCTGAGGGCATTAGCTAGCGAAGAAGAGCACTGTCTCATCTAAAGAGCTTGATGCCTGGGGCCAAGATTCTTTAGTGAGAGACAAATTAGGATGAGATAAAGTCTTCTTGCTGGTTCAAGGTAAGGGTGGCTGCTTTTATTTAAAAAAAAAAGTTCTCCAAGTTCTAAAAATTCTCTGGCTTTAAAAAATGAGAGCAGGGCAGCACTAACTCTTCTCATGAGCGAAAAATGGCAAAGGATTTCAACTACATCAGAAGCTGGAAGACATAAGAAGTTCTGTAGGCACATGCCCATGTGGAGCTATGACCAGAAGCATCCGGCAGAAACTATATGAGCAGCATCCATCAAAGCAGCATCTCACTCATAATTAGTGCCCAAAAGACCAGTGCTTAGCAGTCTATGTGCCCAACAGAGACTACTCATTCCAAGAGCAAACACTCTATGCCAAGCAGTGGGTTCTATAGATATGAAACAATAGCACTACGACCTCACCAGGAGACATCATTGGCCCTAAAGCATCAGAAGTGTGTGTATGCCATGGCCAAGATATTTGTTTTCCATGTGTGTATCTGCTGGCCACTCACATTCCTTTGTGAGACTGTTCCATATGTGTTCCCTACATATACCCACTCTTCCCACTGATATAAAGTGTCTTTATGCCCCAGATTTATTGGAGAAATGTTTTACTAACACTTTTCATACTATAGCATTTCATTAATTGCCTTTACTTTGAAGAAATTGTGTCCTCAGGCTAGTCAGCCTAAATATAATACATCGATGGGGGCTCCTTAGTGAAGGTTTTAGCGAATATGGATCCAGAAAGCATGTTGAACTTGGGTTAGCCACTTCCTGAGTGCTCCCATCTTGCATGTTGGGGGCAAGGAGGATGTGCTCCACTCATTATTGATTACACCAAGCAACATAAAGCTGATTTTTTTTTTAAAATAGGCTCCTGGCTCAATCTAGAACTACAGTGGGCAACTAGTTGGCCCAGTTGATAGAGTTCTTGGAATCAAGAAGACTCATCTCCCTGACTTCAAATCTGGCCTCAGATACTTACTAGCTGTGTGACCTCAGGCAAGTCATTTAACCCTGTTTGCCTCAATTTCCTTATCTGTAAAATGAGCTGGAGAAAGAAATGGCAAAGTATTCCTGTATCTTTGCCAAGAAAACTCTAAATGAGAACACAACTGGAAATGGCTATACATAAAAACAATGAACCAGTGTAGAGAGGCAATTAGAGATTTATCTCTGGGCACTGAAATTTAAAGGGCACTGCTAGTACTCATAACTTTTATATAGCATAACAACTGTTGACCTTAGCACCTAGTTAGTATGAATAATTATTTTTAAATAGATGGCTTTCTTCCTCTCTTCATAACCACCACTAACTCTTTTCCGACTCATAGGTATCTTCCCCTGTCTTCAGTGCTTTCTCAGGAGCATTTAAGATCTCTTGGGTATTGTTTACCCTGGTCACATTTGGGGGCTACTTGTCCTGAACTCAACAATCTCTAGTAATGACACTACATTAATTACTCCTTTGACCTGTTTATAAAAGAAAGTAAGCTTTAGGAGAGTGGAGTTTCTTTCATCACTTTTGACTGGTTCTTTTTACTTCAAATTCCCTGAGTAGAACATGAGAAGGAGTTTCTGTAAGAATTAAGGTTGTTTTCTTTTGCTGCCAGACTTTTCCTTAGGCCTAGTGGGAGAGAAGACTAGAGAAAGTAGGTAGATGTAAAAAATCTCTCTCCAGATTTCATATATCATCCCCTCTATTTTGAACATCTCTAGTGCACTTATAATGTATTATGATTACTTAGCAGCCAGGTCGTGCAGTGGATAGAATGCTGGGCCTGAAGTCAGGAATACTCATCTTTCTGAGTTCAAATGTGGCTTCATACGCAGACTAGCTGTATGGCCCTGGGCAAGTCATTTAACCCTGTTTGCTTCAGTTTCTCATCTGTAAAATGAACTGGAGAAGGAAAAGACAAACCCCTCCAGTATGTTTGCCAAGAAAACCCCAGATGGGGCCATGAAGAGTCAGATATGATGAAAAAATGATTTAACAATATATCTCCTTTCTAGACTATAAGGTACATAAGGGCAGAGAGCAACCATATCTATACTTGGTATCTCCCCTAGCTCCTAGCATGGTGCTCTGCACACACTAGGTGCTTATTAAAGCACATAATAAGTGTTGCATCTAATTGCATGTGGCAATTCACCATGAGTCAATGTGGAGGAAGTGAAGGGGAATGAGAATAAATGTATTCCCACTGAGCCTGACTGCGTTCACTAGCACAAAGGACTGCTTCTCAACACCTGTTCTGTCTGTCCTTCCAATAGAACCATTTCACTTTGTAACCCTCTAAGTGAGGAGTTCTTTATTTTCTTTGTGTTATGGTCCCCTTTGACAGTCTGGCAAAACCAATGGACGCCTTCTCAGAATCATGGGGATTTTTATGCATAGAATAAAATACATAAGATTTAAAAGAATCCAACTAGAGTAAAAAACAAAGATGTCTACCCCAACCAAGCTCAAGACTCACTCAAATCCATACACAGATTCTTTGTGGGCTATGGACACTGGTTTGAAAAATGCTGCTCTGAAGTCAGTTGTAGGAAAAGACTGATAGAAGCTGAAAATATAAATAGTTTTGAGTTTCTTGGAAAATTCTTTTTTCACAGGTTCTCTTCCCATCTTTCCCACAGCACAGGACACCTATAAAATGTTGCATTTGGGAGTCAGGAAGTACTGAATTCAAATCTTACCTTAGACATTTACTAGCTCTGGGCAAGTCACTTAACCTCTTTCAGTCTCAGTTCCCCCATCTTTAAGATAAAGATTATAATAACACCTCCTTTACAAGGGTGGTAAGAAAATAAAATGAGATGACGTATATAAAGCACTTTGTGAACCATAAAGTACCATAAAAGACTGGCTAACTTCCTCCTCACCTTCATCATCAGCACGGAGCTACCTATAATTTGAAAATGATGAAAAATAAGTGAACAGAGAAAGTAACCAAAGAAGGCAAAAAAAACTATAGAAGGAAAATGAGAAAACGTAAAATATGGGAAGAGATGTAGATTTGGACAATAACCAAAAGAAAGGATTCAACAGAAGGAAACTGGAAGTTATTCCATGGCACAGATAACGAGGATGGGGAAGGGATACAACTTCCAAAGAATGATGATGGTCAAAGGCCTTCTTGACCTTTCTTTAGCCTTCACTTGAGATTTTCTTCTTCAAGGGATACTAATCTCAAATTAAGAAGACAATGGTAGCTAATTGGCAAAGTTGTGAGAACACTGGACATGGAGTTGGAAAGACTCGAGTTTAAAGCCAGCCTCAGACACTTGCCACCTATGTGACCCTGAGCAAGTCACTTAACCACTCTTTGACTCAGTTTCTTCATCTGGAAAATAAAGATAATAATTGCATTGACTTCCCAGGGTTTTTGTGAGGATCAAATGAGATAACATTTATGAAGAACTTTGCAAACCTTAATGTATTATATAAATATTAGTTAGCAGTCATGGTCATGCTGACAGCTTCTCTTCCGTTCTCAGCAGCAGCTCTGAAAAAGACATGGAACCCCCAATGAGATGATGAGCTCCTGGCTGCTGGCTATCACAGCACATAAACACAGCTCTGATTGCCTCTCTCATAAGGCAAACACAGGATCATAGAAGACCAACCCAGAGCATCTATAGTGACTGATGGGAGCCAACACACAGATAGCAAAGATAACAAACAGAATGGCTTTATGAGTTTAGCCACTATTACAAACTTTTTTACTTAATATAATTCCTTAAAATTGTTTCATAAAATACTAGCCTCCAACTAAAAATAAAGAAAAGAAAACAGTTCAAGAAATCCTTTAATTTCCATTTTTTAATTCAAATATACTGTTTTATCTCAGGAAGCAGGGTTTTTCATTAACTATTCAAAGTCTATATTCCTCCTGAGAAAGAATTTGCAAAATAAATCTATTGTGGAAATAGGAAACAGATTGAGCCAATTTTGTAAAATATTTTGCTGTCATCTTTAAATCATCATCATTAAATATTGTACATTTGTTCAATACTTTTGCAGACAAAGCTTCCATTTTGGAATTAGCTTTTGTTCTGAACTTTTCTATGACTCAACATACTGGCAATCAGTGATGATTAAATTATTTTTGTCAAAAGCCTTTTGATCCAGTAGTTCATCTAATTTTTTTTTCTCATTATTTTGCTTGTTCATTCATTCATTCATTCAAAAAATATTTAATGAGCACGTTTTAAGTAAAAAAACACTGCGCCAAGAATTGCTGGGAATACGAAGATGATTAAGACATCTTTAGTACATGTAGAGATTCATCATTTCAATGATGTACTACCAATAAAAATCACAATTTTTCTGTTTTTAAAAATTCAATTTTTTTATAAACAAAAGTCTATTTTCTCTACCTCCTTTTGTCTCTCCACTCTACCCCTATCAAAAAACAAAAGTAAAGCTCCAATAACAAAAATGCATAGACAAGCAAAATAAATGCCTTTAATGGTGGTCATGTCCAAAAAATGTTTCATTCTGTAGTCTTAATCCATCACCTACCTATCAGGAAATAGATCGAGCATGCCCATCATCAGTGCCTGGAATTGTGGTTGGTCATCATATTGATCCGAGTTCTTAAAACAGAGAAAATTGTTTATTTCTACAATGTTGGAGATTGGTTTGCTTATTGATCTTTTGAAGACTGACTGTCCTTATCTCACCCAGACCATAAATGCAATAGCTACTTACACCCCAATCCTATTACCAATCAGCATGAAAGTTGTAACCTGATTCATTTTTCTAACATTGGCTTGGCTCACCTCTGCTTTCTGCTGGTCCTCAGCTCCTGGGAGTTCACCATATTAATGATGAACTTAGTACGGACTATTAGTGTAGTAGGTATATGTCCCTACGGCATCTCAGAACCCTTGACCTCAGTTGACTCAACAGCCTCAACCTTCTACAGGAGCAGGGATTGTGGGGTATGACCACTACCATTGATGTTGTGATTATGGTATAAAGCTACTCAACATCTCTCTGCCCCACCTCATACAAGTCTTTCCAGGTTTCTCTGAAACCATCCCTTTCTTCATTTCTTATAACACAATAGTATTTTTTTCACTCAAATACCATAATTTGATCAGCCATTCTCCAACTTATGAATACCCCATTAGTTTCCAGTTCTTCACCACCACCAAAAAGAGCTGCTATAAGTACTTTTGAACATATGGTTCCTTTTCCTTTTCTTTGATTCTTTGAGATATATAACTAATAGTGGCATATGGCAAGTTTTTTCATGCCTTTACCTCCCATTAGGATATAAGCTCTCTGTGGGTTTCATTCATTAAATTTCTGTTCCCAATAGAAATTCTTCTCTGAAGAACTTCGGAATCCATTGTGAGATGTAGGAGACACTGGCACAGAACTGCTCAGCATGGCATGCCCACATCAAAAAAGTCACTATTCCCCGTGAGCAAAGGAGATATGCAATATCTCACAGGAAACATGGGATGTGCAAATTTAGATACATTATTCCAAATGTTCCTATAGACTATTTGGGCCCAATCTGTGGTAGCCTTCGGAACTCATACTAGTCTGATCAGTCACAGACAGACGTACTATACCTTCACCCCAACAAAGTGATGTCATTTTGGTCCTCTTTGAGAATGAAAGACAACGACTAACCATTCCCAATACCTAGAACATAATAAGTACTTAATCCCAGCATATAATAAGCAATTAAAAATGTTCGTTGATTGATTCATCCTATATCTAGAGGACAAGAGTGGTATTATTTATTCCATCAACTCCATAGATAATAATCATATACTCATAGTCTACTTAAGTTTCTTTTTACCACTAATTAGTTTTCCTTGGCTCCTGAATCCCCTCCTAGAGATTTTACATCCTCTGTCACCAATTTCTCCTAACCTTCCTTTGAGATGCTTTGCGCAAATCTGTCCCAAGAGATGTCACAAAGGCATTGCCAGCATTGCCACCCATCTTCTCTAAAGAGTCTCAAGTGAGTCAGGGTACAGGTCAATGGTCCCAAATATTATCACCCATTCCTGGTTTTAATGGGATCCACTGTGTCTCCAATAACGAACTGTGAACTGTGTGATACATAGCTATTTGGACTGCAGATTCAGGCCCAAGTGTTACTGAATTTACTAGCAAAGGGGGTTGCTAATTAACACTCATTCTCATATATGCTTCAGTTAAACATTTCTTCAGTCAATAAATCTCCTTTGTAAATCATTTCCTCTATCCTACTCTTTGAACCCAATCTCATTAGATTAGCTGAGACAGTTAATAACATCATAGAAATACTGGAAGCCTTCCTTTCCAATATACTGGAAGCCTTACTCATGGTCTTTGTTAATATTTCAGTATTATCAACATAACACTCAGGATATTCATCTATTATCTCTCATTCTGTCTACGTAAGTCTCCCTCTTTTTTTTCATTCATTGTATCTTTTGCATCATTGCTTAAATGAAAGTCATCATTGCTGACATACTACTCCCACCATGCATCTTTCTAATACCATTAGTGCTACTTGGGATTTAAATTCTTCTAGACTGGGGTATTTAACATGATTCACAGATATTCAGTTTGACTAGGAACACTTTTTTTAAGATGGCATTTATAGTAATACGCATCCGTGGATCATGAGAAGCACTATACTGTGTCTTGGAGTGGAAGTGCATGAGGAGGAGAAAACGGAGTTCAGATCCCATCCCTAACATCTACTAGCTGGAAGATCATTATTCCATTGATTAACTGAGCCTCAGTTTCCTCATCTGTAAATTTGGGATAATAATGACAATATCTCCCTTTAAAAACTATTATGGGAAACAAATGTAAAACATTTGTAAAACACTTAGCAAATTTTACAAATCTTGGCAGCTATTAATGTTGTCTAGTTCTATTCGTCCTTCCTAATTAATTCTGAGCCCAGTCAATTGTCTATCTACACAGACTATTTGAGATTTACGCAGTAATGGACTGATTTGATGGTGTTTTCTCTAAACTGCACGTGTTCTTCATCCGTTTTATTCTGCAAAGGTGGAGATTTATTCTAATTATTCTGGAAGTCTAAGATTTTCATAAGAGGCATTGTAATGCTCTGAGGCTCAGTGGAGAGCATAGGAACTCACAAATAAAAAAGCATAATATAAGGCAAGCTGTAATGTACCAGGAGAGGTACCACCAAACTTCAATGGATGCCCCAAGGAGGGAAGTATAATTTTCTGTTGGTGATTTAAGGGAAGAACTCATAGAGAGGTAACATTCACACTATGGCTAGGATTTGGTTAGGTCAGGACAGAGGTAAGGACATTTTAGGCAGAGTAGATGACATAAGCAACAGCATTCTTTACTCTTTCCGTGGATTTGTGGATTCAACCATGTGACTTTTGCCTTCATTAGTGCAGATCACAACTCATCAACATCTCATCACCCTGTGTAAGTTTGTCTATAGTCTCCTTTAAGTGTGTCACAGATCTACCAAATGCACTGGAAACCATGGTGTAGTTCCTTATTTAAGGGATGCTAGAGCAACACCTATCTATCCCTGCAACATGAACAGCTCACTTACTTTTCCTATAATATTTATCCCTGATGTATTTTGGTTTTGCATCATTTCTTGTTGGTAATATGTTGCTTCTTACTCATACTCACCATAAATCTTTCTCAAGCCTTTTGGGTCACCTCCAGTGAAATTTGTCTTAGATTATGATATTCCATGATTCATAGCTATGATTCACCACTGGGAGAATATTGCTGTTGGGGGGAGAAATGGATTTTTGATCCAGTAAAGGAATAGGAATAAAATCCTGGTCACATAGGCTTGACTAATTTTCCACTAAGAGGTAGTAAGCCTATCCTCATTACTAAATTGATTCAGGGCATCAAGATTGGAGACACTGAAGCAACATCCTGATGGCTTACTAAAGAAATCAACCCACAATATAAAGAGTAAAGAGTGACTACCTTAGGCTTACCTGACATGCCAACATGGCTAACAGAGACAAGAAAGTCTGAATCCATACTGTGTCCTCACTGAATATCTTTTCCAAGCTGAGTAAACCCCATTTTGTTAATGTTCAATGCTCTGTAAATGCCTCATTTCATCACAATCTTGACCCATCAGAGAAGCCTGAGTCAAACCTGGCCTACAAGAGAGATACTTGGGATTATTGAAAGCAATCATGTTCCATTATTATGTAAGAGGGCAAGGACTCTTACTTCTGTCTTTGCATCCCCAGTACTTAACACAATGCCTGGCACATGGCAAATATTTAACAAGTGTTGTTGACTGATTAAAATTTTTTTCCAACTGAACTAAGCTCCTTTTCAGATCTGGAGTCAGATTATTGTCCATGTATTGGGCTGTGCAAGATATGTGTAATCATGAACAATCAGTCAGCAGCCTACCCATCTACAGCAACAATATCAATATACTTTTATTATTTTAATTTTGGATGAACTTGCTGACAAGGTGGAGCAGCCACAGTATTTCTTTTTTATTTTGGTGGTTTTTTGGTTTTTTGGGTTTTTTTACATCATGTTTCTTAAAATGTGAATTTCAAGTCCATCATGACTCCCAATTTAAGAAATGCAGAAGGGATCACCAATGGAAAAAGTTTAAGCAGTCCTAATCTAGAGGACTTCTCTGGGAATAGAAAATTGTTCTTCTATTTAGATCGTGCTCGGTACTGAAAGTAAAAACCTTTAGTGAGCATATGTTTCCTTGGATTTTTGCCTCATTTTTATATTGACATTCAGCAAATTGTTGAAGAGTTTTCACCATGGTTATATTTGTCAGGAAATTGTATGTAACTCCATTTTTTAAATTCTGTTTTTGATTATGAACTTAAACATCAACAAAAGTGAATATTTCAATATACAGAAAGCAGAAAAGTTGATCATATATGAAATAATATACATGTGATTTGGGGTTTTCAGGTGTACCTAAAATTTAAAACAGTATTAAAAAAATGACTTGGCCCATCAGTGTCATTCTCACCTTCCTTATGTGTTGTTCTGTGTGAGGGCTTGTGGAGCCCTTTTTAGGCCTGTTTATCTACCTTTGGTGTTTACCTGGCATTCAGCTTTCACCTGTGGCTCAGACAAGCTGTAGCACATGCAGTGGCCACACCCTGATTAACCATCTCAGCATGGCTAAACCAGGTTGAGGGTAATCAATAGGCTTCAAACCCATTGGTGAATTAGGGGGGTGTTTACCCTAAGCAAGTGAGGACATTCCCCCCACCCCCTACCATGGAAGGGGCAGATAAGAACCACAGCCATGACAGTGGCTGAAGCAGGAGCTGTGGAACACATAGATCTTGGTCAGTCATCAAAGACCCAAAGGTCATCCACTGCAGCCTGGGCCACTGCCTGCTGTCTTAACTTTTGTCTTGCCACTAGACCTCAGTGACTCAGAAAGAGAGAATGAGGCTGATGACTTTGTGCATTCCTGCCTCACTTAAATCTAAGTCATGCAGAAGTCAAGGCATCACCCCATGATGTCCTTGGTCCTCTTTGAAAATGTACAAACAATATGTATGATTTTAAATGTTTTGTTTGTGTTCCTTTATTTTATGATCTTAACAGTAGAGATCTTATATCTGAGGAGGTTACATTGTGCATTGCCTAGTCCATTTTTAAAAATCAACAACCAAACACAGCCATGTTCTCTATACCTGTCACTGATCCACATCCAACAAATTTTAAAGCATCTACTATGTGCCAAGCACTGTACCAGTTTTTGGGGATGTAAGGACAAAAACAAAGCAGATCTTATCCTAAACGGAGCTTACATTGTGCTGAGGTGATATAATATGTGTGTATACACATGCACATTTGTATATATACATATATATACACATACGTGTGTATGTGTATACATGTATATATGTCATTGCAAAGTAATTAGAGAAAAGAGAGGACTCTCAGTCAATTATGCAATTGTAAAGATGCAGTATACTTCAAAAGCTCATTTACAAACACCTTCCTAAAGCAAATCTTGAATTTGCCTCAAGGATACACCGAATACATCAATGTTACATAAACCATTCTCCTAGAGTTGGTTTGTGGTTTTTGGTTGTTTGTGTTTTGGTTGTTTTTTTAAGATAAAGATTCTTTGCTTCCTCATTTCTTGATATGGAGAGAATAAGGAGAGACTTGATAAGGAGAGATGAAGATAAGTGTTAACGCCTTATCATGACCTGGGGATGATGCTTGGCCCAGTTTATATGGTCATGAAAGCTTTACAATATGGTTATAGAAATTAAAATGGAAGATATGAGCCATTGATGTCCCTTGTTAAGAGGCATTCCAGAAGATGAATCAGATCATGCAGCCAGGGCTATGAACAGTAGACCATTTTTCCTAGGTTTGAGGGAAAGACCACATAGTTTAACTAGGTAATCCTGAGCTAGTAGGAAGGCAAATGTGAGGAAAGCAAAGTAAAGGCACTGAGGTAATATCAATGTGAAACTCAG
Source organism: Bettongia penicillata ogilbyi (assembly GCA_023548195.1). NCBI lineage: Eukaryota > Metazoa > Chordata > Mammalia > Diprotodontia > Potoroidae > Bettongia > Bettongia penicillata. The sequence goes on from JAJHZJ010000448.1 coordinate 4,447,623, forward strand.
TTTCTTCATCCATAAAATGAAAGAGTTGTTATCTGATGAACCTACTGAACCCATACTAGGGTTACCACTGATATAACTGATGCAGGACTAGGAAGAGATATATAGCTGAAGAAGGGAGATTGAAGGTCATCTAGGCCAAATCCCTCCTTTTACAGAAAAGGAAACAGAGGACCCAGAGTTCTGTGACTAGCCCACTTCTCAGGCAAGGTCATCTAGGTAATGAGCATCAAAGGTGGGATTTTTAAGTTGGGTCCTCTCTGACTCCAAAGCACTGCAGGAAGGAGCTGTAAGAGAAAATCAGGGATGTCACCAGAGAACCTCTAAGTCTGTGGTCCTCAAAAAATGGCCAGAGGAGGGAATTCATTATGGCTTTCAAGAAACAATGGTGCCACAACTTACAAATGGTTACATTGAGCTCTCAGTGGAAATCTTGCAACTATCTTAAATTCTTGCATCATCAGGCAATACCTCGGTCAGGGTGGATCCAAGACCAGGGCATTCTGGAAACCAGAGTAATGAAAGTATGTTACAGATAGGGTGGGGGAACTGCCCAGCTGGCTCTGACTGGTTCCCCACCTCTAAGGTCCAGCAAAGAAGCTGTTAATCAGCAAGGCAAATGGAAGTTTCTAGATCTATTCAGCTGTTCCATCCTGTCCTGGAACCTCCAAAGCATCCTTGGAGCATTTCCCATCATGTACATAAAACCTAATCTGTGCTGATTTCTGCTCCCACTCCCCTATTTTCTCTACCTGGCTCACCCAGTCCACTCCTGCTTCCCCTGCTTCCTTGTCTGCATGTTCTAAACATCTTCTAAATATTTGCAGCATGTAATTTTGCCTTCTTTCACTAAAGAGAAGCTATGAACCCCATTCTGTTTTCATGACAGTGAGATAGACCTTAAAATAATCAACGAGCAGAATTTGGGATTAAAATCACCCTGAAAGAATTCTAGTAGGAGGGCACTCCAGATATTCAAAGACAAATGCTAAGTTTTGCCAGTAATTGTTGTCAAAGTGAAAGTTACTAATCCCTTCCCCAAGTAATTCACATCTTTACAAGGCAAACACATACAAACCTGGGTTCGTTTCTTTTGCTGTTCTGTCATACCTAACTCTTCATGACTACGTTTGGGGTTCTCTTTTCAAAGATACTGGAGTGGTTTGCTATTTCCTTCTGCAGTTCATTTTACAGGTGAGAAAACTGAGGCCAACAGGGTTAAGTGACTAGCTAGTAAGTGTCAAAGGCTGGATTTGAACTCAGGAAACTCAGATCCCACTGTGCCACCCAGCTGCTCCCCATGCCCATTCCTTTTAGCTTCAGCCTTTTAATACAACTGCCTCTCACACAGGAAGAAGATGTGAGTGGAAAGGGAATACAGATGTAGTCATTTAATGACCTTTATTATTTTCATACTTTAGGACTCTGTATAATTACATGGAAACTCTTAAGGAGGAACTCCACTGAAGCAATGAGCCCCAGCATGGCCCTCAACTGACCTGCTTATGGCCATATTTTCTCACAGAGGAATATATCACTATGTAAATCAATGTTTGCTGCAACCTTCTTGCTAGCAGAGTAGGACCAGGTTTAACTGCTTATAGATTAATAACAGTTTTGATCCTAAAATAGCTTCCTCAACTCAGAGGTTGTTGCTAAGTCAACAAAATGGAGAAAATAGAGCTGAATGTGCCCTCTGCTTCCATGGTGTTTGCTTGTTTCACCTTATTAGGGTTGAAAAGAGACTCTGGTGGACATTTAAACGGAGTCCTCGGAATATCCTGTGGTCATTTTCAGGGGCTGTAGCTAGTTCCATATTGTTAGTATTCTGCTGACGTCACTCCCTCCAGGGGAGATGCTAAGCGGGGGCGAATGTGGTTTCCTGCTGGGAGCTGCTGAGAAACAGGAAAACAGCTTTGGCCAGATAAGGCACAGAGTGGGAGAGGTTTCAAGTAATGCCCTAACAGTCTTCCAGGGGTGCCTTTCTAAACATGTAAATACCTGAAGGTAGAGGTTTATCTTAGGAGAAGTATTTTCAATTATTTTTTTGGCCAAAGGCTACAAATAATAAGGACCTAGAGGGATTTGAAAGATAATATAAAAGAGGCAGAGAGAGTAATGAATAGAGAGGCAGCCTCTGAGTCAGGAAAACCTGGGTTCAGATACTGTCTCATCCATATCGTCTCTGTGGCCCTGGACAAACCGCTTTGACTTTCAGTGCTAAAGCTGTAACTTGTCCAGCAAAAGCTGATTTCCTTGGTAAGGGCAGGTTCTTCATCAGGAATTTACTATCAAATAAAATAAAAATCACAATAATTGCAGAAGCCAACATTTAGATAATGCTTACTATGGAGAACTCACACGGGGCAGGCAATCACATGGTGGTCAGAAGAAATGATATGAGGACAATCTCAAGGTCTCTCTCAAGAACTTTAGATTTGACTGTGCATCATGGGAGTACTGGCAAAGGATCACTTAGCATGGTGTGCCCACATCAGAAAGGGTGCTGTGCTCTTTGAGCAAAGAAAAATTGAGACAGTACAAAATAAATATAGGATGCACAAATTCGGAGTATCCACCCCAAATATTCACATGGACCATCTGTACCCAACCTGTGGTAGAGCATTCCAAGTTCATATTGGTCTGATCAGCCACAGTCAGACACACTGAAACTTCACTTTATGATGGTAATGTCATTTTGGTCCTCTCTGAGAACAAAGGACAACAACTAGCCAACCATCCATATGCCAGGCACTTACATCTCATCAGATCTTCACAACAATCCTGGAAGGTAGGTGCAATGGAAAAACTGGCAAAGAAAGGTTAAGTGACTTGCCCAGGGTCATAGCTAGTAAGTGTCTGAGGCTGGATTGGAGCTCAGTTCTTCTTGACTTCAGGCCCAGCTCTCTATCTACAGAGTCATCTACCTGCTGGTCTAGTTCCAGATAATAATATTAATTACAACCATTTCAGATGAACTTGGCAAGAGACCAAGAAATCATTTTTGTTTGTTCGTTAATGTATTTTTGAGAGTCCTGTGGACAGCATGAATCAAATCAGTTAATATTTTAAGAAATTAATTCAGGCTATTCTGACTGAAGCTTTGGCTACATGATGAGAAGGGAGGATTCATTGTAAAAGGCCCCAATGTTGGGAAAGATTGAAGGGAAAAGGAAAAGGGGAAGGCAAAGGATGAGAGGGACAAAGTCATAGAAACAATGAACATGAATGTGGACAGAGTTCAAGAGACAGTGGAGAATAGAAAAGCCTGGTGTGCTATGTATGGTCCATAGGGTCATGAAGAGTTGGACACGGCTGAACTAAATAATGTTTGGTTGTACTTAACTATTAAAGTAAAATACGTGGTATTAACTTGGCTTAAATGTTTTCCTTTGTTACAAAGAAGGGGTGAGAGACAAGGCTTACAGGGGCCTCAATCTTCTCCCCTTTAAAAGGTGAAGATTAGATTTAAGGGCCTCTGGGGTCCTTTGCAGCTTCAGAGCTACGATCCTATGTACCTGACTATGTTTTTGTTGGTAATTAAGTTTATAATAAAAATATAAAGTCCAAATTAGAAGTAGCAAGACAACATTTTCTTATAATTGAAAGTGGAAACACATTTCTTCCCTGAGAGAAGATTTGGGAGGAAATGTGATGTACCCGAACAAAGAAGAGGTTCCGGGGGCCTGGATTCACCTTATTCCTTAGTGGGGGCCCAAGTCATGTGGCCTTAGCTCTCTTCTCTGTCAAATGAAAGGGGCCTATGCTAAATTATCTTTAATGTTCCTTCTAGCTCCAAACCTATCTATTGCCCAGGATAGGGTAAATAAAAGTATTAGAAAATGTGAAGTATGAAAGTCAGAGCTATTATTAACATGATTAGCTTCTGGAATATTCTATGCCTGACAGGTCACCACATTCTTTTCTCTTCAGCCTTGGCCAAAACTTTGACTTTTGATAGATAGAACTCAAACCACAGATGACGTAAAACAATTGGTAACAGTAGATAAAGGCCTTTATCTTACTTGTTACACAAAGGTCATGTCTAATATTTTTCAGAAAAATGGATGGAAAATATAAAATTGGTAGGCAGCAGGCAACCAAACAAATAATTAATGCTATATATAGGTATAGGGTCCTCACTCCAGGAATGCATAAGTAACTCATTTTTAACTGTGCATAAACTCTCTGGAACTGCCTGGGACACACAGAAGTTAAACAGTTTGCCCAGGGTCACACAGCTAGTTAGAGTCTGAGGGAGAACTTGAACACAGGGCTTCCTACTCAGCATTAGCCACTAAATCATATCTCCTCTGCTAGTCAGTACATGGGAAACTAATATCACAAGGGAGAAAAATAACATCTCTTTTTAAAATGAAATCTTCTTCCACATACAAAACTGCAAAGGAGGTGCATCAGATTTTCAGTTAGATCAGACTTTTCTCAGTCCCCAGAATGTCCCTGGTTGCTATGCAGATCAGTTTGGGAGCAGGACTGAAAAGCAATGAACATCACCTTACAGTTTGTTGAATCAAATTCAATTTAATATATTTAAATATTTATATTTGTTAATAATCATTAATAAAATTAATAATAAAATAAATAACAAAATACTTTTATGAGTGAAAAATTATACATTTATTCGGATTTTATATATACATATTTATATTAAAAGATATAGGCTACCAAAAAGCCAGCAAAGAATATATTTCAGTAGAAGAAAGTCCATGAATACATCTATTGTCTAATTTATAGCATGACTTAATATGAGGGGGGTGGTTCCTTTCACAAAAATTATGTCACTAAGATTAGAATGGAAAAGAACTATTGAGCTCAAGGTGAAGAACACAGTATATAGTACAATCACATCTCAACCCTCTGCATTTTAAAAGGAGTCCTCCTCACTGCCTGATCTTTCTCTGGTTCTTTCCAGATTATGTCAGGTACCCATACAGCACACATACTATCCCACACTCTTCCTGGGGCCCAGGTCTCTGCACCATTTCCCCTATTACTTCACATCAAGCCTTCTTTACTCAGACCATAACATTTCACTTCCTCCTCACTGGTAAGGGCCTCTGAACCTACATCCCTCGGCTCTGATAACTGAATGAGTATATACATCCTTCCCTCCAATCTCACATTTATTTTAAAGTGTTGTCTTTCCATATTGGATAAAATGTAAGCTTTTAGATGACAAAACTTTCTTGCTTGCTTGTTAACAAGATATATGCCTTCCCTAAAAATCACTGCCCCATACAAAATCATAGAGAAAATGGGGTTAGGGACAAAACACTCAAAAGCTTTCTCAGTGACACATAAAAAGAGACAGAAACCTAATAAAAATTATAGCACAGTTTTATGCATGTCAAGTGATTCTGGAATATAAAAATATTGCAATAAGTAATGGCAGCAGTAGCCACAACCATAGGCTATTCCTGAACCTGCTCCTGGTTCTCAGGGACTAGGCTTGAGCTAAAGGGTGCAGTCTTAGTGGACCACAACTGCTGACCAAGGTCTGGGCCTAGAGACAGGTGGGAAATTGGGAAGGGGTGTCCCTGTCTTTTTCTGCCTAGAGCTAGAGGTACACATGAAATATGGCGGTTTACTTTGACAAAGATCTGACAGTGGGTGTTGGGAGATTAATTCTAATATCATTTTTAAGTAGGGTAGATAGCCGAGTTCTCTTAATGTTTCTCCCTGAATAAGCACACAAAGAATTTGAGTTATGCTAAAATTATTCCCTAATATATCAATCCCATTGGAAGAAATTCATGTCTTCCAAACAGGGGCTATAGCAGAGTTGACTCTATCTGGATTCCTGCGTTCAATCAGTTAGTTTATTTAGTATGCCTGCTACATAGAAAACATTTAATAAATGATTTATCAATCTTGTTATCTATATAGACACCTTAGACTCTGTCAGCTCCAACTCCTTCATTTGCAAATGAGAAAATTGAGGCTGAGAGAGCTTAAGGGACTTGAGTAGAGCCATATAAGGTCATAGGCAGGATTTGAATTTAGGTCTTTTGGACTCCAAACTCAGTTTTTTATTCACTGAGTCACGTATCTGCCAAAAGAGAAGTGAAAGGGACATATAGAAATGAGAGAAATTCTACATATAGCAACCATTTTCTAGATAAAGGTCCTCTCTGTATTTGATTAGTCTTCAAATAGTAGGGCAGGGAATAAGCATGTAGACAGCACCTACAATGTGTCAGGGTTTTAAGAACTCATGCTATTGGATCTTCCCAACAATTCTTTGAGGTCCTTGTATAATGGGGGAGTGAACTAAGGAAATCAGAGGTTAAGTGACTTGCCCAAATTCACATAGACAGTCAGTGTCCAAGGCCAAATTTATACTCAGGGCTTCCTGATTCCAAGCCCAAAAGCTCTCTCTACTGAGCCACCAATTGTCTCAGTAGTCACAGTTTGTGACCCACAGCATACTTTTAAGAAACATAAACAAGGAATTCTCATTTCAAACTCTCATCATAAGCAAAGAATTGGGTGTCTGAGCCCAGGAAGAAGGAGATGACAAGGAATGCCAGACCCAACTATGCTGGGTAGTCACAGCCTGGTGAGAAGGATCAGCACAAGCCTGCTGAGTGCAGAAGCAGTGGAGCAGGGATTCCACTGGCTGTGGGCACTCATAGGAGGGTGGAGGTCTTGGTTTGGGATCAAGGTCAAAGAGGAGAACTGAAGGAGGATCTAAGGCCAGAAGCACCATCCCTCATGTACCAGGACTAGATGTGATTACAAAAAACTGAGCAATTACCAAAAAAAAAATGCACAGGCAAAGGAAAATGAATTCAACCAAAGAGAATTACTATGGGAATAGAGAAGAGCAGGGTTCATCTTCAGAGGAGAATAATAAAGCAAACAACCCAGAGTAATGTTAAATGTTCACCTGCCCAAAAAGAACTCATAGAACTTCAGATTATGGAATGAAAGTCAATTAGAAAGGAGATCCAGAATCAGGAAGAAAATGACTCCTTGAAAATTAAAATTAGGCAAGAGGAAGCCATTGAAGTCATAAGAGACCAAGAAATAATAAAACAAAATATAAAGGATGAAAAAAAAATAGAAAAGAATGTGAAACATCTCATAAGAAAAACAATTGATCTAAAGAACAGATCAAGAAGAGAAAACATAAGAATAACTGAACTACCTGAAAGCTATGATCAAAAAAAGAATCTTGATACAATAGTACAAGAAATAATTAAAGAAAGTAATCCTGAAACATTAGAACAAGAGGGAAAAGAAGAAATATAAAACATCCACTGAATACCACATGAAAAAGATTCTACAAGAAAAATCCATGGGAATATTATAGTCAAATTCTGAAACCCCCAACTCAAGGATAAAATATTACAGGCAACAAGGAAAAAACAATTTACATATGCCAGTGCCACAATTATAATCCTACAAGACATAGCAGTGGCAACACTAAAAGACTGAATCTCTTGGAACACTATATATCAAAGGCAAAAGAAATGGGCTTCCACCTAAAAATCTTATACCCAGTAAAGGTAAGCATAATCCTGAATGAAAAGAAATGGATATTTAATCAATTGTCAGACTTTTAGGACTTGTCTACAAAAAAAATTAACTTAGCAGAAGATTTGCTATACAAGAGCCAAGAGAAATATAAGGTACATACCAAAGATTAATTACAAGGGATTCAATAAGGTGAGATGGTTTACTTTTTGTGTATATAAAATGTAAAATGTATGTCTAAGATTGTTATTAGTTCATACAAAAGATTGGGGTAGACCTGAGCATGATATGACTTTAAAAGCAAAACTGTCCAGGAACAGCTAAAAAGAGTACTTATCTTATACAAATGACATGTGAGAGGAAGAACTGATAGAGAGGAATCAGGGGAGCAGGGCTGGAAGTTCTGGAAACCTACTTTCACTGGGAATGGGCTCAAAATGGAACAATACATTTAGAGGAATATGAAAGTCTTTTAAATTTAGAAAGAAACACAACATTAAAGGGATAGGGATGGGGGAGAGGATAAGGGAGGGATCGTTAGAGGAGGGGATGTGGGAATAGATTAAGGCAGGGTACAGAAGACTGTTTAGATTGATGAGAATGGGAGAAAAAGGGAGGGATCATAGAAGGAGTGTAAGTTAAGTAATAGGAGGGCAAGATAGCAGGTAGAAAAAATGTAGAGTAGTCAGGAGGGATAGCAAGTAAGAGAAACACAACAAAAAAAAAGTAGGAGTAGAATCTCTTAGGGAAAGTATATTTACATATGTAGGTATGTACATACATATGTATGTGTATATATGTATATGTGTATGTATATATCAATATTTATATATAAACATACCCACATTAATTGCAGTCTTCATGAGCAAGGGAGGAGGAAAGGGGGAAAAGGAACAAAGTAAAAAGCATACAGTAGAGAATAAAAGAAAAACTACAAAGAAATAAAGAAAAGATGAAAAGCTTTTAACACAATGTGCAGTATTTAATATATAGACTTTCTTGAAATGGAAATTTATTGCTCTATATTTTTAATCCTCTCACATTCTGCTGTGTATATGACATGTTTTCTTTCTTTTATTGTATATTTAAGTTTTGACATTTAAGTTTATGATGTTTCTTTTTCTTTTGTTATTATATATTTGTTTTAGTATTCAAATCAAAAATTAAAAAAAGATTTTTAAAAAAGGAATTTATTTTCCTATTTGGATAGCAACTAAATTTATAAATGAAAAGTTCATTAAATTATAAAAGGAATTAGATATAAAAACAATATTTTTTTTACTTTAATACTCCATTAGCGGAGTATGATAAATCAAATAAAAGTATAACCTAGAAAAAAAGTTATGCATTTAAAATAGAGTGTAGAAGAAATGGGATTTGACAAATAATTGGAGCTAAATGAAGGATAGGTTTCATTAATAGTGAAAATTTCTATACTGTAGCTTCATTTCCTCAGGAATGTATAAAGCATATGGTTATATTGATCAGTTTACAGTGTCAAAAGTTAATGTTGCAAATAAACCTGAATTTTTTTAAAAAAAAGATAATAATCTCTGATGTGGTAAAGTTATAAAATCAGAAATTATAAAAATAGATGGTAATGCACCAAAAATAATAGTAAGAAAAAATAGTATCAACAGTTATAGGCCTATATGGAAATTCAAAAAATAACTTGCTAAACATCTGGCCTGAAGAACAAATTATAGAAACTTAAGATCATACTGGGATTAATGACTATAAATTTAACATATCACAATTTATAGTATGTAGTCAAAGCAGTAAAAGGAAACAAGCTTATATCCCTAAATCCAGATTAACGAGAAAAAAAGAGTTGAATTTTTAGCTAATGAAATTCAAAAATTATTGAATTAATATACAAGAAGCAAGTACAAAGAAGGAAACTGTGAAATAAGAAAAGAAATCAATAAAATAGAGAATATAAAATAGGGTCTGCTGTGAAGTACTGCTTATGAAACCTTGTTTCCTACTAAATTGTTTTACCTCCAGCACAGATGTGTTGAATGCACATTTGCCCTAGCTCAGCTATCTTTGTTCTCTTAAACATAGAAACTCAAGTGATTCAGTAAAAGTTAGCTAATATAAGAGTGGATTTAATGAGATAACAGCATATAAAATAAACCTGTGAAATCCTCAACCTTTCTGTGTCACTAAGAAAAAACAAAAGAAATAGAAAAATACCATTTTCAAAATGTCAGTGACTTGAGAGTTAACCTAACAAGATTTGAACAAAGCTTATGTAAACTCATTTATTTATTTATTTGGAGCAAACTTTTTTAAAAATCACCATCTTCTCTAAAACATAGAGAAAACTATTTAGAGAATAGTTTTAGAGATTTCTTTTGTTTGTTTTTGGAGGTAGTTGGGATTAAATGAGTCACACAGCAAGTGTCTGAGATCAATCTGACCTCAGGTCCACCTGTCTCCAAGACCAGTGCTCTATCCGCTGCACCACCTAGCTGCCCTTTGGAGAGCTCTAGGGAGCACTAGCATAATAAAGTGACTTGCTAAGGGTCACACAGAGCGAGAGACTTTGAATTTAGTTCTTCCTGATTCCAAAGCCAGTTCTTCATCCTTAATACCACATTACCTCTTATGACAGCTATATAATAATTTTGATAGATGTAATGAAAGAACTGGATGTATGGAGAGATACAATGTATTTGACTAGGACAATTTTACACAAGAAAGATGACACTATGACTTAAGTTAATTCATTCTTTTAATTCAATATCAAACTACTTCATATTATTAGAGAAAGTGATTAGTTACGTGAAGAAACAAACAGAAAAGAATATCGAAGGAAATTATGATTTAGAAAAGAAGAGCTAGGATTTATATCACCATGTTTATCATCATGTCACAATTAATATCATGAAATAGCAATTATCAAAAACTATCTGATATTGGATTAAGAATAGGACTATAGTCCTGAACAGTATAAATAATCCACAATTAAAACCAAATGCATACAACAGACTAATACTTGATAAATCCAAGATAAGAAAACAATGGTGAAGGCAAACATTACTCAATACAATTGTTGAAATCAGAAAGTAATATGACCAAAGAAAAAAAAATATAATTATCTCATTCATTGCAACAATACATTCCAAGTGGGCTGAAATGTGAAAACATAATGCATAGAGGAAAATAGAATGTTATGGTGAGTATTCCTTTCAAATATGTGGATTGGACTAGATGAACATTGAGCACTCTTCCAATTTCTAACTTCTGTATTCTGTGACATATCTAATATAACTGCGGAAGAGGGAAATTCTTACCTATTCAACAAAGAGAAATTATGAGTCAACCTATTTTGGCAGATATGATTTTATAAAATTGAAGATTTCTGTACAATACTAAGCAATACATCCAGAATATAAAGGGGGGGGAGGTGTGAGGGAATAGCTAGGGGAAGATATTTATCTTAAATATTTCTGATTAAAATCTCTAAGGAAAAGATATAAATTTGTGAGAGAATTATCTATTCTCCAATAGGAAAGTGGTAAAGGATATGAACAAGTAGTACTGAAAGAAAAAATATAGGTTATCATTAGGCACCAAAAACAAGTTTAAATACTCCAAGAATCAGAGAAACCCAAATTAAAATAACTTTGAACTATCCTTTTACATTCATCTAGTTGGCAAAAATATTTACAAATTATAACAGTCAATGCTGGTGAAATTGTGAAGAAACAGATATACTATTATACTACTAATGAAGTTGTAAATTGTTGCAACCTCTTTGGAAAGTAGTGTGATATTGCACATTAAGAGTTATAAAGCAGTTTCTATCCTCTGAAACGGTGATCCCACTGCTCAGAATGTCAAGAAGTTATTGAAAAAGGAGGATTACATAGAATAACAGCCGTACGAGCCAGTTGCTCGACCAAGAGGTGTGACTTCACAGAGGGTCAGATAGCAGAGTTCAGGAAGGTATTCCAGCTTTTGACCAACACGGGATAGAAAGATCTCATACAGCCAGTGTGTAGATGCGATGTGAGCCCTGGGCCAGAACCAATGCTGAGGTGTTCAAAGTCTTAGGGAATCCCAAGAATAATGAGATGAATGTGAATAAGGACCAGGGCACCTATGAAGACCATAGAGAAGGCCTTCGGGTGTTTAATAAGGAAGGGAATACCACAGTCATGGCAGCTGAAACACAACACATTCTCATCACCCTGGGTGAGAAGATTTCAGAGGAAAGTGGAAGTGTTGGAGGGAGGGCATGAGCACATCCACAGTTGTATCAACTATGAAGAGCTGGTCTGGATGGTGCTGAATGGCTGAGAACAACTCCACTTTCCACAGAGAACTCCCTCACTAATTCAATGTGAAAATCATCCTCTTGCCTCTGAAGCAACTAAGTACATTTTCAGAGTTACCAATATCCTTCCTTCCAACCACCGCCATATTTGGTTCTCTTTGATCTATTTGCTTTCTGCTTTCCCCGAAAAAACTTGCTGTCTACTTGAGAGAGACAGAGAAAGAGAGACAGAGACAGAAACAGAGAGACAGAGATAGAAACAGAGAGAAAGAAACAGAGGCAGAGATAGAGAGAAACAGAGAGAAAGAGAGAAAGAAACAGAGACAGAGATCTAACTGTATTTGTAAGAGCAAAAACTAGAAATGAAACATGTACCTAGCAATTGAGGAATAACTGGAGAATTGCTAGTATATGAATGACAAAGACAGCATCAAAAATGATAGATATAAAGAATTTGAAGATGTGGGAAGACATAAAATGATGTTGAGAAAAGAGAATTAGAAAAAACAATGATTCTATCTTGGCATATTTGAACTTTTTGATGGTGAGGTTTAAATTTATAAACAAATTTTAATTGAAGTCAATTGTACACAACTTACTCAAAGAAACCATTCTATATGTTAGTTCTTTGTGCAAAACATGAATATATATATGTATGTACATATATACACATACATATTCATTCTGTTAAAAACTCTTTTCAGGTAAATTAAAATGAATTAATTAGGTGTTACTGGAAAATTTCCAGTAAATTCCAAATAATTTCCCATAGGTAAAGATTATTGTTTTATTATTGATTTTTATTCAATTAATTTAGTTTTTTACTCTCAAAGGGGCAGGGTCTTAATTCTAAATGCTAATTTGCCTCAATGGGGAAAAATGAAGATGATATAATAAGTAATGTTTAACTTTTTCTCTTTGAAAGAGCTATCTGCAGCCAACTCACACTCCAGGTGGATGAAGAGGTAAACAGAGGTAAACTAAGAGGTAAAAAGAGGTAAACTACCCCATCTTTGGGGTAGTGGGTGGGAGAAAAGAAATATTCCTCTCATCCACTGCATTAAGAAGATCCAGGGTTTTTCTTTTTTATTTTCTTTACTTCAACAATAACCAGTTTCCTCCTTACTAAATGGAGAATCAAGATTATTATTTAAAGAATAGACCTCTTCAACTTTAACAGCTTGTTTACACACAAACAGGACTCAGTTTCTGTTCTATTTCAAGAACTTCTCTGTTTCCATGACACTGCAGTTCCAGTTGTCCATGTTGGGACTGACAATATTGCTGTGGTTTTGTTACCAGCATTTTAAGAAGGATCAAGATAGCTGTGTTTGGTTTTTTAAATTATTTTTAGAGGATAAGAATTTTAATGTCAATTTCAGGGTCATAATTCCAGAGACACTAGAAGTCAAGGACATAAAACAACTAATGGTGTGTTTGGTGAACTTATCACTGAATAAGAATAAAAGGTTTATCATTGAAACTGTTTCAAATGTGTCTAAACCAGAGGTTCTTAAACTGGGGTCCACAAACATTTGTCTTTGTTCACTTTGTTATCATTTAGTTAGGTTTTCTTGGAGATTGGGTCTTCCTATTTTAGTCAGGCTGGAAATACAGTGGTCCTATCCCACTACTAATGCCCACAGGAACCTTTATGGGTTCTATTTCCAATCTGATCCAATTCACATCTACTTAAGTAGCCTGCTACCCATTCCCATATTTACAACGTTTATAAGAACATTGCCAGACAACACAGATACCTCTTTTAGCCTACTGCAGCTCAGTTTAAGCCGTCCATCAGTCCTAACCTCCCCAGAAGCAGTTATTACAGGCACAATTATTTTTTTCTATTTTGATAACTGCATCTCAATATGAGTTTCCTTTGTAATACTATGTATTTAATTTTATGCTTTTAAAAAACACCTTTCAAAGGAGTTCATTTATTTCAATCGACTGACAAATAGGTCTATGATACAAACATTAAGGATACCTGGTGTAAACCTTATGACATGAATAACCTGGGTTACTTTGGAGGGGATCTGGAGTACTCCTTGACTTAACCCTTCCCTCAGAAACTTGAAGGAGTCTCTCCCATGGGCAGCTCAGTAGCCTGGCAAAGGAAGCTTTGTTATTTAAAAGGAAGGAAGACAGAGAAAGTTACATTTTCTGCAAGCAAATCACCAAGGCCCTCACATTCCACAGGGTCCCACACTATTTCCCCTGTGCCCTTTTTGTTTTCAACAAGAGAGCTGTCCACAAGTTTGTCCAAACAAGTAGCTATATACACTTTTGATATCTCTGTGGATGTCTACCTCACCTGAACTACTCCCATGGAGTGGACTTCATTATGTTACAAATCCTTAGCACCGTTACCACCTTCTTAAGGAGAAGACATCAAGAATCTGTCCTTCTAATCACAGGATATTGAGCTGGAAGGGGCCTTAGAATCCATTTGGTCCAAAGGTCTAATTTTATGGATTTCAAGACATAAAGGTAAGGAAAGGGCATTCCATGCATCTGGAACAGAGTGCAAAAGTAGAGCTGGGAAATGAAAAGTTATATATATGTAATATTGAGTAAGTCTATCTTGATGGAGCATAGTGTACCTGAGGGAAAGTGATATGTAAATAGTCTTGAAGGGTAGACTAGTCCATTCTGGAAAACAATTTGAAACTCCATCCAGACTGTACTTATTCTTTTACCCAGTAATAACACAGTAATAGTCCTGTAACCCAAAGAAATTTTTTACGAAGGGAAAAAAATGATTCATTTGTACAAAAATATTTCTAGCAGTTCTTTTTGTAGCAACAAAGAACTGGAAATCAAAGGAAGTACCCATCATTTAGGAGATATTTAAATAAATGACAGTATATGAAAGTGATATAATAGTATTGTGCCATAAGACATGAAATTGGAAATCAGTAAAACCTGAGAAAACTCATGAACTGATTAAGACAGAAATGAGCAAAATTAGAGGAAATCTACAATAACAGCACTGTAAAAACAGACTGCTTTGAAAAATTTCAGAACTCTCATCAGCATAATGACCAACTTCCATTCAGAAGACAAAACTTTCCTCCTGACAGAGAGCTGCTGGATCTAGAGTGGTGAATGAGAAATACATTTTATGGACATGGCTGATGCAATATTTGTTTAGCTTGACTATGAATATTTGTTACTAGCATCCTATTTTTCTATCTTTTTTTTTTACAATAGAATGGGGGCTAAGAGAGAAAGAAAAGAGATTTTAATTGAAAAAATACAATTTAATTTTTTTTAAAGAAAGAAAGATGGGTTGCAACTAAATGGTGGAGTGCTTTGAATGAGAAATAACAGACATTATATTCTATCCTAATGGCAATAGAGGACTGAAGTTTGTTGAGAAAGGTGGTGATGAAGTCTGAGTTACATTTTGGGAATACAAATTTGCATTTGTGTGGAAGCTGGAGCTGGAGAGGAGACAGACTGGATGCAAGGAGATTAGTAAATAGGCTCTTGCACCATTTCAGATAAAAAAGGATGAATGCCTAGACTAATGTATGCATGGTTTACATAGTCTAGATCTAGAGAAAGGAATGGATTGATGTTGAGGAGGTGAAATCACTATGATTTCACAACATACTATATGGAATGGGGGTGTTAAATGAGAGTAAAGAGCCAAAAGATGACTCCTGGGTTGTGAAGCTAAGTAATAGGAAATTTAGTGGTGTTCTCAACAGAAAGAAAAAAAGAGAAATCTGAACAGGGATGGGCATAGATAAAAAAAATGAGTTTTATATTGGAATCATTGAGTTTGATATGCCAAACAGGCATTTAGAGATGTGGAAGTAGGGCTTAGAAAAGAGATGAGAGTTGGATCTACATATTTGGAGTCATCAACATAGATATGATAGTTGTATCCAACATAGCAGATGAGATCAGATTAGAGAATGCATAAAGAGAAAAGGAGGACATAGGACAGAGCCTTAGGGTACAATTATACCCGGGGAATGGGACATGGTTGTTGATCCAACAAAGGAGGATGATAGGTATAAAGAGAAAAATGATATCACCAAAACTCAAGGAGGGGGGATATCCAGGAGGAACCTGTTGGCAACACTGCATAGAGAAGATAGCCTGACAAAAGGTCACTGGACATAGCAAAAGAGAGGTCACTGGTGACTTCAGAGAAAAAGGTTCCACAAAGTGGTCCAGATGGAAGCCAGATCACAAGAAGGTGAGAAATGAATGAGAAATGAGAAAATAAAAGTGAAAAATATAGACAGTTGGATTTTTCTAGGAGTTTGACTGTGATGGTGGAAAAGACTGAAAGGTAAGATTAAAATCAACAAATCAGAAAGCATTTATTAAGTGCCTACTACGTGCCAGGTCTAGTGCCAAGGGCTTAAGAAACTTACCATAATAGTGTAAAGTAAAAGGTTCTTTATTTGTTGTCTTTTTTTAATTCAAGAGATCTGGGCCTATTTGAAAGCCATAGGAAAGGAGCCAAGGGACAGGGAGAGACTGACAATTAGGTAGTACCAGCGTTAGCAATAAAAAGGGCCATCTCATGCTCCAACATAGGAGCAAAGAGAGAAAAAGGAAGATAATACTAAGGTTCCTAAAAAGTGGAATCAGAGAAGACAGAAAGCTGATAACAAATGACTTCATTTTTTTAGTGAAGCGTTAGGCAAGGATTTGTGCTGAGAGGAAGGCAAGAGATGTTAATGTAGGAAACTTGAGAATGGAAGGGAGGACCTGGAATAGTTGCTAAGACAAGTAGAACAGAGATCAGGGAGGAGTAAAATATTGCTTTACCCCAGTAGGGAACATAGAGTGACACAAATTTGCTGTAAACACCGTCACTATGGTTGGGCAATTTCTTCCTGCAGCGTTCAAGCTGTATATGAGTAGAAAGAGATGAGGCAAATGATGGGAATAATCCAGAGCTGTAGGTCAAGAAAAGGATGAGTGGCAATAGGCCATTGGGGCAAAGGATTCAAAGACTGATGGGAGCATGAGGTTGAACTGTTTAACTAATGAGGACAAATTTTAAAAGGAGAAAAGTGAAGTCAGAACAGGAAAGATGGCCTAGGAAAGTGGGGCGGGGGGGTGAAGAAAAAACTGACTGTGGATGGTGATGAGGAGAAAAAATAAAATGAGACGGGATGAGGCAAAAATACAGCTAGAAGACTGGGGGTTATAGTCAACTCAAAGAACTTCAAGGTTATAAATTGTTGAGATGGAAAATTAATAAAAAATTTAAGTAAGTACTTAAGATTTTAAAAAAGAAAAATTATCCTCATATATAGGAACATAGATTTCCATACTATGAGAATTAAAAGAAACAGATATTGGGGAAAAGATGTCACTAGGGCAAATCACACAATTAGGTCTGAGTCAATCAATAAATACATATTAAGTTTCTATGCCAAAAACTGAGAACCCTATTTGCTTCAGTTTCCACATCTGTAAAATGAGCTGTAGGAGGAAATAGCAAACCATTCCAGTATCACTGCCCATTTGGGGTCACAAAGAGAAGAACATGACTGTGAAATGGTCCTTCCTTTAAAGCAGAGGTTCCCAAGCTAATTTGTCCTACCCCCCATTTTTAAAAAAATTATTCAGTACCCTGCTGGAAATCTGTAGCCATTTAACGACTTTTTTGAAACTTGCATCATTTCAAAAAGATATAATTTTTTAATGATGCATCTTAAATTTAATAATTTATTATAAGTTTGTGGGTATTTTCCTGCATTGAAATTTTAATGACACAATATTGCATCATGTAACTAAATCATACAGTAGTACAAACAAGTCATTACATGCACATTGTTGCATGCTGGACTTGTAGACAATGTGTAATATGCTCATCTGCCAGCACTTTCTTGTTAAGACCTGACTGTGGACTTCACCACTGATTGGCTATAACTTGCATTTTGTGTGTTTATTTGGAAAATAATATAACCACTCTGACAGCTCTGTTACACAACACATGAAACATGTGAATGATTTTTCAAAATTTTCTTATCTTTTCTTCTTTCCTCATGCTTTCACTGCCCCCTTATTTTTATTCAATAACCCCCAATTGCACTGAAGGCTACTACTGGCCCCCAGTCATTCCAGCAACCCCCAGGCAGTGATACTGCCCACTTTGGGAGCCTCTGAAAGTAAGTTTAAATGATTGTACATTCCGTTGGGATAGAGCCAAGAGATACAAAGTAATTTCAAGAGATAAATTAGTATTTAGGGTGAATCCCAGAAGACTTCCTGTAGGAGGTGGTGCTTCATCTGAGTCCTGTAAGAAACCAGGGGTAAGGTAGAGGGAGTCCAAACCAGGCATCACGGATAACCAATGCAGAGGTTATTGAAGGGAGATGGCATGTTGGGTGTGAGGAATCATAAGTAGGCGAGTTTGGCTGAACTATGGATTATGTAAAGGAGGGTAATATGTAATTAAATTGGAAAGTTACACTGGGGCCAAGTGGTGCACAGAACTTTAATGGCAGTGGGATTTATATTTGATCCCAGAGATGATAGGGAGCCACTGATATTGCTGAGTAGAGGTATAACATGGTCAGATTTTTACTTCAGGAAAAGTAGTAGTTATGTGGAGAGTGGATTGGAGAGGGGAAAAACCTGAGAAATAGATTGAAATCTCAAGAACTTTAGAGGAAGGGACCGTGAACGTCATCAAGTCAAAGTCTCTCATTTTCCAGAAAGACCAAGTAGAAAGCTATTGCAACAGTCCAGGCAGGAAGCAGTATGGATATCAATTAAGGCAGAGCTTATGTGAATAGAGAGAACAGGATGGATGCTTGAAAAGTTGTAAAGGCAAAAATGACAAGACTTGGCAAAAGATGAGCAACTGAGGCAT
This sequence comes from Bettongia penicillata ogilbyi, assembly GCA_023548195.1. NCBI lineage: Eukaryota > Metazoa > Chordata > Mammalia > Diprotodontia > Potoroidae > Bettongia > Bettongia penicillata. The sequence goes on from JAJHZJ010000448.1 coordinate 4,466,264, forward strand.
TGATGACCCACAAGTGGAGTAACCAGGACAGTAATGCCCTCAACAATAATAGGGAAGTTCAGAAAGGAAGAGATCTTGGGGTGAATGGGAATGAGTTTTGTTTTGTACACGTTGAGTTTCAAATGCACACAGGACATCCAGTTTGGAATGCCCAAAAGCAGTTGATAAAACAGAACTAATGCTTTAGCATTAGGAGATTAGGAGAGATGTCATGATCTAGGAATTTGCACACAAAGAAATGCATACATTAGCAAAAGGTGATGCAGTGGATAGTGAGTAAGACTTGAGTTCAAAACCAGCCTCAGACAATTACTAGCTGTGTGACCTTGGACAAGTCACTTAACCCTGGTTGCTGTAAAATGAACTGTATGAGGAAATAGCAAACCATTTCAGTATCTCTGCCCATTTGGGGTCACAAAGAGAAGAAAACGACTGAAATAGCTTAACAGCAACAACGTTCAAACAAAAAAAAAACCCTCAATCGGAGATGACTTTAAAAAGATTAGTTGAAACCAATATTACAGTCACCATCCCAATACAATTGACCTTCTTTCATTTAATAGTCATTTTAATTTAAAATAAAGGTGTTCCTAAAAATCTTGGTGCACTTTTAAGTTTTGTTATTATGGTAGTTCAGTCATGATCCACTCTTTGTGACTCCACTTTGGTTTATCTTGGAAGAGACACTGGAGTGGTTTGCCATTTCCTTCCCCAGTTCATTTTACAGATAAGGAAACTGAGGCAAACAGATTTAAGTGACTTGTCCAGCATCAGTTAATAAGTGTCTGAGTCAGATCTGAACCCATGAAGATGAGTCTCTCTGACTCCAGATCCTAGCTCTATGTACTATGGAACCACCTAACTGCTCTAGTGTTAGTAGATCAAAACTACCGTAAGACCTGCACTGGCCCATCCAGCCGAGATACTACATATTTTTTTTTAATTAAAGGGATCATCTTTTGAGTAACTACTTCAAGATGCCTATTCATTGAATGGGTATATTTCACTCAAAGTGAGAATGTGATAAGACCTTAGCCTAAAATGGCCAGGGTCTCACATTTCATCCTGGGCCATCCCCAGTCATCCTGATAAATATCTGGTGACTGGATTCAGATGGCTCTGGAGGAGAAGTGAGGCTGGTGACCTGCACAGCCCTCCCTCACTCAAAACAAAGTCAAGTGCAAGTCATGTCATCATCCTGTTGTCATGGTCTTCTTTGAGAATGAAAGACGAGCTCAAGAGCCACAAAACCTTTGGGACAGCCCATCTAGCAATTGCTTTAGTCTTAATATCGCAATTAGGCTTAACATTCAAAGTTGAATTCTGCATAATGAGAACTGCCAAAGACGTAGCAGCAAAGCTGAGAAGCATCTTGCTTCCTGGCTGACAGGCCAACATTGATTTAGGAGCATCTGTAAGAAAATTTCCATTTAACTTCCTGCCTATAAAAAGAAACAATCTACTGGTTTCTGAGAGCAGCACCTGGAAGGTCATGCAATTTCCCTTTAAACACTTGAGTTTCCTTCTTCTGCTCTTGCCAACAAAATCAGAGTCAAAGGAGTATGAGGAAGCCAGATCCCTGAGAGAAAGAACAGATGAGCCAGCCAAGACTGGGCCATACTTGCAGAACAGAAGAGCCTCTCTGTTTCACACATTATTTCAGGGATCCCACAGTGATTTTATAGTTATACCATGTGCACTAAAAAGGAGAAGGCAAATAAAATGAAATTGTAAAATGACTTGGTTTACTGTTAAGGAGGATATCGGTTCTGTTCCCAAACCAGTTTTTATAAGGAACACTTTCACTGTGTGATTCAGTTGATACTAAAAATATCTGAAAAGAGTGAGTTTTTGAAAAATCTTTTCCCTCTTATCTGTTTTCTTAGGGATTTTCCCTCAATTCTTTATTCCCTTCTGATGCCTTCTGTCATCCAGAGGATCCAAAAAAGACCTCAATTTCCTCTAATGGGATGAAGTTCAAGAGATATAAATGCAGTCTTACACTTTGATAAAAAAAATCAACTATACTCTCATAAGATCAGGCAACATTTTTCTGAAAAGGATCTGGAGGTCTCAGTGGACTACAAGACCATAAAACAGTCAACAGCAGCATGTTATGGCTACAAAAAATAATTGCCAATACAATGCTAGGTGGCATTAAAGAAAGACAGTGGCTGGGACTAGAGAGGTTATAGCCCAACTATACTTGGATCTGGACAGACCATAGTGGAGTCTAGAGCTACTGGAGATGATATAAAAGTTTAAAAAAAAACAATTTCTACTCTTCTGGAGTTTACAGTGTTGTAAAATAACATAACATATACTCAAATAAATAGAATATGAATTAATATATGATAAATGCATAAGAGAAGTTCAAACACAGTGCTTTATGAAGTCCTTGGAGAAAAGGTCATTACCAACTGAAGGATCTAAGACGACTTCATGGGAGATATTGATATTTGGCTTCATGGCACCACAAAAATCACATGAAAATACTACCTGTGCCCCTGAGGTCTTCATTGTCTTACTCAGGTCTTGACAATCTTTAGCAGTGTTTTCCAGTTTGGTTTTTTTTGCAACACCATTTGTTCTCATGCGGGTCACCAGGAATGGGTATTTGTTATCAGATTAACAAACCTAGGCACATTCTCCATTACATCCCAGATGTATGCAGAAGGAAGACAGCAGAGCTGGCTAGTTTTACTCAGACTGATCATTAAAGCTCCTAATGAATGAGAGAAATGATCATTAATAACCAATGATTTGGGAGAATCCAGAGTTCTCCCCTTCTTCTAAAGTCCTGACTTTTAAAAGTTCAGTTTGTTGAAGAACATTGATGATAATGAGATTGGACTAACTTTCCAGTTCAAGATCCCATTATTGTGTTCTACTCAGGCTTGGGTGGGGTATAAATTCTTTGAATAGACTGCCCAAGGATGGGGGTAGTCTGGGTATAGAGATAGTTTCTCTATCCAAAGGTAACTTGATGTCACTCAGCCCATCTCCCATTGTGTTAACCAATCAGAGATGATTGCCACTCCTCTCCCCAAAAAACATATAAGCCCCAAGCCTACCACCATGATTTTCTTTGGTCTAAGAGATATGGCCAAATTATCTTTATTACTATTCTATTAATAATTCTTTTATTAAAAATGTGCTGATTTTATTAATAAAATGATTAATTTACCCAGGAACTATGTCTCTCAAATCTTTTTTAGTTGTCAAATGAGGAACACTAGTTACCAATAGTCATCTCTTCCTGTGACCCGTGCTGGATAATCCTTCATGGGGAAGCAATTCTAGACTGACTTCATCATTCACTGAGGCACAAGCTATGAATTCCTCTTCAAATCTTCTTCTACTATGGAAAGATCCTCATAACTCTGACTTAGCTCAAAGTGTCCTCTGGTCTTTTTTTCCTTAAACCTACATCACACTCTTTCATCATTCAACTTCACAACAGAGGTCAGGGCTCTATTTTGCCATTTTGGAGCCTTGTTATGTTTTATTATTATGGATAGGAATTCAGCAGACAGAAGTTGGGACAAAGGAGACATTCTATGCCCAGAGAACAGAACAAGTGAAAACATGGAAGTAGTGTAAGTGAAAGGCATTGATACTGGTCAAGCACAAGCTACTCATTTTGACTCATGTGTAAAGGAAATAGAAGGAAGTACTGTGAGCCAATAGCACCAGAGTTCTACTAGAGGCATCATAAAAGAGTGAAAAGGATGCTGGATGAGGAGTCAAGGATGTCAAAACTTGGCAGAAGAAGAGTGACCGGGCAGTAAGGTGATGGTGCCATGAACAGAGTGCTAGACTCAAAGACAGGAAGAACTGAGTTCAAATTCTGCCTCAGACACTTAGATATGTAACAGGAAAGTCACTAAGCCTCCCCTCAATTTCCTTATCTGTAAAATAGAGAAAATAACAGCGCCTATTTCACATATCCTCCTATTGTGAGGATCGCATGAGACAACATATCCAAAACATTTTTCAAACCTTAAAGTGTTTGTATAAAGTCTAGATTGGAATATGGGTAAGTTATTCATAAATTATTCAAAAGAAAAAGGAGAATTATAATGTGGGGCTAGCATAGAACTGTCTATCAATATCATAAATTCAGCTGAGGAAATCCTACAACCAGGAAGGACAAGCATGGCAGAGTACTTAAGTGACAATCAAGGGAATTTTTTAATTGGCATATACTGCAGATCACCTGAAAAGGGCAGGGGGGGGGAAGCAATAGGTGAGAATTTGGGGAGACAGATAACAAAAGGTCAAAGAAAGAGGATATATATTGCAACTCCTTGGAGTAGATGGGACGGTGATAACTGACAACAGAAAGAAGGAAGAAATGCTTCATTATTGTCTTGTTTTGGTTTTCTTTGTCCAATGGTCTTTGGACTGGAAAGAATGAAGCCAAATTGAAGTCTTTAAACTTTTAAAAATAATTTGATAACTGTATTTCAATATGATTGGCTTCCTTTGAAATTCTAAGTATTTTCTCTTGTGGATTTAAAAACATATTCCTGAGAAGGGGTTCATAGGGTTCACCAGACTTCCAAAGGGTGAAAAACCAGGTCAAGAAATTCTTGGTAAGGCAAAGGATGGATCAGTACCTGACCAGTGTGTTGTAGCAAAGATTCTCATGGATATGAGTTGTACTAGGTCCCCACCAAGATCTTTTCTGAATACCGAAATGTTGTGACTTTTGTCATCTCTATTTTGGTATGTCTTAAGAGAGTTCATGAATTTCAAAGTGGGTAACTGACATGGGGATTTTCACACAATTAAGAATATTAATAAGAATAATCAAAATAATAGTAGCTAGTATTCTACACAACTTTAAGATTTGCAAAACACTTCACATATATTTTATCCTCGCAATAGCTGTGTAGGTAGGTGCAATTATTACTCCCATTTTACAGATGAGGAGACTGAAACAAAATGACTTACCCAGCGTCACATAGGAAATGTCTGAGGATGGATTTGAACTCAGGACTTCCTGACATCCAGCTCTAGCACCCTATGCACTATGCCCCCTGTCTATAATTTGTGTCAGATCAGGATTTGGATTTGATCCCAAGTCCATCACTATGCTCTGTTGCCTTTCAAGCATATGTATTTTTTTAAGCCTTGAATGTACCCTACATGAGTCAACATATGCTAATTCTCAGGGACCGTGTGAGTTCTAGTATAAAGTAATAAAGGAGATAAAAAGCCAGAAATAGAAGTGACAAGCAAGCTGATGACAAAGACATGATCTCTATGGCAGTGGATGGACCCTGTTACCTGCTCTCAATTACCCAGCACATTCTAGTCTCCTCCTCTTGACGATGTTACATTTGGCTAAGAGTTCCATAATTTCACCTTATGGTCCTTCAGAACTCTTGGACAAATGCCATCTAAGACTAGTGATTTATTTACACCAAGTCTGTCAATTAGGTCTAGAACATGCTGTGCTTCCATCCCTATTTGTTCTAATTCATTTGACCTTCAAGTTTCCAAAACCATTTTGGGAGAGGGAATCTCCGTAACTGCTTTCTTAATAAAGGCTGAAGGAAGGAATTGATTTAGCCTCTGAGCTATCTCATAATCTCTAAAAGGATTTTTGTAGTTCATGATGGTCTCAAAAGAACCAGCCTTAGGCAAAATTGGGAAGCAAAAGACATATTTCTCCTCCACTCTCCACGATGCCTTTTCTGGGACAGACCCCAAATTGCCTAGTGCCTCTCCTGCCATGGAGGAAATCAGTCTTTTAAATGAATTTATATTCAAGCCAAGGTTTGTAAGCTCTATGTAGCTTAAAAAAAAAAAGACCCCATGCTGATCTCCCATGCCTTATGAATTAGAATATTTTGAAGGCAAGAGAGATGTTCTTCTCAAGTCTTGTTCCATTGCTTTATTGTGACATATAGGTAACCCAGCAGAGTCCAAATTCTGGCAGATCCTAACAAATAGGAATGGTTTCAACTATAGGCCAGATGATGGAATCTATAACTCTTCCCCCAAGGGCCACTCTAGCTGAAGATCATAGGACCATAGAGATGGAAGGAAACTCCAAGGTCAACAAGTCCAATCACTCTCATTTTAAAGACTATAAGTCACAGGGGTGCAGTGTACATTAGTGGAGGGAGTAGCCACAACAAAATCTAAGATCCTTGAAGAATTGCAATATATGAAATAACAGTATATAAAAAAGAGCACTGAATGTGCAGTGAGGAGATCTGAGTTTGTCTCAAACTACATGACCATCAGCAAGTCACTCAATTTGGAACTCAGTTTCTTCAACTGAAAAATGGTTGTAATAATGCTTATATTGGCTACTTCAAAGATAGGGATTAAAATAGCATAGGAAATGGACTGGTGAGTTCACTGGGTTTTTTTTTCTTCCAAGCAATGCACAAATTTTGTTATCATTTTCTTTTCAAAAATTAAATAATCTCATAATTTCTGTTTCGTTTACTTTTGTTTGTTCTTTTTCACCAGAATGCAAAGCATATTCATGTTGGGATCATTCTACAGAGTCTATAGAATAAAACATAGATCCCTCTTCTTGGCAGAGTGGTGGTGGACCACTGATGTGGAATAAGGCATACATCATTAGACCTGGCCAAAGTATGAAGATTTTTTGCCTAATTATACTTCTTTGTTTCCAGGAAGGATTTTTAAAGGGAAAAAAGAAATAGAATGAAAGAAATATAAGAAAAGGAAAAAGGAAAAGTATAAATTTTAATAATTTTGATGTGAAATAATCAAAATATAATTTTATTTTAATAATATAGTCATTAGAATTAATAACATGTTATATTAATAATGTAGAATGTTTATATAATATTAACATGTTGACATAACAGCTAATATTATATATAAAATGTTTACTTAATATCATAGCATTATTATTAATACATAGTTGTTTTTAGAAGTTGCCAGCAGGTAAGTCCCTTGAGGTCTCAACAGAATACAATTTTTAAAAAGACATGTTAATGAAGAATTCAAGTCTCTTTTTTCTTCGTTATCTATACTGCACACACACATGCACACACACACACATATATATCATTTACCCATTTATTATATCACAACTGATACACAGTTCCCTTTTTCACCTGTTTATTATATATTAAGAACATGGGATACATATCTTTGTCTTTTTTTTATCCACCCCCAAAATGTGGGCGCCTGGAGTACTTGTTCTGGGTTGTAGAAAAAGTAAAAACTCTTTCTGGGGAATATTATGCACAGCCCCAATGGAAGAGAAACCCAAGGTCACTTAGTTCAGAACATGACCCTTAATCTCCCAGGTTATTACTAAAACGCTGCTCTGTGACTTCCTTTGGCAGAATAATTTGGGAATTACTTCAGAACAGATGATCTCTTTAACTTTTATTGGACAAGGAATTATTCTACATTCTGTACAGCAGGGAACACATTATTCTGCCCCAGCTGCATAGGGAAAATAGCATTTTAAAAATAAATATCACATAGGAGAGAGATATGATTCTTGAAAGAAGTCTGGCACACAAGGATAAACACAAAAGATACGCAGGAAAGATTTATAGGGTACAATTTACCTTTGGTCACTGACTCAATGCATAGAGCAGGCAAAAAATTCCATATTTGAAGGCAAAGAGACTCATGATGTGTCCATGAAAAGAACACTGAAACTCCAGTAAGAAAGGAATGGGTTCGAATCTTTCCTGAAACATTTACTAGCCATGTGACTCGAGGCAGTTCATTTAATCTCATTGGACCTCCTTTTTCTCATCTGAAAAATGAGGGAGTTGGATTTAGGGCCTTCTAAAGTTCCTACCATCTCTTCATCAATAATTGTGCCAAATCAAAGGACCTAGGTTCAAATCCTCTTTTAGCTGATTCTTGCCTTGTGATTTGGAAAGATGCAATCTGCTCTAAGTCAAGAAAACAAAATTAAGGGAACATTTTCAGGCAGAACAGGATCAAGGAACTTTGGTGCAGAAGTTTCCCCTAAGACTCCCCCTTTACTCCTCTTATGCACATACACACAATTATCAGATATTCAGTCTGTCTATACATAAGACTAATCCCAATAATAAGCAGACCACTTATCTGCAGTCTCAGACACCTGCTTTCCCTCCTTTTCCTAACCAAAGAGTTTTTGTGCAAGTCTCTCTCCATCATGATATATAATGTACCCTCTGTATAAATAAGGGGATCTTAACTTTTTTGTGTGCCATGGACCTTTGGGGTATCTAGTGAAACCCATGGATGAATCCCTTTTCAGAACAATATTTTTAATGCATTAAATAAAATGCATAACTTTACAAAGGTTGGTGAAAATAAAGATGTAATTATTTTTTTCAACTCTAGTACATGGATCCCCTGAAATCTATCCCAGGATTCCTTAGGGGTCCACAGACTCCAAGTTAAGAATTCCTAAGATAAACAGAGACATAAATGGAGGAAGAGGAGAAGGAAAAAGAAAGGTGAGAGAGAGAAAAGAGAGGACAGAGAAAAGAGAAAGAGAGGAGAGACAGAAATGGAGAGAGACAAAGAGAGAGAAGGAGAAAGCATTTATTAAGCCCTTATCATGCTAAGAACCTTGGGAATACAAATAGAAATAAACAGACAATCCCTACCCTAGGTAGTTAACACTGGACTCAGGAAGACCCAAGTTCAAATCAGATCTCAGACACTTACTGGCTATGTAACCCTGGGTAAGTTAACTTTAGTATGTGCATGTGTGTGTGTGTGTGTGTGTGTGTGTGTGTTCTTCGTTGCCAAAGAACATGCCATCAGAGAAATAATGACATAACTTGCCCTTGACTTTGTTTTGAGTGAAGGAGGGCTGTGCAGGTCACCAGCCTCACTTCTCCCCCAGAGCCATCTGAATCCAGTGACCAGATAGTCATCAGGATGACTGGAGATGGCCCAGAATGAGGCATTTGGGGTTAAGTGACTTGCCCAAGGTCACACAGCTAGTGAGTGTCAAGTGTCTGAGGTGAGATTTGAACTCATGTCCTCCTGACTCCTGCACTGGTACTCTATCCACTGAACCACCTAGCTGCCCCAACCTTAATTTGTATCCATTTCCTCAACCATCAAATGGAGATGAAAATAGCGCCTACCTCCCAAGGTTATTATGAGGCTCAAAAGAGAGGATATTTGTAAAGCATTTAGCACAGTGCCCAGCACATAGTAAGTGCTTAACATGTGCTTGCTTCCTTCCTTCCTTTCCTTTCTTCCTTCTTCCCTTCTTTCACTACCCCCAAGGAATTTATATCTGATGGAAGAAGACAACACACAAAGAAAAGCTGGGAATCAGTTTGGGGAAGAGGAGAAAGCACTGGAAGTTAGCCATCCTAGAGAAGTTCAAAGAGTGACTTGAGTTGTAAGGGTAATGAGGTAAAGCTTGGCTGGGGCCCTTCCTGAAGTACCTGATCAGGAGAGCAGAGCGGGTGTCTCAGGGCCAAGCTTTCTCCATTATAGAAAGGAGGAAGAGAAGTTCTGAAAATAAGTCAAGAAATGAGTGAGTTTCTCTACAGTTTCTTAACTGTAAGGGACTGTAGGACAACCCACTGAGATCCTATTGACAGCAATATAGCAGGATATGGAACTGACTAGAGCAGGTTTTCTCAAACTCACGGAACCCCAGAGATTAATCCATGTACCTCTAGTTAAGAACATCTGGAACAGAGACTCCATTCCCCTCAAAAGTTTCAATCATAATCAAGGAACTTTGCTTAGGGGCCCCAAGTACTGACTGATCACCTCTTTCTCACCCAAAAAGGAATACAGCTTGGGAGGCAGACATCTGAATCTGCCACTATTCTCTTTATAACATAGTGCCTTTCGTCCTGCTAAGTAAAGAATGGTCTCCTTGGATTTATTGGGCAGGTGTGTCTTTCTTCGGTATAATGACTCTTTCCAACCACCAGGTAATGTTTAACTGCTGCAGGTGGGTAGCTTGAAGAGCTTGTGTCTGGAAGTAGACAAGGATCTGTGTAACCAGAGGGAAACTAACTTGACAAGAGAAGGAGATAAGTTTTGGCTTTTCATGCACATATATTCAAAATCCTAATTTGATGACAAAAATAAAAGTATTTATAACATGCCCATCCATTGGGGAATGGCTAATCAAATTGTGGTACATGAGCGTAATAGAATATTAGGAAGCTGTAAGAAATGATGAACATGATGAATGCAGAGGAATATGGAAAAGTTTACACAATCTGAAGCCATGTGAAGTAAACAAATCCAAGAAAACAGTATCCACAATAACTACAACGATGTAATTAGAAAAAACAACCAGGAAGCAATAAAAAATGAATGTTGCAAAATGATGAAGAATGAGCACGACCCCAAAGAAGAAATATAAGGAGACATCACCAACCCAGCTCCTTAGAGAGGTGAGCTATGGTTATAGTACAAATATTTTTCATGTATTGATCAATTTTGCTGTTTTTTTCTCTTTTTTTCAACTATCATTTGTTGTATAGGATAGATTTTGGGGTGAGGGGAAGAAAAAATACTGGAGAAATTTTGGTGATTAAAAAACAAAAGATGTTGGTGGAAAATTATTTAGAGATGCTTAGTTTAAAAACAAGACAATAGGATCTTGAGCTTAATGGGATCTTTCATTTTATAGATGATCATACAGGCTCAAAAAGGTTAATGAAGTAGAGTTCTAAGGTCGTGAGTTACAAAGTCAGAATTTGAATCCAGGTCCTTTGACTCCAGTTTTAGTTTTCTTTCCACTAAACTACATGACTTTCTCCAGACTGTGAATTCCTAGATAACAAGTTTTGGCTCTTTCTTTGTATCCTCAGCACTTAGCCTAGTTCTTGGCACATAGAAGGCACTTAATCAGTTGATGTCCTTCATAGGATTTAATAAATATTTATTGACTGACTGAATTCCCAGGGGGCAAAGTCCCAGGGTGGACAGATTGCATATTGTACAAAATACCTAGATAGGATAGTGGCTTACATCAAATATACCAAAATTTTAAGGATAAGGAAGGAGTATTCATTCAACATCAAATCTATACTACAATTCCTAAGAATTCTTTCAATGATATGATTGTCTAGTAGGCCTCAATGAAGTTGAATTGGTGCAAATCACCAGTCACATGGTTTTAGGTCCTCTTTTTTTAAGTATTTATGTAAGTGTTGCCCCCCACCCCCAAAGGGTTAGCTTGGGATAACTCTTGGGCAGCATTTGTGATCAATGTATCTCAAACCTCACCTCAGACACTTGACACTCACTAGCTGTGTGACCTTGAGCAAGTCACTTAACCCCAATTGCCTCATCTTGGATCATCTCCAGTCATCCTGATGAATATCTGGTCACTGAATTCAGATGGCTCTGGAGGAGAAGTGAGGCTGGTGACCTGCACAGCCCTCCCTCACTCAAAGCAAGTCATGTCATCATTTCTCTGATGGCATGGTCTTCTTTGGCAACAAAGGACGAACACACGCACATCTCTATAGGCACCTTAAAGGTTCCATTAATAATAGAGACATAAATGTTTTCTTCATGGCCTAAAAAGTCCCTTCTTGTTTATCTTTAATGAAATCATCACCCATTTGTAAAAGTTAAATCAAGAACTCCATCCGCCATGGAAAGCCTAGTATAAACTGCCAGTACAAATTTGTAATTCCAAGGAAGTACCACAAAGTCTTCATGGCAGAGTACCATACCATTTCATTGGGTTTATACACATTCCAAAGCTATTGGTAATTTGTCTGTTTCTAAGGCTATTCCCAAGAAAGCTACTTAAAGCTGACTAAAGGTACATCTCTGTGAATTGCAGTAAAGTCCCTGAATTAAAGGGTCATGGAGATGACCCCGGGGAATATGATCTCCAGTCAGTCAGGTCAAACCAGGAATCCTTCAAGTAAAGACCAGTGATGGACTGTGAACCTGTGGTCCAAAGAGGAGCCCAGCTCTACTTAGTGAGGCTCACCCCTAGGTGGACCACACTTGTTAGTAAAAGTATTTGGTCCCCTACTCTTGAAGATCATCTATTAAGATGTAGGAGGACAATAATCTTGAGTAGAGGAGAGATGAAATCCCAAACTCAAGAAGCACTGAAGTACAATACAGGCTAGTAAACAGGTTTAACTATTCCTTTGTAAGAATGGCATTCAACTAGTCAATCAGCTCAGAAGCATGTAAGCGCCCAGGATGTGTCAGGTACTGCGCTAAGCATCAGGGATTACTGTTATTCAGTCGTTTTTCAGTTGTCTGACCGTTTGTGACCCCATCTGAGGTTTTCTTGGCAGAGACACTGGAGTAGTTTACCATTTCCTTCTCCAGCTCATTTTACAGATGAGGAAACTGGAGCAAACATGGGTAAGGACTTGCCCAAGGTCACACAGCTAGTAAGTGTCTGAGGCCAGATTTGAACTCATGAAGATGAGTCTTCCTGACTCCAGGCCCATGCTCTAACCACTGAACAACCCAGCTATCCAAACACCAAGGATACAAATACAAAAATAAAATCATCTCTGTCCTCAGGAGGCTTATCAGAATCAGAAGTATTTTGATCCTGAGAAAATACCCACTTTTCATAATATATGGTATCGTGGTACAAAAGAATACTAGCTCAACCATCAGAAGACCTGAGTTCAAATCCCACCTCTGGAGCTTATATCATCTACAGAATGGAGTCGGACTAAAGGATCTCTGAAATACTTCCAGCCCTAGGTCTGAGATCCTATACTCCAGAACATCAGTGTGAAGGACAGGGAATGTGGAGAGAAATGTCTACCCTCTGTTCTCTTTGGAAATTCCATCTCCCAGAAGCTTTTGTATTGTTAACAGCTTTTACCACACTCATTTTAGAAGAATTGGAAAATCTAACTAGGGAGGAGCAATATGGGTTATGAGTTTGGATAATGGAGCCCTAGGGAGACCAGGGAAGAAAAAGATAGATGCCCTCAGTGGCATCTAGATGACATCCATGTTAGCACTCTCAGGTTGAAGTGGTATGAAGGGGCATCACTGCCAGTACAAATGCCACCAGGTAGAAATTATGCTGAGAGACTCTTTCCCTCTGGTTTTCTCAGAGGAAGAAACAAGTGTCTCTGCAGTGCTTCGTAGCTCCCACTGAATCTCCCATGTCTATCCAATCAGAGAATCCCTAATACTCTTCCTGACTTGGAGTTTACGGTACTCTGTGCCTCAGTTTCCCCATTTGTAAAACAGAAATGATAATAGCCCAATTTCACCAAATTGTGATGAGAAAACATGAAATAACATTACAAGAACTTTGCAGAGCATTATGCAAATGTTAACTATTGCTGTTAAGCCTTCTGTAATCAACACAAGACTATAGTTTTCCTACCTTCAGGACAAAGAAAGGTAATAGATACAGTCAAATAAACTCTTTCAACTAGGTAAAATGTATAAAGAATTTTGTAAACAAAGCACTTTATAAATGCCATCTATTCTCTTTTAAATGTATTTCCCCAGGGTTTTCTTCTCTTGTTCAATTAAAATATAAATCTGCTTTTAAGGTAGTAGTGTCCCAGGAAGATCTGCAGATCACTCAAAGGTGGATGGGGGAGGAGAAAATCACATTGCTGGAATTTCTCTCATTCCAAGCAAGAGGGTCCCTGTTTAAGAAAACTATATAGACACCTCTGACACCTCTCCCACTCCCTCCAAAATGTAACCATGGCAACCCAAACAGCACCACCAATACCCTCCATATCAGTGTTTCCCAGACTGCCAGTAGAGGGAAATGGTTTTCTACCACACAAGCTCTCCTTTCAAAAGTCTGCCTTCTGTAACCAGCACATCCTCAGGTGCTTTTCTGGAGACCTGTTCTGTATTATTTCCACCACACTTAAGTCATATAACCAGGTAAGGCCCCAGAATCTGTAAGAACATGGGGGTCCACAGTATTTTTACTTTATAAATTGTAAAGCATGGCTGGGAAATTCATAAGATCATACATCTAAGAGGGGACCTCAGAGGTCATACAGTCCAACTCCCTTATTTACAGATGTGGAAACTGAAGCCCAAAGAGGTTAAATTACTTGTCCAAGATTACACATGAATTGTCACAGACAGAATTTGAGCACAGGCACTTGGAGTCCATAGTTAGGACTCTTCTCCTTGAACCACATACTATCACGTCTCCCAAATTTCTCTCCTAATTTCTGCCAGTTTCTATCTCCCTCATTAAGAATCCTTTCCTCATCCTCAGTGATGTTCATTCCCATTTTTATGCTGGTGCTTCAGTTGTATTTAGGGCATGCCTGTACAGGTGAAGCCTTTCCTGGCCTCTTCCAAAGGTTTCTTCCCCTGAGATTACTTTTCACTTTATTCTGTACATTGGAAGGTAAAGTTATATGTAAATTTACATGTAAAATTTTTTTGTATGTTGTCTTTCCCATTAGAAGGTGAGCTCCTTGAGGGCATTTGTCTTTACCTTTCTTTGTCTCACTAGAACTTAGCAAAATGTAGTAGGTGCTTAATAAATGATCATGGGCTAATCAGCTGATCTCAAGTGCTCTATGTTCCCATGGCCCAGTGGATTGGAAGCATCTGACTGGTGTTCAGTCGCTTCAGCTCTGTTCTTTCTCATTCTTTCCCTCTCTTGATTTGAGATTTCTCTATCAGAACTCCTATGCCTTTGGCAAAACACATAGCATCCTTGACATTAGAGTCAAAGAAACTTGCATTTAAATCTTGCCTCTGACATTTAATTAGCTGTGTAAGCATGAAAGAGTCATTTATCCTCTTTCTAATACAATAAATATCAACAGATATAGCCCACATGAACAAAAACTGCAGGGTGGGGGGCATCCTTCAAAGACTTTTAAGAGTGTGAAAGGGTCTTGAGACCAAAAAGTCTGAGATCTGCTAAATACCCCTAAATTACCATAAATTCAACCTTGAATTATAGAAAACAAAGAAATCTCACCCACTAATAATTTGGACCCATCAAGAGTGATTCCTTCTAATTTCCCAATGGTAAGTACTACCTATGCTACCTATGTTTTCTGTTGGGATGTATGAGCTGTGTCTTAATACTCAATTCACACCAGCCATGAAAAACAACACCTCTTCCCTCCATCCGTGAAAAATAGAAAGGAAGATCATTGAATTCAGGGATGTGTGGGCTTGTATTTCAATTTCTCCGCTTCTATGGGCAACAATGGATTATTTGTACATTTTGTAACTTTAAAAAAAACTTGGTTAACTTGGTTATACTTCTAAGTTTAATTAAGGCTGCCAATCTGCTCACATTGTGCTAGGTTCCATAGGAGACATCCAAAATAGTATAAGAGGTGGTCATGGCCTTCAATGACTACAGTTTTGTCGGGGAAATAAAACATATCAACGACTCAATGAAAAAACAATGTAAGACAATATATAATAAGACTTTTCATTGAATATAATCGAATTACAAACTGAAAGTCTAGAGAGTAAATGCTATGGATGCTCTCACTTCTATCAGAGTAGGAAATTGAGAAAATGATTCTGTAGGAGTTGCCAATTCAGAAATTAAACTGAAAGGGAAGGGCAATCATTTTAAGTCTTAGAATCACAGACAGAGTTGGAAGGGATTCTTCTGGCTTCTACAAGTCATTGGTGATTTTTGCCTTTCCCCTACTGAATTCATCCCCTACCTACTCCATGTGACAAAATATAATTACATTCTTCTTTCCTTGGGGAAAAAAATAGAGTGAAAAAGATCACAAATGAGCAACAACTGCAAAATATGCCATTAGTCAGATAGTCAACAAGGATTTTTAAGATCTAACAGTGTGCCAGGTACTGTGCTAAGGCTAAAAAAAAGAAAAAAAAAGGAAAAACATGGGCCTTGTTCTCAGGGAGCTCAAAGTCTAAAGGAGGAGGCATGGCAAAACACACACACATGCATATACACACACAGCCTACATACAAAACAAGATATGTGTGTGTGTATATATATATATACACATACATACATATAGAATAAACTGAAAATAGTCTCAGAAAGAAAGTACAAAAGCTAAGGAGAGCTGGGAAGGGCTTCTTGCAAAAGATAGGACTTTAACTGAGACTTGAAGGAAGCCAGGAGAGCCAGAAGAAAGAGATGAGGAGGGAAGAGTATTCCACCAGTATGGTTTCTGAGTAGCAAACAATTAGTGATAAATTCAGTCATTCAAAGGACAAATTTATTAAGCATTTATTCCTTGAATAAGATAGGTAATATAATAGACAAAGTTCTAGCACTTGAGTTAGGAAGACCTAAACTCATATTTTGCCTTTGATCCTGAGTGACTAAAGCAAGATCCTTAGCCACTCAGATTCCTTTTTTCCATCTATAGATTGGTATAACAATAGTACCTACTTCTGTGTGTGTATGCATGTATGTATGTATATATATATATATTTATTATGCATATGTGCTCTTCTAATATATATGTATACACATAATTTTACATATAAAAATTTTACCAAAAAATTTACATATAGATCTATACTGTCTTAAGTGGAAGGCAACTTCAGTGGGGAGAAATCTTTGAAGAGAACAAGGAAAGGCTTCACCTAGCTAGGACAAAGCTGTATAGACCTGCCTTAATGGAACTGAAGCACCTGTGTAAAGATGGGAATGAACCTCATGAGAATGATGAAGGGATTCTTAATGAGGGAGACAGAGACTGTCAGAAATTAGGAGAGCTATCTGGGGGACATATATATAATATACTTACACATGTAATTTATGAGATATATCTTCATAATTCAGGACTACATAAATATGTGCACATATATGTTTATATATATATCAGGTTGCTAACATTATAATCCTAAATTAATTTTAGCTATTTTTATTACTGAATGGGATACACACACCCACATATATACAATCTCTGTTTGCAAGAAGGTTCACATTTTATTACTCGTACTTTCTACATCCTGAAGAAAAGTTCAGTAAATAAGCTAGCATTGAAAAAAAAAACTTCCACAGAGGGGTCATTCATTCCATAAATTTGATAGATTCCCTAAGTCACTATTATAGTCTATATATCTATAATTTCCTATACTGCTGGTATAGTGCTTTCTCTTAACAGTTAAGGACTGCACAGTATCACATGTTTAAGAAGCCCATATTTGCATTATAGCTTAATAATTTTAAGGTTTTTTTTAAGCTGCTATTTTTACTTTGGAAAATCTTCAGTGTTTGGTATTTGTTTAATACATGAAGTATAAATATCACCAAGAGTCTCACATCCTGCAAACCAAATTTGGAGGCAAATTTACTTGGAATGCATGAGAGAGGCAGTGTGGTATAATGGGTGCAGTACTAGACAGAATAAAAAAATGGAATTTGATTCCCATCTTTGATACTTGCTACTTGTGTGACCTTTATGATGAGTCACTTAACTTCTCTGGACTTGTTTGCTCATCTGCAAAATGAGTTGGTTAGACTCAATGATCTCTTAGCTTTAGATCTATAATTCTATGTTCACCTTTGCCATGAAGCCTCCCCTAATTGATTCTGGCAGAACCCATCTTCCCCAATGAACGGAGAATACTTTGATCTGAACTCTGTAACAGCATAGACTCATAAGGGATGGGGAGACGACTACAAAGGTCATGTGGTATCAGAATCTGTAGAGAATGTGAACTTAACTCAGCTGGTGATAGGGAGCTACATAAGATTTTTTTTTTTTTAGCAATGCAACAACATGAGTAGATCTATGCATAAGGCTAACTAGTCTTATAGTAGTATAAAACTTGGATTAAAGAGCAAAGAGAATAGGAGAAATCCTTGAAGATATTACTTCTTTGTCCCTGATGCCAAAACTAGGGACATAATCATTGGCAAATGTGACAGTAATTTGCAAGTGTTGAGCCCATTTAACTTGTGGAAGGTGTTAAGCTTATTTTACAGTGCCTATGAGCAATATCGGTTCTGTGCTTGTCTAAGAGAAATCTGACCTGCTGAGAGGTAGAAACTACTTTGAACTAAGAGTTAGTTAAAGTACTGCTTCATGAAGGGAACCTGCTTTCAAAATTTAGAGTTTAATAATGGATTACTTTTTCATCAGAGCTCCCCTTTTTGTGATTATTTTTGCTCCTTTAATATCTTTACCCTGTGTTATGATCCAGGATCCCTCATTAGCACAAGTTATAGAGATATATTTGAGTTGTTTCCCAACTTTAAATTATTAAACATCTGGCCCCACTTTGTATCTCAGTGGGGTTCATACAATAAAGGCATGAAATTACCAATAACTTTTCTGAGAGCAAGCCTTGATATTAACCTTGACATCTGCAATGCTTCATATTTATTGGACCGTTTTCTGATTTCGTAATTAACAGATATGTGCTCAATAAGGGATTGATCAAGGCATTCCCCTATTAATTTGAGCAAATCTTCCCCATAGAGTACTTATTTGTGCGTTTGGATCTTATTAAGAAGATAATATTCAATCCCTGAGCAATTTCCATGGGGTGTTATCCCATTCCCCCAGATGATTAAGTGACTGATATTCACTCTTATGATAGGAGCTACCTCCTTTGAAGTAGCCTATAAAAGAGAACAACAGCCTACTCTCAACTGGACATGGCATTTTCTATTCTATCGTTTTCCTTTTTCCCTTTCCCTCTCTTTCCAGTATATTTCTGAGGTGAAGGGAGAATTCCTTTCCCCTTTTCCTCAACCACCTGAAGGTAGTTTCTGTGATATAAAAATATGGCAGTGTTATATCTGTGCTTCCATGTGACCTATTCATAGAGTACCTAAAAATGTATTTTCCCAGTCCAAGACAAGTCAATAGCTAGGCCATTGATAGATCCCCAAAGAAGCACATGACATAACTATGCACATGCAGCCTACTCAGCTCAAGGATAGTTTATGGACAATGCTCCTGAACCTCCTTTGTAGAGGGGTGGGGATTTCTATCTCTTAAGCAAATTTATCTAAGAGGAAGGGTTGCCTCTAGGCCATAGATTACATGTGTATGCTGAACTATGTTAATTATTATAGAAAAAGCTTGCATCCTCATTTGTTACTGGATCATCACATCCTGGGCCAGTCCTGAATGGTGACTGAGCTTCTCCTAGTATGTGCCACTTTGTATCCCAGAGACCCAAGAAATGAAGGAGTGATCGTGTGGGCAGAGAGGGCACAATGTTCCTCTAATAAATAGCTGATTTATCCTGTGGGTGGCAGTTCTTTAGCTCAGCTCAGGACTTGCAAGAAAACCTTTTGACTTAATCAATAAAAATGACCTGGCTGGCATACAGCTAATGGAGTCATACTGCTGCACTCAAATGGAATTTATACTTTGAGAGAACAAGGGTAAGGATAATATCAGTAGAGACTCAAGTTTGTAGAGACCACTTGAGTCAGAAAAATATTCTGGGTTGAAATGGAAAGAGAATTGTCCTAAGGTTGCTCAATATAACCTCTAAAGTTTATTCCAAAGGTAAGAACCTATGATTCTATAAGAGAAAAGAGGAAATAAAAATTTACTAAGCATCTCCTTTGTAACAGGCACTGTGCTAAATGCTTTACAAATGTATCATTTGATCCTCATAACACCCCTGGAAAGTAGGTGATGATAGGTTTACAGTTGAGGAAACTGAGGAAGGTGAAGGTTAAATTACTTAACTCAAGGTCCCACAGTTAGTCAATATCTGAGGCTGGATTTGAACTCAAGTCTTTCTGCCACTAGGACCAGCACTCCATCCAGTGAGCCACTTATCTATCTCTGTGAGATGCTGGGCACGCATATTGACCAATTCAAGAGCGTATGTCCTAGACCTCTTTGTTTGTTATTCCTCTGTGCTTAATGTCCAAACTTGTCTCATGTTCTCCTGTTCTCTAGATTAATCAGATTGGATACCTTAACTTAGTCCTGTAATTCTTTTTAAAATTTTATTTTATTTTAATTAATACATTTATTTTTCTCTTCCATTTTTTCGACCCATCGTTGAAATAAAAGAAAAAATAAAACTCATGTAACAAGTAAGCAAAACAAATTCTGTGACTATAGACCAGTCCTATCTCTACCAAGCCTGGACCTCCTTAGTACCATTTTCTGGCTTTATGCTTTCCGAATCTCATTTATTGAGCACCTATCGAAAACCCAGACCTTAGACACATAGCCCTCTGCCAGGGCAGCTTATACTCAGTAAAAAATTCCTGACATAACTGAGTCCCTTGAAAGACTCAACAACTTTTAGAGAAGCCAGCTTCCTCTATGCCGCCCACCCTGGAGTGGCTCTGTTCCTTCCACTACATAACAGTCCCATCATTAGATTGTGATAATGATAGTCTAATAGAACAGTAATTCCTGCAATCAACGTCCAACTCTGCCATTGATTTGTAATAAAGCTTTCAGCAAGTCATTTATTTGTTTCTTTCTTGTTTGTTCATCTGTAAAATAGAGATTAGAACTGCATTTCTGAAATGTGGTCAACATAAGTTTTAAAATAATAAAAAGGTTTTCAAACATAGTTAAGATAAAAGTGCTAAATCTCATTATTTATTACTATCTCGTCAAAATTCATGTTCCGGTTCCCTGGGTGGTGTATAATGGATGGAAACATTTTCTTAAGCATGTATGCTGAACCAGTGCTAAACACTAATGACAATAATTCATTGATATTCTTCTCTTAGGTTTTCAAAGGTTTACAAACACTTTGGGAGGTAGATCATTTAAATAGTTTTATCTCCACTTTGCAAATGAAGAAATTGAGGTAGACAGAGGTTATGTCAACCTGGAAAGAGTCTGTGGTCATCTCTATTTCCAGCGAGTTGACTGAAGAAAAATACAGGTTAGGTACAGAACTATAATTAACCATTTGGGCACCCATGACAAGCTTCATAAAACATGACAGGGATGAAAAGTATGAAGTATACTCTCAATTAATAAATATTCAGTTCATCTTGGGGTGAGGGAGAGACCCCAGAGAACTGGACATTGTGGGTAGGGTCATGATTAGACCTCTTAAGGGAGGCAGTTATTAGCAGCATCAGGGAAAGGTGTAAGAACTGGGAAGGGCTGGCAAGGAGCTCACCTGGAATGTCAGGTGATGAAGATACCCTCTAGTGGCATCCCATTTTAACTATTTACTCTTGCCAACTATGTACTAAGCTCAGTTGCTTATCTCTGCTGAACAAGATTAAGTGTCATCAGAGCCCTCTAAATCTCTATGACCTAGAAAAAATCCCTAGTGATCCCACCCTAGCTATAGCTCTGACAGGGACCATTAAAGGGTCCTTCCAAGGCCTGAGCTAATGTTTCCCAGTGATTGCTAAAGGTTATTCAAATATAAATAATGATGTTATATAACATCAATTTATTTTTAAAGTAAATAGCTGAAATTGCATGCCATGTTGTAAATATATGTATATCCTGGTTCTTGTCACTGAAAGTTTAATTAAGCTCAGTTTCTCTTTTTAAACAGTTTACAATGGAAAATGAGGCAGTTTCTATGTTTTCCAAGGGTAGAATCCTTTGTCAATTTATTTAGGGCATTTAAACCTTGGGTTGTAACTGAGGTGTTTGGTTTTTTGGGGGGGATGGGGGTTGGTTTTTTGGAGAGAGAACCAAAATTTGTACAATGGTATAAAATGGAAGTAAGAATATTCTCTGATGACTCTGAGAGGCTTTGTCATGAGCTAAGAACATTCCACTGTTAACTTGAAAAATGATTTGCTATGTAAATTAAATATACAGTATGCACTAGTAGACAGAGAAATGTTCTCATTCTTTGTTGTTCATTTGTTTCAGTTTTCCCTGATGCTTTGTGGCCCCATTTGGAGTTTTCTTGGCAAAGATACTGGAATGGTTTGCCATTTCCTTCTCTAGCTCATTTGATAGATGAGGAAACTGAGGCAAATAGGGTTAAATGACTTGCCCAGAGCCACACAGCCAGTAAGTGTCTGAGGCAAGATTTCAAATGAGATCTTCCTGAGTCCATGCCCAGTGCTCTATCCACTACACCACCTAGCAACTCTCATTCTCATTTGAGGTTAATTAAAAAGAAAAAGGGTAAGTTACTTAGCAATGAAGACAAAATGCTCTAACCTCTTTACTTATATAGGCTTAGGCAGGATCATCTTATCTGATGGATGGTGAATACCACACCTTTCCCAATGTAACACCAGTCTAAATTTCTAGCTTTCTTTCACAGTGCTCCATCTTCAGATCCTACATTTAGAGCTTGTAGGTGATCTAGGGCCATTTGGTTCAAGCCTCTATAACTCTATAACCGAGGCATCTGAAACCCAGAGAATGAGTCAGGTGACTTGTCCAAGATCATATAATTAGCAAGTGACAGGACCGGAATTCGAGCTTGGATTCTCTCATTCTGAATCCAGTACTCTTCACTGCACAAAGCTGCTTCTGCCCACTCCAGCAGGTAAAGGTACTGGAGATCTGGATTTCCTAAAACCATAGTTCTTAGGATGTATGTAAGCCACTCTTCCGTCATCACTTCTATTTCTTAAAATCTTTCTCTTCTTTCAAGGCTGGCTAAAAGTAATGTCTTTATCTTTCAATCTTCTTATGGTATTTTATCTGAATTTCCCCTTGGTCTGATCATGTGGGCATGCCACTCTACCCTAATCTTAATCTTACCTACAACCCTAAACCTCATGTGCCAGGCTGGGAGTTCTTTTATAAGGTGTGAAGTCATAATGTTCTGGGTCACTGTACCTTGGCTGTCCCAGACACAAGCTCCTCTTCTTGGGGTTACGGGGGTAATGAGGATTAACAAGCTGACATCTAACTGCTGGTGAGGTTCATCCCTAAGCTATGCCTTTAGGTTTAGACTTTAAGCAAGAGAGCTGATTACACGTGCTAGGTCATCAGTTTTAAGAATTTTTCTGAGTTACAAGGGAAAGTTCTACAAGATGGAATATATTGGAAAATGGTTGATGTAAAAAAAATTAGCAACAAAATTTTACAAAGAAAAGAGTTGGAAGAAAGGAGACCAGGTATAAGACAGATTTAGTTCTATGAAGAGAGACATGTACATCTGTCAAAATTCATCCAAAACGTGCAATATACATTGTGTGGTTTCATGATGAAGAATTAAAGAATGTGTCAAAATCTGGTCAACTCAATGCCAAATGGTGTAAAACCAGTAAGTGACCAAAATAAGGGCATATTGCTTATTTTTAAGAAATTTAAGATGTATGAATTTTAATGTTTATTGTATGTCAATGCATAATTCTTTTACTTTGTACCAAGTATGTTGCACATCATTGTGCATGTTCCATATCTTGCTAGCTTGACTATGTTAAGTGCTGAGGATATGAATACAAGCAGAAAGAAACATGTTCCTGTCCTCAGGAAAAATGGGTCATGGGGGATTGTAGACAAAGTCTGAGTCAGGAGTGTAGCCTAAGGAGGAGTGAACACATTGCTAGCTTAAATTATACCTTCTATCATTGGACAAGACCCTCAACCCCCAAGCACCTGGGTCTTTAGCACAAATAGCTAGATCCCAGCCAATTAATGCTCTCAGACTTTTTTTAACTAGACCTCCTGGGAGTAAACTTTAGGCTTCTATAAGCAGCCCTTTCTAACCCATTCCAGATACCTCTCAGTTTCAGTCTCTGAAGACTATAAAGTAGCTCACGATTATTTGACCAGTAACTATTGGAATTCCCATTTGGAGCTGTGCTATCTTGACTGATGAATAATCACTTGTGTCTTTATAAAACTATAAACCCCTGGAGAGCAGGGACTATGTGGTTTTTTTTTAAATATTTTTCCCCAGTGCTTAGAATGGTGCCTTGTACATACATAGTAAGTATTTAGTACATGTTTACTAAATTTAATTATGACATTGTAAATGACATTTGGGCAGCGGGGTGATGCAATTGATAGAGTGCCAGACCTGGAGTCATCAAGACTCATCTTCCTGAGTTCAAATCTGGCCTCAGACACTGACTAGCCATGTAACTCTGGGCAAGCCATTTAATCCTGTTGACCTCAGTTTCCTCATCTATAAGATGAGTTGGAGAAAGAAATGGCAAACCACTCTAGGATCTTTGCCAAGAAAACTCCAAATGGGATCACGAAGACTTGGACATGACTGAAAAGCAACTAAACCAGAACAAAACAACTGACATTTATATAGTATTTATATTTGTGATACACAATAGTGCCTTTCAAATCTCAAGGCTCCCACAGAGAATGACTACTCCAGCTCCAAGGTACTTCGTTGATCTGAATTCTCTAAAGTCATAGCTCGAGCCCCTAGTAATGTGTTGACCTTCAATAATCAGCAAGATGACAAAATTACTTGAAAGTAAAGTTATGTAATGAAATAGAATGGTAAGAAAATTGCAATAAAACATTTTCTATAGAAATATGGAGCTCACCATCCTACAAATACGTAAGTGGGAAGACTATACACATGAAGGGAACCCATATGAAAGGGTACACAACTAAAGGATGCATGTAGACAGGGTTCACAGTGGTAAGACACATTTAAAAGGAGTACCTCTGGCCAGAGCACACATACAACAGGACAGCTAAGGCCTCTGATACTCAAGAACTACTAATGTTTTCTGTTATCACACTATTCCCTCCACATTTTCTCCTACTGGTCTCATAGTCTCCTCCTGATGCTACTCAGATGACAGTGCTCCTTTGGGTGATGTTTCAGTGACTGTGTAGTCTCCACTAGAGTGTCAGACAGATGCTACTCTCCTGGACACTACTCAGTGGATGCAGCTTAACATAATCTCTATTGGACACTACTCATTGAGACATGTAGCCTTCATAAACACGCACTGCCCCATTGAATGCTGCTTAGCTGGATTTTGCTTCAGTGGATTCTTAGTCATAACCGGATATCTCCCTAATGTTTCCAGTTTCTGGTTTAGCTGAAATTCTTGGCTATTTTTTCCTAAATAGAAGAGCACATGCTGTCATACTCTTTTAGCTAACACCCATTAGATTATTTTTTGTTTAAGATAAAAACTGTTTTCTGAGATCAACAAATAGCCTGCCTTTGAGTTTTTCTTTCTTTTTCCCCCAGAGTCTTGGTCAAGGAGCCACTCATCTACTTAGGACAATATTTTCAACCCCAAGCACCTAGGTCTTCAGAACAAAGAGCTAGATCCTGGCTGACTAATACTCTCTGGCTTATTTTTCCTTTTACTAGACTTCCAGAGTATAAACTTCGGGACTCCATAAGCAATCCCACTCTAACTCACACCAGATACCTCTCAGTTTTAATTTCTGAAGACTACAGATTAGAGTTATTTGACTTGTAACTACCCATCAGTGCTAGAATTCTTACCTGTAGCTATGCTATCTTGACTGGAGAATAAGGGTGAAAGTACCTTGCCCAATAAATCTAACCAATAGCAGAAGAGATCATGCTTCAAATCTCATCCAGTTTTCCAGTGACTTCTTTTATCATATTTCTTGCACAGAGTACACATTTCCCTCTCCTACTTTCCACCTCTTATTCTATGCACAAAAGCCAAATCAATACTAACATTACTTCCAGAAAAGAAGCATCAACTGAATGCTCTTTAAAATTCCCTTATCATTCCTTATCATCTTTGTAAACTTGTTCCAGCCCAGACTTCCCATTAGGATGTAAACTTCTTGAGAGAGCAGGAATAGTATCATTTCTGTATTTTTATTCATAGCACAGGGCTGGAACAGAGTATGCCTTTAATAAGTGCTGTTGCCTCTATGCATTCATTGTCATGAATAGGATTTGAGCACACTTTCCTGTTTCCAAGTCCAGTACTTTATCCACTGTGCCAAACTACGTCACAGTGGATAACAGAGAACTATCTAAGAGAGAATTGCACTTTCAGGAAAATCATAAATCTCTGTTCCATATTTAGAATTATCTGTTGCCATACCCAACATGCTTCTTGATAGGAAATTGTACTGATTACTGACATTTCATCTAAGTACTCACTGAGGCATTAGAGACAGCTGTAGTTAACAACACAATTAAGTTGAAAGGTCAAATATTTTCAGATGTTAAAATTTTTAATTAGTATGCCATATACTAGATGAATTTTTTGCATTTGAAAAATTTTTGAATTAAGAAAATCCAGTTTCTGCAACTCCTGGCAAAAAACAATAAAGCAGTATAAATAGTGTTCTACAAATAAGCCATTAAGTAGTAGAAGCACTAATGTCAATCAATTGACAATCCAGATCTCATGTAAAGCAACAAGAGCCTCAAAATGATTATTTAAAGTGAGCAAATTTAATAGCATCCTTCCTATTATCAGTTTAAAATATGCATGCCAAATGACAGACAAGAGTTCTTTCATTAAGAATCTTGTAAAAGAGAGGCAATAGAGAGGAATGAAATATTCATTAAGTCATTCCTGACTCACATAAATAGGTCTAAGGACTAGACTCTTGATTTCATTGGCTTAGGTTCTCAGGTAAGGAAACTACCTCCACCAAAACAAATAAATACCTTCTTTGTAATTTATAGTCTTAGAGAGTTGCCTGATGTAAAATATGTGGCTTACAACACTCCTAAGTGTGGCCCAAACCACATTAAAGTACAACTGGAAAATATTTCATAAAATAAAAAAATCAATAGCAAATAATGTTACATTTTAAAACTGTTGCTATGCAGCCCACAGGGATTCTATCTACAGTGTAATGATCCTCCTTTCTATCTGAGTTTGACGCCACTATCCTAGAACACTGTTAAGTGACTTGATCAGGGTCACACAGTCAGTATATACCTGAGGTAAGACTTGAACCCATGTCTTCCTGACTTTGAGGATGGCACTTTATTGACCATGACAAGTTGACTGATCTACCTACTAAAAAAGAAAATAGAGAAGCCCTTAAGAAAAGAGGAAAGAGGTAGAACCAACAAAGGACCCAGAGAAAGAGTGACCCATGAAGGTAAGAAGAAACATGAGAGAATTTAGTGTCATGAAAACCACAGGGTAAATAGATTTCTAAAAAGAAGTGGGGGGTCATTAAGT
Organism: Bettongia penicillata ogilbyi; assembly: GCA_023548195.1. Lineage (NCBI taxonomy): Eukaryota > Metazoa > Chordata > Mammalia > Diprotodontia > Potoroidae > Bettongia > Bettongia penicillata. Next base: position 4,493,208 of record JAJHZJ010000448.1, read on the forward strand.
AGAGCAGATTAGGTACACAGGATAGAGAAAGAAAGAAACCCCATTTACTAGATGAAGTGCTTACTATTTAACAAAACTTCTGGGGAAACTGGATAGCAGTCTTGCAGAAATTAGGTTTAGACTGCTATCTCATACCAAGATAAGCTCCAAATAGATGGAAATTCTACATATAAGAGGTTGCATAATAAACCAATTAGAGAAAAAAGAAGAAATTACCTTCCAGATCTGCAGAGAGGAGATAAATCCATGACTAAACAAGTAGTCAGAAAGAAACCATTCAAATACCATGGAGTCACAGACAGGATCACACAGTATTTAGCAGCTACCATATTAAAGGAATAAAGGGCTTGGAACATGATATTCCAGAAGGCAAAAGAAGTGAGACCAAGAATAACCTACCCAGAAAAACTGAGTGCAATCCTTCAAGAGAAAAAATGAATATTTAATAAAATAGAGGATTTTCAAGCATTCCTGATGAAAAGGTCAGAGCTAAATAGAAAATCTGACTTTAAAGTACAAGACTCAAAAGAAGCATAAAAAAGATACACATGAAAGATAAATCACAAGGGACTCAATAAGGTTAAACTGTGTGCCTTTCTGTATAAGAAGATGTTACCTGTATCTTCTGAGAACTTTATCATTATTAGGGTAGTTAAAAGGATTCTACAGAGAAATGAAGTTCAAGAGTGAGTTAATTATGTTAAGATGATGTTAAAATTAAAAAAGAGAAAGAAGGATGCCCAAAGAGAAGGAAGAAGGGAGAGGAAGAATGGGGAAAATGATCTCACATAAAATAGATATGAAAGGATGAGCTTTTATAGTGGAGGAGAAAATGGTTGGGGAGAGGGGAGCAACACTAACCCACATCTAGACTGGTTCAAAAGAGAAAGATATATATATATATATATATATATATATATATATATATATATATATATATATACAAATTCAATTAGTAACATAAATCTATCTTACAAAACAGGGAAGTAGGAAGGGAAAAGGACAAGAGATAAGGGATGTTGGGAAGGGATGGTAAAAGAGAAGGCAGATGAAGGAAAGCAGTGATCAGAAGCAAGACAGACTTTAAAGGGGGGGACAGGATAAAAAGAGAAAGAGAGAAAGATAAATAGAAGAAATTAGGATGACAAAAAAAATTCACAGTTAGTAATCATACCTATGAAAGTGAATGGGATGAACTCACTCATAAAACAAAAGCAAATAGCAGAATGGATTCAGAACCATAATCTAACAATATGTTGTCTACAAGAAACACACTTCATACAGAGAGACACATGGAGTATTAAAACAAAGGGCTAGAGCAGAATCTATTATGTTCAGCTGAAGTTTAAAAAAAAGCAGGGATAGCAATCATGATCTTAGACAAAGCAAAAGTAAAAGTTGGTCTAATTTAAAGGGATAAGCAGGAAAACTCTATCTCACTAAAAGAAACCATAGACCACGTAATAGTATCAGTACTAAACATATATTAACCAAATGACATAGCATCCAAATTCCTAAATACAGAAAACAGTAGACAGAAAGATTATACTAATGAGAGTCTGTAACTTTCCCCTCTCAGCGCTAGATAAATCTAAACATAAAATAAACAAGAAAGAAGTAAAAATACAATCTTAGAAAAGTTAGATATGATAAAGTGGGAATAAAAAGAAATATACCTTTTTCTCAGCTTCACATGGCACATTTTCAAAATAGAACATATATTAGGGCATAAAAGTTTCACAATCAAATGCACAAAAAGCAGAAACATTAAATGCACCCTTTTCAGATGATAATGCAATAAAAATTACATTTAATGAAGGGTCATAGAAACATATATTAAAATTTAATTGGAAACTAAATAATATAATCCTGAAGAATGAATGGATCAAAGAACAAGTCACCGAAACAATCAAGAATTTAATCAAAGAGAATGACAACAACAAGGTAACATTCCAAAATTTATGGGGTATATCCAAAGCAATATTTTGGGGAGATTTTATATTGCTACGTGTATATATCAATAAGAGAGAAAAGGCAGATCAAAGAACTGGGGATACAACTAAAAAAACTGGGGAAAAAATTGTAATGCCCAATGAAACAGCAATATAGAAATCCTAAAAATCAAAGGAGAGATTAATAAGACTGAAATTTTAAAAAACTAAACTAATAAATAACAATAGGAACAGGTTTTATGAGAGAAAACAATAAAATAGATAAACCACTAGTTAATTTAATTTAACAAAAAACAAAGAAGAAAACTAAATTACTGATATCAAAAATGAAAAAGATAAATGTATCAACAATGAAAATGAAATTAAGACAATTAGTAGGAGCTATTTTTCCCAATTATGTGCCAGTAAAACCGATAATCTACATGAAATGGATAAATATTTACAAAAATATAAACTGCCCAGGCTAACAGAAGAGGAAAAAGATTATTTAAATAATCCTATCTTAGAAAAAGAAATTGAACAAGTTACTGATGAACTTCCTAAGAAAAAAAATCCCCAGGACCAGATGGATTTACAAGTGAATTCTACCAAATAATTAAGGAATAATTAACCCCAATACTATGAAGCTATTTTTAATAGGTAAAGAATTAGTCCTACCAAATTTCTTTTATGACACAAATATGGTTTTGATGTCTTAACCAGGGAGAGCAAAAACATAGAAAGAAAGCTATGGAACAATTTTCTCAGTGAATATCAATGCAAAAATGTTTAATAAAATATTTGTAAGGAGATTACAGTAATATATTACAAAGAGCATACATATGACCAGGTAGGATTTATACTCTGAATGTACAGCTAGATCGATATTAGGAGAACTATAAGCATAATTCACCATAACAATAACAGTAACAACAAAAATCATGTGATTATATCCATAGATGTAGAAAACACTTTTGACAAAATACAGCACTTATTCCTATTAAAAACACGAGAAAGCATAATAATCAATGTAATCTTTCTTAAAATGCTAAGCTGTATCTATCTAAAACCAAGAGTAAGCACTATCCATAATGGGGATAAACTTGAAACTTTCCTAATAAAACCAAGAGTAATAAAGTAAGGATGTCCATTATCACCACTATTACTCAGCATTGTAATAGAAATGCTAGCTATAGCAGTAAGACAAGAAAAAAATGAATGACTAAAAATAGGCAATGACAAACAAAATTATCAGTCTTTGCAGATGATATGATAGTATACTTATGCAACTCTAGAGAATCAACTAAAAAAACTAATTGAAATAGTAACTTCAACAAAGTTCTATATATAAATAAGCCTATATAAATCATCGGCATTTTTATATATTACCAACAAAATTCAGCAGAAAGAGAAATTTTATTTAAAACAACTTCAGGCAATATAAAATGCTTGGGAATCTACCTGCCAAGACAAATTCTGGGATTATATGAACACAATTACAAATCACTTTTCAAAAAAATGATAAAAATCTAATTGGAGGAAATATTAATTGCTCATGGGTAAGCCAAGCTAATACAATAAAAATGACACTTCTACCTAAGTTAACTTATTTATTCAGTGCCATAAAATCAAACTAACAAAAAAATTATTCGACACAGCTAGAAAAAGTAGTAATAAAATTCTTCTGGGAGAACAAAAGTTTGAGAATATCAAGAGAATCAATGGGGAAAAATATAAAAGAAGGCAGACTTGCAGTTCCAGATTTCAAACTGTTATTACAAGGTAGTAATCAGAACTTTCTGGTACTAAGAAACAGAGTAGTGGATCAGTGGAATATGTTAGGTACACAATACACAGCAGTAAGTGACCCCAAAGATCTAAGCTTTTGGGGTAAGAACTCAACATCTGACTAAAATTGCTGAGAAAATTGAAAAGCAGTATGGCCGAAAGTAGGCATAGACCAACATCTCACTGCATACCAACCCAAAGTTAAAATGGATAAATGATTTTTTAATTATTAATTTGTTTTCAGTTTTCTACAATCACTTCCATAAGTCTTTGATTTTCTCCCTCTCCCTCCACCCTCCCTCCCCAAGATGGCATGCAATCTTATATGGATTCTACACATACATTCTTATTGAACACATTTTCACATTAGTCATGTTGCATAGAAAAATTAAAATGAACAGGAGAAACCATGAGAAAAACTCAAACCAAACAAAACATAACACAAGAAAATATTTTTAAATAATTTAGACATAAACGGTGATATCATGAGTAAATTATGGGAGCATGGAAAAATGTACCTGTTGGGCTTATGAGTAAAGGAAGGGTTTATGACCAAAGAGAAGATAGAGGAGATTATGGGAATTAAAATAGATAATTTTGATTCCAGGAAATAAAAAAAGGTTTTGCACAAACAAAACTAATGCAGCCAAAATAAGAGGAAAACAGAAAACCGGGGGAAATTTTTCCAAACTAGTTTCTCTGATAAAAGTTTCATTTTTCAAATACATTAGGAAATTGAACCAAATTGATTTTTAAAAAATGAGTCATTCCTCAGTTGATAAACGGTTAAAGGATGTGAACAGAAGAGGTATAGTCACATGAAAAGTGCTCTAAATCAATACTGATTAGAGAAAAGCAAATTCAAACCACTCTGAGGTACCACATCACACCTATCAGATTAGATAACATGATGGAAAAAGAAAGTGATGAATGCTGGAGGGGTGTGGAAAGATAAGAACACTAATACATTATTGACAGAATTGTGAACTGGTCTAACTCTTCTATAGAATAATTTGGAACTATGTTCAATGGGCTATAAAGTCATGTATACCCTTTGACTCAACAATACCACTACTAGGTCTGTGCCTTCAAAAATAAAAAAAAAGGAAAAGGACTTATATGTACAAAAATATTTATAGCAGCTCTTTTCTGGGGATAAAAAATTAGAAGTTGAGGGAGTGGCCCTCAATTGAAGAATGGCTGAACAAGTTGTGATATGTGATCATGATGGAATATTATTGTAGTATAAGAAACGATGAGCAGGATGCTCTCAGAAAAACCTGGAAAGACTTGCATGGGTTGATTCTGAGTGAAATGTACTTTATACAAAGTAACAGCAATAATTTAAGATGATCAGCTTTGAATGATTTAGCTATTCTCAGCAATACAACAATACAAGACAACTCTGAAGAACATCTGATGAAAAATGCTATCCATCCTCAGAGAAAGAACTGATGGTATCTAAATACAGACTGAAACATACTTTTAAAACAACATGTATAATAGCTCTTTTTGTGTTGGCAAAGCATTAGAAACAGAGGAAATGCACATCAATTGGGGAATGGTTGAACAAGTTGTGGTGTATAATGGTGATGAAATACTATTTTGCTATAAGAAATGATTAGCAGGAAGGTTTCAGAAAAATCTAGGAAGATTTACATGAACTGATGCAAAGTGAAATAGGCAGAACTAGGAGAACATTCACAATAACAACAATATTGGAAGTAAGATCAACTGTGAAAGACTTAGCTACTCTGATCAAGACAATGGTCTAAGACAATTCCAAATGACCAAGATGAAAAATGCTATCTACTTCCAGAGACAGAACTAATGAACTCTGAATTCAGATTGAAGTATACTTATTTTTTATTTTATTTTTCTTGTTTTCCTTTGCAACATGTTCAGATGTTTGGCATGATCTCACACATATTATCAAAATCAAGGTGCTTGCCATCTTGAGGAAAAGCAAGGAGCAGGAGGGTCAGGAAAGGACGAGGAAGGAAGAAAATTTTGAAGTAAAAAAATGTTTAAATGATTGTTTAAAAAAAATTTTATATGTCATTGGGAAACATTTAATGAAATAAATAATGGTTTTTTTTTAATAAAAAAAGAATAAAGACTAGCACTCTGATTAATATAATGATAAACCAGGAATCTAAAAGAATGAAATCAAAGAAGTCACTAACCTCCTGACAGAAGTATGATAAAAATCAAAATGCAGAAAAAGATATACATCTTTAGATCGCATGTGGAAATATGTTTATCTGAATTATATAGGTATGTAACAATGGATTTGGGGGAGGGTTTTTTAATTTTTTTGTTGTTTATTGGTAGATGGGGAGAACAGATTAATTAAAAATTTTACTTGAAAAAATAAAAATAATGAACTATTTTTACAAGACAAAAAGAAAGTGATCAAAAGTATTACATCAAAGAGAATGACAATTTTTAAAAAGTATTCTGGGTGGGCAGAGCCAAGATGGTGGAGTAGAAGGACACATCTCTAGAAGCTCTCCTCCCATAGCCCATAAAATACCAGTAAAAAAGGACTCTAAACAAATTCTAGAGCAACAGAAGCCACAAAATGACAGAGTGAAAGAGATTTCTAGCCCAAGGCAGCCTGAAAGGCTGACAGAAAGGATCTGTCACACCAGCCATGGAGCAGAGCACAGCTTGACCTTGGCTGCACAGCAGAGACAGGACCAGAGTAGACTTCAAGGCACCACCAGCAGCAGCTGTGGGTCCCAGAATCCTCAACCCACAAACGCCAAAGGCAGCTTCAAAGGTCAGTGAGAAACCTCTTTCACCCGAGTGAGAAGGGAATGAAACTGTCAAGCCGCTGGCCCAGGCAGCAGCAGCCTCCATTGTTGGAGCCTTGGCCTCAGTTCACTAGGGAGAATTGAGCTGCTGATCTAGATCTCATCCTTGAATGACAGCCCTGGGGTGAGGAGGAGCGCTGGCTGGCATGGTAGAACTGGAGGTGATTGTGGAGAAGGAATTCTACTGGCAGATCCTGGGTAGAAAAGAGTGCTTATAGTTGCTCCCAGACCAGAGTGAAGGTCAGGAGAGGAGTAAACTCTTCACCCTTGAGTGTACCACCTCGGAGGAACTGAGAACTTACAGGTCCCGCACAGTATACCCTCCTCTTGACAAAGAACTCAAAGGTCAAGTAACTGGTTGGGAAAACACCCAATAAAGGAAAAAAGAATAAGACAAGAGAATGTTACTTTCTTGGCGAGCAGGTATTTTCTTCCATCCTTTCAGATGAGGAAGAACCATGCATACCATCAGAGAAGAAGGCCTAAAAGTCAAGGCTTCTGCATCCAAAACCTCCAAAATAAATATGCAATGGGCTCAGGCCATGGAAGAGTTCAAAAAAGATTTTGAAAATCAAGTAAGAGAGGTGGAGGAAAAGTTGGGAAGAGAAATGAGAGTGATGCAAGAAAATCATGAAAATCAAGCAACACCTTGCCAAAGGAGACCCAAAAACTGCTGAAGAAATTAACACCTTTAAAAATAGACTCACCCAAATGGCAAAAGAAGCCCAAAAAGATAATGAGGAGAAGAATGTTCTAAAAAGTAGAATTAGCCAAATGGAAAAGGAGGTTCAAAAGGTCACTGAAGAAAGTAGTTATTTAAAAATTAGAATGGAGCAGATGGAAACTAATGACTTTATGAGAAAACAAGAAATTACAAAACAAACCAAAAGAATGAAAAAATAGAAGACAATGTGAAATATCTCACTGGAAAAATAACTGACCTGGAAAATAGATCCAGGAGAGACAATTTTAAAATTATGGGACTACCTGAAAGCCATGATCAAAAAAAGAGCCTAGACATAATCTTTCATAAAATTATCAAGGAAAACTGCCCCGATATTCTAGAACCAGAAGGTAAAATAAATATTGAAAGAATTCACCAATCACCTCCTGAAAGAGATCTGAAAAGAAAAACTCTTAGGAATATTGTAGCCAAATTCCAGAGTTCCCAGGTCAAAGAGAAAATATTGCAAGCAGCCAGAAAGAAACAATTCGAGTACTGTGGAAATACAATCAGGATAAGACAAGATCTGGCAGCTTCTACATTAAGGGATCAAAAGGCTTAGAATATGATATTCCAGAAGTCAAAACAACTAGGATTAAAACCAAGAATCACCTACCCAGCAAAATTGAGTATAATACTTCCAGGGAAAAAATGGTTATTCAATGAAATAGAGAACTTTCAAGCACTCTTGATTAAAAGACCAGAGTTGAATAGAAAATTTGACCTTCAAACACAAGAATCAAGAGAAACATGAAAAGGTAAACAGGAAAGAGAAATCATAAGGAGCTTACTAAAGTTGAACTGTTTACATTCCTACATGGAAAGATCATATTTGTAACTCTTGAAATTTTTCTCATTATTTGGGTAGTTGGAGGGATTATACACACACACACACACACACACACACATAAGTAGACAGAGGGCAGGTGAATAGGAGGGGGTGATATCTAAAAAAATAAAATTAAGGGGTGAGAGAGGAATATAATGGGAGGAGAAAGGGAAGAATGGAATGGGGAAAATTATCTCTCATAAAAAAAGGCAAGGAAAAGTTTGTTTTTTTTTGATGTAGGAAAAGAAGAAGAAGTGAAAGGGAAAAAGTGAAGCTTACTCTCATCACATTTGCCTTAAAGAGGGAATAACATGCATGTTCAATTTGGTATTAAAATTTATCTTACACTACAGGAAAGTAGAGGAGAATGGGGTAAGTGGAGTGTGGGGAGATGGTAGAAGCAGGGCAAATAAAAGGAGGAGGCAATAGAAGTAAATACTTCTGGGGAGGGGTAAGGTCAAAAGAGAGAATAGAATAAATGGGGAGGCAGGATAGAATGAAGGGAAATATCATTAGTCTTTCACAACATGACTACTATGGAAGTCTTTAGCAAAACTACACATATGTAGCCTATATTGAATTGCCTGCCTTCTCAGTGGGGACGGGTGGGCAGGGAGGAAGGAAGAGAAGTTGGAACTCAAAATTTTAGGAACAAATGTTGAAAATTGTTTTTGCATGAAACTGGGAAATAAGAAATACAGATAATGGGCTATAGAAATCTATCTTGCCCTAAAAGAAAAGAGAGAAGATGTGGATAAGGGACAGTGGGGGTGTGATAGAAGGGAGGGTAGATTGGGGGAACAGGTAATCAGAATGCATGGTGTTTTGGGGTAGGGGAGGGGAGAGATGGGGAGAAACTTTGAAACTCAGAATCTTGTGGAAACGAATGTTGAAAACTAAAAATAAATTAATTAATTTTTAAAAGTATTCTTTGTAGTACTTTGTAACAAGGGGTCACTGAGAAATCAATTGCAATAAAAGTAAGGCACAGAAACCAAATCATAAGGTTAAAAGATGATATAGATCCTGAGAAAACAGCAACAACTTTTAAAAAAAATTCTTTGCTGAATAAATAAATAAGGCAGTGGCAAAAGAAGATAGGATGTGTGACAAAGGTCCTTTCCTACTAACCAGTAAACTACCATTAAGCCCCACAAATGAAACAGTATTTTACAGCTCCTACTGAGTCAGCATTTTCACTCTTTAATGTCATATCTTCTAAAATGATTTGGCACCCTTTCTTACCCCTTACATCTCCTGGCTGCCAGGGTTATGGCAGACAAGTTTCAAACCCAGCGTCAGCCTCTTAAGCACTGTCATTTGGACCTTCGGAAGGCTGTGTGACTATACAGCCTTATCCACAGCATTCTGTTCTTTCCAAATGAACTCTGTTTTTTCACAATCAGGTCAATCCACTGAGAAAAGAGACTTTAATTCAGAGCTCTCACTCCTCATCCAAGAAGTCTCATTTGCAACCAAAACTTAAGGAGCAGAATAATTATGTACTGATGTCAGCATCTGTGGGAACTCCCCAGTTCTGACCATGAAACAAGGTGAATGTGGCAAATGGCTTTCCTGGCTTTGTGGAGCCTTGTAAACAGCTTCCCATAAAGAAGCAGAAACCCAGTGTCAAATGTGTGCATGCTCAGAAAGGTAAAAGATAGCATCTCTGGAATGAAGCTAGAGAAATATGACTCACCTCTTTTGTTCTCTGCCAGCCTTACCTTGACATCTGCTTGTGTAAACACAGTTAACACTTCAGCAAAGAAATTATCTCCTGCTTATACATCTGGATTTGCTCCTGACTGTCATGTCCTGACCAGCAAGTAGAGTTTTTCTCTCTTCCATTCAACAATAATGCCAATAATTAATAATAAGGATCTTGCATTTTTTCCAGTTTTATTTTACTTTATCCTTGTAGAAATCCTTATTCTTCTAGTATGTGATGATGAACTCTGTAAAAAAAGAGCAGAGATGCACAGAAATTTATTGAGAGCTGACAAATCACTGAATTCAATTCTTCTAGCATTTACAAACCAGAGACCTTCTGTAGAATGAAGTCAGTACCAATTATAGCTGTGAGTCTGTTTAAACACTATTAGTCCTAAATGACTGACTCACTAAGATTTTTTTTCATTTAAATTTTCCACACTTGAACTCCAAAAAAATCTATGATTTCATCCATATAGTTACTCGTAAAAATGGTGTAGGTGACAACCCTACCATAGGAAACAACTAATGGTCTAGTCTGGTTAGAATATAAGGTGGACAAAAGTGGGTAATATAAAATAAACTAGACAGGAAGTCTAGAGACAGGTTATTGTGGGCCTCAACTAGCAGGAGCAGGAGGTTCTCCTTTATCCTGAAGACAATGGGGAGCCACTGAAGGTCTTTGAGCAGGGGGATAGCATGGTGGGACTCAGGCATTAGGAAAATTGTTTTGATGACTATCTGAAAGATGAGATCAAGAGTGGAAAGAGTAGAGGCAAGGAGATCTATTTGGAAACAAATGGTGAAAGTCTCAACTAACCTTGAGAACATTTGATGGAAAGGGTGAAGTGACTACAAAAAAGAAGGTAGAAGTTGGTTAAACAGGATTTGGCAACTGGGTCTTTCCTTCAGTCTTACCACAAGCCACTTTACTTTTTAATTGTTTTTGTGTATGTATGCATGTGTGTGTGTATATACATATTAGTATTAATATTATTATTATCCTAATAGAGTGTAAGTTCCTTGAGGGCTTCAAAGCTTATGTCCAGATTACATGTTTGAGAACCAGAGGCAGATTGGAAGTGACGAGATCTGGCCCCAAAGTCAGGAAGATCTGGATCCAAGTCCCACTTCTGACATACTTTGACTGTGTGACTGCACAAGTCACTGAACCTCAGTGCTGGAGGTGATTGAAATTCTAAGTTGTAGAGAAAGTACATATCTGCGTTAGTAGAGGAACAGTCCTCACCAGGAAGTTCCTTAAACTCATAAGATCACAGCTCTAATTCTTATTCATCTGAGAGCACAATTAAATGAATTTGGAAAGACATTTCTAGGTTTGTCACTGGATGAGACTTTTTTTCCCTTTTGGCAGAGTAGCAACTCAAAAAGCCATCTACTCAAGTCAAATATTTGGAAAACCAAGAGTATCACAGATAGCAACGCAGGAAAGAATATCTAGGAAGAAGAGTTGTAAGGTGATACAAAAAGATGCTCCAAATCACTAAAGATAAAAGAAATGAAAATTTTAAAACTGAACTTTTACCTCATATCCTGGAAACTGACTGACAACTATAAAAATGGGGAGTCAATGTTAGTGAGACTATGAGCCAATAGTTAAACTTACAACTTGTTGATGGCTCTGTCAGTTGGTGCAACCATTCTGAAAAATGTTTTGGAACTATGCCAGAAAAAATCACTATTTATACCCATTGACCCAATGATGCTATTACTGGGTATATACCCTGAAAAATGGTCATAAATGGTAGAGAAATCTCCCTTACATACCAAAATATTCTCAGCAACACTTTCTATGGTTATAGGATAAACTCGAAACAAAGTGTGTATCCATCAACTGAAAGTATGGCTTACAAAATTGTGAAATGAATACTAGAATATTATTATGCTCTTAGAAAAGGCAAATAATAATTCATAGAAACTTGACAGGATTTATATGAACCAATTCAAAGCAAACAGAACCAGGAGTACAATATACACGCTGGCTACAGTGATTTAAAGGAGAATAATAACCCAAGACACGATAACCTAGATATAATACAATGACCAATCTTGACTACAGAGGACTGATGATAAAACCTTCCTGCCTCCTCATATTAAAAAGGTAATGTTAGCCATGATCACTGTATCAATGTGTCTTCCCTAACTGTACATCTTTATTTCAGGAAAATATTCTATTGGGGTAGAATTATGGGGAAGTGAATGCAATTTAACATTTTAAAAAACATCAATAAAACATTCTTAAAGGACATTGGATTTAGCGATTAAAGTTATTGGTAGCCTCACAGAGATCCACAGTGATGAAACTGTAAGCCAGATTGCATGATGCTTAGCAGGTAAGGGAAAGAAAAGATATGGTCAAGATCTGAGCATGTGGGCAGTTGGGGAAAAATCAATAAATACTAGGAGGGATTCAAAGCAAGAGAGAAACATGAATGATCAATAATCTCTAAAATCTCTTATTCTAAAACTTTATGATCATATCATTTGTTCAATATGTATGATCCTGACAGATTAAGTACCTAAAGTCATACAATGAATCAGAGACCATCTTAACTCAATTTCTCATCTTTTCCTCCTTTTGTTTATACCACTAAACCTTGCTTGCTGCCTCTTTGATACTACATATTTTATATCCCATCATTACCTAAAATAGGTATTGGAAAAAAAGCAGAGTTTTTCACCAGTACTGTTTTATAATAGTCCAAATATGATACCCAAAGAGACATAGCAAAGATCATTTCTCAAATGTACATTCATTGTTGGCATTTATAATCTTCTTTGCTTCCCCAGAAAGAATTAAAGAAGGTACAGAAATAATTTAAGAATTTATCTTTCATCCCAAACAAATACTTCTCCAGTACTTCTCTGTTACTGACTGGTTCTGGTTACCCAGGTTTGTGAGTTCTGTATCAGTCTCTGCTGTTCTCGTCCCACATATCTAATCAGTTGCCAGATCTTGACATTTCTTTCTCTATAACTCTCATACATGTATCTTTCTCTCCATTCACACCACCAATACTCTAGTTCAAACCCTTACCACCACTCAACTATTGAAATAACCATCTAATTGGTTTCCCTGTCTCAAGTCAATCCACATTCTCCAATCCATGCCGCTGCCAAATTAAATTCCTAAAGTGCAGTTTGACCGTGTCAATCTCTACTCAATAAACTCCAATAGCATCCTATTACCTCTAAGACTAAATATAAATTCCTCTTTGGCATTGAAAACTCTTCATGATCTGGTATTTTAACACTCATTTGGCTGTGCATACAAGGGTACGGCCATACTGACCTATTTACTGTTACACACAACCCTCTAAATCAGTAACTTTGTATTCAGCTGTCCCCCATGCCTAGAATGTATGCTTTCCTCACCTCCCACTCTTTTAAGACTCAGATCAAATGACACTTTCTTAGGAGGCCTTTCCCTATACCAGTACAATTTCCCTTCTAAAACTACCTTAAGTCTACCCTATGTTTGTCTTACATATATATATTGATGTCTATGTGTAGTCTCCATTATGAAATTATAAGCGCCCCAAAAAAGTTTTTAAGAACATAAGCTCCTTGAAAATGAATAGTATATTTTTCAATTTCTAGCATTTAACAAAATGTCTGGCATATAGTAACTGAGTAATAAATATTTGTAGATTGATCAATTGATAAGATTGAAATCTGGATGGTACGAGAGGATTCTCCCACACAAACTAGTAAATATCTGAAAAGGACCCCAGATAGAGTAATAATAAAGAAACAGAAGAGAAATAGAAGTAAGCTTCTCCTTCTAACCTAAAACTTCACAAAAAAATGGTCAGAAGCCAGAAAAGGCTACATCAGATAGCATGCAAGGGAAGCCATTGCAGACTCTAGTAGATGGGCTGGAAACAGAAGCCTAAGAGGGGGGCACATCAACATGAGCTCTTGTTCCTGAAGTTAGATGATACTCTGAACAGGAGGGATCACAAACCAGCACAAGTTCTTGAAAAACCCTATGTCAGATAGATCCCAGACCTGGCCTGGCCTGTCACAGCGGAAGCAAAAAAGAGAACCATCCCACATAGGCCACTGAGACAGTATCTGGTCAAGTACTTTTCTGAGTTGCAACAGGAGAAAAGGTCAACTCAGTTCTGCGTTATCTAAACCAAAAAGGTTTGCTAAAAGATTGAGACCACAGTGACCTCCTACATCTGAACAGGGTCTATGAGGGGCACAAAAAAGGATAAAATCGATTCCCTATTGAGGACTGTGCAAGGAGAAGGAACTTATAATGAATTATCAGGAGGGTGAGAAAAAAGTCAGAGATTGGAGCAGAAGCTAGGACCTAGTTCTAGCTACCTAATCCAAGATTGCTGTGACCATGGCATCCAAGCTACAGAGAAAACAGGACCAAACAGGATGTACTCAATCCATTCAAGAATTCCAGAGGGAACTAGCCCAAGCACAAAATCTCAATCTAAGAAGGGAAGCTAGAAATAAAAATAAACAAAAGAAAATACAAAACACAATGAAGAAATGTTATGGATTAAGAGAAGCACAAGAGGTAAATCCAGAAGAAAAGTAACTCTATAACAAGTAGAAGCAGAGGGTCAAAGGGAAAAAAATAAGCTAGCTAGAAGGATTATAAAAATGACTGGAAAAAATGAAGAGAGAAAAAATGAAATTATATCTAAAAGTAGAGTTCTAGAGGAAAAAAATTAGAAGTAGAATAAGTAACTTACAAAAGGAACTAGAAAGAGATATATTTAGTGGTGCCCTGAAAAACAGAATGAATCAAATAGTAATCAATGATTCTAAGAAAGAAACAAGGAATATTAGAATAAAGTCCAAAGATTTTTTAAATGGAAAAACATAAGGTATATTCTATCACAAACAATTGACAGAGAAAAAAGGAGAAGCAGTAGGGCTCTCTGAAAACCATATGAAAATAAAAACTTCTAGATATTATATTTTGAAATATCAAAACAGAAAACTGCCAGTATCTATTATAACCAGAGGGTAAGGTAAAAATTGAAAATATCCATTGATTATCTTCTAAAAGAAAACCCAGAGAAAATACCAAGAATATCATAGCCATAGACTAGGGCTTCAAAATCAAAGAAAAACAATATAAGAAGTCAAAAATAGTTCAAATACCAAGGGACCACAGTTGGGATCTCATGATACTATTCTCCAAGGACAGAAATTCTTGGATTATAATACTCCAGAAGGGAAAAGATAAAGTGTTACAACTAAAAAAAGCATGACCTGAAAAAAATTAGTATATTCTTATTGTGGAGGTAAGGGGTATAGAAATGGTAAAATTTCAAATATTCTTAAGAAAAAGACCAGAGTTGAACAGAAACATTGATGATAAAACATAGGAATCAAGAGAAACCTAAAGAAGTAGATAGATCCTTTTTTAATTTTTTTATTATTACATTTTAAAATTTATTTGTTTATTTATTTGTTTTCAACATTCATTTCCACAAAATTTTGAGTTCCAAATTATCTCCCCATCTCTCCCCTCCTCCCACTCCAAAACACCTTGCATTCTTATTGCCCTTTCCACCAATGTACCCTACCTACTAACACCCCTCCCTTTCCTAATCCCTATCTTCTCTCTTGTCCTGTAGGATAAATTTCTACACCTCATCACCTGTATTTCTTGTTTCCCAATTGTATGCAAAAACAATTCTCAACATTCATTCCTAATACTTTGAATTCTAACTTCTCTTCCTTCCTCCCTCCCTACCCATCCCCACTGAGAAGGCAAGAAATTCAATATAGGCTATGTATGTGTGATTTTGCAAGTGACTTCCATAATAGTCATGTTGTATAAGACTAACTATATTTCCCTCCATCCTATCCTGTCCCCCATTTCTTCTATTCTCTCTTTTGACCTTGTCCCTCGCCAAGAATGTTTACTTCTAATTGCTCTCTCCTCCCATTTGCCCTCCTTTCCATCATCCTCCCCACCCTGCTTATCCCCTTCTCCCCTACTTTCCTGTAATGTAAGATAGATTTTCATACCGAATTAAGTGTGCATGTTATTCCTTCCTTGAGCCAAATGTGATGAGAGTAAGATTCACTTTTTTCCTCTCTCCTCCCACCTTTCCCCCCTCCATTGGAAAAGCTTTTGTTTGCCTCTTCTATGAGAGATAATTTTCTCCATTCCATTTCTTTCTTTCTCCTCCTGACATATACCTCTCTCACATGTTAATTTTATTTTTTTAGATGTAACGCCTTCCTATTCAACTAGCCCTGTGCTCTCTGTCTCTCTCTGTCTCTTTCTGTCTCTATCTCTCCATATATATGTATACATATGTGTGTCTATGTATGTTTGTGTGTGTCTGTGTATGTCTGTATGTCTCTGTGTGTGTATATAATCCCTCCAACTACCCAGACACTGAGAAAAGTTTTAAGAGTTACAAATATTATCTTTCCATATAGGAATATAAACAGTTCAACTTTAGTAAGTCCCTTGTGATTTCTCTTTCCTGTTCACCTTTTCATGTTTCTCTTGATTCTTGTGTTTGAAAGACAAATTTTCTATTCAGTTCTGGTCTTTCCATCAAGAATGCTTAAAAGTTCTCTATTTCATTGAAAGACCATTTCTTCTCATGAAGTATTATAATTATACTTAATTTTGCTGGGTAGGTGATTTTTGATTTTAACACTAGTTCCTTTGACTTCATATTCCAAGTCCTTTGATCCCTTAATGTAGAAGCTGCCAAATTTGTTATCATTATCCTGATGGTTTTTCCACAATTCTCAAATTGTTTCTTTCTAGATGCTTGCAATATTTTCTCCTTGACCTGGGAATTCTGGAATTTGGCTACAATATTCCTTGGAGTTTCTCTTTTTGGATCTCTTTCAGGAGGTGATGGGTGGAGTCTTTCAATATTTATTTTGCCCTCTGCTTCTAGAATAGCAGAGCAGTTTTTCTTGATGATTTCATGAAAGATAATGTCTAGGCTCTTCTTTTGATCATGGCTTTCAGGTAGCCCCATAATTTTAAATTTGTCTCTCCTGGATCTATTTTCCAGGTCAGTTATTTTTCCAATGAGATATTTCACAACATCTTCCATTTTTTCATTCTTTTGGTTTTGTTTTAGAATTTCTTGGTTTCTTATAAAGTCATTAGCTTCCATTTGTTCCATTCTAATTTTTAAAGAACTATTTTCTTCAGTAAGTTTTTGAACCTCCTTTTCCATTTGGCTAATTCTGCTTTTTAAAGCATTCTCCTTATTGGCTTTTTGGACCTCTTTTCCCAATTGAGTTAGCATATTTTTAAAGGTGTTATTTTCTTCAGTATTTTTTTGGGTCTCCTTTGGCAAGGTGTTGACTTGCTTTTCATGATTTTCATGCATCACTCTCATTTCTTTTCCCAATTTTCCTCCACCTCTCTTACTTGATTTTCAAAGCTCTTCCATGGCATGAGACCATTGTATATTAATTTTGGAGGTTTTGGACGCAGAAATCTTGTCTTTTAGGAGCCAAGATGGCGGAGTAGAAAGACTCACATATGCTAGCTCCGAATCCACAGCCCATAAATTTCCTGTAAGAAGAACTTCCCACAAATTCTGGATCACTGCAAGGTGCACAGAAACACAATGGAAGAGATTTCCATTCCAGAGAGCCCTGGAGAGCAGTCCCCAGGAATCCATCACACCCTGGAAAGCGGAGCCCACCCCTGCTCTGCCCTGACAGCGGCCCCAGAGGAGCAGATCCGAGCAGGCTTCAGGGACAGAATCTCCGGCGGCTAAGAAGGTCCCTCCACCCACAGATGCTACAGGCCAGTGAGAGAGACTTCTGGGCTGGCTGAGAGGGGAGCGGGGTATCTCCATGACTCGGGCCCCCTTGGGAGGCAGTGGTGGAGGGAGCAGCAGAGCCAGCGGCAGAGGCCGCAGCTGGGACAGCAGGCAGCAGCAGGCAGAAGTTCAGGGCCATTACCAAAGGTCTCTGCATAAACTGCCTGAGGGAACTGAGCCGGGGAGGTAACCCTGCCCCCACGCGCTCCATTCCTGAAGGTCTCTGCATAAACCCCCTGAGGGAACTGAGCCTGGGAGGTGGCCCGGCCCCCACCCTACCACCAGAACTTAAGCTCACATTGAATAGCAGCCGCTCCCGCCACGCATAGCCCTGAGACTGGGAAGCAGCATTTGAATCTCAGACCCCAAACACTAGCTGGGCAGATCTAGGCAGGAGTGGAAAGGAATCTCAGAAGTCAAGTAACTGGCTGGGAAAATGCCCAGAAAAAGGAAGCAAAATAAGACCATAGAGAGCTACTTTATTGGGGTAGAGATGTTCCTTCCTCCTTTCATTTCTGATGACGAAGTACAATGCTTGCCATCAGAGAAAGATGTGGAGGTCAGGGCCTCTCTATCCCAGACATCTGAGGTGGATGTCCAGTAGGCTCAGGCCATGGAAGAGCTCGAAAAGATTTTGAAAATGAAGTTAGGCAGGTGCAGGAAAAACTGGGAAGAGAAATGAGAGAGATGCAAGAAAAGCATGAAAAATGGGTCAATACCTTGGTAAAGGAGACCCAAAAAAATGCTGAAGAAAATAACACCTTGAAAAATAGGCTCACTCAATTGGCAAAAGAGGTTCAAAAAGCCAATGAGGAGAAGAGTGCTTTCAAAAGCAGAATTACCCAAATGGAAAAAGAGGTTCAAAAGCTCACTGAAGAAAATAGTTCTCTCAAGATTAGAATGGAACAGATGGAGTCTATGACTTTCTGAGAAACCAAGAAATCACAAAACAAAACCAAAAGAATGAAAAAATGGAAGAGAATGTGAAATATCTCATTGGAAAAACAACTGACCTGGAAAATAGATCCAGGAGAGACAATTTAAAAATTATAGGACTACCTGAAAGCCATGATCAAAAGCAGAGCCTAGACACCATCTTTCATGAAATTGTCAAGGAAAACTGCCCTGACATTCTAGAACCAGAGGGCAAAATAAGTATTGAAAGAATCCATCGATCACCACCTGAAAGAGATCCCAAAAGAGAAACTCCTAGGAACATTGTGGCCAAATTCCAGAACTCCCAGCTCAAGGAGAAAATCTTACAAGCAGCTAGAAAGAAACAATTCCAGTATTGTGGAAATGCAATCAGGATAACACAAGATCTAGCAGCTTCTACATTAAGGGATCGAAGGGCATGGAATAGGATATTCCAGAAGGCAAAGGAACTAGGACTAAAACCAAGAATCACCTACCCAGCAAAACTGAGTATAATACTTCAGGGGAAAATATGGTCTTTCAATGAAACAGAGGACTTTCAAGCATTCTTGATGAAAAGACCACAGCTGAAAAGAAAATTTGACTTTCAAACACAAGAATGAGAAGAAGCATGAAAAAGTAAACAGCAAAGGGAAGTCATAAGGGACTTGCCAAAGGTGAACTGTTTATATTCCTACATGGAAAGACAATATTTGTAACTCTTAAAACGTTTCAGTATCTGGGTAGTTGGTGGGACCACACACAGATGTACACACACACATACATGCACACACACACATGTACATGCATGCATGCACACACACATACACACATGCATGCACACACAGAGACAGAGAGCACAGAGTGAATTGAATAGGATGGGACCATATCTTAAAAGAAATTAAGGTAAATGGTGAGAGAGAAATGTAGTGGGAGGAGAGAGGGTGAAATGGAATGGGGTAAATTATATCTCATTCAAGAGGCAAGCAGGAGACTTTTTAGTGGAGGGGAGAAGAGGAGAGCTGAGAAAAAAACATGAAGTTTACCCTCATCACATTCGACTAAAGGAAGGAGTAAAATGCACACTCATTTTGGTATGAAAACCTATCTTGCAGTACAGGAAAGTGGGGGAGAAGGAGATAAGCAGGGAGGGAGGGATGATGGAAGGGAGGGCAATGGGAGAAGGGAGCAATTTGAAGTCAACACTCTTGTGGAGGGACAGGATCAAACGACAGAATAGAAACAATGGGGGGCAGAATAGGATGGAGGGAAATACAGTTAGTCTTACACAACATGACTATTATGCAAGTCATTTGCAAAAGTACACAGATATGGCCTATATTGAATTGCCTGCCTTCCCAAAGGGAATGGGTGGGGAGGGAGGGATGGGGAGAATTTGGAACTCAAAGTTTTAGGAACAACTGTTGAGTATTGTTCTTGCTACTAGGAAATAAGAAATATAGTTAATGGGGAATAGAAAGTCCTCTGGCCCTACAGGACAAAAGAGAAGATGGGGACAAGAGAAGGGAGGGATGATAGAAGAGAGGGCAGATTGGTGATAGGGGAAATTAGAATGCTTGGTGTATTGTGGTGGGGGGAGGGGATAAATGGGGAGAAAATTTGGAACCCAAAATTTTGTGAAATGAATGTAAAAAGTTAAATAAATAAATTTATATTTGAAAAAGGAAAAAAAAACAACACAGAAACAGGCAGAGACAGAGAAATTGGAGAGAAGGGTTTAAGATAGATATTAGAATTGGAAAGAACTCACTCTTTGACATAATCTGCTAACAAAATTAGAAAGCAGCCTGGCAGAAATTAGATTTAATACCTCACGCCATATACTAGAGTAAGATGCAAATGTACATAGCTTAAACATTAAAAGTCACATTGTAAATAAATTAAAGGACCATGGAGTAAAACACTTTTCACAACTATATTTAAGTGAAGAGTTCTTAATCAAACAAGGTTTGAGATTTTAACAGGAGATAAAATGGACAGTTTTGAGTCCATAAAACTGAAAAGTCTTTGTAAAAATAAAAAGAGCTCTGTTAAGAATTCAAAGGGAAATACTTTACCAGGAAACAACCATTACAGAAAATTTCTTTAATAAAAATCTGATATGAAAAAATGTATGGGAAATTGATGCAAAAACACAATTTAAAGAATCACTCCATTAAACAAATGGTCAACATATATAAACAAGCATTTCTCAAAATAAAGGTAAACTCTCAACAATCATATGGAGGAAAATGTTCCAAATCACTAATAGTAAGAGAGGAGATGGGGACAGGAACTGGACCTATGATTTCATTAGTGAAGGGAACTCCTGGATGAGAAAACTTCCTTTTCATAGTGAAGATTAGGTCAATGTCCTCTTCAAATTATAGTCTTAAATAGTTGCCTTGAGACTAAAGAGATTAAGTGACTTCCCTGGATGTTAAGTGTTAGAGGTAGAAATTGAATTCAGATCTTTCTAGCTTTGAGGCCAGCTCTCTACCCACTATATTTATTACATAGGAGAAATGAAAATTAAAACCGTTCTGAAATTCCATCTCACAACCACCAAGTTGGTAAAGGTAACTAAAAAAAGGAAAATATCAATTATTAGACAAACTGTGAGAAGCCAGGGGCACTGATAGAGTTGAGAACTGGTCCAGCTCTACTGGAAGGCAATCTGGAGATATATTTCACAAACCACTTTTTAAAAGTATTCAGATCTTTTGACTCCAAAATATCACTACTAAACCTATACCCCAAAGAAATGAAATAAAGAGAAAAAATACCTACTCTGGGCTAAACTTAGATTAGACTGCCTTACAGCTCAGGGTAGGGAGAGAAGTTAGAATTCAAAGTATTAGGAATGAATGTTGAGAATTGTTTTTGCATACAACTGAGAAATAAGAAATACAGGTAACTGGGTACAGAAACCTATCTTACCCTTAAGAAAAGAGGGAAGACAGGGATAAGAGAAGGGAGGAGTATGACAGAAGGGAAGGCATATTGAGGGAAGGGGTAATCAGAATGCAAGGCATTATGGGATGGGGTAGGGGAGAGATGGGGAGAAAATTTGGAATTCAAAATTTTGTGGAAATGAATATTGAAAACTAAAAATAAATAAACAAAAAAATAATAAAGATAAAATTTTTTAAAAAAGAATAGTTGAATCAATTTACAACCCTATCAGAATTACATGAATGTACCTCTCTACTCACAGCCCCTCCAACAACTGTGTTCCTTTCAAATCATCTTTTCCATGATTCT
Organism: Bettongia penicillata ogilbyi; assembly: GCA_023548195.1. Lineage (NCBI taxonomy): Eukaryota > Metazoa > Chordata > Mammalia > Diprotodontia > Potoroidae > Bettongia > Bettongia penicillata. The sequence continues at coordinate 4,514,999 of JAJHZJ010000448.1, forward strand.
GAGGTAGAATCTCAGTGGTGTTTTAGCTTGCAGTTATCTCATTATTAATATCTTGGAGCATTTTCTCATATGGTTGTTGATAGCTTATATTTCTTCGGTTGAAAATTACAGTGAAGTTTTTTTTTTTATCAAATTAATTCTCTTCCTTCTGGTTTCAGTTGCATTTTGCCACTGTTCAGAAGCTTTTCAATTTTAGATATTCAAAATAATTTACTTTTTCTTTAATGACCATCATTATTTCTTGCTTTGCTAAGAACCCTGCAGTGTGAAAAGTTCTGCTTTCTTTTATTCATTCTATCATTTTTTTTCCTTTGGTATAAACATTCACATGCTCCCACTTCCATAAGAAAGGGATTTGAGATTCCAAGGGAAAAAGTCAAAATTACCAAGTTTTTTATTGTTGAGCAAGTGTTCTGTCAAAAAGGGCAAAACTTCTTTGTTTACTTTGAAACTGAAAATCTGCATTAATTTCTAAAATTAGTAGTAAAACAAATGATTTCCACTCTTCCTTTGGGATGTTGATTTTTTTAAATGGATCTACTATTAAGCACTTTTTTTAGATATACAGATTAAGAGACTCCATCTGAATAAATACTTGCCTGATAACGTTTACTTTGAGGAATTACTATTCTAAGCATCCAGACTGTTCCTTACTAAAATATGTTTTTGTAAGTATAGAATGTCACTTTATGTTCAGCATTAGCTATTTCTAATTAGTGTTTTGAAACAAAAATAACAACCTAAATAAATCATATGTTTAAGATTGACACAGTGCCATTGCCATTAATTATTCATATGACCACCAAATAAAATTAGTCCAAATAAATGTAATGAAAGCTTCTAGCTACTAGAATTAGTAGACTGAATTATGGTTAATTATCTTCTGCCTCCAATAGTCACCATCTGTGTGATTATGGATGAATCACAGCCCCTTTGAGCCTCAATGTCCTCATCTATTAAATGGAAGTAAAAATAACAGTTGGCAGCTCTGTGGATAGAATGCTGGCCCTGGAATCAGGAGGACCTGAGTTCAAATATGGCTTCAGACACTTGCTAGCTGTATGACCCTGGGCAAGTCACTTAACCCTGTTTGCCTCCGTTCTTCATCTGTAAAATGAGCTAGAGAAGGAAATGGCAAACCAGTCCAGTATCTTTGCCAAGAAAACTACAAATGAGATCACAGAGAGTCAGACATGACCAAAACAACTCAACAACAAAAATAATATTGTTGGCGCTGACTTCACAGGATTGTTGTGAGTTTAAATTCGATAGTGCATACAGAGTACTTTGTAAACATGCAAATGTTGGTTAAATTATGGGAGCAGTTCATATGAGGCATTGTACCACAGTGGATAGAGAGTTAGCATAGGAGCCAAGAAGACCTAGATTCAATTCTGCCTCTGACAACATCTGGCTCCATGACTCTGGGCAAGACATTCATCCTCTAGGTGTTCTAAGATTATAAACTGTAGGGAAAGTATTAGCCTACATCGGTATATAGGAAATTCTCTCATCTAGGAGTACATATTTCGATGAAATCATAGGTCTGGTACCTATCCCTATTTCATTTATTCTGAAAATTATCCTTTTTTGTATATCGGGCTTGATCTTCCTCCTCCAGCTTTACAAGTACAATAATAAGGCCTTCTGAGTCATCGAGGTTCCTTCTCCAGTCCATCTGCCCAACCCTTAGTCCTTTCCGATTATTCAAGTCAGTGGGCATTAGACCCTCTGCCTCTGAAGAATTGCTTAGTTACATTTTCTACTATGCCGTACACCCCAGGGGATGAGAGAAAAACTTTCTACACCCAAAGGCTGAGAATGTCTAAGTGGCTCTTAGCATAGAGGAAATCAGACCCCTTTGGAGAAGGTCCATTGTACTTTCCCTTTGATGGTCCCTGTCCCACTCAAAAGGTCCATGACGTCACTCTGGCTCTGAAACTGGGTTAGAACTACACTGCATTCTAGTACAATGTTTAAGCTGACCCGCTAAACTTTCTGGGAGCTGCCTGGTATTGTCTTTGACTTTCAAAAGTGTGGCCTAAGGCAGGCAGTAAAGGGAAAATAAAGTAATCCCATAAGGAGATCAGCAAGTAGGAGAGTAGCAATAGAAAATAGGGAAATAAAAGCAGGAAATTCAATCACAGCAGGCAGGGTGGATAACAGTTCCATGGTATGTAATCAAAGAAACCTTATACAGAAGGTTGAACTTGGAAATGTAATTGTGCTTTGATTGCCAGGTTGGGGGAATGAATTTTACCATGTAAATCCAGGCTAAAGCTCTTCTGCCTCATTTTATATCTTATACAATAGAAGTGGTGTTCTTTGCTTTCAGTCCATGGACCCCATGCATAGATTTCAGGAAGTCTATGAGCTTGGATAAGGAAAAAATTTACATCCATATGTTCACTAACTTCTTTTGTCCTTGGTAATCTTTTGTATTTTGTCTTATATATTTAAAAATGTTATTCTGAGTAGAGGTCCATAGGTTTCACTGGACTCAAAAGGATCCAGAACACATACCCAGAAGTTAAGGAGCCCTGCTTAGGCAGATGGTCTTGACCTCCAGTACATATTCATGAAAAATTATGAAAGGATGGTAGACCTAGGGCTGGAGGGAATATCAGAGGTCATCTAGTCCAACCCTGGGCAGACTGGCCCTTTGTCTAGTTGTTTTGGCTAAGAGCTTCTCCAATAGGTCAGCATTTAGGTTCTACCCTTCAGGCTCTGATGACTTGCTGTGCTGACTTCCAGTTCCCCTGAAACTTCTCTGCTCAGAAAACCTACTGGCTTCCAGTCCTCTGAGATCATGCTGTGTTCAGGCCTCCCTGGGAATTCCTGCTCAGAGTTCCCACAAGCTTCAGGTCATTTCTGAGTTCATGCTGGCAATCCTTCTCTAAGCACCCACAGCTTCTGGTTGTCTTTTTGCTCAGTTGGATGAAGGAACATATTGCTTTTTCTCTTTGATTTTTTTTTTGATCATTGATTTTTCTGGTACCCTTTAAGATATTTGCTCAGGCAGCTGTGAGAGAACTGTGACCTTTCATGACATCATGTTAACCAAAAATCACATCCAATCCATTTTAGATTAGGCACACAGCTGTCCAATTGATATTTCTATGGAACAGGTCTAATTATGTCACTCCCTTACTCAAAAAAATTCAGTGACTCCTTATTGCTTTTAGACTAAAATTTAAATTCCCCTATTTAACATTTCAAGTTTATCATCTGGTTCCAAACTATATTCCTAAAGTGACTCCATTTACTGCTCCTCATATACCACATCCCACCTCCCAGTTAGGTCTTTGCCTTTTCCATGCCTGCAATGTTCCCCTTTCTCATCTCTACCCCATGAACCCTCTAACTCTCTTCAAGTCTCAGCTCAAGTTCAAATGCTACTAAGACATCTTTTCTGACTGACCCAATAATATTGTACCTAGAGGCATGTTGTATCCCTCAGAAGATGTAAGCTCCTTGAAGGCAGAAAATATTTTTCATTGTGTTTTTGTATCCCTATTCCCTAGAACATAGAAGGCATTAAATAAATGCATGTTGGTTGATTAATGGACATAGTTTCTCCCAGTAGAATTTATGTTCCTGGAGGACTCTTCAGTTTTTGTCATCCCCCCCCCAAAACCTTACATGTATTAGGCATTTAATAAGCATTGACTAAGCTGAAATGAATTCAAATGAAATGCTGATGTTTAGGAGGCAATTAGAAAAGCAGGTATGTAGCTCAGCAGAAAGATGGGACCTGGATTCAAAGATCTGGGAGCCATCCACACAGAGATATTCACTGAAGCCATAAGAGCAAATGAGATCACCCAAGGACACAAGTGAAGAGAGTGAAGATAAGATATGCTAGAACAAAGTCTTGGGGAAATCCACAGTTAGGGACATGAGGAAGGAGAAACAGGGATTGAAATTTATAGGGAGCAATAAGACAGGTAGAAGGAAAACCAGGAGAAAGTAATATCACAAGAATCAGGAAGGAGATCTTCAGGATGGATAGATATGATCAACTGTGTCAGGTGCAAGAGTTTTCATAGTATTTCCTCATGTTATTTCATTGTTTGTCACAATTAAAAGAGATATGGAAGAAATGCATATTTTGCTGGAAGGTGCCATAGACAATAAAATCATATAAATGCTAAACATTTATGCACCAAATGGAATGGAAGCTAAATTTTTGAAGGAGAAGTTGAATGAGTTACAGGAGGAAAGAGTTAACAAAACTATAGTAGTGTGGGACTTCAACTTTCCCTTCTCAGAATTGGGTAAATCTAACAAAAAGAAACAAAATGAAAGAAGCTAAGAAGGTGAATAAAATTCTGGAAAGGTTATATGTGATAGATCTCTGAAGAAAATTAAATGGGAATAGAAAGGAATATACATTTTTCTCAGCAGTATATGGCACCTACATAAAAAGTGAGCATGTATTAAGACATAAAAACCTTACAACCAAATGTCTAAAAGCAGAAATAATAAATACATCCTTTTCAGATCATAATGCAATAAAAAATTAAACTCAATAATGGACAATGGAAAGAGAGATCAAAATTTAATTGAAAATTAAATAATCTAATCCTAAAAAATAAGTGGATCAAAGAATAAATCATAAAAACAGCCAATACTTTCATTAAAGAAAGTGACAATGAGACAACATACCAAAATTTATGGGATGCAATCAAAGTACTTAGGAGAAATTTTATATTTTTAATTGTTTATATCAATAAAAGAGAGAGAAAGTAGATCAATTTATTGGACATGCAACTAAAAAAGCTAGAGTAAGAACAAATTAAAAATCTCCAATTAAACATCAAATTGGAAATCCTGAAAAATCAAAGGAGAGACATAAAAGTGAAAGTAAGAAAACCTTTGAGCTAATAAATAAAACTATACACTGATTTTATGAAAAAAAATTCATGAAAAAATAATAAAATAGATCAATTTGATTTAAAAAAGAAAAAATGAAAGGGACAAATTCACCACCAGTGAAGAGGAAATTAAGACAATTGTTAGGAGCTATTTTGCTCAATTATATGCCAATATGTTTAACAATCTAAATGAAATTTATACAAATTTATACAAAATTTATACAAAAATATAAATTACCCAGGCTAACAGAAGAAGAAATAAAATACTTAACCCAATCTTAGAAAAAGAAATTGAATGAGCCATCAATGAACTTCCTAAGAAAAAATCACCAGGACTAGATGGATTCACAAGTTGATTCTACCAAATATTTAAATAACAATCCCAATACTATATAAACTATTTGAAAAAACAGGCAAAGGAGTCCTACCAAATTCCTTTTATAACAAAAATATAGTGCTAATACCCAAACTAGGAAGAGCCAAAACAAAAAGAAAATCATAGACCAAAATCATAGACCAATCAAATGAGTATTCATGAAGATTTTTTAAATAAAATATTAGCAAAGAGTTTATTGCAATATATCATAAGGATCATATATTATGACCAGGTAGGGTTTATAGCAGGAATGTAGAGCTGGTTCCATGTTAGGAAAACTCTGAGTATAATTGACCATATCAATAACGAAACCAAAAGAAATCATATAATTATCTCAATAGATGCAGAAAAAGCCTTTGACAAAATAAAGCACCCACTCCTATTAAAAATATTAGAGAGCATCCTTTGTTGCCAAAGAAGACCATGCCATCAGAGAAATGATGACATGACTTGCACTTGACTTTGCTTTGAGTGAGAGAGGGCTGTGCAAGTCACCAACCTCACTTCTCCTCCAGAGACATCTGAATTCAGTGATCTGATATTCCTCAGGATGACTGAAGATGGCCCAGGATGCACTGGGAGACCTTGAGCCCTTTAGGCCAAGGTATTTGCAGGTACTCACTTAGGGTGAGGCAACACCTATTCATTGAATAGTTGTGTTCAAGAAGTAGCCAGGGCATGGCCCTTTCAATGGAAAAACAAAGACATCAGGTTGGGAGGGAAACAGCAACAGTTATTATTGATAATCACTCTAAAGTTAGGGAGTCCAGGAGCCCTTGACAGGGGCCCCTTAGAGTCCCAGTTTCAGAGTGTGGTAGGTTTAAGGTTTTGGGAGAGAACAGGGGAGGGGAAGGGAGAAGAGAGGAACAGATCCTGTGAATAGATGCAGCTGGCTGAATGCCAGCTGGTTACCTCACCTCCTCCTGTCCTATCTGCTTCTCCCTCCATTTCCTTCTCCTGTCCAAAGGAAGGTAAATTTGGATGGCCAAAATTTGCCCAGTTGACCTGGGTTTTACTGCCTCCTTTCCTTTCCCCTTTCCTTTTCCCTTATTTTTTCCTTTCCTTTCCTTTCCTTTCCTTTCCTTTCCTTTCCTTTCCCCTGTCCCCTCCCCTCTCATCTCCCCTGTCCTCTCCATGCCCTGGCTACTTCTTAAACAGGCCTATTCAATGAATGGGCATTGCCCCACCCTAAATGAATACCTGCAAAAACCTTGGCCTAAAGGGCCCAAGCTCTCCCAGTGCATCCTAGGCCATCTCCTGCCATCCTGAGGAATATGAGGTCACTGGATTCAGATGACTCTGGAGGAGAAGTGAGGCTGGTGACCTGCACAGCCCTCCTTCTCTCAAAACAAAGTCAAGTGCAAGTCATGTCATCTTTTCTCTGATGGCGTAGTCTTCTTCAGCAATGAAGGATGAACACAATTACAGAGCATGGGAATAAATAGAGCTTACCTTAAAATGATAACTAATGCTTATCCAAAGCCATTAGCAAGCATTATCAGTAATGGGGATAATCAAGAAGCCTTCCCAATGCAATTAGGGTAAAACAAGAATGCTCATTATCCCTTCTATTATTTAATACTGTACTAGAAATGTTAACTATAGCAATAGGAGAAGAAAAAGAAATTAAAGGAATTAAAATACATGATGAGGAAACAAAACACAGGTGATATGATGCTATAGTTAGAAAATCTTAGAGAATCAGCTAAAAAATACTTGAAATTATTAATAATTTAGCAAAGTTGCAGGATACAAAACAAATCCATATCACCTGCTCCTCAAATTAGGGCCACTATGAAATTCACTTAGCATCAACTCAAGCTGAGTCTCATCTTGGACCCTAACCTTTGGAACACATCACTGCTGCCTATTATTCTAAATAGGAACAGACACTATCAAATTCTCTGCATCTCTTTGAAAAGGCTTGTTGATAGAATTACAAGCTCAATTAATCAATGGACCAGCTGCCTAATAAATCTTTGATAGACTGGATAATGTAGTCTATAAGAATCTTCTCTCTCTCATTTTAATTCTCCCTTGAAAGCAGATACTCATACTAACAATGACAATAACAATAGCATTTCTATATATTACGAAGTCCAGCAGTAAGAGATAGTAAGAAAAATTCCATTTAAAATAACTGTAGACAGTATAAAATACTTGGGAGTCTACCTGCCAAGATAAAACCCAGGAACTTTATGAATCCAACTATAAAACACCTTTCATACAAATAAAGTCAGATCTAAACATAATTGGTAGGCCAAACCAATACAATAATAACTACATTTCTACCTAAATTAATCTATTTAGTGCCATACCAAACTATCCAAAGATTATTTTATAGAGCTAGAAAAAATAATAACAAAATTCATCTGGAAGAACAAACACTCAAGGATATCAAAGGAATCAATGGGGGAAAAATGAAAAAGGTGGTCTAGAAAGTGATCATACCAGATTTCAAAACATATTATAAAATGATAATTAACAAAACAGTCTGGTACTGGTTAAGTCATAAGAGTGATGGATCAGTGGAAAAGATTAGGTACAAATTATATTATACTAAATGACCATAGTAATTTAGTATATGATAAGTCCAAAGAGCCAAGCTTTTGGAACAAAAACTCATTATTTGACAAAAACTGCAGGGAAATCTGGAAAACAGATATCTGGAAAACACGACCTAGGTATAGACCAGCATCTCTCACCATATACCAAGATAAGGTCAAAATGAGTATAAGATTTATACCTAAAGGGTGATACCTGTGGATAAGGGAAGAAATTAGGACCAAAGAAGAAATGGCATTGCAAAATGTAAAATAGATAATTCTGACTATATAAAATTTAAAAGTTTTTGCACAAACAAAACCAATGCAACCAAAATTATAAGGAAAGCAGAAAACTAGGGGGAAATTTTGCAACAAGAATCTCCAATAGAAGCCTCATTCCCCAAGTATATAGAGAACTCAGTCAAATTTATAAAAATACAAGTCATTTCCCAATTGGCAAATGGCCAAAGGATATGAACAGACAGTTCTCAGACAAAGAAATCAAAGCTCTCTATAGCCATATGAATAAAGTGCCCTGTCACTATTGATTAGAGAAATGCAAATTAAAACAACTCTTAGATACCACTTCACACCTATCAGACTAGCTAATATGACCAAAAAAAGGAAAAATTTGGATGTTGGAGGGAATGTGGGAAAACTGGGATACTAATGCACAGTTGGGAGAGTTGCGAACTGATCCAACCACTCTGGAGAGCAGTTTGGAACTGCTCACCATCTCAGGGAAGATTCAAAACTTTAAATAAAAATGCTTTTTAAAATGTTTCTTGATAGGTTGATTGATTCCTGCTTGAATCCAGCTTGTGAGACTCAATTATTAAATTCTCAGTATAAGAATTTATATTTCATGAATTGGCAAATGATGGAAATTAGAATTTGACTTATTGCTTTATTAATTGACTAGATTTAAGAAAGTAGTTGAGAAAAATATTAATAGTGCAGATTAATCTTTAAACTATGCTGTGATCACTTTTTCTTGGAGAGCCAGTTGTTAAACATTTACCAGCACATGCCTGCTTGGACCTCAGTATTCTCTGTGCTTTTTATATTCTATCATCCTAAACATATTGCTTAGTAATACTAAACTTATTCATTTTAATAAAAATGACTGGAAAAAGGATGCTTAATCTCCCTCAGCTAATGTTTACATACATATGTATTACATTTATATTTCCTCATGTTCCTTCTGTAGGTACTTGTGCCTGCAGCAAAGTCCCTGTGTGGCTCCTTCCATTAGAACTTTCCTAAGGACTGGGACTGCTTTTTTTTTTTCTCTTTGTATCTCCAACACTTAATATAGTGCCTAGGACATGCTAAGCACTCAGCATATGTTTGTGGACTGATTGATTCTCATCCAGTTTGGTGCTCATCTATATCATCTCATGGATAATCTCCAGTGCAAAGAAGGGCTTCCTCCAGTGAGGCGTGTGTACCACTGCCATACTCAGGTCGCCTATTTGTTGTTATCTCTCCCTTTGGCTACTGTGTGACCCACCCATCTCCTTTTCTGGTCACTCATGAGCATAATAAAATCTTTTATGTCACTTTTCACATGCAAGTCATTTTGGGGGATGTACTGTATAATGCCTACGAATACAGTCCACTTTTCCAATGCCCTTGAAATCACCTGCTAGTTTGATTCTCCTAAGATTGTGGTGTTTCATGATTGCTGCCATATGGCATTCCCAAGAATATTTTAAAAGATTTTCTTCTGTGGCAATGAGTCGAATGAATGAAAGCATTGCAGATTTCCCAGATATGATCCAAACTAGTCTCCTCCTCCTACTCAAGATAACTCTGAACCTTTCTGGAAATCTCCAAAGAAAAAAGGGATAAGCCAGTTCTTGGCAGCTAGATGGCATATTCGATAAAGGGCTGGGCTTGAACTCAGGAAGCCCTGAGTTCTGGTCTCAGACACTTACTAACTGTGTGATCCAGGGCGAGTCACTTACCTGTTTTCCTCAGTTTCCTCATCTGTAAAATGTGGATAAAAATAGCATCCAACTCCCAGGGTTGTTGTGGGGATTAAATAATTGTAAAGCACTTACTAAAGTACCTGGCATATAGAAAACACTGTGTAAATGTCACCTGTAGAGTTGTTGCTGCTGTTACGATTGTTAGCATAGGTATCTGCTTTCAAGGGAGAATGAAAATGAGAAAGATTTCTATAGACTCCATTATCTAGTTTATCAAAGACTTATTAAGCAGCTGGCCCATTAATTAACTGAGCATGTAATTCTATCAACCAGTCTTTCTGAAGGGATACAAAGATTTTGATGGTGTCTATTCCTATTTAGAATAATAGCAATGGTATCTTCCAAAGGTTAGGGTCCAAGATGAGACTCAGCATGGGCTGATGCTTGGTGAATTTCATAGTGGCTCTAGTTTGAAGAGCAGGTAGAAGGGCATATACATGTCAAATAATAATCAGGGGCAGTTAGGTGGCACAGTGGATAGAGCACTGGCCCTGGAGTAAGGAGGAAGATCGGAGCTCAAATCTAGCCTCTAACACTGACTAGCTGTGTGAGCCTGGGCAAGTCACTTAACCCTAACTGCCTAAGGAAGGAAGGAAGGAAGGAAGGAAGGAAGGAAGGAAGGAAGGAAGGAAGGAAGGAAGGAAGGAAGGAAACATCCTAATGGAGAAGGAGGCAGAATCATCATATTCTCAAGATAAGAGCTATAAATATAAAAGCAAAAGCTATAGCAAAACCAGGTTCATAACAAAGCTTGGTGTCTCATGAAAGGTAAGGTTGAATTCTAGTCATAATTGGTACCAAGGTAAGTACAATATTTCTCTTGAATTCAACAGAGAGTTTTCTCTTTAGCATGCCTGGCCACCTGCAAGTTGTCCCATAATTCAGCTTCCTATAGTACAGTCAAAGGACTTCATGTACTACCTGTGGTTCAAATACTACCTCTGATCCAAACTACCTCCGTGACCTTGGACAAGTCACTGAACCTTCCTGTGTCTCAGTGTCCTCAACTATAAAACAAGGAGGGTTTAACTAAATGAACTATTAGGTGACTTGCAGTTCTAGATTTGTGATATTGAATTCTTCCTTCTAGAGGACTCCTGACAGCATCAGTGTTGTTGGTTTCCATGGCAATAGGTGACTAACTGGCAGCAAATGCTATTATTATCAAATCTTGGAATTCAGTGCCTTCTACTTCTATAATCAACATTTCAAACACAGAAGGTTCCTTGGAAATCACTCAGTCCAACTCCTTCATTTTACAGGGAGAAAACTGCCTTCTCTCTGAGGAGCTCAAAGTAATATACTATAATATACAATTATTTCTGCTTTGGGGTATAGTGGACAGAGCAGTGCACTTGGACTCAAAGGGTCTGGATTCAAACAAGTCTCTTAACCTTTCTGATCCTCAGTTTCCTCATCTGTAAAATGATGGCATTGGACTCATTGACCTTGTCAATATTTTTCCATGCCATGTAAGAGACAGCACAGTTAGACAGCACAGTGGATAGAAGGATGGACCTCAAATCAAGAAGACTTGAGTTTAAATATGGCCACAGTCAGTAGCCGTGTGACCCTGTACAAGTCATTTAACCTCAATTTGCCTCAGTTTCCACAACTATATGGTGGTGAGAATAATAGTACCTATCTCCCAGGGTTGTTCTGTGGATCAAACAAGATAATATTTTTAAAGTGCTAAGCACAGTATCTGGCATATAATAAGCACTATATAAATGTTTATTTCTTTCCCCAAATCTATAATTTTCTTATCATCCAGAATCAATAGAATATAAGATTTGTGGGGACAGGTACCTTTTTGTTTCTCTCCCTGTCCCCACCGCATAACAGTGTTTGGCACATAAGATGCACTTGTAGAATGAAAGAATATTATACAACACTCCAAACTAAAACACAAGAGTTTTTAAATAGATCTTGAAAACATTCTTGGGTAGCTACCCTTCACAGAAAAAAACTCTTTAGCCCATAAATATTAAAGCAATTACATATTTTTTATGATATGGTCATTTCCAAAGTATAATTTAGCTAGATAAATACCATTCTGTGTTAGAGGAAGAAATGGAAAAATTTATAGTCAAAAAGAAACAAAAAGCAAGAAAAATTCATTCACCAAGAGTAAATCTACTACCTGTGGGACTCTGGGCAATCTATCTAACCTCTCTGGGCCTCAAATTGATTTAGAACATATGGACCTGGAGGGAGAAATGTGGCACAAGGCAAACATAGACTGATAGCCCAAGTGGAAGACGAGTTTGAACACTATAACCCAAATACAGAGATAAAAGATGAAGAAAGAGGGGGCTCAGTCATTGAGAAATTGTAATCAACATTTATTGCATAAATTTACAGGAACAAGGATGAGAATTTCAATTACTGGCATGCATACTCACATTTGCTCACTCAGAATATGTTGCCAAGGCCACTTTAATCTGATGAAAAGAGGTCTAGGTGCCAAGTGTCTCAGGACATCCACTTCCAAACTGAAAGACTTCAGGCTCCAACCTTAGAATCCCCACTGGAAAATTCCATTGAACAAAAATGTGTGGAGAGCATATGAGGTATATATAAGGTACCAAAAGGGATACAAAAACAGGAAAGTCAAGCATTATAGGCATCTTAGGTATCACTTGTAACCCTTGATTTTACACATACAGAGAGGTTAAATAACTTGAATCAGACCATACAGATTGTAATTGCTAGAGTCAGGACCCAAACTCAGGTCTGGACCCAAATCCATTCTTTATCTCCATTATACTAGGCTGCCTTCACATAAGACACAGCAAAGGAAATCCCTCAAGAAACTAAAAATATAAGGAACAGTAAGAAATGAACCACAAGCACAAATGTATAATGTAAAGTAGACTGCCAAAGTATGTGAGAAGCGCATTTCACTTCAGGCTAAATGGAGGCTTTCTTACCAAATGTCATAATGTAACCCCTTTTCTTTCTACCACACCTATCAAGGACACATGTCATGAAAACAAATTCAATTCCAATTCCAGTGAACATGAATTAAACACTGCAGTGTCCATAGAGTTATGGTCGGTATTGAGGAGATATATAAAGATAAATTAGACATGGTCCCTGTACTGAAGAGTTTACAGTTTAATAAATAACCAACTCAATTTAATCTCCCTAAACTAAAGATGCCCAGATATCAAATTTATTATTAATAATAACTTATACTCATATGACACTTCAGCATTTAAAAATGCTTTCCTTATGACATCCCTTTGAGGTAGATACGGCAAACATGGAACCTGAAACTCAAAGACATTGAATGACTTGTCCATGGTTCTATAAAGAGAGTATGCCAAGAGGTGAATATGAATATAAAGGCTTCTTGGCTCTGAGGCCTGTATTCTTTCTACTATACCACAATATCTCTTTTTGAAGCTCCCTGTTTACTGCTATCTTGGGGGAAAAAATGTATGAAAACTGAAGGTCTCCTGGAATGAAATCTTCACGTGGTAATAATACAATGAACTATACAGTGCTCTTGCAAATAATTCTAGCCACATCGAAAACATTAGCAATAGTGACACAAGTTGTCATTGTTACTGGTATCTACAGATGAGCCACACTTCCTTTCAGTACCTCTGAAGACCAAGCTATTTATTCAATTCAAGAAACATGTATTCAATGCCTGCTATAGGTCCGGCACAGTGTCAAGCACTGGGGATAAGTGATACAAAGTCTAAAAGAAAATCAGTCTTTGCCTGAAGAGAGTTCACTTTGTAGTTATGCTATCCAGCATCCACATCTCATTTATCTTGATGGTAGCCATCTTCCTATCTGTATCTTCCCATCCCTCACACCCCCAGCCCTATCTCCAAGGAGTTTTTCATTGAAGCTTTCCTTCCCTATGCTTTGGTCTTTCTTCCCTTGACCCTTGATGGGTTGTCAGTGATTCTGGGCCCTGAAAAATCAATCTCTCTCTCTCTCTCTCTCTCTCTCTCTCTCTCTCTCTCTCTCTCTCTCTCTCTCTCTCTCTCAGCAATGTAATTTGAGACTGGACTGTTCTTTATAGGGAGAAAGCTCTGCTCTTCAAGGTTGCTTGAAGGTATGTGAATATTAACTGGTCAGAGAACATTTGCTTGGGTGTTAATTTATCAGAGCACAGTGCTTAGGTTTGTTGACAATCTTTTCTGAGTTCCAATAGGCATATACACACATACATGTGTGTATATATGTATATGTATAGATATACATGCACAAATGTATGTATAGTTACCTGTATATACATGTGTACATGTGTGTTCATATACATGTACATACACACACATACTGTGAGCACTAACAATCTTTTCCATGCTCATAAATACTATCTGACCCTCAGTGTCTTCAGATATGTCTACATCTTTCTACATCATTTATTCTCTGGTAGTAAATCTACTATCTGCGAGAATCTGGATGATTTATTTAACCTTTCTAGACCTCAATTTCTTCATCTGTAACATTTTTAAAATGGCTTTTTTGAGTCATAGCCTGAGCTCACTGGATGGTTTAATCAAAAATAATTGTACTTTAAAGTTTATAACCTCTAAATAGGACAGCTGACTAGATAATTTAATCAGTATGCCTTTAGATTCTTAAGATTCAGGGTTCATCTCTGTCCATCCTTTACCCTATCATTAAAGATCTAGACCCAGATAACCAATCCAACCTTGTGTCTGATTTCAAAGTGGACTACCCACTATTCTCTGAATACACCCTCTACTCTCCTACCTAAATGTTATTACTCATACAGTTCTTAATATCTATAATACCTTCCTCCCACATCTCCTCCCATCTTGAAATCCTACTTGTCATTCGACCCCAGTTTCTAATGTCAACTCCTCCTTGAAGACTTTGCTAATACCACCATCTTCATTCCTAACAGGAGAGCATCCAGACCCAACTTGAAATTTTCTACTAATGAGGAACTCATCACTCCATGAGGGATCTCATTCTGTTGTTCTACAGCCCTGATTGTCAATAAGCCTACTGTTATGTTACACCAAATTTGTCTCCTTATAACGTCTGTGCTCTGGCCTGAGTTCTGGTCATCTAAGGATATACAAAAGTCTCAGCCAAGTCTAGTTAGGTCCTTTGGATATGGACTTCTGAGAATCACTCAAGTAACCAAGTTATTCACTAAATCCTGTCCTGATGACTAGACAAGTTTCCATGCGGAAACAAGAGGAAGAGGCTATCATGTCCAGAGAAGCTATATGTCACTATACCTTTGTACATTCTTGCAGTCTTAGGGCAAATTCATCTTTCTTTTAGTAACTGTTCAATGATGCCTCATTTCATTCCAACATCCAACCTGAACTAAATGCTGACATTATCTTCTATTATTTTTGGACAACAATCATGTCCCGTTCCCGTTTTCCTAAATATTCTCCAGACTAACCATCCTCGATTTCTTGAAACTGATCTATTTGTGATATTAGAATATTCTGACTATCCTGAACACCGTTTCTGCACCCATCAACATACCTCTGAAAATGTGGCTTCTCCTAATACTGGATATAATACACCATTTGTAGTGTGACCAGAGAAGAGAACGGTGAAGATTCATCATTCAAGATGCTTCTATATATCCAGGCTAAGATTGTACTACTTTACCATACCACCCTGCTGACTCACATTGAATTTATAGTTCTCCCAAAAAAATATTCAGGAATTTCTTATATTAAATACTACCTAGTCATCATGCTTGTCCAACCTTGAGATTGTGCATTTGATTGTTTAATCCAAGTTCAGGAATTTATATTTATTCAACTTTAATTTTCTCTTAGAGAGGCACAGTGGGTTGAGAACTTGTCTTGGAGTCAGAAAGACCAGAGTTCAATTCCGACCTTTGACATATGGTGGCTATATGACCCTGGGTAAGTCACATAACTACTGATGGTCTCAGGCAGCTCTGAGACTGTAAATGTTAGAAGAGTTAGAAAATCTTCAAAAGAAAAAGTTTCCCCAGCCAAGAGCCTACTTTACTGATGAAATCACAGATCCAAACCAAAAAACAAAAAGTTTGACTAGATACAGCCTCTCCTTCTGCCCTGCTGAGACCTTTTTTGGATCCAATTCTGTCATCTACCTATCAGATATTTCCCTTACTTTCTTGTCATCCTCAAAATAAATATTTTTTTAATTGACTTGAAATAAGCCCTATCTTCAAATGCTAGATAAGCCCTGCCCCAGGTTTTAAATCCATTTTGGGGGTCATTCAGTAATGTAAATATCAAATTACTTCTTACTTGAACTAAATAAAAGGCAAAAAAGAGAGAGAGACCGATAAGCTTCTGGGGGGAAAAGGAAAATATTGAAACAGCATCAGGAGCAGGAAAATACTCATATTACAGTTCAACAAATTTATCACACTCAGGGGCACAAAATGGAAGATCTATTATAATAATAATAGCTAGCATTTACATAGCACTTTAAGGTTTGCAAAGAACTTTGTACATATAATCTCATTTCACGCTCAAGTAAGCCTATGAGAGCAGTACTATTATTATCCCCATTAATCAGATGAGGAAATTGAGGTTAGGAGAGGCAAAGTGATTTGCCCAGGGTCACACAGGCATTAAATGTCTGAGGTAGGATTTGAACTTTGGGCTTCTTGACTTCAAGTCCAGTGCTCCATCTGCTGTCCATCCTCCTTCTAAGTGACTGCTACTGGAATCAAGAAACTTATTCAACTCAATCCAACAAACTTTTATTAAGCACTTAGTTTTTGCAAGCCATTATGTTATAGGTACTTGGTCTGTAGAGACTGAAAGAAAAGAGCCTATGCCCTCAAGGATTTGACATCCAACTGAGAAGCTACATATATTGACAAATGCAAAGTAATTTCAGATAAAAGAGATAGTTAATAATCTTGGGGAGCTAGGAGATGCCTTGTGTGGGAGGTGCCATAAGAATTTGAAGGAAGCTCAGAAATCTATGAGGGAGATGTGAAAAATCTGACACTAAAAATTAATCTCTCATCAGGACTCCAGAACATATGATTAATTGAAAATCTGTTATGCAATTAATATTTTTTCCTCTTTTACCAAAGGGGGCCAGCCCAAATGTAGATTCTGAAATGTAATTTACATGTTACTTTTCAATTAAATATTTCTACTTTCCACATTTCTGAGAAACAAAGGAAAATTCCAGAGTACAAAACAGAAGCTGACTCTGTTAACCTTCTATTAACCTTCTATTCCTAAGACTTTGGAATTAGCTTTGTCTATCTTAGGTCCCAAGTAAAGAGGTTTGTTCTATGTAATTATATCATGTTCTCTCGGCAAAAAATAGATCAAGTACAGCAGAAGGTTTAAAGTGAGAAAATTTCTGTAATAGCATGCCCAGGAATCTCTAACAGAGAGAGTAAAACTACCTAGCGTGTTCAGAGAACAACCAGAACGTGTATGTGTCCTGAGACTATGCTATGAAGATCATCTGAAGCAATCAGAGATATTTAACATGAAGAAGAAAAGTTTTGGTGGAGGAAAGAAGGAAAAGACAGGGGAATATTTTTCATTATTTGAAGTATCATAGGACCATATATTCAGAGTTGGAAGGGATCTTAGAGGTCATAGAGTCCAAATCTATTATTTTACACATGAGGAAACTGAGTCACAGACAGGGTTAAGTGATCTGCCCAGGATCACACAGCTACTAAATGTTTGAGGTAGGATTTGAATCCATATCTTCTTACCTTCAAGTCCAGGATCCTATGTACAATGCTATGCTTGCTGCCACATTAAAAAAAAAAAAAAAAGATTGGACTTGGACTTGGTCTACTTGGCCCCAGAAAGTAGAGTCCAAGCAAATCATCTAAGTACTGTACACCTCAGTTTCTGCATCACAAAGGAATGGTTTGGATTCAATAGCATGTAAGATTCCTTCCTACTCTAAACCTATTTTATTATTTGATTCTATAAACTGAGAATATCGTTAATACAGAACATAAGTTTGGGGGAGTTAGATTTAAACTAGGAAACAGAAAGACTTGTTAAGAAATAGAGCTGCCCAAAAGTATTAGGAGTTATTTGAGGAGATAATGTGGAGGTCTTTAATCAGAGCTTTGATAAGGGTAACTTATAGATCCTTCAAGACTCAATCAAATTGTCCCCTTCTCTATAACACCCATCCTGATCTAACCAGCTGCTAGGGCTCATCAGAAATTATTTTGTATTTACTTTAATAAGAGTTTGTATTTAATTAATTGTATTGTTTCTCTCTCTGCTACCCCTATGTAAATTTCCACTTTATTTCTTGTCTTTATACCCCCACTGCCTAGCACAGAACCCATCATGTAATTGATAAATGCTTGTTGAATGGAAGCATTATTCAAAGGAAAAACATTGACTTATAAGTCAGAGAAATAGCACTTAAATTGCAGTTCAGTCATTTTCTACTTGTATGACCTTGAACAAGTTACTTAACTGTACTTGGGTCTTACTTTCCTTCTCTGCAAAATAAGGGGGATGGACTAGATGACCTCTGAGGGTCCTTCCAGCTCTTGCTCCAAGAACTGTGAATGAATGAATTCCTGTTCAGGAACCAATTAGACCAGACGATGTCAGTCTATCATTCTGTGATGATATGACTGTGCTGTTTTACCCAGGTATGATCCTTTACTATGGTCCCCAATGACCATGTTAAAGTACCCATGCCCATAATAATTATTACACATACAAAGACACACACACACACACACACACACACACACACACATGCAACCTTGTAGCACACTGAATACAACACTAAGGGCTTGAGTCAGGAAGCCCTGGTTACACATCTGGCCTCTGACACTAGGTGTGTGGCCCTGGGCAAGTCATTTCACCTCTGTTTGCTTCAGTTTCCTCATCTGTAAAATTGAGGTAATAATAGTACTTACCTCCCTGGGAGGTTTTGAGAATCAAAGGAGATAAATTATAAAGCCCTTAGCACAGTGTCTAGAATATAGTAAGCACTATATAAACAAACATTAGCTACTATGATGATGATGATCACTTAATGTTAACCTTATCTCCTGTCTTTGTACTTTTAAGTGGACAAAAAGCACAGGAATGAGGACAGCCAGCCTACACTGAGCCCCGGAGTTTTTGTCAGTCCATTAAGCCTTAATAGAGGAGAAAGAACTTTCAAAGAAAAAGCCTTCTGACTACCTTGGATTTTGCAACCAAATCAGAAGTGCTGAGAGTTCTCTGTGTTAAAGGACCTGCCACTGGATTCCACCCACCCGCCTGCCACCACAAATAGAACCTCCCGGCATGCAGTCGGTGAGAACTTGTACCACACAATTTTATTTAAACTATTGTGCTAATGTCTACCCTTCATGGAGAAAAAGGAACATTCCAAAGAAGGCTAAGAGAAAAGTTCCCATGGGGGCTTTGAAAGAAAACACATGCAGCTCAGCATGAGCCACTGAAAATTGGGCAGGGGGTGGGGAGCTGACCAGTCTTTTTTCCAAATTCATTGTTTCTCCTCCCCAGCATGCCAGGATTACCAAATGCTCACCAAGCTGTCTATGATCATTTGCCACTGAGTACACCCCCAAAGAAGACTGAAAGGCATTCAGAATGCATACAGTAAAAATAAATAAAAAGAAAACCCCAAAATAAGGAGGTTCTTGGACACTTGGAAACTATGATAGGAAATAGCTGAATAAAGGGTACTATGATTATCAGGAAAAAAAAAACAAGAAATTATAAGTGCTTGTTGATTAAAAGAGAATAAAATAAACATCCAAAAAATAATATTTTCTTCTTGTGAATAAGAAAAGATATAAAGTAGGGTGGGGGGAAGGCTAAAAAAAAAGAGAATGAAAAAAATGTATTTGACTTCTACAGTAACTGAAAAGAAAATGAATCATTCTCCCTATTTCTCTCCCCATCTCCTACCCACAGCATCCAATTTGACTCTGTCATAAATATTCTAAGGATGTTTCATAGCCACAAACCATGGCAGGGAGAGAGAAGTACAATTTAATTCAATCAAATAACAAGGTTGTAACTAGTTAGTGATAACAAAGCAAAACTGGTTTTGAGGGGAGAAATTCTGAAATCAGTCAAATAACATTTACTAGTTAGAGAAATGGAATCTGTTCAGTCATTTGTTCAATAAAGTCAAGTCAACAAGTATTTATTTTTTCCTATATGTGCCAGGCTATGGGAGCTCCCATTCTAATGGGAGAAACATGTAAACTAGGTAAATGAAAAGTAATTTGACTGGAGAAACATTAGTAGCTAGTGGATCCAAGAAAGCCCTTTTAGAGTAAGTGGGATTTGAGTATTGAAGGAAGAAGTCAGAGAAATGGAAGGGAAAAGGTAGAATATTACAGGCATTAGTGACACCTCATGCAAAAACAGAGAGAGGGGAGAGGGAACATGGTGTTCAAGAAACTTCAAACAGGTCAATGTTGCTAGAACACATACGTTTATTGGGCATCATTATGTCTTTGGCATTGAAATAGACATGATAAAGGATTCAGCGATAAATCTTATACAATCCCTGTCCCTCAAGGACTGAAAATACAGCACTAGAGCTGAAAGGGACCTCAGAAATCTTCTAGTCCATACTTGACATTTTACAACTGAGAAACAAATTCAGCGGGAATAATGAGACATATACCTGAATTGTTATATAGCATGGCAGAATGTATGAAGAGAGATGCCATAAGAGAGAGAAAAATGTTGTGGGAGTTAGAAGGGAGAGAAAAATTTCCACTTGTGGGCTTCATGGAGAAGCAGCTGAGCTAGAACTTGAACAGAGGATAACTTTTGAAAATCAGGGAAGGGCATTTCATGGGGAGGTATGAGGAAAGGCGTAGTGATGCAAAGCACATAGTGTTTGGTCAAAGATAATGGAAGGTAACACAGTTAAGACTCAGGAGCAGGATTCGTGAAGGGTGGTAGTGGGGCAAAGGGATAGATAGCAAAGGATCCTGAATACCAAACTGGGTTTGGACATAGTAGGTATTGAAGAGCTAATGGAGGTTGTTTAGGAAGAAAGTCACATAATTAGAGCTAAGCTTCAGAAAGATTATTCTGACCACTTTAGTAGAATGAATTAGACAAGAAAAGAGACTGAGGGTAGAGAGATCAAGCAACTTCAACCATCTAGGAGAGAGAAAATGAGGATGTGAATTGGGATGGCTATGGGAAGGGAAAGGAAGGGACAGATTCATGAGACACTGAGGAGATAGAATCTGCAGGACCTGGCAATTGACTGAATATGAGAAAGAGACAGAGAACTAGGAGCAATCAGCAAACACTTAAGAAATACCTACTATGTGCTAGGCAACATGCTAGGTGCTGAGGATAAAAAGACCATAAATAGATAATAGATCAATAGATAAAAGTCAGGAGACAGAGAGAGAAAGAGACAGATGACTAATGAACATAACTTACATTTAAGAAAATTATATTCTCCTAGGGGAGACAACCTATATATTAAGTACATATAAAATAAATATAAGGTGGTGATGGTGGTGGTGGTGATTTGCAGGGAGGGTACTAGTAGCTGAGAAATGTAGGGAAGGCTCCACAGAGTTGGTATTTGAATTGTTTTAGAAGGGGAAAAGAAGTGTTGTACATGTTAGAAATGAGGAATGAGTGCATGCCAGGCGTAGGAGGCAGCCTTTGTAAAGTATGGAGATGTGAGGAATACTAAGAAGACCAGTCTGGCTAGATCCTAGTGTATGAAGAAGGGAAAAGTATAACAAGGTGGGAAGAACAGGTATTGGTCAGCTGCTTACCAGAGACCAGTGTCATGAAGAAGATTGGAAAAGTGGCTCAGTGGAATCAATGCTTTATTCCTAGATGAACTTCCCTTGTCTGCTCTTACGGTCTTTCCCCTGCAATGGCTAAGTAGACCTCCTTTTTTTTTAAACAATCGATGAATTTCCAGTGTTTCACTTTCTTCCAATTTCAGACCTGTCTCCCAGGAGACTAATCTGAGTCAGGTCCAGCTGTGACGCTATGGACACAGAACTGTATGGAACCTGAGAAGTCTCCAAAGGCATTTTGAAATTCCCCTTATTTAAACAGTGCAACCGAAGAGCAGAGTAGTCTGCTCTGTTGTTCACTCATGACATCTTTAGCCCTTTGACCTCTACTCAGTCCCAGGAGGGCTCTCACAATCTATACCTATGCTTTTCCTTTGACTAGCATTTTCATCTCTGAACCTTGCAGAAGCAGTGTGACATCATAGAGTGCTGAAATGAGTCAGCAATACTTTAGTTCAAATCTCACATTAGAGGATGTGAATCTGAGCCTCAGTTTGCTCACCTGTGAAATGGAGAAGACGATAGTACCTATCTCACAAGGATGTTTTGAGGATCAGATAATGTATTCATACCTTTAAGTGCTGGGGCCGCTAGGTGGTGCAGTGGATAGAGCACCAGCGCAGGAGTCAGGAGGACATGAGTTCAAATCTCACCTCAGACACTTGACACTCACTAGCTGTATGACCTTGGACAAGTCACTTAACCCCAACTGCCTCATCCTCGGTCATCTCCAGTCATCCTGATGAATATCTGATTACTGGATTCAGATGGCTCTGGAGGAGAAGTAAGGCTGGTGACCTGCACATCCCTCCTTCACTCAAAACAAAGTCAAGTGCAAGTCATGAAATTATTTCTCTGAGGGCATGGTCTTCTTCAGCAACAAAGGATGAACACACACACACACCTTTAACTGCTACATAAATGTGAGCTACTGCTATTATCTTACTGTAGAGCAGACAAATACCCCATTTGACAAGAAGGGAAAAGAGCAGGGATGAGTCACTGAAACTATCAAATGGTAGCTATAATTCACTAAGGACTTCATCTCACTTTTGCTGATGCAAATTCCATTTCAATGAAAATAGGGAATTGAAATAGCAGGCTTAGAGATGCAGTAGGTTTACTGGAGCACATGACAATTTCAGCTTGTTTTTCAGCCAGGCTCTTAAAAAAGCTTTTTAATAAAACTCACAGACTATTTTTGTGACCTTTAAAAAGAAAAGTTTGAATTAAGAATTAATGGGAAATCATTTTTCTCAGCTCCTCAAACTCAGACAGAAAAGTAATACATTATTTTTTTCTCTTGTGAGCTCTCTCACATCATCTTCCTAATCCATCCTACTGTTTAACATGTGGGAAACCATGAAAGAAAGCAAAATATTCTGAGATGCACGGTGATCTATAGGTTGGAATTATCCACCTTATTTTGCACTGTTATTTAACTGCAGCAGGGACACCTCTAGACTGTCTCCATTTACAAACAAAATGAAAGAGTTTAATGTAGACCAGCATGTAATGCAATTCCACTACCCTTATCCTTGTGAATGGATCATAAATTCCATGTTCAGTAAATGCTTTGCTTCCTTTTTGATAGTCCATTGAAGTCGCAATCTCATCAATAATTCTTCGTCTGAGAGAGCACATTGCAACCCATCCAGGCCTCTCTTATCCTATATTATCCTGGTCCCTATCCTCCCATAATTCCTTCAAAGAAGGTTCATTTGGTTTTCGTTTTGGTTTTGGGGTTTTTAAGGAAGCGAGTAGCAAAGGAAGGACTTGGGGAAGAGGCAGAGACTCTCTTTAGACACCGTAATTTCATAGGTTTAGAGCCAAAAGAGACTTCAGAGACCATCTAGTCTAACTCCTTCATTTTACAGGTGAGGAGAAAATTTATGTCAGAGAATTAAAATGATTTTCTTAATGTCACAAATGTATATAATGGGGAACCTCTATGACAGTTCATCAGTCATCACCAAATTTCGCTATGTGACTGTCCTACCTCCTTTCCCAATCTCACATCCTTTATGTGGTTTCTCCTGAACAAATCTTCATCAGTAATGTACTGCAGCCTATTCACACTAATCAGGCACCTCTCCATTGCCCTCATTAATTCTGTTGTTTCATTCTCTTGTTTTTCCCTTTTTAAAAACGTTGTAATGCTTTTTTTTAACTAATAAGCTCACAGCTTAGTACAGTTCCTACACAGCAGTAATCCCACCAAGCCACTGTCACTTCCCAATGTCCCCTCAATCTACCCCTTGTAACAAGTAAATATAGTTAAGCAAAACAAATCAGTACATTAGAAATATAAGAAAATCTTTGCCCCATTTGCACTATTGTCTACATTTCTTTACATGTACTTATATGTATATCTTGTTTTCTCCTAGTAGAATGTAAGCTCCTCAAGAAGAGGGAATTTCTTTCTTTGTCTTCATATTCTAAGAGTCTCACATTAGACCTAGCACATAGTAGGTGTTTATCATTGCTTGTTGGCTTGAATTTAATCAAACTGCATGCCCCACAAAGGAAACTTCTTTATAATATAGGCAAATGGTCATTAATTCCTAGAGTATAAGGTACATCTCTATTTAACTTTAGCCTTGGGTTCCCCAATTTCAAGTCCAAAATTTAGTCCACTCGAAATTTTTAACTGAGCCATGTAGCAGATTTAAATGCTTTTTACAACACAAAAAACAAGGCACTAAACCAGTAAAATACATTCTATTCTGAAAATAAGAGTTTTCTATATAGAATAAAATTATCTAGGATCTCTTTAATAATAGTTAGAACAACTCACATTTATGTGATTCATTAAGGTTTCTAAAGCACCCTCCTCATAACAACCTAGTAAGGTAGTACATATGTCACCCCCTCCTCCATTTTACAGTTGAGGATGTTCATGTACTAAAGAGCCTAGTGAGTTGTCTGAGATCACAGAGCTAGTAAGGGCTGTAGACAAAGTTTGAACTGAAGTTCCCTGATATAGCAGCCTATGCAGTTATGCTTTTGTCTTCTCCATCTATTATAGAACACTGCCTTCTTGATAGAATCTTGACACTGAAAGGAACTTGAGACTGTATCTAGTTCAAACACTACATTGGGCTAACCAGAACATCAACGAGAAATTTTTGTGGATTGACTGATAGGGCACTTTATAGTTGTTCTGGCCTGAGCCTGATTTGAGCTAATCCCTAGTGGTTCAAGTCTGATATTGGGATGAAATGATATATTCAAAGGTTGTTCAACAGTTAACAAAAGGAGATTCACTCAGTCAAAGAAAATGGATGCTGCAAGGACACAAGAAGCTAATTCAGCTGACTGCAGCTCCCCTACTTATGAGCTGCCCAGGATAGCTCACCAACCAAGCATCAGATCATGCCTGAGGTCCTTGGGGCATTTTTGTACTTAGGCGACCAGGAAGTGGTATCAACAGACCATGCCCTCAGGCCCCTGAATCAAAATTTAAAAATTGATTAAAATTGATTAAAAAATGTGATTAAAAATCAAAATTAAAAGATGGTTTGGTTAAGGCAAATTTGAATGAAGGCAGGAGGGTTGTTGTATCCTTTAACAATCATTTACAAAATTCTTTTCTTACAACAACCCTGTGACGTAGGTAGAGCACAAGAAGTAATAGTGAAGATTTAGAAGCTAGGTCCTAGAGAAAAGAGTGACTTACCCAGTGTCACCTAGCTAATGAGTGGCAGAACCTAGATCTTCTGACTTTACACCTAGTGTTCTTTACCTGGCATCCTCCTAGTGATTCTGTCAGCTTCTTGGGTCAATCCAAGGTTTCCAAACTTATAAATGATGCAATGAATATATGGAATTTAACTGAAAGCCATGACCATCCATCAAAGCCATCAGAGCCCAGGTCCTCTGGTTCCAAATCCCATGTGCTTTCCATGAAACCAGATGATCTGAAGTTTCAAGTGTTGGTGGTAAAGTACAGAAATAAGGATATCATATAAAAAGTTTTAAACATGTCATGGCATCCAAATAGAGATGTCCAACTGGCAAAAGGAAATTAGGATTCAGACCATAGGAGAAAGATAAGAGCCAGAGTTACAAAGCTGGAGTTGTCTACATAAAAGTCAGAGCAGACATTATAGAAATACATGCTATTCCCCTGGGAGGAAATACAGAAAGATATACAACACAATACAAATATACAGAAAGATAGACAAGGACAGATCCCTGGGAATAACCAGAGGGTGGCATGAGAGGAGAAAACAGAGACTATACACAGATGCTACAGTCCTCTACCTGCATACTTCATCTCTCATTCTTGGAAGAACCTCAAGGACAGATTATCTCACCCTTTTTTCCCATCCCATAGGGCCTCATAATGTTAAAGACAGTAGTTTCGTAATAAATCTTATCAGTTGTACCTACTTATTAAGAACATAGAAGCTATCCATCATGAACTTCCTCTTTCATATTCTACTACTCCAAACTCCTTGCTATCCATTCTCCATTCCTTCTACTTTGGCTTCAGTCTCAGACTAAAAAGTGACCCTTCTCCCCAAGGCCAACTTCTGTACTTGATCCCCATTCACCCACATGTGCTCTAAAGCTTACCCTCTGACAAACCACTTTTCTCTCTTTAATCTTTAGTCTCTACTTAATAACAAGCGCCTTCCCTGTTTAGGTCTTCTTTATGCCCTAAATCCTTCACTTTACCCTACCACTCCCGCTAGCTTTCATCCTACATCTCTCTTCCTTATCCCATAAAGCTTCTAGAGAAAAAAGGTGTCAATATCCATTACTTCTACATTTTCTTTTCCCACTCACTTGCCAGCCCCTTACAATCTGGCTCCCAATATCACCACGCAATCAAAGCTTCTCTCTCCAAGGTTACCAGTGACCTCTTATTAGGTAAATTTGATAGCTTTTCCCCCAGTATTTGTTATTCTTACCCTATCTATTGAAGTTTACACTGCTAACTGACCCCGGGTCCTGAATCCTTCCTCCTCCTTGAGTTTTCCTGACTCTGCTCATTGTTGGATCTCCTGCTACATGGCTGCTCTTTCTTGGTCTCCTTTGACAGATCAAATCAAGTCAACAAGCATTTGTTAAGCACTTACTGTGTGCCAGGCAATGTGCTAAATGCTGAGGATACAAAGAAAGTTTTGCAAAATCAGTCCATGTTCTCAAGAAGCTCACAATCTAATGAGGGAGACAACATGCAAACAATTATACAAATGAGATATATAAAATAAATTGGGAGTAGCCTCGGAGGCAAGGCACCAAGGTTAAGATAGGATAGAAATAGCTTCTTGAAGAAAGGGGGACTTTAACTGAAACTTGAAGCTGGGAGGCAGAGATGAGGAAGGAGAATATTCCAAGGATGAGGGACAACCAGTACAAATACCTAGAGTTGAGAGAGAGAGAGCGTGCGCTTGTGGAAGTAACAAGAAGGAAGCCAGTGTCACCAGGTTGCCGAATACGTGGAAGAGTGTAAGGTTTAAGAAGACTGGAAAGGTATGAAGGGGCTAAATTATGAAGAGATTTGAAAGCCAAAGGATTTTACTTGTATTCAACCCTATAAGGAAAAGGTATTTATTGTGGTGAAGGCTGTAGGATGGGGAGTGTAAATGGTCTTTAAGAAGATCAATTTCACTAGGTATGTATGTATATAGGAATGGAATGAATAGAAACTTAAGGCAGGGAGACCAAACAGAGGGCTATTTCAATAGTCCAGGCATGAGGTAATGACAGCCTGCTCCATGATGGTGGCAGTGTCAGAGGAGAGAAAGGGGTATATTTAAGAAACATTACAAGTGGCGGATTGTGGTGCAGTGGATAGAGAACACCAGCCCTGGAGACAGGAAGACCTGAGTTCAAATCCAGTCTCAGACACTTAATAGTTGTATAACCCTAGGCAAGTCACTTAACCTCACCAGCCTTGAGAGAGAGAAGGACAGAAGGAAAGGAAGAAAAGGAAAAGAGAGTCTGAGTTCTCAAAGAACTTGCAGATAGAAGATATTTAATAAATACTTGTTATATTGGATTGATTGCATTAATTTTGTCTCTTTACTGTGATGTCACATGTTCCATTAAAATGAGCATTTGTAAATATTCTTTCAGTGATTTTCTGTTGCTCTAAATCATAGCAAGCCATGATCTCAGAAGAATCATACGTAGGTGAACTCCAGGAACAATGGGAAGATGTGTGATGGGTGTTAAATAGGCCACAACATTTGCCTACTACATGAAAAGTGGTATAAAAGTTAGCAAACAAAAGGGGAAGCAGCCTGGAGTAGAGGAGACAGAGGTGGCTTTGGAATCAAAGTGTGAATGCCAGTTCTGTACTTACTACTTGTGTGACCTTGGACAAGTCACTTCACCCTTGTCATCCTCAGTTCCCTCATCTGTAAGATAAGGATTTTGGACAAGATGCTCTCTGAGCTCCCTTTCAGGGTTACATCTATGTTATCTGTACAAGTAAGCCATTCATTTAGGGAAAGTGAGGGATAATATCCATGAATTTAAAAAAAAGGAGGATTTTTATGTTGGGTAGGTCTATGAAAAATCTATTGAAAGGCACTGACCAGCATCTGTGAAGGTACCATATATATGGATGAGAAAGTATCTCATTAGGGCAAGAGCTCATAGGGATCTCAGAGGATATTTAATCCAAACTTCTCATCTTACAAATGAGGAAACTGAAATCGAGGGAGTAGGAGGCTGGGGTGGGAAACCTGTGATCTCAAGGCCATATGTTGGCTTCTAGGTCCTTGGGTGCAGCCTTTTGACCGAGTCCAAGTTTTACAGAACCAATTCTTTTATTAAGGGAATTTGTTCTGTGAAGTTTGGATTCAGTCAAAGGGCTGCACTTGAGGACCTAGACAGCTACACATGGCCTCAAGGCTACAGGCTCCCCATCCCTTGTTAGACTTTTCCAAAATTACACAGGTGGTAAGCATCTTTAATTCCAGGGTCAAGGTTCTTTGTATTATGCCATCAAGTCTCCAATTGAAGTATTATGAAACGTGGCATCAACACCAAATCTGTTAACCAACCAAAGGAAAAACAACAAAGATTTGACAAATAAGATCTAAAGAATGACCAGCCTTATAGCCTGACCCCTTCAAAAACTGAATATTGTTTATATCCTTTGAGGAAACCATTTTTAAAAGATTATTATGCCCATAGAAACTATATATTTAATAGTTTTTTGAGTCACAAGGGTGCACAGAACAGTAGTTTTCAGTCTGGAGATTTTAGGATCCTTCATTCTGTGATACCATTGACCATTTCCCTGAAATTTTCAGGGTTTAATTTGCTATGTATTTTCCTAGACTTGTTGGACCAAAGGAAATCACAAAAACAAAGATTAACTTGAGAGACATGGAGTTTAACCTATAACTCAAATCAAAAGGCCAAGGAGAAAATTCCACCATGAATCTCATTCATAGAAAGGGTCCAACTATACAATGCCCTCCTTCAGCTCAGTTTTTACCCTTTAGTATATAGGAAAGATCTATCTTTTTGTGAGCTTAACATTTGTAAAAATATGATCACTTTGATCTTTTCCCCCCATTATTCATTTTCTCTTGTGTAATTTTTATATGTCTAAATAATGATAAGATTTGGGGAGAAATAAAATAATTGCAGTGAGTCTGACTGATCATTACAAAGAACTGTGTGCAAAAAATAATTCAGTTAGATGGCGGAGTAGAAAGATTCACATATGCTAGCTCCAAACCCACAGCCCATAAATTACCTACAAAAAGAACTGCCAATGGGTTCTGGAGCAGTGGAAGCCACACAACAATGGAGTGGAGAAGATTTCTGTTCCAGAGAGCCCTGAAAAACTGCCACCAAAGATCCATTGTGCACCGGACCTAGAGCTGAGCCCAGCCCTGCCTTGGCCACGCGGCCCTGAGAGGAGCAGATCGGAGCAGGATTCAGGGACAGAATCTCCAGTGGCTGCAAAGGTCCCTCAACCCATAGGCACGCAGGTCAGTGAGAGAGACTTCTGGGCTGGCCAAGAGGAGAGCGGGGTGTCTCCATAACTCAGGCCCCCTCGGGAGGAAGCGGTGGGGTAAGCAGTGGCCAGGGCTCCCGGAGCAGGCAGAGGCTCCATTGTTGAAGGTCTCCACATAAAGCCCCTGAGGAAACTAAGCCTGGGTGGCAGCCCTGCCCCCACCTGAGCCCTGTGAGGCGACCCTGCCACCACCTGAGAACCTGAACTTAATCTCTCACTCTGAATAGCAGCCCTGCCCTCCACTGAAACCCCTGAGGCAGGGAAGCAGAATTTGAATCTCAGACCCCAAGCACTAGTGAGGCAGGGGTGGAGAGGAATCTCAGAACTCAAGTAACTGGCTGGGAAAATGCCCAGAAAAGGGAAAAAAAAAATAAGACCATAGAAGGTTACTTTCTTGGTGAACAGATGTTTCCTCCTTTCCTTTCTGATGAGGAAGAACAATGCTTACCATCAGGTAAAGACATAAAAGTCAAGGCTTCTGCATCCCAAACATCCAAAATAGATATCCAATGGGCTCAGGCCATGGAAGAGCTCAAAAAGGATTTTGAAAATCAAGTTAGACAGGTGGAGGAAAAACTGGGAAGAGAAATGAGAGAGATGCAAGGAAAGCAAGAAAAACAGGTCAATATCTTGCTAAAGAGACCCAAAAAAATGCTGAAGAAAATAACACCTTGAAAAATAGGCTCACTCAATTGGCAAAAAGAGGTTCAAAAAGCCAATGAGGAGAAGAATGCTTTCAAAAGCAGAATGAGCCAAATGGAAAAAGAGGTTCAAAAGCTCACTGAAGAAAATAGTTCTCTCAAAATTGGAATGGAACAGATGGAGGCTAATGACTTTCTGAGAAACCAAGAAATCACAAAACAAAACCAAAAGAATGAAAAAATGGAAGATAATGTGAAATGTTTCATTAGAAAAATATCTGACCTGGAAAATAGATCCAGGAGAGACAATTTAAAAATTATGGGACTACCTGAAAGCCATGATCAAAAAAAGAGCCTAGACATCATCTTTCATGAAATTATCAAGGAAAACTGCCCTGATATTCTACAACCAGAGGGCAAAATAAATATTCAAGGAATCCACCAATCACCACCTGAAAGAGATCCAAAAAGAGAAACTCCTAGGAACATTGTGGACAAATTCCAGAATTCCCAGGTCAAGGAGAAAATATTGCAAGCAGCTAGAAAGAAACAATTCCAGTATTGTGGAAATACAATCAGGATAACACAAAATCTAGCAGCTTCTACATTAAGGGATCAAAGGCCGTGGAATAGGATATTCCAGAAGTCAAAGGAACTAGGACTCAAATCAAGAATCACCTACCCAGCAAAACTGAGTATAATATTTCAGGGGGAAAAAATGGTCTTTCAACGAAATCAAGGACTTTCAAGCATTCTTGATGAAAAGACCAGAGCTGAAAAGAAAATTTGACTTTCAAACACAAGAATGAGAAGAAACGTGAAAAAGTAAACAGCAAAGAGAAGTCATAAGGGACTTACCAAAGTTGAACTGTTTACATTCCTACATGGAAAGACAATATTTGTAACTCTTGAAACTTTTCAGTATCTGGGTAGTTGGTGGGATCACACACACACACACACACACACACACACTCACACATACATGTACACATGTGTGTTCACACACACATACATACATGCACACACAGAGAGAGACAGAGAGCACAGAGTGAATTGAATAGGATAGGACCATATCTTAAAAAAATTAAGGTAAATGTATAAGAGAAATGTACTGGGAGGAGAGAGGGTGAAATGAAATGGGGCAAATTATCTCTCATAGAAGAGGCAAGCAGGAGACTTTTTAGTGGAGAGGAAAAGAGGAGAGCTGAGAGAAAAACATGAAGTTCATTCTCATCACATTCAACTAAAGGAAGGAATAAAATGCACACTCATTTTGGTATGAAAACCTATCTTACAATACAGGGAAGTGGGGGAGAAGGAGATAAGCAGGGTGGGGGGGTGATGATGGAAGGGAGATCAATGCGGGGAGGGAGCAATTTGAAGTCAGCACTCAGGGAGGAACAGGATCAAAAGACAGAATAGGAACAATGGGGGCAGGGTAGGATGGAGGGAAATATAGTTAGTCTTACACAACACGACTATTATCGAAGTCATTTGCAAAAGTACACAGATATGGCCTATATTGAATTGCCTGCCTTCCCAAAGGGAATGGTTGGGGAGGAAGGGATGGGGAGAATTTGGAACTCAAAGTTTTAGGAACAACTGTTGAGTATTGTTCTTGCTACTAGGAAATAAGTAATACAGTTAATGGGGAACAGAAAGTTATCTGTCCCTACAGGATGAAAGAGAAGATAGGGTCAAGGGAAGGGCAGGATGCTAGAAGAGAAGCCAGATTTGTGATAGGGGAAATTAGAATGCTCAGTTTATTGGGGTTGGGGGAGGGGACAAATGGGGACAAAATTTGGAATCCAAAATTTTGTGAAAATGAATGTAAAAAGTTTAATAAATAAATTTATAAAAATAAACAAAAAATTAAAAAACAAAACATAATAAAATAAAATAAAATAATTCAGTTAATGTAAAATATTAGAGCTTTGAGGTCTCTCCCCAAAAACCCCAATAGAACATAAGCTCCTTGAGAACAGAGACTTTTTATCTCCAGGACTCTTGGCAAGTCTGGCGCACAATAGGTGTTTATTGTGTTATATTGTGTTATAAATAAATTATAATTATATTTAATAATTGTGTTATATAATAATGACAATAATAATATAATAAATATAATTATATAAATTATTATTAAATTGTTAAATTTTTCACAAATTATTAAATTGTATAAATAAATGTTTATTGAAGTGAATTTAATTAAACTGTAGCTCATCCAGTCAAATCCTCCCATTTTACAGAGGAGTAAATAGAGGCCTAGTGTTTTATTCAAGTTTATTCAAGTTTACATAAAAATTCCACAACAGAGATGATGACTAGAATCTGAGATTCTTGATTCCCTACCTAGTACTCCTCTCATGAGAGTCACTTAATTGACTTTCCAAATGCATATTCTATTTACTTTATTTGTGTAAATAGATGGGATGGAATGGTTTAAAATGGAAAGAAAACTGGTATTAAATCATTAATCTAGACTTGGAAAATAATATGAAGGAAACAATTTGTACTTCAAGGCATAGTGACTCACTTCATACCCTCATATAACACTTAGAAAAATAATTTATAACAATTCACCTGTATAGAGTACTGCTATCTAATGTGAGCCTCATAAGAACATTTCTGAGATGGTACATGTATCAACAGTACCATTTTTCATGAGGGCAAGCACATGAAATTAAGTGACTTGAGAAAGGTCATACAACTAGTAAGGAACAGAACCCAGATCTAGGTACTGTTTCAGCAAGGACTATTTAATTTCCATCTTTGCAATCCTACTAACTAGCATGATACCTTCCACATGTTGTTGTGGTTGTTTAGTCATTTTTCAGTCATGTCTAACTCTTTGTGACCCCTCTTTGGGGGTTTTCTTGGGAAAGATATTCGAGTAGCTTGCCATTTCCTTCTCCAGTTCATTTTACAGATGAGGAAACTAAGGCAAACAGGGTTAAGTGACTTGCACAGGGACACACAGCTAGTAAGTGTCTGAGACCAAATTTGAATTCAGTCTTCCTTACTCTTGGCCCAGCATTTTATACATTGCACCACTTAGCTGCCCCAACTTTCACATAATGAGTTTAATATCAATTTATTAAAAGAAATTGAATTTGACAAATTCTATTTTTTAAAAGATCATTCAATTGCCATTTATAAAGCACCTACTAAGTACTGGACACTGTGCCAAATGATAAAGATACAAAGACAAAAATGAAGCTATCTCTGCCCCCAAGAAGTTTACGTTCATGGTAAAAGCTAGGGAAACAATCTTTACAGATGAATGTAATCACAGAAGACCCTGACACCTCAGACAAATCAAGCAAGCAAGCAACGGTTTAAGTGAGATGTTAAGTAATTTTCAAACAATCTCACCATAATGTGTAACTAAGTCATTAATCAATTTGAGGGGATTGTAGGGTTTTGGCCTTTGGATGAAAGCAGATGGTGCCCCATGGGAAACATCTTGCATTTGGCTGAAAGAATCAGATACATTTCTGGGCCCATATATAAAAATAGTAGCAAACCAAGTGGTGAACCAATCCAGCGACAGAAGACTGAAAGTTGGGAGATGAGAATTCTAAAGTTGGAGCCAGTCCCCAGAGAGTGACACACTCTTGGAGGAAGAAAAAGTCTTCTCTCTCCTCTCTCTCTCTCTCTCTCTCTCTCTCTCTCTCTCTCTCTCTCTCTCTCTCTCTCACTCTCTGTCTTCCTCTCACTCTCTGTCTCTCTCACTCTCTCTCCCTCCCTCCTTCCCTCCCTCCCTCCCTCTCTCTCTCTCTCTCTCTCTCTCTCTCTCTCTCTCTCTCTCTCTCTCTCTCCCTCTCACTCTCTCTCTCTCTCTCCCCACCCCCATTGACTAAGTCCTCAGAAGAGACTGAACTAGTAGCAGATGGTGCTACTAGACCCCAGAAATGGAACCAGTAGGAGACAACAAAGCCAGCCAGAAGTACAGAGATAAGCCTGGGACAAATACATTCCAAAAGATAGGCACCTAAGAAGTGAGGCAGTATCAGAGAGCATGACCCACTGCACTGCATGAAGATGCTTGATGTAATCCAGAAAGGACTTCTGGATGTTAAAGCACCAGGAATTGTGAGTAGCCCCTTGGCCACACGTGTATCCTACAATGTAATATCATAACCACTGTTAAGCTTTCTCATCCCATCAGCCTGTTTGTACTTCAGGGAGAGTGTGTCCCATGATTTTGGAGGGAATGTCTTGTGCTATCTGTTTTTACTTATAATATCTCAATAAATGCCTTTGCTCAAAAGCTAGTAATATCTACCAGCCAAATGGGTGGAATGGGGGATGGGGGAGGGATCATTAGAGGCACTATTGGAAATCTCAGTCCTACTCATTAGAATCCTGAGAGGGTAGTATTCAGGCAGACTTGGGGACCCCGAAACATGAGTGCAAATGAGTTACTGAGCCTCAGAAAAGGTGCTACACATATATAAGTAAATATAAAGTCTATACAAAGCAAATACAAATTTATTTTGAGGGATCAAGAAAAGCATCTTGAAGGAAGTAGAACTTGAAGTGAACTTGGAAAAGAAAGATTCTAAGAGGAAGAATTGAAAAGTGAGTACATTCCAGGTCCCAAATGACCAGCTGTACAAAGTCACAGAGATAGGAGAAGGAATGTTATGTTAGGAGAATGGTAAGTAGGCTAATTTAGATAGATTATAGAATTCATGAAGGGAGTTATATATAATAAGCCTTGAAAGGTAGTCTGTAGTCAGACTTGAAGTGCCAGACAAAGGAGTTTGTTTTTCATTAGCCGGGCAATAGGGAGCCACTAGAGATCAATGAGCAGGGGATATCTACATATAGATAGATAGATAGATAGATAGATAGATAGATAGATAGATAGATAGATAGATAGATAGATAGATAGATAGATATAGACAGATATTTAGATAGATATAGATATATATACGTTTGTGTGTATGTGTGTGTATGGTGTGTGTGTATGTATATATGGATAGATAGATATGTATGCATATACTCCTAAAGAATCAGATATGTGCTTTAAGAATATTATTTTAGCATCTGAGTAGAAGATGGTTGGGAGAGAGGAGAGACTTGAGACAACAAGTGCCGATATCTCAGTTATTCTATTAAGTCCAATTCATCAGAAAAGGGATGAATGCTTTATAAACTTGAGTAACTTAAGATGCATTCCAAGATCTCATCTAGAATGGTAATCTTATGTTTACTCTAATCTTATGTTTAAAGTCATTAAAAGAGAAGGGGAAAGATATAACACCAGTTCCTATTTCTATATAATGTTTTATTCCTTAAAAAGTGAAATAAATATCATTAGCCCCAACTGACCAAAGAAGCAACCGAGGCTGATAAGTTAAATAATTTGCTCACCATCACAAAGCAAGTAAGTGTCAGAACTGAGACTACAACTTCTGGCTCCAAACTCTAATTCCAGATGTTGTTTCTAAAGTTTCTCAAGTTTCTTTACTATTTCAACAGATATATCTGTGATGACAATGCTATGCCCCAATGCAGATCATAACTCTTCCACATTTTAGCCAATGGTTTCAAAAGTTGCCCACCTTTTCATGATGAATCTCTCTGAACTTATCTAGGCTGGCCTTCAGAGTATCATCCTTTGCAAGGTCTGCCTATTCTTGAAGCATTTTGGGCTTGGTAGGATCTGGAAGTATTTGCTTTACACTGGCATAACTGAAAATCTCACAGTCACCTCCATACCACAATGAGGCAGTTTAAGTAAGAATGCTTCTATGAAGGAATAATGCCTCCCACTGTACAGGAGATTCTTGTTCATGTACAGGTTAGTTGATTTTTGTGGTCCCTGGCAACTCTGAGATGCTGTGATCCCTTGATTCGGATATTTCTAATTTCATCTTCCTTACAAAGAATTTTGGAAACTCAAGTATCATGCATGTCTTTAGTCATCTGCAAACATAGGGTATCCCTGTCCCTTACCACCCAAAACCCCAGAAGAATTTAAGTTCCTTGATAGGAACTAGCTTACTTTTGAATTTATATCCTCAGTTCCCAGCACAGTACCTGGTTGCAAGCATAGGAAGCATCTGCCAAACGCTTAATATTTAAACAATTCTAAATCTTTGAGTGTTTTTTCTAATTACTTACAAAGGAAAAAATAAAAATAATTTCAAAAGATTTAAATGTATACCTGAACACATACTTTGAATTTTCATAGCATTTTTCAGTTTACCAAGTGCTTTATATCTCATCTGAGTAGAGCTTTAGAGGAGATCAGCCAGACACCAATCATGAAACTTATAAATACAGTAGGTAATCATTGAAATGACATTAATAAGTGCCAAGAACAATTTCACACATTTTGCTGGTCCCAGAATTGGATTCTGAGAAATGAACCACTTCCCAGAAATAGCTGGTCACTTGATGAAAATGTTTCTCATCTGCAGGAAAGCAGAATAATTCAATCATAAATCTGTGTGATGCCATAAATGAATAATTCATTGATTCCTCTTCTCCTTTTCCCTCTTCTTTTTATCTGGATAATAGGCATCTATCCCTGGTTACTCTTTTTTCATCAGTGTCTTAACTTGACCACTGTGATTCACTAGCAGTTTCAGTTGCTACTGATGTCTACGTTTCTAACTACAGAAGTAAGATTAAGGAATAGACTGAGCCAGAAACAAATTATCGTTTCAAGGAGTCATTAGACAAAATCTGAAGTTTCCCAAAGAAAATCCTGTCCCATCACTTCCTCTTATTCAGTCTACCTATTCTAGTTGTCCCAAGATATAGGAATTGATAAACAAAATCTACAGGTAGTCCAAATGTAAGTTATAGTCTGACTAATAGACACTCCTCATCCACTTGTTTTTCTTGAGTGAGTAGTTAAACTGAACTCTTTTGATTGATTAGATTTCTTTCAGGAAGTTGTGTAATGCTATGGGTCACAATGTCATCAGTCAACAAGAGTCTATAAAAGACCTCGTCATCAACAGAGAATCCCTAATTAACTTGAACTCCTCCATGGCAAGGGCAAACCCTTTTGGCAAACAGACATCTTTCTGTTTAATGACTCAACCAATATTTATGATCAGAATCAATGAGTTGTTGCAAGTTACTTGTCATGTAATCTTTGAAAACAACACTCTGAAGAATTAAAAAAGAACAAGGGCAATGGAAAGGCACACATTGGGTGTGAGCACATTTGTTAAGCACCTACTATGTGCTAAGCTCTGGAGACACACAAAGAGGTAAAAGATAGTCCCTGCCCTCATTATACCTTAATGCCTTACATTAATACCTATAACACCTTACATTATAATGGGAGACAACATACCTACAAACAAATGTATAGAAAAGCAAGATATGCACAGCACAAATAGGAAATAATTAAAGGAAAGAAGGCACTGGAACTAAGAGAGGTTGGGGAAGGCTACCTGCAGAGGTGAGATTTTAGTTGGGACTTAAAGGAAGCCACAGAGGTCAGTATTTTGAGTGGAGGAGGGAGAACATTCCAGGTATGGGGGACAGCCAGGGAGAATGCCCTGAGCCAAGAGATGCTAGACCCATTCTGTCCAAAATGGAGTGTCCCCAAATTGAAGAGTACATGTTGAGGAGTAAGGTTTAAGAACAGCACAAAGAGCAGAGAAGGCTAGGTTATAAAGGGCTTTGAATGTCAAACAGGGTGTTTTGTTTGGTTGGTACGTTTGGAGTTTTTGCTCCTGGAGGCAACAGGGATCCACTAGAGTTTACTGAATATGGGGTAACTATAGCATGATAAGATCTGTGTTTTAGGAAAATCGCTTTAGTGACTGAACGGAGGATGGACTGGAGTGGAGAGAGGACCACCAGAAGACTTTTGCAATAATCAAGCCATAAAGTGATGCGGGCCTGGAGTAAAAAGTTGTCAATAGAGAATTGTGTAATGATAAGAAAAAATGAGTGAGTCACCAGGTGAGGGTGAGGCATGAGAGGTGGACAAAGTATTCTATAGGTATCCTCAAGATGTCAGAAGAAAGTAAGAAACACCTCCAGTCCTTTGGACTAACCTGCTGTGGTGAATTTTGTACAAATCACACAGAATGGACACTCAGGACACATTGGGTGGCAACATGAATCATGAGAAGTCACAAATCAACAATTGATATAATTACTTCTTCGGCAACAAAGGACAAACACAACAACTACTGAAACTGTTAAGAGCAACCTCCATTGGAAGAGATCCCCTTCCTTAAATAGAACATTTGTATTAAATATGGTTCATTTGCCTGCATGTTAAAAGATAATAATTTGCTAGTTTCTTTGAAGCACAGATACGTATAGTCTGGGCAGCTGACATGTTGGAGAGAGTACCAGGCCTACAGTCAGGAAAAGCTGAGTTCAAATCTGACCTTGGACACTTACTAGCTATGTGACTCTAGGCAAGCCATTTCACCCTGTTTGCCTCAGTTTCTCATCTGCAAAATAAGCTGGAGAAGTAAGTGGCAAACTACTCTAGTGTCTTTGCCAAGAAAACCTCAAATGGAGTCCCAAAGAATCAGACACAACTGAAATGACAGAACAGCAACGCATTTAGTCTAATAAGTTTGTAGGCGAATTCAGCCATTTTCTTTTTCTTAATTTTTCTTGTAACTTTTTTAAAAGATTTTCTTCTTCCCATCCTCCAGCATAAGAGAGAGCAATGGCTTCTGTCAAGATCATTCTCAGGATATTTATTAGTATCCAAGCCCACCAGAATGCCAGCCTGAGAAAATCACCATCTTTGCGTGTCAAGGAAAGACATAAAATCTTTAGATTTTTGTTTTTATGAGAACTAGTTCATCTGTGCTAGATTTCCACCCAAGTAATAGGTACTCACATCTAAGGTCAAATTGCCTCAAAAATAAATCATGAAAAGATATACTAGACACATATATCCTAGATAGTTAGCATTCAAAAAAGACTGTCCATACCCTCAGAAATGTGACCTCTGTCCAATTAACATTTTTAAATATTCAAGAACATCTTAAGAATGAGAGGGAGCACATCAGGGAGGAGGCCTCACTGATAAAGATTGATTTTAGAACAAAGAGCGACCCAGCCTCAAATGGAATTGCTGCCAAAGAGTCATTTTCCTATAAACATTTCACATGGAAGAACATGGTCTATACAGTCCTGGAGGAGTGTGCCCTTAATCTCAAAATAGTCAAGGAGCCTTGGCAGCTTTCATGAGGTCAGCTGTAATTAATCTCCTTCAACAACTCATGTCCTTCAATAAAACCCACTAGAACATATTTCAGTTTGTTTTAGGTTTTGCCTTTACCTTTTAGCTATATGGAAGTAATGTTTATTACACAGTTATCCATATAGAGTACATTTGCTGATAAATGTTGGGGAATAAACATGAGAGTCTGATCACCTCCCCAAACCTTGGAATTAATTTCCCAAACCTAGGATGGTATTCCATAAATTAAGTCTCTATTTCATATTTGCTGACAGGAGTGGAATGAAAAGATTTAGTTTGCCCAGAAGAGTTTACTATCCAATCTATATACAAAGATAAAAATGAAAACTGGGCAACTGAAAAGAGAAGGGCAATAATGAGACACTTTTATCAATCAATGGATCTGTGATCTCCTTCCTCTAGTGCAAATCTCAACCCAACCATACTTTCTCCCTCTGTGATTCTTGTCATGTCTTCCTATAAATACTCTGGAGAGAATATACACAACAGGGAGGCCTCAGTCTTTATCTTTTCATCCAGTTGGAAAATAAACATTTGTTAAGCTCTTTCTCTATGTAAAGCACCATGCTAAGTGCTAGGGATTTGAAAAAAAAAAAAAGGCAAAGGACAGTTTATGTCCTTGAGGAGTTTATAATCTAATGGGAGAGACGATATATAAACAACTATGTATAAACAAGCTATATATGGGATAAATAAGGAATAATAAACAGAGGAAAGGAAATAAAATTAAGAGGGGTTGGAAAGGATTTTCCATAGAAATTAGGATTTTATCTGGGACTTGAAGGTACCCAGGAGAGCATTCCCTGCTTGGCGGGTGAAAAAGGCCTAGAGTTGGAGATGGAAATAGATAGTTGTTCTAGGGACCACTGTCACTGGGAAGAGGAGGCAGAATGTGCAAGGTGTGAGATCAGAAAGGTGGCAGGGAGGACAGTGCTAGGTTTTGAAAGGCTTTGAATGCTAAATGCTTTTTACGTCACGTTAGCTTTAAATGATTTTTATATTTTATTACTATCAAGACAATACTGCTTGGTCCAACTCCCATTTTAGTTTTTCGGGTCATGGATGGAGTATTTTGTAATAATAAAGGCATAGGTAACATTTACATTGGAATTTATGGTTTACAAAGCACTTTACACATATTATCTAATTTGATATTCATTATAACCCAGCCATCAAAAATTCCATCAGATTAGAAACCTGTTTCACTTATCAAGACATCCTCCTCAGCCTAGACAGGACATTTCCTAGAAGTAGAATAGGAAATAAAACACATGTTTTCATTTCAATTGGTATGAAAAGTATAAATAGTTGAAATATAACCCATCAAAGGATATAGTATTTTGCCTTTACTGTGATTTCTTATCTTCTAATGATATAGCAAACAAAGGTCATATTAATCCATTTTTTAAAAATACTAGCTATCATAATCTTACATCTTGGACTGTTATTCTTTATGGTTAAATTTTGATGAAGGGAAACCTATTGACCTATTATTGAATGAGGACAAGCAGACTCATCTGTGTGAGCAAGAGAAGTCGTCCCATAGGTAAAGAGTAATGGAGCAACTGATAGGTATTGCTCTATGTTGGATAAAAGGTTAGATACCATTCAGGGGTCACAATGAGAAAACAGACCAGTTGAAGAAAGATTCAGTTTTAATCCTTGTCAATTTTGTTAAAAAATATGGCCCCAAAATGGCAAGGCGTGTACAACAGACTCTTCAAAATGCTACCTAAGAATGTCCAAAATAATTGAATTATGGCCCTACACAACAATGTTCAACAAAAGATTGAACCTTCTTCTGTAACTAGAAAATTGATCTCAATAATTACTGAGCACAATTCTGTGTACACCATGAACATCTGTCAGTCATGTATTTTGACAATGAACTGAGGACAGTTGAACAATTTATATTTATTCAGAGACTAGTAACAACCAATGCTCAATTTATTCTTTGTCCTTGGCATTCTTAAAACTGAGTGGTCATCTCTGTTTTATGGGACATCTTACTATGTCTGTATGTAAATGTAACTGGTTCTCAGAGTGTGGTGCAGGGACCCCTGGGGGTCTTCAATATCCTTTCAGTCACTCAGCAAGGTCAAACTTATTTTCATCATAATAAGGTTTTTAATTTCTAATATGGCAAATGTTAATAGATGTAACTAATATGAAAAAAGTTCTTTGAGGACTCTCAATAATTTTTGAAGCAAAAGGTTCCTGAGACCAAAAACTGAAATCAGAACTACTATAATTTTAAAAATTCAAATGAAATGTAAAGAAGTGGTGAAATGCACTCATATATGACACTACAAGTATCACTTGAACCTTGTCCTAGTAGATGCATAAACATCAAGTAAAGAAAACACACATGCTGTTGATTTTGAGGGGCATTATTCAGATTCTTTATGGCATCATAAAGAAGAGTCCTGTGTGACAGCAGACAATTTTACAAGTAGGATCCCAGTGGAAGACTTTGAAAACAACGTCACATGCAACATGGGCATGCAGAACAGAAATGTTGGCCATAGAAAACAAAATTAGTCTATCATGTTACAAATTTTATAAGAGATTATGAAAACAACTTCTTATAGACACAAACATAAAATCTCAGGTTCTTTTCCATGAATTCAATTCACTCAAGTTTGTCATGACTCCTCCCATCAACACCCCCAATTCCATACAGTATGGCTAACACTCTTTAAGTTCCAAATCTCAGCTTAGCACAATAACAGGAATGAGATATTAGACATAACTCTCTTACTGCTTTGAAAAATGGTCCAGAATATTTTTATTTTCAAAGACAGTGAAAATGTATATAGAAAATAAAGTGTTGATTTTACAGTTAAAGAGAGGAACATGTCCACTCGTGCTGATGCTATATTTGAGTCCCAGAATCATTTTGATACAAACAAGGAGCAGGAGAGTACCTTCCTCTTACCCATTGCCAGTCTCAATGACCACCTGCATTGATCAGTGATTTGAAATTCATAAATATATGACTACAAGGGGGAAACTGTTGACAGAGATGATATGACTCATTGTCAACAAATTTAAAAAGTCTTGGAATGAGCTGACAGCTAAAGTCAGACTGAATTGAGATTTTGGTGGAACTACTCTTGATGTTACTTTCATGAACATCACAAAGGATTCAAATATGTCTTCAGTTTTCCAATCTCTAACATCTAAATATCAATAGTTACTTTTCAGTAGCTAAGTTACTTAGCTATGACTTTCTATCTTTTCCTGAAATTGTCTATTGGTAGCAAAACACTAGTTTTATTTCAAATGACCATTTCCTTGGCTATTTAGTACTTAGTCGTTATTACTATGCCCATGTATTGTCCACTGCAATGCTGGAGACGGGTCTGGTGAATCTCTGTGGAGATAAATAGCTTCATCATGCCAAGCTAATATGCCCTCCCAAGAAAAAATAGAAAGGCATGGAGAATTGTTTAAAAATATTTAGTGCTCACTGAAAACTACTTCTGTAAGTGACAAGGAACTCAAAGCTCTTAAAATGTGGGTTTAAAATACAAAGCAAAACCTTTGATTAAAATTGAAATAGAGGTTTTGATTTGGTACTTAGATGGCAACCTAAAGTAGATTTTTCCAACAGCTTCTGCTGAGGGACAACCTATTACCCTGGAAAAAAATGGGTTTGCTTCATATGGTAAAGTATTTTGAGTTCAACTACCAGACACATTTGGACCAGGATTTTATGTTTCTTGAGGAGATGTGGAAATAATAATCATCTTGGTGTGTTTTAGATGTATCAGGTAAAATACCTGAAGAATTTTGTAATCTCAATGGAATCTTATCTTTCTCATTTTTTTGCTGAATTATCTTTTATAAATGCATATATAATATATGCATAATATAAATATACAAATGCCCATATATTTTCTGCATGCGTGTTGTTACATGAATACACACATACACTCCATATTGGTCCTTAGTAAATTGGCTAGTAAACTTGCTTAGCTGATGACAAAAATACAAAATCTTCTGGCTTATCCAGACTTCCTACTAATATGACATCGAGCAGGTTACTTTACTTCTGTGGACCTCAGGTGTTCAAGGAGGTCTAGCACCTCTGCTATGACAGCTTGTTGAATCATTTTTAGGACTATTCATTCACTTTTGGTGTTCACCTGTCACCTAGCTCTACCTCTGACTCCAAGAAGCTGTAGTAAACACAGTGACCACATCCTGATGGAACCATCTTGGCAAACAGGATAAACCAGATTAAAGGGAAATGACAGACCTCAAATCTGTCAGCGAGTTAGGGGAATTTCTACCCCAAGTATGTGAAGACTTCCCCCAGAGGAAGGGTAGTTGAGAACAGTTTATTCCAACTGCCACGAAGGTGGCTTAAGAAGGTGCTATAGAGCACTTACAGTTTAGTCAGACATCAAAGATACCAAGGTCTTCCACTACATCCCAGGCTACCACCCGTCATCTTGAATTTTGTTTTGCAGTTGGACTTCTATGACTATGGAAGAAACAGTGAGGCTGATGACTTTGTGCAAC
The DNA here is from genome assembly GCA_023548195.1 of Bettongia penicillata ogilbyi. Classification (NCBI taxonomy): domain Eukaryota; kingdom Metazoa; phylum Chordata; class Mammalia; order Diprotodontia; family Potoroidae; genus Bettongia; species Bettongia penicillata. The sequence continues at coordinate 4,558,952 of JAJHZJ010000448.1, forward strand.
TCTGCCTCACTTAAATCCCATTTACTCACAAGTCATCACTCCATAACATCATTGATCCTCTTGGAAAATAAAGGAACACAACCACTACCCACCACCAACAACAGTAGGGTTCAAGTTACTTGTGTTAAATGATGGAGGTTGAACTTGATGTTCCTTCAGGTCTCTTCCAGCTACAATATTACTAGTGCAATTATCAAGCACATATTGCATACATGGTGTAAAAATCTTTATTTGGTTGGAAAATAGAGAATTTGCTTATTTTAGAGAAACTGCAAATAAATGTATATTTAGGAAGTTGGAATAAAGCTAAAAACAATGGACACGTGGATTGTAGATGAGATTCTCATCTATTTTTTCTAGAGCAGGGATTAGCAAACTATGGGTAAATCCAGTCCAATGCCTGTTTTTATATGGTCTATGAGCTAAGAATGGTTTTTACATTAGGCCAATTCAAAAATAGGCAAAAGATTATTACATTCCTTCTCCCTAGGCCCCTGCTTCCTGGCTATAGCTTGCTGACAACCTAATTTAAACAATGCCCAGGGCTCCTTCCAACTCTGACATTCTGAGAATGCCTAGCTTCACCTACTTTATAGGAAATCTTGGAAACTCAAGTATTTATTTTGTATAAATTATATATGTATTTGTGAATATTGTAAAGCATTGGTTCCCTGAGAGCAAGGATGATCACTTTTGCATCTGTATCTCCAGAAATGAACATATGATTATTACGTACAGCAGGTACTTAAATTTGTCAGTTGATTGGTTGAAGAACACCGAATTCTGCCTCTAAGAATTCAGAATATTTAAATAGTTCTGAATCTTTGAGTGTTTTCTCCAATCACTTAAAAAGAAACAGGAATAAAATGGAAGAAGTCCTAACTGCATTGTGCACTTAGATGGAATAAATAATATTACTTTACATGCTTATAACACTTTACAGTTTATAAAGTATTTTATACATATTATCTCATTTGGTTCTCACAACTTAATGCAGTACATAGCTTGAGTATCTTCTTGTATTTTACAGATGAGAAAAATAAAGTTGAGAAAAGTTAAATAAGTACCAAGATCATAAAGTTTAGTAAGGGGTGGAGCTGGAATTAGATCTTCGATTTCAATATCTGGTGATTTTTGCACTGTGTTATCAGGGCCATTTTTAATACTATAATACAATCTAGTATTATAGAAAAGTCTTCTGAATGCCATGACCAAAAATGCATAGCATTGTAAAAATAGAATATTCTATTTTCCCAACAAAAACCAACATTTGTCAAAATTTGCCGAAGTTCCAAAAGCAAAGTATTGAATACCTCAGTGTTCTGAGAGATGAAGAATTGAAAGTGTGCTCATTTTATGCTATTAATCCTCTGACAGTTTAATCTCAAGTAGTAACCATTTTCATACAATTAATACATAGAAAATAGACATCCCATGAATCCAAATTTTTCTTTTTTCCCTCCAATAATCTCAATAGGCGATTTTCTTCCGAGTTATGAAAGACATCTGACAATTATAAAAGCTACATTGTTGTCTTTAGCTGATAATAGTCAAATACTTAATTTAAAGAAGCAAAGTATTTAATTCTTATTAAATAGGGAAACAATATAGCTTTTAAATGAATATTGTTACATAGAATCATAAATGTACTAAGCATATCCATTTTAACATATATACTTTAGTGCAGAAATACGTTCACTGAAACTAGACAAAGATAAATGAGTATAAGTGGATTTGGCAAAGGAAAGCTTTTAACATTAACATCACTGCAGGTATTAATTCAAAGACATAATTGGAGAAGATTGTGGCTCAGCAAAATTTCAAAATACTGTGTAATTATTTTTCTAATCTAACAAATCACAGAATGTACTTGCTATTTTGACCACTGCAGTGAACTTGGAATAATTCATAAATGCTTTAACCAAAAACAAATGTAACTAAAGAGTCAAGTCTTCGTGACATGAAACCTTATTATCATACAATTATTACGATACCCAATTGCCAAAAATGCAAGAAAGTATATTGTTCATTTTCTGGGATATAAAAACATTTATATAAAAATTAACACTTTTTTAGTGATGAAAGTTTGATACGTGACAATCTCTTCCTAATCACTTCTTATCCCATTCTCTCTCCACCCCCTCTATTTTACTGATACAATCTCAGACAACAAAGAATGTCTACTCAAATTATGTGCTCACAATCCTCTTGGAATACTTCACTGCCATAATTTTTGATGGACGGGACCACATATGAGTTTCTCCGTCAACTAAAATATTGCCTATTATATTTGAAATGAAAAATCTCCCTCTTCAATCATAAGTCTAATGAGATCAAAGGATTTCAAACAATCATAGCTGCACGGTGTTTGATAAACCCAAAGATTATAATTACTAGAGTAAAAACCACTATTCAATAAATACTTCTAGTAATACTAGAAAGCAGCCTAGCAGAAACCAAATCAAAACCAGCATCTCACACCACATACCACAATAAGCTTCAGAGAGATACATGACCGAGATGGAAAAGGCTACATCACAAGCTTTCTAAATATATCCTGTTCATTGGTAACATGTCATTACATGTATATACCATAATTTGTAGAGCAAGGAAAGAGTCTTGATCACACAAAGGATAGATAGATAAGAGATGAAAAAAGGACAATTTTGCATAAAATTAAAATACTTTTGCACAAAGCCAATGCAATTAAAATTAGAAGAGACAAAGTCTTTGTAGCAAATTTCTCTGATAATATCTTTTATGCAAGATACATAGGAAACTGATTCAAGTGCATAAGAACAAAGTCATTATTTAAAAAATAATAATGGTAATGATAATGAATGACATTTGTAAAAACTTTGGAACTCAAAATCTTATAAAAGTGAATACTTGAAACTAAAAATAAAGAAGAAAAATGAAAGAAGAAATCAATACTATTGACTATTATATAAAGATCCTCCAAATAACTAATAATATACGAAATGTGAATTAAAATAATTCTGAGGTTTCACCTCAGCACCACAAGTTGGGTAGAGACAAAAGAAAAAAAATGACAATTTGGAGAAGACTCAGGCAAGTAAACTCAGTAATGTACTATTGGTAAAAGTGTAAATTTGTATATCCATTCTGGTATGCAGTTTGATACTATAGTCAAAATGTCATTACACTATGGACATGTTACTAAAACCTTTAACCTTGCATTACCATTACTAGTCAAATACCTTCAAAAAGATCAAAGAAAGAAAGGATTTATATGCACAAAAATATTCATTGCATCGTTTTTTGTTGTAGAAAAAGCTGGAAACTAAAGGGGTGACCTTCAATGGGGAATGCTGAAAAATTATGGAATGTGAATATAATAGAATACTGTTTTACCTTAAGAAATTATGAAAGGAATATATTTAGAAAAATCCCAAAAGACTTCCATGAACTGAAGTATAGTAAAATGAGTAGTGCCTGGAAAACAACGTATATAGTTCCTATAATATTGTACAAGAAAATAGCTTTGCAAGACTTATGAACTTTGATCAATGCAAGAACAAAATATGACTCCTGAAGAGAACTGATCATAAAGAGTGAATCCCACCTGATGTAGAAGTAAGCAATAGATGAGAGGTGTGCAGTGATATACATTTTCAAATACAGTCAATGTATGGATTCTTTGGTTGATTATGATTATTTGTTACCAAGGTGGGACTTTTTTCAGGGGGACAGTAGTGAATGGGGACAGGGAGGCATAGTAGTGATCATGATGCCAGAAAAGAAAAGAGCACAAGCATTAATAAAGCATTTTTAATATACACTGAAAAGAATAAATGGCAGTTCAGAGGGAAATATAGACTATTGAAACAGCTTCAAAACCAATGTGGTGAATTTATTTTCTATTTAAAAACAGTCTATATGTAATAGAGATTTTTCCTTTTTTTTTATGCAGTCCTCTTATTCTGTCCTTTATATGTAGAAACATTCACATTTGCTGGAGGGAGCTGTCAAGTACAGAATAACAAAACACTCTAAAAATTTTTAAATATATGTCTATGTAAACATAAATAAGTAAACACATAAATATGTATATGTATATTATATGTCTCTATATAAATATATGTATGTATGTGTGTATTCTGATCTCAAAAAATAACACTTAGAATTTAGAGCTAGAAAAGACCTTAGAAATCATTTAACCCTTTCACTTTAAAGATAAGGAAACATCATAAAAGAGATAAACATTTTGATTTTTGAACCAAACAAGAAGTCCAATTTTGTACCTAGGTTTTCTAATTCTAGATTTCTACTACTATGGGCCATTTTCCTCTTTCTGATCACTAAAGGTCAGATGGGTGGAAAACTCTCCAAAGTTAATGTGAAATCTAATGTTAGATAATTAAATAGAACTGGATTGCTAATTACTTTGTCCATAATTAAGGATGGGCAATCATAGGGAGCAGCAAATGGCAGAAATGAGAGACCCCTTGAAGACCTGGCCCTCAGACAGTGGGACCAGAGGTCACTCATATTACATATGTACATAGTAATTTGCATATTGTCTCCCTCTGTGGAACATGAGTTCCTTAAGGGCAAAGACTATTTTTGCTTTTCTGTCTCCATCACTTAGCATAGTGCCTAGCACATAGGAAGCACTTAATATATGTCTATTGGCTGATTAAATCTATTTTCTTATCTTATTGAACCCAAGGAGCAAATATACATTGAAGATGTTTGTGGAAAAGGAATAAACCTCAAAATCAATACATTTAATTCAATACGTGGATTTTTCTCATTATTTAATAACACTAGGAACACCTCCTTATATATAAAATCATTAAAAGAAACTGGCAAATGTGGATTCAAGGAAACAAACTAAGTTTTAGATGCTGCCAGACAAATATATTAATATATTCATATTCAATAGTCATATATTCCTCTATGGCTTACATAAAAATAGATTCATGGAACTGAATGATGATTGCTTTTTGTGGTAAGTAACAAAACATTAAAATAAAGTGTTCTTTCTCTTCAAACTAAGTTATTTAAAATGGGCTGTAAAATAAATTAATGTTTCTGAATAGCAGCTTACTATGTGTAAGCTACTCCTTCTCAGAATACTTAGGTAGCAACTGCTTAGCGTCATATCCTGAATTGTTTTTAAAGTTGCATGAAGCCAGTTACATTAATAACTCAGATGAATGCTTTTCCCTCCCACAGTAAAAATGACAAGAAGAACGGGTGCCTATACAAGTGTGGCCTTCACTTGATAAAATGGGCAATAAAGACAGCTGGCCATGTGCGTGATGAAAGCAAGAAGAAGGAATAAATCATCCAAACAGATGTAGATATTATTCGGGGCATTTTTACCCACATATGTTCACATATTATTTCAGCAGGGTAATGCGAGACATTGAAACAACTTGGGCATATCTGTGGGAGTGAGGAATCTCTCTGTGAATGAAGAGTGGCTGTATTCAAGAGAACGCAATGGAAAATAAGCCTTAACAGAAAACTACTGTTCTAGCAGTCTATATTCTAAAGCATGGGATATTCTATGGTTTTGAGTCAGCTTGTTCAAGTTGGAATAATGATTAGAACACTGTGTGGTAATGCATGCTTCTCATGACATTCATTAAAATGTATTTTCCTCTGCGGAAAATTGTAAAACAGAAAGATGTGATGACAATGATCTTAGCACTAACAAGTCATTGAGTATTAGAAATGTTTTCATATTAGGTAGACACCACGTGGCAAAATTTGAAAGAAGCCATAATTAAGAGCTATTTCCTTCAGTGGTCTGGGGATGACCATATAAAGAAGGATGAGCGTAAGGCCTATTTGAAACCATTTTAAGTCCCCTCAGTAAACCAGTTCTTTTCTATCCCATCCTCATCCTTGAATCCTCTATTTCTTTGTTCTATCACAGTATCCACTCTGACGATCCTATGTTGGATTATCTCTTCTATTCCTACTCCACATGCTGATGAATGGAACTGGAGGAATTCTATGAAGAGGGACAAAGATGCAGAAAGCAATCCACATGAAAGCAGTATTTGTGCCACCTATGAAAAGCAAATGGGCCATAGGTTGCCCATCTGTATTCTTCACTTTTCCTGGCACTGGAGGAAGAAAACAAGAATGCCATAGCAATGGCAATCAACTGCAGACTTTCACTTTTTTGAGACAGGGTGATGTAGTGACATGCTTTTAGGAAGTCCTGAGTTCAAATCATACCTCTTATACTTATTAACTATGAGATCCTGGACTAGTTGCTTAACCTTTCTGAGTCTTAGTTTCCCCATCCGGAAAACGGGGGAAATAATACCTGTAAAGTCTATCCCCAAAGGGTTGTAGTGAGGTTCAAATGAGATCATTTATGTAAATCAATTTAAACTTTAAAGGGCAGCTAGATGGCTCAATAGATAGAGTACCTGGCCTGGAGTCAGGAAGACCTGAGTTCAAATCTGAGCTCAGATACTTATTAGCTGTGTTACCTTGGGAAAGTTGCTTCACCCTGTTTGCACAGTTGCTCATCTGTAAAGTGAGCTAGAGAAGGAAATGGCAAACCACTCCAGTATCTTTACCAAATACTCTAAATGGAATTAAGAATTGGTTAGAACTGAACAACAACAAACTTTAAATAACCATATAAATGTCACAAAGGTGTTGATTATTTATTTATTTTTAAGCCTACTAAGATTTAAAGTTTGTAAAGTGAGCATGGAATTTTACAAATATTATTTCTCTTGATCTCCACAAAAACCTAAGAGGAAGGGGCTGTCATTATGCCCATTTTACAGATGAAGAAACTGAGGCAGACAGAAGTTAAGTGACTGGCTCAGGGACACACCACTAATAAGTGATGAGAGTAGACTTTAAACTAGGTCTTTCAAACTCCTGATCGAGTGCTCTGTTTCACCATGTAGCCTGTCTAAAATCACAGAATCAGAGCCTCAGGAAATATTCAGTTCAACTGAACAATGTGCATTAAGTACCTCCTTGTGCCAAGTTCCATGCTAAAAAAAAAACAGTCCTTGCCCTCTGGTCCAGTATACACTTATACAGAAATTCCCACTCTAACCTATCCAAGTGGCCATTTAGCCTCTACTTGAAGACTTCCAGTGATAGGGAACTTGCTACTGCTTCTGATGGTGGTAAAATCTCCTTCTCCTTCCATTACCTTCCCTGGCATAGAAACACTGCAGCCCAAACTCTGGATCCTCTATATATCTTAGGAGCAACATCATTGAAGGTAAAATATTAATTCTTCAGTGATTCTTTTACTTTTATTCAGTTGATTCCATAAAGTACCCAGCATCTCACCATGTGCAGGTGTGCACTTAATAAACAATAGTTAATCAAAGTTCCCAGGACCCTTGTTATAAGATTGAAGAGACTGGCAGTGGTGTTTTGGATACCTTCCAATGTCTGTCATTCCATTCAGTATTTCCAAATCTACCCTGTAGTTTCTGTCGAATAAGGTATTCTTTTGAACTTGCATTTCCAAAAATGCTTAATTGTGCCCTGCTCACCAGCTGCCACTCATTGCACTCTCAGCAAAGGCAACATTAATCTATGCATTCTGGAGAATGGTTAGAAATCTCTGAGAGGCATGGGCCACAAAATGTAGCACACACAGGAGAGCATTTAAATCATATTAACCTCATTCTTTAGATGAAATAATTGGAGCATCATGAAACAAGGATTTGGAGTCTATTAAATCATAGATTCAGGACCGGAAGGGAATTCAGAGGCCACGTTGTCCAACCTCTTCATTTTACAATTAAGTGACTGAGACCCAGCAAAGTTAAAGGACTTGGCCAAGATTAAATTACTTCTCCTTTTTTGAAACTCAGTTTCCTCATCTATAAAATGAAATGTTTGTATGATGTTCCCTAAGGTCATTTCCAGTTCCAAATCCTTAGAGGAAGCTCGAAGTCTGATAATTACAGTTATCAAGATCAGTCCTTTCACCTACCAGAGTTAAGAATGAGGTCTCAGAATCTGAATGGCTGAGAATGTGCTTTTTATACAGCTTCACCTGAATAGAGGAGGTGCTTCCTCTAAGCCAATATTCTTGGTGGCTTTAGATAATTTGCTTTTTTTAAATCAATGTATAGTGTCAACAGCTGAAGAGTAGAGAGGTGGTAAAAAAGATGGGGTCCAACCAAACTTTGCCCTGGAAAAGAGTTTAAAACTTCACCTTCCTCTCTTCTTTACAGAAGAGGAGTAATAATAAGTATGGAAAAATGCACAAAATGTCACTTTGTTAATGTGTTGGTTGATTTTGCTAAACTGCTTTTTTCCTTTTTTCTTCTTTATAATAAGGGATGACTTACTGGGGAGGGAAGAAGGAGGGGCATGTTCAGAAGTAAAAGTGTTAGTAAAAAAAACAAAAGATAAACAAAATTAAGCAATCCAGTGCTGAAAGTAATAAAAAATAGTTTTGCATGAAGAAAAAAATCAAGTCACCTGGTAAAGGATATTGCCTTTATCACAGATGAATATTTTGATTCCTGAAAGAAGTAGGAAAATAATTTTGATTTAACAAAAATTCCTAAACCATGTATGTGAAAAAACACCACTTTTAAGTGAGATTTTAGCAATTTGTGATAGAAAACGAACTTTGACCTAAATATAAAGATAGAAATCACCTTGTGAAATGTGTATCATGGGACCTCATTTGTTTGTACCTGTACAGTGCAATGATTTAAAAGAGTGAAGAAAAAAGCTTTGATTTATTAAAAACTGGAAAATATGGGTACAAAGAAACAGTTCAAGGACATAAAATGGAATGTTAGACCATGCTGAGGTCTTTAGAGCTGCAGAGCATTATGGCCCCATGGTTCATTTGCATATAATTATTTTATGATTTATGATGGTAAAACTAAAAAACTGAAAAACCATATCAGAGATTGAGGTACAGTTTCAGTTATTGCCCTGCAGATTCCACTTAAAGATTCAAAGAAGTGAAGCTTTTGTATTACATATTGGGCTTTTATACCTGCTCCAACTTGAAAGGGAAAACAGAAAAGGGAGAAAGAAGAACTATTGCTACTTTGCTGTATAAGAACAGGTGATGTTAGTTTGCTTTGCCTAGAGGATCACTCTGAGTTGTTAATTATGATCTTTTTTTTTCTAGTTGAATAAAGCACCATCCTAGCAAATGAATAGTTGGCTGGATTGGGTTATGTAGCCCAAGTTTAGCCAGTCTAAAAAGCTCTGGAGTTGTATTATTAAAAGGAAATGGCTCATTCACATTAGTAATTAATACTTTTTTAATGCCCTTTTAAGGGCCAATACAAGTTAAAAGAGCTTATAAATGCTAAGTGGATTTGTCTAATTGGAGAATAGTTAAGATCAACCAACATGTGCATCAGAAAAGCCATTTTTGTCTATTGCAGATATTCTCAAAAGATATAAAAGCCTTCAGATCAGGGTTGTAAGCTACCTCTAATGTACAAATTTTCCTCTTCCATGTACTTCCCTCCAAGTTTTCTGAATCTGCTCACTTTATCCTATAGATACTGGAGGGGAATGTGTAACCCAGGCTTATGTATGGCCTATAAAATATTTTTCATTTATGGATCTTCTTTAACATATGAAGAGCTAAATATTATGTTACATGGTCAATTTTTAAGACCTAAAATTTTCATGTAACACTGGAGATTTTACAAAGGAATATTTACTTCAAGAAAGTAAAAGCACAAATATACAAACAGCCCCTGTAATGTTAATGGATTAAGAAGTTCTTCCCCATCCATTAATAGGCTTATATGACCTGCATTGAGCTCTGGCACAGCTCATAGCTGTGATACAGCCTAAGTCACATGAAACCTGAGTCACATGGAACCCACTGTAGAAGGAGTTTGCCCAGTGGAACTTTTTAATTGAAATAGGATGTTGGGGAGAGAGAAGCCAATGTGAGAAGGCAGAGAGAGGAATTCTGCCTAGGGGAATTTGTTTATGGAGGGGTCTAACAGAAAAAATGCTTAAGATGTTGGTGCTCTCCAGATTAGTGATGAGTACCTTTCCTAAATCTTACCTCTTGGCAACCTAATAGTGATATTCTAAATAAATGTATTGATTTTGCATTTGAGGAAGAGAGTTTATTATATTTTGCAAATCTACCCTGAAAATACATATGCATTTTCATGGCAGTTGGGTATCACTCTGGCATTATATTTGGCGATGAGGATAGGATCATAAAATATAAAACCTCTACTCTCTAGGAAAGGACATGGGTATCCCAGGATGGGATGATTTACCTTATTCCTCCCTGAGAAAAGAATGGACTAAAAACTCAGGACTTTGTGAAAACTGGGAACCAAGGTTACAGAAGAGAGAACCCATAGATTTAGAAAGATGTTTGCAGGGAAAGAAATGGTAGGAGTATGTAGCAGAGGATTGATGTTTCCAACAAGTTGTTGTATTATGTGTAAAAAAAAAAATAGAGAAAAATTGCTGGAGGTAAAGTTCAGCTGAAAAGGGAGTTAACTGATTTTTAACTGATTTTCTTGAGAAACTTTCCATGCAATAACATCATAACTTTCTTCCAAAAGTTCAAGCTAGAAAGTATCAGGTGGTAGCAGAAAAGATATCTGTGACAGTGACTCAGAAAAAGAGGAAAAAAGTTAACAAGAGGAAGATGTATGCAACCCTTACACATGTAATGCCTGATTGGACCCAGACAACTGGGAGTAAGACATAGGGGAGAAAGATAGAGTAATTTCAGATGAGGAGGCTTCTGGAAATGTGGATGCATGTCCAATAATATGAAGGAAGCAGGAAAATCGGGGGGGCAGGGCACTCATTGTTTAAGGAAATAACTCATCAGGAAGTCACAGATATATTAAATTGGTTCACCCCAAAAATGGAAGAATCATTAGTGTCTTGGATGGTGAGAATCAGTGGCAAGGGGCTAGAGAAGTATGGATAGATAACATAGGTTGTTTGAAATTCATGGGTATTCCTCAGAATCCCATTATACAACAAGCTTTTAGAGATTACCATACTCAAGGGGTAACAATGGAATTAATTTCTTTAAGTTTAGCTGCTGAGAGATGCAATAAACAATATCCCACTGATTCTATGTGACCTAGTGGAGACAGACCCTGGTATTCATTTAGAGACTGCATGATAAAGTTAAAGGAAGAGGTAATGAAAACTGAAATAATGGTGGGGGGTGCCGATGCATATCACAGCACTCACTTAACGGTTCCTGCTTATAAACACATAGTTCAGACTTTACTAATTGGGGAAATAGGCACCCTCTTTCAGAGGTACCAGATAAGACTGCACAGTTAAGTGAGGGAATGAGAAAAAGATAAATTTCCTCAAGAGAGAAGAGAAAATAGCCAGCAGCTTCAAAGTCAGAATAGATTAATGAGGAGAGAAATGTTTACTGCTTTATTGAGAGCAGGGATACATTATGGAAGCATAGATGATATTCTAGCTAATTAAATCTATAAGATATATTGGGGAAAGAGTGTTACTATTAAATGGAATAGGGAAATAAGAACTGCCTATGCACATTCTCCTGAATCATTGTATCCAAGTTTGTCACACCTGTAAGGAAAATAGGAAATTGACCAAGCACCAGTTCAGATGAAGAAGTACACAAATGGGACCCCATATCACTTTAACTCAGTTTAATCATATACTGGAAAAATGGATCAACCACTGTAGTGAGGGCATTAATAGATACTGGGGCAGAGACCTCTTATATATGGAAACCCTGGTAAATTTAAACATGGAACTCCTATTACCATCACAGGACTGGAAAGGACTGAAATACCAGCCAAAGAAATTAAATTAATGAATAAAATTGGTCAGTTACCTAAGAAAGAATATATAGTAGTAATTGTACCTGTTTCTAAATATATCATTGGGATAGATTTATTGAAAGGTATGACTTTAAATTTGCCTGACAGGAGATACCAATTTGCAGTAAGGAAGATAAGAATTAATACAGTTTTAGTAAGTAAAATAAAAATGGACCCAGTCACTTTACCTGAACCTTCTGAAGTGATTACTATGAAGCAGTATCGTGTGCCAGGTGGACAAGATGAAATTACCAATACTATAAAGAAATATGTTGAGGCAGGAGTATTAGTCCCTACAACTACTCAATTAAATAATCTTGTCTGGCCAGTATGAAAGTCAGATGGAACATGGAAAATGACAGTGGATTATAGACAATTAAATGAAGTCACTCCTCCCTTGTATGCTGCTGTTCCAGATACTGTTGCCTTAATAGAAAGGATTCAGAAATATAATAGGACTTGGTATGCAGTTATTGATTTAACCATTATTTTCTTTACTATCCCAATAGATTCTAAGCAATGGGACCAGTTTGCTTTCACTTAGCAGGGCAGACAATATGCTTTCCCCTGCTTGCCACAGTGACATCTGTATAGCCCCACTATTTGTCATAGGATTGTGGCTGAACATTTGGATGAATTAGAACTGCCTGGTATACAGCTTACCCACTACATAGATGATATTATGATACAGGGAATAAATGTAAAAGAAGTGGGCAAGAGTTTGATACTTTTAATTGAGCACATGAAAAGCAAAGGGTAGGAAATTAATGCTGAAAAAGGTTCAAGGACCAGCTCAAACAGTAAAACTCTTCAGCATACATGGAATAAGGGACTGCAAGAGATTCTTCCATAAGTCCAACAAAAGATTCACATTCTCCTATCCCTACCAATAAGAAAAAGGTTCAAAATTTTATGGGATTATTTGGACATTGGAAACATCACATGTCACATTTAGGGCAGATTCTGAAATCCTTTATAAGGTTACTAGGAAGAAATATGAATTTTATTGGGGACCTGAGCAGAGTAAAGCTTTTGAAGAAACCAAGGCTGCTATACAGTTGGCACTAGATTTATGGCCTATGCAAAGTGGCCCAGTAGAATTACAAGTGACTATACAGGATGAATATGCAAACTGGAGTTTATGGCAAAAACAGCAAAACCAAAATGTACCCTTAGGATTTTTGTCTAGGAAACTCTCTTCATCTGGAGTTCAGCATATCCCTTTTGAAAAGCAGTTGTTAGTTGCATACTGGGTCTTGCTAGAGACTGAACAATTGACTTTGTGTCATGAAGGCCTGGAATCCCAATTATGACCTGGGTAGTGTACCCCAGTTTCTGACAGAATTGGACATACATGAGAGGTTAGCATAATTAAATGGAAAGGTACATTCAAAACAGATCTAAAACAAGCAAAAGTGAAGTTTCTGCTTTACATGAATCTACAGCACACATAGATACTGAGGGAAATGGTTCACCCTCTAAACCAAAGCAGCAGTTGCTACGGTCCTTGCTCTGAAAAGTAGCCTTAACGCAGAAGCTCTTTACTTTTGTGTGTGGGTCATGGAACTCTTTGTCAGTCCAGTGAAGGATGTTTTTGAATGTATAAAATAAAATATATAGGATTACAAAAAATCATACTGAAAGACATTTATCAAATAGTAAAAATCCACAAAAGTCATAAACCTATGGATCCCAGATTAAGAACCCATGTTTTAGAAAGTTGACTGAGGTACTCAGATGTGAACTGACTTGCCTGGATCACACTGACAGCATGTATCAAATATGGAAGTCGAATCCAGGCCTTCATGATTCCATTAATCTATCCACAATGCTATAGATTTCCTCTGTTTGAGGTTCACATGACAAAACATGTACAGTAAATAAATAAAAGGAAAAAGGAAAAAACAGGCAGCACACTGTTTTGTCATTCTATACAGATACCCTCAGAAAGAATTTCAAACTCTCATTATAATGTATTTGTTCTGATTCACCAGAAATAATAAGAGACTAAATTATAATAAGGTATAATAAAGTCTGTTAAGGCTTCCAGATTTGGTTAACCCCCTTCTGTGGAATAATCATGTTATGTCTAGAGTTAAAAACCTTGACAGGTAATGTTCACGTGTTATTTGTTGCCAAAAAACAATAAAAGGCATGATCACATGAAATCCAGAGAGCACAAGTATGTCTCTTTCAAGGGCTGTTTGAGATGGAGAGTAATTACATATAGCCACAGGATGAATATCAAAGGGAAAGCTGCACGTCAATAAAGTTCTGAGGATTTCTCTTCTGATTTAAAAGAAGACCCTAGCAGGATTTTCAGGCCATAAGTCTGACTTGTAATTTTTATCTCTGACATAACATGAGCAAGAACATGGAAAGAGTACATCCTTTTAACTGAAAAAGGTTAGGACGGCCAAAAAAGGCTTTGTCTCTCATTAAATACAGCTAGCGATAAGTTTCTCTCCTCCAAGGGACAGCCCTAAAGGAGTTAAAAGTCACCTGCAAGGGCTTTTGATGCAAACTTGATTAATTGATTTCAATAACTTACTTCATCAGTTTTAGAAAGAAAGGCTTTTCATCACTCAGAAATGAGAGTCCTCTTTATTGAAAAATTAGAACCACTTTCCATGACAAAGGAGTACGGTGCTTTGGGTCTAAGTCCTGTGTTGATGGAGGATGCTACCATTCTAATTCAATAGGAGACGTCTTCACTGGAATCCAGGATAGTCCATGCTATAAAGTTTTATATATCAATTATAACAAATGAAACTTTTCAAGGGAAGAAGTCTGGCTGAAAGGAGGAAAATTTTCATTAATGTGGACTGGAGAGAAAACACAGAGACATACTTTAAAAGAATCATTGCATGATATCTTTAGATCCTTTGAACACCATTTCCTCCTATATCCATCCTGATGTATGTTTGCAATTGTTCATAACACTTAATGCCCCTGCACCCAAGTATTTGACAGAAAATGAAACCTATATTAGAGCAGAAAGATGAGAGAAGCTATTTTGCACTAGAAATCATGTTAGGAAAGGATGTACATAAAGGGAAAAAGCAGTAAAGGAAGAAAGAGTAATAAATCAGTATACAAATTCAATTCAACAAATATGTATTTACCACAAGGTGTGGGGGGGGGCAAGGGCAGTAAGGTGCTATAGTGGACAGTGTCAGGCCTAGAGTCAGGAAAACAACTCTGATTGCAAATCTAGTCTCAGACACCTAGTTGTATAACCCTGGACAAGTTGTTTAACCGTCTTTACCTCAATTTCCTTATGTGTAAAATGAACTAGATAAGGAAATAGCAAACCACTCCAGTGCTTTTGCCATGAAAACCCTAAATGGAGTCACAAAGAGTTAGACATGACTTAAACAACCACGCAATAACAACGACATGACAGAGAAGCAGTCCTGCAGCGAATAGGAAGCTGGTCTTGGAGTCAGAAAGTTAAGGATTTAGGTCTCACTTCTGACACATACAGCTATGTAACCCAAAGCAAGTTGCTTCACCTCTCAGTGTTCCCCAAAAACCTCCAATATTGTAGCAAGGATTATAGATAAACGATAGAGTATTAGGACCTAGAGGATCCCAAATCCCCTCTTTAAAAAAATTCTAATAAAGATTTAAAATGCACCAGTTTAAAAGAAAACAAGGAAAATCAACTGTAGACTTCCCTACCCAGTTTAGGGCTATGCAAAAGGAAGACTGGCATCCTACAAAACACCAAAAAAGAAAAGCAAAGTTAGGTGAAAGGTGTAAGCAAAATAGCCTTGTGGAACCCCTGTTGGCAAAAGGCCAAAGCAAGAGCAGCCCCAGAGCCCAGCAGCAAGAACATGACCCTAGGCAGAACTCAACTTGGGGAAAATGTAGGCTCCTGGTCAAAAGTGCAATGAAGAGAAAGAGTCCTAGAATCCAATAGTGAACAAAGGACCCCAGGAAGAGTTCAACTCAGGGGGTGGCCTAGAGCGGGTGTTTGGGAGAGTGGTAAACTCTTATCACTCATCACAGTAAGAAATAGGAGAAGAACCTCAAGTAGAGACTAGTAAGGAGGTGGTCCAGCAATCCCTGCAGCAGAAGAAAAATGGAAAAGACAAGCCTTACAACCAAGAATAAACTATCTGGCAAAGCTGAGTAAGAAAAATAATCAATGAAATAAAGGATTTTGAAGCAATGCAAATGAAAAAGTCCTAATTAACTAGACATTTTGCAATGGAAACATAGAAAGATACACACATTTGTTCTACTGGAAAGATTTACGTGGGGATGAATTGTTTAATTGCTAATGAAGGGGTAAGACACAAATGTCTCCAAAAGATATAAAGAAAGGAAAATATAACAGACAAGGTGCCTGGTCTGTTTTAGTGCTTTCGGGAGAAGATAGAAATGAGAAGGATGGGGGTTATACTGAAGAAGAAAAGGGGGAAATCATATCACGTAAGAGAGGTGAATGAAATGAAAAGTTTTAAACATGGAGGAAAGAGTAGATAGGTATCCTGCGAACCTCACTTTCATCTGAACTGGACAAAGGAGGATTGAACACAATTACTATAAATATCCTTGTACTGCAATACAATAAACTCAAAAGGGAAATAGGAGGGGATAGAAAGAGAGGTGGAGAATAGAGGAAGGATAGGATAGCTAAGAGAATGGACATACACAGAGCAAACTCCAATCTCAGAACAGAAATATAAAGTGCCATTAAAAGAAAGAAAACAAGAATAAAAATCTGGGATTGAGGTGAAGCAAGGAGACAAGAAGAGGAGTAAAAGAACAAAATCAGGCCATTTCGTTTACAGACAATTTCAGTGTTAGGAAAACTCCATCTCTTTTATCACCTTTTTATTTGTAAAGAGTAGACTGAGAGAAAAAAAGAAGAAAAAACATATAACACAATGGAGGGAAATATATAATAAACAATTATGTAAATGGATGAAATCATTCATAAAAGAATGGATTAGGAAAAAGAAAGTATCAGAAATAACTGTGTGTTTGTGCCTGTGTGTCTGTGTGTGTGAAATAACATAGTATCTAAAAACATAAAGGAAAATTAATCAAATCGCAGGGGAAAACAGTAAAACTATAATAACAAGGGATCTCATGATATCCCTTTTAGACCTAGGCAAATTTGATCAAAAGATAAACAAGAAAGAAAATAAGGACTTAAAAAAACTTTATGAAAATGGAGGGGATGGAAACCTCTCTGGGCATTACTGAATGGGAACAGAAAAAGAATCTACATTTCTTCAGTTGCACGTAGCACCTTCCAAAAATTAACCATGTATTAAGACATAAATGTCTCACCAAAAATAAAAAGAAATACTACAAACATCATTTACTGGTCATTTACTGGTCAAAGGACAAATCAAAATTTATGTGCTTTGGAGACACTTGTTTCTTATACCCTCATGAGCATGTAAATAGTTCATCCCGATATAATCCTTTCCAATAGAACAAATCTAAATCACCCAACTAAACCGCAAAGAATAAATGTTGAAAATTGGGGATTCATAAATGTAATGAAGGATTTAACATATGCACAGAGTTGCTGTAACAGTGTCTTTCCATGTAGAGAAGTTGAGAGCTTGCTTCTGGGACAGCTAGATGGTACAGTGGACAGAGCACTGACCCTGGAATCAGGAGGACCTGAGTTCAACCAGTGTCTCTGGGAGAATTGTGATGACATGTAAGGGAAGTACTTGTGGAGCATGTATAGACATTCTCAACTGATACCAGTCAGCTAACCACGTGTTGAAGAGGAAGCTCTTTAATTGGCTGCAGAGGCTTTTTAAAAAGACTGTCAATATCAGCTACTTACTCTCTTGTCTCACAAGCTTTTGGGGAATATTAGTGACTTAGAACATTCAGTGAGAGACCATGCTATAAAGAGAAAGACTTTGGGGACTTCTCTGAGGTCATATGGTCCAAAAGGGACCTTGGTCCTTGGTCTTTGCATTTGTTCTTTCCTGTTCAAGGTGAAAGTAGAGCATCTCAGAGTTGCAGAGTCTGAGGTTTTGCTGCCAGTAAAGCACTGATAACCTGAGAAGCAAGAAGTGACCTTCAGAACACCAGTCCAGCAATAACTGAGACAAGGACTCACCCAGAGAAATGCCTTTTTGTCTGTGAACTTGATGGAACTGATGTTATGTAGAAATTGAGCTAAGCAGATCCTACTCTCCTTCAGTTGGTGTAGGGGGGAAATATGCCCTTGAGATGTTAAGGAAAATGTTTATATCTTTCTTCTTGCTGTATCTTTGAAATAAATAACCCTTTCTAAAAATCTAGGTTAAGTGGCTAAATGGAATGTATATGCCAAATAGTATAATACTTAACTCGGATTTAAGGGATGACCCCCTAACAATGTGGGAAATATGGCTTAAGGCAATAGCATCAGAGAACAGACAACCTGAACTCAGGGTATCCTAGAACCCCAAGGAAAATATATAGCAGACCTGTCTCTGAGGAAGTGAGCCAAAGAATACTTACTGCATAAAACTGAAAGGAAAACTTTAAGTTACAGAGGAACTGTTGACCTGTATGGAAGGAGAATGTTTCCATACTGAGTTTCCTACATCGATGAAATGACAGCCATCAACAACAGCAATGATAGTCCAAGTACTGTGCTGAGAACAGAATGGAAAATAAGGAAGAAAACTGATAATAGCTGATTTCTAAAGTATTTATACAATACAAAGGGCTTTACAAATTTATCTTACAGATAGGATAACATTTTATGTTATTTTGTACATTCATTTATTTATTTGTCTGTACATACGTTATATTCTTCTAAAAGAATCTAAGCTTCTTGAGGGAAGGAATTGTTTGGTCTTTATCTTTTTATTCTTCGTGCTTAGATAACTTTTGATGAATTTAATTTGAATTATTTTATTGAAAGGCAAAGTTTAAGTCTAAAGGATTACAATTATCCAGTCTTAACTATGGAGAGTTCTCTAATACCCATTACACCATTACATACCAATAATTTATCACTCTGACTATACAGCATTTTCCACTGCCTCCTCTCCCCTATCCCTAGGCCCTCACTACCCTCTTCCTCTCTCTCTCTCTCTCTCTCTCTCTCTCTCTCTCTCTCTCTCTCTGGTCAGGAGTGGGGAACCTTCAGTCTAGTCGAACATTTTAATTTTAAAGACAGGAAACAAAGTCTAAGAGAGTTGAGGTGACTTACCTCAGGTCATGCCAATAATAAGTGGAAGGGCCAGATAATAATAAAGAAGGCTTCTCTCCCTCCTTGTATTTTGTAACTAAATCCCTTTCAATATTATTTCAAGGACTGGAAAGAAATTCAGGTGAACCAGGAGTCAAGAATCTGACTGTCATTTTTCTTCTAGTACTAGGACTAGGTTCTGGCTCTTTTGTAACAATAACAATAATTGATATTCATAGAGTCTCTTTAAAGCTTGCAAAGCATTTTACATACATCAATAATAGCTACCTTTTACAATGCTTTAAGGTTTTAAAAAAGGTTTTACATGTGTTATCTCATTTGACCATTATAATAATCCTATCAAGCAGATATTATGATGATGTTCATTTTACAGATGAGGAAACTGAGGCAAATGGTGGTAATGTGGCTTGTCCAGAGTCACATAGCTAATACATGTATGAGGCACAATTTGAACCCAGATCTTCTTAACTCCAGACTCAAGGCTCTCTACATTGCATCACCTTGCTATCTCTTTGAAGTGTTACCACGACCTTGTGAAGTAGGCATAACAGGTGCTTATTATCCTCATCTTATAAATAAGAAAACTAAGGCTGAGAAAAGTTAAGCAACAAGCCCAAGATCTCACAGCTCACCTGTGTCACAAGCAGAATTTGAAACCAGGTTTTTCTTCTTAAATCCACCCCACTACATTCTATGCTGAGAACTCTCTTTGTTGTTCACAGTATGCAACCTACCAGCTGCTTCTGTCCTGTTTTTTCCGTTTATTTATTTGATGTAAGTATTTAGCCATAATCATTGATTATTTGTAGATGTACGGTGGTAAAGGAGAATGTGAGTTAACTAGAAGTCTGAGGACTTGTGTTTAACTCTGCCCATGTGACCTTAGCTAAGTCACTCTACTTTTTCCCTGGGTCTCAGTTTCCTTCTCTGTAATTGGGTGTTGTCTCTGAGGTTCTTCTACTTCTAATTTTATGATCCTTGGCCTTCAATAACAACTTCCAGTTCTAAGAATAATATATTAACTTCTGTTTACTAGCTTCTACAGTTGAAATGAGCTGTCTGATTCCCATCAGAGAAACAAAGATAAACCCTGAAGATTGAATTAAAAAACTGTCCCAATTGACCTAAAAGAAACACTAAATAAATTAATTCCTGAACATTCTGGCAGCAAGGTGGCACAATGGATAGAACACTGGAGTTAGATTACGGAAGAGCTGAGTTTAAGTCTGGCCTCAGACACTTACTAGCTGGGTGAGCCAGGGCAAGTCACGTCACCCTGTTTGCCTCATTTTCCTCATCTGTCAAAGGAGCTGAAGGAAAAAATGGCAAACCACTCCAGTGTCTCTGCCAAGAAAACCCCCACAGGGGTCATGAAGAGTCACCTATGACTGAAACAAATGAACAACAATAGTCCCTATCTTACCATTTTGAATGGCACATGATACGCCATTAGAATAGAAAACAGGAGTTTCTATCTGTTGATCATTGCCCTTGTACAGTAAAATAATGTTTTGGGAACCACTGCAGCAGTACTGTTTGTCAGATAATCCTCACTCTGCTCTCATATTTTGAGTATGTGGTCAAATTACTTTCTCAGCCAAATAATTGAACTTTTAGTCATTTGGGAGTATGGTTACTGACCAATTAACTCAGGACTTCCATCAAATGACTAAAACTTCTTGGCATTTAGTAAATGACTAAAAATATCGCCATGACCCTAACCAGACTATAGCTTCTAAAAGAGAAAGTAAGACAGAAATCAGAAAGGCAGCTTCATAGAATTGTGCCTCCAGTGATGAAGCTATGATAACAATAGTCATTTTGCATCTGTCCCCTTTTCCTCCACTCACATGCCTGCCACCTTAGAACATGCCATATTCATTTCACATTTCAATGAGGCGTAAGAGAATCCTAATTATTCTTCCTTCTGATCAATCAATGAATCAATCAAAAAGCATTTATTTAGTACTCACTATATGGCAAACACTAGGAGCACAAAGAAAAAGCAAAAGTATTTTCCTGCCATCAAGAAGCTTACCTACTCACAAGGGAGATCGCATGCACATAAAAAGGTTTGTATGAGATACATACAGAGTCTTGATATATTCTGTGTGGTAACCTTAAAGGAGAAATCATTAGCAGCTGGGAGGACTTGGAAAAGATTACTTGTAGAAAGTGACATTTATTTGAATTTAATCTTGAAGGAAGCCAGAGATTCTGAGAGGTGGAGATAAGGAGAGAGAACATTCCAGGAATAGGAACAGCCAATAAAAAGGTACGAACATGGGAGATGGAGTGTTATGTATGATCAACAGAAAATAGGCAGGCTTGTCTATAGAGTGTGTGGAAGGAAGCAACGTATAAGAAGACTGGGAAAATAAAGGGGCCAGTTTGTAAAGAAGTTTAAAGGTCAAACAGAGGAATGCATCCCAGAGATAATAGGGAGCTATAGAAGTTTTACTACATGAGAAGGGGGAGGAGATGTCTTAGTCAGACTAACACTTGATGAAAATTGCTTTGGCAGCTTTGTAAAGGATAGATTGGAGTGGGGTGAGACATGAGATAGGGTGTTGAATTAGGAGGCTCTTGCAATAGCCCAGGAGATAATGAGAGACCAGATTTAGGCTGTGGCTATGTAAGCAGGGAAAGGTAGACATATCAGAGAGATGTTGTGAAGAAGGAAATGATAAAATTTGACAAGTGATTGGGTACGTGAGGAGAATAAGAGTATGGAATCAAGAATTACGTTATGGCTGTGAGAGTGATTAACTGGGAGGATGGTGGTGACCTTAATAGTAACAAAGACATTTAGAAAAATACATTTGGAGGAAAAGATAATGCATTCTATTTGTTAAATGTGAGACGCCTTGAGGATAGCCGATCTGAAATGTCAAATAATCAGTTGGTGATGGAAGACTAGAGCTCAGGAGAGATACTTGGTCTGTAGATACAGGTCTAGGAGTCATACACAGAGAAATTGATAATTGAACCAATGGGAAATGATGAGATCATCAAAAGAGAAAATACGGAGGAAAAAGAGAAGAGGGTCCAGGACAGGGCCTTGGGGATACTTACAGCTAGTGGTTGTCACATAATTGAAGATAAAAGAAAAGAAACTGAAGAATGATCAGATAGGAAGGAAGAGAATGAAGAGAGAAGTGTCATGAAAACCCAGAAAAGCGAGAATACTCAGAAGGAGAGGCTAGTCAACATTGTTAAAAGGTTCAAAGAGATCAAGAAGGATAAGGACTGAGAAAAAGCCAATACATCTGGCAATTAAGAGATTGCTTGTAGCTGTAGAGTTTGCTGCTTCAGCTGAATGACAAGGAGGGAAGGCAGTTTCTTCCAGCAAAACTAGGACACATACATACATACATACAAATACCATTGGCCAGAAAAGTGGACACACAGAGGAAATATGTATGGAAAGGAACACACAAAGCTGTGCGGTAGGCATATATTTAGAGAATACATGGAGGCAAGGCACTCTCCACAAAGCATGAAGGGACAACTTGTAATTCGATGCTCTGGAGTCATCATTGTTCTCCAGAGATGTCATTGTGTTATTCTTATCAGATCTGCTCCCCACTGGTTTCATAGGCCCTGTGGTCTGCTAGGCAGTGCTCTACTGGTCTTTTGGTCATCCATTTAATGGTCATCTCCCCCTCCAGGTGATTGTGGAACTTGTCTCCAGCTCTATCATCAACTAGCAGCTTCAGCCAAAGGATTGCCATGTCTCTATAAGAGGCCTATGAGTGAAATCTACCACCTGTCTTTGGGCTTACAGACCAGAGGCTTCAGTTTCATCTCTTTTCAGAAGGCAAGGTTATTCCTTTAGTGTGTCACTAGAGGAACAAATCATAAATAGCTTTCAGGGAATCATCAAAGCACTTTAGATTGCTACTATAAGCATAAAACTGAATTTTATCTGCCTTCTTACTGAGCCAGGAATCCTGCATCTCTCTAAGCTTTGCTTTACTTTGCTTTTGATGGAATTAAATGCTGCCTTCTTAGAGTTGGATGAACTATCCTATTGGTATATCCCTGTGGAGTTCTCATTTTTTGTTTAGCAGCTTCTGAATTTCCCTGTCATTTTCACCAAACCAGTCTTGGTATTTGCAAGTGTTCTGACCTAGATAAGCAAATGCAGTGCTGTACACCAATCTCTGAAAACTGCTCACTCCTTTTCTGCTCTACTGTTGCCAACTATGTGTTGACTCAACTTTCCCTTCAAGTTAGCAACAAACTGTTCATACTTAGAGAAAAACTCTATTGACATTAACTCTTCTGGTAGTCATTTTGCCTTGGGGGCGGCACTTTTGATGAATGTGAATATTTAGCTTGGAAAGGATAAGTCTATGATCAGTCCAGCACTCTGCACCACACATTGCCTTTGTCACTCTCATATCTTATCTGTCTCTTCTCCTTGCAATCACATAGCCTATTAGATGCCAATATTTGCTGTAAAGGTACCTCCATGAAGTTTTATTGCATTTAGGTCAACAGAAAATAGTGTTGGTGATGAGGTCATGAGATGCACAAGTCTTCAGCAATAAATGACCATTATTGTTGCTGTTTCCAACTCCATTTTATGATTCCCTGAAAGCTATTTTATGGACCAAAAACCTATGGTGCATCACAACTACTCAGTGCTGATGGAGCCACATTGATTAGTGATAAGGACATGATCCCAGAGAGATGGACTGAACACTTTCATAGTGTTCTCAACAGACCATCATCAATCAATGCTGAGGCCATTGACCATTTACCTCAGGTTGAAGTCAATCCCTCCTTAGCTGAACTTCAACTGAAGAAGAAGTTTTGAGGGCCATTAAGTTCCTTTCATGTGGCAAAGTACCTGGTGCTGATTCTATTCCAGCTGAGATTTACAAGGTAGGGGGACCATTTCTCATACAAAAGCTGACTGAAATTTCCCAGGTTACATAGCAAGAGGAGGTTATCCCCCAAGAGTTCAAAGATGCCTCCATTGTCCATCTCTATGAAGGCAAAGGGAATAGATTGTCCTGTGACAATCATAGGAGGGGTCTCCCTCTTAGTCATTGCTGGCAAAATTCTTGCTAGAGTCCTCCTTAATAGGCTGATTCTTCACCTGGAAGATAGTCATATACCTGAGAGCCAGTGTGGCTTCAGAAAGGGCTGAGGAACAGTCAATATGGTATTTGCTGCCCGACAACTCCAGGAGAAATTCCAGGAGCAGAACAGAGGTCTATACACAACGTTGTAGATCTGACTAAGGCCTGCTACCATACTGATGGTAAGTTCATCAATTTGAAAAGGCAACAAGCCAAGACCAAAGTGGAGGGAGTGCTGGTGCATGATTTTCTGTTTGCAACCTCTGAAGCTGAGATGCAATAAAGTATGGATCAATTCTCTACTGCTTGTGCTAATTTTGGCCTAATAATTAACACCAAGAAAACACAAGTGCTCCTTCAGCCACCACCATACCGTCCATATGTGGAACCACCAGTTACAACAAATGGAGAAGTTTTGAATGCTGTGGATAAGTTCACTTACTTTGGTAGTGGATGTACTCATTCCAGGGATGTACTCAGTGACAATGAGGTTGATGCACACATTGCCAGAGCTAGCTATGTATTTGGGAGGCTCTGAAGAAAAGTTTGGGAGAAAAGAGGTATTAGACTGACTACCAAACTGAAGGTCTTCAGAGCTGTTGTTCTGACCTCATTGTATGCCTGTGGGCATACATGGGCAGTCTACCAGCGCCATGCTAGGAAACTGAAACACTTCCATTTGAACTGTCGTAAGAAGATTCTGAGGATCACCTGGCAGGATAAGGTACCAGACACTGAAGTCCTTGCTTGAGGTGAACTGCCAAGCATTCAAACTATGCTTCAGAGAGTGCAACTCCGATGGACTGGCCACATTGTTCAAATGCAAAATGTATGCTTGCCAAAAAGATTATTTTATGGAGAACTCACATGAGGCAGGCAATCACATGGTGGTCAGAAGAAGTGATACAAGGACACTCTCAAGAACTTTGGATTTACTGTGCAACATGGGAGACACTGGCATAGGAAAGCTCAGCATGGCATGCTCACATCAGAAATTGTGCTGTACTCTATGAGCAAAGCAGAATTGAGATGGCACAAAGTAAACATAGGATGCACAAATTTGGGGTATCCACCCCAAATATTCACATGGACTATCTGTGCCCAACCTGTGGTAGAGCATCCTGAGCTCATATTGGTATGATCAGCTGCAGTCGGACGCACTGAAATTTTAGTTTATCATGGTGATGTCATTTTGGTCCTCTTTGAGAATGAAGGACAACAGCCAACCAACCGACCAGAGGAAAAAACAAACTCCAGCTATTCTTCTCCCCATAAAGGGATCTATTAGTTCACAGAATCTTAGCAGTGGATGGCTTTCATCTCCAAATGGAGTGTATTTGACTCCAATGGCCAAGTTATTTCGAAATACAGACTAGCCAGATCAGGTCAGGGTCTTTAGAATCTTGTAGAATCTTATAGGTGCAATTTTCCAGCAGTTGCCACTAGGCAGCACTGAGTTTTGCTTTTGTCTTTTTTAATAGCTAAGAGCTGCAGATCAAACCTTAAACAAAAACAGTGTATGGATCCTTTCTATAAATAACAAATAAATTTAGTAATAAAACATCAGCATAATTACTATTAAATGTAATCTATAGAAAGGACAAAATAATCAAAAACATAAGTTATGAAAGAATAAAGTAATGATCCATTTAGAGAATAAAGAAATCTAGTCTGGGACCAGGGGTGGGGAACCTCTGTCCCTCTGGTTACACCCACTCTTTAACTTCAATTCTTTTTTTTACTATTTTTAAACTAAATTCCTGAAGTGCAAGAGAAGCAGTATGGTATGGCAGAGAGAGAGAGTTAGCCTCAAAGCCAAAAAGAACTGTATTTAAGTTCATCACTAACATATACTGACTAGGCAACCCTGGACAACTTCTCAGAGGTAACTCACTAAGACAAGGATGCTTAGCCTAGAGTCTGTGAACGTTTTTTCTCTTTTTAATATTTTGATAGCTACATTTTGATATTAATGGTTTCCTTTGTAATTTCATGTATTTTCTTTTATGCATTTAAAGACATTATTCTGAGAAGGGCTCCACAGACTTTGCTGGACTATGAAAAGGGTCTATGACACAAAAGCAGCAAAGACCCATCTCAAGAATCTAATACCACTCTACAGGAAGATGATAGGTAACAGAGAAGGCGCCCATTCACAATGGCAGAGGAAATTCCTTACAGAGAGCTCCCAATACCAGTGAAATCACACCTCAGCCCCCTTCCCTCTCTTCTGGTGAGCCCCCATCCTTATCTATCTCTTATGCCATTTCTTCTGTTAGTGAATCCCCCAGTGTCCACATTAGTCAGAGATATGTCCTCCCTCTTAGGACTGTGGGGAGGATAATAAAAGAGAATTTAAGTAAATCTTTACATATTTCAAAGCTACAGAACTGTAAGGAATTGGCAACTCTGGCTACAAGTGCCTAAAGCTGTTTCAATTATTAAAGACTTCAGAGTTTCCAAAGTCTCACACGTCTTTCTTCAGTTGAAAAGCAAATAAAATAAAAACCGAAACCCAACTTTTTTTGCCTCTCTAGGTCATGAGCATCCAAATATTTCAGTTGTGGGATGCCTAAAATCCAAATATGTGTGGGCTAATTGTACTCAACTTCAATTATGATGATCTAAACCATCTAGCAAGACACCTGGTAGAAATCAGAAATGAAGAAGTAGCACAAGGCAAACTGACAGGTTCTGCAGGCCTACTAGTTCATATATATTGTTAATTAAGCAAAAAAAAAAATCTCAGGTAGTCTACCAGCTGCAGTCATTTTGTTGGACATCTGAGCTCCAGAAATGGCTTGAAGGATAGAATGGAAAAAGCCACCTAAGGAACAATGAGTCAGTCATTCTGAATAATTAGAAAGGTTATATAGCACAGTATAGCAAAAATAAGCTTGGGAAAGTAAATTGGGACATGACAACAGAGGGCAATAACAGGTAAAAAAAAAAGTTTTTAGAATTTATCCTTCAAATAGCATGGAACTACTGAAGGTTATGGAGCAGGGAAGTGACATGACAGAAGTGTTATTTAGTTAAAAAAAAAAATGACCTATCTAGTCTTACAAGGAAAAGATTTAAAGCAAGATCAGTCAGGAGGCAATACCAGAGGATACAAAGAAAGGCAACATGCCACAGCAGAAATTTTCCTGGAAATATTTGAAAAAGAGCTCTATTTTTACTTAGAGCTGGTTTTAAATACCACTTTTGCCACCCACTACCTGTGTGACTTAACCTGCCTGCAGCTTAGTTTACCCATTTTTAAAATGAGAGGGTTGACGCATCTCTAAAATCTCTTACATCTCTAAAATTTTGATTCCCAAACGTCTGGGCTAACTCCTTTCGAGTGTCTTCTGTTGGTACCAGTGAGAAGATAAGAAGAAAATAATCTTATTTAAGCTGCCTTCCTGCCAGTCCCTATTTTTTTGTTCTTCCTATTAAAAAAAGGAGAAAAATATTCCAAGGTTCCCTTCTGGATATGATCTATTCAGACCTTTGGTATTTTCCTCCCAATTACATGCTAAATTGATATTTTAGCCCATCTACTATTCTCCCTTCCCCCAGCTCTGTTCCATTCCCCTTTAATCCCTTCCCTCCTCATCCCCAAAGTCATTTCAGATGAATGACTTCATTAACACTGAATTGGGATTCTTTAGTAAAAACTGATAGTTCCAGTGCTTTTTTTTTTCACATTTTACAAGCTACCACAGCCCTCTCCTAACAAAGACTTTGTCTTTTTTTTTTCCCTGACAACCTCATGCATTTTGGAACATTCTGACCTAATATACATAGCAACCAGTTACCAAAAATTTATATAACAATACAGCTTTCTCCATGCCACCTACGGGATTGTCCTTCCTAGAGCCTGAGGAATCAGGCGCCATGAGAATAGAGAAGGGTAAATACTGCTGTGATTTATTTATTTG
This sequence comes from Bettongia penicillata ogilbyi, assembly GCA_023548195.1. Taxonomy (NCBI): domain Eukaryota; kingdom Metazoa; phylum Chordata; class Mammalia; order Diprotodontia; family Potoroidae; genus Bettongia; species Bettongia penicillata. The sequence continues at coordinate 4,586,970 of JAJHZJ010000448.1, forward strand.
CTATATAAATGCAGAACTTCTTTTACCACTTTGTTCTCTCTCTCTCCTACTTTCCCCTCCCCCACTGAACAATTAAAAAAATAAAAATAAACCCTCATAATAAATGTTCATATCCAGCAAAACAAATTCCTACATTGGCCATGTCCAAAACAGTATGTCTCGTTCTGAATTTTGCAGTCCCTCAGTGCTCTGTTAGAAAATGGGTAGCATGCTTCATCAGGTATCCTCTGGAACAATAGTTGGTTGTGGCATTCATTGACCAGAGTTCTAAAGTCTTTCAAGGTTGAATTTCTTTATGATGTTTGCATTATATAAAATGTTCTTGGTGGAGCCAAGATGACGGAGTAGAAAGACGCACGTATGCTAGCTCCGAACCGACAGCCCATATATTACCTGCAAGAAGAACTCCCCACAAATTCTGGAGCACTGCAAGGTGCACAGAAACAAAGTGGAAAAGATTTCCATTCCAGAGAGCCCTGGAGAGCCGTCCCCAGGGTCCGTCACGTCCCGGAAAGCAGAGCCCACCCCTGTGCTGCCCTGGCCACTTGGCCCTAGAGGAGCGGATCTGAGCAGGCTTCAGGGACGGAACCTCCTGTGGCTGGGAAGGTCCCTCTGCCCACAGACACTACAGTTCAGTGAGAGAGACATCTGGGCTGGCCGAGAGGGGAGTGGGGTGTCTCTGTGACTCGGTTCCCCTTGGGAGGCAGCAGCGGAGGGAGCAGCAGAGGCAGCAGCAGTGGCCCGGGACTCCCCAAGCAGCACACAGAAGTTCAGGGCCATTACCAAAGGTCTCTGCATAAACCCCCTGAGGGAGCTGAGCCTGGGAGATGGCCCTGCCCCCATTCGTCCCATTACTGAAGGTCTCTGCATAAAGCCCCTGAGGGAACTGAGCCTGGGAGGTGGCCTTCCCCCACCCAAGCACCAGAACATAAGCTGACATTGAATAGCACCCCCGCCCACCACGGAAAGCCCATTTGAATCTCAGACCCCAAGCACTAGCTGGGCAGATCTAGGTGGGGGTGGACAGGAATCTCAGAACTCAAGTAACTGGCTGGGAAAATGCCCAGAAAAGGGAAGAAAAATAAGACTATAGAGAGCTACTTTGAGGGGGTAGAGATGTTCCCACCTTTCAATTCTGATGATGAGGAACTATTCTTACCATCAGGGAAAGACGTGGAGGTCGGGGCTCCCAGGGGAATGTCCAGTGGGCTCAGGCCTGGGAAGAGCTCAAAAAGGATTTTGAAAATCAAGTTAGACAGGTGGAGGAAAAACTGGGAAGAGAAATAAGAGAGATGCAAGAAAAGCATGAAAAACGGGTCAATACCTTGGTAAAGGAGACCCAAAAAAAATGCTGAAGAAAATAACACCTTGAAAAATAGGCCCACTCAATTGGCAAAAGAGGTTTAAAAAGCCAATGAGGGGAAGAATGCTTTCAAAAGCAGAATTAGCCAAATGGAAAAGGAGGTTCAAAACCTCACTGAAGATAATAGTTCTCTCAAAATTAAAATGGAACAGATGGAGTCTACTGACTTTACGAGAAACCAAGAAATCACCAAACAAAACCAAAAGAATGAAAAAATGGAAGAGAATGTGAAATATCTCATGGGAAAAACAAATGACCTGGAAAATAGATCCAGGAGAGACAATTTAAAAATTATGGGACTACCTGAAAGTCTCAAAAAAAGAGCCTAGACATCATCTTCCATGAAATTATCAAGGAAAACTGCCCTCATATTCTACAACCAGAGGGCAAAATAAGTATTGAAAGAATCTATTGATCACCACCTGAAAGAGATCCAAAAAGAGAAACTCCTAGGAACATTGTGGCCAAATTCCAGAACTCCCAACTCAAGGACAAAATCTTGCAAGCAGCTAGAAAGAAACAATTCTAGTACTGTGGAAAAACAATCAGGATAACTCAAGATCTAGCAGCTTCTACATTAAGGGATCGAAGGGCGTGGAATAGGATATTCCAGAAGTCAAAGGAACTAGGACTCAAACCAAGAATCACCTACCCAACTAAACTGAGTATAATACTTCAGGGGAAAATATGGTCTTTCAATGAAACAGAGGACTTTCAAGCATTCTTGATGAAAAGACCAGAGCTGAAAAGAAAATTTGACTTTCAAACACAAGAATGAGAAGAAGCATGAAAAAGTAAACAGCAAAGAGAAGTCATAAGGGACTTACCAAAAGTGAACTGTTTACATGCCTACATGGAAAGACAATATTTGTAACTCTTAAAATTTTTCAGTATCTGGGTAGTTGGTGGGACCACACACACATGCACACACATGTACACATGTGCATGCACACACACATACACACACATGCATGCACATACAGAGACAGAGAGCACAGAGTGAATTGAATAGGATGGGACCATATCTCAAAAGAAATTAAGGTAAATGGTGAGAGAGAAATGTAGTGGGAGGAAAGAGGGTGAAATGGAAGGGGGTAATTATATGTCATTCAAGAGGCAAGCAGGAGACATTTTAGTGGAGGGAAAAAGAGAACTGAGAAAAAAACAAGAAGTTTACCCTCATCACATTCGACTAAAGGAAGGAATATAATGAACACTCATTTTGTTATGAAAACCTATCTTACAATACAGGAAAGTGGGGGAGAAGGAGATAAGCAAGGGAGGGGTGATGGTAGGGAGGGTAATGGGAGGAGGGAGCAATTTGAAGTCAACACTCAGGGAGGGACAGGATCAAAAGACAGAATAGGAACAATGGGGAGCAGGGTAGGATGGAGGGAAATACAGTTAGTCTTACACAACATGGCTATTATTGAAGTCATTTGCAAAACTACACAGATATGGCCTATATTGAATTGCCTGCCTTCCCAAAGGGAATGGGTGGGGAGGGAGGGAATGGAGAGAATTTGGAACTCAAAGTTTTAGGAACAGCTGTTGAGTATTGTTCTTGCTACTAGGAAATAAGTAATACAGTTAATGGGGTATAGAAAGTCATCTGGCCCTATAGGACAAAAGAGAAGATGGGGAGAAGACAAGGGAGGGATGATAGAAGAGAGGGCAGATTGGTAGGGAAAATTAGATTGCGCAGTGTATTGGGGTGGGGGGGATAAAAGGGGTGAAAATTTGGAACCCAAAGTTTTGTGAAAATGAATGTAAAAAGTTAAATAAATAAATTGTTATTAAAAAACAAAATAAATAAATAAATAAAATGTTCTCCTAGTTCTGCTCGCTTTACTCTGCATCAGTTCATAGAGATCTTCCTAGGTTCCTCTACAACTGTTCATTTTGTCATTTCTTATGAGGCAACAATATTTCATTATATTTATCTACAATAAATTGTATACCCAATAGATGCCCACCTACCCACCCCCTGCTCCTGTTAGTTTTTTTTTATTGTTGTTACTAAGAAAAAAGTTGTATATTTGCACATATGGGCTCTTTCCATCTTTCTCAGATCTCCTTGGAGTAGTATTGACCTACTAGTAGTTTTAATGAGTTAATAACGATTGAGCAACTTTTTGAGCATAATTCCAAATTTCTTTTTAGAATGGCTGGGCTAGTTCTCAACTCCACCAATAGCACATTAGAAACATTCCAATAATTGTCATTTTCCTCTTTTGTCATCTTTGCCCATTTGATGGTATGAAGTTGAACTTCAGAGTTGTTTTAGTTTGCATTTCTCTAATTATTAATGAAGGATTAAGTGACTATTACCCGTCAAGCACAATGCTGTTGATCCTCTGAGAGGTAAGTGTTATTAGTGTCCCCATTTTACAGTTGAGGAAACTAAGGTACACACAGAGATTAAGTGACTTGCCCAGGGTCACACCACTAATAAGTGCATAAGTCTGAATTTGAACTCAGGTCTTCCTAATTCCAAGAATTATCTACTGTGTCTCCTGTGATTTAGAAAACAATTTTTCATATGGTTGTTGATAGCTTGGACTTCTCCCTCTAAAAACTACCTACTCATATCCTTTGATCATTGATCTATTGGTAAGTAGCTTTGTTCTTATAAATTTGAATTGGTTCCTTTTATAGCTCTTCCTGCTGGGTTATGTTGGTAATATACCAGAATACTGATGATATGTGTGGGTTTATTTTTTATCCTACAACTCTGCTGAATTTATTAACTGTTTCAATTCATTTTAGTAAACTCTAGAGTTTTATAAGTAAGTCATCATATCATCCACAAAAAGTGATATTTTTTTTATTCTTTACCTATATATATTCTCTCAATTTCTCTTGCTTATTACATTGGTTAGCATTGTTATTACTGGATCAAATAACAGTGACCATAATAGGTACTCTTGCTTGAACCCAATTTATTGGAAAGTCTTCTAACTTTTCTCCATTACATATGCTATTTTTCTTAGTTTTAGGTAGACATTATATATTAAGGAAAAGTTCATTTATTTTCATGCTTCCTGATGCTTTTAACAATAATGAGTGTTAGATTTTGTCAAAAGCCTTTTCAGATCCCCAAAGATAAGTCCAGTATCATGCAAGACAAAATTGACTGGATACATATAAACTTACATTTGAGGTTAAAAAAAAATCAACCGCACAACTTCAGAAGAGGAGAAAATAGGAAGAAAGAAAAGCCCCAGGGATTTAAAGATGCTAGAAATTAAACAGGAATTCTCAATGAGAAGTAGCCATGAAAAGAGATCATGTGTTCTCACCAAGAAACAAAGAGAAATTATATTCATACAATTCTAAAACACTTTATAGAAATAAAAACAGACTTGAACAATTGGACAAATAACAATTGTTCAGGATTACACCATATGAGTATGGTCTAATGGCATGATTACACCATACCAATATATGACAATATCACCTAAATTAATTTACTCATCTAATGCCATAGCAATTAAACTACCAATGGATTATTACTTTATAAAGCTGGAGAAAAAATTCATCTAGTGGAGTAAAAGATCAAGAATCTCAAGTGAAATAATTAAAAAAATGGGAAGGGAGAAGGCCTGCCTTGAACTGTACTACACATTGGTAATTATCAAAACTATTTGGTATTGGTTAAATTGTAGAAAAATTGATGAGTGGAACAGATTAGGTACATGAGACATAGAAGCAAAAAAAGAAAAGAACATCAATGAAGAATTTTTTTTTATTTTGTATTATATTTTTATTTATTTTGTTAAACATTTCCCAGTTACATTATTTTAATTAATTTATTTATTTAATTTTTAATTCATTCTTTTGGTTTTGTTTGGTGATTTTTTTGATTTCTCATAAAGTCATTAGACTCCATCTGTTCCATTCTAATTTTGAGAGAACTATTATCTTCAGTGAGCTTTTGAACCTCTTTTTCCATTTGGCTAATTCTGCTTTTGAAAGCATTCTTCTCCTCATTGGCTTTTTGAACCTCTTTTGCCAATTCAGTGAGCCTATTCTGCAAGGTGTTATTTTCTTCAGCATTTTTTTGGGTCTCCTTAACCAAGGTATTGACCCGTTTTTCATACTTTCCTTGCATCTCTCTCATTTCTCTTCCCAGTTTTTCCTCCACCTGTCTAACTTGCTTTTCAAAATGAAAAAATGGAAGAGAATGTGAAATATCTCATGGGAAAAACAAATGACCTGGAAAATAGATCCAGGAGAGACAATTTAAAAATTATGGGACTACCTGAAAGTCATGATCAAAAAAGAGCCTAGATATCATCTTCCATGAAATTATCGAGGAAAACTACCCTGAGATTCTACAACCAGAGGGCAAAATAAGTATTGAAAGAATCTATTGATCACCACCTGAAAGAGATCCAAAAAGAGAAACTCCTAGGAACATTGTGGCCAAATTCCAGAACTCCCAGCTCAAGGAGAAAATCTTACAAGCAGCTAGAAAGAAACAATTCTAGTACTGTGGAAATACAATCAGGATAACTCAAGATCTAGCAGCTTCTACATTAAGGGATCGAAGGGCGTGGAATAGGATATTCCAGAAGGCAAAGGAACTAGGACTCAAACTAAGAATCACCTACCCAGCAAAACTGAGTATAATACTTCAGGGGAAAATATGGTCTTTCAATGAAACAGAGGACTTTCAAATATTCTTGATGAAAAGACCAGAGCTGAAAAGAAAATTTGACTTTCAAACACAAGAATGAGAAGAAGCATGAAAAAGTAAACAGCAAAGAGAAGTCTTAAGGGACTTACCAGAAGTGAACTGTTTACATTCCTACATGGAAAGACAATATTTGTAACTCTTAAAACTTTTCAGTATCTGGGTAGTTGGGGGGACCACACACACACACATGTACACGCATGCACGCACACACACATACACACATGCACACACATACAGAGACAGAGAGCACAGATTGAACTGAATAGGATGGGACCATATCTTAAAAGAAATTAAGTTAAATGGTGAGAGAGAAATGTAGTGGGAGGAAAGAGGGTGAAATGGAATGGGGTAATTATATGTCATTTAAGAGGCAAGTAGGAAACTTTTTAGTGGAGGGAAAAAAATAGGGGAGCTGAGGAAAAAAAACAAGAAGTTTACCCTCATCACATTTGACTAAAGGAAGGAATAAAATGCACACTCATTTTGGTATGAAAATCTATCTTACAGTATAGGAATGTAGGGGAGAAGGAGATAAGCAAGGGGGGGATGATGGAAGGGAGGGCAATGGGAGGAGGGAGCAATTTGAAGTCAACACTCGGGGAGGGACAGGATCAAAAGACAGAAGAGAAACAATGAGGGGCAGGATAGGGTGGAGGGTAATTCAGTTAGTCTTACACAACATGACTATCAGGGAAGTCATTTGAAAAACTACACAGATATGGCCTATATTGAATTGCCTGCCTTCCCAAAGGGAATGGGTGGGGAGGGAGGGATGGGGAGAATTTGGAACTCAAAGTTTTAGGAACAGCTGTTGAGTATAAAAGGGGAGAATTTTTGAACCCAAAATTTTTGTGAAAACGAATGTAAAAAGTTAAATAAATAAATAAATATTTAAAAAAAAAATTAAAGATGTAGACACTAGTGGGTTGATTTGGTGAGTTACTCATCCAATTTGCAGTTCACAAACCTCATGTATCTTCTAAAGGACCATGGTACTCATTGAAAAATTCTGTAATGCTCTGGGACTCAATGCATTCAACATACTGTTATCCATAGAAAAGATGATATAAGACCTTTTTATCAATAGGGAATCCCCTATTTGGACATGCCCAAGACACTGGCAAATCCTCCATGACATTGGTAAATATCATGGGTAGGCATATACCTCACCATCCTGCCTGTCTTGATCATGATACTCAGTGAATGCTGTACAAAATTATCTCTGTGGCCAGCCCTGTCAAGGAATTTTGCATGATGGACATCTACGTAGAAGATATTGTATGAAAAAAGAACCTTTAAAGTTGCATTTTGCTCTGCCATACCAAATGCTCTTTTATAATCAACAAAAAATAAAACATACCATAGACTTGGGAGTCAGAAAGACCTGAATTCAAATCCTGCCTCAGGTACTTGTCAACTATGTGACCCTGGGCAAGTCACTTAACCTCTGTAAACTTCTATTTCTTCAAATGGAAAATCTTGATAATGACAGCACCTGCCTCCCAGTACTGTTGTAAGGATCAAATGAGATAACATTAGTAAAACAGCATGCAGACCTTAAAAGACCTCCATAATTAATTGCTATTATTTTATATTAGCAGTAGCTCTTACGGACTTAATAACACAGGTTCAATAATGTGACTATGAAGTCACTACTATAAAAAATCATCTCATCTCTCTCTTTCATTCACATGTATAACTTCTTAATAAGTTTTCTTATACAATGTTTCTCATAACATATAGTTATGAGAGACAGTACAGTGTCAGAGCAGGGCAATACAGTGAGAAGCATGCTATATTTAAGATCAAAATACTTGATTTAAATTCTGGTGCTGCTGCTTATTCCTTTTTTCCATCCATGTAAAAATTACTTTCTCTCCCTATGCCTCAGTTTCCTCACCTGAAAAATAAAAGAGATGAGCTTAATGTTCTTAAAAGTTCTTTCCAACTCTCAGACAAAAGCTTTAATTCCATTCCTATAAAAATAATGAAGGTCTCATGGTTTCATATCAGAATTATTGCAACAACCTACTAATTGTTTTTTTTCTAGTTCTAAATCTATTTCCTCTTGACCATATTTATTTACAATCATCAAGTTAAATATCCTAAAGTTATCCTCTTCATCAGTTTCTTCTTTGCTCAACAATCTCAACAGCTTTCTACAAAATAAAATCCCAATTTCTCAAGCCAGTATTAAAAGAACTCCACCATTTGGGCCCATTTAGCTTTATTTTCTATTATTTACCAACATGATCTCTCTATTTCAGCCAGAAGAGATTCAGAATTGTCTTGAGAATGTACTATGGATCAATATTCCCTTCTCTGAGTCTCCTGCTGTCCTTCCTGCTCTCCAAACTCTTCAGGTCACAGTTGAACAACCAACTTTAATTTCTCCTTTCTAAGTAAAAAACTGGGATTCAAATGAATTGAATTTGAATTCTGGTTGTGCTCTTTGTATCTTGTAGGTCATGACATATAACCAATTTCATATACCTCAGTTTCCTCACTGAGAAAATGAAGGGGAAATGAGCAAAGATTAGAAAAGAAATTCTTGGTGATGGAGGAGTTATGGGAAAATAAATATTCTGGGCACTGGAAGAGCCATATTCCAGGTTTGATCACTTGGGAAAAAAATTGTGAATTATACAAGAAAAGTTACAACATTGTTTAAAGCCTTTGACTCATCGGCCCCTTTTGTAGGCTATTATTGACATAAACATAAGACATCTGCATTAAACTACTCATAATATCACTATTTGTAATAGTTAAAAGTTAGAAACATTCTACATGCCTCCTTCAACAAAATGTGGTATGTTAATATCATAGAATTACATGATGAAGAGAAAAGAATATAAAGAACTCAGACAAACCTAGGAAGACCTATGTGAAATGATGCTGAATTAAAAAAAAAAGCAAAACTGAAATAAAAATATACACAATGACCCTAGCTACATAAATGAAGCCAATGTTAAATAAAGTAAGAGCAACAAAACCCTCATCAACCAAAACCGATGATATCGGTTCTTGCTTGCTAAAGTTAAAGAAAATGAACTTCCTTTTTTTTAATAACTAATAATTTGGAAGAGGTTAAAGGCACCAATGGCAATCAATCTTTAATGCTTTTTGGCTTAACTATTTCCTGAAGAAGTTCTATGCTGGTAGTTTGTTAACATATATATTTAGGTTTGTCAGATTTGTTGATAGCAAATGCACCAATCAAAATAAATGAATATATTTAATTTTAAATCAGTGTGGGAAGAGAAAATGAGTGGAATGGATTAGAGCAGGAAGTTTAACCTGGGACCCTATGAACATTTTTTTCAATAGTTTAATAACTACTGCAATCTAATTGATTTCCTTTGTAATCTTATGTTTTTTATTTTGTACATTTAAAAACATAATTCTGAGGACTCCATAGGTTTCACCAGAATGCCAAAGGTATTTAGAGGGAAAATAAAGGTAAAGAACTTCTGGACTATATGGTCATTCAAAACCACTTGCAGCTCAAAAATATGACCTCATTCCATTGTCTGGTGACTCTGAACAACACTACAAGGCAGTACATAACCAGCTTGATGTGGGTTTACACTGACAGATTATATTTCAGCTTTTAAAAGGTAGATGCCATTCCTTATTCTAATTTTGTGTCTTATCTAGAAGTTCAAGGGACTGAAGAACTCAATAAGCCCTGAATAAATGAATAAAAAACCAAAGCCTTTTACCCACCAGCTTCCTTCGTGTAACATGGGTGTTGTATTCTAAGAGAGTATTTCCTGATCCCACCCTGGATCCAGTTGTTCGCTCCTTAGACTTCTTGAAGTTACACTGTATTATCTGTATGTGCTTCCCTGTGTGCATATCGTATCCCTTTAGTAGACTGTAGGATCCCTGCAGGCAGGACCCATTTCATGCTTTCCTTTGCATCCCCAGCACCTAGCATGGTGCCTTGAACAAAATGGATGCTCAGTAAAAGTTTGTTGAGCTTAAACAGAGTTGACTTCAAACTACATATGTGAAAACGATTCTTTGGTCTTTGGCTTTCACAACAATTTTGGAAACTGAGCCAGTGATGGACATGTTTCATCTTTAACTTGAAACCCTTATTCCAGAAGAGACATCTCTCCACCCTAGCCCATCTTCACAATGACATCACTTGGCTAGCATTGCCCAACTATACACTTGAATATCAGCTGAGCTATGACTCAATGGACATAAATAGCAAACTTGGCATTTTCTGAGTTTATTTTTAAGTCTCAGTTTAATAATTTTTTTAATTAGTGGAGAAGGGAAATGAGGAGAAAAGAACACAATAATTGGGGAAAAGGAAATAATACTGAAAAGAAACTAAGAAGGCATGTGCTTTCTAGAACATGAATTCTTAACTTTTTTTTAATGTGTTTTTAATGGCTTTTGGGGACAGCAAGGTGCCACAGAAGATAAAGTATCGGGTCTGGAGTCAAGAAAACTCATCTTCCTGTGTTCAAATCTGGTCTAAGACACTTACTAGCTGTGTGACCCTGGGAAAGTCACTTAATCCTGTTTGCCTCAGTTTCCTCCTCTGTAAAATGAACTGGAGAAGGAAATGGCAAACCATTCCAGTATCTCTGCCAAGAAAACCCCAAATGGGGTCACAAAAAGTAAGACATAACTGAAAACAATTGAACCACAGGAAGACTCTTCTGGCACTCTGATGAAACTTACAGACTCTGTCTCAGGATATTCTTAAATGAGTGTTCGACACTATGCTAAACACTTTCACAAATATCTCAATGTATCCTCACAATAATTCTTAAAGGTATGTGCCATTACTAACCCCATTTTACACTTGAGGACCTGAGCCAAAAAAAGGTTAAGTGACTTGTCCAAGGTCACACAGGTAGTGTCTAACACCCAATTTGAAATCAATGTTCCTGGATCTAGGCTCAGTGCTTTAGTCATTGGGCTACCAGCTGCTTATAAGATAAAATAGATGAGATTACCAAATAATCCAATTATATTGAAAAGCAGTTATCAAAACATAGTTGCTGTTGTATTTTAAAGTTTATAAGAGCTTTATTCTAGAGGCACTTGTCTTTGTTCTGCTTCTTTTAGATTCAGTGGCCATGCCATAGTTAATATTTCCCGCAAGGGACACTTAAGCGCATTCCATCCATGCAGAGATGGGTGCCTCATAACTTAGTGACACTTCCCACTCCATACACCCCGCATGGTATTTTCAAACATTCATAATTTCTCTCCTGTTAAACCACTTGTTTAGAAAAGAGCTCATCCTGAACACTTTGTGCTGTCATGAGCCAGAAACAATTTTGTGCTCTCATAATCCAGAGACAACTTTCTTCAGTCATCTTTGTGAACAAAACCATTACCAAATTTTTTCATGGAAGGAGAAATGATTTTTATTTTCTCCCCCTTCAAAATATGGCTAAAGGGAATTTCCTCACACTTTCCTAAGGACACTCTTTGGGCCAGAAACCAATCATCCAGCAAGGGAGAAGTCAGGAGACCTGTGTGTAATGGTTCTCTCCTAGCTTACAGCCTAGTGAACATCAGCCATCTGTCAGCACCTCTTCTGGTAGCTTTGTCTGTACGATCCACCAAGAAAGGAGGAAAAAATCTGAGAACTCAATCATGTGATTGCAGTAGAAATAACTGGAAAGAATGGCGAAGCAGCATAGTTGTGGGTAAGGAAAGACACATGAACAAAAGTAGGAGTTTTGTTTTTATTTCAATTTTATGACTATTAGATCATATGAGGGAAAAGACATTTGCTATAGAAAAGGAAACGTTATCGCTTAGTTGCAGATGCTGAGAGAAAGTGTTCTATATCCAGCAAGATTATATCATGGAGAAAAATTATTCCCCTAAACTTCCTCCTGGGATTCAAGGGGCCAAAGAATTCAAAATTAGCAATGTTTTCCTAGAACAATAAGGAAAAGAAGAATTCACACTCATGGTGATTTGAGGTTTAAAAAGTGCTTATCTCACAACAACCCCAAGAACTGCAATTATTTTAACCTTTTTACAGATATAGAGACTGAGGCTTAGAGGGCCTAAGTGATCCACCTTGGTGTCACAGGGAGGAAATATTGGAATCAATAGTTAATAAACATTTATTAAGCAACTTCACTGACCATGGGTCCCATGCTAACCAGGCTAGGATCTTTCCATTTGGGTGTCAAGAGTTTTGAGGGGATTGTGACTTAACTTTGTCAGGGGGATGAAGAAAATTCTATGCACTAGAAAGGGGACCATTACAATTTCCTTGCTAATCTTACTCTAATGAAAGTCTCTTTTCTGTCCCTTTTAATAAACCATTCTGTTTAAATCCTCATTGCTTGCCTGAAGCTTTCAGGAGAACTGAAAGTCCCTAGAAGGTAGCTGGAAATGAACCAAATTCGGATGTTCTCATGATTCCTCAGGGCTGGGACAAAATGACCCATAGGGTTATTATAAGAAGCTCTCTCCAGTCATTTCTGTATCAGCCCAGGGCCAAGAACACTGGCTATGGAATGAGCCTTAACTCTGTTACTCTGTTATTAGTCATGGGCAAGTCAACCAATGTCATTTATTTTCAGCATTCCCATCTGCAAAATGGGGATAATAGCAATCACCCTGTCTACCTTGAGAGGCAGCATGAAGTAGCAAATAAAAAACTAGTCTCAAAGTCAGGGAGACCTGGACTCCAATCCTACCTCTGGCATTTACTAGATGTACAATACTAGGAAAATCACTTCACCATCAAGTCTTGTAATGAATTCTCTAAGATTATAGGTTTCAGACAAGGATGCGTTAGTGGAAGTTTCCTCACTTTGGAGTTCTCTACACCAATGAAATAGACAATGGACAGCCCGTAAGCTAAACTGATACCCTAATGATGCCAAAAGGAAATGAGGATGGCTCTCTGCAAGCTGGAAGGATTCAAACCTGGGAGAGAATGTGGACATGAATCATTGATCCACTTCCTAGCCCTATCTCCTTCATAATTCCTCATTGGTTTCGTATTGTATTGGGGTCACACCCACCATAGGCTCTTCCTTTGCACTCAAGGTGATACTCATGTTCACTTCTACAGAGATCATTGTGTTCTATGATTCACAACTCTACAAGTCCATCTTCAAGTAAACAAGATGATGTATTCATTCCCACATATTGAAGGATTCAATATCATTTAAAGATATAATATTAAAAGAACAATGTTATTAGATCTTTTAATGATTTTCTTTTTTTTTTTAATCAAGTCTCCCTATATCACCAAGGCTATAAATACAGTGGCCACTTCCAATCAGTGGCCCCAATCCCACTGCTGATTGGCACAGAAGATTTGACCAATCTTATTTCTAATTTGGATCGGTTCAACTGTCCCGTGAGAGTCTGGTGGCCCTCTACTCTGAGGGACTCATCTTATTGGCGCCCAACTTAGTGAGGACACAAAATAGGTTTTAGCCCTACTGCCCTTGAGCTCAGAACTCAAGCTCAAGAGATTTAGCCTCAGCATTCCCAGCAGCAGGGTCTACAGACATGTGCCACCATGTCTTTCCTAGTGATTTATTTGCTTTATCTTCTGGAGCAAAGGTGCAAGCTAACTTTCCAGAATAAAACTATTCACATTAAGGAATCAAACATCTATCACTTTGAATAAGTGGCTCCTGGAACTTCCTGTTCTCCCGATCATCCTTGCAATGCATACCTTTTTATATTCCTAGGCTTAGTTCAGTGCATGAATGGTAGAACTATAAGCCACCCCTATCACACTTTCAGAATTCGAGTTATGAAGTTTCAAGTTGTTTGGAGCTTACTTAGAGAAGACAAGATCCTAGTTTTCAGGATACTGCATCAGAAAGAAAAAAAATTAAGTATTAGACATAATCCCCATAATTACATTCTAAAACAAAAGGAAAAAAATGCCAACATATTTAAGTTTATAAGCTTTTGATAATTCCTTTTCTGAGCAACAGAATTGAAAACATCTTTGCCATCCCCCAAAATCAATTAAAGAAGGAAGATACATTGTAACTGCAAACTAATTCAGAATTAGTTTGAATTTCAGAAGCTTTAATTGCTGAATTAAATCCAATTTAAGGAATTAATGTAATTCTCATATTTTAATGGGAAAGAGAACTATTCAGCAACTCAGGAAGCAAGTGAGAGCCGAGCTCTAATCCAGGTACTTTGAGGTATCATCACTGATAGCATTTAAATCCTCTGTTGGCTAAAGACGTGAGAGAAAATGTTTGTTTCATTTGGTTGCTAGACAACGGTACTGGTTTTGATTCCATTTCCAGTCTTTTTTAAAACAGTGACAAGATTTTGAGAACAAAACAGTATCATCTTTCACCCAACTTAATAACAAAAGATTTGAGAACAATTTGTCTTGATGGAGTCACTATAACTTACACATATTTTATTGTTTTCTATAATTCTTATTTCAGGGCACTAGGGAAAACCTTTTGCTCTACTAATGATTTATATTTAAACTGTACCTATGACTATAAATTTGTCTTAGTTTCCAGCACTAACGTAGACTTCAAAGCCCTGAAACTTGTCACCTTTCCTTTAAGTACACAAAATCACAAGCTGACATATTTTAGAACTGGAAGGAACTTTAGAGGCCATAAAATGCAATCCAGTCATTTGACAGAAGAGGCAAGCATGGCTTAGTGGAAAGAGGCCTGTAGCCTCATTTTTCATTACTCCCCCTTCCAGCCTCTGTGATTCAGACAAATGGATTTTCTCTTCCACATGAGCTGAATGCCATCTCCCATCACAATGCCTTTGAAATGACTGTCCCTCTGTCCTAGAGTGCACTCCCTTCCTAACCTCTGCCTTATGAAATTTCTTTCTTCTTTTAAAACACAGTTCAGTCACCATCTTGTACAGAAAGTCTACCTGGATCTGCTCAGTTACTAGTGGCCGTGTATTTATCTATTTCATATTTATATGTATTTCTTCTTTTTATGTTCATTTTATATATGCGCATCTATATATATATATACACACACACACATATGTACACATATAGAGACAGAGAGACATAGAAAAGAGGGAAAAGAGAGACAGAGACAGAGAGATAGAGCATTTATTAAGCACTTACTCTATGCTGGGCACTATACTAAGAGGTATAATTACTTTTGCCTTTGATGTCTCTCCCATTAAACTATAAATTTATTGAGAATAGTATTGGTCTTAATTCAGTGTATCTGAATTACTGTATTCCCAACATCTAGCATAATTACACCTAGCACGAAGTACTCAGCAAAGACTTGCTTATTGGTCGTTGATTTAGAGGCAGAGGACTAGGTTGAAAAAAAGACTGTTTTTTGCCACCTTTGTGACCTTGACAAGTCTCTTAAACCTTCATGGACCTCAGCTTCTCAATATCAGCTAGGTAGCCTCTAAGGTCTTTGCAACTCTAAATCTATGATCTGCAAAATAAAAGTCTATTCCAGCTCTAAATCTATGATTTAGGACCATGGAAGTTAAATGACTTGATCAAAGTGAGACAATTAGTTTTCTATATACTTTAACATTACATAATACATACATACATGAGCATATATATGTATACATGTATCTTAATCTCTTAAGGAAACAGATATAGGAACAGATATAGGAAAATTATTTGCAAAACATCTATTCTTTAAATAATTATCCACTACCTCTTTAAACATTGTATGAATAAATTATGGTACAACCAAGTCTTTACTAGGTGTTTGACTAAAAGTTTATGACCTATATGTTAAAACAAATAGATTAGCACTGATATATCTTAATACCACCTAAATTTCCCTCTGTATCCCTCCTTTTGCCCCCTACCAGAGGACAATATTTTGAGAGGAATATGAGAAAAAAATTAGCAAAACTAGTCAATATATGCAAAAAAAGTCTCATATTAGATGCAATATTACATATTCCCATGAATCTCCTACCTCTTCAAAGGAGCAAGTGTCAAGGCCAAGATTATCCTTTATAATTTCCTACCATTCAGTTTCATATGTCTTGTGATTTTTCTTTCCAATTATATTATTGCAGTCATTATATACACAGTTTTATTGGCTGTGGTTACTTCAGTCTGCATCAGTTCATATAACACTTTCAGTGCTCCTCTGTATTTTTACTTTATTATTTCTTACAGCATAGTAATATTCGGTTACATAGGACAAACTGCAAAACAATTTCTTTAGTCATTCCCTAATTAATGGGCATCTACTTGTTTCCAGTTCTTTGCCATCAAAAAAAAAATGATGCTATAAATATTTTGGTGTAAATGGAACCTTTATTTTTGTCAAAGACTTCCTTGGGGTACATTCTTCCTTGGGAATCTCTGGGTCATAGGGCATGGACATTTTAAGTCACTTTATTAGCATACTCTAAATTGCTTTCTAGAAAGTTTGCAAAAATACACAGCTCCACCAACAATACACTAGTATGTCACTCTTTGAGCATCCCTTCCAACATTGACTATTTGAATTTTTTGTTAACTTTGTCAATTTTCTTGCTGTGAGATAAAATGTCAGTACTATATTGATGTACATTTCACTTATTACTAATACTTTGAAGCATTCTTTCATATGGTTGTAAATAGTTTGCAATTTTTCTTTTGATAACTATGAGTTCATATTCTTTGATTTCATATGTGTGTTAGGAAATTATCTTATATATTTCTTACACATTTCTTCCAATTATTGATATATTGGATATTAAACCCTTGTTAGAAATATTTGAGGCAAAGATTCCCTTCTTATCCTAAATGCATTAATTTTGTTTGTGCAAAAGCTCTGCAACTTCATGTAATCAAAATTTTCTATTTCCTCTTTTCTAATTACCTATCCCTTGTTTGATTAAGAAGTTATTCCTTTCCTATAGCTAAAAAAAAAAGAGAAAAGATGTATTTTCTGTTTTTCTCCTAATTTTCTTATGGTATGATCTTTAATAATTCATGTCAATTCAGTTTACTTTGAATTTATTGTGAAATACTGTATAAGATATTGGTCTAAGGCCTATTTTTTTCCAGACTACTTTCCAGTTTTCTCAGGAGTTGTTACAAAATATGTAGTTCTTTCTTAGGTAATTTATGTTTTCAGATTTATCACATACGAAATTACTTTTCTTTTTCTTCTGTCTTCTCTGTTCCATCTATATGCTCTTCTAATTTTAATCACTAGCAAACAATTAAATTGGATGGTTTTGATGATTGCTGCTTTGAAACACATTTTTAGATCTAGAAGTGCTATCTCCTTTTCATCCTGACCTTTTCTCATTATTTCCTTTGATATTCCAGATCTTTTGTTTCTCCAAATGAATTTGTCATTGTTTCATCTAGTTTTATATAGTAAAATTACTCCCAAATATTTTATGCACTCTGTAGTTATTTTGAATGGAATTTCTATCTCTGTTATTGCCTCCTGGATGTGATTATCATTATACAAAAATTGTGTTGATTTTTTTCAGATTTGTTTCATAGCCTAAACTTTGCTGAAGCTATCGTCCTAATTAATTTCTTTGCTGATTCCTAAGAATTTCCTAAATAAATTATCATATCATTCACCAAATATGAATTCTTGTGTCTCCTCTTTATCTATCTTTATTCCTTCAATTTCTTTCTCTTATTACAATTTCTAGAAGGGTAGTAAATAAAATCATGGAAATGAGACATTTTGCTTTACACTTGTAGTTACTGGGAAAGTTTCTAGTGTATTCCTACTGCATTTAATGCTTACTTTTGGTTTTAGACAGATACTCTATTGTCCCATTCCTATACTTTGTAGGTTTTTTTAGCATAAATTTGTGCTGAATTTGTCAAAGGCTTTTTTTCTACATCTATTGATAAGCTTTAATAAATCCCAACCTGAGTCCCAACCAGAAGCCCATGGGTTGGTCTGTTCAACATACCAAATCATGGAGGCTAGGGGGAGGTGTCTTGAGTGAGTGCTGATAAGGATTAGCATTCTCTAGTGTTAATTCACAGAGCTTTTGCCATGTTGGGCTTCTTGCTTTCTTGTCTTTGGATTCACATGTAATTGTTCAATTTCTAATACATTTTTGAAGGAAGGGAGTTGAGACTTAATAAGGACCGGAGAAAATGTCTAGTACAACATTTTGTTGATCACATGACCTAGAAGTTCATAATTCTGTGAATATTTAAAGAATATTTGATGCTCCATATTTTTTTTTTAAAAAAGCACATAAGAACAAATGAGTATTGCCTTCTTTGAAGGGGTCACCATGAGAGGGTTCTATACACTTATTGACAGGAAATTATATTGCTTAAAACACCCATGGAACACCTTTTTTTAATCATATTCAGACAATATATACAAAAATATTACAAAAATGTAAATCAATGGTGTGGAACTCAAATAGACCACAAAAGAGCACATAAAGATCCCTGCTGCTTGAATATTGACTTAGAAAACCATATTATCTATGTTCTACTGTAATTTTATTTATTTTGTTAAATATTTCCCAAATTCATTTTAATCTAGCACACACAGGAATGTTACAGGCTGCAATAAACTCAAATATATTTGACATCTATGATGTAAATGACAATACTAAAAACCAATCAGACTCTGATAAACTGCAATGAACAATTCTAGTTCTGTAAAACTGATAATGAAGCACTGTTCCTCCCTCCTGGTAAAGAGGTAGGGACACATAAATTACATGTAGATATTTTAACATTTGTTTTTAAATTTTTTGAGTTCCAAATTCTTACCCTTCCTTTTCCTTTCCCTCTTCTTGAGAAGTCAAGTGATTTGATACAGATTATACATGTAAAGTCATGCAAAATATATTTCCATATTAGCCATGTTACAAAAGAAAACACAACACCTCCCCCCCACAAAAAAAAAATAAAGTAAAAGCAGTGTGCTTCAATTTGCATTCAGACTCCATAAGTTCTTTCTCTGGAAGTGCATAACCTTTTTTCGTTATAAGTCCTTCGGCGTTGTCTTGGATCATTGTATTGATGAAAATAACTAAGGAATTCATAGCTTATCATCATATAATATTATTGTTACTGTATACAAGGTTCTCCTTGGTTCCACTCACTTTACTTTGCATCAGTTCATAAGTCTTCCCAGATTTTTCTGAAATTATCCTATTCATCATTTCTTATAGTACAATAGTATTCCATCACAATCATATACTATAATTTATTCTATCATTCCCCAATTTTCAAGCAACCCCTCAACTTCCAATTCTTTGCCAACACAAAAAGAGTTACTAAAATATTTTTGTACCTATAGGTCCTTTTCCTTTGATTTCTCTCAGATACAGACTTAGTAGGGATATTGCAGGGTCAAGGAGCATGCAAGGTTTTATAACCCTTTTGGGCACTGTTTCAAATTACTCTTCAAAATGGTTAAATCAGTTCACAACTCCACCAGCAGTGCATTAGTGTCTCAATTTTTCCACATCCCCTCCAACATTTATCATTCGCCTTTCCTATCATATTAACTAATTTTATATGCATGAGGTGTTATCACAGAGCCATTTTAATTTATATTTCTCTAATCAATAACAATTTAGGGCATTTTTTCATGTAACTACAGATACTTGTGATTTCTCCTTCTGAAAACTGCCTTTTTATATCTTATGACCATTTCTCATTGAGGAATAACATGTATTCTTTTTGACTCAGTTCCAATATATTTGAAAAATGAGGCCTTTATCAGAGAAGCTTACTATAAATTTTTCCCCTAGTTTCCTGCTTTCCTTCTAATCTTGACTCCACTGATTTTGTTTTGCAAAAACTTTTTAATTTAATGTAATCAAAATTGTCTATTTTTATATCCCATAATGCTCTCTCATCTCTTGCTGGGTCATGAAGTCTTCCTTTTCCATAGATCTGACACATAAAATTTTCCATGCTCCCCTAATTTGCTTATGAAATTGCCCTTTATGTTGAATTATAGAAAATTTTTACGTGAGAATGGACCTTAGACAAGAGGTAGACCAAATCTTACATATTATGTAAGAGAAAATAAAGCCCTGGGAGTGTAAATGAGTTGCTCAAAGCAAGTTAAAGGCATGGCCAGTACTAGAAACCAAGGTTGGGTTTTTTTTTTTCCTGCCCAGGCCAGTGTTCTGTTTCAACAACCTCATTCAGCTCCAAAAATTCTCTGTTTTCAAAAACTCAAATATTGTGGTCAATTCTGAAGGAAATTCCAATTAATCAACCAATAACAAGAGTTAATTAAAAACTAATCAATTAATACTATTCAGTTAACAATTGTTCAATAAGCACACATGTGCCAAGCATAGTGTCAGCCACTGGGGATACAAGTACAAAAATGAATCAGTCCATGCACTAGAACTTATGTACTATAAGAAAAACCACATATATATACATATATGTGTGTATACCATATATGTGTATGTGTATATATGTATATATATACACACATATATGCATGTATATGAATGTATAGATACAGACCATGCACACAATATGCACCACATGTGTATGGTGGTTTGGGGAGGGAGAGAAGCAATGCTTGATCACCAAAACCTCAGAGCACAAAGTTCCCCTATATATTTTAAGCAATAGCAGCAATAATTGAAAGTCTCCCAAAGTTGTTCACTTCAAGGAGACACTCCTTCAGACACACAAATTCTAGTACGTTGATTTTTTTAAATGTCAAGTTCTACTACAATCAATAAACATTGATTAAGCTTCTACTATGTACCAGAGAGTGTACTAAGTGCAGGGGACACAAAAGGAGGCAAAAGACTGTCCCTGCCGGCAAGGAGCTCACAAGCTAATGATAAGCCAATCAACTGTTGCAAAACTCCATTATGAAGCCACAGATTAGATAAATCAAAAGTTGACCCATCTGGATCTTTAAGATAGCCTGAATATGAATATGGACTTTTGGGCTCCTTCTCTTGGGCACAGAAGCAATAACTTGCAATCTACAAGAGTTCATGAAGTATCCGAAGGTCCATAACTTACATCCAAGGAACATTTTAGACCCTGTCAAGCATCTGGTTCCTTTTTAAATATGTTTACCTTTGAACATTGTACATTACATAGTCAGTACAATCTTTCTAATATCAACTTACTTGAGCTTTCCTTTGTCCCTCTGCCCATTTCCCCTCTTATTTTTGGCCCCTATTCCTTTCTAGTGTTGCTCTTTCATTTTTCAAAATATATACACTTTCCCAAGGGCATAATAAAGACTTTTATGAAGTAGTACACTCATTCCTATTTTTTCTTTTATTCTAATTCTCCTTAACATTAAGCCAGAAGAGGCCAGATTCACATCATCAGCCTCTCTGTAGACTCCCTCCACACTGAGACCTCCATGTAAAGAATGAGTCACTGTACAAAAACCTTTGATAGACACTCATTTTATTGCCTTTTGAGAGCAGTGTATGTATTGCCAAAGGGCACCAGAACAGTCAAAAGCTTTGTTAGAAAAATAGATTCTTTCCTATATCATAGAAAAGAATTTGAATACTTTTCTTCCCCCCAAACTCCCCTCTCTCACCAAAAATTCTCATTATTTATGATGGAAAGGCAGCTGCTTTGCCACCTTTTATTTCCTTCTAGCCTTCTTTGTTTTTACTGTGGACTCAAATCCATGTAACTTCATCATGGTAATTTCAACACTGTATAAAAATTGCATATATTAATCAATCAATAAGTATTTATTATCTACAAAGAATGAAACAAACTCTAATCACAAAGATCTTGCATTCTTTTTTTACATTTTAACTTTTTAAATTAACCATAAACCATTTTATCTCTCACTTCTACCTCCCTTACCCATAGGAGCTTGTATTCTTTTCCTTATTATTTAATTTAGTTTTTTAACAAAAATATGGTTTCTTTCTCTCTTCCAACTCCTCTACCTAGAGGAACTTACATCTATCAATGCACATCTAATGCAATCTAATAAATGTACTTTTAATTATATACAGTATAATTATAAAATGAATAAACATATGAACAAAAGATAGGTTGAAAGGTAGGGCATTAGCAGATAGGGAGAATCAGAAAACACTTTCTGTAAAAGGCCTTAGAAAGAAGAGAATGACTGTATGAGAGAAAAGTAAAGAAAGAATACCTTCCAGGCATAGAGAACAGTCAGGGCAAAAATGGAGTGTCATGGGTGAGGAAAGAGGGGGGAAGGAGGAAAAGAAGGGAGGAGGGAAAGAGAGAGGCAGAGAGGGAGAGAGAGAGTACCAGTTAGTTTGATTCTCAGAATATGAAAGGGGGAGTATTGTTCAATAAGGCTGGAAAGATAAGCTAGGGCCAGGAGGTTTAGGAATTTAAAACCTAAACAAAGATTATTAGCAAAGGATTTGCTGTCTGACTGATTTTCCACATAATAGCATAAAAAAAATGTACAGTCTGATTGAGGGAAAGGCTATGTTTTTAAAAATTCAATTCAATTAAAATATTAATTAAATCATTCCCATACTAAAGACAAATTATTGCATTTATGTCAATTTTTCTTCGTGACTGTCTCATTATGTGCATGGTAGGCTGCTATCTTTATCTGAGAATGAACTTGGCTACTTCTAAAGAGAACATCCGCAGGTCGGCCACAAGTGAGATGGATTTTTCTGCCACTCTCACTGATTTTGATCTGTGTCAAAGAGGACAGCCATCGACACCCAAGAAATTACAGATATGTGAAATATTGTAATAATAACTTTTATAAGAGGGGCTTTTAATGATAAAATGTGTGCATATGTGGATATATGAACACATATCACATACTCTGGAAGGGCAACAATTTTGTCAGAGTGGAAATCAAGTCACTGAAGTAGATTAGAAATCCTCCATATATCATCAGATAGTCTTAACAAGTCTCATTAAAATCTCCATCACTAGATGGACACCCTTCTGTTAATTCAGGAGTTCTTAACTTTTTTGCACAATGAACCCCTTTGGCAGATAGCCTATGGGTTTCTCAGAATAATGTTTTTTCATGTCTGAAAATGCTAAATTTCAATTAGAAATTAGTGAAAATAAAGATGATTTTTTTTCCTCAGTTCAACTTCATAGACACTCTGAACCCCTGGCTAATAAATTAGCCCCTCAGAATTTAAGCTCCATTGGCCCTGGGAGGTTATTTTGTCACCAGGTCCATGCTCAAAGCCTTTCAAATTGCATGGGACTTCTGCCTCTTTGGATCTCTGGTTTTCCTCAAGGGTCAGCTCATCTCCTACATGAGCTCTTCCCTGATGGTCATAGGTGCTAGTATCTTCCCCTTCAATTACCTTGTAACTATTCAGCATAGTCTTACTTTTTATATACCTAGATAACAGGGGAGCTGGTTAATGAGGATCTCAGCCATGATGAGCATGTATACAGAGCCCACGTGAATACCTGCAGAGTCTATTTCTGGATGTGCACAAAGAAATGGAATGGAGGAGCTACCCAATGAAGCATACTCATGTATTCTGTATAGGTATTCCTACTGGCCTAGTGCCAGGTGGAGAAAAGCCTATTAAATGGCCCCAGAGCCAAAAGTGATAAAGCATTCCACAGACACTGATTGGCCAAACTGATTTGTTTTCTCTGAGGTTTGGTAGACAGTGACTGCTGTGGACCTCTTGTTCAGTCAATAGTCTTGGGTCTTATCCAAAACTAAGTTGCCACCTGTCTGTGTTCATCCTTCATTTTCAAAGAAGACCATGACATCAGAAAAGTGATGACATGAAGGAAGGAAGGAAGGAAGGAAGGAAGGAAGGAAGGAAGGAAGGAAGGAAGGAAGGAAGGAAGGAAGGAAGGAAGGAAGGAAGGAAGGAAGGAAGGAAGGAAGGAAGGAAGGAAGGAAGGATATCTAGCCAGTAAACTCCAAAGCCCCAATGGAAGGGGAGAGGGAGACAGAAGAGAGAGAATGATCTGGGTTATCCAACTAGCTGGGTCCCCACTCAGGCAGCTGGGTCTACTCACAGTCTGTGTTCATCCTTTTTTTTTTGAAGGAGACTGACATCAGAGTTACCACCATGAGGTTGCCATCACATGGCCCTTGAATACATGGAGCTACAATTACTTCTAATTCTGTTGTGTCTGGTTTTATTTCTGTTCCTCCACGACAAAGAATGAAGACAGAATGGCCTTTTGAGGTCCAAAAGGTAGGAAGAGCCAATAGAGGTGGCCAATGGTGACAGCCTCCCCAGCCCTAAGGAAAGTTGGGTTTGACACACCCCAGTGGTGAAGTTATTCAGTAACTGAGGCACTGTGCCCTTCTAACATGAGAACAATTTATCTACCAGCATAGGTGAACCTGGTGGGGTAAATGTTCATAGCAGACACTTTAATTTTGAGTCACTCTCCTCAGGAACTGAGGTGGTAGAAGTGGGAGTATTCTCTGATTTGAGGACAGAGGGGGGATGTTTTTACACTTTGGCTCTTATTATACCTGTCCAGTAAATATCTCTTGGTAAAAACTGATGGCTGATTAATAATATCAAGGAGATTAGTAAATTATATTGTGGCAGTAATAAATGGTATTCATATATTATATATTTATCTAATATATATAATATATTAATATATTCAGGAAAACACACTAGAATCTGGTCTTGAACTGATCCCATTAGAGAAATTTCCATTACCCCTGAGGATTTCCTTTAGCACTGTGAGATAAAGATCTATCCAACTATGTTCTGGGGGACCTAGTCTTCTAGTTCATGTTTAATTTGTGAGAGTAAGTCCGAAATATCAATACATTTATATATTTACATGCTATATGTTGCCTTTCTTTACAGCATATATATTCCTTGAGGTCAAGCAATGTTATATTTATTCCAAGTACCTAGGACATTGCCTGGCACATAGGAGATACTAAACAAATGGTTATTAGTTGAATGAATGAATGTACATCAAAGGAATATATGATGCTATACATATTTAAAGTTACCATCCATATACTCTGGAAAGCCACACCACATAAATATGGAATGGCCCGATGCTTTGTGCCAACTACTACATAGTTGGGAAACTATGCATTAGTTAAACAATGAAATTAAACACATTGAACCTGCTATATTTAAATATTTAAGCATTATATTTTAAACAAATCATACTAATGGGCCTTCATGAATAACCTTGAGGATTTCAAAGATGAAAATGAAGTCTGAACCTTTGAGACTGGGAGAGAGAGGGGGAAAGAAGGGGGATAAAGAGTAAGGCATAACTTCATAACTTCATACAATGATGCCATTCTGCTCTGCACTTTTTTCAAATGTTTTCAACTTCTTACAAGCTACATTGTTTTGTAAGAATAAACTGTAGGTCTTCCAAAGTGCCTCTCTCCCACTCAGCTCCCCCAGGGGATTTGGAGCCTCTGCACACAGCTTATTTTCATTTCCCTTGCCCCAAAATGATCAAATAAGGACTGTATTTCCCTACCCAACATTTCTAGGACAAGGAGATCTGACAAGCGCAACTCTATCACTACAAACATCTCTCCTCTTTCCTGCCGAGGCAAGTCTGAAAGGGGAAAAAAGACGCTTTAACACACACCAGCCTCCTTAGATCCAGGTCCCGAGAATAATAACAGTGAGACACAAGGTGAATGTTCAGTGTTAAATAATCAAAAAGAGAACACATTCCAGCTCTCTGGAATCCTGCCACCAGCCATTGGGAGAGCTCCATGAATGCCACCAAATCAGTGCAATTCCATTTTGGAATCCACTCTCTCTTGCCACCGAAATAGATGCTTGTTGGCTGCTGGACTCTAAGCGTCCTGGTTCACATAAGGATACTGCACATTACATATTCTTTACTATTTTGAAGTTGCCATGGCAGGGAAGGGAAGAGATATTTTGGTTGGTGTAGCTTCATTCGCCACAGCTCCCTATTTCAGTCTTTCTGACTTTGTGACGCAGTTTTACGGATTTGGTTTAGAATTCTTCCATGTTTGTTGTTGTTGCTGATTTCATTTGAAATAACTAGCATTCCAAGGGACCAGCAAGAGTAGTCTCTATAATTTATGAACTATTAAAATGACAACCTGTCCTGGGGCAAAGATCTTTTAGACGAAGAGTCAGATGACAATGTATCTCTCAAAATTCCAATTGATTCTTTCGCTTTCCTATCGGATTTCTGTTGGTCCCCTTTTTCCTGTTTTTTTTCTCTATCTTCCTTCTTTCATGACCAAAAAATTATAACTTTGAAACAGACAAATTAGGAATGGATTACTCACATTACAAAAGGATTCAATTTAACATTTACCAAGTATATTCTGTATCCAAATACACATACACACACACACACACGCTCAAGACTGAGATGTAAAGTTTAGTCAAGAAAAGGTCATAGGATCACAGATCTAGAATTAGAAAGGCCCTTCCAAGCCTTCTAGTCCCACTCCCTCATTTTAAAGATGAAGAAATGAAAGAAAGCTTGAAGAAGTTGATTGACTTGTCCAGAGTCACACAGGTAGTAAGCATGCAAGACAGGACTTGAATCCTGAACCAAGGCTCTTCCTACTGTACCACAGATACAGTATGGGAACATGATACATACAAAAATAATTGCAGTACAGAATAACACATTTGTGGTACAAACCAAGTGTAATAGGCAGATCCAGGTGAGGTAAGGTGATTATAAATTGAAGGAGGAGGAAACTAGTAAAGTTTTCTAGAGAAATGAGAGAATAGATAGACATCTGGGGTGGACTTTAAAGAACAGATGGGCATTCATTTGGTGAAGGACAGGGAATTCTAGAGAATAACAGAAGGAAAGAGTAGAACATTTAAGACAAATAGGGGTGTTGGTGGTACACTGAAGTGCACTGGATTTGAAGATGGAAGACCCAGCTTCAAATACTACCTCTGAGATTCACTATCTATGTGACCTTGGGCCTCAGTTTCCTTGCTGTAAAAAATAAGGAGGCAGGAAAAGGTAGCACTAAGTTTTCTCCAAGCTCTAGGCATCGTATGATCCTGTTAGAGAATAGGTGCTCTAATGGGAATAAGTAGAAGGAATTGCCTTATAAGGAATTCTCTATATTAATAAAATCAGTCTAACCAAAGCAAGTAAAACAATAAATATGCAGAATTCTGAGAAACTGGAAAAGATTTATGAATTGATATAAATGAAGTAAGCAGGGGCAGGAGAATAATTTGCATAATTACAATGAGAATGAATGACTAGATGTATGAAAAAGCATGTATTAAAGTTGCTGTATACTAAGCACTATGCTAATTGCTGAGGATGAAAATACAAAAGGGAAAAAAAAAACAGTCTAGTTCACATGGAATTTACATTCTTATGGGAAGGGAGGGGACACACATAGGGGAGTGGTAGCCAAGGAGGAGTCTGGTGGTTTGTAAAGTTACCAGGATAAAGAATGGGGCCAGAGGGTAGATTGACATACCCTTTACAATATTGACAGCATTGATTTGATTATGGGGAGGGGAGGTGGCGGGCACCAAGAACAGCTTACAGCTGGCATATACACACCAGTAAGGTAAATAGTGAGGAGATGGCCAGATAATAAAGTGAGTGGAGCAAGCCTGGTCTGAAATAATGGGCCATGTGAAACACTGCACAATCAGCCACCATGCTTCACTTCATTCTCTACACTCAAGCTATCTCCAGTACATTCACTCCTGCCACCGACCTTACCTCCTTGCTCTTCCCCCACATCTCCCCCTCTCCCCCACCACTATTCCTTAAAACCCAATTGGAGGCATGAACCAGAAACATATAAATTCGGTCAGTGCCACTGGATAGGATATGTCAAAATATCACCCCATTCCATCATGGCTCCCACTCACCAACAGGGCCCCAGAGTGGGAGTTCCAGAGACTAAGAATAAAGTCCTCCAGAACTAAGAGAATTCTTAGAAAAACAAGAAATAGAAGCAACCATAAAAGATAAAACCACACCATTTTGATTATATAAAGTCAAAAAGCTTTTTGCATGAATAAAATTTATATAGCTAGGATAAGAAGAGATGCTGTTTGATTGGGAGAATATCTTAGAAACAAATATCCCTAATAAAAATGTGATATCCAAAAAATGTAAGAAATCAATACAAATATATAAAGATAGGTGGCATTCCCCAACAGATAAATGGCCAAAGAATATGCACCAGAAGTTTTCCAAGTGATCTTTAATTTTGGACCTCTCTCTCCTATTGCCATTCCCTAGATATTCCTAGACATTGTCACCTAAACTTCTAATGCACCCAAAGGACCCCTGGGCCTTGCTATCCATCCCAACATTGAGCCCTTAGGATTTTGAGATTTTCCATCCACCCTGTAGTTGAACCCTGCTATCTGTGTTGTTTCCCTCAGTTAAGAGTGAGCTCCTTAAAAAATAGCTCCTATCTGAATTTTTCTATTTGTATCCCCAACACTTAGCATTGTGTTTGGCACATAGTAAATGCTTAATAAATAGAGGGGGGGGATTAAAATAAATAAATAGGTAGATAGATAGATAAATAAATAAATGAATAAATAAATAAATGAATGGGGGGTTATTCATTCATTCACATTAATAAGAAATAAATGTTAGTCTCACCACCTATGAATTCAGCCTGTATTACCAACCAGGGAAGACTAATTTTGAGGTAGATACTTTATCTCACAAGTCTTATGGACCCAATTCTATGCTAACATCAATGAAGGGTATAAGAGCAACCTCTGACATGAAGGGAGTTAGACCACTTGTGGAAGAGATTGCAACTGTGAGTCTGGCATTTGGGATTTTGCTGGGAGAAGAGACCGTTATGTTCTTTGCTTTTCAAATGTTTTCCTAATACACTTTCAAAAATATATCTCACAATTACTTCCCAGTGACATTCCCCCTTGAACCTTAATAGAACCCTGCCTTGTAACCAAGTTAAGAAAAATAACTCAAAATATTGTACATGTCTGACATGGAAATGTTAATTTCTTTGATAAAAGAAAAGAAGTGTATTAAGGGTTAAGAATTCATGAGCAGGCACTACTACATTAATAAGCTTCTTAAATCCGTCAGTCTTGTTTTCTATGCATTTATTCCTTGTCCGTCTCCTTCTCCTTGATACTTGCCATGCACTCAAACCAGAGAATCTGTTACGATGTCATTGACTGATGGCTCCTTCAGGTGGTATTTGATAAACTCAATATCTTAGAAAGCAATTTTCTAAGGCTGTTCTTGAAAAAAATCAGGGATTGTTGAGATGAACTGTGGACAATTCCATCAGTACATTTCCCATGCCACTCAGACAATGAGAACATATCAATTCTCAAAAGGAATTTCTTCCTCAGATGTGTCTTCCATTCATAGAATTATTGATTCAGAGATGGAAGGAACCTTAGATGTCATCTAGTCCAGCACAATTCTGCAGATGAGGAACTGAGGCCCAAGATCAGACAGCAAGTAAATGACAGAGCTAAGAGTCGAACTCAGGTCATGTGACTCTAAGTCCAATGCTTTTTCTACTACATTATATTGCATTCCTCAGACACTGGAGAATACCCACAAAATTTCAGAGATCAAAGAGACCTCAGAAGTGATCTATATCTAACTCACAACTGAACAAAGATCTCTACAAGAGATTAATAACCATAGGTAACATTCATATAGCTCTTTAAGGTTTGCAAAGTACCTTACATAATCTCATCTGAACCTCACAGTCCTATGAGGTAAGTCCTATTATTATTTCCTTTTTATATATAAGGAAACTGAGGCTGAGAGATGCAAGTTACTTGCCCAGGAGTCTATAATATATGACTGAAGCTGGATGGATTCAGATCTTTCTAACTCCAAATCTATCACTCTATCCACCATGCTACCCACAACCCTCAGCAAGTTATCACTTAGCCTCTTCATGAAGGCCTCTAATGAGGGAGTCCCTACTATCTCCTTAAGCAGTACATCCCACCTGATTTCTCTGGCCAACACTATTATCTTGCTTCTGTCAGTTTCCAAACAATGGGAATGTGCTGTCTGAGTCACGGGTCACAGATTGCAGGACTCTGCCAATATTTTGCCATGTCTAGATATGTCAGCACCACAGTGCCCACCTACTCACTGTTATCCCCAGTTTCCCTATGGAGCTCCAGCTAAATCCAAATAAGAAAGATCCAAGAAAGTCTGTTGAGGCAGATGCAAAGATCTTTAGGGCCCTTACCCCCAGGCCTATCTCCATTTTTTTGTGGACAGAACATAGGATCTCCAGTTTCTAGCAAACTAACATTGAATGTTCCTCTAAAATATACCTAGCATCTTCACATTACCCAGAGCTGTAGCAAAATACAACTTGGCCAACAAAACACAACTATTATTACTTTTCCCAAGGCCAGCTGTCTTGATCTCCGATCCTAAGCCTCCTTCTGGAAAGAACAATTCTGAACAGTAGGTTCAGGGCTCAACAGGGTGGGCTTGGATTACATCTGTAAGGTCAGTCTCTAATTGAATCTAGGTGGTCCATGCCTGAGGTGATTGCCTAGAGCCAGCTGGGAACAATTTTTTATTATTTCAGCATATACCTCAGCACAATTCAGGCACTATTCTTCATCATCCTGAGTTAACTAGCTCAGTGCTTAGTAACTGTTTGTGCATCCACAAGTTCATTTTATCATATCCAGTCTCTCTGAGTACTTGAATCAGCCTACAAGTATGAGTCCCCTAAATACAGACCTCAGCAGCGACTTCTCTCGTCCTGGCAGCAGATCAAATGTCTTCTGTCCCTCCTGTTAAGAGGTAGGTGGACACAGAGATGCTTGGAGATCCTGGCACTAACAAATTGGCTACCAGGCATCTCCAAATATCAAAGTACAGCAATCTTAGGGCATCACTACTTTAGTATGTCAAGGGCAGGTCTCCTGAGGTTTTCTAGCTATCACCTACATTCCACTATACATTAAACCTACATTCACTCCTTTGTCACCTTGATATTCTATGGCATGCTCTGGCCAAGGAACAAAAACTCTAGGTCCTGTCCCTCTAATAATAGCCTTAAGAATCCATAATGACTGTCTACCACAGTAGAAGATCTTTGCCATCCATTAATAGGCCCATGTGACCTGCTTAAGTCTCATGGAAGCCTGAGTCACATGAGTTTAAGTCACATGGAGCAGGAAGGGTGGAGCAGAGCTGGGAAAGACAGAGGAAGCAAGCAGCTAGCTTGAGAGGGAGTGATTTTGCTTGAGGGAGTTGGTTTGTGGGAAGGCCTGATAATGTGTATAGATTTCTTGGTTACTATGATGGATTTGGCTTTTTGGTGTTTGAATAAATATCTTGGTTCTGTCTTCAATGAACAGGGACTGTTATATCTTGTGATTCAAACCTGGAAGTACATCAACATATTCATAGAAGTTGCTATGGGTATTACCTTGGCGATATACCAATGGGCTGATGAATGACACCCTGTCCTACAATCTACAAGGTACAATCTACCTACAAAGGGGAAAGTCCATGATTATAATGACTGTAGTTCATTAATCGAAGAGGAGGGTGACAACACTATCAAGGAAGGCATTCCTCCACTCATCAAACACTTTATATCATCCCTACTTTATTGTTTTCCCATGATGAGGGTTTTTAACTCCATTTTAACTCTGTTAGAATGGAAGGGCCTTGAGGACAAGGACTGAGGTTGTTTTTTAACTTTGTTTTGTATCTTTAGTGCTTAGCACAGTGCTTGGAATGTAATAAATTAATAAATGCCTTTTGTGTAAGTGATGGTAGCCCTGCTCCCTACCCCACTTCTGTGTATTAGGAAATGTCTCATAGTCCAAGTTCATAAAATACTGTAATGATACCATCTTATTTCTTCCTCTTTTTGTCTATTACTTTACACAGGGGCATATGGGGCATTTGAGGGGGACTAGCACCTCTGGTGTAAGGGCTTGCCAAACCCTTTTCAGAGTTGCTCATCTATCTTTGGCGTCCACCTGATTCCAAAAAGAGGTAGTATGCACATCGGCTTCACTTCAGTAAAACTTTCTCAGCAGATGAACTTAACCAACAGGCCTCAACCCCATCAGTGAGTTAGGGGAATGCTTACAACAAGCCCATGAAGACTTCCTCTGGAAGATTGGCTCAATAAGAAAAACTTGTTCTAATGGTGAAAACAGCTGGAGCACTTGGGGCTTGGTCAGACATCAAAGGCACTAATGTCATCCACTGCATTCTGGGCCATCGCCAATCATCCTCATTTTTGCCTTGCACTGGACTTCAATGACTCTGAAAGAGAGAGTGAGGCTGAAGATTTTGTGAAACTCTGCCTCAGTTAAATCCAAGTCATATATGAGTCAAGATATCACTTGCTGATGCCATTGGTCTACTTCAAAAGTGAAGGGTAATCAACAAAGTTATACATTCTCAAACTCATCAACATACCATAAGATCCCTCCAAAATCTTTATCACTACAGTCTAGTGATATCCCTGCAATCAACTTTTCTCAATAAGGATTTAGCCATGTCACTTAACACCAGTGCTCCAGGAATTTGGGAGCCATGGTGACTATGTCACCTCAGTAAGATGTACAATATCACACAAAATTATACACTAATTTCTCAGATCAAGGTACCTAATTACTGACAGATCTTCCACTGAGAGAGGGAGGAAACAAATTACCATCAAATTATAGCCTAAACCTTTAAAAATAGCTTACAATTGATACCTTAAATCTATTATAGTTAACCTGGCCTAACCAAAACAACGAAAATATTTTTATACAATCCGTGACAAAGCCTCAAAAAATCTAACACCAGTTTCATGTGATCCTGGGAACACTTTGCTATTCTAGTTTCTGCATGGGATACATAATCTCTCACAGATTCTCTGATGGGAAAGGGAATACTCCCTAGATGTCTCATGTTCCTAGGTTTAGATCCTAGCTAACACACCAAAAAGAACCATCTTGTAACACCCAGGTGCTTCTCAAAATTAGCTACCATTTTTCCTTGCCTCCAAAAATGCTTTTTTGCTGTTTCTACACACCAAGCTCCTCTACACTGCTGCTCCTTCCATCTGCTGGAATTGTTGAGACTTCTTCCTCAAAAGCAGTGCATTGTGATTTTGTCATATTTCCTGGTCAGCACACCTGGGGCTTATCAACACATTTTCAGTTCTTTTATTATGTCAAACCCACAGTTAGATCCAACCAGCACACAAAAGAACCCCTTAGGTCAAAGTCTTTCCTTTCCTTTCTTTTCTTTTTTTAACAAAATTATCCACCTTCAATATATAGTCACTTGACATATATGTTGGGAAAAATAAATATTTCAAAACTTTTGCCACTTGATACCAAGGTGACATTGGGAAAATTATTTAGCATCTCTGGGTCTCACTTTCCTCAAATATAAAATAAGGGATTTGTTTAGATGACCCTGATCCTTCCATCTCCAAATCTGTGATCCTATAATCTTTTCATTCCCCTGGAAGATAGTGCTAATGCCATGGAAATTACCCTGAAACTTGGAAAAGTCTTAAATAACATATCTAACACTGTTATAGGGAAGAGGAGAGAGCTGAGAACTTTTACCACTATACTAAGTTTCCCATCTATATGTAGACATTCAGTAGAGACATCTTTTTTTGAGAAGTTTGGTAGCAAACAGAGAGGAAAAAATGAAACGGTTGCTGGATGGAGTGGAAGGGTCAATACTTGGATGGATGCATGGTCTCCTTCTAATGGTGCAGATTGTAACTCATCCATTGCTTCTCATCCTGACAGATTTCTGTCCATGTCCTCCAATAAATACTCCATAGAAGACCTACCCAATGGTACTCTAACTCTTTTAACAATCCTTGAGTACCAAGGCAGGACTTGAAATATCTATCTCATATCCCTAGGTTTCATTAGAGAACTAATCAATCTACTTTTCCTGTCAACACATTTCCTATATGATGCCATTTATTCCTAGAAATAGGTAAGATGCATATTAATAATCTAGGTTCACACATTTTCACCAAAAGGAAGACTGTAATGATAAATTTTTTGGTTTATAGTCATTCTCATGTATCATCTAATTAAGTTATAGAGAGGTTGTATACTGCACTATTGGAGGAAGTACCTATGCTGACAAAATTACAGGTGTTTGAAACACTGAAATAAGTATCATTTACACCACATTTTGCGTGCAAGTCATCACTGGTAGGTAGTCCACTGAAACCTACTTATTTTGCCCACCATGCATCTTTTAATTAACCTTTTTGCTATCTGGAGACTTTATTCTTCAGATATTATAATGTTCTATGATTCACCAATAGCAACCATGGCAGAATACTGGTGTTTAAAAATGAGTATTGATGTCAAAGAATAGCTTAGGATTGTTGAAAGCACTTAACAATTTGTGAAATGTAACTCAGGAAGCAATCTTCATTCTCTTCAACTTTTGGCCAAGCTCATTGGCTATCTGGATTGTCTATCTATTACACAAGTATTACTAAGCCAATTCAATGGGCCATTCATCCAGCTGCACATCATAGTTTGGACAATAGGTACTCTTCATGCAACTGGTTTTTTCCTATATCAGTGCATTCTCTTGAGGTAACATGGATCACAGTGGCAAGGCCCTATGATAGCACAAAACCATCAAAAAACAGGAACAACTGAAGGACCTCAATATCTATAGAAATTCCCTCTTCCATCTGGACTCCACTTAAGACACATCCTCCATTACAATGACAAACTGGCAAGCGTCTGTCTTCCTTAAAGTCCCAGATAAAGTCCAACCTTCTGCAAGAAGCCTTTCCCAGTCCTCCTTAATCATAGCACCTTCCTTCTAAAACTATTCCCCTATTTATGTGTGTGTGTATATAAATATGTATATATGTATATAAAATGTTGTCTGAACCTAGGTATTTGAATGCTGTCTCCCCAATTGGACTATGAGTTTTCTGAAGGCAGGGACTGATTTTTTTCCTTTCTTTCCTCAGAATTTACTACAGTGCTTGGCACATAGTAGATGCTTAATAAAGACCTGTGCATTGACTGATTTATACTTTTCTTCATATTGATTATTAAAGGTCTATTGAACAAAATTATCATTGTGGTTGCATCTGTCAAGTAATCTTGTATAATTTTAATATTCATGAAAAAACTTGTTGAAGAAAAGTCATTTAAAAAGTATTTACTTTACCAAATCAATTTATAAAAATAACAACCTCCCCAATTGATAAATGGCCAGAGGATATGAACAGGCAGTTTTCAGAAGAAGAAATTAAAGCTATCTATAATCATATGAAAAAATGCTCTAAATCACTATTGGTTAGAGAGATGCAAATCAAAACAATTCTGAGGTACAGCATCACACCTATAAGATTGGCAAACATGACAGAACAGGAAAATGATAAATGTTGGAGAGGATGTGGGAGAGTTGGAACACTAACTCGTTGTTGGTGGAGCTGTTGAGTTGACCCAGTCATTCTGGAGAGCAGAACTATGCCCAAAGGGCTACAAAAATGTGCATACCCTTTGACCCAGCAATACCGTTTCTAGGACTATATCCCAAAGCGATCATAAAAATGGGAAAGGGCCCCATATGTACAAAAATATTTATAGCATCTCTCTTTGTAGGGACCAAGAACTGGAAATCAAAGGGATGTCCGTCAATTGGGGAATGGCTGAACAAGTTATGGTATATGAATGTAATGGAATACTATTGTCCTATAAGAAATGATGAGCACGAAGACTTAGAGAGGCCTGAAAGGACTTATATGAAAGGAGCAGAATGAGCAGAACATTGTACACAATAACAACCATAGTGTTCAAGGAACTTTTCTGGTAGACTTAGCCCTTCACAGCAATGCAGGGACCTAAAACCTTCCCAAAGGACTCTTGAGGCAAAATGCCATCCACATTCAGAGAAAGAACTATGGAACTGGAACACAGAATGAAGCAGAATATTTTCTCTTATGTTTTCTTTTGTTTTAGTTTTTCTCATGGTTTCTCCCATTCATTTTAATTCTTCTATGCAACATGACTAATGTGAAACTGTGTTTAATAAGAATGTTTGTGTAGAATTCATATAAAATTGCACGCCATCTCAGGGAGGAAGCGGGGTGTGAAGGAGGGGGAGAAAATCTAAGACTTATGAGAGTGAGTATAGAAAACTGAAAACAAATTAATAATTTTTTAAAAAAAGAAAAAAATCTTCTGGAACCCCCCCAAAAATAAAATAAAATAAAATAAAAATAGCAACCAACACAATGAAAGTAAACCCAGTGGAATCTTATATTCTCTATTTTGTTCAGTCACCTGTGTGACTGTAAAGATGTGGTATGCTTTATAAAATCAGCTGTGGAAGTATGCCCATTCTCTTCTCATACTTTAAATTATGACCACAATACATGTATAAATGGGACTTGTAAAGATTTATAGGTCAAAGAAATGTTTTTTGTAAGAAGATTATTCATAGCCAGTGAGGGTGATGACTTTGCACAGCTCTGCCTCACTTAAATCCAGTTCACGCATGAGTCAAAACATCACCCATCACTGGTTCTCTTCAAGAATGAAAGATGGAAAAATAAAAAGATCCCACCATAAAAACAACATATTTCATACAATTCATATGGAGTGAGACAGGGTAAGGAAACTAGAACCAAAGAACAATATAAACAATGACCATAACTGTCTCAAGACAACTATACATGTCAACAAAATCCGGATCAAATACATAGATCACTCAACCATCAACAAACATTTATTAAGCATTTATTATGTGTCAGGCTCTATGTTAAGTGCTAGGAACACAGCTACAAGCAAAAAGAAGTCCCTGACCTTGAGAAGCTTACATGCCAATGGGGAAGGTGATACATAAAAAGAAGTTGAAAAGCAAAGGACCAGACAACAAGACACCAGGGTGGGAGCATGACGGAGCAGTTCAACTGAGTGTAGCCTGGTGGGAAATGAAGAGATAACTAGTCTGAGCACCCCCTTTAATGGAGATGCTGGGAGAAGCCCTTCACTCTCCAACCAGAGGGAGGAGCCCCAAGGTAGAGAGTACTTCTGGGATGTTCCTTTCTTTTGACAGAGACAATAAAATACATGAAAAAATTAGCTCTTCTAAGGGAAGTGGTCTCCAAAGTAGAGTTTGGCATAACCCCGACATGTACATGATTGACCAATTGTGGGAAAATGGCTCAAACACTACCCTCCCCATGACAGCCAATGGTAACAGGCTGGTTTTTGGAGGAGAAAGAGGGTTACTTACATAGCCAAACCTACCCTTGTCCCCCAAATACTCCCCCACTCTGCTTCTCCCTTTGATATGCAAGTTCCCAAGATCCCATCCCCACTCAGCTACACACATACATACACACACACACACACACACACACACACACACACACACACTTCAGAGCTAGGCTATGAAATGTGCTTTGCCACTTAAGCAGCTTCCTGAAACTTGCTGCTGCCCCACTGGCTTTTGACGTCAAACTCTATCATCAAACAGCTACATCTGAAAACTTCAACTGATGCTCCTTTCACATTTTCTAAACCTGGCCTTTCTCTAAGCATACTTCATCCCTTGCAATCATCTACAATAGCAGTCATTTGATTTATAGGATCAAGTTTTCTAACCACTTGCTTCCCACTGCCAATGTCCAGATTATCAGAATATAATTGACAAAGGAAAAGCAGAGAAGCAGTTCTCTGCTGGAGCCACAGGATTGTAGTCAACCTACTGAGCTCTACAAGCTTTCATTTCAAGTAAGTGGATATATCCCAGGACAAAAATGGTGGCCTAGAAGAACTTAGACAATAACCTTAAAAAGAGATCTATTGAGAGCTCTATGCTAAAAACAAAGAATAAGAAATCATTGATTAAGGAGTAAATGAAAAAAATTGTGGCATATAAATGTAAGGGAATGCTATTGTATCATAATAAATTACAAATATGAAGAAGAAAGAAATTGAGGAAAGAGTCATAAAAACTGGAGAACAAAATAAATAAGTCCATGTGAACAATTTATGTGATGAACACAATAATTTAAAGAAAAACAATATAAAAGACTTTTAAATTAATGACTTCTAAATTAATTTTAATTCAATGATTAATTCAATTCCATTAATTAATTAATGGATTAATTCTGATTAATTCAATGTTCATTTATGAACTGACGAGCCTTTTGCCATAGAAGTAGTAAACTATGAGTGAAGAAATGAAGTATATATTTACAAACATGACCAGTTATTCTGATCTGTGTGGCTTGACTATATTTCTTTGTTACAAGAGAAGGATCTATGAGTAGTGTAAGTCATTGGAAAATAATAAATATATATTTTTAGAGATCAGAAAATTAATAAAACACTTTTAAAATATATAGGGTACTCTTTCATGATAGAAACATACAGAAGTCACTTCCTCTCAAGGAATCCTTCATCTGCACTCCAACAGTGACAGCAGCACCAGGTATTGACCAAACTGAAGGAATGACATTTGAAAAGGAATACATAAAATTGTTAACAGTATAAATTGACCCACAAAAATCAATTGCATTTCTATATCACAATAACAAAATCCAAGAGACCATGATAGAAAGGAAAATCCCATCCAAAATAACTGCAAAAAACATTAAATATTAGGAAATCAATCTATCAAAGCACAGAAAAATATTTGGATAGATTAAATTACAAAGTGCATCCTAAAGAAATAAAGAAAAACTTCAATGGCTATTCACTGCTCCTGGATAGAACGTGCCAATATAATAAAAATGAAATTCCTACCAAAGTTGTTAGTTTTAACGCAATGCCAGGCAAACTATAAAAAGTATATTTTGTAGAACTTGATGAAATAATAATAGAATTAATTTGGAGAAAGAAAATATCTAGAATATCAAGATAAATAATTTTAAAAGGTATGGATGAAGAGGAAATAGCAGTTTTAAACCTTAAACTATACAATTACAAAGCAACAGTTATCAAAACCATTTAATATTAGTTAAAAAATGTATAGGTAGATCAATGGAACACACCAAAGAAAAGAGAATCAGAAACAGTGGAGCTCAATAACCCAGTGTTAAATAAACCAGGAAAACAAATTATTTAGGAAAGAACTCCCTGCATAGCTTTTTTAATTGATAGAAAAATTGGAAAGCTATCTGAAAAAAAATTGATTTACACTAACATCTTATATCCTATTCCACAATAAATTCAAAATAGATGTGTGACCTTAACATTAAAAATTGTCATAAACAAATTAAAATAGCAGATCATATACATTTCATAGATGTAGGTAGATGTTTTCTTAACCAAAGGAGGCATAGAGACAATTACAAAAGGTAAAACCAATAACTCTGATTACATGAAACTGAAAAGGATTCTACACAAACAAAATTAATGCATCTAAGATAAGAAGGAAAACAGTTGAATGTGGAAAAAAAAAATCTTTGTATCAAATTTCTCAAAAGAAGGTTTGGTATTCCAGACATATATGCAATTAAAAGATCTATTGAAGACCAAAAGTCTTTTCCTCAATAGATAACTGATTAAAAGATATGAACAAACAATTCTCAGAAGAATGACAAAATATTAACAATCATATAAAAGAGTACTCCAAATGCAAATCAAACAACCCAGATACTTATTCTCACAACAAGCAAATTTTCAAAGATGACAAAAGATAGGAATAGTCAAGGAGGAGTTGTGGAAGGATAGATCCAGTACTGCATTTTTGGTGGAGTTGTCAGTCAGAACCATTATGCAATTTAGAATTACGCAAATAAAGTAACTAAAATATCCATATCCTTTGACCCAGATTTGTGCCCCAAAGAAATCACATGGGAAGACAGTTCCTATGAAGATCAAAATATTTATAATGACACTTTTTGTGGTAGCAAGAAATTGAAAACCAAGTACATAATCATTGTCTGGGAATACAAGGGGGATATTATCATTCAATAAAAAACAATGAATGTAGTGAATACAGAGAACCATGGGAAGATTTATACAATGTGAAGGAGAGTGAAACAGTCAAGAAAACTAAATGACCATAATAACATAAATATTAACATAATAATAACATAAAAATTAAAAGAACAATAAAGATAAAGCAATTGAAACTGAACGTGGAATACAACAAGCCACAATTCCAAAGGACTTCTGATGAAAAGTCCTATTCACCTCTAGAAAGAAAATTGATAAACTCTAAGTGTGGATTGAAGCATATTTTTTCACTTTATTTTTCTTGGGTGTTTTTTTTGCAGCATGGCTAACATGGAAATATGCTTTGTATGACTTTACATGTATATTGGGTATCATATTACTTGCTTCTCAATGGATGGGGAAGGAGATGGAGGAAGGGAAAGAATTTGGAATTGAAAAAGTCATCCTGATGAATAATATCTGGTCACTGGATCCGGAAGGGAAAGTGAGACTGGTGACCTGCACAGCCCTCCCTCACTCAGAACAAAGTCAAGTGTAAGTCATGTCATCATTTCTCTGATATCATGGCCTTCTTTGAAAACAAAGGATGA
Source organism: Bettongia penicillata ogilbyi (assembly GCA_023548195.1). Classification (NCBI taxonomy): domain Eukaryota; kingdom Metazoa; phylum Chordata; class Mammalia; order Diprotodontia; family Potoroidae; genus Bettongia; species Bettongia penicillata. The sequence continues at coordinate 4,627,429 of JAJHZJ010000448.1, forward strand.
ACATAGAAAATAAATGTAAAAAACTGAAAGGCTAGCTTTTAAAAAGAAAAGACACTGGATGTAGCAAAATTACAAAGAACAACTATTGATTCAAAGAAATGATATGAAAAAAACATCCTCAACACTCTCCTTTACAGAGATGGGAGGTTCAGACTTTCTTTATATATTCATCAAGTTTGCTGATTTCTTTTGTCTCTTCTCTCTTTTCTTCTTTGAAAAATAGTATTTTTTTTTAAATATGGAAGAGAAAAGGAGAAATAGTGGGGAAAATTATGGTGATATAAAACAAAAGATGTTGATAAAAATGTGTTTTTTAAAAAAACAGAAGAGACTTATGGGTGATCCATACAGATTCAATAAAGTAGAAGCCCTGTGTCAGTGGGATATTTCTGCTTCTATAAAAGATATAGTAAAGTTCCTTATCTTGACAAAGCACTATTATCACGTTCTTCATAGCTCTTTTTTCCTCAACAATGTCTCTCATTGATCTACCAAAACACCAAATCCTTTTCAATCAATGTTAGAAGTTGAAAGTGCATTTTATGATCTGAATAATTAGTTCAGCTCAGCCCTTAATACATGGATTCATAGAAAAAGATCATTGTACAGTAGAAAGTATTCAGTGTTGTCATGGAGAATATCTTCTTTTAGGCTATGACATCTTCCCTTAAACCATCAGTCAACAAATCAATAACAGTCATGTATTAAGTGCCTACTATATGCCAGGCATTATGCTAGATGCTAGAGACACATAGACAAGAATAAAATATTCCCTGGCCTCAAGAAACTTACATTCTATGAAGGGAATCAATGCATAAAGAAATAAGTACACACACATACACACTCAAGATAACCCTTCTAAACCACTCAATTCTCATGTCATTCCCCTGTATCCATTCCAGGCCAAATTCCTGGAAAAAGCAGCCCACACCTGATTCCTCTGCCTCTTCAATATCTTCTTTTGCTTAAGCCCCTTGCAATCTGATACTTTACCATTCCTTTTATTTCTTTCCACAATCCTTTTCTCAGCCACCACCAATGTTCTGTTGAAACTTTTCTTTCAAAGGTCACCAATTACTTCCTAATCACCAAATCCCATTGTCTTTTTCTCCAACCTCATCTTCCCTGACTTTTCTCTTGAACATCTCTTCCTTCAGGATGCTCTCTTTTCCCTTAGTGTCAAAGGTACCACCCTAGTTCTCCTACTTCACTAACCACTTTAATCGTTTTTTATCCTCTTTCCTTAATGTTCCTTAAAAGGAACATTTCCCAAGATTTTGACCTTGTCTTTCTTTTTTTTTCTCTCTCTGTACTCTCTCACTTGGCAATCCACATACTCACATAGCTTCAACTCTCACTTCTAGGCAATAACTCTGAAATTTCTATTTCTAGGTCTGACTTCTATTGCAAGATACAAATTTGACTTTCCCATATTTAAAACCTTGGAGTTATTTTGGACTCTTCCCACTCTCTTACCTCTCATATCCAATTAGTTAACAGGTTCTGTTGATTCAGCCTCAATAATATTTCCCTACCCTCTTTTTTCACTGCCAACATCTTTGTATATGACCTTATTAAAATTCATCAGGACTTCTGTGATAGTCCCTTAACGGCTCCTACTACCTCAATTATCTCCACCTTTCATGCCTTTATCAGAGTAATTTTTCTTACAGCAGTCAGTCAACAAGCATTTATTAACCATTTATTATGTACCAGGCACTGTGCTAAACACTAGAAATACAAATACAGTTAGGAAGTTAGACAGTTCCTTCAAGGAGCTGAAATTCTAGTGGCAGAAAACAGCACATAAAAGGAAACTGGAAAGGTTTCTAGCACTGCGACAAGGTAGAGGCAATCTTAAGTGCAAAAGGAGAGTAATGAGAGATGTCAGATCTGGTCATCCTCTTGAAATGAAGGTTTGGAGGGAAGTCATCCGATCAGAGGGAAAAGTCAAAGGGATGATCATTATGTGAATTTCAAGACAGGACAGAGGCATGGGATGAACAGTTGGGGCATGGCAGAGGAGGTCCAGGGTACATCCTGGAGAATATTATCCTCCCACTGAAATATAAACTGCTTGATTGTGAAGGTAATCCTTCACAGAGAATTCCTCTCTCACTAGAGGCCTTAAATCTAGGGAAGGAGCTCTAATCTGGGATTTGGAGATTTTTTTTTAATTTTTGATGATCATTTTTCAATATAATTTGTAATTCTGTATATTTTATTTTATGCATTTAAAAGTATTATTCCAAAAAGGTATCCATTGGCTTCATGAAACAGCCAAAGAAGTTCATAACATAAAAAATGTTAAGAACCCCTGCTTTAGATCAAGTCTCTCGTTATTATAAACATTAACAAATCTAATTTTTCCAGTATGTAAATGGACACAAATTCAATTAGATATGGTTGCATGGGGGGTGGGGAGAAGAATCACAAATATCCAGTCTAGCTTGCCTATCAGCAAAGGCATGTTTATGCCTTCTTTCTGGTTGGAGAATTATTTTCAAAGGGTCCTGATGTTGAGTCTTATTCTCCTCTTTCACAGAAAAAAAAGGAATGAAAGTAAAGCTACACAAAACACAGACATGGCCTGTTTGCTCATCATCCAGCCCAGGATGCATCTCTCTATACACACAGGGGAATATTATGGCCACACACAGAGAGCCTCAGAACCACCACACACCCTTTCAACAATCCTGGCTTTCCATACTTCTCACAGAGGCTGTTGAATTCCAACTCATCCTCCCTGAACTCATTGTTGCCAATTTATTTGAAACATTATTTTGGGAGTACCAGTGTGTGCACAGCACTGAATTAGATACTGAAGCAAAGGGTGGTAGCGAGAGTTGGGGGGAGGGGAATTAAAGAGTAAAGATAAGAATTTCCCTTAAAGCTAAGCTTAAAATGCATCCTGGCAGGCCAGGCCATCTTCTGAAAGACTGAATCTCATTTAAATGTTGCACTGCAGAGAAGGGGAAAAAGAAATCTAGGCATCCTTCCCTATTTTTAACACATATACACATTCCAGCAGCCCCTACTTATACTAGCTAGCACAGCAAGCAAGACATTCTGCCTTCCAGCCCTGCCTAAAGAATCAGGGAGCCTGCTTATGGCTGATTTGAGGGTTTGGAAATCAAGGACATTCCATTAACGAAGAGCTAAACTCCATCCACAACATCACCTAGCTGTCTGTTGTAATTTTACCAATGACAAAGGCAAAATGATTACACCTTCTATGAAAACTTGTCAGCTTCAGAGGAACTTAAAAAATAAAAGCAGTTGTGCCTTGCCTATTTTGAGCAGGTTTAAAGAGAAGATATTGGAGGTGGGGGTGGGGAGGAGTATTGAGGCATGTTATTTCATTGGTATCTGTAATTCTTCTCAATGCAGATCAACAACTTTTATGCAATTTATAATCTCAGAGATTTGCCCAAGATATCAGGAGGTCAGTGGTATGCCCAGGGTCACACAGGATGTGACATAAGATGGAGGATTTGAACCCAGTCATCTTGACTTTGCAGCCAACTCTCTCTCCACTAGATCAGGCTTCCTCTCTGCTTTGCTCCTTCTAGGTGCTTAATAATAATAGCTTTTAAATATTTCAGGAGTACTTTGCATACATTATCTCCTTGGAGTCCCGTGACAACCTTATGTAGTAGGTACTATAGATATGATTGTTTTCATTTTACAGAAGGGGAAACTGAATCTAAAGGACATTAAATGACATGCTTATGGTCATAGAGAAAAACCTTAGTCCCACTTGAAGATTCTCAGTCGAGCACACTATCTAGGTCACCACTCCATCACACTTAATAGATGGCTGTTGAATTAAATTGGATTGGATTTTCCCTAAATCCTGAGCAGGTTCCTGACTCTTCCTCAACCACATCCAGACAGATCTCATTCTCACAAGGGTTCCTGCTTTCCCAAGAACACTTTCCCTCATGTCACTACCTAAAATGCTGTATCAGGGGTAAGATTCCCAAGCTCACAAAAAGTGGCAACTGAAAAAGAAATTCCAGTTACTGCTGGGGCAGGAAATTTTGGATTATCAGATCCTGCACGGGGAGTCCAGCTAGAGGAGGATCACACACATCTTGCAATGACATTCACTTACAAGATGAAAAGGGAAAGTTGGGAGGAAAGAACAGGAGAAGAATGTAAAAGTATCCCTAGCACTTCTTTCTTCCCAAATGCTGACTGATGTGTTATTGTGGCTGTTCAGTCAATTTAGTCAAGCAGACCTCTTTGTGACCCCATTTAGGGTTTTCTTGACAAAGATACTGAAGTGATTTGTCATTTCCTTTTCCAGCTAATTTTACAGATGAGAAAACTGAGTCAAACAGGGTTAGGTGACTTGCTCAGGGTCTCATAGTGTCTGAGGCCAGATGAGTCTTCTTGACTGTAGGCCAGACACTCTGTCCACTATGCTATCCAACTGCCCTCTGGCTGAAGTAAACTTAATCCAATTTTCCTTCCTTTCCTAAGACTTCTGTCTTCTAAGCCTAGGAATACCCCAGGAGGAGGCAACTAACCTCTTCCAAACTCTGGTAATGCTTTGAGGAAATATAAATTCCCCTTGTCCAGAGTAACAAACAGCTGAATCATATGAATTTGTTTATGGAAACAGAGAGACTTATGATGATAGTTCAAGACCAGGTCATGGCCAACAGAAATGACAGAAAGAATTTTCTTAAGGAGCCCACACTAAGAAACCATTGCAGATTAGCCAAAGGAATGGTAGAAACTGTACTGTATATCAAAATGGCAGTATGGTACATTATAGTAGATAGGTGTGATATAGTAGATAAGGCACTAGGCTTAGATTCAGGAAAATTTGGGTTCAAATACTGTCTCTGATAATATTTGTGTAATGCTGGACCACTTAGCCTCTCTAGGTTTTTTTTTATCTCATTTTAGAAAGCAGACTCCTAAAGTTGAACATCTATGCCATCATCTTTATACAGAGATAAGGTAAAATGAATAATCAAATACTGAATAAATTATTTGATAATGCTGTTAATCATTTAGCACTTACAAAATACAAATTAGTTTAGAATATTAATCTATTAACAAGAAAAATTATGTATACATATAGAAACAATCATGTGCTGTCTACAAATAACTATTTGATGTCTTAATCTGGGTAATGAGAACACAGGGTGAGTCAAGCAACGTATACAATTAATGATTTTGCTATAACCTTTGAGACACCACATTACTGCAGGACTAAAGAATGAAAAAAAATTGTTGAACGGTGATATAATAGAAGAGTGTAATGACTCACTTTGTAATGCTCGTGCTTTTGAGCTAGAAGGTCAAACAGTCACAGTGTTCATTCTGAGTGGCAGTGCTTCAGTATGAGGGGTGGAATGGAGAAGAAGGGCGTAGAGAAGACAGCAACATACAATAAAGTTGAAGTGGGTAGCATTGGCATACTACCCAATCCAACCTATCAAATGAACAGAATCTAGGATTAGGTACTTTGTAGGTGGGAGAGAAGTTAAAGAATCAGCAAACCTTTAGAAATACACACACACACACACATACGGTTATACATACATACATATATACATATATGAGCACACAAACAAGTAATGACAGACTTGGTCCAACATTGGCCTAACACTGCCTTATTCTCAGTATTTGGAAAGTATCTTCTCAACTGTCCTTTTTGCTTATACTCCTATGCTGAAGACTAACTGATATGTATTGATAATGTCCTGATGAGTTTTTACACCTACAGAGTATGAACTTCACTGCAAGGAAATTAAGTCATCTTTAAAAAAAAATAAGTGCCTACTACATGTAAGATAACACATGAAATCTTGAAATGCTTGTGTCAATAGTCTTGCACAGTGTCTAACACATAGTAGGCACTTAATAAATATTTGGGGATTGTTTAATCTTATCAACTCTGGGTCTTCTAATGCAGCTAGTAGACTTTGTATTATCACGTATGGGATTCTCAAATGATCATTATTGTGAATTTTGTGGCTAATCTGATAAAAACATAATTTTGAAAAGTGATATGAAATACTGATGTGCTAAAAAAAGCTATAATACATTTTGCTAATCCTTTTCATGAGAATTATTAATCAAAACTATTCTTGAAGATAAGAAAAAATTGAAAGGAAATCCATTTAATTTTAGGAAACGTGTTGCAATCATCCTTCATATTCTGAGAATGCAAGTCATACAGTTCAAAAAGCATCTAAGTATCTATCACAGGGCATTGTGATGGGTCCTGAGGATACAAAGACAAAAAGAAAATTTGCTTCTGCCCATCAAAGATTTTATATTCTACTGGAGGAAGATAGAAAAGAATTAGTACAATAATACAGTTGATCTGATATTTTTTCTCAATTTAGAAAAATTGATCGAAAGTATCTACAGCCTTTCCTTAAACTATAGAGACAATTTCTCAATCTTCTTTGTTTGACGAAAGGAAAAGTAACAATTCCCATAAAGGACACAATGTTTCAGCGGGAAGAGATTTGCCAAGCCCTCCAGCAAGAGCAAGGCTAATACAGAACATGATCACAATCTCCTTACCAACCTGTAACAATGATGCTTGAGAGAAAATAGGTTGGAAACTTGACTTTGCTTTGGAGACCAACAAAACACATAAAAGTCACAGTTTTCAGCCATATCACCTTCACTTTAGAGTACTTTAAAACAAATTATGCCTTTTCAAATAGATTATAAAAAAAACTACTAACATTAGCTTAACTCAGATTAAATGCAACGGTCAATCTTTGTTCCAGAAGACAGATGATGAAACATATTTCTCTGAGAAGGAAATGAAGAAATGCAAAACTCTCTTTTCATTGAGAAGGTGGTAGCCTGGGTTTAGAATGATGTTGACTCAGTTTTGCTTAACTATTTCTTTTTGTTACATTGTAGGCACTTAATAAATGCTTTTTGATTGATTTCAAAGAAATGTTTGCTTTTAGAGGGACAGTATATTGAGAAATGGCTAGGATATAAAAATCAAAAAATGTCAATGTGTCTTTCTTAAAATTTTTTGTAAAAAAGTTAAATTTACCCTCCTCTTGGTAGGGTGATAAGAGGATTACCGGTGCAAAAAGTTTCATACACCCATAGACAAAGTCGCCACATTGATCAATTTTGCTTAGCTGTTTTCTTTCATTAGGAGAATATTTGGAAATGATTTGGGTTTAAATAAACAAAAGCCATAAAAAAAACTTTTAAAAATAAAGAAATAAGCACATTTTAGCAAAAAGATGGTTGCTATTAATGTTTTCCACGTAGATGTTTTCATCCCACAAACAACACCCAGTTTTGCTACAAGTCAAAAAGCAAATAATTTCTCTCCAAGTATAATGCTTGGCTTACTGCCAAAGCCTTCTGCAAGCCAAACTAATGACTCTAGTTGAATTCCATAGGTTGCATGCAGTCCTCTAACCAAGCAAAGTCTACACAAGTGCAATGCATGCTTTGGATAAAAGCTGCCTGTTTGGACAGCCCTGTCCATTATCTACACATTGAAGAGATGCAGCTTGGACAATTCCTTTCAGCTGCACAAGGGTGTCAGTGACAGTTACCCTTCGGTTAGGTCACATGACTTATCTACCCAACAAAGGCATGTTTCCTGACTCTGGTGGCTGGGATTCACTCCCAAGCAAGCTATTTCAGCCTTGGATGTCATTCCATGATACCGAAAGGACTGCTTTCCCTTCAATATGTCCTCTGCTCAAAGCAAACAGACTTGTTTTTAAAAGGAGCTCTGGTTCCTTTAGAAATCACTTGGGTAAAATGAAAACAAAAAAGAATCCCAAGGACACCAAGATCTGACTCCTGCAAATGCTGAGCTTCCTTCACAGACATAAATTCCCATGAAAACCTAGTCAAAAGGTAATAAGGAGAGGCCAACTTCATTCACGGCAGGCAGAGGATATAAAGAAAGAGTCTCAAAGAGTCATGTTAAGTCTAGCTTAATTTCATAAAAGTCACAGATACACTGACTGCTTTAATCTCCAAGGCGGTACTTATCTAGGCTAGTCAGTTAGGAACTGGCAGGGTATGATATAGCTTTCCAGGAGGCCTCAGTCAGGAGCAAGGCCCATCTGCTAAGCTGTGCTCTTTCCTCTGGTTTTGAGCACATGAGACCATTCACCCCTCACCATCACCCTGCCCCCCCCCCGATACACACACACACACACACTCCAGGGATTACAGATAAAGTAGTACACATAAAGCATAAATAAATAAAATGAAATAGCCTTCATTCTATTTCACTGTTGTATGCTTCCTATTCTAGACTCACTATTTCTGACTCATCAGCTTCTTGGACTTTGGATTCTGCCTCCCTAGATACTCCAGGCCTGCCTGACACTCATGCTTTAGGTGACTCCCTAGATTTGACCTATTAACAGCCTGACTCCTCTGACATCTCTCGCTAATCAGGACAGACAAATCTATGTTTCAGGTCTCAACCCATTTCCTGTGTAAAACTCAATACCTGCCACACCTCTCTTAACAAACTGGTCTCTTCCATATATTGCTTCACCATCCATATACCAGCATGAGATTACATTCATTGGATGAAAAAAAGTCTACTTAAAAATCAATAGTAGTAATGTAGCACTATCAATTGCATTTTATTTTATTGCTATTTCCTTTTTTTTATAACATTACTGTCAGTTCCCAATGCCCTCATCCCTACCCTCTCCATGACAAGTACAGTCAGGCAAAAACATGAATCAATATATTGGCAATGTCTGAAGGTATATGCCTCATTCTTCACCTATAGTCTATCATCTTACTTCTAAGAGATGGGAAATATATGCTTCACTATCAGTCTTTAAGTAGCCCAGTTTTTAAGAAGGCCAATTGCAAAACAGTAACCACAGCAACATCCCTTCCAAAGATCAGGAAAAAAAACTGAGGCATTCCTATCTAACATTAGAAACAGTGTAAGGCCATGGTAACCTCTCCCTCTCCACTAAGGCATCCATCTGCTCTATACCCAAGGGCACAATCTAGACTGAGTTCAGTCCTGGGGGACCCTACCCATCTAAAAGAAGGGCCAGCATCCTTTTCTTACACTTTTGAGTTCATTACACCACCTCCATCCCAACTCCCAAATCCCAGGAAAAAAAATGTATTTAAAATTTAGGTTTTGTCTGTGTCCCTCAAGATGGAACTAGAAGGTATTTAATGTAAAATATAAATCAGATATGGGATTAGTTTTTATTTCCCATATACAATAGAAATGCTTAACACAAAAGGCTCTCATAAGCTCCCATTAACAAACAAGTGGCTGCAATAACTACAGTTACACTCTACCAGCAATCTAAGACTTAAAATAATCAAAATATAAAATATCTTGGAGGAAGAGTTAATTAGGCATTTTATCTCTGGTCTATGCTGTCTCCTTTAAGACAGATGTATTCTGACAGGCCAAGCCATGCACTTATTAAGCCAGTGTTCATCATCTTAGAGAGCTCTGGGGACTCCTGCAAAGTTCCCAAGAAACAACTGGGGACCCAGGGTCTCTTAAGTTCACATGATCATCTCCAAACCTGAACATGTCCATCTCAAGATCACTATGAGAGAAGGCAAAAAACCACAAAGTAGAAGAAGTAGCCAGACTCTGCTCTGGCTGCCATGAGAGAGCAGCTAATGTCTTGCTGGAGGAAAGTAAGGTCACACTTCCTCCATACCTCACAGGAAGTCCTAAAGTTATAGAACAGTAGTAAGTAGCATTTATGTAGATTTTTAAGAGGTTTATAAAGCTCTTTACATACGTTATTTCATTTTATCCTGACAGCAATTCTTTGAGGTAGGTACTGTAACTTCATTTTACTGTTGAAGTAACCAAGGCATAGAGAGATGAAATGGCTTGCCCAGGGTCACACAGCTAGTACGTGTCTAAGGCAGCATTTGAACTCAGACCTTCATGATTACAGGTCCAGGACTCTTTCGTTACTGTTCATGCCACATGGAGGATTGAAAAGAAAAAGAGGGACAGGAGTAAAGTCACTCTCTGTTTAAAGGTCCACTGAGTCATCATTCCTTCTGACTTAGTGACCATTACAGAAATTGCGTAGTCGTTTCTCAAGTTTCCAAGCTCTGAGGCAGCACATGTGGTCAGCCAGACGCAGGCAGACCAGCTCTGCTCATTGATTCTCGATTATACCTGTTTCCAAACTGTACCTATCCAAATGCACATTATTTCCCCCATCTTCCTGTAAGTGTTTTTATTGTCTGTCTATCAAGTTGTTTATTTTTTTAAAAAAAGGTTTATTTCATAAATAAAAATTCAAAAATAAAAGTAAAAGTCCCAAATTTATAGAAATTTTCATCTTTCCACACTTCCTAAGTAGAAAAAAATCTGACCTGAAAGAAAAGATTCCACTCCTTACCTCCTTTCCCTCTTCTCCTCACCAATAAAGAAAAGATAAAATAGTAACTTTAATAAGTTCAGAAATATTAAGAAAAAACTCTACAAAACAAAACATATATTTTTCCTTGAACAGAAATGTTGTATCTGCCAATTTGCAACTGTGCCCTTCTCTGCAGCCAGATCACCAGGAATGCCGTATTAGATGCCTTGAAGGTAAGGACTTAATGGTGAACATGGAGGATAACTAGGTTGCACAGGAAGAAGAAAAAAAGCAGAAGTATTGGGCAACAAATACTGAAAATACTCTGAGAAAGAGATAACCAAAGTTCTTTTGGGGGAGGAAGTAAGAAAGGAATCTTCTCAGGGTTCTTCACTTTTTGTATGTCATAGGCTCATTTGTCAGCCTAGGGAAGCATGGACACCTTTTTTACAATAAAGACTTTAAAAATGTTACAAAATTAGTAACATGCTATACAGCAACAGTAATATTGTTTTAGGAATGACTTTGAGTGAATAAGTTGTTTTGACTATTATAAATACCAGAATTAACTATAAAGGACATATGACAAAAAACTATTTGCATCTAAAGAAAGAACTAATAACTAGAAGTACGTATAGAATAATTTTACATATATATGTATATATATACCTAAATGTGTCTAAAGTACTCATCTCTGGAGGAGGGGAAAGAAATAAAGAAATTTATATGATAATTTTATATATTTGAAAGAAATAACAAGTTGTGTATAGCAGTTTTGCAGTTTCATATGCAATCATCTTTTTCATTATACTGTTATAAAAATGCTTGTTTTATTCCATAAATTAAAAAAATTTAAATTAATAACTGAAGAAAATGCTATATTTCACTAAGAAGTTAGTGAAAATAAAAAAATTCTTTTTTTCCATCCAAACTCCTGTGCCCCTTGAAATCTATTTACAAAGTCTTTGGGCGTCTATGAACCCCAGGTTAAAAACTCCTATAACTGTCATGAGCAGAGCAGATATGCCATTGGGAAATATTTAAGAAAAGAAATAAAACCACAATAAAACATAGTTAATATTACATTTTATGAAATGAAGGGGAAAATGATACCTTTTGTTGCTTTGTCAGTATCTAGTTCGAATATAGCAAAGAATGACAGTAATGCTAGCAAATGTTGATGGGTCATTGTGATATAGAGTTGGGACCTGGCATCAGGAAGACAAGTCGACATCTTGCCTTATCAGGCATGTAACTATGGGCAATAATGCCACCTGTAACATCTCTGTCTTGCGGTTTTTGTGTAGATCCAAAGAAATAACATGTAATCAGCTTTATAAACTTTAAAAGTTTATATAACTGATACATCATCATTATGTGGAAAAGAAACAACCTAGTATAGTGGTGAGAACTGGCCTGGAAGTCAGGAAGCCCTGGGTTCAGTTCTGACCTCTGGCACATGCCAGTTATGTGGCCATGGTCTAGTCTTGTAAACTCTGTTCTAGACAGCTCCCTAAGACCAAGCAACAGAGGACACATTTTCTTATCCTGGAGTTCTCTATCCCACACAATTTACATCAATACTTCTTCTTTGTTGTAACATTATTTATCCTCTGTGGTGTCAAATTCACATAGAAACAGGGGCCACTAATCTATACATAAAGATCTCTGAGGGCCACATAGTGATTTAGATTTAAAATGTAATATCAAGCATGTTTTATTGTAGTTTTCTTTATTTTATTAAATATTTCCCAATGGCATTTTAATCTAGTTCTGGAGGTACAGAGGAGTGTTGGGGGCTGTATGCTGTCCACTCTATGTTTGATACCTCTGGTCTACACTCATACCAGAACTTCTGAGGAAGCTTTGCTGCAGTGGAAAGAGCCCTCAATATGGAATCAAAAGATCTAGCTCTATGTCCTGGTTCATATATTACCATTATATTAGTCCAAAGCTAGGGAAATTAGCACAGTATCAGTGAAGGAACACAATGAAGAAAGGCAATAGGCATCTGAAAAATAGCCGTTTGTTTAGATGCTATAGCTTGTTAGACGGTGGATTCCTGGCCTGGGGGGCATGTTTGTGGAGGGTGGTCTGATCTGAGTTCAAATCTAGTCTCTGAGACTTACTGGCTGAGCAACTTTTGGCAAGTCATGTCCCTTCTCTGGTTCTCAGTTTCCTCAGCTACAAATGAAGGAAATGAACTCAACCCCTAATGCTCCTTCTAGCTCCAAGTCTATTATCCTATAATCTTTTAGTCCTTCAAAGTCTTGACATGATCTGGAACACACATATTTTGTGCTCACTTTAATGTACTATTTTCAGGCTCATTACCATGCCAGGACACAACAGTTATTCCTCTTTTCCTCTGTACTCAGTTAAGGTCACTTATAAAGAAAAACCATATAAAAGGCTTTTAATTAGAATAATGAGAAGCAGCATGACATGCTGAAAAGAGCACTGAACTTGGGTCCTCAAGACCTGAGAAGCAGCATAATATAGTGAATAAGGAGTGAATAGGGAATACTTGGAGTAAAGAAGATCTCACTTCAAATCCTATCTTAGATCCTTACCAGTTAATCAACTCTGAGCAAGTCACTTGATCTTTTTCTATGCCTTAGTTTCCTTGTTTGTAAAATGAGAGAAGTTGACTAGATGCCTCTGAGGTCCCTTCCAACTCTAGTGATCCTATGAGATAAATAATATCTATGAACCCAGCCTGCACATACACTTCTAGTTTGTGTTCCTGGCAGTCAGGGCAAAGGCCCAGAAATTCAGTTCTCCATAGATCCCAGCAAGTGTTTTCACAAACCATCTGGGTAGATCCAACTTCCCACTAAAGGTATACAGTAACTAAAATCCAGTTGGAGTAGGGTCTGTCCTGAAGGTGATATAGGTTGAGCCAGAAGGATGGCACCTGGAATTGGTTTTACTCTCAGGTAATCCTTGATCTCCAGCTCTCTCTCTCTCTCTCTCTCTCTCTCTCTCTCTCTCTCTCTCTCTCTCTCTCTCTCTCTCTCTCTCTCTCTCTCTCTCTCTCTCTCTCTCTCTCTTTCTCTCTTTCTCTCTCTCTCTCTCTTCCCCCCCCCATCTTGATATCAGGTCTGTTTTAAATTGCATTTAATTTTAATGCATTTGATTTCATTTGTCTCTTTTGAACAGAGTGAGTGAGGGCATGGGTGGTTTCCTGAGCTTCCAGGATATATCATAGTTTCACCAAGAGCGATGAAGGTAGGTTTTCATGGGCTGAGCTTGTGGTTCATTTTCCCAAGCTTTCTCTCGTCATATTCACACCCAGTCTCTTTTTTAAATCCCCAGGGCATAGCTTTCTCTATCACTTGCTTAGAAACAGGTGAGGTCCTAGACTAGCCCTCCCTCTTCCCCAGGACACTGCGGGAAGATGTGCTAGGAATAACATTAGCTGCTGTAAGTCAGGTTAGTTTTTCCATAAAAGGAACTGAATCTGTCCTGAGATCTGATTGGTTCAGATCAGCATGGCTTCCTAATCATCAAAGGACATAAGAGGTTCACCTCTCCAGAGTAGTCATGGTCCTTAGGACTTGGCAGATGTCCCAGTGGCTTCTGAGTCACAACACTCTGCCATACAGACTTGATGTATTTCTGTATGGAAACTAAGGACCTCCCTGATTTCTGTGTTGTATGGCTGAGTATCCTTTCTATACTATGGCTAAGCAAACCTCCTTTTGTTAACTGTTGAATGACCTATGATCGTTTTCCTTACAATAGTAAACCTAAACTGCCAGAGGATGGGCTCGAGCCAGGCCTGGTCAATGTGGAAGGGCACACATGCTATACAAGACTTGTCCTTAGCCTTGTGCTAGGCTAAGCTGTTATGAGTGGGAATCCATAAACAGTCTAATTTTAGCCAGAAATCTTGCTATTAAAGGGGGGAGGAGTGTGGAGTAGAGAGGGAAGGGTGACTTTACTACATTGACTTTTGTTATGACCTGATAGAACTCAGCAACTTCTAGAGGTGCTTGCTTCCTACAACGCTTCAAGTAATGCACAGAGAGGTCATTTTGATGACAATATCTGCTCCATTTGTTGCATTTGAGTTGCCCCAGCACCCACCCCAGATGAGTATCATAGTCACAGGCAGTTCAGTTGTGATCTGAATGGCAAGAGAATTCGTTTTGGTTTGGAATAAGACAAGGTAGTCAAAGTTCTGACCTCTAGGGAAGGGATGGAGCTATTTAGACTTGGTTAAAAGCCAACAGGCCCTGAGTGAAATACCCAGCTTGGGGAAAGAAGGATAGGCTAAACTGAGATCTCTGAGATCAATAGGATTTCATGGCAGATCAAACCATAGTTCACAGAGTATCCAAACCTAAGATCTAATCCAAGGGATTAGCCACCATCCAAAATTGGGAAAAGAAGCAAGGAATCAGGGACATTCTTTCATCTGTTCATTCAACAAACATTTTCTAAGCCTTTGCTACATGTAAGCTTCTGGATACAGAGACAAACATGAAACAGTTGCTGCCCTTCAGGAAGCTTAGAATCTCATAGTTAAGAAAATGTCCACAGATTAATTTGAAAGGAAAGATACTAAACACAGGAGGCAGAGGAAGGGGCAGAGGCAGAAGGGAAGGAAGAGCCTTCTACAAAGAGGAGCAGGGGACATCAATAAGATAATGATCTGTCTCAGAAAATTTCTCCACCCAAGATAACATAGCATCCTTGACATTGCCTCTCCTCTGTCCACTACTCTAAGCCGCCATGATCCCAGTCATTCCCTAACTGTATGATGTTGGCCAAGTTGACCTCCCTGCGCCTTGGTTTCTTCATTTGTAAAATACATAATATCCACTAAATTGTTGTGAGACCTGAGGAAATAATGATTTTAAATGCACTTTGTAAAATGCTAAATAAATGTCAACCATTCTTACTGAATGGTACATTTACACTTCTTAGTCACAGAAAAGAGAACGCATATCAATGTGTAAAGTTGAATAAACTTGGCAAGAAGCTGACTTCAGTAAATGTTCGAAACTACTTTTGAAACATCTTGAGTACAACCAAACCCTGAGAATACTTTTCCAAGTAAATTTCATTCCCTTGTGTATTTGCAAGGAAATGTAATCGTTGTGGTTTTGGTCAATTTACAGTTAATTCATCAAAATGCCGTAGGAGTTTATGAGCTACTTGACCTCTAAGAAATATTTTGAGCTTTCTTAAATAGAATAAGCTTCCCCTCCTCTCCTCCACAGAAGTAGGATGGTATATTTTGAGAGAAGGAAGTGGCTTTAAACCCCAAAGAAACTGGACCACATTCCAACATTAGTAAAAGACATCCTGTTGTCCAAAAAAGTAAAGGTCCCTAATGCTCAGAATAGTTAGAATGATAGAGTCCACATGACTGACAGAATGTCATGGAGCCTTGGAGTGATAAAAGGCAATTGTTCATGCGAAGAGAGATTGCATTTAGGAGGAAAGTGTGTTTTTAGAGAGCTTTATGAACATATACACACCACACCTACTTACCCTAAACCCAAAAGGAAAGAGAACCAGGCTCTGTTTCTTACGACTTCCTCTTGATTTGACCCCTTGATGTTTCATGTTTATCTGCTTGTTCAACAAAAACTTTTCAAGGAGTTGACTAATTCTCACTAAATATGGCACATGCTAACACATAGTAAAAGGCAGTTTGGGGTGGTGGAGAATCCTAAATTTGAAAGTAGGATGATATGATTTCAAATACGCTTTAAATATTTACCACCTATGTAACCTTGGGAAAGTCACTTAACCTTTCTCAGCCTCATTTTTCTCATCTGTAAAATGAAGACAATAATAGCATCTAAGCTCAAATGCCCTCTATATAATTTATATAACATATAATACATGTAATATAATTATATTACATATAAATGTAATGTACATATAATAAATACATTATATAAACTTCATTTGACCTTAGATGCTATTATTGTAGCTCTTTGTAAACCTTATATAATTATAGGATCAGTAATAGTAGTAGTAAGAATTTCAATTTGTGGATCATGTTATATCTCAAAATAAAATGACGACTGACATAAAGAGCACATCGAGGCATTGGTTCATTTTGAGGGGTTCATATTTATAGAGCACTTATTGTTCAAGTTCTACAAAGATGTATTAAGGGCTCGTTATGGGCAAAACCATGTACTAGGCATACAGATGAAATCCCCTGCCTTCAATGAGGCACTGTTAGATAGTCAGTATAGCACTGCATTTGGATTCAGAAAGAACCAAGTTCAAATTTCTCTTCTAACATTTAACCAGCTGTGTAAAGTAAAATTCTGGGAGGATAGAAATGATAGTCCTGCTCACACCAAAGGAGAAAAATACAGGAGACTAGACATTGGTGCCCCCAAATAACTAATGACTCCCTCCCAAAATTATCTTGTATTCATTTTATACACATTCTGTATATATTTATGTGCAACATGGTTTCTCCCCCATTAGAACATAGGCTTAAAAGTTGGGGCCAGGACATTTTCACTCTTTGCAGTTCCATCGCTTAACAAAGTATGTTACTTGCACTGCGCACTTAATAAATGTTGTTGAGTGACTGATTGAACAGTCACTTCTGCTCCTCCAGGAACCAGAAAAATCCAGATGAGCAAAAACTGAAAGCATGACTCCTGCAAGCAGAGATCCACAGTCAACCTAGAGAAGAAACTACATTCAGATTTTAGATTCTATATTGAATTCTGGGAAACACTGACTACAAATCTATTAGTGGTTTTATTCTGTTAAAGCAACTTGCCACAACAGTCTACCTCCTGGCCCCTTCTCATCCAATCTCATGGCCCGTAGTTTAAATAGCATGCCTAAACCAACTCTTCCTAAAGCCAGGGGTGGGGAACCTGTGGCCTTAAGGCCACATTTGGTCTTCTAGCTCCTTGGCTCTGGCCTTTTGATTGAATCCAAGTTTTATAGAACAAATTATTTTATTAAGAGAATTTATTCTGTGAAGTTTGGATTCAGTCAAAAGGCTGCACTTCAAAACCTAGAAGGCCACATGTGGCCTCAAGGCTAGCTGCAGGTTCCACAGCCCTGTAAACTTTCATCCAAATTCCTAATTACCCCTACTCCCCTCTTCCTCTCTTTGAAAATGTTGATCCATTGCTAAACGCATTCTCTGGTGCCCTTAGAAATCTGTCTTACATTGTCCACAAATAGCCTCTCTATCTCAAATTTTTCAGCTACTATTTCTTCCACCCCTTTGAACTGAAACATGAATGCTTTCCACTAGTGACTCCTCCTCCCAGTGTTCTCAATTCAAAGGCCCTAGAAGAGAGATACGTATAGTCCTTGCTTCCCTGTGCTATTTCCAAACCATTGTACCATCGTTACTCAGTAACATCCTTTGAGGTCCATGCAACTTACTTATACCCCGCTCTCTTCAAAATAGTGGCTATCAGTCATTGAACATTGTGTCATTCTTCTAATGTTCTTGACGATGCTAATACTCAGCTTTGCCCTCGGGTCCCTCTCATTCCCTACCCTCATCCTTGGGGATTTCTGACCACCCCTAACAAAAAGTTGATCATACAGATCCCCACCCTCCATAGTTTCAGTGACCTACATCTTCACTCTACTTCAACCACATACAAATATGATCACATATCCGTCAGAAATTGCACCAACCCCCAAATCCGGAACTTTTAAAACATATTGTCCAACCACAGCTTCCTCTTCTTCTATTTCTCCTGCTCTCATCACACCTACTCTGCCATAATTGTGACCTTCAGTCCCTTGGTCCATCCCTGTTTGCTCAGTCCTTCTGTCCCAACTCAAACACACTCTTGATCCCTTAGTCTGCCACTTTGATGACTCCCAGGCTGCAGTACCATACCCAGCAAACTTCATCTCTCTACATTTCCCTCATTCCTGACGTGCAGATCCTCTCACATTGTGTTTGGCACAAGTTGACCACTATTCCATGTATAGGCCCAACTTCTTAAGAATCTTGCTACTTTCCCTTTATCAAGACCTTTTTCCTTTTCCCTACAATAACTCTCTCATATCTTTTATTTTCTTCTCTTACCACCAATAGTAGTATCATCCTGATCCTTATACTCAGTTATCTGGCCTCTTACTTCACAAATAAAATTGAGGTCATCTTGTGTGAACTTGTCCAGCTGCTTTCCTCTATTCCTCAAAATTGCCTCACTATTACCATCTTTCTCTTCCAGGATCCAGTAACAGAAGAAGAAGTAGTTCAAACATTTGCTAAAGCCTCTCTACACGTATGCTTGAGCCTATTGTCTCCTGTCTCCTCCAGGAACTTGCTCCAATGCTCCTCCCTTTCCTTCTGCTATCCCTTCTTCTTCTCCCTCTTTTGCTGCTTCTCCTTCTCTCTCTCTCTTCTCTCTCTCTCTCTCTCTCTCTCTCTCTCTCTCTCTCTCTCTCTCTCTCTCTCTCTCTCTCTCTCACTTTCCCTTTAATCTCTCCACCACTGACTTCTTTAAATCAGTCTACAAACATGCTCAAATCTTTCAATCCTTTAAAAAAAAATGCCTTCCAATGACCTTCCTAGCACACATGACTATTCTGCCCAACTCTTTTCTCTCCCTTGCTACTAACACACAGTAAAAAGTTTTCTAAACCAGAACCTTCCATTTGCTCAAGACCTTCTCTCTCCTCAGCCCCCATCTAACTTCTGCTCCCACCACTCTAATGAAATTGCTTTCTCTAAGGCTACCAAAGACACAGTCACCAAATTCAAAGACCTTTATTGCATTCATTATTCTCCCTGACCCTTGCAACTTTTTATAGTATCGGTTAAGTCTTTCCACTGGATACGTCTCTTCTTGGTTTGGTAGACACCATACTCTCCTGTTTTTCTTCCTACTTCTTTAATGAAGAACGTCTCTTTTGTTAGCTCTTCAATTTTCTTCCCAATCCTTTAATGTGGATATTCCTCACACATCTATAATTAACTCTATTTCTTCTATATTTTATACTCTTTTCTTAGCAGTCTTATTCAATCCGAATATCATTTCTATGCAAAAGACTCCCAAATCTAGATTTACAATCCTGAATTCTGAGTATCTCCAGACATCCCTCCAAACAGAACTAGAGATATCAGTTTGTGCATTTGGGGCAAGGTGTTTCCTTGCCCAGCGTAAGCAACATGAAACTTGCTTCCAAACCAACGTTTTCTGATAACTGCCGCTGAGAAGGGAAGGATCAAGGACACAATCTAACCATATGGTTAGAGAACCTAGAATTTTTAGGTTGCTGCTAGGAATACTCTCGTGGAGCCAAGGGGGCAGGGTGAGACCTAAACAAGGACAAACTTATCTGGGGTGCAACTTCTAGGCTAGAAATTTTGCTATCTGGTTATACTGCCTAATCTATTTTATCCAATTATTCTTGATAAGTAGACAATCATGTGATTCTTGATAAGTTCAACTGTTTCTATACTGTTGAAGACTGGTGGTGCCTTCTAAATCTTTGTCCTGAGGCAAAGCTCAGGTTGTCCCATTAGATTGTCACCAAATATCTTTAGGATATCTCCACCTATTGGACTACTCTTTCCTGAAACTCAACATGGCCATTGGATTTTCACTTATACCATGTTGTACCTTCTGATTTCATTATTTCTTTTGCTATCACTTAGTCTCCTATGTTCATAACTTTGGGGTTATCTCTGACTTTTCTCCTTCCCTAACATCTCATAGCCAATCATTTACCAGCTCCTATTAATTCCATGTCCACAAATGATTTTCATCTGTCCCTTAATCTCTGTTCACTACCACACTCGAAAGGCAGCTAACTAAGCAGCACAGTGAACGGAGCTCTGGACTGGGACTTAGGAGAACCTGACTTTAACTCTTTCCTTACCAGCTGTGTGACCTAGATAAGTCCCTTAACCTCTGTTTATCTCAGGTTCCTCATCTGTAAAATGCAAATAATAACAGCATCTCCTTCTCAGAGTTGCTTTTAGTAAAGATCAATCACACTGATTTATGTAAAGCTCTTTGCAGACCTTTAAGCCCTATATAAATATGAGCTAGAATCAGCAGTGGTAGTATAGGGTCAAATTGCCAACCACCTTGACTCCTACAGTAGCCTCATAGGAGGTCTCCTCTTTTTCTCTTCCAATTTAGCCTTCACACATCTTCCAGAAAAATCTTTCTTGGGCACAGAAAGGGTCATGTTACTTCTCTGCTGGAAAAATTTTTGTGGATCTCTGTCACATCTTAAAGTTAAAGCTCACTGACCTGCCATTCAAAGCCCATCACAATTTGGTACGAACCTTTTTTTCAGTCTAATATGGTTGTTCTTCATAATCTCTATACTCCCAAACATCTCGGGAATTACACTGTCATAGTTCCAGCCTCTCGTTAGGTTTTCCCTATCCCTGAAATGCAGGCCCTCCTTCTCTTCATTGGTGAAAGGCCTATCTTTCCTTTAAATCTCAACTAAAATTAATTTCCTCCATAAAGACTTCTATTTTCTCATTGGTAAAGACTTTCCTCCTCCTCCCAGTTGCCTATATATAAATAACACTTTATTCCATAGCTTCCTAATGAACTCATCATGTAAAATTGTGTACCATAACTCTCTTATATTGGTGACTTACTCTCTTCCCAGACTGTAAGTTCCTTGGGAACAGAAACTATGTCTTATCCAAACTTTGTTTTATATTTGTATTTGTGACAGGTTCCATATACCCAGTGCTTAATACATGTGTGTATTTGTACTGCAAAGTACTTCACATATATGAACTCATTTGATGCTCATAACAACCCTGCAAGGTAGGTGCCATTATTATCCCCATCTGTATACCCAGAGTGACTAATAAATGTTTATATTTGTACTGGGTGGAGGAGGGGAGTATAAAATGTAAGCGGGACACTATTTTCATTTCACAGTGCATAGTCATTAAGATACAAGAATATACATCCAGGTACAGAAAATACACATGCTTATTCATTTGTTAATCCAGCAAACAATTGTTAAGTACCTAATATATGCAAATTATGGTGTTAAGTATTTGGGAAAGAAATAAGGCAGTCTTAGTATATAGAGAGCTGTAGTTAGTTGTACGCACAGCCTGTAAATAGGCTACACAGCTGTTCTCACTCTTAATTCCCCACCCTAGCCTCACCCTGCCTTTCACTTGATAGCCACTATCAAGATAGATTTTATGTAACAACTCCAACTTATGGTCCACCTTCAGTCATCAGATCTGTTTGCAGAAACAAGTCCATATAGTTGCTACTCCCAGTTGCCTAACGGAAGTTGAAAAAAAATAAACAGTGATATAGGTTCATGCTAAAGAGAACATGGTAGAAAATGTTGTGCATAACAGGAACAAAGGTATCGTGGGAACGTGCCTTCGCACAATCTTCACCTTCCCTTCTGTCCTTGTCACTAATATTTCCCCCACTCAGGACTATCATTGTTCTCTACTCTGATGAAGACAGGTGTTAGTCCAATTTGAGAAACATAACCTTCTAAGCCTTCCCAATAGAGAATGTCACCTATTTTTGTCTTTCCTATGTTGAACACACACTGAAAAAACATATTGACTATTGAGTACCACAAACACACTGGTTATTTGTGTTAATTATATCACCTCTCTTACCTTGGTCCTCAGATATATTCACAGATATATTACAGGTGGCCTGTAGATAACTAGGCATGAGATCCAAACTCCTAATGGCATGGACATTTTTGTCAGTTACCGAATCACCAAATCTCTGAGTTGAAAGTGATCCAAAAGGCCATCTAGTATAATTTAAACCAAATTTTTATTCATAAGAATCCTTCCTATAACATACTAGACAAATGACCATCTAACTTTTACATCACTGAGGAAGATCCCACCACCACCAGAGGCAGCCTAATTTAATTTTGGATAACTCTACTTGTTATGAAATATTAACTTACACCAAATCAGTATCTGTCTCTCTGTACTTTTCACCTATTGTTCCTAGGGAGGGCTTATAGGGCTACAGTGAATAAGCCTGATCCTTCATATGTATGACAACCCTCCAAATAACTAGAAGACAGTAATCATAGCAATAATAGAAATAATAATAATAACTAAGGTCTGAAAAGTGCTTTATATATCTTATTATCTCCTTTTTACAGATGAGGAAACTGCAGCATCTGGAGGTTAAGTCCATTGTTCAATAAACATTTATCAAGCCCCAGGCAATGTGTCGAGCATTGGATTTGCCCAGGGTCACAAAGCTAGTAAGTGTCCAAAGCAGGATTCAAACTCAGCTCCTCCCGATTCCAAGTCCCATTCTCTATTCCCCGGGTTACCTAGCTTTTAACAATCACGTCTCTCTACGGCTTTCTTTGTGCCCACAAGACTTCTCATCTTGGGGCAAAATATCCATAGTTCTTTCAGCAGAATCCTTTGTGGTATGGTCCTACATTGTTCTGTTTAGTTTCCCTCTAGCCAGTCCTTCCTAAAATGCAGCACTAAGAAATGAATATCATGCTACAAAAGCAGTCCATCTTCAACCATGGAGGATCATAGAAACTCAACAGACCCCCAGAGGCCATCCAGTCCAATATATATCTCAGATTCTGCTTCTTGAAATTCAGGAAAACCTTTTCTTTTATAGTCATGAATGATGGTTAACTTTGCAACATATAAAAGCTACTTTATATGTCATATATAGCAATAGAACAACATCTCCAATGAAACCAGCCTCCATATGTGGAATTAAATAGAGACATAGAAATGGGGTGTTCTGTATAGATTTAACAACTAGCTCTCCAGAAAAAAAATGTATACAAACATGTTATTTAGTTTAATATGTGTTATTAATATTTTCTCCATTCTTTTCCTAAGTCTGGACAATCAAAAGAATAATGAATTAAGTGCTTACTTGTAGTGTTTGCCAAGTCCCAAAATGTAAATGCTCACTCTAGAAATTTGACATTATATGAGAGCCAGTACAAGCTGGTTATAGCACACGCCTGTGCAGAGGTTTTAGGTAAAGTGGTTGGGGGAGGGAGGAGGGAGCTCCTCACTCTTTAAAATCATCACCTACAAGTAAACTGGGAGAGTAGATATAAGGGAGAATCAATGTATATATCACCAGAAGGGAATTCAAAAGAGGTCTCATGTGGTCCATATAAAAGGCACTCTCTCTGCATCAGTCCAGGGCTGGCTCGTAGAAAATGTTCAATTATGTCTAAGGGGTTTTGATTCACTTCATATCATCTACAATCTTTTAATTCACTTCAACTTATTGATCTCTCCCTACTTACACTCTCATCAGGGGAAGTAGCTTTGAGCTGGCTAAGAGGGCATCTCAGTGACCAAAAATGTGTGATTTCTTGAAGGAACAATGATCCTTTGACCATTTATCTGTCTTGAGCTAGAGGATGGATATGTTTTCCACCTTTCCTAGACTATTCATTCTTCCCAAATTTCTATGGGCATGGCTGACATTGATTGCTCAATCAATGAGCAAGCATTTATTAAGCATCTGCTACATGCCAGTTATTGTGCTAAGCACTAGGGATACAAAGAAAGCTTCTTCAACCCTACTACCCTTTCTCCCAGAAACTGCCCCTGTTCTCACGGAGCTCACATCAAACACTTAAGAGTTAGTGGCTACTATTTTCTTTGTATAACAGTGGGAATAAATGGTAGCAAGGGAAAAAACAGAGTGTGGAGAGAAGATAACCTGTAAACAAATATAACCAATACTGTTACTAAAAGCTACAAGCAACTTCTTGTTATTGTTTTCTAATGCCTTCCTCCCACAGGAAGGAGTTGAGATAAAACCCAGAGACAGTGAATACAATCAGGAAGTGGCAACAAAGTATTAAGTATAGAATATCATCTTCACATAGGATGCAAATATTGTCAACTCTCCTTTGTGTGAGGATTTTTTCTGGTAGATTTGGAACGTCATTGCAATGTAAGGACTTAAAAAGTTCCCATTTTAAGGTAAATACTTTCCACATCCAGAGAAAAAACTATAGAATTCAATCGCAGAATGTAGCAGATCATCTTTTGTATTACGTTTTGGTTTGTTATATTATTTCTCCCATTCATTTTAATTCTTCTCTGCAACATGACTAAGGTGAAAATGTATTTAATAGGAATGTAAGTGTAGAACCTATATAAAATTGTATACCATCTCAGGGAGGGAGGAAGGAAGGAAAAAAATATAAGTTATATGAAAGTGATTGTAGAACACTGAAAATAAATAAAATAATAAGAAGAAAAGATTTACTATTTGTTCTGTGTATAGATTGTTTGCATATGTCTCCTATTAGATTGTGAGATCTTTGAGAGCAGGGACTGTCTTTTGCCTCTTTCAGTATCCCCAGAGTTTAGTTCTGGGACTGGCACATAACAGAGCCTTAATAAATGTTTTTGATTGATATGGAAATGTTCAGTAAGCAGTTGGTGATATAAGGCTAGAGCTCAGGAGAAAGACTATGACTGGGTACCAGGTCCAGCAAATCAGCAAACAAGGACTCCTTGACTACTTACTTTGAACAAGTTCCTGTGCCAAATACTATGAGGTAGTCAAGACCACAAGCATTCATTAAGCACTTCCTGTGTGCCAGGAACTGTGCTAAGCACTGGGTACACAAAGTAAGGCCAAACATACTATATCTGTATTTATTTCTATATGTCTAAACACGCACACACACATATATATGCATTATATATGTACGTAACACACACATATTCCTTGTATAAGGAATACAAGACATAGACCAAGGACATATGGAACTTACTATTTAGTTGGGAAGACAAGATAAAGTACAATAGGAGTACCAGAAGTAAATAATAAAAGATGACAACAGAGGAGGACTATGAGATAGTTTGTGATTGCCACCATAAGGCAGGAGACCACTGATGAATGCTGCCAAGTTGGCAAGTTAGCATATGTTATACAAATTGGCCCTGAAAGGGGTAGATGACAAATATAGTCTAGTAGATTTTAAATATAGATCCAGTCAGAATCATACAGGATACCCATAAGTGCTGGTGAAACTGCCTTGGGCTGGGCTGTGGCCTTCAGAGCTTGTTGAAACTTCTAATTGAACTTTGAACAGACAAACTTCATATGGTTTATGAGAAAAGTTATAACCTCTGTGGCCTCCTTCTTGTCCTTTTTCTTTCTCCCTCCCACAGTTTATGTCCCTAGCTATTGAAAACTCAAAACACATAGTCAAGTTAATGATATACGAAGCTGGGTATGGATTTGCAAATTCTAGAACAAGATCAATTCGACTAGTGGCACTAAGGATAAGGTCACTTAAAAAAAATCTTAATGCCAAACTGAGACTCATGATCCACCTAGATAAAGATGGATCCTACATTTTGTGCAGAGTTTAGTTACCTCCACATCAACTTCAAAAGCCTAAGAATGTGCTTCCCCTCCCCCTCTCCCCAAACCCTTCAGTAACATCACGGAGGAGTAACAAAATTGAAACAATGGTCTCAAAGAAATTTTTTGAAAAGGCATCCTATTATCATGTTCCATGGAGGATTCCTTCCTTTCATTAGCCCTTCCCCTGGCCTTCCCCTGCCATAGACACACACATATACAGTCTGACTACATGAAAGAGGCTACTTTTAGAAGTCCCTAGATGACCTGAAGAGAAGGCGGGGATAAGGCTTCCCTTAAGATCTTATGGAAAGGTTTGCAAGCCCTCCCTCCTTCAAAGTCAAATTAAACTCTCCTGAACTGTGTCCTTATCTGTAACAAGAAGGGGGAGAAGGAACTAAACTAGATAATCTCCAGGGTCCCTATCATTTCTAAAAACATTCTACTCTATTCCATTCTGCCAACTCCCAAAAGCTTTCTGTAATTACCTTTCCCTCCAGATCTGGTGTCAAGTGTTTATAGTGGCTAAACACTAGTGAAAAGCTTTGCCCAACAGCATGATTAGCTATTACTTTCAGAGAAAGCTGATTCTTAGGAAAAGGGCAAGTCTAGCAACCACAGTTTAAAACAAAAAAAAAAAAAAGTGGAGAGAGGGGAGGGGACTTTGGTGCCTAAGGGAGTCATATAAATCCATTTACTGATAAAATGAAGTGCAAATCAATTTAATGTTCAAGTGTCAGCCTTTGAACTGGCAAAGAGCCAAACTGACATCCTAACATGAGGTTAATTCTGTAAACCTTTCCAAATAACAGATTATATATCATCTGAACAGCCCCACTCTGATCTCATACTGCAGTTGGGCCCTCTTTTCTTCTCTAATGAAGGAGCATGAACTGGAAAGGATTCTTGCAAGGAAGCAATCTGCTTGTTCCTCCCCTCCCAACCTATTCTACTTTCAAATGTCATTTCAGAAAGTCATTAATTCATTCAAATACTTGTGAAGTGCTTCTTACAGGCCAGGCATTATGCTAGGCACTTGGAGAGATGAAGATGAAAAAGCATATTCCCTGTTCTCAAGGGATTTAATAATTTGATACAGAAGATAATATATACATACATAAGCATGATACAGGGTGAATGTTAAAAGGAACATAGATTTAGAGGTAGAAGGGACCTTAGAAACTGTCAAGTCAAACCCCAGGCTGAAAATGTAACTAGCAGCTTACAGAAGAAAAGAGTGAGTCAGAGAGGTTAGTGACCTGCCCAAGGTCATACAGCTAGTGTCTGAGAAGACTCATCTTGATTTCAAGTCCAGCAGCACTCTATCAAGTGCTCCAGTCTGGGCTTCAGATAAAATCCCATAAGAAATTGGGGAGGGGGTAGAGGGGCGGGGGGCACAAATATCACCTTCAGCTGAGAAGAGATAGAGGGAGATTCCATGAAACAACAATAATAATGGGTAATTATTGCTGGCGTTCATGCATCACCTACTATGTTCCAGGCACTGTGAACATGCTTTAATAAATAGCATCTCATCTGATCCTCATAACAACCCTGAAACGTAGGTGGCATTATTGTGCCCCTTTTACAGTTGAAGACACTGAGGGAAACAGAGGTTAAATGGTTGAGGATTAAGGTTAACTCGTTCAAGGTCACACAGCCAGTAAGTGTTTAAGCCTGGATTTGAACTCAGTTCTTTCTGAATCCAGGCACAATACTCCATCCACTTTGCTACCTTTGAGAGAAAAGGATTTCAGGGAGCAGAGATGGAAAAGGCATGGGAGGCAGTTTATACCATGGGTTTTTCTTTTTTCGGCTTTTGGAGGGGAAATAGGGTTGGGTGACTTGCCCAAGGTCACACAGCTACTAAGTGTCAAATGTCTGAGGTGAGATTTGAACTTAGGTCCTCCTGATTCCAGAGGCAGTGCTCTATTCACTGTGCCACCTAGTTGCCCCATATACTATGGGTTCTTAATCTCTTTTGTGAGTCCGAGAACCCTTTTGGCAGAGCCTATGGATCTTTTGTGAGAACATTGTTTTTAAATACATAAAATAATATACATCAGATTACCAAAAAATTTAATTATACTAAATATAGTTATCATCTTTTAAAGTTTCCCTTCACACAGTTTATTTTATAACTTTGTGCTGGAATCAGCCCAAAAGGCTCTCAAGAGCTGGTAGTTAAATTTTCAGTGTTAGTTAAGAAGCCCTGACCTATACAAATTCATAAAGGAAGGAAAGTACAGTGTGGAATCTGGACATAGCTAACAGTACAGCTTGGCTATAGCACAGGATGTATAAAGGCAAGAAATGAAATCAGACCACAGAGTCATATTGTAGGGGAGTCTGATATCCAAGGCAAATGACTTTATCTTTTACACTATAGGCACTAGGTAGCATGATGACACCTGAGCATTAGGAAGGTTAATTTGGCAGTCATGTGAAGGATGGATTAGATTAAAAAAGGAAGGAGGCAGCAGGATCATTTTAAGGCTCCAACAATCCTCCAGGCAAATTTTAAGTTAACAAGTTAAAAAACAAAACAACCCACCTTCAGCTGCCATGTAGAAACTGCTTAACCAACTAGTGAATGTGCTTCAGGAAAATGAACTGGGGAAGAGAAGCCTGGGTCAGGGAATGGAAGTAATAGAGCAACAATCCCTGGATATATGATCTCTGATTCTACGATGGGTGAAATACCCTTTGTGGAGACAAAAAAGCACTTCCTGGCCAGGCACTGGTGATGAGGCTGTGCCAAAGATGAATCTCTTAGGGCATTAAGAGAGGGGCTGCAGAGAACCAGTTCTGTCCCTATCTTTAGGGATTCATTAAAGTATTTTTTTCCACCTTGGACTTCCAGTAGGAGTAGGAGGAAAGGCATTTATTTCCCTCACCTCCCTCTCTAGCAACAATGGTGGTGATAAGCACATGTCTGCTTGTGAAAGTGGGCTGAGCTGGAAACATATTTTTCTTAAGTTTGCTGGTCATTGATCTATACTCAGAGGAGACAAATATAAAGATCCAAGACTCAGGTTTTCCTAAGCAAGAACACATTCTTGCTGCCATCATTGATGCTAGAGGAGAAGGGAGACAAACTTCTACTACCCCCTTGCTGAAAGTTCAAGTGGAAGAAAGGGTCGGATGAGTGCCAACGATGCAGTCCTGGATCCCCTTAGTAACCTTCTTAGCTGACTGAATGGGTGGCTCTTTCTGACTCCAGCCAATTACCTTCAAGAAAATTCTTGTTGAGGGGCGGAGCCAAGATGGCGGAGTAGAAGGACGCAAGTTTACGAGCTCCGAAACCACAGCCCATAGAATTAATGTAAAAAGAGACCCCCATAACTTCTGGACCACTGAAAGGTGTACAGAAACGGAGTGGAAGAGATTTCCGTTCCAGAGAGCCCTGGAGAGCCGTCCCCAGGGTCCGTCGTGCCCTGGAAAGCGGACCCCACCCCAGCGCTGCCCTGGCCGTGGCCCCAGAGAAGCTGACCCAAGCAGGCTTCAGGGACGGGGGCTCCAGCGGCCGGCAAGGTCCCTCCGCCCACAGAAGCTACAGGTCAGTGAGAGAGAAGGCTGGGCTGGAGGAGGGGAGCGGAGTGTCTCTGTGACTCGGGCCGCCTCGGGAGGAAGCTGCGGCGGCAGAGACGGGGCAGGAAGCAATGGAGGCAGAGGCGTGGGCGGCAGCAGTGGCGCGGCCGCGGCAGGCAGGATCTTCATTACTGAAAGTCTCTGCATAAACAACCTGAGGGAACTGAGCCTGGGAGATGGCCCTGCCCCACCCCGCTCCATACTGAAGGCCTCTGCATAAAGCCCCTGAGGGGACTGAGCCTGGGAGGTGGCCCTGCCCCCACCCCAGCACCAGAAATAAAGCTCACATTGATTAGCAGCTGGGTGGCGCATTTGAATCTCAGACCCCAAGCACTAGCTGGGCGGATCTAGACAGGGGTGGACAGGAATCTCAGAAGTCAAGTAACTGGCTGGGAAAATACCTAGA
This sequence comes from Bettongia penicillata ogilbyi, assembly GCA_023548195.1. Classification (NCBI taxonomy): domain Eukaryota; kingdom Metazoa; phylum Chordata; class Mammalia; order Diprotodontia; family Potoroidae; genus Bettongia; species Bettongia penicillata. Next base: position 4,657,116 of record JAJHZJ010000448.1, read on the forward strand.
AAAGGGAAGAAAAATAAGACTATAGAGAGTTTTTTCGAACAGATGCAAATGATCCCGACTTTCAGATCTGACGAGGAAATATTCTTGCCATCAGGGGAAGACATGGAGGGTGGGGCCTCTGTATCCCAGACATCCCAGGTGGATGGCAGGTGGGCTCAGGCCTTGGAAGAGCTCAAAAAGGATTTTGAAAAAGCAAGTTAGACAGGTGGAGGAAAAACTGGGAAGAGAAATGAGAGAGAGGCAAGAAAAGTATGAAAAACGGGTCAATACCTTGGTGAAGGAGACCCAAAAAAATGCTGAGGAAAATAACACCTTGAAAAAGAGGCTCACTCAATTGGAAAAAGAGGTTCAAAAAGCCAATGAGGAGAAGAATGCTTTCAAAAGCAGAATTAGCCAAATGGAAAAAGAGGTTCAAAACCTCACTGAAGATAATAGTTCTCTCAAAATTAGAATGGAACAGATGGAGTCTAATGACTTTACGAGAAACCAAGAAATCACCAAACAAAATCAAAAGAATGAAAGAATGGAAGAGAATGTGAAATATCTCATGGGAAAAATAACTGACCTGGAAAATAGATCCAGGAGAGACAATTTAAAAATTATGGGACTACCTGAAAGTCATGATCAAAAAAAGAGCCTAGATATCATCTTCCATGAAATTATCAAGGAAAACTGCCCTGACATTCTACAACCAGAGGGCAAAATAAGTATTGAAAGAATCCATCGATCACCACCTGAAAGAGATCCAAAAAGAGAAACTCCTAGGAACATTGTGGCCAAATTCCAGAACTCCCAGGTCAAGGAGAGAATCTTGCAAGCAGCTAGAAAGAAACAATTCCAGTACTGTGGAAATACAATCAGGATAACTCAAGATCTAGCAGCTTCTACGTTAAGGGATCGAAGGGCGTGGAATAGGATATTCCAGAAGTCAAAGGAACTAGGACTCAAACCAAGAATCACCTACCCAGCTAAACTGAGTATAAATACTTCAGGGGAAAATATGGTCTTTCAATGAAACAGAGGACTTTCAATCATTCTTGATGAAAAGACCAGAGCTGAAAAGAAAATTTGACTTTCAGACACAAGAATGAGAAGAAGCATGAAAAAGTAAACAGCAAAGAGAAGTCTTAAGGGACTCACCAGAAGTGAACTGTTTACATTCCTACATGGAAAGACAATATTTGTAACTCTTAAAACTTTTCAGTATCTGGGTAGTTGGTGGGACCACACACACATGTACACGCATGCACGAACACACACATACACACATGCACACACATACAGAGACAGAGAGCACAGATTGAACTGAATAGGATGGGACCATATCTTAAAAGAAATTAAGGCAAATGGTGAGAGAGAAATGTAGTGGGAGGAAAGAGGGTGAAATGGAATGGGGTAATTATATGTCATTTAAGAGGCAAGTAGGAGACTTTTTAGTGGAGGGAAAAAAAAGAGGAGAGCTGAGAAAAAAAAAACAAACAAGTTTACCCTCATCACATTTGACTAAAGGAAGGAACAAAATGCACACTTACTTTGGTATGAAAACCTATCTTACAGTATAGGAAAGTGGGGGGAGAAGGAGATAAGCAAGGGGGGGGGGGGATGATGGAAGGGAGGGCAAAGGGAGGAGGGAGCAATTTGAAGTCAAGACTTGGGGAGGGACAGGATCAAAAGACAGAAGAGAAACAATGATGGGCAGGTTAGGATGGAGGGTAATTCAGTTAGTCTTACACAACACGACTATCAGGGAAGTCATTTGTAAAACTACACAGATATGGCCTATATTGAATTGCCTGCCTTCCCAAAGGGAATGGGTGGGGAGGGAGGGATGGGGAGAATTTGGAACTCAAAGTTGTAGGAACAACTGTTTAGTATTGTTGTTGCTACTAGGAAAGAAGACATACAATTAATGAGGAATAGAAAGTCATCTGGCCCTACAGGAGAAAAGAGAAGAAGGAGACAAGAGAAGGGAGGGATGACAGAAGAGAGGGCAGATTGGAGACAGGGAAAATTAGATCGCTTGGGGTATTGGGGTGGGGGGAGGGGTTAAAAGGGGAAAAAAAAATTTGGAACCCAAAATTTTGTGAAAATGAATGTAAAAAGTTAAATAAATAAATAAATTGAAAGATAGAATTTAAAAAAAAAAGAAAAAAGAAAACTCTTGTTACTGATGACCAATCAGGAGTTGCTGCATCATCTCATCAAGGAGCTTATAGTTCAGGCAAGAGCCAGGTCATATGTAATCACTCCCACTATCCCATTAAATTTATACTTACAGGAGCCAAAGTGACCAAAACTTCAAGAATGGGTAGTGAAAGCTATGCTAAGGCAAGTACCATGGGACATTAGAAAGAGCACTGAATCTCGAATGAGAGAATCTGAGCTCAAACCCCACCCCATGTTTACTACATGTGTGATGTTGGTAGTCAATGAACTTCACTAAAACTTCAGTTTAAACATCTGTAAAATGGCCCCTGAGGTTCCTTCCAGCTGTAAATATAGAATACTCTATAATTACAATGGGATCTGAAGTTGTGGGGTATAGTTAGAGATTCTTACCCTGATATTTAAGATCTTCCGTAACCTGGCTATGACCTAGTTCTCCAGCCTTATTTCACTGAATTCTCTTTCACACAGTCTATTTTACAACTTTGTGCTGGAGCCAGCTCAAAAAACTCTCAAGAGCTGGTAGTTAAATTTTCAGTGTCAGCATTTAGAAATTAGCAAATGCTACAAATCAGTGCTTGACTTATTGTTCTGTTGATTGTCTAGACTTAAGAAAGTGACAGAGAAATTGTTAATGATGTAAATTAAGCATGAAAATATGTCATAGGCAAATTTCTTTTCAGAAACCTGATAGTTAGACATTTACCAGCACCCCTGCCTACAACCAAACTTACTAATGTATTAATTGTATATATTGCATATGTTAGCTCTCCAGGTATCTTATTCCCCTACTAAGCTGCACTTCTTTTGAAAGCAAGAATCACGTATGATTTAAATTTTATATTTTTTCCAACCCAGCACAGTGTTCTACGCACAGTGGGTTTATACAAGTTTGTTGACTGACTTGGTTACTATAGAAAAGTCAGGGAGGATGAGAACTGAGAAAATGTTATTGTACTTAGGAAAAGATAGGAATGAAATTCAAGCAGAGGATCATTTGCCAAGGGAGAATATATAGTTGGAAAAGAGCCAGAGATTCATTTTCTCCTGTAGTTTTTCCCAATTACAGGACTCTATGTATCTTGCTCTATACATTCTATCTGGCCAATTTGAACCTGGGGTAGAAAGAGGCTGGTGGTTAAGAACTGAGCTGGAAGGAAGAATGAAATGTAAAAGGAAAACAGGGTCCCGAGAAGAATGAACATGGATACCATCAAGCAAGATTGGCTAGCTCATGAGCAAACTCCTTCCCTCTAAATCTTGGTTCCCTGTCAACATGAAAAATCCCAAGGGATTTGTCCAAGTCTTTTCCTTGCCTCATTCCTCCATTTTCTGTTTGTTTGTTTAATGGCAATACTTCAAAGATCTGTGATTTGACCATTGCAAGATTTCCCTCCTGCAACAACTCACAGTCTATAGCTTCAGAGAAGTTAAGTGATTTTTCTCCTGGCCACGCAGCTAGTAAGTGTCAGGAACAAGACTTGATTTATGTTTTCATGACTCCAAGGTCATTACTCTGTCCATTAGGACACAGTGTCTTTGTGGTTTTATTTTAACCCAGAAAAATAAGTATTTAAAGTTGTAATTTATTTGTAATTCATTCATAATTCCTTATAATCATACCTAGCACTGGAAAGTGATCTCAATTCACTGTGAAATGACTATATAACTCTGGTTTGGGACATTTTTCTGTTCAGTGCAGCCTTTGTTTTCTCTTACTGTAGCAAAAACAGCTATAATATTAGTTTTAAGGTAGTTTTTAAGAATTATTTTTAATTATATTATTTTATTTTATAGTATCTCCTTTGACACTTTTTTTGTAGTTTAAGCTGAAATGAATATTTTTAACACAAAACAAATGACTTAAAAATTACAACATAAAATATAATTTACTATAAATAATCAAATATACATACAGTATAAATAATTAAGATATAAATATAAAGAATAGTTCTTTATGTGTTATTTGACTTTTAGTCATTGGAGACACTAGTAAAGAAAACAAATAAAAGATGCTGAAGTCTGACAAGCACTGTGAACAGAAAAAAGCCAGGAAGAGATAAGAAGTTGATTGAAGGTAGATTTCTACAAAAGACCTCAAAGACAATAGCTGAGGGTAGCTCTTGTTTGTATTAGGGCTTTGGCAGAAAGTGGAAAAGGCAAGGAAACCTCTAGAAACAAACAAACAAACAAAAAAATCTGCTATTTATAGATCTCATTCACGAGCCCCTAGCAAGAGAAGATCTGCTTTGGCTAGCCAGCAGACATTTTGCAACAACAGTTAGCCATAGGAGATAGTAACAAGAACTGCAGAGGACTGAATATTTCTGGGCCTGCAAACACAAAATGTCCCAAAAGTTTTCTGTGTAGTTGTATTTCAAGTTATGGGTTGATGTGGTGTTTTTTCGGTTGACATGGAGAGTGTATTTCTATCAATAACAAATAATATCTATGTGTGCACGTGAAACAAATGGACTCCCAAAGTCCCCCTGAATGCTCCAGTTCCAGCAACGTTTGTCACTCATCCCAAATTGAGTGTGGGTTACTTTTGCTAATAAGTTACACAAATCATGGCCCAAGCTCCAATCCATATAATAATGTCTGTTTATAAGCTATGCAAGAGTCATAAATCAAATGGCAAAATCACTTGATTAAGTCATAAAACCAGAGAAAATAACAAGAGATTCAAGTAATAGAATTGTGTTCTGTCCCTATATTCAATTAAGTTCAACACTTTCCAGATGTCAGGTTAAGTGCCTCTTTGGTCCCCCTGCCTCTTGCATCCAGGCTCTATTCAGAAGGCTTTCCTTGAGCCTAGGTTCTCAAAATTCTACTAGAACTCCTCTTGTGTTCAGGGATCTCAAAGCCAGGTCAATCTTCATGCTCCCCCTCCCATCTCCCTGCTCTGAACACACCCTGTGACTGTGTGACCTCTCCTAATGACCCCCAATAAGTCTGATCCTTCCTAGAAGATACAATCAGTCTCCATGTAGTAATTCCACTACTTTGCAGTCAGATTAACATCCTTTTCGAGAAATTTAGTCTAGGGAGTTAGGCCACAAGGCTTATGGGAAATAAAGTCTTGGGGACTTTTGTCCTTGGCTGTGGAGATCAAACACGAAATTCTATTCTAACTAAACATAACCTGAAGCTCCAAGTTCATTTGCATAAGACTATTCTCATTAGTGGAGAATGATTACTTGAGATGCCCAGAATAGTGGAAGGTAGCATTACCTGATCTTCTGGCTTCTCTTTAGGGAAAGGACCCTGAATAGAGAAAAGACTCTGGGATGAAGCTGACATGTAGAGGAACCAGAACCTTAATCATAACCCTACCCACAAACTCCGGGCATTTTCCCTTAGGTGAGATCTGGAACTCTCTTTCTCTTAGTTGAGCTGATATCTCTCTCTCTCTCTCTCTCTCTCTCTCTCTCTCTCTCTCTCTCTCTCTCTCTCTCTCTCTCTCTCTCTCTCTCTCTCTCTCTCTCTCTCTCTCCCTCTCTCTCCCTCTCTCTCCCTCTCTCTCTCTCAGAGATCTGGAACTCTCTTTCTCTTAGTTGAGCTGATATCTCTCTCTCTCTCCCTCTCTCTCTCTCTCTCTCTCTCTCTCTCTCTCTCTCTCTCTCTCTCTCTCTCTCTCTCTCTCTCTCTCTCTCTCTCTCAGAGCACATTCATTCTATGGATTGTCTGATATATTCTCGTCTGCCTAACTTCTTTGATTTCTGTTTGCTGTGAGATTGGATAAATGAATTTATTTGCTATTTGCTGTGTATAATCTTTATGTAACAAGCATTTGGTGGGAAAGGAATGAAGCTTTTGATATATAGCTTGGGGTATGCTTTCCCTGTTAAAGGATAGCAATCAGGAGTGCAGTTTTCATTTAAAAATTAATTCTCATAGACACACATTTAGGAAGAAAGATCTAATCCAGAACCTTCTCTAAGGAGAGCAGAGTGACCAGTCTTGTGGCATCAATCTCTTGCTCCCCTTCCTGTTAGGAATCTGTGTCCCTTAGAGAAAAATGGACAGATACTAGGACATCTATTCATATCTCCCTGAGAGTCACATGTAGTAAGGATGTCATTTTGATCCTTTTTGAGAACAGACAACAACCATGTGGGATGTGTGTGTGTGAGTGGGTGGGGGTGGGGGTGTTGTCAGCGTAAGCTAACATGTGTCCATATTAGTGTGTCTCAGATGTAGCTCCCAGAGAGGTATCATTTCATCTCTTCCTCTTCCATGCTCCTTTGGCCAAACCCTAATCCTGGTTTATTCCCATGATCTTTCTTCTCCACTGTGAATATACCCCAAGATTCAACCTAAAACATTATTCTTTCTCTACACTATCTCAATGGTGACCGCATCAGTTCCTATGATTTTAATTACCATTTCTATGTCAATAATTCCAAGATTTATACGTACAGCTGTGTTCCCTTTCCTGATCTCTGGTCCTAAATGATCAACTGCCTATAAGACATTTCTGACTGTATCATAAGCATTTCAAACTCAAAATATCTAAAACTACACTCCCCTGACCCTAGATCATCCCTTCCAAATTCCACATTTCTGTTGGGAATACCATCCTTTCAGTTACCCAAGTTTATGACCTTAAAGTCATACTTGACCCTTCTCTCAACTTTCACCCCATTAATGGATAATGATCAGTAGTGCAGTGTGAACCTCAAAATTATTACTTCTAGACTAAAAATATTTAAGGGAGCAGATAGATAGAATTCTAGCCTGATGTCCTTTCTCTGAGGAGAGCAGAAAGATCATCCTTGTAGCCTCCAATATTCCGTTTCCCTTATAGAAGGGCGTGTGTGTGTGTGTGTGCATGTGTGTGTATATGTATATATATATATACACATATATGAATATATGCATATAAATGTGTATATATGTATATGTATGTATGTATTCATGCCTTGCATCTAGACAGACTCTTGAAGACACATACACATGTAAACTATCTGGACAATACATACCTTACAAGAATAAAGGCAGAAATTAGAGCAAGAGGAAGAAACTATACCTTTTCCTCTTAGTTTTTGTGCTTATTCATATTCAAAAATCTACTACACTCTGAAGCTCATATATTGGACAACACTAGGCCCCTGCCTAAGGGCTCTCTTCTGGACCCTCCTGGCTTTAGAGTGATTATCACTAGTAACTGTTGGCTGTTTCCCTCCAAGCCTGATGTCTTTATTTTTCTTTGTCTCATTAAAGGGGCCATCCCCTAGCTACTTCTTAAACAGGTCTATTCAATGAATGAGCACTACCTCACCTTAAGTGAGTATCTGAATAGCCATTGGCCTAAAAGGGCCAAGGTCTCCCAGTGAATCTTGGGTCATCTCCAGTCATCCTGATGAATATTTGATCACTGGATTCAGATGGCTCTGGAGGAGAAGTGAGGCTGGTGACCTGCACAGCCTTCCCTCACTCAGAACAAAGTCAAGTGCAAGTCATGTCATTATTTCTCTGATGGAATGGTCTTCTTCAGCAACAAAGGACAAACACAAGAACCATGTATACAATCAGTTGGCAAATCTTGACATTTCTACTTCTATAGCCTCCCTCACATTGCCTGCCTTTTCTTTACTCCCCCAGCTACCACCTTGGTTCATGTGTTCATCATCAAGATCCTCCTTGGACCACTGCCATAGCTTCCTAAATGGTCTTGCTGCCTCAACTTTTGCCTCACTCCAATTCATCCTCCACTTAGCCGCCAAAGTGATTTTCCTAAGGTGTAGGTCTGATCATGTTGATGTCCTTGACAAAGTTCACTGGTTCTGAAATACCTAAAGGATCAAATATAAACTCTTCTGTTTGCCATTCAAATCTCTTCACTGCCTTTCCAGCCTCATTATACATTAGTCCCTTTGACATATCTTGTAGTCCAGGCAACTGTCTTTCTAACTGTTCTCTATATAGGATGTCCCAACTCCCAGCTCCATGCTTTCACTGCTTATCCCCATGAATGGTATGTACTTTCTCTTAACTTCTGCCCCTCTAAACCCCATGTTGTATCAGCAAAGACAACAACAAGGTAGAATGGCAATTCTTGGAAGGGTTAATGGGAAAACAGGTACATTGTCACCTCTGACCCAGCTCTCCAGTCTATTTTTCCACCTCTGCCCCAAGAAGTCTTCTCATGACCTTTCCCCCTATTAGTGGAATCTTCTTTGGAATCTCCATTTTAGAAAGTATTGATGACTGTTATGCTTACCTCAAATCTGCGTCAGTTTCTGATTCTCTGGACAACTTTCCCCTCTTACTCCTACATAGAAACCTTCCCCCAAACTCGCACCTGCTTTTCAGATCTCCTATGTGTTGTCTTTCCCCTTTAGAATTCAGCAGTTATTATTTGATTGAGGTAATATTGCATAATAGATAGAGTGCTGGACTTAGAGTCGGGAAAAACTAGTTCAGATCTGGTTGTTGATACTTGCTATGTGACCTTGAGTAACATATGACCCTGAGTCACATATGACCCTGAGTCATGTAATCTCTCTGATCCCAAGTTACTCTAACTGTGAAACTTGGATAATGATGTTTGTAATATCTGACTCAGGATGCAAGTTTGGAGACAAGATATAGAAAATGCTCTGCAAATCTTAAAGAGTTATGTAATAATCAGGTGGTATACTCACAATAATCCAGTAAGGTTAATATTCTTATCCCCATTTTTTTGGATAAGCAAATTAAGATTTGAAGTGGTTCACTGTAGGAAGAGTTGAAGGTAGGATTCCAAACTAGGTCTCCTTGACCCAACTCTAGCCTTCTTTTCATCATACCATTGTGCCTCACAAAAATGTATGGACAACATATTTTGCACAGAAATATTCTGAGGTTTTTTTTTTTTGTTGGATTTGCCTAATGTCACAAAACCCACCTGTCACAAAACATGTTGTCCCCACCTCAAGGAGACATTTTTGGTGTATATAAGTCTTTGCAAAGCTATAGAGACATTTGACACAAGGAAAGTATCAAAGTCGAGAAGACCTGGCTTCAAGTCTTGCCCCTAATACATACTGACTATGTGACCTGGGCAAGTCAGCCAACCTTTCAGGACACTAGGGAGTTCTCTAAGTATATGAGTTCCATTAGGGTCCACAAGTCCTCATTGGTGGAGTGATATCCCACACTGGGACCAATGAAGTCACAGTCTACATTAGTAGAGGGAGTGGATGTTCCCTATACAGAGGAATTAGAGGTCTAGAAAGAAAGAGAGAGAAAGAGAGAGGGAGAGAGAGAGGGAGAGAGAGAGAGAGAGAGAGAGAGAGAGAGAGAGAGAGAGAGAGAGAGAGAGAGACTGAGATACAGAGACAGAAAACGCTAGAGAGAGCTAGAGACAGAGAGAAATAGATATAAGAAACAGAAATAGAGACCATGACAGAGAGGCAAAGAGACAGAGAGACAGATAGAGAGAGAAAGACAGAAACAAAGAGAGACAGAGAGAAAAAGGGAGCTAGGAATTTTTGAAGACAAAATAGCAATATTAGTCATCTTTACTGGTTAATTTTGGAAAAAAGAGAAACAATGTGGGTTTCTCCTTAAAATATCCATGAGTTCTTTAACTTTCCATGAATGGAAAACAAATTATTATAAAATACTTTCTGGTCATGGACATTCTGCATGTCTACAATGGAAATTCTTACAGAAACCTTTTTCAATCAGATAAGTCAGTCCAAAAAGCAGGTTCAGGAAATACTAGATATTGGAAGGGGACAAGAACATTCTTCCGTCCATATCTCTGTATTTGTAGGGCCTATCACCACAGTACTTTGTGCACTTACAATGAAAACAATCTCCATTAAAAACATGTAAGGAAAGCAATTAAAAGTCTGAGAATGAATTTATTCTTTTGATTTTTAAGTTTCACTTAAGCATAGTTCCCTATGATAGAGTAGAAACTCCCTACAGTTCCACAAGGGTGGGTGGTCCTGGCCAGATTTTTAAATGAGGCTTTTATTTTATTTTATTTTTTTGCCTTTATATGGATACTGGAGATTTATGGAGAAAGCATTTGCTCAATATCTCTAAGACCTGTTTAATGTTAACAGAGAGCTAACTATACATTTATACTCTGCTGTACAAATACTAAGATGTGACAATTTTTACCAAGTATTTCATTTTAGGTTGTAATATTTAAAATCTCAAAAGTCTCAAAAGTCAGACCTCTCTTACAACCAATGTCTATTTTGAAAGTAAAATTATCTGAACAAGAAAATCTTTTCATACTGATAAGAAGCCCTGGGTTTGAATCCAGACTTTGTAGAACCAGAAGCAATAGAGGGATAGGGCAGAGGTAGATTTTGTATAGAAGAAAGGAAAGACGGGAGCAAGGGGGGAGAGGAGCACTTATTAAGCACCTACTATGTGCCAGACACTGTGACAAATGCTTTACAAATGTCTCATTTGATCCTCAAAACAACTCTCAAGGGTAGGGATTGTGATAATCCCTTTTTATAATTGAGAGAACTGAGGAATACAGAGATTACATGACTTGCCCAGTGTCCCAAGCTAGCAAGCTTCTAAGGCTGATTTGAACTGATGTTTTCCTGATTTCAGACCCACTGTACTATCCACTGAAACACTTTGCTGCCCCTGTGGCAGGATTGTTTGACCTCTAAACAAGAACTTAGAAAAAGATTGATAAGTATATTTGAACATAATTGATTTCCTTTGTAATTCTATGTGTTTTTATTTTATTCATTTGCAAGCATTATTTTGAGAGGGGTTTCATAAACCTCAGCTAAAGACATGGTTATAAGGGTCCATGACCTACACAAAAAAATTAAGGACACTTGGTGTCAGGAAAAACTTCCTAACAATTAGAACTATGGCTTGCTCTTACTACCCGTGTGACCTTGGATAAGTCATTTGGTTTCTCCGAATCTCAAATTCCTCATCTCTAAATGAAAGAGGTTGGACTAGATGATCTCTGGGGTTTGTTCCAGCTCTGAATTTAGGATTTTATTATCAAGAATGTTCTTCTCTGGGGTAGGAATGGTAATTCCTTTAAAAAGTTGAAATCATCAGAGAGACTTTATTGTTTCAGAGAACTAAGGTGTCAGAGTTTGGTGCAACTTTCTGGTGGCTAAAGTTCTTCCATCAGGATGAAGGAGCAGGTCCTCCCTCAAGTTTGACCGGCACAGAGGCAGGAACACTACATTCACCTGAATAAATGTAATGGCCTTGCTGGATATCCTTTCCTTGCTTTAACTAAGCAAATCTCTTGTTAATCATTAAATAAGTGGTGTATGAGGGGACACCAGACTTGTTTGAATCAGGACCAGCTTACAATACTATCTGCGCCCAATTGAATCTTCTGCATTTATTCCCCTTTCTTCCAGCAGTTCATCTCTATCTCATTTCCCTGTAATGTTCGCTGATTTTCCTTTTGCAGCTATATCTTGGCAAGGCCAAGAGCCAGATCAGTGAAGATATAACAGGTGACTCTAAAAAGCTTAGGGAAGTTAATCTACGCTCTGCGTTTAACTATAGAGCAGTTAACAGTCGTAAAACATAGTTTCCCTAAGTCAAGGAAGGGGTAGAGTGTGGTAGGGATCATGTAAGAGAAAATGCAGGGATTCTCTAATGGCTAGATCCTATTCTCATTGAACCATAGATCAAGAAAGATCAAAGAAGGGCTAGAATTCCCTCCCTGGAGTAAGGATAACAGTAGTATTTATATAGCTCTTTAAGGTTTGCAATGTGTTTTATATATGTTCTCTCACTTGGTCCTTGAAACAACCCTATGAGGTTAGGTAAGAGTTATTTATTGTCCCCATTTTACAGATAAATAAATTGAAGCTGAGAAAGTTTGTGTGACATGCCCAGGTCACACAGTGAGGCAGGATTTGAACTCCAGTCTATCCTCACTCTAAGTCCAAGGAATGATGAGGATGATATGCATCAAAGAAATGATGGAACCATTTAACTCCCATTGGCTTCTCTGTCCATTAGCAAAGGCAACGAATTAAAATAAAGACAGAACAAAAACAGCTAGCAAAGGGTAAGCTCCCTGAGGGCAGAATCTTATCATTCAATCCTTGAATCTATAGCTGAGGACAGTTTCACAAATAAGGCACTGTTTATTAAATATGTTAAACATGTTTGTTACATGGAATTGAATTCAAGATAAGTAAGATATTGACAAAGGACTACCCTATTTAGAAGACAGAGTCAACAAGGGAGGACAAATTCATTTACTTCTTTGTCATTTCTGCCTAAATTAGGATGGAATTTTAACAAAGGTGATTTTTAAAAATTTCTTTATCTGGGTCCAAAATGCCTAAGCACTTCAGCAGAATCAACAAGAAGTAAGTCAGCTGGAAGACTAAAGAGAAATATTTTCAGATAAATGTTCAAGATTAATTTATTTTCATTGCCCAAGAAGCAAGTGCACATGCAATGAGAACTTAATGTAGCACACAGCAATAGGGATCAGAGAGGAATCAAGCAATTAATAGGACCATATTTAGGCAAGAACACTTTCTTCTTTTATTTAGCAAAAGCCTCTGATTAAAAGTGAATTTTCATACTTCCCAGACAAGTTTCTCTGCAAAGAATATTTAGTTCTATTTTATTGAAACCACTGCTGTATTTTTTAATATCATTGCCCTCTGCATTTGAAGATAATGTGAAAGGTGCTACTATTTATTTGAGGGAATATTGATTTTAAAAGAAAGTATGATCCCATAGCGTTTTTTGCTATGAGGAAATAGCAGTATTCTTAATTTCGTAATTCACCACTAGCTTGTAAACTCCACCTCACTGTAATTTGGCCTATAAATGTACTAGGTTGCAATAGGTATATAAATATATATATATATATATATATATATTTTGAATATATAGTGAAATATTCCCAGGTCTAGTATCTAATTGGTATGTGGTGACACAAGTTATATGCAGATTCCTACAAAATATTTGGTTCCATCATCTGCTTCTGCTCGCATGGGGCCATTTTCCTCTGAATCTTACCCTGACAACTAGAATTAAGCATATGACATCCTAGCATAAGGGTAAAAGCAGATTAACTCTATGATCATTACATCTCACTTAAGGTAGCTAACTAAACGCTACATTCCTGATACCTTCTCAAGTGAGAATACTTCTATTGAATTGATTAAACTAAATTAGTGTCTCAGATCTTTGGACAAAATGAAATGACACTAAAAGGAAAGTGCGCTGGGATTAGTTATGCCCTGTGAGTCTTATGTAAAATAGCAAGCCAATTTGGACCCCAGCATTTGAATAGCAGACCACCTCCAGAATGGAAGTGATTCCCACTAAGCTTCTGAGAGAGACTACTTGAGGGGGGTGGAAGGAAAGAGGGCTTCTGTTACCCTTGCTCCTCTCCCCAATAGGATGACCTTTTAAATTTTGAAAGGATTTTGTGCTTCCTGTGGGGATTCTAGAAATATCCCTGGAATAGTTGATGGTAGTGTATGCATTGATATCTGAAGACAAACTAGATACACTGAGGAAAGACAACTTCAGGACTCTACAAGAAGCCCAGCTTAAATCCATAGCATACCTAAAAGGAACTTGACAAAGATCTTACAAAGGGGAGAAAATGATTTTAAGTAATTAGAAGCTATGAGTTAGCCCTTGTCATGTTTGCTCCCTAAGCTTGAGCCCACTTTGACCTGAACTTTGTATGTACTTGTGGAACCAAACTTTAGGGGGAATGTTTATACAAAATGTTCTAAGAATACCATTTTAGTATACATCCATTTTGTAAAGCTAATTAATTTTGACTGGCTAATTGATATCCACTAATAGTCAATGGGGAAAGAACCAAAGTAGGGACTCATGAGGTATTTAACACTAGTTTTATTTTGTTTTGTTTTAAACCCCAGAATCCTGAGGGGAGAGTCAGTCACCCTGTTCAGGCCCAACTTGTCAAGGTGGATAGGTGTCAGGAGAGTGACCTCAGAGCCTATCCTAGATTGAGAAACCATAAACCACTTTTAAAAAGATATAGTAAATAATAGAGGGCAAAATCAAGGAGGAAGCATTGCCCCTATCCATTCTCCAAAACAGCTGCCATCTCCAGTCCAATATCAAGACTATTGTAGCTAGATGGTGTCACCATGCTACAAGTCTATCACAAAAGCTTATAAAGGCTTTCCTTTGAGCTTCTTCACTATGCTAGGTACAATGGAGAATATTAAAAAAAAAGAAGATGACATGGTTACTGTCCTCAAAGGGTTTGTACACAAATGCAGGAGAATAATTCAGTGCTAAACTCTATGTTTCAGTCCTCAGTGTAATAGAATATTGAATGAAAGAAAGAATAAAGTGGGTTAGAATATTCTTAAAAGAGGAAGGACTTGATGTGAGTCTTAAGCAATAGATAAAACAATAGGCTAGGTGCAGGATGGGAGAAAGTAAGCAATGACAGAGACAAGAAAGGATACATACAGGTTATGAGCAACTGAAGAGAATGACTAGATAAAATGAAGGGTGTCTTTTGTATGTTCTTGATAACAGAACTTGGATCGAAAGGGTGGAGCAAGATTACAAAGGGCCTTGAAAGGAAGGGGGAGAAACATGGTTTCAATGTGATGGAAAACACACTGGGAACAAAGGAATGACATAATCGAAGCTTCAAGCTGAGCTTCTTTGCAAAGCTTTCATGCCAATAAAAGACCCTAAATAGTCTTTGTAACATGCCAACCCACAGTATTTCCCAGCTCCTTTCTGAGGCCATGGAAAAACATACTGTTGCATAATTTTATTCAATTTATTCTTTAAAAAAGTTTTGCTACCCACTTACCTTATGGTTACCTCCAATAATCTACCCAACAGTACCCTCACATGCTAATTTGCCCAAATCTCCATTTTTTCAATCATCCCACTTGTTTCTTCTAGAGACACTATGTTCCTAGAACACCTCATCTCCAGAGCCCTCAAAGCCCTCCCCTTGCCTTTGGCTACACAGTTCTTAAAACCTTCTTTTCCCCATAAAGCCTGCTCTAATTGAAATTAGGTAGCATGCCACATAGACATAGAAGTGAGAAATATAGATTGCACGGTAACGTCAGATTCATACAGAACTGTCAAAGTGGTCAAACTCAAAAAGTATTTATTACTGGTTCATTGTCAAAGAAGGAAGTCTCTAGTGAAGTACCCCAGGGAATCTGTGCTGCTTGATGTTTATATCAATGACTTGCTTATTGATAAAGTGGATCTATTCATTAGGTTTGCAGAAGAAACAAAACCAGGAAGGATGGTTAATACATTGGATATCAGAATCAAGATCCAAAATGACTCTGACAGGCTGGAGTACTGGACTGAATCTCTAAAGGTAACATTCAACACGGATAAATATGAAGTCTTGTGCATGAGTATTCAAAAAATCAATTTGACAAGCACAAGTTGAGAGAACCACGGTTAGAGAGTAATTATTCTGAAAAATCTTGGTGCTGCAGTGTACTTCAAGTTCAATATGAGTCAGTAGTATGATGCAGATGTTAAAAAAATAGTTAATATCAGATTAGTCTGCATTAAGAGAGACATAGCTTCTATGAAATGGGGTGGCTAGGTAGAGAAGTGGATAGAGTGCCAAGCCTGGAGTCATCAAGACTCCTACTCCTGAGTTCAGATCTGACCTTAGACACTTACTAGCTCTATGACCCTGAACAAGTCACTTACTCCTCTTTGCTTCAGTTTCCTCATCTGTAGAATAAGCTAGAGAAGGAAATAACAAATGACTCCATGTCTTTGCCAAGAAAACTTCAAATTGGATCACAGAGAGTCAGACATGACTGAAATGAGTCAGACATGACTGAAATGATTCAACAACGAAACAAAAGGAAAAACTTTCTAAAATTAGTTGTCAAAAACTGGAATGGTTTGCTTTGAGAGGTTTTCCCTCTTTGGATATCTTGAAGTAGTGGCTAGACAATAAATTTTGGGGTATGTTATGGAGGGGGATTCCTTAATATAGTAGACTGGAATAGTTGCTGAAGTCCCTTTCCATTATCAAAAAAATTTCCTATTCTGTATATCCTTTGTGTGCAAGTGATATAAAGTCAATGAAAACTAATTTTATGTTTGGCTTGTGGAAGAAAATTCATTACTTCATAATCCCATCACACAGGGACCAATCTGCAAACATCAATGGATAGAAATCACTTCTGCTAGATCTATATCATGCCTTGCGTAAGTATGCTTTAATCAAAGTTTTTTCTTTAAAATGAAGATGGCGTTTTTGAATGGTAACAAACGAATCATAAGATATTTATTAAGCTCTTACTATATGTCAGGCACTGTGCTAAGTATTGGAGATACAAAGAGAGAGAGGAGGAGGAGGGCCACACAAGTACAGTCAACATCATCAGGGAAGGAGCAATCAGAATCCAGGAACACTGTCACGGGGCAATCTCTACTTTATTCTCCTATCTCTAAGAAGAATATCAGACCAGAATGATGTCTTCCTGCCATATTTCAAACATTTCTCTTCTTGGGTACAATAAAGAGTTTAGAATAAAAATCATTTCCCCTGATTATTCCCAAGGTGAGGGTAACAGCTTACGATTGCCAGGTTGGCTCACTATCTCTAAATGCTGGTTACCTAAAGAATTGTCATGGATAATTAGTAAACCTCTTTATCAAAGTGAATACTAAATAGAAATCAAAGAAATTATAAAGATTAGGGTAAATAATACAGCAGAGTAACTAAGTTCTATGAATTGTGAATGAGTTGAAACTTCACACATCCAAGGAGAAAGCAAACCCGATTGGGAGAGGGAGGCAGGAGGATGAATCAGTTCAACCAGCTCTTAGTCTCTAGGGTAGCAGGCACCAAGAATCAATGAATATATCTGTGCCTGGTTCTGAGGTGTCCCATCTGTCATTCAGGAGTTTATCCTTACCGCCCACTCACCTTGAACCATCTCTCCCAAACTACTTCTCTGAAACTTATCTGCCTTCTATTCAGCTACAAAGAATCATCAGCTCAGTCACCCAGGAGTCAAATCTCTGTTCCCATACATAGCATACAGTATCACAGAGCAGTCCCTCAGGAAAACTGCCTCAGGCTTACGAAGAATCAGGACTACTTATGGATGGCCAGTAAGTAACTTGTAGGCCTGGTTCCAAGCAAGTTAAGGCAATGATCATAATGATGAAATTTCCATAACTCTTCAAAACATGTTGCCAAACTAAGATGAGTTACAAAACCACACATCATGTAAATGGACTAACCATTCCCTAGAAATATTATTAGGGGCCTTAATGTGATTTTTAATGGTAATTAGCCAGATTACCAGTTTCTGTGTCATGACTCTGGTACTTGCTGCCTGTGAGACTTATACTAGATTTTCTCTATATTTCCATACAGCTCTAAAGATATTATAATTTTCTTTCCTCTGAGTATCTCTTCTCAAGCTCCCCTTACCACATCCCAGAAAGGAACAGATAAACCAATTCATTCCTAGCTTCCTTCAGATCTTATCTCAATTGTCACTTCCTGCTGTGATTTCTCTCTTAAAATAATAGTAAATTGACATATATATAATATATATATACAAATATATACTGCTGCTCTTCTCCTACTTCCTCACTATAACATAAAATCTCTGAATGAAGAGATTATGTCATTTTTTTGTCTCTATACTCTCAAAACCTATAAAGTGTCTTGCACATAGCAGACATTTAATGTTGAATTGAATTAATTGTGCCTTATAAATATGGCTGATGAAATCATTCAAAGACTTGAATAAAAAAATCTTCAATCACTCCAATGGACATACCTTTATACACTTTCTATACTTTATATTTAGTCTATGGCACCATGTGACCTTCTAAAAGATGTACCAATTATCATGAAGATGCTCCACAATCAAGCTTCCAACCTACCTTTCCAGTATTATCCCAAGCTTTTCTATTTCACATACTTTATGTTAAGGTTTCCAAACTGATCTATGTCAAAGTTTTATATACAGATAAGATCTGAAAGACTCTTCTATTAAAAGTCTTTTATTTTCTTCTTTTCTTTAGCTCTTATGACCACCCACTGTGTCAATGAGAACCACTAGCCTGAGATTGGGTCAAAGAGTCCATAGTAGAAAAATTTAGCCATCCTAGCATCCTCAAAATAATTTGAGTCAGGAAGCATGGCTCTATGGTCCAGCCAGAAAGGCAGAAAACAAGACCTATGGAGGTTAACAAGACTTATCAAGGTCATGAGCCTGGTGAATGGCAGAGGCAAGGCTGGAGTTCAGGGTCTTCTTCTCATTACAGTGAACTGTACTTCCTCAGCAAAGCATCATTTATGATTCTTCTTCAACTAGGTTGCCAGTAAGCTTCTGTAGTCAACATTATGCTCTAACTTTTTAAACATATAACATTTCAAAATTATGACTTGTTGAATGTTATTTTAGGGATTCAGCGCAGTGCTCTAGCCCGTCAAAATGTTTTAGATCCTGATTCTGCTATCCAATGCATTAGCTTTTTAAGGGAAGTCAGTCAATCAGTTCATTAAAATATTTACTCCCATTTTTTAAAGTGAAAACTGGTTTTTAGATAATGGCCATTCCATTAAAGGAAGAGTGCCGAAGCTATAGGAGAGAAGGTAATTGTTCTTAAGACTGAGTTTATCTTTTTCAAATTTCGACACAGGTTTGGAAGCTGTAAACTAACTTCAAGGACTTTTGACTTCCCTCACGTGGGTGATTTCTTCACTTCCTTCATGACTTAGTAAAGGGTTTCAAGAGTTGATTTAGCTGAAAAAATTCATCACTTAGTGGGTGACCTTGTTGAGGATCCTTCACCTACACTTCTAGATTGATTCTCAGGTGACAAACAAATACTACCAGGCCCATGACCAAAGGTTGGTAAAACCTTACAGAGCTTGTGTTCTATAGACACAGCCTTCAAGGCCACCAGTGTCAGAGGTTTCAGAGGACCTACTTAAAGGGGAGGTGTAAATTGTATGATCAGGAATTTCTCCTTTTAGGTCACAGGATTCTCGGACCACAGATTTGGACCTGGAAGGGAACACAGACCATTTAGTCCAAATCTCTCAGGTTAGAAATGAGGGAATTTACTAGTGTATGTGATAAAGGCCTCATTTCTAAAATATATAGAGAACTGAGTCAACTGTACAAGAATACAAGTCATTCCCCAATTAATAAATGGTCAAAGGATATGAACAGGCAGTTTTCAGAAGAAGAAATTAAAAATATCTATAGTTATATGAAAAAATACTCAATCACTATTGATTAGAGAGATGCAGATTAAAACAACTCTGAGATACTACATCAC
Source organism: Bettongia penicillata ogilbyi (assembly GCA_023548195.1). Taxonomy (NCBI): domain Eukaryota; kingdom Metazoa; phylum Chordata; class Mammalia; order Diprotodontia; family Potoroidae; genus Bettongia; species Bettongia penicillata. Next base: position 4,676,565 of record JAJHZJ010000448.1, read on the forward strand.
ACCTGTCAGATTGGCTAACATGACGAAACAGGAAGATGATAAATGTTGGAGAAGATGTGGGAGAGTTGGAACACTAATTCATTGTTGGTGGAGCTGTAAGCTGATCCAACCATTCTGGAGAGCAATTTGGAACTATGCCCAAAGGGCTACAAAAATGTGCATACCCTTTGACCCAACAATACCACTTCTAGGACTGGATCCCCAAAAGACCATAAAAATGAGAAAGGGTCCCATATATACAAAAATATTTATAGCAGCCCTCTTTGTGGTAGCCAAAAACTGGAAATCAAGGGGATGCCCATCAATCGGGGAATGGCTGCATAAAGTATGGTATATGAATGTAATGGTATACTATTGTGCTATAAGAAATGATAAACAGAAAGACTTCAGAGAGCCCTTGAAAGACTTATATGTTCTGATGCTAAGCAAAAGGGGCAGAACCAGGAGAACTTTGTACACAGCAACAACCACAGTATGCGAGGATTTTTTCTGGTAGACTTAGAACTTCATAACAATGCAAGGACTTAAAAAATTTCCAATGGTCTTTTAAGGCAAAATGCCTTCCACATCCAGAGAAAGAACTATGGAATTCAACTGCAGAATATAGCAGATCATTTTCTTTTGTAATGTTTTGGTTTGTTATATGATTTCTCCCATTTATTCTAATTCTTCTATACAATATGACTATGGTGAAAATGTTAAAAAAAAAAATGAGGGAACTTTAGTCTAAGAAAGAAAAAAGACTTGCCCAAGGTCATTTAAGTAGTAACATCAAAGCTAAAATTTAAGTACAAATCTCTGATAAGTGTGAACATTTCAAATAGTATATCCCCCCTCTGCTTAGGTAGATCTATCTCTTACTAAATTTAATGAGAAGACTCCTAAGCAAATACCCCAAGAAGGTCAAAGACCAAAAAGAAGATCCTATAATCACAGCAGCACTTTTCATGATAGCAAAAAAACGAAAACCAAATGATTGTCTATTAATCATGAACTAGCTAAACAAATTGTACTAATTGGATCTACTGAACTAAAATCATACAATATAAGGAATTCAAAGAAACACAGAAAGACTCATGAGAATATCACATAATTGAAAAGAACCAGAAGAACCAAATACATGACTATGGTAATATAAATTATAATAACACAAAAAATAAACAAACATTAATTATAACTAATTATAGCTAATCTTGATCCTAGAAAATCAGTGATGACACACATGCCCCTTCTCTTCGTATAGAAATGAGAAGCTAGGTATGTATGTATTCACTGTCAAAGTCATTTTGTCAGATAGTTTTTCTTCACTACATGAAAGACTTGACTCTTTAAGGGTTGGTTGGGAATGAGAAATGATAGCAGAAAACTGTCTGTGGTATGTTAAACAAAAAATGTCAACATAATTTTTACTTTTTTTCCATTTAAAAAAATACTCTATAATGACAACGAATCTGTTATCTTATCAACACAGGTATTCATTCCAACAATTCAGACCAAAATCCATATGTATCTCCCCATCCTAGGCCACTCTCGAATTAATATGTAGAAAAAAAGAATCTGGAATTAATAGTCAACATTTATGTTTTAAGGTTAATTTATTTATGGAAAATTTACAGGTAAATACCAAATTAATATGTGTTCACACAGAAAATCAGAAAAATATGTTCATTTTTGTTGTAATATTTAGAAAGTAATATGATTTTTTAAATGACTCTAATTTTAAACTGTGCCTTATCTATCCTGATATTCTTCCTCAATGCATAGCAAAGTACATTGGGTATGGCACTTAAAAAACTCATGAGTGAATGAATGAAATTCTTGGTAACTTTTACTCTGCATTTTTGAAACTACTGCATTTGCTGATATAAAAGACCTAGTTTTAATTAGCTATGATTTGTTCATGATCAACTTCCTCCAAACAAGAAAATAATAGCTTGAATGGGTGTTTATCTAAGACATTAAAAATATGACCTTATTGTACAAAACTAGCATTCTTCTATACAATATGACTATGGTGAAAATGTAAAAAAAAAATGAGGGAATTTTAGTTTTGTTTTGTTTTTTGTTTTCTAACATGGAACAAAGTTAGTCAAATATTTGCCAGACAACCCAGAAACTAAAAAGGGAAAAAAAAATATCATTTTATAAAAAAGTCTATCTGAAACTGTTGAATGGTGACATAAGTAAAAGGCAAACTCACTCATAACGTGATGCCAACAAGTACATCTTTTATTACAATTGTTTAAATGAAATTTATGGAAAAAGAGAACATGAAAAGCAATCTTTCAGTCAACCAAGCATTCACCTTTCTGATACTGACAATGGAACTAAATTTCAGGATTACAGCTAGACTGTTAATGCTGTATACCATAGGCAGCACTGCTTCTTCTAAGATAATCAACAAGAAGACAGGGTGCTACTTTGTTAAATAGTGCCCACTGTTACATATCTAACAAAAAAAAATGGATTCACAATACAAGAATGAAGTTGAAAACATCCACTTAGCTTTCTATCGCTTCCTGGTTTGGTTTGGTTTTAAAGTTTTATTGATAACTTTTTTTCTTACATCACAGATATCTTCTACTATACATGCTCTGCTCACCATATTGGAATAGAATCCTCCCCTTTTTCCAAGGAAAAGTTCAACAGAACTAGCTGATGCAGCAGTATGACAGCCATAGACTTTCAGCACCTGTAGTTCCCTATCGCTCTACCAAGAGGAAGGAGGTGTTTCACCATTGTCCCTTGAAGCAGTATTGGTCACTGTGGTCAAATATCAACTTCTCATTATAAATTTAAAAAAATAAAACCTCAAATCCTATAATTTTCTACTTGCACTAAAAAACCAAGTTGCTCAATGTTTTTATTGTAATTTTTAAATTATAAACTTAAGTAAATATCAGTATTTCAATATACAAAGAAAAACCTAAATGGGGCTGCATATGAAGAAAGAACTTGTGTGTCTAATTTGTTTTTTATTCATTATGTGAAGCTTATAATTTTTTATATAATTCAAATTTAACATGGTAGTCCCAATACTGACCTGCTTATGAATCCTCTTTTGAACTTTTCTGTTCTCTCCTACTTATCTCTCAGTGATTCACTAACATGCTCTTTCTCTGTTTTTTAAAGAAATAATAACAATGGCTAGTATTTATATAGCACTTCAAAGGAAGAAAAGTTCTTTACAAATATCTCATTTTATCATCTCCACAACTCTGAACAACAGGTGATATTAGTATTCCTTTTACACCTCTGGTTGAAATTCATTACAACTACAAGCAAATAAAAAGTAAAATAGGAATGATGTATATCTGTTCATTAAAACTTATCTTCCTCTCCCTAAGGAATTTATCAAGAACTGCTTTTATGGCATCAATAAATCATAGTCTCATAGACTCTGAATTGGATTAGAAACTTAAAATGCAGAGAACTCAAGTAATGCCCAAACGATGATGCTCATCTATACCATTCCCAACAAGTGATTATTCAGCCTCTGAGGCAAATGACATAGTAGAAATAAAAATTTATTTGGAGTATTTTGGTTCAAATCCTAGTTCTGCTATAATACCTGTGTGACTTAAATTTCTCCAGGCCTCAGTTTCCTCATTTGTATAATGAGGTATTTAGATTAGATAATTTCCAGTGTCTCTTCCAGTTTGAAATTCTATGAGAGACATCATGATGTAACGGATAGACAGCGGAGATTTGGAGTCAGGAAAACTATAGTTTAGGGCCATCTCTGATACTTACTAGCTTTCTGCCTGTTGGCAAATCACTTAACTTCTCTGAGACTCAGTTTCCTCAGATGTAAAATGGAGTTAAAACCTATAGATAATACCTGTATTATCTACTTTACAGGGTTTGTTGTGAGGTTCGAAATACCCAAAATGTAGCTTTTTGCATGGGCAGCTGGGTGGCACTCATGCTGACTCCAGACCTAATGTTCTATCCACAGGGCCACCTAGCTGCCCTTTTTATTTAATAAAAATATAAAATTTAAATGTGAAGGAACACAGTTTTAAGAGACACAGAATGTTGAGTGCCAATCTGAGTACTAAGAAAGGGCTGAAGATGGGAAGGCTTTATGGCCCATGACATTATTTGCATGTTACTGTTTTTAGGCTTAAGAAGTTAAAATTCATACAATGGCAAATCACATGTATGTTTGAAAATTGCAGAATGATTAAATAGAAGCTATTGGTTTAGTAGCCAATAGAAAAGAGATGACTGTGGTTTGTACTTTATTTTACTTTTTTCTTCATAAGGGAAAAATGAAACACTAATTAGAGTAATTCAGGGAATTATATGTAAAGAACCTGTCAAGAATAGGCCCCAAAGAACTGAAAAGCTTGGGGGGTGGGGGGAGAGGAAGGGAAGCTTGCAATTATGCAATTGTGTGAAAAAACCAGAAATAAGTCAAATCAACCGACAAGAAGTTTTCAACGTCTTCTTCCTGATAGACTAGGTAGAGAAAAACTGATTCTCACTGAAAGACACCTGAATTACTCTTTAAATTCATCTGCAGTTATTTGTCATATAAAATTCTTCACAACTTCCTTCCTCTCTTTCCAATTTTACTACATTCTGTTCATTTCTATATATGTTCAGACGCAGCTATAATGGCTTTTTTGCTGTTCCTTGCACATGACACTGCCTCTTCCTTCTTCATGCCTTTGCACTGGCTGTTCCCTCACACCTGGAATTCTCTCCCTCTGAACCTCCACCTCTTAGAGTTCTTGGCTTTCTTTAAGATTCAACACAAGTGACACCTGCTCTAGCTAGTACTAGCTCCCCTAAAGGTACTCTCCCTCTTCTCTGTATTTATCTTTTATATTCTAATTTAAATGTCATCTCCATGTGTATGTAAATCCTTTGTGAATAGCGACTATTTTTACTCTTACTTTATATTCCTAGTGGTTAGCACAGTGCCTAAATGTGGTAAGTTCTTGATAAATGCTTGCTAAATGATTGACAGTAGATCTGGTCAGTTTTATTATTTCTTTAAATATAGTACTTGGATCCTTTTTGTTTGGCTGACGATTCTTAAATTTTCTCTCTGATGTGTTTTCTAGGTTAGTTTTTTTTTATAGTAGGTACTTACATTTTATGCTACTTTTTCATCTTTTGACTGTGTTCTAATATTTCTTGTTGTCTCATTGGGTTATTGAGTTTTGATTGCTCCATTATATTTTTCAGGGAGTTCTCTACTTGTACAAGGTTTTCTCCTTGTGTTTTAAGCTATTTGTTCTCCATCTAATTCTTTCCCCAAGGCCTTTAATTTAATTTTATTTCTTATCTAATTCCTTCCATTTACTCTTAAAATTCTTGTAGCCAATCTATTTTTTTTTTTTAATCTGAGGCTCTGCTTGGGGCAACTAGGTGTGCGGTGGATGACAGGTCTGGAGTCAGGAAGTTAGTTCCTTAGTTCAGATCTGGCCTCAGACACTTACTTAAAAGCTGTATGACCCTGAGCAAGTCCCTTAACTCTGTTTGCCTCTGTTTCCTCACCTGTAAAATGAGCTGGAGAAGGAAATGTCAAATCACTCTAGTATCTCTGCAATGAAAATGAAGTCACAAAGAATCAGATCTGACTGAAAAACAACTGAACAGCAAGTGCTTGTACTTGCTCTTAGCCTGATTTTTTACTTGTATTCACTCTTTCTCTTTACTCATCTTTCCAACCTCAGATCTTAAATTGGGGTTTTCTGCCAGGGCTAGACAACCATTCCCTTAGGTTCTCTTGGATGGATTGATTGAAATTTTTTATTCTAATCTGTTTTCTGGCTTTGATTACAACTGTTAATCTGTATGGAGCGGCAAGTACTCGCCCCATGCTTTGCCTCCATCCAGGGCTTCTATCTCAGCCTCTTAGGGGTCTACTTGGGTGTTGACCTTACCTAATCTCTATCTCCTCCTTGCCCAATTAACCATTAGAAGTGACTCTACCCTTTGCTGTAGCCCTGACAAGCTCTGGTTAGATATTGTAGATTGCACTGGTCTCAAACTTCCTATAAGGCCCCCTCATCACTAGTTTTAAGGCAGTGAGGAGTGTAAAGGTGGAAAATGTCTCCTTGCTCAGTGGTCTATAAAATCAGTAAAGGTGCTGAAAGAGACAGTAAGTAATAGTAGGACAATTAGATAAATCTGGATTGCATTTGGAAAACACAGAATTTTCAATGATCTCTAAATCCTCATAGATACATAAACCATCTGTATTTTCCTTCTGATACAATATTAGATTGGATATGTAGATTTGGGAATTATCTTCATGGAGGTGATTGTGGATTGAATCAAAGTCCATCAATTACAGAGAAGATGTAGAGAAAGAAGAGAAGAGGGTGGTCCCAAACAGGATGAAATATCAAACATTACAACAGAGTAAATGACTTAGAGCCTATCCTTATAGAGGTGAAATAACTGCTAAGAACTATATGCTTGTATTTTTGGTAGCTTTCATGAAATCTACGATGGTACCGGCTTAAGAAGTATCTTGGGTACAAGAAGCAGACTTTCTTCAAGTCTGGTTTTCAGAGGACAGCAGCATTAAAACATATGCTCCAAACACCTATGCTTTCCCTACAGGAACAGAATTCCTTATTTTAAAAAAATATAGGTAACAACTTCTGGTTGATACTTTGGGCAATAAAATACCCCTAGAAAGTAAAGGCATAAAGAAATATAAAACTTAAAACTACAAATTAAGTGTTTTCTCTTACTTTACTGTTTTAAGTTTCATTTATATAAAATTTCACTGTCCTTTGCACCTAGAAGGAAAAACATCTCTTCTCTTCCTTCTCTAATCTAAGGATTTTTTCATGGCTCCTGGCCTTGTCTATTTCTGGCTGCTATTCAAATGAAAGGCATTAATTACCTCCCTATTACTCAGCAATTGCTAATTGTTGATTGTCACTCTGCCAATGGTGTCGTTGGCCTACCATCTGGAGTTCTGAATCTCTGAGTGTTGCCACTGTGCCACAAGGCTCTGAATTCCTTTTCTCAAAATGGTGGCAACTAATGTCCCTGCATTTCTGGCTTGATGCTAATTCATTCATTCAAAGTTCTTTGCTAGCTTTTTAAATGGAATAGATCCTTTTTTCTGTCTTACCATTTGATACCTATTAAAGAAAAAAGCAATGTATTTAATTTTTACTAATTTTTCAATTAATAAGCATTTTTCTTTTCTCTACTTCCTTTCCTTTCCTTGGAAAAAGAAAAGAAAAACAAAACCCCAAACCCTTACCATAAATATGCACAGCCAAATAAAACAAATTTCCATATTGGCCAAGTCCAAAACTGTACGTCTCATTCTTAATCTTGTGTTCCTTCTCTGTCAGGAAGTGGGTAACATGCTTCATAACTGATCTTCTAGTATCATGAAGCAGAGTAAAAAATTTTAAACCAGATTACATAGAACTTTTTATAGATGTCAGTATTGGAGTAATACAACTTATTATTCTTTTTATAAACAAAATATTTAATTTTTCCTCTTTGGAAAGTTCTCCAAAGTTTTCAAACAACATCAACAAGAGTTTTATAAATACAATGTAGAATTTAATAATAGCAGTACCTATCTCAAAGTTTGTTGCACATGACTTACACGGAAATGTGTTTTGCATGACTACACATATATATAACCTATGTCAAATTGTTTGCCTTCTCAAGGTGGGGGGAGATAAGGGAGCGAGGGAGAGAATTTGGAAGTCAAAATTTTAAAAGAATGCTAAAATTGTTCTTACATGTAATTGGGGAAAAATATTAAATTACGAAAATTACAAAAAAAAGTTAACTGTGAGGGTACAATGAAATGACATATGCAAAGTTTTTTGCCACAAACTTTAAAGCACTATATAAATGCTATATTCATTAATAATAATAATCCTCATCTTTCTCACACATACATACTCATACTAAATTAAAAAACAAACCAGGATTTCTTTGGTCTCCATTTATCCAACTCCATGGCTCAGAAAGGAAACTGTGCTCCTCTACATACACACACATGAACCCCTCCCAATTTCTGCAAGAGACTAAAAAATATTAGTTGGTTTGATTCTATGGTGCATCCAAGAATAAACAGAGCAGTACACTCTCAGGTTATAAATCTGTAGTCCTCTCAACAAAGGTACTTGCTTTATCAATGCAAATCATAACCTCTTCACACCTTTTCACCTTAAGAGTCTTATCTAAGTTGCCCCAGAAATCCTCCCTAGGCCTTTCTTTAATCGTCATGGCTTTCCTCCTTGTGACATAGGTACCACTACAGAATACTTCCTGTCCATCAGTTATCCCTCACTTTTGCTACACACAATCTCTTTTATCAACTATAAAGCTCTGATGATATTTTAGACCACTTTTTATGTGCAATTTTTTGGTGGTAATAGTATTGCATCATATGTATGTCTATCGTGTGGCTCTCCATTGCCCTTTGGGTGAACCCAAATTATAATTCCTCAGAGGGTATGGAAATCTACAATTACAAGTGGTATAACTAGAAGAGTGATGTTAAAATGATGGGTTTTTTGATCAGGCAGAAACTTATTCATTGAAAATGTTCCCAAATACAATCCAGTCCACTTTCTCCTTCCTATTCAATCATAGGCTGTGAGTAGTTTTCCCTCTTAGACGAGGACATTCACTGAAAGCTTCCATTTTTCCTTCCTTTAACTAGGTCTATGTCTCCCCACTCAGATTGGTGGCAGGGGAGTTTCTCCTGGTGGAGGAAGAGATAACCTGTGTCTCCTTTCCTTCTTTTCCCAAACTGTGATGGACAGGGCACTGAAAGTTTATTCAGTTCCATTAGTGTTTGTGACCAGACTGAACTAAGTTGTTTTTAGGACAGAGATTTGAGTTGGAGTTGGATCTTAATGGCTTCCTATTCATATCTTGTGCTCTAGTAATATAGGTTAGAAGCACTTACCTGGGGTCAGTGCACTTGTTTTTAAGTATTTTTTAAATTTTATTTTAACATAATTGGTTTCTATTGTAATCCTAAGTGTTTTATGATATGCATTTTAAAAGAATATTCTGAGAAAGCTTCATCAGACTGTCAAAGGGATCTATGACATATAAAAAATGGTTAAGAACTCCTGATCTAGATATTCTTGCGAAAAGAGACCAGTAAATTCAAGTAACAGAAAAAGCAATTGCATTGCAGGGGGAAGGGGAGAAAGGGGTACAATAATTATCTTGAATATAAATTTAGAATTGCTAGTTGATTGAGGTTGGTCAAAAAATTAAGTCAAATTGTCAGAGTTTTAGTGATTGTTACCTTTGCAATAAAAGAAATAACATTTCTTTTCTTCAATAATATTTTTCCTAACAAGTAAAATATTTCTGCTATTTAGGTATAGTAAGGATTATAATATTACATCTGATGAACTATGAGCCCTGCATTCCAAGATGCTTCTTCTTATAAAGCTGAGATCATGTAAAAAGTAGTTCAATGCCAGAAATAGTACTAGATGCCAGTGGCCATTATGAACATGCAGGGTGTTGTGACTCCAGATGAGAAGCGATCCAATGATCTAGAGCTGAAAAACACTGTGGAGACCACATAATAAAATTCCCTAATTTTACAGATGAAGAAACTGAAGTCCAGTAAAATTAAGTAAATTACCTAACATTATGAAGACAGTAAAGTTATGCAGGGCAAAATTTGAGCTCAATGAAGCACTGTACCAAGGTGCCACTTCATCCTCATTTTATAAATGATGGATGATATAACACATCACCTAGAGAGGATAGAAGGACCTGGCTATCAGCGAAGATACCAGGATGTAATCTACTGATAGCTATTTAAATATAGTGCATGCTCTGGAGAGACTATTCCAATCCCCATTCACACTAACAGGTCAGGTTTTCAGAAGGTCAGCTACTTCATTCCCTCAGAATACTAGGAATAGCCTTGAGAGGTTGGAGGATGTTTTTCTAATACTAAAAATGAGCATACACCAACATGCGTCCCACCATAATTATCAAGCATATAGTGAGACATAATTAGATTTTTAAAAAGGGTATTGACTAAGGTGGTACAATAAGAACAGTTGCCACAAACCCCGCTCCCCCCAAATCTGTGACCCACTCTCCCACCAGTACATAAAAAGTTCGGAGAAAAGTAGGCTCAAGTTTAGCGAAGTAGTATTTCACAAGACCTGGAAGTTTCTTTGCTAGTCAACCAAATGTTCCCTTCAGGTGTGATGTTTTTCTTTTGAGTTCTTCATAGTCTTGAATTGGCTTTCCTCGTTTTATCTAGTCTGTGAGAAGCCCAAAACACTCATCTGGCTAAGGTAGAGAGACTGAGGCTGAGCCCCAAAGCATACCCCTTCTTACTGCTCCAAATGACATTTTTTCTTTATCAATGCAGATTTTGCTAGAATGTACTCTTAAATGCCAAGTGTTCAAATCTCCAACTACCTTGATGGTTTTATACAGGCTCCAGAGTGCATGGCCAAGTAGGTCCCTCATTCAATTAGAGCAGATTTCTAGTCACATCTAGTTAAGTGTGTAAGTTCACAAGGAATGAACAACGGAGATAGGTTCTTACCAAATATATCATGACCCAGGATCTTATCAAGGGGGAGAGAGACTAAATCAACTTGATCAATCTACCCAGTGTTCAGTTAACACTTTTTTATGCTTCTTTTACTTGGTGGTCATAAGTAAAGTCACATTTATGATGACTCCATTATGACATATTATTGTGACTAGAGTTCACTGGAATATAGTACAATGATGAGGAGGGTGGAGTTCTCCTGGTGGGTGAGGCCACAATCCAAGATCCTCATTCAGTAAGTCCACACAGACCACAGACTACCCTGCTAACAGTAACAGCTGCTGCCAACAAAAGAGGGAGGTAGGAGCTCTCTAAGAACTTCTCCCTGAGTGCTCCTGCTGTTGGGTGGAGTCCACAAAAACAAGGAGATGAATGTAATTAGTAGGACCTGGGCCCTCACAACTGAAAAGGGCCAGTGACTGTGCAGAAAGCCTCTGCTGGGTTAAATAAGGATTTCAGTGCCTTCCTGCTGAGCACCTAGGGCTGATTTAATTAAAGTTAGGAGAGGCTAGAGTCAAGAATATCAAAAGGGAACAATTAGAAATCAGACTCATAGGGTCATAGGATTGGAGTCAGAAATGCAGAGAACAAGATCTGGGGGAAAATATACGTAGCTCATAAAAGGCCTGTGTCATGTTACCAAGCTATGACCAGGTACAGGAGGGTAGAGTTAGCGGAAATGGGGAATTACAAAAATTCTGCTTCACAGGGTTATGCCAAAGGCATCAGACTAGTAGCAAGAGTATTTCAGGCAATTCCAAGGGACTCATGATGGAAAATACTGTTCACATTCAGAGAAAAGCTATGGAGTCTGAATGTAGATCAAAGCACATGGTTTTCTATTTTTTTCTTTCTTGTGGTTTTTCCCTTTGTTCTGATTCTTCTTTCATAACATAACTAATGTGGAAATATATTTAATAGCATCATACATGTAAAACCTATACCAAATTGCATGCCATCTTAGGTCTCCCAGTGCATCCTGGGTCATCTCCTGTCATCCTGATGAGTATCTGGTCACTGAATTCAGATGGCTCTGGAGGAGAAGTGAGGCTGGTGACCTCCACAGCCCTCCCTCACTCAAAACAAAGTCAAGTGCAAGTCATGTCATCATTTCTCTGATTGGCATAGTCTTCTTCAGCAACAAAGGATAAACACACATCTTAGGAAGGAGAGAGAAGAGGAAGGGAGAAAATAATTTGGAACATAAAATCTTGTAAAAGTGAAGGCTGAAAACTATCTTTGTATGTAATTGTAAAAAAATAAAGTACTATTTATTAAGTGGAAAAGCAAAAGAATGTCTGAGGTTATTAAATACCTAGTTGCAATAGGCATTCTCTCCTCTAATAAACCCCTTCTTATCCACTTAAGGACTCTCAAATGATATTCTAACATTACTATAACAAAATCTCAACGTAACATTAGACTTCTAGTAAGTGACTTCTGTACATAAAGGAACCCCAGGAGAGTTTGGACTGAGGTTAATCAATTGTTTTTTATATCTCAACTAAAAATACCTTTATAGCATCCTCCTCTGAAAAAATGCAGGGGTCTAATTAGATCGAAAGTCCCTCTGATCTCAAAAATCTCATGCTCTGATGATTTTGTGAATGATATGAAACGTCTCTTAATCATTATAGAGAGCCATTCTCATAGGCCAATGTACAAATGCTTTCTCTTAGGCAGATACAGAAATGTAATTATGAAGAGAATTCATTTTAAGATGGAAGATGTAGAGATGCAGGAGTGTTTTGTCTTGTAGATTTAGAGCTAAACAAATTACTAGTGGCAGAATGGAAAGAACATTGTCACTAAATTCAGAGGCCCTGGATTCCAATATCACCTCTGTTACTACTTGTGGGACCTTAGTTAAGACACTTAACCTCTCTGGGCTTTAATTTCCTCATCTGCCAAATAAAGGAATGGATTGGAGATGGCCTCTAAGATCCATTCCAGCCCTAATCTCATCTCATGGAAATGAGTCTGATGTTCAAAAGGTATCTAGTCCGACTCCTTGACAGAGCTCTTGTGCTTGATGGAAAATGACTTACTGGTGTCCCTACTTGAAATTCAGAATGTATTCTACCAGAGAAACAACGTCACATAATGGCTAGATGTACTTGAAATACTGACAGTGCTGAGTTTTAGGTGTTTTAGACACAAGGGTTGGGCTAGTTACACCAGAGACAGATCCTTGGTGGCGCCAGCAAACAGTTACAAAGTTAAAGGTCACAATTACTGAGCCCAACTCACACAGATGTACTAAACTGGGACTTCAAATTGTTGGGTCAAACCAGAAGCCACAGGCAAAGTCTTACGTTTGAGTAGGCAAGCAAGAGGTTGATGTTCAGAAATCCAAGCTTGAGGGAGAGATGGATATTTGGAAATATATGGGCTAAATGGCACAGTGACAGAGATTCAAGTCCAATAAGATGATATAGAAAATCTGTGGATACAGGGATGGATCAAGGTTAGGGGGTTGAAGTCAAGCATAAACAAACAGCTTGGAAATAGTTTGGACTTAGGAGATTTCAGGATCTGGATGGATTCATAGCATAATTAAGTTATGTGGCACATTCTACAAGGGTGCTGATTTCTGCCCTGTTTTTACGCAGCTTTCCTGATACTGGAAGAGAAAGGTAAGCACATGTATGCTGTTTCCCAGACTCAAAAAAAGGTAATTATGTCAAAGAAATCTGACTGGGAACCCTCAGAGTTTCAACAATAAATTTAGATAATGTTAAGAGTTGTAAAGGACATTAGAGGTTATCAAGCAAGCCCACAACATTTCATGTCCACAGCATATGTTAAGTGGAAGTTTGTTGGCTGGTCTAGGAATCCAACCTTCACTCCTAATATTGTTTCTATGGGGGAAAACACATTCCAAGTTCCAAATAAGTATATTAAAAATGAACTTTGGAGATATCATCTTCTCATATGAGAAGTACTTGCCTAATAATAATATGCCATTTACCTCACAGGAGGAAAGCACTTTGGCAACCTGAGTTTTTCAAGATCATAAGGATATGTAGTTTTTTGAAGAAATTCTCTCTACTGACACAAACTTTTTAAACAGTACTGAGATTCATAATCTTTTTTGTGTCACAGACTCTTTTGGTAATCTAATGAAATCTATGGACACCTCAGAATAATGCTTTTAAACAACTGAAGCAAATGCTAAATTTCAGCTAGATGTCACTAAAAAGAAAGATTAGATTTTTTTTCCCATCTAAATTCATGGACTCCCTGAAATTTATCCACAGTCTCCATTGAGGTCCTTGGATCTCAGATTAAGAACTCCTTTAAAAGAGTTTCAACTTCAGAGCTATGAAACAATGACCACATGACTTTCTTAAGAGTTGATTATGGCTGAAAAAGTAATCACCATGCAGAAAACTTTGTGATCAACCTCTCTCATGTCATTTAGGGTGGCTCTCAAAAATCAGATAGGCAGTCCATCACCAGACCATATTCAAAACCTTTCCAGTTTGGTAGGACCTACTCAGCCAGCATAGTCTTCCAAACCAAGGGTTCCCACCACACCATGATGCAGCATAGAAATCAGTGGAGCTTAGCACATTGTCTAAGTGTCTGAACAGTTAAATGTGTAGACTGACTGGAAGTCATAAACCTTGAATTATGTAAATATGAGTTATGTGAGCTATTTTTCTCTTTCAGTACCTTTTGGTCCATTAAAATCATTAATCACGCTAGTATTACTTTTTAAAACATATTATCTAAGAATAAACAGATCATATACCTTTTACAGCCATGAAGGGAGTGGATTTTTAAAATTAAATTTCTTTCAATTATCAAGCAATATTTTCCCTCCCTCCCCCTACGGTGTGGGGGAAGCAAAAACAGATATACATAGTAAAGCAAAAGAAATTTCCACACTGGCCATGTCCAAAAACGCGTTTCATTTTTGCATATTTAATTAGCTCTCTGTCAGGAAGTAGGTATCTTCACATCACCATCATTGTCTTTTTTCTGGAATCTTGGTTGTTTATTATGTTGAAAAGAGTTCTTAAACCTTTTAAAGTTGTTTGCGTTTACAATGTTGTTATAATATAAATTGTTCTCCTGGTTCTGCTTATTTTACTTAGCACCAGTTCACACAGATCTTTCTAGGTTTTTCTGAAATCATCTAATTTGCCATTTCTTACAGAATAGTTTGTAATTATATTCATATACCATAATTTGTTCAGCTGTTCCCAATTGATGGATATGTGGTAAGTGAATTCTTAATCAAACAATGGATAGAGGCAATTACAGAAGATAAAACAGATATAATTTTGATTCTATGAAATTGAAAAGTTTTTGCACAATCAAAATTAAATGAGCTAGTATAAGAAGGGAAGTAAACTGGAGGAAAAAAATCTCTATGTTAAAGATCTTTGATATGGGTCCGATATCCAAGCTATATAAACAAGTAACAGAATTGTATGTGATCAAAGGCCATCCCCAATAGTTAAGTGGTCAAAGGATATGAACAAAGTTATCAAAAGAAGAATTGCAAACTATTTACAACCATATAAAAAAAATGCTACAAATTAGTGAACATGGCAAGTGATGAAAATAATCAATGATAAGAGTGATTGTGCTGTTTAGCATACAAATGCATTGTTGGTGGAACTAGACATTGGTCTGCTCATTCCAGAAAGCAATTTAGAATTATGTGAAAAAAAGTGAGTAAAATGCCCATACTTTTTAACCCAGACATGCTATGGTTAAACATATACTCCAAGGAAGATAAACGTACATACAAGAAGCCCATTGATGCCGAAATATTTATAACAACCCTTTTTATAGTAGCAAAGAACTGGAAAAAAAGTAAATAACCATCAGTTGAGGAATGGTTACACAAGTTTTATAACAGTGATATCATTAATTACTACTGCTCTGTAAGACATGATAAGTATAGAGAAATATGCATTTATATGAACTGATTCTAAGTGAAGTAAGCAGAACCTGGAAACAGTATATACAACGATTATAATAACAAATGAAAGAACGAGGAAAAATTTAAACTAAAAATATTATATATGTATATATATATATACACACACACACACACATATAATGGTATATACACACACACATACATATATACATACACATATCCTGGCCCCAAAGAAAAGATATAAGAAGATGCTTCTTTCACTGACCTTCACTTTGAAAAGGTGAGAGGTCTCTAGCTGTGGAATACTACATATGTCACATCTGTTTTTTGGTCTGTTGGTTAGTTTTGCTGAACATTTAAGAAATTCTTTATTATAAGGGAAGTTTTCCTGGGTGAGATGATCCCTGGATAGTCTGGGAAAGAGATACAGTGGGAAATGCAAGTGATGTAAAAAACTAAAAGAGATTATTAAATATTTATTTTAAAACATATTATCCAAAACAGGGTAGTTAGGTGGCACAGTGAATCAAGTGCTGAGTCTAGAGTCAAGAAGACTGGAATTCAAATTTGGGCTCAGATACTTACTACCTGTGTGACCCTGGACAAGTCATTTAACCCTGTTTGCTTCAGTTTCCTCATTTGTAAAATGAGTTGGGGAAGGAAGTGGTCAATCACTCGTTTTTGATAAGCAACCTATGCCCTGCCACCCCAAAAAAAGGAATCACAAAGAGTTGAACATAAGTACAAAACTATGAAACAAAAAAAAATTATCTAAAATGTTTATTGAATTCTTAGGTGAAATTCTGTATTGGACCCTATATTCAATTCCTCCTCAACATCCAGCTCAATGCTTTGAACAGAACAGAACAGAAATTTAAAAATGTTTGTTGAATTGAATTAAACACTAGTCTAAATGTAATGACGGTGACTGGCTTTGTATTTATTGACTTATATTCACATATTCTTCTCCTCAAAAAGAATATATAAGAAACTCCTTGAAGGCAAGAAGTTGTTATTTTTGTATATCCAATTTCATACTAAAGTTTATAGAATGATTTACTGATCTATTGCAAATTTTATTGCATGCACCTACTACAATGAAAAATATCATTATTTTTGTTTTACAGGTAAGATTGCACAAACTATTAAAGAGCAAGAAAAGGGACTCAGAATCCACTTTTATCTTTGCAATTCAAAGCTGCTTCCTATCACTCAATCATTCCCTTTTTTTTTTTAGTTTCCAATACTTTCTTTTTTTTTAATATAAATTTATTTAACTTTTTACATTTATTTTCACAGAATTTTACGTTCCAAATTTTCTCCCCATTTATCCCCTCCCCCCACCCTAATACACTGAGCATTCTAATTTCCCCCATCACCAATCTGCCCTCTCTTCTATCATCCCTCCATTCTCTTGTCCCCATCTTCTCTTTTGTCCTGTAGGGCCAGATGACTTTCTATTCCCCATTAACTGTATTTCTTATTTCCTAGTAGCAACAACAATACTTGACAGTTCTTCCTAAAACTTTGAGTTCCAAATTCTCCCCATCCCTCCCTCCCCACCCATTCCCTTTGGGAAGGCAGGCAATTCAATATAGGCAATATCTGGGTAGTTTTGCAAATGACTTCGATAATAGTCGTGTTGTGTAAGACTATTTCCCTCCATCCTATCCTGCCCCTCATTGTTTCTCTTCTGACTTTTGATCCTGTCCCTCCCCAAGAGTGTTGACTTCAAATTGCTCCCTCCTCCCATTACCCTCCCTACCATCACCCCTCCCTTGCTTATCTCCTTCTCCCCCACTTTCCTGTATTGTAAGATAGGTTTTCATACTAAAATGAGTGTGCATTTTATTCCTTCCTTTAGTCAAATATGATGAGGGTAAACTTCATGTTTTTTTCTCAGCTCTCCTCTTTTTCCCTCCACTAAAAAGTCTCCTGCTTGCCTCTTGAATGAGAGATAGTTTACCCCATTCCATTTAACCCTCTCTCCTCCCACTACATTTCTCTCTCACTGTTTACCTTAATTTCTTTTAAGATATGATCCTATCCTATTCAATTCACTCTGTGCTCTCTGTCTCTGTGTGTGCGTGCATGTGTGTATGTGTGTGTGCATGCACATGTGTACGTATGTGTGTGTGTGTGTGTGTGTGTAGTCCCACCAACTACCCAGATAATGAAAAGTTTTAAGAGTTAAAAATATTGTCTTTCCATGTAGGAATGTAAACAGTTCACTTTTGGTAACTCCCTTATGACTTCTCTTTGTTGTTTACTTTTTCATGCCTCTTCTCATTCTTGTGTTTGAAAGTCAAATTTTCTTTTCAGCTCTGGTCTTTTCATCAAGAATGCTCCAAAGTCCTCTATTTCATTGAAAGACCATATTTTCCCCTGAAGTGTTTTACTCAGTTTTGCTGGGTAGGTGATTCTTTGTTTTAGTCCTAGTTCCTTTGACTTCTGGAATATCCTATTCCACTCCCTTCGATCCCTTAATGAAGAAGCTGCTAGATCTTGTGTTATCCTGATTGTATTTCCACAATACTGGAATTGTTTCTTTCCAGCTGCTTGCAATATGTTCTCTTTGACCTGGGAATTCTGGAATTTGGCCACAATGTTCCTAGGAGTTTCTCTTTTTGGATCTCTTTCAGGCGGTGATTGATGGATTCCTTCAATGCTTATTTTGCCCTCTGGTTCTAGAATATCAGAGCAGTTTTCCTTGATAATTTCATGAAAGATGATGTCTAGGCTCTTTTTTTGATCATGGCTTTCAGGTAGTCCCATAATTTTTAAATTGTCTCTCCTGGATCTATTTTCTAGGTCAGTTGTTTTTCCCATGAGATATTTCACATTCTCTTCCATTTTTTCATTCTTTTGGTTTTGTTTGGTGATTTCTTGGTTTCTCAGAAAGTCATTACCCTCCATCTGTTCCATTTTAATTTTGAGAGAACTATTATCTTCAGTGAGCTTTTGAACCTCCTTTTCCATTTGGCTAATTCTGCTTTTGAAAGCATTCTTCTCCTCATTGGCTCTTTGAACCTCTTTTGCCAATTGAGTGAGACTATTTTTCAAGGTGTTATTTTCTTCAGCATTTTTTTGGGTCTCCTTTACCAAGGTATTGACCTGTTTTTCATGCTTTTCTTGCATCTTTCTCATTTCTCTTCCCAGTTTCTCCTCCACCTGTCTAACTTGATTTTCAAAATCCTTTTTGAGCTCTTCCATGGCCTGAGCCCATTGGATATCTATTTTGGGTATTTGGGATACAGAGGCCTTGACTTCTATGTCTTTCCCTGATTGTAAGGATTGTTCTTCCTCATCAGAAAGGAAAGACAGAAACATCTGTTCCCCAAGAAAGTAACCTCTATGGTCTTATTTTTTTCCCTTTTCTGGGCATTTTCCCAGCCATTTACTTGACTTCTGAGATTCCTCTCCACCCCTACCTAGATCCTCCCAGGTAGTGCTTGGGGTCTGAGATTCAAATGCTGCTCCCCAGCCTCAGGGCTTTCTGTGGCGAGCGGTCCTGCTATTCAGGGTAAGATTAAATTCAGGTTCTCAGGTGGGGGCAGGGCTGCCTCCCAGGCTCAGTTCCTTCAGGGGGTTTATGCAGAGATCTTCAGTAATGCATCTGAGGTCCTGTCTGCTCCAGGAGCTCCTGGCCGTCGCTGCCTCTGCCGCTGACTCCTGAGGGGGCCTGAGTTATGGAGACACCCTGCTCCCCTCTCGGCCAGCCTAGAAGTCTCTGCCACTGACCTGTAGCACCTGTGGGTGGAGGGACCTTCGTGGTCACCAGAGGTTCAGTCCCTGAAGCCTGCTCGGATCTGCTCCTCTTGGGGCTGCACAGCCAGGGCAGGGCAGGGCTCTGCTGTCTGGTGTGCGACAGACCTTTGGTGCCGGTTTTTCAGGGCTCTCTGGAGCAGAAATCTCCTCCACTCCATTGCTGCGCGGCTTCCACTGCTCCAGAATTTGTGGGAAGTTCTTTTTACAGGAATTTTATGGGTTGTGGGTTCGGAGCTAGCATATGTGAATCTTTCCACTCTGCCATCTTGGCTCCTCCCCCCACCCCACTCAATCATTCTTATTGAATTGCAGAAAGCATGGTTGTTAAAGCAGGTCTAATACAAAGAAGGATGACAGACATGATTCCAAGAGTTTCATTTCAAACTTTTTGAACAAGTAGATTCTAATATTCAAATTTGATTCAGTTTTATTATCTTTCAGTCTGCGCCCATATTTTATAACATGATTAAGTAACATATTTTAAGCAGTTACAGAGAATATATTATCTTCTATATCAGCATGGTTCTCCAGTCCTATCTCCTTACCTTTGCTCATGCCATCTCCCAAGGCCTGAAATATTCTCTCCATCTAAGCTTGCTGAAATCTTTTCCTTCCTTCATGGCTCATCTCATCTGATATTACCTATGTGACCTTAAGCAAGTCACTTAGTTTCCATGATTTTTTTTCCTTGTCTGTAAAATGAAGAGGTAGACCTCAATGGGCTCTGAAGTCTCTTTTACCTCTAGAGTTATAATCTCATTCCTCCATGAAACCTTAGCTAATTTTCCTAGCTGGAAGTAATCTCTCTCTCTTCACACTTCTTAAAACACTTCTGACGAACCTCTCCTGTGTGCCTATTTTAAAAGTTGACTGTAGTGATTTGTGTGAGAACTATATCTAATTTCATCTTTCTATTTGCAAACTCTAACACAGTCCTTTTCCCAATAAGAGGCTTTGTAATCAGACAGCTTGATGGAGTGGATAGAGTAATAGCCCTGGAGTCTGAATGACAAGTTCAAATTCTGCCTGAGATACTTTCTAGGTATGTGATCCTAGGTAAGTCATTCAACCTCTTGGCCTCAGTTTCCTCATCTGTTAAATGAAGATAAATAGCACTGACTTTACAGGGTTGTTATGAGGATCAAATGAGAAAAAAATATTTTAAGTCTTTTGCAAATCCTAAAGCACTATATAAATGTCAACCATCAATTAATAATTAACATGTTGAATTGAATTTTGTTACTTAACCTAGGTTGCTAGAGAGATCTTTTTCTTCCTTACCAGCTCTCTGAAAATAACACGTTTACCTAGTGTACTTTTTAAGGGTTTATGACTGTATTGTGGTAAAATATATCACAGAATCTGAGGGTTGCAAGCCATCTCAGAGGTCATGTAACTAAACTGATAACTGAATAAGAATCCCTGTATAATATACTGGAAAAATGCTCAAGTAGTCTGAAGACTCAGGGATGGGGAACCCACTGCTTCCTGAAGAAGTCCATTCTTGTTTTGGACAATTCTTAATTGCTAGTAAGTTTTTCCTTAAATGAGGCCTGAATTCTCTTTTTGCACTCCCCCAAAATTATTTTCTAGTTCTGTCCTCTTAGACTAAGAAAGTCAAGATAATCATTCATTTAGGTGAAAACCCTTCAAATAATTAAAACCAGTTATGTTTCCCCTAAGACTTTTCTGTCAAGGCTAAACATTTCCAGTTCCTTCAAAAGGCCCTCACCTTTTTAGCGACTTCCTTCCACCATTCTCTGGTTTATGCAGGTCCATTCTAAAACAGGGTATCCAGAAGACAATACTCCAAAGGTAGACTAAAGTATATCTCTTTAGTCCTTGAAGTGTCACTGCTTTGAATTTAGACTAAGAACATATTAGGTTTTTTGACTGTTGTATGTATGTTATTGACTTACTAATGCATAGTCCCCTAAAACTTCAAGGAAAGAATATACAGAGAAAAATAATAATAATAAAATAATAAAACATATAAATTAACAGGACTCTAATCACGTAGTTTATAGTTTTACTTAGTCACGTGCAAATACATTAGACACTTGGTTTTATTTCTTGATTTCCCTCTCAAATCTGACTCTTCTTTATTTCAGATCTTGTCCTCAATGTCCAGATCATTTTTTCCTTTCTTGCAAGGCTTAGGATCATAGAATTAGAGCTGAAAAAAAGCCTTTAAAGGTCATCAAATCCAATTCCCTCATTTTACAGGTGAGGAAACTGAGACAGAAAAGTTAAATGACTTGTCCAAGATCTTGGCTAGTAAAACGCTCAAGGCAGGATTTGAATTCAGGTCATTCTGACTCTAGAAATTATACCAGAACATTTTCTTTACAAGCAATATGTTCTGAGGGACTTAAAGTATCCTTGAAAACTAATGGACATCAAAGACTATTAGTAAATAAAAGAATGACTCTTTCATATCATAGGGATGAAAAGCATTTTAATTGGAAGCTGTGCTAGAACAGAATGTGCATCCAAAAAGTTTGTGCTAACAAAAGAACTCTCTTCCCTGGCCCTTGAGGAGGAACTGCTGTGGGCCTCCAGGTGGGGGAAGGACCTTGGAACCAACTCACTGGACTATTTTTCTCTCTGTCTTCTTTAATGATTTTAGGGGTGAATGAGTGTCTTGGACAGACTAGACCAGATTACGACCTTGTGAGCTTCAAAAGGTTGGAAGAACCACCACTCACTCAGAAATTGGTTGCAGTCATCTGGTAGCCCAGTAGCTTAAACTGGTGAGGAAACACCGGCTAGATTCTCATGAGTAGTGAATATACTCGGAATCAGTCAGTATCATGTGGTTATACCATGAACAGAAGTGAACGTGATGGGGAGTGATTGGTAGCCACTTTGAGTCCACTCTCCTCAGCAATCAAGGTGGTATATAGAAGAGTGGGCTTTCTGTTTTCAGAGGTTGTTGTATTTTGGTACTTACTATATAACTTCTCAGAAAATATTCCTTCATAAAAACTAATTGATTTTAATTGGTTAATTTCTGATGATAAAGAGAAGATACTTACTGGTCTAAAGGATATTGGGACAATAATCACTGGTAATTAATATTGGGGAGAAATTACCAGATGAAGGCTCATGAACAAACATTATTACAGAAAAATTACCCTCCAACTCTTCAGGATTTTAATCCTGAAGGAAATAATATTCTTGGTCTAGAAAACTTACTACCTATTTGGTGAGGACTGAGAGAGTTGGGTTAGAACTTAGGCATGCTACATAAAAGTATACAGTAGCATACAATAAAGTGTTTGAAATATGAAGATATGGGATTAATTCTGATTCTGATACTAACTGTGATTTTAGGGCAGTTTCTTAAGGAAACTAAGGCCCAAACAAGCTAGTTGTAAAAAGAGTTGAACTAGGTAGCAATTTTCAAGGTCTTTTCCAGGTCTAAGTGCTATAAAGGAATCATAATTAAGTTTTTTCTCTTCATCACTGTCAAATTAGCTATCTTTTAATGAAGCAAATTTCTTTTAGTAATAATGACCTACATTTATATAATGCTTAATTTCACAAATTGTTTTTCTTACAATGCTGTAAAAAAGTTGTCGTTCAGCTGTGTCTGACTCTTTGTGACCTCATGGACTTGTCCATGGAGTTTTCTTGGCAAAGATATTGGAGGGGGTTGCCATTTCCTTCTCCTGTGTTTCCCCATTTTACAGATGAAGAACGGAAGCAAATAGGTGTTAAGTGACTTGGCCAAGGTCACACAACCAGTGTCCAAGGCCACATTCTTGACTCTAGGCCCAGTGCTCTAGCCACTGTATTACCTATATAAAATAGTAAGTGGCAATACAGAAATGGTTCCATCAATATTAACACTGGGTTATCATGGAATACATCCTGAAACTGGGATTAAGAGAATGAAAAATCCAAGTAAACCCAAACCTGTGTATGTATTGTCCAGGGTTGTCTTTTGACAGGTAGTCCTCAAAAGTAGGTTCACTGCAGTTTATATTTTGTTACTCGTATTTATAAGGCCTTAAAGTTTGAAAAGGACTTTTCTTACAAGACTATTAGCTATATAAAAGAATTATTATCCCATTTAACAGATGAGGAAAATAAGGCTGAATGATTAATTTTTTTTTGAGTGACTAAGTGACAAACCGCAATGAAGCTACTAGGAAGTTGTACTCAAAAGACCTGGAAGCAGGACTCAAACTTAAGCCTCTGGTTCTTTCTATAGTGCTCTTACTATTGTGTAAATATTTCATCTTGACTTTGAATTATTTTACATCTTGTAGCAACAGTCAAAAATGAGGCATGGCCACCTCCTTATCTTGTCTCTGTTCCCAAACAGGTATTTGGGGCTATTTTTCAAGGCCTTTATAAGAGCTATCAAATAGACCCAAATATTCTTGGAAAACAGCTATCTAAAGCTTCATGGTGACCTTGGTTCTTCTCTGGGTTATTTTGATTGGGTTTTTTTGGGGGGTAGGGAGGTGGAGAAAACAGTAGCTGACAAGACAGGATTTTTTCTAATTGCTTTCCATAATCAAGAGAGCTGAGACCTTTCAAAGGTATGGCAGATGTCCTAAGCATGGCCTTTAGGGACCCTTTTACCGCTTTGTGGTAGTTACTCTAAACATGAGAAAAAATTTTGATTAAGGATTTGTATTTTTGTAGTAACACAATTTTTTAAAATTAAGTATGTAATATTAAGTATGTACATTACCCTACTAGGTGGTGGAGGCATACAAAAGACACTCTGAATTTTCCTTAAGCTTGTTACTTCAGCAACAAATTCCACCAGGTTACTTAAAGAGCAAAGGAACATATAAAGGTGGCACAAAACAGTGCTGTGCTAAGAGCACTAGATCTGCCCTTCTAGTCATAGTTTGAAAGCTGGAATCTTACCCCTTCATTTGGCAGAGGAGGAAACTGAAGTCCAGGGAGTTTAACTGACTTTCCTAAAGTTACAAATGGAACAAGTGGCAGAGATGAGAGCAGACTCCAAGTCCTTTGACTCCAAATCCATCAGGCTTTCCTCTATACCACATTCAGAATTGGATTAAAATCTTGGTTCTGCAGTTTTCTACATAGACGATCATGGGACAGATTCTGGGAGAATCTGCGTCTCACATGCCTCATTTTCCCCATCTGTGCAATAATAGTGCAATAATACTTGCACTACTGACTTTCTAGATTTGCTGTAAAAATCACGAGGTGGAGTTTCTGTGACTTCGTTACCAAAGCAAGTTCCCGTGACTCAAGCACATTGTCACCTTCTCTGCCTCTTGTAGCCTCAGAGAGTTGCTTAGAATACTGAAAGGTCCAAATGATTTGCCCAGATTACAAAGTATCTATCAGAGGCTGGAGCTGATCCCAGGTCTAAATGATGCTACTGCATATGAGATAAAGTACGTGTTTCTGTATGTCATAAAGACCCACATATGATATTAATTATGCAAGAAAAATAAAGGATTTTAAATGTGGATAAGACAAAATTATCCCTCAGATCCAACTCTGAGAGTCTATAAAATGCAGTGGGGAGAAATAATAATTTCAAAATACTTCATGCACATTATCTCACTTCATTGTCATAGCTCCATGGTCTTAGTGTTTCAGTGACAAAACAGGAATTTGGGTTTTCCTATGTCAAGGTTCAGTAGTCTTCTTTATTGTTGGTCTAGCATGATTAGGAGAGGGCCACTACTGAGTATTACTAGTGACAAAGCACCTGCACTTGAGATTTAGGATCATCCAATCTTGTTGTTCACTTATGTCCTATTCATCCTGACCCCATTTGGGATTTTCCTGGCAAAGACACTGGAATGGTTTGCCATTTTCTTCTC
This sequence comes from Bettongia penicillata ogilbyi, assembly GCA_023548195.1. Lineage (NCBI taxonomy): Eukaryota > Metazoa > Chordata > Mammalia > Diprotodontia > Potoroidae > Bettongia > Bettongia penicillata. The sequence continues at coordinate 4,701,616 of JAJHZJ010000448.1, forward strand.
CAGTGGACGAAGGCAAACAGAGGTTAAGTGGCTTGCCCAAAGTCACACAGCCAGTATGAGGCTGGATTTGAACACAGGTCTTCCAGACTCTTGGCCCAGCTGAGTCACCTAGTTGCTTCCTTTATTTGACTTACCTGCTCCCTTTCATTAGAAAGTTTATTCAGAATGTGAATACTTCCTTATTATTATCTCCCACAATTGTTCATCTCACTCCATTTTTTATTTGTTTTGTATCAATTCTCCATTTTTAATTACCTACATTTCTCCCTCTGTGAGGGCAGGATTCACAGCGTCAAGTAAATAAAAGGCATAATGTTTTTGGTGGGGTGAGACTTGTGATTTCTCCTGGAGAAGAAACTCTTACCAGTGTGGTTCAGCATCAATTCAGTAATTTAAGTTGCCTAGGGGCACTGAGGGTTGTGACTTTCCAGGGTCAAAAGTCAAAGAAGGAGGACCTGAACCCAGGTCTCTCAGAACCTTAATTCTCCCTACCAAGGTGCAATGCTTCTCAATAAATGCTTATGGAATTGAAACCAGTGCTTATTTAGTATGATGCATGACACATAGCATTTAATGAATGTTTATTGATTGACTGAAATAGGTGAGACAATTATAGACACAAAGCTATATGGGGCCCAAAGCATCATCTAGTCCTCATTTGTTTCAGTGGCAAGACCACTGGGCTTCGGAGTCAGAAGCCCTGGTTTTAATCTCACCTCTGAAGTCTTAGCCAATTGACTTTATTTCCTTAGGCCTAACTCATCATCTATTAAATGAGAAGGTTGCACTAGATGGCCTCTAAATGACGTTACAATTCTAGATTAAATAATCTTGATCATGCACTGATAAGTTGAGAAGGAACAATGTATTTTACTTCAAGTTGGAGGCATAGTATTAGTAAAAAAAAAAAAAGGAAAAAAAAGGCCCTAAATTAGCACCTCCAGAAACTCATCTCTGATACTTTGTAGCTATGTGACTAAGTCAAGTCACTTTAAACTCTCTGGGCCTCAGTTTCCTCATCTGCAAAGCGGGAGGATAATACCTTTACATCCCGCACAGGCTTGCGACATTAGAACCAAATGAGATCATGTATGCCAGCACCTATATAGACCTTAAAGTATAAATACCAGGATTACAGTCAAGCTCTGAGACTATCCATCCATAATACACTCCATATATCATAGAGGCATGACCCTGTAAACTGAAAAGTGCTTTATAAATAATTTTTATTACAGTGAGGGATCACAGTAACCACAGATTTGGAGCTAGAAGGAACCTGAGACGTCATCCAGCTCCCCACACCCCCCATTTTACAGATGAGGTAACTGAGGAAACATGAAGTTAAATAACTGGCCCAAGGTCACACAGTTAGGGATCATCAGTTTTGGCATCTGAACCTAGGTCTTCCACTGTAAGAATAACAACATCCAAAATTGAAATATCGATTTAAGGTTTGCAAAGCACTTTATGGAAAATGGACTTATCTGATCCTTATAGCTTGGGGAGGCTATTGTTAAAACTGGGGTTTTCCACCCAGGTCTTTCTTTCTCTAAGGACAACTGCTAGCTAGCATTTCTAATTTGCTTTATTTGCAAAGTTATTTTACATGCCTTAGTTCATTTGATCCAGAAAAACAATCCTGGGAGGGAGGTGCTATAATTACTCCCCATTTTACAGATAGGGAAACTGAGGCACAGAGAGGTTAGGGTTTTTTTTGTCCTTTCTACCCCCCGAAAGTGGGCATCATCCTCGTTTTACAGACGAGGAAACTGAGGCCGATTAGACGGGTGGGCCAGTGTCAGTCTGGGAGCGTCCGAGGCAGGATTCGAACCCGCTTCCTCCCCACATCAAACCCAAGTCTCTGCAGAGGCCCCGACGGGAGGCGGTCAATCCTCCCTCACCTCGGCCCACAAACACAGTCCCCGCCCCTTCCCTTCCTCCGGTTCCGGAGGCTCTCGAGGCCCCACCCTCTTCCCCTCCGAAAACCACCGCGCCCGCTCTCGGCGGTTACCCCTCTCTTCCTCCTCCTCCTTCGAGTGGGGAGGGAGGCAGACAGAGCATGCGCAGCGGCCGAAGGGCGCCTCCCCGCTCAACTCTCGCGATATCTCCCTACGGGAGGTGGCTGGTGACGGGCAGCGGCCTGCCCTGAGAGGGGCGGGGGCGGGGGCGGGGGCGGGGAGGGGAAGAGTGTTTGTGTCCCGGCTCGGTCCGCCCGCCAGGTGCGCGCCGCCCCAGTGCTCTGTGGGATACCGGAAGTCGTCTCCTCCTCCCGCCTCCTCCCTGCCTCCCCACACCCTCCTCCTCCTCCTCGTCGCTCCGGCGCGCGCCCCCGCGCCCGCGCCCCCCCTCCACCTCTCCCCCCTCCCTCCCTCCCTCCTCCCCTCGCGATAAGAAGACCCGGCGGCCGGAGAGGGGGGGATGAAGATGGCGGACGCGAAGCAGAAGCGGAACGAGCAGCTGAAGCGCTGGATCGGCTCCGAGACGGACCTCGAGCCGCCCGTGGTGAAGCGCCAGAAGACCAAGGTGAAGTTCGACGACGGCGCCGTGTTCCTGGCGGCCTGCTCCAGCGGGGACACGGACGAGGTGCTGGAGCTGCTGCACCGCGGCGCCGACATCAACTACGCCAATGTGGACGGACTCACTGCCCTGCACCAGGTCTGTCCGAGCGCCGAGGCCCCGAGCCCCCTCCCCTCCCCCCGCACTGCCTGCCTGCCTGCCCGGGCCTGCGATCTCCCCCTAGGACGGGACCGGGAAGGACGGCCGCGGGGTGGGTCCGAGGCGTGGGAGTGGAGAGGAAAGAGGGGGTGATGGGCCAGCGCTGGGGGATCCCGCTTCTCCTCCCCAACCGACGTGTACAGCGCAGCCGAGTCCTCCAGCACTTATTGAGCGCCTACTGTGTGTTGCCTTGTAAGCTGGAGGGCGAGCGCGCTTGGAGATCGCTCGTCGGTGTGTGAAGGGGGGGCATTTAGGGATCTGTGAGACTTGGGGAGTAGTCGGTGTGGGAGCGCTGCAGAAGCGCCTACTACGTGCCCAGAAAGGCGGAATCAATAACCCTTCTGCCCCCTGATACTGTGTGGGGGAGGGGGGCCTCCTGGGGACTTGGGGCGATTTCCTGCCTGTCCCCCTCCCCGACTCCGGCGCCGCACTTCTCCCTGTAGGGCTGGACGTGGAGGGGGTGGGGGGAGAGAGCGAAGGGCTCCCCCGCCCCCCGCCCCCGCCGGAAGGTTGAACTGGGGAGTCTGCTACGGGAGGGTTGTGCCGCAGTGTCTGGGACCTTTCATCCCCGCTCTCCCTCTAGGCTCGGTCTTAGCGAAACTCGCCCATCGGTGACATGAAATTGTTCTGGAGTGGGCTGGGGGGACCGGAGATGGTCTTGGGGTATGCGTCCCGAGCCCAGGTGGGGAGAGGGAAACCGGGAACTTTGCTCAAAATGGATGCTTTGTGCATGTTAAAGTTTTATAGTTGAGTCCGATCGGGATCTCTCAATGTTAGCCAAATAAGGAGAGACTATTGGCAATCCGGGGATAACGTGGAACTTTGCCTTGAACAGGCCCAAAGCAGTGGTACCAAACCACCCGCAGTTCGTCAGAATGGAAAACTAATGTTTGACCCAGTGGTCATGGTTGACAATCTTTCGCATCTTTCTGCATCTCAAAACCGAAATGGTGTATGAAGAAGGCTGCGGCTTTCCTTTGAGTAATACCGTGGAGATAAAACTGGCCCGTGGGTGGTGAAACTGAGGGCTTAGATTTCGTGTGTGTTAGCTTGCCTCCTATTTTAGAGAGGTCTGGGAGCCCGTTTGCGATTTGATTGCTTTCGGTCTAAGGGAAAGACATACACTTGAAGTTTTGTTTCATGGGATCAGGTTTGATATCAAACTTGGCAAGGCTTTGTTTACCAAGTTAATTATGTGAGTTAAAACTACTCAAATGGGATAAAATGCCACGCAAAATATGATGGACATATCACTGTCTTGCTATCATTTAACCGGTTCTAGCAAAATGATAGTTGTCTGAGGTTTGTTTTATGGTGAAGCTTATTACGCTGAATACTTAAGGTGGTCAGAATGAAAAGGCATTTTCGTAAATTGATTTCCTTTAAAATTAAGATAAAATCCTAAATATGACCAGCCCTGGCAATTTGTGTTTTTATTCTTAGGGAGAAGTACTTCATGCCTTTATAAGTCTTTCCATGCTGTTTATTTTGTTATGAAATACGGTTTTTGAAGAGGCAAATATAGTTGGGCAGACGTCAAGACCTTGAAGGGTTGGTTTTAATGTTTTAAAATGTTTCACCTTCTTTTCTTCATTTGTCCCTGTTATAGCTGTGACCGCAGTATATTTGAATGGGAGGAGAAAAGGGGTCATTTGTGATACGTTAATGACGATATTGGTTCAAACTCCACGATTTATATTTAGTGACTTTTCAGTTCCATTTCTGTAGCTACTGTTTCAGTCTCTGTGGCTACACAGTGTCACAGCAATCACTTTGACTTAGTTTTAAGCAAGTACTGATTTTTATTCTGGAGTTAGTGAGTTGAATTTTTGATATTCTGTAAACTTTAATGTATTTTAACTAGTTTATATAATTTTATCTCATATAAGTAGAAGTCCTAGTTAGAAAAACTTTTTTTTGCATAAGAACTTTGAAGTATCTAATTTTTACAGCCAGTGAAGTTTTTTATTTTTTAAAATATGAAAGATAATTTTTTATTTTTGTCATGTGTTTTTCTTGATATTGGTATTTCTTGTATACTAACCTTTTTGGACACTGGGTGTACTTTGCCATTGTGGTGAGGGAAGCAGGCACTTCTCTCTTGGAAAAGTGAAAATTAAGAATAGAGGATCTGGAAGTTCCAAACGAAATGTATTTGAAACAAAGAAAGCTGTTTGAAAGATCTTTAAGAGAGCTCCTCTACCTGTGTTTTATCAGCCACTGTAGTTCCTGCTGTAAGACAGACCTAAAAACAAGGATGAGAAAAAAGTTAATTCAATGATTTTTTTAATAATACTAATCCATTAAGTAAAACCTCAAATATAATTGAGAGTTTATATTTAATAACATGTCAACTGGACCCATCAAAACATATTACAGTGCAGAAATTCTTAATGGATTAAATATTGGTCTGTTTTAGTGTATTGGTCCAAAAAAAATTATGGATTTCACTTTGATGTGGAAAGTCATTAAGAATTTCCTATTCCACTGATTGCCATTCATTGTTCTGACATTTTGTTTATATCATTGCACTTTAATTTAAAAAAAAAATCATAGGATCATAGATTTAAAACTGAAAGGTGGGACCTTAGAAATCATCCAGGCCAATCTTATTTCACAGATAAAGAAACTGAAGTTTGGAATGCACTTTCTTATTTTGTTATAAATTATAAAAGCTGTTTTTTAAATAGAAATTTTGTTATCCACATCAATCAGCAAATATTATTTATGAAGTACATACTGTGTGTTAGTTGCTGTATTAGATAGTGGAGATACAAGGAATGTGAAGCTTTTTTTGGTATTATTTTTTCCAGTTTTCTAAGCCAAAACCCCATCAGAATAGAAATGTCATGTTTCTTGCTTACCAGAAAAATCAGTTTTTCTAGCAGGACTTTTTTAGGTATTTCCCTCCTAGAAATAAATGTCATTTAAAAGTGATTTAAAGATGTATAACGTGATACACACACTCATATTTTCTGTCTAATGTGATTATTTTTTCAGTGCAGGATTGTGATCATTTCATAGATCTAGGTTTCAGTTAGGTTGTATTTAATGCCCTTTTTTTTTTCTTTACAGCCAGGCTTTTGAAAATCTCTTCCCCTTCCCCAGTCCCCCTGCCTTCCATAGCTGTAACCTTGACCTCTCCTCTGAGCTCTTCTACTTTTCCAACTACCTGTTCCAGCTGCATGGAAGTGTACTGTAGTAACTTCAAATTCAGATGCTCTAAGATAGACTTCATCAGTTTATCCTTTCACCTTCCTTCTTACTTGCTTAAGTTAAAAAGCACCAACTCTTCAGTATACATTACCTACTTCCAATAATGGTACTGACTAGAAGTTTCTCAGTCTTCTTAAATCCCTGAGACCTCAAATACTCAGTTGCTAAGTTTCTTTGTATTCTTTTTTTCTAGTTTCAATGCTACCATCCTAGTTGAAGTCCCAGTTTACCACATGTGTAAGTTACCGCCAAGAGTACTGATTTCCGTATCTCAGTCCACCAAACTTCTACCAGTTTAATTTTCCTAAGATAGCATTTTTCTCACTTTGGCTCAAAAATCTCCATTAGTTTTCCACTTTTTTAAGAGCTAGCATTTATAAATTGTTTTAAGGTTTTCAAAGTGTTTTGTGCAAATGTTAGCACATCTGATGCAAACTTTGGAGATAGATGCTATTATTATCCCTATCTATAGATGTCAAAACTGAGTCTGAGAGATCAAGTGCCTTGCTTAGGGTTACACAGCTAATAAATGTCTGGGATAGCATTTCAGCTCAGTTCTTCCTAACTCCAGGTCCACTCACTATTGCAGCATCACTTTCCAAAGGATGACATCTGAACATTGCAGTCTTACATTCAATAGCCTGACCTTTACCTTATGGTTCTATCAAGTCAATCTGCGCTTCTCTGCCTCCCTACTTTAGTTTAAGTAATTCATTTTTGGATTTTTCCCTTGGTTGTTTCCCAAAACAAGCCCCCTGTACTCCAAGGCCTAGCTCATTTGTCAACTTCACCATGAAACCCCTCCTCATGACTCCACCCAGAAGTGATCTGTCAATTCTGCTTCTACCAGATATACCACATATTCCTTTGTATTATGCTTTATTCGTGTGTGTGCGTGCACACATGCATATATAGATAGATATCTATACATAGATATCTATCTATATACATATCCATGTGTGCATATATAGATATAGATACATATTTTTCCCTGCTAACGTGTAAACTCATCAGACATAGACAAAACTGCATGCCTTGTGTACAAATTTTAAAAAGTCTACTTTCAGATAACAGATTAAAGGAATGGTTTCTTTGGGAACCAGGCATATATCTCTTGCTGTACATATTGGGAAGATTTAAAAAATTATAATTTTCTGTTGCTGCTGTTATTCTTTTTATTGCTTTTGTTATCAAACCTTCCCCCCTCCCCTTTTCCTGGTAATGATAAAATAAACCAGCCCAGATCCTAATTATATGCTAGAAAGAATGTTCCTGATTGAACTCTTTACTGTTCATCGTTTCCCCAGCTAAATTTTTTTAATCATCATTTAACTCTTTTCAAAATAAATTTCAATACAAATTTCCACATTGATGTAATTTTAAGTTAGGTTTATTTTTCAAATTTTATATTAACACATAGGCAGTTATTCTAGAATTGAATCTTAAAAATAAATGAAATTTAAAGTGTTATCAACTCTGTACGCTTATATGCAAAGTGTTGCTTTCCTCACCTCTTGTCAGTAAAACTACTCAAGTTTTTGATAACAGACAAACCTTTGGCAACCCCCTAATTATTTTTTATTTTCAAATGCACTGTCAAGGAATTCCACAAAGAGTTTGGAGAGCTTAGGAAAATACCAGCTGTGAACCAGTAGTTTGCAAATTCTATATTAATATGTTGTAATTACTGTGTTGGAGGCATATTGTCTCTTCTGTAGCTGAGGGATTGAAGTCAGAGGTTTATGTTATGAATATTTTATTACTCTTCAAATACTTTTTCAAGAGCAGAATTTAAAAAGAAACTTAAAGTTATAAAACTGTCCATTGAAAGTAATGTATTGTACAAATCCCTATTTTCGCTACTTAATTGTTAGAGGTGCTATATAAAAAAAATTTTTTTAGTAACTGTCGCACTCTTAAATATATTTGGAAGTTAGGAAAATGTTATGGGATTTAAGGTAATACTGAGAGTACATTTAATTTAGAATTTTAAACTTTTTAACAGTCAAGGTTACCTAGAAAACTGAAAACTTAAGCATCTTCAGTTTGAAGCAACTTGAATTAGTCTTAAAATTGAGCTTGACTTGTTTTATGGAATTTATTTGAATTAAAGACACAATATTTTTAAAAAATTCTTTCAAAATGATGTATGTCTCCCCTCTCCCCCTTACCCACCCCTTGGACCTAACATAGCATTTGTTGTCTTTTAGATAATATAGCGCAGACACCTTGTTCTTTTCCCATGCTAGGTGGTGGTAACAGCACTCAACTAAGAATCACCACTCTTTCAGTGTACTGCTTCTAAAAAAAAAATCACAGAATTAGAGAACTGAAGGAAATTTCAAAAAATCATGATGACCTCCTCCCAAATCATGAATTCTGTCTAGAATTGTCCTCAAGTAGTTTTCACCTAGCCTCTGATGAAGCCGGTGGAAAGGAGCTCTGTGCTCCCTGAGGCAGGCCCATTCCATTTTTGGACAGCTCTAGGACTTCTTGGCAGGAGCTTTGTGGTCTGACTTTGAAGTGGCATAGCTAAATCCTTCTCAGTTGGAGTAGCCAAAGTATAACTCCAAGTAGTGGACAGTCCTTTTTTCTGTGTGTCTAGATATAAGTAAGCAAAAATAAAACTGGGAAAAAATAAACTGTTTTCATGTACATGTGTGATAACTGCCTCAAATCTGGAACAGTCCATCTCAAGATACTTACATGTACTTTTAAAAAAGATTTCAAATTAATGTCTCTTGTCATTAATTAATGTCAAATTAATGTCCTGATTTTTTTATTTGGAAAATATCTTAGGCTCTCAATCTTGGAATTATATATACATAAAAAAAACCTTATTTTTAATAATTTGTTCCAAAATTATGTACAATATGGCAATTTTAAACATATTTAACATTAAGACAAATTTAGCAGAAGTTTGGCTTGGTGTCTGCAGCCCACAGTCCACCCAGTCTTATTTTCAGTGAAGTTGCTACTTTCCACTTTGCAGTGGTCTTACCAGAAGAAAAGAAGCTTGCTGTGTTGGCAAACTCCTTTTTGAAAGGTTGCGATCTCCTGGTTTAGCTATTTATTTCCGAGATGGCATTTAGATTTTACAGAACTATTAGACTTAGTCTGTATAAATAATGATCTTACTTAACTTTAACACATGATGGGCATAAAACAAGTTGGTTATATTTAGAATTGTAGACTTCTTTAAGTTAGTAGGAGTTTTAGAAAACATTTCTAACCTAACTCTCTCATTTTGTTTTTGAGGTTTTTCTTAGTTCATTTTGTTTTACAAGATCATTTCTCTGTCTTTCATCCTTCTCATGGGACAAAGAAAAACAGTTAAGCAAAACAAAACATTCTGCATCTGTAGTCCTTACATCTTTACTAGGAAGAGGAAATGCATTTTATTATCTGAATTTCTGGAAGCAATAGTGATCATTATATTTAATCTGAATTCAATTTTGATGTTTTACATTATTGTAGACATATATGGTCTCCTGGGTCTACTTTCTTTTTTCTGTGTCAATTTGTATGAGTCTGCCCTTTTCCTTTCCCTAAATTTGTCATTCATTTCTTATGGCATAATATTTCATTAAATCCATATACCACAATCTGTTGACTCATTGCCTAGTTGGTGTCAACAGCAGCCTCATAGATAATGAAACTTTGAGCAAGACATTTACCTTTTCCCAAGTCTCATTTACACAGCTAATTATGCAGAGATCTGATCTCTGTTTCCTGACTTCCTGTCATTCTTACTAAAACCATGCTTCTCGATGAGACTGAAGAAGAGAGCGCTCTTGCAAGTCTCTTACATTTTTGATACACAGCATTTGAGGCTCTCCAGGATTTGGTCTTAGCCTAACATATATATTCCATACTTTTTCTGATGTCGCATCCCTTCCTTCCTTGATTCTAGCTTCTATCCATATTTATTCCAAACTTAGAATGACAGAATTTTGGACTTGGAAAGGGACTTTACAGATGCTAGGATCAAAGGGTTTGGAGGTGAAGTGATCTTAGAGGTTCTTTAGGCTAATGTTTCCCCCCAAAAAAAATTTGTTTTAGAAATTACTGAGCCCTAGAGAGAAGAGCACAGCCAAGCTTATACACACAGCAAGTGGCAGAAGTAAGACTTGAAAGCAAATCAGACTTTTCTCATTTTCTCCAATCTTTTTCTCAGATTCCACACTTCTAACTGTACCTCCAGTTTTCCCTTTGTCCAGAATATACCTATCAATTAAGCATACAGGAAGAACTCACTAAATGCTAGGTACAAGGTAAAAACAGTACCTGCCCTCAAAGAGATTACATTCTATAGTAGCTCAAATGCCACCTTTTAAAAGTGTTTCCTGATATCCCACATTTGGCACAATATGTTCCTTTTCTGTATACAAGTACCTTATTTATATACCTCAGGCCTCACCTGTTCCCAGGACTGCCCCCGTCTATGCTCATCACAGCAGATGTACTTTTTTCTAAGTTGACATATGGAAATTTAACATTGCCTTGTATTTGCTTTTTGGAGTATTATACATTATTGGAGTTAGAACCCTTAGAGCCCAACTCTAGGGAATCACAGAGAAAGAAACAGACCCAAAGATGTTAGCTGGCTTTCTGTAGTACCACAGGAGTTACGTGGCAGGACCAGCATTCTGAGTGTCCAGATCCTCTGATTCCACCTCCAGTTCTTTTTGCATGATGCTCACTGTGTATGTGATGCTGTCTCCTGAGAAGGATATAATCTCTTTAAGATTTATTTTTATTTGCTTATTTCTTAATATGGTGTTCTGTACTTTAAAATGCATGTAGTACATATTTCATGATTGAGGAAATCTAAGTTTGGTCTAGAAAATCAAAACCTATGGAAATATAATAAATTATCTTTGAGATGGATAAATGTCTTAAAATAAAAGGAGATAGACTTTATAAGGAGTTAAAATTTGTAATGCTGCAGTTTAATTTTGACATAGAAAGTATTCTGATTAACAGAATCAATTGTTAGTGTCATTGCTTATAACTTTTGGATGTTTTTTTAGAAGAAAAATAGGGAGAAAATGGATATTTTGAGGTTTGAGATATGAATATATTTTCATCATTTTTAAATGTCCAGCTTTTTCCAAATAACATGTCCTATTTGAAACATTTTAGTAAATATATTCAGTCTTTATTAGTATTTTGATATATTTATCTTTTCATTGTTAATATGGCTGACCCCCCAAAAAAGGTGAATGACCTGCACTGCCTTACATTGCAAGTCTGCTTGTAAGCAGTGCTTGTTCCTTATGCATTTGTACTGGTAGATGTGTTCCTCCGTGTCTTGAGTTGCCATTGGCATTCCTGAAATGACAGTGGATAGAAACTGTGGCCTAGGAATGAAGACTTTTTCAGCTGGTACCTTTCTAGTAATCCTTAAAATGCCTTATGTGTAAAGCAATAAGAACATAATCAAAAAAATTTATTCCTGAAAGAGGGGGTTTTGAATTAGTTCCAAGCAAGATGCTTGGAGGTACTGTTGAATACTTGAATGGATCTGTATTGATTGAAAAACTGATGAGATCCCAGTCGTCTAGGTGTTATTGTCCTACATGATTCCACACAGGAAAAATGCAAATCTGAGAGAACACAGCATACTTTCATGGTTCTTTTAATATTTTGCTGCTGTCAGTGCACCCCTTGGGCTATTCACTTTGTTCTCCCTCACTTTCCACGTATAGTTGGCCTGCCTTCTCTTCTTGTCATACAATTCTTTGTTGTGTTAAACTCTGAGCTCACCTACATACTGAGAATGCTTTCCTTCCTTCTCCTGTTTTTGGGAATCCTTTTGCCTTCAAAGCTAATCTTGGATGCTGTGTCCCTGATTCTTTGGGTTGCTAGTGTTCTCTACCCTTCCCAAATGATCTTATGTTTACTTTCCTATGTAAATAATGTTTTTCCACAGTAGACTTGAAAGGGATGGGGACTATTTGTTCATTTTGTCTTTGTATCTCCATCACCAAGTGTGCTACTTTGTAAATAGTTGGCACTCAGATAATTGTTGAAACAAACAAAATGATTGACAAATCATTGCTTTTAAGGATAGCCTTTGGCCAACTAAAATATTCATTCATCCAGGTGTTTTGGAAAGCATTGGATTTAGAGGGTTTGTCTCCTGGCTATTCATTTGCTGCGTGAATTGGGGTAAATACTGCTTGAGAGGCCTCAGTTTGTCATCTTCAGAAATAGTGGGGTTGCAGTTTAGACTTAGTGATTCTTAAAGTACCTTCCAACTCAGATGGTGAGAAACACATTGCATCACTGATAATATATTTCAGTAGTTAGCAATATTAGGTGGTTTTGAAAATGTATTAGATTTCTGCTTTATATTTCTTTTTGCATTCCAGTTTTCAAAAAACAGGTCTTGTCCCATGAGGACTTTAGTTTTAAGACATCCAGTTAATAAAAAGCTGGCTTTAATAGCTGTGTATCTTTAACATGGAAAATGTTTCTCCATAATGAAAATGTTCATAAAATGTCACTTTGGCTCCCAGACTTTTATATAGTTTTATAGAGTGAATATATACAAATACATTAAAATTATTTGCTTTTTTGGCACTGTTTTAGTCTATGGTCTTGCCAATTACTAATCCATGAAAATTATTGTTGCAGATTAAGATACTTAAAACTTTTGGAAGTTTCCTCAGCTGTTTGTTTTTTGGCTATTAATGGAATATGTAAAGAATTAACATATAGTTGGAATAGTTTTCTACCAAACTAAAATATTCCCTAGAATAGCTTTTGTAACTACCCATATATTATTATGATCATTGCTAAATAATATTGTTCATAAGAGCAGCCATTTTAGAAAGCTTTAATTCAAATTTCTTTGTATGTTTGACTAACTTGAACCCAAGGTCACACAATGAAATGTTTATCTGGATTTGCCTAGCTAGTGAAATAACTTATATAATGCTCTCCCCCCCGCAAAAAAAACCCAAAAAAACAAAAATTGAGAGTTTTTCTGATAGTAAAGTTAGGCAGTCAGTGCTAGACTTGTTTCTGCTTAAACTGAAACAACATGATTTTTCCATATTTTAACATTGGTAATATATACTACCTTCTATGTATGTCCTTGAAATTTAGGCATATACAATCTCACTTAACGATGCACATGTGCATATCTGTAATTGTATTTATTTTAGATTGTAAAAAAAAAAATACCTTCAGCAATACCCTATAGCTATTTGTGTGCAAAAGAATTAGGAATGTATGTTAGAAAGTCCACTTTGAGAACTACTTATGGAAATTTTTGTTACCATTTCATGACAAATTATCAAAATATTATGGTAAGGTAGATTTTTTTTGTCTCAGTGGTATAGATACTTTCAAAAGAGAAATGGGAAATGTTAACAAATGAAATTTTGAAAATACAAAGGGAAGAAATTCCAAAGAAAACAAATGAAATTTACCTGAATCCTCTGTTGCTCAGGGAACTTATCAAACAAATGATATTTTTAAAGAAGGAAGAGAAAGAAGAAGAAGAAGATGGGAGTAAGGCGAGGTAAAAGAGGATGATTAGAAGGGTGAGTGAGGTTAAGTCCTCTAAAATAGTGTCAGGTGTGTTTAAGCTTAGAATGAATTAAGGCTCTCTGGGGAGGTTAAGGATAACAAGAACAAAAATTTTAAGGTATACGGGTGGGATACTCAAGAGAATCAAGAATGGATCTTTGTGCCAATACATCTAGCAGTCAGTGAAATTGGTGAATGTTTGCAAAAATAGAAATTGCCCAGATTAAAAGAAGATACTTAATTGAAGGAATCAGAATAGGCATTGAGGAAATGAAACTATCGTTCTTTACAGATGATGTGATGGTATTCTTAGTGAAACCTAGAGAATCAGTTAAAAAACTAATTGTAATAATTAACTTCAGCAAAGTTCCAGTATATAAAACTTCATGAATTATCAGCATTTCTGTATATTACCAGTAAAATTCAGTAGGAAGAGATAGATAAATGCCATTTAAAATAACTGCAAACAGTATAAAACACTTGGGAATCTACCTGCCAGACAAACCAGGAACTATATTAAACATCATTACAAAACTTTTCATACAAATAAGGCCAGATCTAAACAATTGGAGAAATATTATTGCTTTTGAGTAAGCTGAGCCAATATGATAAACATGTCAATCTTACCTAATTTACTTATCCAATACCATCAGACTATCAAAAAATTATTTCATAGGGCTAGAAAAAAATAGCAAAGTTCATCTAAAAGAACAAAAGGTCAAGCATATCAATGGGAAAAAATGTGAAGGAAGGTGGGCCTAGCAAGACCAGTTCTCAACTGTATTACAGAGTGGTAATCAAAACAATCTGGTATGGGTTAAGTAGAATTGTGGGTCAGTGGAATAGAATAGCTACACAATCATAGTAAATGAACATAACAGTCTAGTGTTTGATAAACTCAGATATCCAAGCTTTTGGGACAAGAACTCACTATTTGACAAAAATTTCTGGGAAAACTGTAAAGTAGTTTGGCAGAAAGTAAGTAAAGACAAAGGTATAGGACAACATCACACATTCTATACCATGATATGGTCAAAATGAGTACATGATTTAAACATAAAGAGTGATACCATAAGCAGATTAGATGAACATGGAAAATTTTACCTGTCATTTCTAGGGATGAGGGAGGAATTTATGACCAAATAAGAAGAGAACATTATAGGATATAAAGTGGATAAATTAAAAGGTTTCCGCACAAACAAAACAATGCAGCCCAGATTTAGAAAGAAAGCAGGAAGGAGGGGAGTGATTTTTACAGTATTTCTCTGTAAAGGGCTTGTTTCTCAAATATATAGAGAACTTAGTCAAATTTATATGAATATGAGTCATTTACCAATTAAGAAATGGTCAAAAGATATGAACAGGTAGTTTTCAGAAGAAAAAAATCAAAGCTGTCTATAGTCATTTTTAAAAATGTCTAAATCACTATTGATTAGAGAAATATAAAATAAGGCAACTCAGTGGTACCTCACACCTATCAGTTTGGTCAGTCAGAAAAGGAGAATGACATGATATGAAGGGGATGTGTGTAAAAATTGGAATATTAATGCACTGTTGGTGGAGTTGTGAACTGATTCAGCCATTTTGGAGAGCAATTTGAATCTATACCTAAAGGGCAATAAAACTGTGTATACCCTTTGACCCAGAAATACCACTATTAGATTTGTATCCCAAAGAAACCAAAGGAAAAGGAAAAGGAGACCTATATGTGCAATAGCAGCTCCTTTTCTGGTGGCAAAGAATTGGAAATTGAAGGGATGCCCATCATTTGGGGAATGACTGAACAAGTTGTGGTATACAATTGTGATGGAACACTTTGTGCTGTAAGAAATAAGGAGCAGGATTGTTTCAGAAGAAACCTGAGAAGACTTATATGAACTGATCCAAAATGAAGGGAGCAGAAATAGGAGAATGTTGTACACAATAACAGCAATATTGTCTGATGATCAACTATGAATGACTTAGCTATTCTGAGCAATACAGTGATCAAAGACAATTCCTGAAGGATTCATGATGGTGCTACCCACATCCAGAGAGAGAACTGATCAAGTCTGAAGACTGAAGCATGCTTTCTTTCTTTTTTGGTCTGTTTTCTATTGCAACATTGCTAATATGGAGATGTTTTTTATGGTTTCACATGTATAATCTACATCAAATTGCTTGACTTCTAAAGAAGGAGGAGGACAAAGAGGAAGAGATTTTGGAACTCAGCATTTTAAAAAATGAATGTTAAAAATGTTCACATGTAATTGAGAAAAATTATTTTAAGAAAGAATAAAACCTTTGCTTTGGTGGTAAGTTGGATGATGATCATTAACAGAGGAAGCACTGTTGCGCAGTTTTTATTTTGCCTACTTCTTTCTTCCAAAGAGATTAAAATGTGTCCTAGAAATAATAGAATAACAAATTGCTAACATGGAGTGGAGACCCAAGATAAGTAATGAGATAGTAAAAGACCACCACCTAGCTGCCCATAATGCATTCAGATTGCCTGGCCCAGATGAACTACACCCTTGAACATGGAAAGGGCTAGCAGATGTGATCGTTGAACTACAACTCAGTGGCGTACTGCAAAATTGGAAAAAGGACAAAAGTATTGATTTTCAAAAAAATGGAGAAGTCTGTAAACTCTATAGATCAATAGAATGGATTATTAAAGAGATAGATGGTGAACATATGTAAAAGGGAGATTGCAGAGAGTTAGCACACTTTTGTCAAGAACAAATTATACCCGACTAACTTAATTTCTTTTTTGACAGGATTACTAAAATAATTGATGAAAGGAATACTATGTAAATAGTTTGCAGAAATGTTAGCAAAGCTTTTGATTAAGATACATTGTATTATTATTGTGGAGTAGATGGAGAGAAATTATGTAAATGATTGTAAAATCAGGTGGATTCAGAGCTAATTACATGGCCAGACTCTCTAAAAATAGTTTTTAATGATCCAATATCCCAGTCAGAGGGAATCATGGAAGTATCTCACAGATTTGTGCTTGAAGTGCGCTACGCTGTTCATCTTTTTTTAATTAATGTCTTGTATCAAGGAAAAAAATGGTATGCTGTGTTTCCTGAAATTTGCAATCGACACAAACTTGGAGTGATAGGAACATATTAAATTCAATAGGAATGAATATCCTCTCGTACTTGAGTTAAAAACATACGCACTCACACAAATTCACAAATATAGGATGGAGGGAATAATGATTAGTAAGCAGTTCTGGAAAAGACCTTGGTGTTTTAGTGTGCTTACAAGATCGATGACTTAGTAGTGTAATGTAGTAGCAAAAAAACCCCAAAACACTGTGACTTTGGACCACAGTCTGTCATCAGTTCCTCTCACTTGGATTATTGTATTCTGTTTTGAGCACTAGAGTTTAAGAACAGCATTGATATACTAGAGAGTATCCAGAGGAGGATGAGGGACCTTAAGTTGTATCATATGAAAATTGGTTGAAGGAACTGGGCGTGTCTCACTAGAGAAGAGAAGATGTTGGGGTGGACTTGACAGCTTTCTTCAAATATTGGAAGGGCTATAATGTAGAAGAATTAGGTTTCCTTTTGTCTCCAAAAGGCAGAACTAACTCTTGGTGGAAGTTGCAAAGAGGAAAATTCAGGTTTTACGTCCAGAAAGCTTCCTAACATTTAGAGTTGTCTAAAAGTATAAAATGCTGCTCTTCAAGGTGGTAACTTCCCCTTTTTTGAAGGTCTTCAAGTAGAACCTGGTGACCACTTGTTAGGCTTGTAGTGGGAATTCTTTTGATGCACAGTTTGGTTTGGATGGCAGCTTTTCCAGTTCTCAGATTCTGTGATTCCTCTACGGGTGCTGATTGTGACTCTTTCATGCTCTGGCTTCCTGTGTGGTCTTATAAATCTTCTCTACACAGTTGTTGTTTTTCCTTCTTTGTCAACGAGGGCCATGACATCAGGGAGGTGATGCCATGACGTGCAAGTGAATTGCATTTGAGTGAGGGAGGGCTGTCAAAGTCTCTTCTGGAGCCATCTGTGTCCATGGCAAGATGCAGATCGGGACAAGCAGAGGTGGCCCTAGAAGCAGGCAGGAGACAGTGAGGGCGTGCACCAGGTTGGTGTCAGTTTCAGGGGCGGGGAGCCTGCAGCCCCAAGGCCACATGTTCCTCTGGGTTGATTGTTAATCGATTTGTGATTGAATCTAAACTTCATAGAACAAATCCCTCAACAAAAGGATTTGTCCTGTAGAACTTGGACTCAGTCAAAAGACTGCACCGAAAGACCTGGAAGGACACGTGTCCTCAAGGCCACAAGTTCTCCACTCCGTTAGGTAAAAGAGGCCATTCTCTACCTCATTTCTTACCTAACTTTAATCGCTGAATGGGCATTGCCTCAGCCAAACTGAGACCTGTTAAAGTGCTGTCGTTAGATATCCATCTGTTGTTGCATTCTTCCTACGCATCAACTCACCTCTTGTTCTGGTCTTACATGTACTTAATATTGTTCACACCACTTCTTGTAAGCAGGTAATCACTACAGATAAATAGCCACTAAATAGTTTTCTGTTAAACTTTGGTTCATTTGAAATTTTGAGTTTATTAAGCAAGGGGTTCCCTAATTTTACAGTCATGATATCACAGGGAAAATACTGGTATAATGATGGGGTTTTGTGACAGAAAACCACTTGGCGTCAGTATAAGCACTGAATGATCTCTAGTGTCTTTCTATTAATAGGGTAACATCTTAAGGTTTACAAGGACATTTAGATACACCAAATGAATAAAAAAAAGAAACCTAAACCATTAAACTCTTACTACGTGCCAAGGATTGAGGATAGATATAGGAAAGCAAGACTGTCTGTGCTCCCAAACAGCTCACAATCTAATAGAGGAGACAACACATAGAGGAGGTTTCAGCAACAGGTCAGGTTCAAAGAGGCCAGCGTTCTTAGGGTACAGCAGTAAGGCAGAGGGTAATGCATCTTCTTTAATGTTATTTCTGCTGATTAAATCATATCACTTTCTGATGTTTAATCATTTGGCAATGCTAAAGAATTTTTGGATGAGAACCTTTTTTTTCAGGTCTTCTGTAATTGTGGCTGTTGAGGAGGCAGGAATATACTGCTTGTGAAGCAGGCCACATCCCTACAAGGATTGGTTCTTAGGATAGTAGCTATAAGGGCCAGATTAGAAGAAGGTCTAGTGCTCTTGAAAGTGCTAGTTTTCCCAAGGCTAGTGGGCTTAGGATTTGAAACTGTCTCTAAGTCCAAAGGAGGTGTAGTAGATAGTAAAGGCGGTTGTAGTGTTTTTACTCACCCCTCACACTTTTTATCTTTCCCTGAAGGTCCCTTGTTACTTCATTTAAGCTAGTTGGCCTACATTGTCTTACTTGATTTTCATACCAACCCTGTGAGGTAGGTGCTATAAGTATTATCTCTTTTTTACAAATAAGGAGACAGAGTTTGAAGGTTAGTGATTTGCATTTGGCCATATATCTAGTAAGTATCAGAAAAGGAATTTGAAGCTAGGTCTTTAGTGACTCCAAGTTTATTACTATTTTGTTATATGATATGCTCTGATCACTCTCTATCTGTAGGTCCTGTATGAGATAGATAAATATACTTTATATATCTGTCTTTTGAGGAACTGTGGATTTTATTGAATAACCCCTGTAAGTGGTCTCCAGTTTTAATGCAATCAGCCCATCATCCCCATTCACTCACCATTTATAGGAGTACTAGACATCTACTATAATAATGGAATGTATCTTTTGAAAATGTTATTTCTGCTTTTGAAATGCTTTTTTGAAATCAGGATCCAATGATCATGTAATAGGTCTGGGGAGATTATATAATCTTATAATCTATAAATGCTCTCAAGGAAATCTTCCCTAGCTGGATCTTACATTCAGTTCACTGCAAGCTCATTTTCCCCTCAGCTGCTAATAGACAGTGAAGTGGATTTACTAGTTGAACAGCTATGCAAAGAATGTTGACTAGGAGATGCCAACCTACTGTATTAGTTTCTAATGATGTGCCCCACTGGCTTTATTCTCTTTCTGTTTCTCTCTGTTTCTGTCTCTCATATCAATGACTTATGAAGGCATGTTATGCAAATTATACACAGCTGGGATCTATAAGTAATAAACAAAATCGAATTATAACAATTCTAGTCTACAAGGAACAAGATGAAATTTATAATTGAGCATCATGCATTTGAATTGTGAAAATCAGTTGTTCTGGTTAGGGGGTAACCTATCTTGTCAGTAGTTCAAGTGAAACCAAAAAGGGAGGATTTTAGTTTATCGCTTTTATTCCTGAAATTCCTCTTCCTCATCATCTCCTCATGTTAGAATCCCTAGTTTTCTTCCTTCAAGGCTCCTTTCAGGTTCTACTTCTTATACTGAAGGCCTTTTTCGTTTTTTTGGAGTTGTTAGTTCTCTCTTCTGAAATTACTTTGTATTTGCTCACCGGAGTAGTGCAGTACCACTCCATTAGAATGTACCTTCCTGAAGCAGGACTGGCATTTTTGTACTTGTTTTCTCTAGTACTTTGACATAGAGTAGCCCCTTATAAATGTTTAAATTGAATAGAACTAGTTAAATAGCAAATACAATCTTAGGCTACAGAAATGTAATCCTGGGTTGTAGGGTTCCTTAACTTCTTTATGTTTTATGTTTGATTGGATTTCATTTGAATTGTTATGTTCACAGTGCCACATTTTGAGTAGGATAAATGAAACAAACTAGACTTTGTCTTTTCATATTTCAGTAATGTTCACCAGTTTTAATGTTTAGGAAAGTAAAGAATTTAATCAGAATTGGAAGTATTAGGTTTTATTATCTCTGGTGTCATTTATATGAACAGCATCATGTGAGATAATGAAATTAAGTTAGAAATACCACATAAAATTTACTGAAATAGAAGCTCTTCTAAAAAAGGCTTTACAAGATTCTATCTAAATCTGGTTGAGGGAGAAATTTTAAAAAGTCTTTGCAAAAATAAAAAAAGGGTGTGGTTTCTGTTAAATTTTCCAGGTCAGTTTGCTTTCGCTTTAAAACTAGTGAGATTTGGTATTTATTTGTGTAATGAACAATTACATTTTGAGTTTCATATCTCACTTAATAATAATAACTAATGTTTATATAGTGCTTATTATATACCAGGCACTGTGCTAAGCACTTTGCAGTTATTACAATTTGATTCTCACAATAACCCAGGGAGTTTTATAGATGAAGAAATTGAGGCAGACAGAGGTTAAGTGACTTGCTCAGGGAACAGCTAGTAAGTGTCTGAGACTGGATTTGTATTCAGCTTTTCCTCACTTTACTACCCAGTTGCCTGCAACAACATGTCTTACTCATAGTAGGTATTCACATATTTTTTTTTTATTTAACTTTTTACATTCATTTTCACAAAATTTTGGGTTCCAAATTTTCTCCCCTTTTATCCCCTCCCCCCACCCCAATACCCCAAGCAATCTAATTTTCCCTATCTCCAATCTCCCCTCTCTTCTGTCATCCCTCCCTTCTCTTGTCTCCATTTTCTCTTTTCTCCTATAGGACCAGATGACTTTCTATTCCTCATTAACTGTATGTCTTCTTTCCTAGTAGCAACAACAATACTAAACAGTTGTTCCTACAACTTTGAGTTCCAAATTCTCCCCATCACTCCCTCCCCACCCATTCCCTTTGGGAAGGCAGGCAATTCAATATAGGCCATATCTGTGTAGTTTTACAAATGACTTCCCTGATAGTCGTGTTGTGTAAGACTAACTGCATTACCCTCCATCCTATCCTACCCCTCATTGTTTCTCTTCTGTCTTTTGATCCTGTCCCTCCCTGAGTGTTGACTTCAAATTGCTCCCTCCTCCCTTTGCCCTCCCTTCCATAATCCCCCCCCTTGCTTATCTCCTTCTCCCCCACTTTCTTATACTGTAAGATAGGTTTTCATACCAAAGTGAGTGTGCATTTTATTCCTTCCTTTAGTCAAATGTGATGAGGGTAAACTTCTTGTTTTGTTTTTTTTTTTCTCAGCTCTCCTCTTTTTCCCTCCACTAAAAAGTCTCCTACTTGCCTCTTAAATGACATATAATTACCCCATTCCATTTCACCCTCTTTCCTCCCACTACATTTCTCTCTCACCATTTACCTTAATTTCTTTTAAGATATGGTCCCATCCTATTCAATTCGATCTGTGCTCTCTGTCTCTGTATGTGTGTGCATGTGTGTATGTGTGTGTGCATGCATGCGTGTACATGTGTGTGTATGGTCCCACCAACTACCCAGATACTGAAAAGTTTTAAGAGTTACAAATATTGTCTTTCCATGTAGGAATGTAAACAGTTCACTTCTGGTGAGTCCCTTAAGACTTCTCTTTGCTGTTTACATTTTCATGCTTCTTCTCATTCTTGTGTTTGAAAGTCAAATTTTCTTTTCAGCTCTGGTCTTTTCATCAAGAATGATTGAAAGTCCTCTGTTTCATTGAAAGACCATATTTTCCCCCGAAGTATTATACTCAGTTTAGCTGGGTAGGTGATTCTTGGTTTGAGTCCTAGTTCCTTTGACTTCTGGAATATCCTATTCCACGCCCTTTGATCCCTTAGTGTAGAAGCTGCTAGATCTTGAGTTATCCTGATTTTATTTCCACAGTACTGGAATTGTTTCTTTCTAGCTGCTTGTAAGATTCTCTCCTTGACCTGGGAGTTCTGGAATTTGGCCACAATGTTCCTAGGAATTTCTCTTTTTGGATCTCTTTCAGGTGGTGATCGATGGATTCTTTCAATACTTATTTTGCCCTCTGGTTCTAGAATGTCAGGGCAGTTTTCCTCGATAGTTTCATGGAAGATGATATCTAGGCTCTTTTTTTGATCATGACTTTCAGGTAGTCCCATAATTTTTAAATTGTCTCTCCTGGATCTATTTTCCAGGTCAGTTGTTTTTCCCATGAGATATTTCACATTCTCTTCCATTCTTTCATTCTTTTGGTTTTGTTTGGTGATTTCTTGGTTTCTCAGAAAGTCATTAGACTCCATCTGTTCCATTCTAATTTTGAGAGAACTATTCTCTTCAGTGAGCTTTTGAACCTCTTTTTCCATTTGGCTAATTCTGCTTTTGAAAGCATTCTTCTCCTCATTGGCTTTTTGAACCTCTTTTGCCAGTTGAGCGAGCCTATTTTTCAAGGTGTTATTTTCCTCAGCATTTTTTTGGGTCTCCTTTACCAAGGTATTGACCCGTTTTTCATACTTTTCTTGCATCTCATTTCTCTTCCCAGTTTTTCCTCCACCTGTCTAACTTGCTTTTCAAAATCCTTTTTGAGCTCTTCCAAGGCCTGAGCCCACCTGCCATCCACCTGGAATGTCTGGGATACAGAGGCCCCGCCCTCCATGTCTTTCCTTGATGGCAAGAATATGTCCTCGTCGTCATCAGATCCGAAAGTCGGGATCATTTTCATCTGTTCGAAAAAACTCTCTATAGTCTTATTTTTCTTCCCTTTTCTAGGCATTTTCCCAGCCAGTTACTTGACTTCTGAGATTCCTGTCCACCCCCGCCTAGATCCGCCCAGCTAGTGCTTGGGGTCTGAGATTCAAATGGGCTTTCCGCGGCAAGCAGCTGCTATTCAATGTGAGCTTTAGTTCTGGTGCTGGGGTTGGGGCAGGGCCCCCTCCCAGGCTCAGCTCCCTCAGGGGCTTTATGCAGAGACCTTCAGTAATGAAGATCCTGCCTGCTGCTGGGGGAGTCCCGGGCCGCCGATGCTGCCTCTGCTGCCACCCCCGCCTCTGCCTCTGCCTGCGTGGCTTCCTCCCAAGGGGGCCCGAGTCACGGAGACACTCCGCTCCCCCTCTCCTCCAGCCCAGCGTCTCTCTCTCACTGACCTGTAGCTTCTGTGGGCGGAGGGACCCTCCCGGCCGCCGGAGCCTCCGTCCCTGAAGCCTGCTCGGATCAGCTTCTCTGGGGCCGCGGCCAGGGCAGCACTGGGGGTGGGATCCGCTTTCCGGGGCGCGACGGACCCTCGGGACGGCTCTCCAGGGCTCTCTGGAACGGAAATCTCTTCCACTCCGTTTCTGCACCCCCTGCAGTGATCCAGAACTTCTGGGGATCTCTTTTTACATTAAATCTACGGGCTGTGGGTTCGGAGCTCGTAAACGTGCGTCCTTCCACTCCGCCATCTTGGCTCCGCCCCCCCATTCACATATTTTTTAACAGAGCTGAGTCAGGTTAACTGAACAGAAGCCATTCTGGACCAAGGTCTGCCTTCAGCATTGTTGTTGTTCAGTCCTGGCTGGTCTCTTTGTGGCCTGTTTGGGGTTTTCTTGGCAAAGATACTGGTGTGATTTGCCATTTCCTTCTCCAGAACATTTTACAGATGATGAGACTGAGGCAAAGAGACTTGCCCAGGGTCATACAACCGGTGTCTGAGGCTGTATTTGAACTAAGGAAGATGATGAGTCTTTCTGACTGTGGGCCAAGTGCTCTATCCTCTGCGCCATCTAGCTGTACATTCAATGTTTGTGTCACTTTCTAGCCTCAGGATTTATTGATTTCAAATGTTGCCAGCTGTATTACTTGTAGCTGTAACTGTATAAACCAGCACTAAACAATTGAATTATTCTCTCAGCCTCAGTATGACATTAAATGAATAATAGTAATAACACTAATTTATGTAATTTACATATATATCTTAGATGTATTTTTAAACAGCCATATTTTAGGCAGAATATGAGAAACACATCTTCAAAAGAGATTGAAGTAGCAAACTTTAAAAAAAAAAGTGTCCGCAGGCCCAAGTATATGTTATTTTTATATTTTCTTTTAAAAAATTAGACAAGGAATAGGGAAGGCTTTTGCCAAAGTATTATAAAATAATTTTGTATCACATTTTTATGAATAAACTTTAATTCATATTTTAGCATGATGTATGAACCATAGAATTCATATAATAAGTAAAATGAACTGTTTATGATTAGTCTATCTAAGTGCTCTGTTAACAGTTCAGATATTTTGGCATGAGGCCATACAATAGGATGCCAGAACTTTGAGGGATTTCAGACATTATTTAGCTTAACTACTTACCTGAAACATGAATCTTCCATGACATTATTGACTACTAGTCATTCAACTTCTGCTTGAAAAATGTTGTCTAGAACCTCATTACTCCTTAGGGGCATCTTTTTTTTTTTTTAATTTTTATTTTTTGATGACTGATTGCTATAAACGTCTTCCCTGTATTGAACAGAAGCCTGCTTTTCCTGTAGTTTCTATAAAGCTACTGCCTCCTTTAATAATTATTTTCTCTAACTTATAAATAGTCATGCTTCCTGCAGTTACTGCTCATGTGGCATGGTTTTGAGCTGACTTTGCATCCTGGTTACACTTGTAGATCCAGAACAACTGTTCCAAAATATGCCAGTTCAAAGTATGGTAAGACTTCTCATCTTGTTCTTGAAATGATTACCATTAATTCAGCCTATGGTCTTAATTTCTTTTAATAATGGAATTTTGGCTGTCTTTGACTTGTTGATCTTATAGTACACTAAAAAAACTCAAGTTGTTTTCACTTGAACTGCTTTCTGTTCATCCTGTAGTTGTACATTTTTTTAAACTATAGATGGTACTTGACATTTTTTTGTTAAATTTCAACTTTTTAGATTTGGAACATGGTCCCAACCTGTAGCAGTACTTTTATTTTAGATCCCATTTCTGTCATCTGGCATATGTTACTGTGTCCTGTCATTGAAATATTTAATAAGCATGACATCTATGCCTTCAAGCCATTGTTGAAAATATTAAACAGAATTGGGTCAAAGATAGAACTTTGGGACATTTCACAAGCTCTCTATCAATGGATTGACATAATCTCAGAGTTGAAGATTAATTATAAGTCTTCCAACTGGTGCCTAAATAGGAATCTTCTCTACAATATTGATTCATTATTACTCATTATTTTGTATTCATTCATTTATGAATATATGTTATTAACGCCACACCACATCTTTCTCTTATCCATAAGAATATCCTGAGAGAGAGCTTGTTACATGCTTTGTTGAAATACAGGTGCCCAGCATGGTACAGTGGAAAGAGTCAGAAACTATGGTTCTGGAGTCCAAGGACCTAGGTTCAAATTTTGCTTCTGTCTCTTAACTGTCTCTCTAACCTTGGATAGGTTATTTAAAATCTCTGAGCCTGATTTCCTCATCAGCAAAATGAGGGAGGTTGAACTAGTGGGCCTTAGATCCCTTTTAGCTCTGTAAGATCGTATGACCTTATGAGTAGGTTATTTCTTAAGGTCCTTTTCTGTTCTAAATTTCTAATTTTTTTTTTTTGTCCAATAATATTCTTCTGATCCTCCTACCAAAGGTGTTTAATTTTGTGAGACTTCTTTGTAAATAATCAATGCTGAATGGTAGTGTTCACATACCTCTCTTTTAAGCTCTAATAGACTGACTATTCCCTTAAAAATTGAATAGTAAATTTCCCCAATTTTATTGCATTGGTTGGGTATAAATTATACATTAAACTATTCTTCAGGGTGAATGTAAGGAGGAACGTTTTTCCATCCCTAGGTGAGCAGGAATTTTACTAGGGAATCTCCCAGAGTTCTTGCATCTGTTCCCTTATCTCTACTGATGTAGCCACCATCTTAATTCAAGCCCTCATCACTTCCCTGGATTGCTGCTGATAGCCTTATAATTGGTCTCCTAGCTTCCAGCCTCTTCCCTCTCCAATCTGTCATTCCCCAGAGTTGCCAAAGGGATACTCCTGTTACTCCCATTGTTGTACTCCAATGGCTTCTTGCTACCTTTAGGATCCAGTGCAAACTCCTCTGTTTCTCATTTAAAAAGCCCTTTAAGACCTGGCCTAGGCACATACTTTTCAAGGCTTTCTACACTTTGTAGTTCAACCAAACAGGCCTTCTTCCTGTTCCTCATACACCCCATTCTGTCTCCTCTCATCCATTGAAGCTGGCTTTTTCCCTGATGCTGTCTCATCTTCACCTCTTTGAAAGCCCCCTTTTCCTTCAGAGTTTGTTGGAACCAAGTATCACATACATTTTACTGATTTCCTCTACCCCCAGTTTCTAGGTATTCCCCTCCACTCCTTCAAATTACTTTGCTTTTATTTTGTAGATACTTATCTGTTGTACATACTGTCTTCCCTACTGGCTCTGAGGATTACTGGTATTGAGGACTCATTGAGGGCAGAAATGGTTTTATTTTTGTCTTTGTACCTGTAGTACCAAGGATGTCTGTATAATAGGTGCTTAATAAATGATAGTTGATTTGTTTGTCCTCAAGAGAGCAGTTAAAATTTCGGGTGCTAGTCTACAGGACACCCTGATTTTTACTTCCCTTCCAGCTGGGTTTGAATGACCAAATGTTCTGTAATTTAAAATGTCTTCCTAAAATATAGTTAAAGGCCAGCCTGTGGCAGGTTGGAAATCATGGGTGGCAGCTGGGAGTCCATGGACTTACTCTTCAGTATGGCTGTGGAGCGAACAGAGCCCTTAGGTCTTTGTGTCAATATGCTAGTTTTATTGTTCCAGCTTCTCGTTCTCATTGCCTCTCCTGAATGTAACTGAGTACCCACAAATAGTGGTTAGTATTTTGTAGAAGAAGTGAGAGAGACAGAGGGAGAGAATCATTTTGAAGTTGTAATTATTTTCTGGAATACTGAACCTTAAGAAAAAAGTTATCTTTTTTTGGGGGGGCCAGAAAATATTGTGTTGGAAAAACTAAGCAAATGGTTCTGTTTCATATCTAAGCTAAATGCATGTGATAATAATATACCTACTTTTCTCCTAGGTCCTATATTTGCATTAAGTAATTTTTTCCATGACTAAAAAGCTCATTTGTTTTTATTGGATGTGTTCATTCCAAGTTTAGAACATCTATGTTTTACAGGACTGTGGGGCGATAGAGAGATAAAAACTATTAGAAAAGCGGTTCCTGATTCAACAAAAAAAAAAAGTTTCTGCCATCTGTTTTTTTCTACATTAACCATGCTATTCCTATTTTGGAATAAAAACAAGGGTAGGTCCTAGCTTTGGTACAGTAATTATCATAGATCCTTCAAAAACAGTACTAATGTAATAATTCCATTTTGAGAATCAGAAATCCCAAAATACCAATTGTTTAAATTTTCATACTGTGCAAAGTATAAGTTTTTTCCACCGAGTCTAATCTAGTTTTGGTTATACAAAATTTAGATTTCCACATTCTGCTGCAAAATACAATATCTTTAAGACAACTACACGGGAAAAATATATTATAAACTAAATTCGTGTTGTGACAGACATTTGTCAGCTTTGGCCAGTGGTCATGTTCTTTTAAGAAAAAAAATTTAACTGTTTTTTTTTTTATTTCCAAATGACTAAGTCATTTGATAGTGTTGGAATTTCCCCTGTACGTAGTAGTTAGAATTACTGTGAAATCTCATTAATTTGTACTAATATAGGATTGAATTTGGATCACTTGAATTATATGACTTTAAAAGAGTTTTATGGTTTTACAGAACTGTGACTGAATTTGGCTAACACTAGTGTTATTGAAAAGACATGCATATTATAAACGTTAATCTTTCTTTGCTAGCTCTTGATTTATTTACTAGAGAATTTCCTTTGTTAGCAATCCCCTCCTAAGGAAATACCATATATACAATGGACCATATATACTTTTGTATGATCTTAGGCAAACAAAATTATCTCAAATTCATTCTCATTTCTACACGTAGTAGATTTTTCTTGGAAGCAAGAATGTTATCTTAAATGTATAAAAACCCTTTTAGGAAACTAATTTATATCATGTTAAGGATTTGTGGATACTAATATCAGGAATTAATAGTAAAAGGGTAGAGTCTTGACACAATGGGCTTAATTTTCACTGAGAAATTAAAGAATTGTTTTTAAATTTTAAAATACTGCTTCAATAATATAACAAATTAACTTTAATAAAAGTCTGACAAGTTGAAGACTTTTGTTAATATAGAGACTACAAAATTGTAAGTAGGTAGAAGTCCAAGAGCTCTTGTTTGAAATTTCATTTACCTTTGTTAAATTTCCCCAGTACTATTTCCCATCTAGATCCAATCAATGAAGAGTTAATATTTCACATCTTATAGCTAAAATATTTCCCAGAGAAGCAATTCACTGCTAAGACATTACTTATTTTCCTCTTACTTTTATAAAAATAATTGTGCAAAACATAAAGGTATTTAATTAAAACCAAAACATCACATTTATTTAACGTGTTTTTGTTGTTGAGTCATTTTTCAGTCATGTCTAACTCTTTGTGACCTCTTTTGGGATTGTCTTGGCAAAGATATTGAAGTGGTTTGCCATTTCCTTCTTCAGATGAGGAAACTAAGGCTAACATGGTTAAGTGACTTGCCCAGGGGCACACAGTAAGTGCCTGAGGCCAGTTTTGAATTCTGGAAGATGAGTCTTCCTATCCTTACTCTAGGCCTGGCACCCCGATCAGTGTGCCACCTGGCTGCCCATTCAGTATGTTACTTGGCACCTTAGGTGAAAATTTAACAGCAGCAACAACAATATTAGGTCATATTTATATAGCATTTTTACTATGTGCTGGTAACTATGCCTAAGTACTTTAGAGTTCTTATCTCATTTGATCCTCACCACAGCTCTGAGAGCTAAGTTCTCTTGTACCTGTTTTACAGTTAAGGAAACTAAGGCAGACAGGGTGAGTGAGTTGCCCAGGATCAGCACAGTAAGTATTTGGGGCTAGGTTTGAAATCAGTAGTCCTTAGTACAGACCAGACACTCTGCCCATTATACCATTAATGCTGACGCTAACGTTTGTATCATTGTCTTCTGCTAGTTTTTTTCTCCAGTTTACTGAAATTTTGTATGCCCGTTTATCTTTTTTAAAGTGTTTTGGTTCTATTCCTATCCGGAACCAGAGTGCAGGGATTCCATGTTCTTTTAGGCTCTATTGTTCCAAAAATATTGCAAACACTCAAATATTAATCTATAATGCTATAAAAAGATATGGTAGAAAATGTGTAGTAATGGAACAAAATTCTTATCTACATCTACTTCCTATCTTTTACCTTCTTTTTACTTCATACTCTTTGGGTATTTTCTTGCTAAAAATATTGTTTACCACTATTGAATAGGGCAAGCAGTTAAATGATAATATCTTAAAATTTGCTGAAGGAAGAAATTCATTTTTGTGACAGATTAATGAAGCTTTAGGACTCCCTGTTATCTATGTTATTCTTCCTAATGTATAATCACTGATAGAGAATTGGCTTCTTGTGATTATGCTGGAACATTACACATTACTAACTTACCTTAGTATTTCAATCAAAGAAGTGATCACTGTAAAGAGAGAATGCTGTTTTCCTGAAAATTCATTTAGGTGGAGCATCTCATTTCCCATCAGTGCTGGAAAGGTGACTGTCTATCAGACATCTTAAACCAGTTAGCCTGTGGACATCTTAAACTCCACACGTCTAAAACTGAATTATCTTTTCAGTTTCATTGTCTTTCAGTTTTCATTAGTTTTTCCTCCAAATCCTTTCCACTTCCAAAATTCCCTATTACTGTTGAGGGCACCATCACCCCAATTTCACAACCTCCACTCCTCACTTTCTCACTTCCCCTCACACCACCTCATCTCTCTCACTTCTTGCCAAAACCTGTTAATTTGGTCACTCACCACCTTGGTGCAGACCTTTATCTCCATATGCCTGGACTATTGCAATAGTTTTGTGGTTGATTTGGCTGCCACAAACTTCTCACTCTTGTCAAAGTGATCTTTCTGAGGTACAGGTTTGACTATGTCACCCTTCTACTCACTAAACTCTAGTTACTCCCTATCGCCTTCAGAATAAAAGATATATAACCGTTCATCCATATTCTCTTTAATTCATTCACACTAGTCTCCTTGCTGTTCCTCAAACCAGATTCCAATTTTGGGCATTTTCACTGCTATCCACCATGAATGGAATGTCCTTCCACATCTCTGCCTTCTTGCCTTTCATCATGTCCCAGATAAAAGCCTGCCTTCCATAGAAACCTTTTCCCTATCCCTCTTAATTCAAATGCCTTCTCTTGGGATAATTTTCAAATTGTCACATACATGTTTTTTTTACATAGTTGAATTCCTCAAGGGCAGGGAATACATATTGCCTTTCTTTGTATTCTCAATGCTTAGTCCGATGCTTGGCACATAGTAGCTACTTAATAAATGTTTGTTTACTTATTTTAAAAAGCAGAAAGTTTGTCATAATATTTTGTTTTGAAAACACTAAGATGATGTAAAATATTTGTAATAGGAGTTTTGGAGCTATATATGCTTATGTGTCTGGTAAATGATTTTCAGTCTAACTTTGGTAAATGTGCCTCATGTATAGTTAACAGAAGCCAGTATACAGATCTGATTTATTGTATAGGCATTTTTATGGGAATCCCAAAACTTTATATGGTCAGAGCCTTGTGGTGAAATCAAACACACGAATTCAAAAAACAAGCAAACAACACCTAAATCCACTCTAGTTTGGCTTTAATTTTGTTTGTATTCCTTCCTCCCACCCCCACCCTTCTTGACAGCCTTCACTAGCACAGTAGCTAAATTACATACATGGGGAATCTACCATAACCATTTAAAAAGAAATCCTTTTGAGGCAACAGTGTCATCCTAATCTTAATCTTATTTTAATAAGACATTACCATTTATTGGTTATAAAACCTAATTTTTATGAGAATTTACTTAAGTGGACTCCAACTTTACATAACAAGCTCCTCACCAGGTGATTTATCCATGTTGGTTTTCCTCATGTGTTCATAATGTGAATTAACCAGGCATAGGCTGTCCTCCCTGGTAGTTGAGGGCTGCAGGAAAGTGAAAAAGGGCCTGGAAAAGGGATTTATATTCCTCACGGTACTTTCCTCAGTGCCTTTGTGGCATGAGCAAAAGCTAATGGGTGAAAAATAAAAATAACAAGCTGTGTAGGATTCTCAGGAGCAGAATGCCCTGCTATCCACTGGTGATAGCGTACCAAAGGCTGATCTTTAAGGAAATAGAACCTGTTATCCAATCTTCAGCACAGTCTCCTAGAAAACAGATAAATACACTACTGAATGGGAATCTTGGAGCTCTCCAGCATGACCAGTTTGCCATATTGGACTTTTTGTCTGAGCATATGTTCATCTTTACTGTTTCTCAACAGTTTCCAGGAGAAGGCCTTTAGGAATCAGAGGAATATCATGTATTTATATATCATCACTTTCTAAGAAAGTCAGATGTTTTAGAGATTTTAACCCATTTTCTGACCATCGACCTCATGGTGTTAAACAGCTGCGGGTCTAGAGTCGGGAAAATTTGAGTTCAGATTTAGCCTCAACTAGCTATATGATCCTGAGCAGATCACTTAACCTGTTTGCCTCAGTTTCCTCATCTATAAAATGGGGGTAAGATAGCAACTTCCTCCCAGGATTATTGTGACAATTAAGTGAGATAATAATTGCAAAGTTCCTGGCATATACTTTACAGGAGAAAGTTATGTAAATGTTATTGTTATTGGTTGACAAACTTTTCTCTGAGCATTATCTGTGAAGCCAGATAGTTAGTACCTATGGATTAGGCAGAATTAAGATCCAGACAGGAGAACACATTAGGGTTGTGTTTACAGTGAGGATTGGTAGTGTACTAGTGATGAAACTTCAGTTGTTACTCAGTGACAACAGTGCAACACGTTTCCGATAGGGCAGGTAAGTACAAAGACAGAATTATTTCTGTAATAGTATAATAACTGAGGTTTAAATTTACTTTTAGATTCATTGGTAATTTTCCTTTGGCAACTGGGCTTTACAGTAAATAATAAACCATAACCTATTTTCCTTGAATACTGTTTGATTGAATGGTTTTGTCTAGTTGGATAACTAGAGAACGACTAAATACAGTGAAAACCCCAGTGTGATAGAGTGGAAAGAGCGTTTTTTCCATTGGCTTTTCTCCTAATTACCTGTGAGATCCTGGGCAAAGCCTTTACCTCTTAGACTAGAGCCTTAGTTTTCTCTTTAGTAACATGAAGGCCTTTGACTAAATGACCTCTATATGCCATTTCAGTTAAAATCTGTGATGCTGTACATGATGTATTTGAACCTACTATACTGGTTTATAATTAGACTGAGTTGAAAAGGTGCCCCAAGAAATGGTAAAGGGATCAGTCCTATATTTTTTTCTTCTATATAACAAGGGAAATCATAAAAGGAACATGGATTTAGAAACTCAAGTACAAACAGGTTACCAAAGATTATAGTAGTAGTAAGTAGCAGTCATATTCCAATCATGTGACTCTGGATCCTGTCTTCTTTTAACTGTTGGTCCCTTTTGTTTTAAAATGATGGATTATCAATTATGAAATAGAGTTGCATTTTAGACCACTAACATAAAGACTGCAAACATAGAAATGATAAACTCAGCCTTCCATCCATGTTATATCGCAGAAAATAACTGGCTAATATTGTAGCCTACTTGGTCAGTGGGGATGGATGCATCTTGTAGTGCATACTGTAATTGATGTTTTTGGTTTCCTTTGTAGATGTGAACCAAAGTAACCAGCGTTAATGAATCACAGGGTTGCAGAGGCAATTTGTACAAAATGAAATTTTGGGTAAATGGTTTTTAAAACAGATCTAAAATGATGTTTTGAGAGGCAGATTAGAAATTCATTCACATATTTCTTTTGTAATTGCAAATTGCTTATCTGAAAAATGAAGCTCAAAGTAACAGCCTTCTAACAATAATAATAATAATTAACTGATTTATTTATATATAGTATATTGTGAAATGTTTTGTATATAGATATTCTCATTTAATCTTCTCGGAAGCTCTTTGTAGGTGTTATGGGCATTTTATACATAAAACTGAGATTTACAGCTTAATTAAATTGCCACATAGCTAGTAAGTGTCTAAGGTGGAATATAAAGCCATATCTCTCCTAATATCAAATCTAAGTCCTTCTGTATGATGCTCTTTCTCTGTATTAGTTATTCTGCCTCACAATGACAAATCCATTTTTTCTTGCATACTAGATTTACAAGTCATATTTTCTTATGTTATTAATGTTTTCTCTGTTAATTTATCTGTTAAATTATCTCTGTTAATTTATGTTCATGGCTTTTGAGTTTTCTTTTTCCTTAGATCTTGGGTAATTTTAGTTTTTTCCAACCCTGCCTTCTCCTGTTCACTTGATGCTTTTGTCCCCTCTTGTGGTTTTTCTCGAGCTTGATCTGAGAGCCTCTCAGCTGCCTTCTAGTAGTCCACCAGCCTTAGCTGTCTGCCCCACATGACTTTGAGGTGGTCAAAATTGGCCTTAGATGCTGTGCTCTTTCCCTCAGGATTAATGAAATGCTGTTCCTTAATTCTCTGGCCCTTTACCAGGCAGTTAGAGCTCTGCAGGGATAGTGCTACAGAATTATGATCCTAGCCAGCTTTTGTTCCTGAAGGATTGTAGCTACATGGCCCTCCACAGAAGGGTCATCGTGACACAAAAAAGGAGGACAACTGGAGGGTAGGGTTGTGTTTTATTGTAAAGCCTAGAGTCCAGTCCTTTGATCTACTGTTTCCACCTTACTGTCATCTTGGTGCCAAATAGTGTGGAAGGTGAGGAACAGATGCTGAATGAGTTCTGTGTCAGGGAACATGTGTCATTTCATGAGATTTCATAGAGTTTAACCTTCTTTCAGATTCTGGGTGTCCTAAACCATGGAGATAACTGAAGTTGCTTTATCTTTGGCATATGATTTCTATTTTGTAGGGTTTGAAAGGTTGGAGGGTTAGCAGGGAATACTACTTTCTTTTAACTAGAGTACTATTTCTTCCCTTTAAACAAATTTAATTTAATATATGTTTATTAAACATCTGTGTGTAAAAGGCACTGTTGCAGGTGCTAGATACAAAGATAATGACACAGGTGGAACTCTGTCTATTCTCAATGGAGGGAATCACCCTGGTGGGAAATGTGCTGATTGGCAAGAATGATGGCTGTTCAACAACAAGAATCAATTTGCGGTTAGATGGTATAAAATTCAGTGGGATCGGACATAGCGCGATTTTGCCATTTCCTCCATAAATGTTTGGTAACATATGAACCAGAAGCAGAGGAGGTGGTTGTTAGATAGGAATAACCCAGGTTCAGAAGTTTTAATGGGGCAAATACAATATGAGGTCAAGGGTAGTAGGTTGCAAGCTATTCAAGTGTGGAGAAAGGATTATTGTGTCAGGATTGGATAGGGAGGATGGTCAGATCAAAACAGGGTTAGCGAACTGGTAGGGGAGAATGTTGAATTCAAGTACTGAAGGGCATGGTGGCAGTAAAGAATTGTTGGGGGTGGGGAAGGGAGTAGGAAAAGTAGAAAGATAGGCGTTTGTTCAGAGAAGAGATTTTAAGAGGTCAGTGTATCTTAATGGCCTAGTAGTTTTTAGTAATGGTATGATTTAGGACTGAAACAGTGGAGATAGAAGAGGGCTTCGTAAGTTAAGTGAATAATTGGTTCAGACAGTTTTTTTAAAAGATCATTGATTGAATTCCATGAGGATGATAGTGGAAGGTTGAAAAGGAAGAGTGGATCAGGTGTTGAAGTCATGATAATACTTTTTATAGCCTCTAAAAAGGGAGGCCTTTCAAACAAAAATACCTATTTTTTTCTCTTGTTCCATAAAGAATTAGCTAATTTTAATGAAGATAAATTTAAAATATTAAATATTTAAATTTATTTATACATTTATTAAAGTAAATTTCTATGTAGAAAGAGTTATCTGGTATAAGATAAAGTGCTGCATCACAGTGTTGAAGTATGCTTTGAATCCCCAGCATTATAGCAAAGTTTAAAAGTGGGCAGAATGTAGAAACATCTCCACAGTGTGCTATTCTTATTCAGTCTGAAGTACATTTGACTTTTCTTCATAATCCATGGGAGAAATATCTCCTCTTATTCCCAGCTGGGTCTTGGCAGGCTCTACAGCTTCTCAAACCAAATTCTACATCAAGCTTATTCTATCCATGCTTCCCCTCCATTTTAAACTTTATTTGTATGAGAATATATATTCTTTGCTTATTAATGTGTTTAAGGATAAAGGTATAATAATACATTCAGTGACAGAAATAGGGCTCTAAAGAAAGTCCCAAAAGGCTGGAATTATGGATTAAAGCAAATCTGTGCGTGTGAAATGTACAAATAGTGGGTGGAGGAGCTGTGGCTTTTAACAGTTTTTGTGAGGTGGCCCTAGGAGTTCTAATATACTGCACCCTTCTGCACCCTTGATGGGTCACTTAGTATGGTGCGGACCTAAAATATTGAACTACATCTCCAGTACTTCAGATGATCTATAATGTCATCGATGTGGATATTTTCTCCAGTAGTACAGATTAGTCAGTCGTGTCTTCATCCTATGTGATTCTTACTAATCTTCTATATAGGTTCTGCCTAACATGCTGGAGGCTTTCCCATCAACCTTTGACATTCTGTGATGCTGTGCATAGCCGTGCACACCTATAAATCCCTTTTACTGTGGATGGTAAAGCAGGTTGATCACTTGAGTGTAGGAGTTTTGAGCTGCAGTAGTGTTTGGGCTGATTGAGTATCCACACCAAGTCTAGCACCACTATGCTGAGCCCCAGAGAGTAGGGGACCACAGTGCTGCCTAAGGATGGGGGAACTGGCAGCTTCCATACTGTGACCAGTCTGTACTTCCAGCCTGGGTGAATTAGGGAGACCAAGTTTCTAAATAAATTAATGAATGAACAAATGACATTCCATGGATACCAGTGCAGCACTCAGGTTCATCTGTTCTCCATTCTGGATAACTAGTCTACTTCCTTTTTTGGTCTTTTTTATTTCTTCAGTGCATTTATATTACAGCTAGCATTTATCTACTGGATGTTCTATTCATTGCAACTTGAAGTCTATTGTGGATGTAATGGTTTTCTGTGCTGTACCACCATATAGCATCAGTAGAAAATTTTGATGTTTAAAAACAGGGAATTTTCAGTGATCTTTTAAAGCAAAATGCCTTCCACATTCAGAGAAAGAACTATGGAATTCAGTCATAGAATGTAGCAGATCATTTTGTGTGTGTGTGTGTGTGTGTGTGTGTGTGTGTATTATGTTTTGGTTTCTTATATGATTTCTCCCATTTATTTTAGTTCTTCTACAGAGCATGACTATAATGAAAATGTATTCAATAGGAATGTATGTGTAGATCCTATATAGAATTGTATGCATCTTGGGGAGGGAGGGGGGTAGTAGGGGGAAAAAAATCTAAGTTTTATGGTAGTGATTGTAGAGCATTAAGAATAAATAAAATGAATATATTAAAAAAATAAAAATAGGGTATTTTGTCAGAATAGCTTAGATTGTCAGCAACATACTTTAGTTTCCCAAATGCAGCTCAGTTGACTAGCTTCTTATCTTTTTCTAGGCTCACTTAATTGTTGATTTGTATTGCCTTTTCTGGATATACGATATTGATGGATATTGTGCTTTTAGGTTGCATTAAAAGTATAGTGTAGAAAGCAAGAGAGATGGTGGTTCTGCTGTGTCCTGACTGTGCCATCTGTCAGGTGTATAGTTCTGGGTATCATATTTTAGAAGGGATATTGACAAATAAGATGATAAAAGGGATTTGATGTCATAGCAAATGAGGATCAGTAGAAGAAATTACAAAGGAGATAATCGGACATGCACAGGAAGGATTGGGAGGAGTAATGCTGTGGGATATTCCCTTGCCTAGGATAGGTCTGGGTAACAAGCAAAGGTCATTTGGGGGTTGAGCTACAATTTTCTCTGCTCTTCTCATAAATTCATAATCCATACTGTCAAATACCATATTTGAGACTAAAGTTTAAACCTGATTCTTTTGTTTATGTGCCAGACACCAAATAGTACTCAATAAATACTTACTGATTGGCAAATTGCAGTCTTCTAAAATGAAAATTATTTTTAAAAATGTCTAGACCTGTACTTTTTTTGTTGCTGGGAGCTTCCATTGAGGAACCTGGAATGAGCAACTAAATACTCTGAAATTTACAGCATTCATGTTGCCCAGAGTACCAATAGGGAAAATGATTTACCCAGGGTTACAAAACCAGTGTATTCTAGAAGCAGGACTTGAATCCATTTTTTCCTTTTTCCCTCTCATGGCTGGCTTTTAAATTACTGTGTCACAGTGACTTTCATAATGGAAAGCAAGTGTATGTAGGTATTTTTCAACATCAGGAATGTTATATTTTTTTGTCAGCATAATGTTTCTTATTTTATGCATTTGAGTACTATAGAAATGTCTGTCAAAAGCATTTCTTTCAGTGGATTTATGATCTCATCCGTGTGACAGATGCAAATTGCAACCCAACCATGTCTTCTCTAATGATCTAAGGAACTTCCTCAAAGTATCCCGACATTGTGAATAATAGCATTTGTACTGAACATCCTTTGTTTACACCACATCATTAACCTACCTCTGTTTCTTACACCATATCTTTGATTTCCCCTCCTTGATTTTTTGCTCTTAATTTATCATTTAGTAATATGTTGCACCTTACTTATAGCACCAAACATTTCTATACTATTTGATTCATCTAATTTTGTTTCCATGAAAAATATGTTCATCATGATTCAGAGTGTCATGGCATCACCAAAAGTGTGTGTGTGTGTGTGTGTGTGTGTGTGTGTGTGTGTGTACACGCGCGCACATGTGCGTTGAAGACAGATTTTTGTTCAGGGAGAAACTTGGAGTCATTCAAAGTTCTATATGGTTTCCTAAATCTAGTCTGATTCTAACTGTAGACCTCAGTGTCCATATGATATACAGTATTGGTGATCTGCAGTGTTGACCAGCTTAATGGGTTCTCTCTCTAACCAGCTATCATATCCTGAGCCATAGACGCTCTTCATTCATTTGGTTTTTCATCTGTAGGTATTTAGGCCAAATTTATGTTTAAGTGACCAGGGGCATATCGCTTTATGTCTTTAAGCCTCCATTTCCTCATCTATAAAGTGGAATTAACACCAGTAGTATCTCTTTGCATTGAGGTAAGGATTAAATAAAGATATAATGTTTTTTAAAAAAAACAAAAAACTTTAAAAGTGCTATGTAAATGTACATTTTTGTTGGTAATAAACTTTTGAGTGATTTGGGATCTCTTTTGGGATGCTCTTCATTGTTTAGAGCTTAATACAGTCAGAAATATGCGTCTGCGGCAGACTCATCCAAAAGACCATCATCTGTAAAAAAAAAAAAAAATACATCTTACAGTATGTAATTGATATTTTTTGGAACATGGCAAATACTTTTAAAAACCTACATCTCTTTGTTTTATTGCTGGGTGTCAATTATTAGGGGATTGTTGATATAAATAGCTTACAAGGAGAATATGGCATGAAGCTCTATGTGAATATAAGTTAACCAATTAATATTTCTCATGCATGGGTAATATTTTCAAAGAATACTCTGATTTTTATTCAGTGATATGGTTTGACTCTCTTCATTTATATACATTTGAAGAGTATTTTAGAGATGTATTTATCAGCTATCTATACACTAATTATATATATATGTGCAAAGACAGTGAAAGAAATACTGTGGTGTAGTGAGTGGAGAGCTCAAAATAAGAAAAACCTGAGTTCAAGTCTCACATCTCTGAGCTCTCCAGAGTGGAAGACCCTGCCCTTGAGGTTTGTGGTGAACCAATAGGGAGTGAGAAGACAGGTATATGTGAGTGTAAGTTACAAAGCTGTCCACTTGAATTGGTAGTGGGGACTTTCTACATGCTGGAATTCCCTGTATCAATGAAAACACAGTTCCAGTCCTAATTCTCCATCTCAGATACCTTTAAATCCCCTGTGTTGGGGATTCTGTAAGCAAGGAATGGTGGAGGGTATTCCAGGCCTTGATGGACTGTGTGTGAGCATTATCTTGGTTGATAGGAAAGCAGAGAGGTATGTTCAGTAGATGGAAAGTTCTCCATTTTGCCTAAGTTGTAGGTGGGGCGGGTAATATGAGGGAAGACTAGAAGGTTGGATAATGTCCCATTGTCACTGACCTTGACTTCCAGGCAAAAGGAATTTGATTTTTGGCAAGCTACGGAGGGAAAAGGGCAGTTAGATGGCACAGTGGATAGAGTGCCTGGCTTGAAGTTGGCAAGACTCACTGTCCTGAGTTCAAATATGGCCTCAGACTCTTATTTGCTGTGTTACCTTGGGCATATCACTTAATTTTGTTTGCTTCAGTTTCTTCCTCTCTAAAGTGAGCTGGAGTAGGAAATAGTCAAACCACTCCAGTGTCTTTGCCAAGAAAACCCCAAACAGAGTCCTGAAGAGTTAGACACAACAAAAAAACAATTGATCAACAGTAGAGGAAGACTTCAAGGCAAGATGACCTTTTTGACAAGATTACCTATTCATAAACTAATGTGGGAACAGATCAGTATCTCTAGCATCTTGATTAATGGTTGTAGAAAAAGGAGTTTCAAGAGATGTTAGGAATAAAATGGAAAGAATTTAGAATCTGATTGGTTACGATCCTTGGGGACTGAAGTATTAGTAAATGGAATCATGAGTCTTTAGTTGCTGCTATCATCTTGGTCACCTGAAGAGAGGGAAAGAAAAGCAATGTTATATCATCTTTTCCATTGTTTTAGTATTCCCATTTGGTCAGATCAGTCAGTCACTAAACCATGTATGTGCCAGGCACAGGTCAAATGCTATTTCTTTCTATATCATTCAAAAAGGCTTTATGCCAAGCACTGGGGATGCAAAGACGTTAGTGAAATAATACTTTGCTGCAAGATCCTACTAAATCTCTAATGAGTTATGTCACTACAGAAGCATCTTTATTTTGATACATCGATTTGATTTGGTGTATTTGTTCTTTACCTTCAGTTTCATCTACAGATATTTTTAAGATTTTTGGGTTCAGGCAGCTCTCAGGACAAGTGCCTGGAGAGGAAATGGCCCTGACAGTTTTCTGGAACAAGTTAAGTTGGAGCATCTGCATCTCCATCCCACTATGATTTTCCTCTTGTTCCCAGTTTTTGTAGATTAACAAACAACTTTTTTGTTGTTCTGCATCTGTCATTACCAGCTTCAGATTATTCTAAGATTTTAGCATCATGCTATTCTTGTATTCATTGTTATTTAGCAATTTCTTTCTATTTACTCTTTTTTAAGGCATTTTATCGCTACATTTTGTTTTAATATAATGGACACTTGCAAAATATTCATGTAACTTTTATACCTTCTTGTACTTTTCCCTCGCTTACACTGTTTCCAAAAAAAAAAAAAAAAAATAGTATCATTGGAACTGATGGTACAATTACTTGCAACTTTTATAGCTCACAGTTGTTACTAAAAAGGAAGACTGTTCTGGTATTATACTAACATTTGTCTGTTGTATTTGACCTCATATCGACTTTTAGCATTGTCATTATTTATCTTATAGTTGTTGTATGTATATTTGTTCTTCTGGTTTTGTTTTCTTTACTCTGAATCACTTTCAGTCTAATTTAATCAATCCAGCAATCATTTATTTAGAGTCTGCTAATGTTCAGGGCAGTGTGCTGGGTCCTGGAGTAGAGAGACAAAAAGAAAAATAGTCTCTCTTCTTAAGAAACTTATATTCTACTGAGGGGTTACAATCTATAAAGAGATAACTGTGTATGTTGGATATGAGGGAAAGGGGAGAGACAGACAGAGGAGAGAAACACCTGGGGTGTCCAGAGGAGGTGTCACCTTAACTTATCCTTGAAGAGAGAAGTTCTAAGAGTTGGAGGTATGGATGTAAGCCTAAGCAAAGATTTAGAGGTAGAAGATAGAAAACCAAGTTCAAAACAGCAAATGATAGGTTGGCTGGGATATAAAATATGTATAGGAGAGTGGCATATTATAAGTCTGGAAAGGTAGGCTAGAGCCTGAAAGGCTTTAAATGCCAAACAGAGTGGTTTATATTTTATCTTAGAGGTACCACTAAAAGTGCTATCTGTGCTATAAGAAGATTATTTTGGTAGTTGGTATGGATTGGGAAGAGAAAGGACTAGTAGCTGGTAGTACAGGTAGGAGTAATCAGTTACCATAGCGTAGGTAGGAGATGTGCGTGTTTGTTCTTCATTGCCAAAGAAGACCATGCCATCAGAGAAATAATGACATGACTTGCACTCAACTTTGTTTTGAGTGAGGGAGGACTGTGCAGGTCACCAGCCTCACTTCTCCTCCAGAGCCATCTGAATCCAATGACCAGATATTCATCAGGATGAATGGAGATGACTGAGGATGAGGTAATTGAGATTGAGTGACTTGTCCAAGGTCACACAGCTAGTGAGTATCAAGTGTCTGAGGTGACATTTGAATTCAGGTCCCCCTGACTCCTGCACTGGTGCTCTATCCACTGTACCACCTAGCTGCCTCTAGGTAGGAGGTAATAAGGGCTTCAATGAAGATAAGGGTATATGAGTGGAGAAAAGGGGAGAGATGCTGGATATATTGTGGAAATAGAAACAAAAATTTGGTAACTGGTTAAACTTGGACCAAGGAGGGTGAGGGAAAGGAAAGAGTCAAGGATGCCTTTCAGGTTTGTGAATCTCCACAATTAGAAAGGGTATGGTTGTTCAGTTGTGTTTAACTTTTTGTGACCCCATGCATAGGAAATGTTGCTGTCAACTAGAGAGAAGAACCCTGGACAAAATAGTGTTCTAGCTAATCAGCTCAAGGAGGAGTGGTCTAGCAAGTAGCAGAGGAATGAAGAGGAAAGGGGAGGGAACAACCGTTTGTTCCCAAGGGCTCTACATGTCAAGTATTGTCCTCAGTGCTTTATAAATGTTACCTCATTTGTACTCTCAGAAAGTGATGTCATGAAAATATGGAAAGGAAAGAATATCCAGGAAAGGAGGGGTCACCAGTGTCAACTGTAGAGAAATTGAGGATGAGAACTGAGAAAAGGTCCTAATGCTTCCAGATTACCAACAGATTAATCTTTGAGATTGGGGAATGAGAAATCAGAATTCCTGGGAATTCCCCAGGTCTCAAGTTATGTATTTTTCATAATGTTTTATTTACGTGTTTTAAAACAGTGGGCAACCATGCAAAAAGATAATAAATGCATATTGTGAATGAATGTTATGAAAATGACTTAAAATATTTTACAAGTTGATTAATTTTCTTTACCTTTCTTAAAATACTTCCAATATTCTTCATACTTTTACTTAAGTATTTTGAATAGCTTTGAAAAATTTACTTAGTAAATAAGAGATAATAATTTAGAGGTATTCACAAAGAATTGTAGAGTCTATAGAAAATATTCAAACTGGAAAATATTTAGTGAATATTATTGGGTGGTATTTGAATAATATAACATGCAGATCTCTTTGCAAGGTTAACATCACTATACAGAATATTGACAATGAAGAATACTAGGGGAGTATGGGAAGACTGTTATGAACTGATGCAGTGTGCAGGAATGACACCACAATATACACAGTGACTTCAGCCATGTAAACCCCCCCAAAAATCACAAGTGAGTGCTCTGTATTCTATTGAAGAACCATTACCCTGGAAGAAGAAAAACAGAAGGTCCCTCCTTTCTTTTTATTTTCCCTTGTTTTTTGGAGGGGAGGGGAAGGGGGAAGGAAATTAAAAGGGTGGGAGAGGAGGATGCAAGGGAAGGTGATACTGAATGTGGAATGCTGTATATACTCTAGGGCTTAAAAAATAGGTTGACTAGTTTTGCTGCTACTTTTATGTCATTCTTTGTAATAAGGGATGGGCCTGGGGTAGAGGAGAGAGAGATGCATTGGGAAATGAAAGTGATGTAAAAACAGAAGATTTAAATGAAATTAATTTTTTAAGAAGATTGTAGATAAAAACTGAAAAAAAAATTGCTTCAGTTGAGCACTGAGACCAGAAGCCAGACAGCAAAGATTTGAATACTGGAAGAAGAGAAAGTGGCATATAGGCTACTAGGCACTTGTCTGACAACAGATACAGGATAGTAACTTGAGGGGGATGGTTGTATCAAGTGAAAGGTTTTTGTTTTTTAAGCATAGAAAGACTTTCACTTATTCTTGGGCAGCAGAGAAATCACTGAAAAAGAGAAAATGAAGATTAGAGAAAAAGATGATTGTGGAAGGAGCAGTCTCCTGAAGGAGATGAAAGAATATTGGTTTAAGGTACAAGTAGAGAGAGGACAAAGTCTCTCCCGCAATGCATGAATAAATGCAGTGAATGTCATCATTTCCAGCTTTTCCCTTCCTTTAACGCTTTGTTGAGAATTTACTTTGTCCTTAGGTTCCCATCGTTTTCTTTTTACTTTGACAACCATCATTGTTTCCTCTATGTTTTTGAATAATTAAATTACCATTAAGGAAGATCTAACACATACAAGTTCATTTCTTAAGAGTGACTATTCCATAACATATTTGGACCAAAATTTACTCCCATTTTGTCCAGTGCAGGTCCTGGGTTTGAATTAGAGGACCAGGATGAGAATCACAATGTGTAGCAAAAAAAAACTTCTCTTAAAGATCAGTAGAGAAGTGCCGGCAAAATCCCTACAAAGCTGCTGAACCTATATGGTAATCTTTAGCATCACTGGTTTGATCTAGATGGGAGAATTCAACAAGACTGCAACCTAGAGAATCATATGAGTTTCAAAAGTAATTCTGTTCACTACCTGGTGGAGTAAGTTGCATGTAATTCTTTTGGCCAGGTTCAGACAGCAGTACTACCATAAGTGAAACCTAGAGAAGACCTCTTGTTCAGTCTATCTTTCTCTATAAAATCTTCTGTAGATTCCTTATTTCCTAAATTTGTCAGTGTATCAAGCTTCCATCCCAAGTTTATGTGGGGAGACTCTCTAGAGAGAGGTCTTCCTACAAAGAGGGGAGGGAGAGCCATTGTTACATCATTTAGGACCCTTTTTATGTATCTTGATTATCAAGTGCATCAGCTAAACCTTGCTTTTAATCATCATCAGATTTCATAATTACATTATCCATGTTTTTTCCCCAGT
Source organism: Bettongia penicillata ogilbyi (assembly GCA_023548195.1). Classification (NCBI taxonomy): domain Eukaryota; kingdom Metazoa; phylum Chordata; class Mammalia; order Diprotodontia; family Potoroidae; genus Bettongia; species Bettongia penicillata. Next base: position 4,746,083 of record JAJHZJ010000448.1, read on the forward strand.
AATTGCCAGCATTGTTGAGTAGGTAGCTGCTAAATTGTGTATGATCCTGATTATGGCTCTTTCATTTTGATTGTTTTAATCTAGATTTGATGGTCTTTAATCTAGAAGCTCTCATTTTTCTGTTTTTAGCTTTAATATTCCTTGTTGTCTAAATGGAGTCACTGGCTTTCATTTCATCTGTTCTAATTTTCAAAAAGTTTATTGCTTTGTCTTTCCAGTTCCTTACATAGCTCTCATTTCTTTTCCAATTTTTCTCTTCTAGTTCTCTCATTTCATTAAAAAAATTTTTTTTAAACCTCAGCACTCTTATTTTTATCTCCTGGGAATTCTAGTTGAAATTTTTTCTTTGAGGCTTTGTTTGTTGATGTTTTAGAGTCATTCTTTTTTTTCTTGTTTTGTCTTGAATGTTCCTGTCACCCTGGTAGCTTTTTATTGTGAGAAAGATTTATTTGGTAAGGCTTCCAGCCTCCTTTAGAGTCTAGCTTTGTGTACTTCTGGAGGGAAGGTCTAGTCTTATTTTATTGCTACATTCCTGAAAGAATGAGTTTTGTCTTACTCTGTAATCTCAAAGACAGGTTGGGGATCTGTAATCTTTCTGTACTTCCAAGGTCCAGGGCAAAGTGATTGCTGCTCCCTCCGACCCTGGGTTTGTGGCTGAGCAAAAACAGAATGCTGCTGTATTGGGCCCTTATCAACCAGCTTGAAAAGCTCTGTTGGTTCAGAATGACCAAATTATAGACTTCCTCTTGTTTTCTGGGATTTCAGTGCTTATTTTCCCCTTGCTGCCTGGGCTAGATGCTGAACCTGAGACCCTCCTCCACCCTTGTGGTCCACACCATGCCTTTGCTTGCTTCTGAATTTGCTCTTCTTTCCGTGTATAGCCTGGTGACTAGTACCACTCTTCCTCCTGCACTGCCACCTTTAAACATAGATACCTCCTCCATTCTCCCTGAATCCATGACTTGGAACTGTATGGTGAGAAACATTGCTGCCAGTGTCAAAGACTTCCTCTAACCCTAGTATGTAGCCTCCCTTTGGATTTGAGTGCTACAGATCTCTCTGTTCTACTCTGCTGACCTGAGCTGAAAAAATAACTCACTGAGACTTTTGATTTAATTTCCCAATCAGAATTTGATCTAGTGCATTTTCTGGATCTGTTTGAAAAAGTTGGGGTGGGGAAGGAAGAAACTCTCTTCTTCTTCCTGCTATTCTGCCGTCTTGGATCGTGCACTTTGTAAATCTTGAGGTGCTACATGAAAATAACCATGGTGCTCAATTATGGTGACACAAAATATTTAAGATAGAAAACCAATTCGAAAGAAACATGTTTTATCCAACATACTGTCAGAAAGCAAAAAAACACATAGTTCTAGGACTTTGGAATTCAGAGGTAAGGATTCTGGGGAAACTGCATAAATCAAGCTTTTTTTTTTTTTACACTGAGAAATACTAGCGTATCTTCTAAATTTCAGTTAGTCTGGGAGGAAATTGGAGTGACTTGTTTCTTTATGGTGGGCTTTGCGATCTCCACAGGACTGGTTAACCTGAAGTGGCATCCAAAGACCCGTTATTTACCTTTTGCTCTCTAGAGCATGGAACAGAATGTGCATTGGAATCATTGCCCTCAAGGCCCAGCTTTCTACCTCCACTAAATAAAGCAGAGATCATTTTTGCATTCAGGGTATTGGCAGTGAGTCACAAAAACATTTGCCTACAATGTGATGTGGACAGTAAAGAAGCACAAGATGGGAATGAATGGTCATCGCACACAGGAAGCTTGTAGTCTAGGTGAGGAAAGAAGGACTAATTTAACGATTAATTAATATTAACACTGTGATACTAAATCAGAATTGGAACTGAAATCCCCCTCATATCATGTAGTCCAACTCTTTGATTTATAAATGAAAGAATTTTAACTATAGATGTTAAATCACCTCAGGTTACACAGCTCATTGTTGACAAAGCACATAATATTATTCAGAAGGACCTCATTGGTGTGATGTAGTTGAGGAAAACGCCACAGATTTAGGTGGGCTCTGATTCAGGCCTTGCAAAATGGTAATTCAATGAAAATTGTGGTTTAGAAAGGACTTTAATAAATGAAGATGAAAGGACAAAATTATTATGGTCAGAGAATTTATGATCCAAGGCATGAGAATCTTTAAATATTTTGACAATTTAGAGTTAGAAATGTCCTTAGACTTCATTTTACCAGTGAGAAAATTGAAGTCCACAGAAATTTATTGATACCCATTTCTACTAGTAGGCATGCACATGTATGATAGACTCAAGAAAGGGCCAGTGACAAGAGTGGCTTAAATGTTCCTTCTAAAGGCACTGGGGGCTGGGGTGGAGAATAGGTAGGAGAAAATAGCATTTATTTAGTAAAATGAGGAGGATGATAGAGGGCTTTGGAAGCCAGGTAAAGGAGTTTGGTCGTAATTAATAAATAAGAAGATAAGTGTCACAGTATATAGAGCATTGAGACTGGAGCGAGGAAGACATGAGTCTGCTGCTGCACATACTTCCTAGCTGTGTGACTAAGTCACTAGACCCCTATCTGAATTAAATTTGTTCATCTGTTAAATGGGAGATAGAAATAGTACCAGTGGAGTTAAAAAATAAAAAGAGGTAATATTTAAAGCATCTTTGTAAACGTTAACGCACCATACATATGATAGCTGATACTACTGTTTTTATAAACAGTTGTGGTTTCTTGAATGGGAGGGTGAAATAAAAAAATTTTTTTTGCAAAATAATTCTGTATCATATTAATCCAAACACAAAAAAGCAATAACAAACATTTATCAAGTAGTTTCTTTGTGTCAGGTACTATGTAAGTGCTAGAGATACAGAGAAAGGTGAAAATAGTTCCTGCCCTCAGGGACCTCACATTCTAATGAGGGATACAACATAGAAATAACTAAGTGTACTATATTTATCTATCATCAGTGGAAAGTAGTTTTATAGAATAAGATGCTAGGAACTGAGGGACTGAAAAAGGCCTCCTAGCAGAAGGTGGGGGGTTTGAAGGAAAGCTAAAGAAACTATGAGGCAGAGCATGGAGAGATGAAATGGAACACCTTCAAATATACCAGTGCAGTTGGGCCTCCGTGGATGGGGGAATAAGGTGTAAGAAGGCTAGAAAGGAAAGGGTCAGGTCATGAAGAGCTTTATGTGCTAAATAGAGGTTGTGCTTGATTTGGAAGGCAAGAGGGAACCACTGTAGTTTATTGAGAGGAGCCAGGCATGACGTGGTCAGGTCTGTGTTTTGGGAAAATTACTTTGATAGCTGAATGGAGAATGGATTGATGTAAGTGGACACTTGACGCATGGAAACCTCTTTTTAGTAAGCTATTTCAATAAGCCAGGAAAGAGGTTCTAAGTTCCTGAACTAGTATAATGGCTGTGTGAGGAAAAAATGAGACAAGAGACATATTGGGAAGGTAGAAACAGGATTTGGCCTTGAATTGGATGTATGGGATGAGTTGTGAATGAATGACTCTAAGGTTGTAAGCCTGAGGGTCTGAGAGAATGGTGATGCCCTTGACAGTAATGGTTTCCTCCTAATACCTTGCTTGAAAAATCTCCAAATACATGGATTTTTACATCTCTCCCACCCTAAACAAACAAAAAAGTCAAGAACTTGTTATGTTTGTCCAGTACCATATGTGCTGGAGTATTAAACAAGCATTCTGTCTACTCTAAGTAACTGGGATTTAAACTAGCTTGATTGAAGTTAAAACTACCAGTTTGAGGACCTGTTAAGTGTGTTATACTTGGATTTTGCCTTAAGGTACAGTACCTCATCCTCATTTTTTTATTGTTAATTTTCTGTGTTTAGGGAATTCATTTTATGGAGAGCATACAACATAAACTTGTAACATCTAGTCAGTGTTTTGTATAAGTTTTTCACAGCTATGGGAAGTATAATATTCAGATACACAAATGTATTCCCTGTTGTTTACATGAGAATTGAAAATGTCTTAAAGTAGAAATTAACTCCAATACTAATGAATAGGTGTGACCTTTTTTATTTCCTCCCAGTTGAAGAAAGTTTACTAGAAAGTACATTGGACCTCTAGTTCCCACTCTCCCTCTAATTGGTTTGGGTCATTAGGAAAATAACAAACATAATGAGGCCCCAGCTTGCTTCTGTATAAAATGAAAGTTGAATTAGATCTGGAGTTCTTAAGCTGTTTTGTGTCCTGAACCCTTTGGACAGTGTTGTGAAAGCCCATTCTCAGAATGTTTATTTTGCACATTAATAATTGAAGGAAATGCTACATAGTTTTATGAAAATAAAGATATAGATATATACACATAATTATGTATCTCATATCATACACATGCACACATATCCTCAGCCAAATTCACAGACCTCCTGAAATCTAGCAATGAACCCATTTGAGATCCATAGGGGAAAATTATACAATTACACACACACACACACACACACACATATACACTTAGCATTTCTAGGATTTTCACTGATATTTTTAAGATCCAGTGTTTCAGAGATAAGTTAGTATTTGGTAGACTGTACACATTTATGGTCAGTTGAATTTTAAACCTCATTCATATATTTATGTCTGGTCTTTAAATATCTGAATTTAAACAACTTACTAAAATTTAAATGAAGTGGGAAAGAGAAGTTGTTAAGATTCAAAATTTTGAGATAAACTTTTAAATATAAATGAAAATACTGGCATTTAACATAATGAAATCTTTAAAGTGGCCATCTGTATAGCACTGGGAGAATATTAAAATGAGATTCTTCTAGTATTTAAAGTAATAAAACTATTTGGATGCTGACACAGAATGTTTATAATTACAATAGGTCATGCTTCTTTTTATCAAGATAGCTGCCTAAAGGGAGACAGGCAGTCCAGCTTTCACTGGACTTTTCACTGGACTCCAAAACCTAAAAATCACAACAGCCCAAAATAATGATTAAGATACCTAAAGAGAAACTAGAGTAAGTGACTTCTTCCACCCTAAAAAGTCCATGCAAACTAAGTTAGAAGCTTATGGTCCATAGGAAAGATGGCTGCAATGAAAAGCCAGTACCTGTACTTAGGCAAACAAGCCAGCAACTTCCCAGCATTAAACAACTTCCCAGCATTAACAGAGATGGTCCAGAGACACTTGTAGTCTTCCAGACTGTATCTGGAGGCAGCAAAGAGCAGAGGGACCTCCTAAGAAGCCTTAGACAGCACAACCAGATCTTTGGGCTTTGAGGTCGGAAGTATTCTTTCCTCAGAGGTCTTAACTCAGAGCGTCTCAAAGATCCACCACTCTGAAACTAAGAGTTTGGGAGGAGGAGTGCGAGAGCTGTAGGAGGTGGGTTCCAGATGTCCAATTTAAGATCCATGCAAGGGCTGACCACCTCCCACTCACCCAAAAGCACAACAGATAGCAAAGCTTGGCCCTAGCACAAAAGCCTCAATTCTGTAATTAGGCCAGATAAGTAAACACAAGAAGACAAAGAATTATGATAGATATCCTTTTGGGAGAAGAGAGTTGCAAACAAAATGAACTTCCTGTTTTGGGGTGGGGATTGAGGGGACTACTGATCAGTTCAGACATGGGGGTACAGGTTGTGGTATATTAACATAATGGAATGTCATAACATCATAAGAAATGAAGAGACTTCTAGAGAGTCCTGGGTAGTATGAATTGATACAGAGGCAAGTAAGCAAAATCAGAACAGTATATGCAAGGACAAAAACATAGTAAAAGAAAACAACTTTGAATGACCTAAGAATTCTGATCATTGTGAAGACCAACCATGATTTTAGAGGACCAATGATAAAATGTGTTATTCACCTCTTGACTCAAGGTCCACAGACATATACAATTTTTGGACGTAGCCTGTATGTGGATTTGTTTTCCCTGTGCTTATTTGTTAAAAGTGTTTTGTTTTCTCTTTAAAATTTTTTCAGTTTTATTTTTTTTTAAATTAATAAGCTTTATTTTCTCTCCCCATCTTACCACCCCCCACACTCACCCCCTACCCCAGGTAAAACAAGCAAAACAAAACTCCTGAGGCAATTATAGGCAAAAAAAATAAATTCCCACATTGGCCAAGTCGCAAAATGTCTATCTCATTCTGTATTTTGAATCCAGCCCTCTCTGTTGATAAGCCCATCATCATTCTCTGGAATGGTAGTTGGTCATTATATATACAATAGAGTTGGTAGGTCTTTCAAAGTTATTTGTCTTTATTTTGTCAAACCTTTATTGCATGCCTACTGTATTCCAGGCACTGTGCTCAGCTCTCAGGATGCAAATACAAAATACAAAAACTGTCCCTGCCTTCAAGGAGCTTACATTCTAGTGAAGAAGACAATCCATAAAAAAGAAGCTGAAAAGCAAAGAGTTGGGGAGCAAAGTACCTGGGAAGGGAGTGTGATGGAGAATTCTAAAGGCATGCAGCCAGGTGGGAAGGGATGGCTGCCTGGGCACCCTTTTCAGTGATGGTTCTGGGAGGAGCTTTCCCCTGGCCCCCCTCAGGCCCCTAAGCAAAAAGGCTACATGGGCACTTTTAATGTTTACTTTAATATGGTTTTAAAGAAGTAAACCTGTGTTCGTTACAAAGGAGCAGACCATCACTGGAGGAAATAAATCCTTTTTCAATAAAAGTCTCTTATGTGATTGAACCAATTTCTTAAATTAGCTTCAGTGCTGTAATTGACAAAGCAGCATTCATGTTATCTGTACCTGGAAGTAAATAAATGCAGGCCTAAAATAATTGCTTTGCCCATTGTTACAGATAGGTTGCATATGTACTATATGATGCCATTTCAATGTGATGTAGTGGGAAAGGTACTGGAATTACTCATGAGATCTTGTTTTATTATTTGTACATTTTTTAGATCAGTCATTCTTTTTTTTCTCTTTCCTAAACTGAGGATTTCTACTAGGTAACTCCAAAGCTTACCACCTCTAAATGCTAAAAACTTATCTTAAATGCAGACTTAAAGAGATTCTGAATACTCAGAAAGGCCTTAATCCCCCTTATTTGCCATTTATGTTGATGGGGAAAACCTGAGGAACATAGAATTGGAGGGTGAGGGTCAAGGTGAGACTCTGCTTTTGTGGCATGTGTTTCCAAATGCAACCCTTGCTTTCTGTATTTCTTGTCAGCCTTGTAGATTAGCAGTAAATTAGCCAAGGCTGCTGAATCCTTAGTCATTGTCTTAAAGGACAATTAACGTCTCTGAGGACTAAATTGGCAGGTGTGGGAGGCATGGATCCCAGGACAAACCCAAAATGCAGGATGCGAAGCCATTGACTAAAAGTGTAGCTCACAAACTTACTGAGGGAGAGATACACAGTGCACAGATGGTCAAGGAGGTGGCATATATAGGGCAGACAGCTGGGGTCATTAGGTGCCCAATGTGGGTTTTTTTTTTTAAGGGTTCTTATTTATGTCAAACAGGACCAGACATTGAGGACAGGAGCCAGTAAAGAGGCCTGGGATAGAGGCCAAAGTTCAGGACTGGTACTGATTCATGCTGAGAGTACATTACTAGTTAGCTGATATTCAGACTCCCAAGTTAGCTGATATTCAGACTCCCAGTGAAAAGGGGCTTAGGACCCTTACCATTGGTGTTGTTCTGACTGGGTCACTGGGGTGTTACAGGCTTTCAGGTTGCATCTTTGTTTAGAGGGTTAGGAAGGCAATTGTATTCAGTATACCTGTGAATCATATTCTGTTTCTGCCACCTGCAGGATATCTAAAAGATACTGGGAATGTCACTACAGAGATTATTGAATAATGTTGCCTTCCTTGTCTGGATATTATTTAATATGCTGATTTGTAATTGATTTATTTTTTGACTTTAAAAGTTGCATTATTTTAGTTTTGCCCTCTACTATGTAATCTATGGTCAGATCAAACACACAAGCGTTTATTAAATACTTGTTGTATGACAGGCACCATGCCAACTATTGTTAATTAGAACCTGGAAATTATTCCCTTACTGTTATTACTTGCCAGCACCAGCACCAGCACTAGCACTGATACGTTAGGCATTTAATAAATGCTTTTTGAATTGAACTTGACCAGTTTTTCTTCTTTTAATATAACATATTTTTCCAGGACTCTGCTCCTAGCTCATAATGGCTATGCAGCAAAAGGAATAATAAAAGGAGTATTTTTCTATATCTCACTTTTTCTGTCACCATGTTTCCTGGTCATGTCCACTGTACATATATTTTTACAATTCCAGTGTTCTTTGCTAGAATTATGTTGTTGTTTTTAATATGAGAAAGGAGAAGTTAATGGAAGGAAGGTTAGGAAGATGACTTTTAGATAGAAAAAGTGTTTTCTTTTCCTATTGCTTATATTTTTTTAGTTTTTTGATGTACTTTTATTTTCATATTAAAAGAGAGAAAATAGAGAGTGAGAAATGTAGAGCCAAATAATTTTGATGATTAGTGATGGAGGATTATAGTCTGTCCAGCCCTTCAAAAACTTTGGGTAGCATTATTGGTAATCCATGTTCTGATTGGAGACAGAAATGTAGACATCTGAAGTGATTTTGATATGTTTGGCCTAATGCAAAGAAGGAAAACAGTGTTGGTTTTCAATATACATGGCTTTAGTTACTTCACTTGTTTTGTAATGGTGAAACATTTATTTCCTTTAAAGTTGAGTTTTTCCAGCATTTGAACATACTTCTTTCCCTAAATTCCCAGTTCAAAGCTATGAAGTAGTTAAGTGAATTGTGGTTATTCTGTGCGGTGGCTATTTCCTTTTGTTTTCTTGTCTTCAATTTCATGCCATTCTTCTGATTTTTATCCTCAAAATAAAACAAAAGCTAGATAGGAAGTATTATGAACAACCTTGAAATAATTTGCTGAGAAAGTAACAACTTTTAAAGTAGAACAGTTGTTTCTTATCTGTTTTATGAAACCAGTTTCTTAGATTAGTTTCAGTGCTATAATTGGCAAAGCAATGTTAAATTCATCTATACCTGGAAGTAAACTGCAACTGTGTTTTCATGCGGCTTCTTCTTACAGATAATCACTTGGGTACAGATTCATGAGAAACTTAAAACAAACAATCTCAGATAAGACCCTGCAAGTATATTTAAGCTGTTCTGTTTCTCTCCATATACGGCACAATAAAGTGACCAAATTTGGTCAAATATTTTAAGTCAGCTAGTCATGTGTCTCTTAATGTGCTGCATGTGTAAGCTTTTGATTCTCTTAGCAACAATATTTTTATGGGTATGTCTTGCCAGTTTCTTGTGTATACTTTAAGAATGTGCAAAAGGATTGTTCTATAAACAATTAATGCCACTAACAGGCTCAATGTATGTTTTCTGATGGGGTCATTAACATTTAAATATCATTTCTACTGACAGTTCTTAAAAGCACACTTGTTAAAAAACAAAAATAATCTATTAGTAACAGATTTTTCAGACTGTATTTAATGGTTTTGAAAGTACTATTCTTCTGTCCTCAGCATCCTTATCTCACTTCCCCCTATTAAAAAGGCCTTTGTTGGATAGGGACTGAATGACGATTCTATACCATCAATCAAGGAAAGGGTACTGGGTTATCATTTTCTTTTAACTAAGTCTGTTACAAATTCTGCTTTTCTATAAAACAACTATTTCTTCTATATGGTTTCAAATAAAGGATACCTAAGTTTAAGTGCCAAGCATATTTCTAGGTTCAAAATGTTAAAAATTCCTTAAAAATTCAGGAAATCTTGTCAGATAATATAAATAAAATCATGGAAGTCAAAGGACTTTGACATAATTTAGGTGCAACCTCTTGAATTTTTTAGGTAACTCTTTTGGACTACTCGGGCCTCTGGAAGCAAGCAAAACAGTTGGATTGACTTTTCTGTTTGATAATTAACCTGATAAATTTTACATGGTGAAAAGTCTCCCAGATCTTTTCTCCTCCAGGTCCTTCAGTTACTCTTCCTGTCACTCTACTTGCTAGTTTGTTGATGCCCATTCTAAAATTTCTGACACCAGAATATGACATCCAGAATATAGTGTAACTGGGATAGAACTAAAAATTAGGTGGCAGACTAGAAGCCACAATTATCACCTGTCTTTTTCTAGAAGGTATGTTTTTTAATGTCAGATGAGGTATTCCTTTTTCAATCATGCCAGAGTCTTCGTGATCCCATTTGAAGTTTTCTTGGCAGAGATACTGGAATGACCTGCCATATTCTTCTCTAGCTCATCTTACAGATCAGGAAAGAGAGACTGACAGGGTTAAGTGTCTTGCCTAGAGTCACGTAGTCAATCTGAAAGTGTCTGAGGCAGGTGTTGAACTCAGGGAGAGGAATCTTCCTGACTCCAGACCTGGCACTCGTATTCATTGTACCATCTAGCTTACCTAGTTGGGATGACATTAGCTTGTTTTTAGATGTCATGTCATACTGCTGGTTCCCATTGATCCTTTAAGAATTGTTGCCCTGCCCTCCATATGAGAATTTAGACAACCTTTTCCCCCAGTCCTATAGTTGAATATATCCTTTTTAAAGAAATCTTGATTACAGTATATATTAAAGGCATAGTTTGTAAACAATTGGAAAGGGATGTGGTAGTCAGTGAGATATAGCATGACTTCATATAGAACAAGTCATGCCAGACTGACCTCATTTCCTTTTTTATAGTTATTAGATCTGGGGATAAGAGGAATGCTTTAGATAAGAGTTTACCTGATTTCAGCAAACTATTTAACAAAGTGTAGCATGTTATCCTTGTGGATAAGATGGAAAGATTTAATTTGAAAATAGTTCTGTTACTGCAACCAAAAAAGATTAATTATTGGTTTGGTGCCAGCTTGGAGGAAGAGCTATGGTGGAGTGCTCCAAAGAATTATCCTTGACTCTGGATTGTTTTAACATTTTTATCAGCGACTTCTACAGAGGCATAAATGGCATTCATGTTTGCAAATGCCATGAAACTGATAGAGATGGCTAAAATGACAGGTGACAAATGAGATTTATAATTACCTTGATGGCTAAAACAAAATTTGAGAGATGAAGAAAAAGCAAAGGCCTGCACTTGGGTTAAAAACAAACTTCCCAAATGTAAGATGGAGAGGTGTGGGTGGACAGTTTATTTGGAATAAAAAAATCTGTGAGTTTTTAAAGATCAGTGTGATTCAGTAGAAAGACTTGAAGCTAAAAAATTCTACCACAATCTCAGGATAGAATGAGAAAGGTGTAGGCCCAGAACAAAGGAGGAGACCCATCCTGCCATCCTACCATGCTCTGTTCTGGTCTTAACATATCTTAAGTATTTTGCTGGATGCCACATTTTAGGAATAATTTTAACAAGCTGGAAGATATCTAAAAGAGCATAACTGAATTGGCAGGGGTCATCGAGACCATTCCCTGTAAGGATTGATTGTAGGAACTGTGACTATTTAACCTGGAGGAGACAGAACGGGGAAGGAGATATATTAGGGCTGTTAAGTATTTGGAGGACTGTATTGTGGAGGAGAAATTGAGCCTTTTCTATTTGGTTCTAGGGGGAAGTACTTGTAGCTCCAAATCTATGATACTTTGATCCTATATACTCTAGGATCTGTAGTGTAGAAGCTGCAGAAAAGCAAGATGTTTGAGAGATGAGAGCTAATGATGAATTGTGTTGAGGGATGGTCCTGGAATTCAGACCTGGAAGGAATCAAAGAGGTCACTTTTGTCCAATACTCTCATTTTATGGATGAGGAAACAGTCCTGGTGTTTAAATGATGCTTAAGCTCACACAGGTAATAAAACTTAACAGAGCTAGGTCTTCTTATTCCAGTTGCGTTGTTCTTTTCACAATATTGTACTTACTGAAGACTAAGCTTCAGAGCACTCGAATCTTTCAAGTCAGAGGCTCTGAATACATTCTCATGTGATTCCTGTTATTCCAAAGTAATATCTTCTGCTTTCCCTGGTTACCTGAAAAATAAAGAGGCAGCTAGCTGATCATCAAGTTCAGTTCCGGGTTATCAGAAGTAAGGCTGTGTAACTAGGCCTTGTAGTACTTAAGCTACTCCCTTCCCCTCTGGATTCCTAGCAAAGTTATCTTAAGTTTGAAAGTGAGTCAAAGATTTAAGAGTTTACGAACATGGACTAACATCTGAAGTAGGATTTCTCTCACCAATGTTTACTTTGGCCAGCCAGAGGACACATTTACGTTTACCTTTAATTTAATGTTGTAGCCAGTAAAGTGGTGGGAAAAGATCCCTCTGTCCCACTAGCTCATGTACATATAGGGTCTACTCTCTTTTACGTTACCGTGTGTGTTTGTCCTTCATTGCTGAGAAAGACCATGCCATCAGAGAAATGATGACATGACTGGCACTTTGTTTTGAGTGAGGAAGGGTGTACAGGTCACCAGCCTCACTTCTCCTCCAGAGCCATCTGAATTCAGTGACCAAACATTCATCAGGGTGACTGGAGATGACCCAGGATGAGGCAGTTGGGGTTAAGTGATTTGCCCTAGGTTCCATAGCTAGTGAGTATCAAGTGTCTGAGGTGAGATTTGAACTCAGGTCCTCCAGACTCCTGCACCACCTCGCTGCCCCTTAGGCTACCATACCAGCAATGAAGAAAGCAAACATATGACTCTAGGGAACGTGCATGGTGAGGTTCCTGTTTGGGTAGCATACCCACAGTGATATCTATGGTCAAGGGTATGCACTTGCACTGTTGCAAAGCCTTGCCTAAGTGGCACCTGCTCCGCTGAGGTGTCTGTCTTGTGGTCACTGAGCTGCTCTGTGCAATCATGTGCGCTGAAGCTGGCCAGCGTCTTCTGGGTTATCTTCTGTTGTGTATCTGAGTCTGCTGAGGCAAAATCCTAGAAAAACTTCCCTTTAACAGGAAAAACAACATCTTTTTGTTGTATTGCCAAGGGCTATGAAATACTGCAGTGAGCCGGGCAGCCTAAGATAGTAGTTTATTCTTTTAATTGATATGTCTTAAGCAGATTTTGAAATCCATGGTCCCAGAGATCTGACATAAAGTTTGGAAATTCCTTTTAACAGCTGTTATAGCCTTGATTAGGGTTATGTGTTCCCCAAATGGGTTTGTCCCCTTAAAACAAATGTATAGAGCTGAATAGAGAGCAAAATGCCAGAATACCCTCCCTGTTGTCTTTGGCATATTACAGACTATAATAGAAGCTAAGTCAGGAAGTCACAGCTATCGTCCTCCACCTTCTTTGTCCTCAATCTCCTCTCCATCTGCCACTTGCAAAATCTTTTTATACTACGTTCTTAAGATGCAAACTCTTGGTGTCACCTTTTATGTATATGTGATTTTTCTTTGGATTGATGCTATAAAGATAATTTCCAATGTTTTGCCACTATGAATTAGATTATTACTGGAACTACTCAATGATAATACTACTGCCGCTAAGATTGACTAGAAGTTATGTAGCACTTTAAAGGTTGCCCGAACACTTTACATTTAATTTACATTACAAACTCAGTAGATCCTCAGAACCACCCTGTAAGGTAGGTGCTATTAATTTCCCCATTTTTCAGATCATGATGATGACCAAACCTGAATCCTTTAAAAGAACTGAGGAAATGGACCCATTGTGTCTCTTTACATAGTGATTATAGAGTGGTATTTGCTATTAGACATGGTGGATGAATTTCTTTTGTGGAACTACTCAGTTTACTTTATGGATGGAGCTCTGAAGAGTAGAAAAGGGAAAAATACATTAGAAATGATAATAGTATAAAAACAAAAGATTTTAAAATTGCTTCTATTAAATTTTATCTCATTAGTCTGTTATTCTAGCCTATTGACATCTTTTGGATTCTTGCTCTTTCAACTAGGATTATAACTGTTCCTTTCAACTTCCTGACTCCTAAACAATTGTCAATTTATTATCCCATCCCATGATATTTGCTATAATGGGTGTCATTTGTCTTTTGTAATGTTATTTAACGCCCTATGTTTTCCTGCATTAAAGACTTGTATCATTGTAGTGAAGAGAATGGCTTTTTTTCTTTAAAGCTGTGTTGATGGGGATAACACAAGGTGTCAAAGGAGAAAGATTTTTCCATCTTCTGGGGCTGGTGATGAACATTGTCTGATCAGTCTGGTTAAGTTTGGAGAGGCTCACCATCACGTCAGCTGCTCTGCTCATTAAGCTTGGTCATAGTTCTTAAAGACTGTTCTAAAAAGAGGTTGTAATCTGCCTTGATAAAGAAGGTGCCAAAATGATAAAATTATAGATTTTTGTATCTTTGAAGTATGAACATTTGTTTTTTATCTCTCCACTTCCACCCCTTAAACTTTAAGCTTCCTGAGAGGGGGCAGGGGTTTTCACTTCCTAATAAACACCTAGCAAAAGAAAAGCATGCTGGCACTATTTAGATGTCTCTTCTCTTGCCCCTGCCCGACACTTGCCTTTCAAATTGCCACACTTCTTTTCTCTGATTTCATTTACCTCAAGTCTCACTATTTCTTGGGAAGTCTTCCTAGATTTATGGGTCGAAGCAACCAAACTAAGCCTTCCAAAGTACCTTTCTCTTGTCTGGCGCTCCCTGCCTATTGCTTGTGGTAGAACACTGGTCTTAGATCAGGAAACATGAGAATTGACTCCTATACACAGGTGTATGATATCCCATGCAAGTCACTTCACAGAATCATGGCATCACTTAAAAGCCATTTAACTGAACCCCCCTCATTTTACAGATAAGGAAACTTATTCTCAGGTTACATAACTCATCCAAAATCATACAGGTATTGTTTGCAGAGACAGGATTGGAATTCACCCCCTCTGACTCAAAAGCTAAATACTCTTTCCATTGTATCATGATGTCTCTGTGTTGTTTAGTTTCTTAGGAATGATATACTACTTGCATTGTCTCTTTCACAGATTTGTTAGGACAAAAGTGTTTTGCAAATCCTAAAGCAAGTTGTCTTTTATTTTCACATCCAACATAAAAATATCCTTCACTCAAAGCAGAGAAAGTTGGGTGTCTATTATGGTTTCACTGGACAGCCAATTTCTAAAGAGTTGGAACGTTATGTCCTTGGTTTCAGACTCTGTATGCACACGTAGCACATATAATTAGGGTGTTCACTCAGGGAATTTTGTATAAATTTTAAAGTGAATATTTGTTGTATACTCAGTGACAGTCATTCTTATAAACTGAAAGAAACTAATACTTAATAAAAGAAATCGGCAGCTAATTTGCTTATAAACTTTTCAACAAGCTCCTTATACTTAAAACTTCACTCTGAAAGTACAGAACCTTTTCAGCCTCATCTTGTTAGCTAAAAATGCATTTTCCCACCTCAGTCCTGTTCCTCTAGTGTAGTTCTTTGCCATGCAGGACTCACTGGAATTTAAGGACTAGCAACTAGAATTGTATCCTTATAAAATTTAAGTTTTTATATCTATCATGGGGTTGAGCCATAGAAAACAGTGACCAAAACGGGGGAAATGATTCTTTGATTTCTCTCTTCTCACTTCCTGATCCTCTCTCTGACAATCTCTCACGCACTATGCCACATAGGGAGTGCCAGAGAGCACAGGCATGAAGCAGAAGGGGAAAAGTAGGAGTAACAGCAGTGGCAGTCTGTTTCAACAACCTGGAACCCCAGAGACTGACCTTAGGATCCAGATCTATGGCAGCCCCATTGTGTTGAGAGGGCTACTGACCCACACTGTAGGTATACTTACCCGTTCTTGACATATGGGGATATCGTAATCACAAAAATCAATTTTTCCTACCAACTCTGGGATTATATCTAGGGATGACAAAGGAATTCAGGATAGATGACACTGCACTCGAAAATTAAAGTTGATCTTTGTATTTTCTTAAGCTGGTTAAATAAGGTTAGGAGCTAGAATTTATTAGTGTTGTGTAGAAATGGCAGTACATTTTCTCTGAAACTTTTATAGTTGCCTCATTTATTATTTCTATTTGTTTAGAGCACCATCTTCTGTCTATATGTTGTAACATTTTTGGTCTTTCAAAGACCCTGATGTTACTAATCACAGAAACAATACCATTTATGATAGTAATCTGGTTTTTCTTTTCACACTTATTTAAAACCTTGAAGAATTGCATTTAGCCCTTGGATTATGACTTTGCCATACTCATTTTAT
This sequence comes from Bettongia penicillata ogilbyi, assembly GCA_023548195.1. Taxonomy (NCBI): domain Eukaryota; kingdom Metazoa; phylum Chordata; class Mammalia; order Diprotodontia; family Potoroidae; genus Bettongia; species Bettongia penicillata. The sequence goes on from JAJHZJ010000448.1 coordinate 4,762,192, forward strand.
AATTTAATTTTTTTTTTAGCATACGGCTTTATTGTAAGGTCTGAGTTTCCTTCTCTGTAAAATAGGAACGTTAAACATAGTTGTTAATGAGGAAAATGCTTTGCAAACTGTAATGCTTCATATAAATATGAAATAATATTATTATTGTAAGTCCTGTGACTAGGCCCAGAATAATCTTAGCAATGAAGGCTTAAGATTTTTGAAAGAGGAAGAAAATCGAACAGCATACAGAATATTTAGGTTGCCTTAGGAGAAGACCCTAGGAGCAGAACTTCTGCTAAAGAGATAGTCAGATTCTTAGAAAAGTATTTAGTGTATTTTGACAAGCTAGTAACATAAACCTAAGATCAAAATCTAGAACTATGGGGTCCCAAAGGAGCTTACCTCTTTGATAATGTCTGCAATAGATGGTCATTGTAACCTTGAATACTTTTCTTTTGACTGCTAACTACTTACTTGGGAAGTTCTTTCTTTTGACATGAAACTTGTTATCTCATAATATTTATCCTGTTGTTCTAAGTTCTTTTCTTTGGAGTACTTCAAAATAAATCATCCCTGCCTTCTACACCCCAGGTATCAGAAAGAACATAATAATGGTCTTCAGATACCTGCATAGTTGTTTTCTCCAAGCCAAACAACTAATTCTTTCATTTGTTTCTTAGTTTATAAAACTTCAAGATCTCTTATCATGCCGATCACTTCTAGTTTGTCAAGATTCCTGCTTTAAAAATGGCACCTCCTATGTGGCAGTATACCATATGCTTATACATGGCTTGAACATTATGGAGCATGATAAGACTGTTATTTCCTGTAACTGGAGTATTCTACTTATGCTAATGCAGTCTAATGCAAGCAACCCTGCTACACTGACTCATTTGGTTAAATGGAAGCCCCAGGAATTTTTAACGTGAGCTGCTGCCAAATCACATCAATATACAGAGTTGTATAATAGGCAAGTGATCCTAGGCATGTCACTTTTAAGTGACCTCAGACAACTCTCATGTTGACATAACAGTCAGTTCAGCATCCAAACCAAAAGAATGATTATTAAAAAAGAATCAAGGAGGCTTCCAGTGATATGCACTAGGTTCTCTTAGAAACGAGGACACAAAAACACAGTTATTAGGTTTTAAAATAACAAAGTTAGGAAGAATAAACTAATATTTCAAAACTAAAATAATCTGAAACCAGATCAAGTTTAACAGGGATTGATTTAAGATATTGCACTTAGATTTTAGCAATTCAGTTGCAAACCTATCAAATACAGCATAGACTACTGTAATAGTCTCCTTCCTACTTACTACCTTAGCTCTAATCTCTCTCTGTCATCAAGAAGGCACTTTTCTAATTAACAGAAGTAGAATATTGAGTTTGAGTGGAATATTCAATTCAGTGTTGTTTAAATGTCTGCTATATATGAAAGGGCAACGAGGTGGCACAATGGGTAGAGTGCCGGGTCTGGAGTTAAGAAGACTCATCTTCCTCTGTTCAAATCTGGCCTCAGACACTTAACCCTGTTTGCCTCAGTTCATTATCTGCCAGATGAGCTGGAAAAGGAAATAGCAAAACACTCCAGTATCTTTGCCAAGAAAACCCTAAATGGGGTCATGAGTCAGACCTGACAGAAAAGCGATTGAACGCATATAAAAACAAGAGCAAAAAAAAAAAGTTCAAGGAACTTTTAAGTCTAATATGGGGTGAGGCACATATATAACTATAATGTAAATCATTAACTGAAGGTTTTGATCTTGGAAATTTCCTCTGAGCATTAGGAAAATTACTTTGGTAGTAGTAAGAAGGGTGGAAATTGCATGATCATAGAGTGGAAACGGTGCAGCTTTGGTGAAGAGTATGAAATTTTCTCCTCTGAGTTTGGAGGTGATAATGGTTGAAGATAGGGACATTTTGAGAAGGGAGTTTCAAAGGAGCTCTAACTGCATGATTTTAGTATCCTCAGTGAAGTAGGAGAATGAATCATCTCCTGTCATTGTTGGGGTTGGAGACTGTATTTGGTGACCTGAGCATAGAAAAGATTTGGAACAATTATTGTGGAGAATGAGGAAAGGATTGCCTAATGAGGGCTGAGCTTAAGTTATGGGCACCATAAATTATAGTGGTTGGAATCAGCATGACTTCATTACTTAATATAGTGGGTCATATCCCCATCATCGGTCAGCAATAATGCCAATAAATTAGATTATTGTGATTACCCAGTGTTAAGAATTAATGGGTAAAAAATGGTGCAAGATAAGTGGGAGGCAAGATTCTAATTATTTGATCGTAGGTTAATGACTACAAATGGAGGTAAGTGAAGCTAGAGTGGGGCAATAAGACTAAAAAAATTAGGGATTGAAGGTAAACACTTTTGGAATTGGGTGTAGTATCTGAAACCATCGTATTTTTAACATCTGAAACAGAATTTTAATAATGCTTTCTGTTTCATTTTCAGGCATGCATTGATGATAATGTTGATATGGTGAAATTTCTGGTGGAAAATGGAGCAAATATTAATCAACCTGATAACGAGGGCTGGATACCACTACATGCAGCTGCTTCCTGTGGATATCTTGATATAGCAGAGTAAGCTAGTTCTGTATTCTTTATGTTAATCTGGGATTTATACATTGCTGGTGGTTTAAAGACCACCTGAGGTTTCATAGGAATCCCTATATAATCTAAGGTCTTTGGTTATACTCTTTGGTATTACCTTGACCTTGGGGGCTAACTCTCCTCAACAGAGAGTTTTCTTAGATGTTCATATCTGTAATGTTTTAGTCTCAGCATTTCTCAAGTGATGTGAAGCACATTTTCCCACAAAGCAGAAGGTACCTCACTTGTAACTTTGTATATTAAAATAACTACTTTATATATCTCCACTTAAATTGTTTGTGAGAACTATAGTATTATCTTTTCTATATCTTATCTATAGTTTTATCTTTTCATTTCTTGATTTATTTGCCCATATGTACCCCTGAATTAATAAGGAACTTCATTATCAATTTTTAACTGGACTATTTTTGGGGGAGAAAATGATCCAGATATATTTTGAATAGTAACTCTCTTAATGAATAAATATTTCTCTGCCAGATGAGTTTGGGGTGGTTCCCTAAAAACCACATTCTTAAGTGACACTTGTCATGAATTGGTGCCTCCTAAATAATCAAGTTTTTCCAGCTTTACCAATGGAAGCTTTGATATGTTTATCACTATTTATCTACAAAATATGTTTCTTTCATGTGATGATGTAGAAGAGAATAATTTTTAATATTGCATATTATTGTATTCTGTTAATTGGTTAATTGGTCAAGATGATGATATGGGGAAATTGTGTAGTTAATATATCTATCATCTTTAAACCAAACATACACATTGTTTTTCTTTTTTTCTGTTTCTTAACATCATTATAATTATCCTCAGCATTCCCTTTTCTTTCCCAGACAGCTCTCATATTTTTATGTAGTATTTTTAATGAGGAAAAACAATCAATGGTTTTTCAAATGATTGATATGTTGGGAAAAGTCCCATAACACGTGTAATCTGTAACACCTGTGGACTTTCCCACTTCCATAAAAGGTTAAGGTTGTCTCCTCTTTTCATTCCAGTCAGACTTGATTTTAATTTTGTTACATTCACTTTAATGGGGGAGGTGATGATCTTTCCACTTACATTTTTACAGTTATTTTGTACATTGTTTTTTCTCTACTCTACTTCCTTCACTTTGCATCAGTTCACGTAGATCCTTCCGTGCTTCTCTGTATTTATCTCATACATTATTTCTCCAGCACAGTAGAATTCCATTACATTCATGTACCTCAGTTTATTTAGCTAGTCTTCTATTGATGGGCATCAGCTTTATTTCCAGTTCTTTGCTGTTTTAAATCTTTTGGCTACAAAATCAGCCCTCTAAAATCAACTGCATTTCTACATAATAATAAAACTCAGCAAAAACATAAAGAGAAATCCTATACCAGATAACTACAAAATGCGTACAATTGATTGACTCTACCAAAGCACACAAAAGACTTGTATGGATTCAGTTACAAAGTACTCCTTAAAGAAATAAAGAATAAATTGAATTGATTGAGGAATATTCAGCACTCATGGCTAGGACTGCCACTACAGTACTGATTACAATGTTACAAAATTAGTTTATACTTTTGATGCTATGCCAATGAAATTATGAAGAAAATACTTTAGGGAACTTGATAAAAATAATAACAATTCATTTGGAGAAGATAAAGAATATCAAAGGAAATTATGAAAAGAAATAGGAATAAAGGGGGAAGTATCATTTCCAGATATCAAACTATATAGTAAAGCAACAGTTATCGAAACCGTGGTTAAAAAATAGAGATAGATCAGTGGAACATTCTAGACAAGGGAGAATCAGAAGCCATGAAATTCAATAATCCAATGTTTGATAAAGTGGAAAACATAAGTTACCTTTTGAAAAAATAGCTTATTTGAAAAAAAAAACTGCTGGGAAAACTGGAAAAGTAGTCTAGCAGAAATTAAGCTTAGACCAACAACCTTACCCTATATTTCGCAAAACATTGTAAATGGTTATAAGACCTTAATATTAAAGAACATTCTATTTAAAAAGTTAGAAGATAAGCATATCATATATCTAAGAGTATATATATATATATACACATATATAGCTAAGAGTAGAAGATGTATTTATTTAATCACACAAGGAATAGAGGCAATTATAAAAAATAAAATAGACAACCGATCGCATGAAACTAAAAAGCTTCTGATAAAATTAATGCACTTGGGATAAGAAATAAATATGCTTATTTCAGAAAGCAAAATTCCAAAATTTCCATTTTCCTGGATTATGTTCATATATTTCAAATCATCACATAATAGTTACTCACCTTTCACATAAGGTTGGCCTTAACAAGTTTTTCTGCAAACTTATGATTCATTTTGAATGTATTGGTATTGAACTCAGAAAAGGCAATGTAAAATGTGGTCTCAAGTTTCTTGAGGAGACCCCATCTAATTGGTGCTGTAAAACTAGTACAGATAAAAGGTTAATTTTTTTTTTAAACATAATGTCTTCTCAGAATGATGTAGTAGGGAACTGGGATTCAGGAAACCTGGGTTCAAGTCTGCTTTTTAATAATCGTGACTCTTAACAGGTCACTTTGCATCTGGATTCTAAATTTGGTTGGGCTATGACAATTTCTGATTCCAAGTAAACAAATGTCTGTTACAGATAAATTTTGTAAAAATTTATAGAGCAAGGAGGTTGATATAAGATGGACTAAGAAGAAAATGCTTTATAAAGGAGATTGAACCTGATTTCTAATCTTGGATGTTATTTAACATGTAACTTAATTTTCTCATCTGTAAAAAAGGATAACAATACATTCATAGGATTTGTGTAATGGTGTTCATAAACAATACAGTCTGTGAATATTAAGTTCCTGCCATGTGGACAGCAGTGTGCTAGGCCCTGCGAATAAAAAATGACAAGTATCTTTCAAACAATTTACATAAAATTTGAAAAGTGTCCCATGTACAAGGATACAGAAATACAAAGTAATTTCAGGCGTACAGAGGGAATCAGGAAATATTTCAATCATAAGTGTCCCCTGACTTAAATAAAGCTCATAAGAAGGAACAGTAAGGAGAGTGCATTCTGGACATAAGATGCATATTTGTGTCTTTGGAACCGAATTGATTTTTACAACTTAATACAACTTCCTAGGAAGGTTACCAGAAAGATGACTAACATAGCTTTCTGAAATTACCTGTTGTGAAAGTTCCTCTTCCCATACAGATCAGTAACTCTTCTACAGCTTAGACCTGGAGGGTTGCTGGGCACTTAGAGGTTGAAGGGATTTAACTGTGGTCACATAATCAGGATGTTTCATTTCTTTCTTTATTAATATAAATTTCACTTTGGTATGATCTGGCATTTCAGTCTATTGACATCATTCTTATGTCTTGTATTATTTATTGCTCCTAATTTTGTGCCATCTACAAATTTGTTTTAAAACACACACATACACACACATATATACATACACACCAGTGACATAGTCTGGATTAACATTGATCTGTTATTCAGTTTTCTTTAGAAATCATTATTAAACCAATAAATTCACTCTAATGTCATTTAGGTTTTGAGAACAAAATGATCTTAATATGATACCTAGCTAAGGAAAAATGATTTTGAGTAATCTCTTATAAAGATAATGTTTCTTATAAAAGAACAGAAGTCTGCATGATGCAGTGGAAAGTGGGCTGGATTTAAGGTCTCCCAATCTGGGTTGAAATTGTTGCTACTACTTATTACCAGCTGGGCTTTGGACATGGCCATTAAGGTCTCAGTTTCTTTTCTCTACTTTTGTTTTCCTAAAATCTGGATTTAACAGACATCAAATAAAATAAGCATTTTCATATACGTTGCAGAGCAAAAGGAGCTTGTACATGGAAATTCAATTCTACATTAGGTAGATCTTGCTTTTCTTTTTAAAGTATCTAATAAATTCAACATAATACTCGCAGAGCTATCATAGTTATCTGTTATCTTTCCATCTTTTTTTATTGATTGTTGCAGTTATTTTTGTAGTTTTTTTTTTTTTCACCTTTTGAAATAACAGTATCTCTAACGCCCTTTTCAGAATGGTTGGCCCCATTTGTAGCTCCACTGTAACACATTAATATGCCTGTATTAAGAGGAAAAGACATAAAAATTAAGGAATGAGTGGTAACGTAGATGTGCCCCTACTTTGTCTGCCTGACTTTTGTCACCCCAACCTTTCGAGTGTATTGGTAAGGAACATGAGGCTCACCTCAGAGCTACTGGAAAGCACGTCTTCTCACTCTAATAGCACAGTGTTTATTGTGTTATGCCACACTCTTGAGGAATAAACCTTAGTAATTACCTCATTCATTGTGTTTGTATCTCCATGTTTTACCAGATATTAAAATATATACACATATATATGCAACAGAAATCCTACATGTTACTTTCAGCTGTCCTATTTGTCTGTACTTCCTTCTCAACTTCCTTTTGTTTTTAAAAATTTTTATTCTATTTGAACTTAAGTAGAAAAAGACAAAATGAGAAAAGGACATAGCCATGTACACAGCACAACATAAAAAGAGGATTCAGTATAAAACTGTGAAGTTCATTTCACACTGTTTACCTTTTTTGATGAACTGTAACAAATATTACATATCATTTTCACAACTACTTTTCTTTTTTGTTCTTCATTCTAAATTTTCTTTTGTTCTCTGCTGTGTACTTTTTTCTCCCTTCCTACTGTGCCCTAGAGACGTTAGACACACACACACACACACACACAATCGTACTATAAATACTTAGTATTTATCAGTTCTTTCTCTAGAAGTGGATTACATCTTCCCTCATAGGTCCTTTGTACTTGATTTGGTATTTATAATACTTAAAATGACTTGGTTGTTCAAGATTGTTCTTAGAGTAATATTGTTATTATTATGTACTATGTTCTTTTGATCCTTATCATTTCACTCTTCATTATTTCATACAAATCTTTGCATGTGTTTCTAAAAATCAGCTCATTATTTCTCATAGCACAGTAGTAATCCATCACAATCATAATACCACAACTTGTTTAGTCATTCCTCAGCTGATGGGCATCCCTTTGATTTCCAATTCTTTGTCATCACAAAGAGAGCTGCTATAAATATTTTATACTGTATATGTTCTTTGTTTTTTTTACCTAATCACCTTGGGAAACACACCGAATAGTGGTATTGATGGGTCAAATTACTTTTTAAAGTCAACTTGGCACATTAACTTTTTCTGTTTGAGTTTGATACCTCTAGTCTGTGGCATTAAATCTACTCTTTAACTTGCTATTCATAGCTGCCTGTTGATTTGCCTCAACTTACTTGCTAAACTTGGTCTATTCCCTCTCATGGACTCCTGATGTGATTCTCCTCATTCTTCCTTAACTATGCGTAAGGCTGACTGATCAGTCTAGAGCATCAGTGAGTGTTTCTGAACATAATAGAGTTTCCTCATTGGTAAAATGAAAATCTAAGCTCCCTTCCAGCTCTGAAATGCTGATGTAGTCAAAAGTATCTATGCCATTCATTATGCAAAAAAACACCTTTTGTCTTCATTTATTACAGTCCTTTCTAAAACATGGTTTTCATTGTATCACTATCATTTGAGGACCAGCTATACCTCTCATAACCCGTGGATTTTTCTTCAACCATATCATATCCCTTTTTGGGTTCCTCACATAAATGTTTTGACTCTGAGAAACTCAGTGACCTTAGGCAAATTACTTAATGTCTTTTGCTCAGGTTCTTAATTTATAAAGTTAAAAAGTAATTGCCTGATCTTTGAGGAGAATTTCAGCTCAAATTTGGATTTAATATACATGTACTCCATTTATATCTTATATATGCACGTGTGTATATATACATACATTTATATTTACATATAGTTATTTGCATGTTGTCACCTCCAGTAAAATATAGGAGCAGACAGATTTAAAGACAGGGGTTGTATTTTTCTATATTGCCAGCATTTAGTTTGCAAATAGTAATCACTTAATAAAATGCTTGTCAAACTGGCTAAAAGATCTGGAAGTGTACAATTAAGACTGATACTACATAGGTGTTTGTTGCTTTAAGTGATTTCTCATTGAGCCTTCCAGATGTTAATAAGTCTTTCAATACATTTAACTATAACTTTCTTCCTAAGAGTGTTAAGGGTTGCCATAGCTTGTCTTCAAGATCGATTATTCCTAATCAAGTTCAGATGGAATTTTGATATTATTGGAGATTCAACAAAATAACATCTTTCAGTGCATCTATATAGCTTGTTGCCTTCATAATATCAAGGAATTCTTAATGTTATTTAGTTTGACTCTTTGGGCTTAAATTGTTTTCCAGGAAAATGACATGTTTTATGTGAACTGATCTTGATATTGTGTTGGTAGTATTTTTCAAGTTGCCAACAGTTTTCCATAGGGGCATAAGATAATCTAGCATTCTCATTGTATTTGGATCTTTGTATTTTTGTGTTTTGTGTTTTTAAAGTGCTGAACAAGTCTTAAAGGTTACCTTGAGTTAAAGGCTTTGAATTAATAAAAGCAGTATAATCTTTATGATATCTTTCAGCTAATTTGTCCAGTATAATTACTAAGTAGCAATTTTTATTTTGGGGCATACCCTTTCTGCTCTTCAGTCAATATATTGTTTTCTTACAATTTTATATGGGTATATACATAGACTGCCAAGCGACATGTTGTAGGAGAATATGTTGGTTCATGATGGTTAGAACAATTGTCAGCCTTTTTGAATGTTTTCTTTTTTTGATATAATTATCCTTTTAGCTGTATTTGTAATGTCAGACTCAAAAAGGGTTTTTCAAAATGAGAGTATAGTATGTCCATCTTATTTTCAAAATCATGTGCTTCATTGACATTTTATCCATTTTGTTATTAGGTATAATTTCTCAGTTCGTGTTAGGTGAAGATTTTCAGTGACCTTAGGTTCTTCAAGTTTTTCTTTTTAGATTCTAATAACTCCCTTATTTCTTATTTTATATGCATCTAAATTTAAGGATGAAATTGTTCTATAGGATTACCCTGCTGTGGTCAGGAGTAAGTTGTGTGACTAGGAGCTAAAATACTATTGACAAAAGACATCATGAAACTTTTGCCAGTAGCTGGTGAGATTTGTTTCCAATTTTATTGTGACATACTCTTAACATATAAATAATGTGTTCCTGTCTCCATTTCATTCCAAGCTCACTTGTGATTTGCCTGGTTTAGCAGTCAGCACCATCTGTACTAAAGCATTTCCAGCAGGTGTAGGGTATTGGTATATTTGATTTGTTGTGGTATGTTTTGCCTGCTTGTGGTACTTGAACATGAAGCAGTGCCATTTACTCATTAACCATCCATTTCAAGCTAAAAATCTCAATGATTTTGAGTATAATCTGCCTTTAACCTTTTGCCTTTGACTCAGGAGTAATTCTATCCCACTCACCGGGGTGCTTAATCCAATCAATAGTATCACTGTAAACCCAGTTTGACAGCATTTTAGTATACTTACCAGGCCTTCAGAGCTACCATAAGTATCTTGGGGAACACAAATTACCCTACTGCATATAACTGTGACTGCTGTTCTTTTACTTAACCATTCCTCTCATCCCTCCACACCCTGTCACATGGATTGATAGATTGGGCTTTGAAGGTGATTTAAATTATTGTTATCCACCTTTAACCCTCACCTTGTTTGGAAAATAATGAAAGGAAAATAAGAAACTTGACCCAGATTAAAATTAGAAATGTATAAATTATATGTAATTAGTTATAATTCCTTTTAATGACTACTTTTTTAACAATGAGAGAGATGATAATGTGCGAATCTGTTTTCCTTTAACATAGGACTTGATGACATTTAACCACCTCTCCAGTGGGCTTTTAGCTTACCAGGAACGACAAAGAAAAGACCCTCCATATATTTTGGTTCCTTAGCTTTTAAATCAAAACAGTTATCTTCCCTTGTAAGGAAGGTGATAATAAGTTATGATCTTGCAGCATAATTGGGGACATAAATAACTGTAGTAGAGTTCTTATAACACTTAAAAATATAATATAAATGCATAACTGACCATTTTTATCTTCCCTTGAATTAGTTCTTCATAGTAAAAATTTCATAATTTTTAAAAAAGATATTCTAATTTCCTAAACATAAGATAATGAAATGTAATTATTGAAATGTGAGAAAGTGTACTCTTTTTCACTACTGGAAATTTACCCACACCATTGTTAATGGAATGCCACTTTTAAGTTTTAAGGTGTTTTGTTAATTTTTTTGTTTAATGTCATTGCCACTTTTGACCAAACTCTCCTCTCCTCATAGAAACTACAGTTGTATCAAATAAGAATAGTTTAAGCAAAAAAAATTAATTCTTTGATCAAGTGTGTGAGAATGTGCATTTTATTCCTCATCTCTAGTCCTAGGTCCTCTCTGCTAAAAACACCCTAAATAAGATCCAAAATGATTCAAAAAGATTTTCCCTTACTATTTGTGTAAGCAAAACCAAGTGTTTGAAGAATGTCTCTCATTTATTCATGGTAATGCAGTTGGATAAAGCTGCACACACACCCCCCACCCCTACCCCCAGTACAGACATTGCAAAAATGAATAATAAGTTGGACCTAGGACTCAAAAGAAAGAGTATACATTAAACTGCCTTTGGTAAATTGCAGAGTTCCTTTAGTGACCCTTTTCTGTTCTTCAAGTAATGTTGTAGGACTGCAAGTCATGGAACACTACAGTCCCCAGAAATTTGAAGTTGAGGATCATTCAGAGGGCATTGGAGATGGTGTACTGTGCAGGAGCAGGTCTCCATCCAAATTAAAAACAAAAAACAGTACAAAGGATGTCATAAAGAAATCTAAAATTGAAAAAAATTTCAGAACAATTAAGTTCCTATGATAGGTGAATTATTGTGGTGTTTCTATGGGGAGACATGATGAGAGTCACACTTGATGGCTAACTGTCAGTTTGTGTTATTGATGAAAATATCCACATCAATGAGATTGCAGATCCATTTGAGTAGATTCTTGGAAAGAACTTGAATTGTGGGGGGCAGAGCCTAGATGGCAGAGTAGAAAGATGCACATACGCTAGCTTTTCCCCTGTAGCCCATAAAATAATTATCTGTAAAGAAAGACTCTCAACAAATTCTAGAGCAGCAGAAGCCACGGAACAATGGAGTGGAAATTTCCAGCCCAGGGTGACCTGAAAAGCCAGCAGGAAAGGTCTGTTGCACCGGGCGACGAGCAGAGCCCAGTCCAGCCTCGGCTATGTGGCACGGCACGAGGAGGAGGACCAGAACAGGATTCAGGGGCAGAATCCCCAGCAGCAGTGATGGAGGTTTGCAGATCCCTCAACCACAGGCGCCAAAGGTCAGTGAGAGAGTTTTTTCAGCTGGCTGAGAAGGGAGCAATGTCTTCCCATAACTCCAGCCTCAGCTGGCAGCAGAGGGCACATAGGGCTGCAGCAGCTCCCACAGCAACCTGCACCCATTGGTAGATCTTAAAGCCCCTGGGGGAACTGAGCAGCTGATTCTAACCTCAATCCTGTGTGGTGGCCCTGCCCCCACCTAATGCTCCTGGGGCAGTTGAGCAACTGATTCTTACCTCAGTCCTGTGTGGTGGCCCTTCCCCTGCCGAAAGCCCCTGGGTAAATTGAGTAGCTTATCTGAATCTCAGCCCCCAGTTCTGGCTTGGTGGAACTGGAGGCCAGGTGGTTGTGGAGAGGAAAGTACTACTCACAGATTCTGGGCACAAAAGTTTCTGGTTGCTCCCAGATCATTGTGCATGCTTGATTGTACCACCTTGGAGGAACTGAGATCTTACAAATCCCCAGAGTATACCCTGTTCTTGACAAAGGATCCAAAGTCAAGTAACTGGTTGGGAAAATGCCCAAAAAAGGGAAAAAAAATAAAACTACAGAAGGTTACTTTCTTGGTGAACAGGTATCTTCTCCCATCCTTTTGGATGAGGAAGAACAATGCTTCCATCAGGGAAAGACATAGAGGTCAAGACTTCTGTATCCCAAACATCCAAAATGAATATTCAGTGGGCTCAGGCCATGGAAGAGCTCAAAAAGGGTTTTGAAAATCAAGTAAGAGAGGTGGAGGAAAAATTGGGAAGAGAAATGAGAGAGATGCAAGAAAATCATGAAAAGTAAGTCAACAATTTGCCAAAGAAGACCCAAAAAAATACTGAAGAAAATAACACCTTTAAAAATAGGCTAACTCAATTTGGGAAAGAAGTTCAAAAAGCTGATGAGGAGAATTAGCCAAATGGAGAAGGAGGTTCCAAAGCTCACTGAAGAAAAAATAGTTCTTTAAAAATTAAAATGGAACAGATGGAAGCTAATGACTTTATGAGAAAGCAAGAAATCACAAAACAAAACCAAAAGAATGAAAAAATGAAAGATAATGTGAAATATCTCATTGGAAAAACAACTGACCTGGAAAATAGATCCAGGAGAGACAGTTTTAAAATTATGGGACTACCTGAAAGCCATGACAAAAAGAAGAGCCTAGACATCATCTTTCATGAAGTCATCAAGGAAAACTGCCCTGATAGTCTATATCCAGAGGGCAAAATAAATATTAAAAGAATCCACCACTCACCTCCTGAAAGAGATCCAAAAAGAGAAACTCCTAGGAGTTCCGAAGTCAAGGAGAAAATATTGCAAGCAGCTAGAAAGAAGTATTTGAGTATTGTGGAAATACAACTCGGATAACACAAGATCTAGCAGCTTCTACATTAAGGGAAAGAAGGGCATGGAATATGATATTTCAGAAGTCAGAGGAACTAGGACTAAAACCAAGAATCACTTACCCAGCAAAACTGAGTATAATACTTCAGGGGAAAAAATGATCTTCCAATGAAATAGGGGACTTTCAAGCATTCTTGATGAAAAGACCAGAGCTGAAAAGAAAATTTGACTTTCAAACGCAGAATCAAGAGAAGCATGAAAAGGTAAACAGGAAAGAGAAATCATAAGGGACTTACTAAAGTTGAACTGTTTACATTCCTACATGGAAAGGCAATAATTGTAACTCTTGAAACATTTTTCGGTATCTGGGTAGTTGGTGGGATTAGACACAGAGAGAGAGGGTGGGGCAGACAGAGAGCACAGGGTGAGTTGAATAGGAAGGGATCATATCTTAAAAAAAAAATTAAGGGGTGAGAGGAATATATTAGGAGAAAGAGAGAAATGGAATGGGGCAAATTATCTCATAAAAGAGGCAAGAAAAAGACTTTTCAATGGAGGAAATAAGGAGGGAGGTGAGGAAGGAATAAATGCACACTCATTTTGGTAAAAAACCTATCTTACAGTGCAGGAATGTGGGGGAGAAAGGGATAAGCAGGGTGGAGGGGATGATGGAAGGGAGGGCAATGGGAGGAGGGAGCAATTAAAACTCAACACTCTTGGGGAGGGACAAGTCAAAAGAGAGAATAGAAGAAATGGGGGGCAGGATAGGATGGAGGGAAATATAGTTAGTCTTACACAACACAACTATTATGGAAGTCATTTGCAAAACTACACATATGTGGCCTGTATTGAATTGCTTGCCTTCGCAGTGGGGATGGGTGGGGAGGGAGGGATGAGGAGAAGTTGGAACTCAAAGTTTTGGGAACAATTGTTGAATATTGTTCTTGTATACAACTGGGAAATAAGAAATACAGGTAATGGGGTATGGAAACTTATCTTGCCCTACAGGACAAAAGAGAAGATGGGGATAAGGGAAGGGAGGGCAGATTGGTGGTAGGGGTAATTAGAACGCTCAGCATTTTGGGGTGGGGAGAGGAGAGAGATGGTGAAAAAATTTGAGACTCAAAATTTTGTGGAAATGATTGTTGAAAACAATAAATTTTTAAAAAACTTGAATTATTATTTATACTTTTACATTTCTAGTAAAACTGGTTATTCATTTATTGTGTGCTGTGCTTCCATGTTGATTCATCAGCGTTCACTTATCAATCCACTGTTGTGTCTGATTACCTTAATGTGTAATCTGGCAATAATTTAGGGTCAGAGTATTCAGCTGTGGTTATCCACTTGCCATTTTATTAGTCACCCTCTTCTTTTTGTTATATCCACCTTTCTCTTTGTGTTTTCATTTGAACATGTTATTTCACTTTGCTTCTCATATTTCTTTTCAGCTGTCTGTGTCTAATTCTAAAATACTGTTCTGTTCCCCAGTTTCCAGAAATTGATTATCCATTCCTTTGTTTTTCTTCTTTCCGGTATTCCAATGACATCTGTCTGAGTTAAGGTCAAATAAAGGGGGGGAAATGAGATAGATAGTATAATAAAAGTTATCCATATTTTAATATCAGAGTAAAATTCATGATTTAATATTTTAATATCAGAGTAAAATTCTTTCTGAAGGTAAGACTATTAGAATCCTACCTTTTTCAGAAAGTCTTTCCCAATCCCTCTTAATTCCACTGCCTTCCCCCGGTGATTCTTTCTATTTCTTTATATATTTTGTTCATACTTATTTGTCCTGCATATTGCCTCTGCCATTAATCAGACTGTGAACTTTCTTGCCTTTCTTTATACCCAGTACCCAACATATAGTAGGCATTTGATAAATGATTGTTGGCTAATTGACTGCTGTTTGAGCTAAATCATCATGTACACATAAGGGGGCTATCATCCTAGTTCATCAGCATCTGTTTACTTAGTGATTACACTCAGCCAGCTGTGAGCTAGGCCCTGCAGTGGATATAGGAGAAGAATTTCCCCATTAAGATCTTGGATTTTAGATTTTTAAGATGTGAGTAAGTAGATAATGCTTAATAATACTCTTAGATTTAGTATGTATTATTTTTGACATTCTTCTACAGAAGACCTTTCTATACTCTTTTTCTTTATCTTCCCCTAATCCCATACTGCTAGTGCCTTCTCTCTAAGATTACTTTCTGCTCACACTGTATATTTTGCATGTACAGATTTTTGTTAGTCTTCTCTCCCATTGGAATGTGCCTCCATGAACACAGGGACTGTCCTTTTTGCTTTTATCGTGAGCATTTGATATGTGTGGCATCTAATAAATATGAAAGAAATGTCTTTTGACTGACTGTAAATCGCAAGGAAGGGACTCAAAAATTCAGTTCCTAATATTTAGGGACTTGAAATAAAGTACAGATGATCACTTGTGAGGTGTGGTCTAGACTAGGTTATGAGTTGCAAAATTTCAAGAAGCTCTGGTCTATGGATCAGATTACATAACTTCTGGGATTAATCCTCCTTTGAAGTTCCAGGATTCTATGATAATAGTTCTTATTCATGTAACTTTTTTAAATAGCTATTGATCTGTTAGCCTTTTTAAATAACAGAAAATGCAAACACATTTAAAGCAGTCAGCATTAATGTTGTAGTTTGAATTTCTATCCTTACTTTCCTTTAGCCCCTGTTCCTTAGTGGTCTGAGGAGTTATAGAAAAGAAAGTGATTGACAAGGTAAAATAGGTGGGAGCATCTCCCTGTGCAGTATTCTGGGAAAGCTAGGGGCAGAAAGAGTCTATGGAGGAGGCTGGATGTGCTTCTACCAGTAGAAGCTTCTAATTTTGGGCACAGGCATTGCTTCTTTAATTTATTTGTTCTTTGTGTCCTTGCATCTTCATATTTCTCTATTCCTAGGTCATATGGACAGCTCACTCATATTTTTGATCTTGGACAAGCACAAAGACCCTGGAGGTAGCAAGAGATTCACTGCTCAAGTGTTGGCCTTGAATTCAGAAAGATCCGGATTCAAGTTCATCCTGTAACAACAGAATAGTTATGTGATCCTGGGCAAGTTAAGTCTTTAAGTCAGAGATGATAAGTTGTCAGTTAGTATTAGTAAAAAGTCATTTTCAGGCCAGAGTTCCATGTTTCAGTGAAGTCATAGGTCCAGACCATCCTTCTCCCTCCCCTTCTCAGATACTCAAGATCATATTAAAAATGAAAATAAAGCCATATGATGATAGAAGTAGAATCATTAAAAGCCTTTGACCAACAACTGTGCTTATTTATGCTTTTTAAAAAATCCACAGCCCTTAAAAAAAAAAAGCACAGGCATGTAAAACATGGCAGTTTTAAAATGCAATTTTTTAAAAAGTTTGTGTCTAAACCGAAATCTGTTGTTAATGGAGTAGAGACACCAAAAGCTTTCTAAATAAAGACATTACATACACTCCCAGGTTTCATTTGACATAATTCTTTAAAAAATGGTAGTAATAATAATATGAGAAATTAAACTATAAACCCTGCCAGTAAAGAGATGAAGTTATTCCTATTTTCAGTTTAATTGTTGACTTACTTAAAAACAACAAAAAATCAGCAAAGAAAACTAATGAGACTGTTGAGGATAGGTCTAGACATAAGATTTCATACCATGCTGCTGCTGCCCTGCTCCCCTGGCTATAAGGAGAGGCAAGGCTATAGGGAGACAATTGAGATTTTATTAAGGCAGCAGAATACAAGTTAAATCCATAAAATCCTCAGTATTTCTATTTAGCCATTTAAAAAATCAGGAGGGAATGATCATAGTTAGTGTAAATGGCATTAACAGGTAGTAAATAGTATTTGGCTTTTGTAGGCAGATTAGTGTTCCATAAGGCTAATTTATAACTCAGTAGCAGGCAACTCAACTGACTTCCTCCGATACCTCGTTATAAAAGACAGTTCAATTACGTGCTTAGCCCACAAACGTGCTTAGTGTACATAATGTCGTTTCAGTGCTGTCTGTCTGCTGTGAAACCTTTGAGGAAATAATCGAATTGCAAGATTCTCTGGTATTTTGGTTATTATTGTGCTGTTCATTAAACAAAGTAAATTGAGTAAAAAATAATATTTTATTTATCTTGAATCAACTGGTTTTATCTTGTGCCTGATAGATTTGCAAAGATGGTAAAAGATATAAAAGAAATAGTTCCTGTTGGTGAGGTTAGGAAGTCTGGCAACACTAATACATTGTTACTGGAAGTACGAATTGGTTCATGTATTCTAGTAATCATTTGACTACCATATGAGACAATTAAACTATTCATGTTCTTCTGTAATAACAGGACAGGGCATCTGTCCTAAGAATATTTATGATAGGTCCTTTATATATGCTAACAGAGTCTTAGAACTGTTTGTAGTATGAGGGGGAAAGACTTGAAAATAAAACTTGTACTCATCAATTGGAGAATGGCTTAACAAATTGCTTCATGTGAATTTGACGCAAGTGCCCTGTAAGATACACGGACTATGAAAAATTCAAAAGAACATGGGAAGACTTGTAGGAATTGATGCAAAACAAAAAAAGAAGAGGAAAACCAAATCAAGGTAACATTATCTGCATTGATGATGATAGTACAAGTGAAAATACTCTAAATGACAGCTTAATTTATTTACTTTGTCTGGACTGAGAGGGGAAAGAACGTGGGAACTGAATATTGCAAACGTGAGACTAAGTTAAAAATTGCCCCATCAGTTTGTTTTGAGAGAGGGTTCTATTTGTGGACATGAATGAGTATTTAGGGAACTATCACAAATACAGTCCAGAGACATGATATAGTAATAGTGGGGGGACTTCGGTGATCCATAATCAGACAGAGAAGGTGTTCACTTGCTCTCTCTCCCCGCAAAAGCAGAGTAGCTAATAACTTCTTAACTTGTCCTGATATTCATTTTATGGTTCAAATGGTATAGCAGTCAATAAAGGGAAATATTATTCTGGATCTGATTCTTTACCCATGGTGGAGTAGCTGGTTGCTGGAATAGAAATAAATGATATGAACTCTTTGGAGCTTTTGAAAAGGAAGGGTGCCCACTGTGAGGAGAGGGCATAAGCATTTATGTAGCACCTTCTTTGTTCTGGGAACTGTGCTAAGCACTTTACAGTGTCATTTTATTTGGTCTTCACAACTGAACTACAAGGTAGGCAGTGCTATATACCATTTTACATTGAAGAGGAAACTCAAGCAGACAGAAATTTAATGACTTGGCTAGTAGTACACAATTAATAAGTGTCTGAGGCTGGATTTGAAGTCAGGACTCCCAAGCCCAGCACTCTATCAATTGTTCTGCCTTTCAGAGATTGTAGTGGAGGAAAGGAAAACTGGGGTCAACAGTCTGCTGTGCTCCTTCAGTTTGAGGGGAGCTGAAAGAGCTAAGGCTGGCTTGAGAAACTCAGGATGGCAAAAGGAGTTTTTAAGCTATACTGGGGGAAAGAGGTTCAGAGACTGCCTAGGACTGCTGTTTGATTGGATGACTGATCTGAAGAGTAAGGCAGAGCTATTCAGCTGTATTTCACTTCTGTTTTTCTCTGCCAAAGAGTGTGACCTTTGGACTTGAAAGGACAGAACAAAAATGGCAAATGAGGAATTGATTCTCAAGATGAAAGAGATGGTAAAGAGAACACCCAATTTCCCTTGATGGCCCAGAAGAGCTGGTGTACTTGATTGCTGAGCCACTATCAGCAATACTTGAAACATGGTGGAAAACAGGAAAGGTGCCATAGGCCTGCAGAAAGGACAAATGCCTGATTTTCAAATATTAAAGAGAATGGCCATCGATCTCAGTTTTGATCCCTGGCCAAATTCTAAGATGTTATAAAACGAATATTTAGTGATCATCTAGAGAAGGAAGAGGTGGTGGCAGAGAGCTAAAGGACTTCATCATGAGTGAGTGAGTGAGCATTTATTGAGTTCTTACCGTGTGGAAAACACTGTGCTAAGAAAATACAAATAGAAAAGTAAAAGTCCTTTCTGTCAAGGAGCTATCACTTTAATAAGGGAGAAAGCATCCTGAGGAAGTTTTCTTTGGTTACATTTCAGATGATTCCTAGGGTACAGCAGCAAAGCAGGTCCATCTTATTTAATGTCTTATTTAATTTAAAAATCCATCTTACTTAATGTCTCTGGTCATAAAACTCCTAAGTTTATTTTTTGAGCGATTTGGTAGTGGTGCAAGGGTCCTTGGGGGCAAGAACTTTTTTCTGAATATTCAGTAACTATGGCTGCTGTGGAGCCAGGGCCTGCATTAGCACCTGCATAGCTGGATGACAGGTTACATCTCCATAAGAGTAGATTTTGTGGGAGCTGGGCCAGTTGGGGTGAGGAGGCAAGGTGAAAGTGGGAACATTAATCCCAGTTCCTAGGGCTTGTGGACTCTGCATCTTGGACTGGCTCAGTCAAGGGCCTTGTGAGGTTTCGCTGACAGTTTCACCCACCTGACAAATGCCACCTCCTCTTTCTTTTCAGCTAAACTAGTTTGCCAACCCATTGGTGGCAGTTGGTAGTGGTAGGAAGATAATGTCTGATCTCCACAGAGTTATGCTCAACTAACATTATTTCTTTTGACAGGATTACTATACTTACTGGTTGTGTGTATGTATGTGAGTGTGTGGAGGGGTGTTGTACACTTATACATATCAAGTATATTATGCTGTACTGGGATGCTGTTGATCATAATTTACCAAAGTTTTACTAAAATATTTGATCAAAGTATATTTTATATTACTATGGAGTATGGATATGGTAGACTAGGTGATAGATGGATTTTTGAAGTTATTAAATGACTACACTCAGTAAGAATTTATGATTCAGTTATAAGTTGGAGGAGTCCTCCTAGATTGAATTCTGTGCTTTTTAATATTTGTGTCATTGGTTTGGACAAGAGCCAAGATGGTGTGTTTATCACCTTTTCATTTGACACAAAGTCAAACACTTTCATAATTCAGAAACAACTTGATATGCCAGAACAGTGAACAAAATCTAATAAGATGAAATTATTTAATTGATTTCTTCTAGTATCTGAAAGATTATTTTGTAAAGATTAAACTTGCTCTGTTTGACCCTAAAGGGCAAAATGACAAGTAATGAGGTAGAAATTGCTGAGGGATAGATTTGAAGTCAGGAATATAGGGCAGTGTGTTGATAACGCAATGTATGAGGGCACAGTTGAGGTTGTATAAGCCTAAATTTATAGTGAGTCTATTCGGAAGGGTTGTATGGTTTTCTTCATCTTCATTCCGTAGCAAGTGTGTAGGAGCAGAGGTGGCAGAAGCTGGGAGTGAACCCAAGGGTGAAACTTGTCTTGGCATAATCAACAATATAATAAGGAGTCTAGGAGTTGAAGAAGGGGAAAAGAGAGGAGAATGGGTATTGCAGGAGAGATGACCTGGGAAAGACTGGAGGGGTCAAGGACCTGGAGATGATGGTGTGGATAAAGAGTAGCATTTTAAAGTAAGGGCAGGGGTGGGGGAAGCAAATAGACTGTAGTCATATAGGAGGATTTCAGATTTCTTGAAAAAAGAGATAGTACATTTGTGAGTGATGGCAAGATCAAGGGTATGACCATCTTGTGTGACTGGTTAAGTGGAGGAGTAGGTCATAGTAACTAAGTAGGTTGAAGAACTGAGTGGTTAGGGTATTTGAGAGAAAAATCAATATGTTTGTTCAGAATCCCCTAGAATACGGACTGGAATGGGGGAGGGAAGAAAAATGGTGAAGCAGGCACCAAATTCATTGAGGAAGGAAAGGTGAGTGATGGAGCAGGGAGGAGAGGGTCTGTAGACAACAGCTTGGATTTGGATTGAGTGGTAGATACAAATAGCATAAATTTCAAAGAAAGAGAGTTTACTGAGTGATGTAGGAAAGGGGAGAATGTGAAAGAGGCATGGGATGGAAGGAGAATTCCAATTTCACTGATTTTACCTGTGAACTGAGGATAATGAGTGAAGATGCATCCATTATTGGAAAGGGTGGCCCAGGGAGGCTGTCATTAATGGAGAGGCAGGTTTCATTAAGAGATAGTAGGTGGAAGGAATATGATTAGAAGAAAATTAAGATTAAAGGAAATTTGTTGCATAATTATGGAACAGGCAGTCCAGAGGTTACAGTGGAAGGACGGTGGAATTAGATTGGAACTTTGGGGTGGGATGGTTGGGGAAGATAGAAATGAGGAATTGGGGGAAGGTATGGAAAGGGCTTTGGACAATAACCTCCAGGAGTTCAGAGATACTGGGATGTGAAGGGTGCTACTCCTCTACCCATCAGAAGTGGGTAGACTATATTGGACAGGAGGCAAATGCAGTATAAGATGGGAAGCACATGGTCAAATGGGAAGCTCTACTTCACAACTGTATCCCTCTAAAGGCTGGAGATGAGGCAGGAATGGGGCAGAACTGGAAATGAAAGTCATATTTTTGCATAGAAGGAGAAAGAAGTCTCTTTTCACTACCAACTTTCCTCTTCTCTCAAAGAACAAGATATATCTTCAGCAGGAAATTAAAATCCTGAAGTCAGTGGAAGGATTGCTTTTCTTTGCCTTGGAGGTTCTCCATAACTCATTTGGGAGATCAGACAGGTAGCAGGAGGTGAAATTTGTCTTGTTCTGCTACAGATGGAAATGATTGCTTTGAAAAGGTAGAAGACCTGACTTGGCCTGGCCCAGCCCCTGACAGCTTTTTGTCAGGGGACAACACACCGTACCTAGCTTGCACATGGTCTGAGGTCTTCTTCCTTGACAAGTCTCACCATAAGGTAGTATCAGGAAATATTAAACATCCTGTGCAGGAGGAAGTTCTTTGAGGTGAATGCAAGATGCCTGACTTTGCCCCTTGAAGCCTTTCTTCAGAAGACATTCTGTGCCCAGGAAAGCACAAGGCAGTAATGAGGTCTGAGGAACTATGGTTCTCCTTCATACCTGAGGATCCTGGCAATGAGGCAGCAGCAGGAAAGCAACCAAAAAAAAAACCACAACAACCAAAATAGTCTAGTGAGCTGAATAACAGTAATGATTTCCCCCTTCTCACATGCATACCATGTAACTGTGGAGCACACATGGAAGGAGAAGCATACAGAGAACACATGTGACTAGGTAATCTTTCATGTGCATGTAACATGTCAGAAACTCATCAGGGCAGAAACCATCTGAGGCAGTGTACAGCTCTGATGGGACAGAACCACAGCGACTTCTCATAATGTCTTCATGCTGCTTATCACACATAGTACAAGTTTGTTGATTAATTGCTTATTCGTTCATTCGTTTGCTCAGCATCACATCATCTTTTGGTCTTCTCATTACTTTAGTTATTCAGCATCTTTACAGTTCTTTGATGCCATGGTACCTTATGACATCTGCTGGAATTTGGGGGTAATTATGCCTCTTAATGGCAAAGGAAACCCTATCTTTACTGCACATTGTAGTGCTGTAACCCACCACCTTCAGCCAGGAAACTGGCAAAATCTAGCAGGAATCCTCAGGCTAAGTTTAACTATTATATGGTTACCACCCTTATCTAGTACTGATTCTTTGTCCCTTACACCTCTGACCTAATTTTAGAAAACTCATTTTTGCTCTTGTTATAAGTTTCTTGATTATTATTCCATTTCTCCTCCCCTTCCTTCCTCCACCCTTAATTTTTTCTAGGACTCTGTTTTGCAAAACCCTATGGTAATCTTAGTGTATACTGGGGCATTGAGTTACTGTTACGCTCCCTATGATGTACAAGTAACAAAATTCTAGAGAAAGATGGCAAGGATATTGGATTCAATTGCTTTTCTACATTCCTGCCATTACTGAGCACATGTACTAGTAACAGAACCAAAATCCTGGTTTAATGTTCTGTGCAGCACAAAGTACTAGTTTTTTCCTATACTTAATACTGTGCAAAACTAATACGCAGAATCCACAATCTGCATTGCACAATCATGTGACAATACAAAGAGCAAGAAGAGTGATTCACATAGCAAAGGATGGCACGATATGGCAGCAAAGGATATGGACTCTTTTACATATTGGAATGATTTAGAGATTTTAATTCTGAATTAAACCTTGCTTATTCAATTCCTATTCTTACCTCTCACTTGGTGATTGTCAAATCCTGTAAGTTTAATTACCATATTTATGCAAATGACTTCCATATAGAGTCCTGGTGAGCCCCAGCTCTAACCCTAACCATCACCAGCTTCTTATTGGATATCTCAAACTCAACATGTCAAAAACAAAACTCTTCATTTTCCCCATCTCCCCAATACTCAGCATCTCAAAAAAAAAATTCTTCCAAATTTACCATTTCCATTTTACTATTGAGGGGAACTCTGGTGTCACTTTTAGCTCCTCCTCCTTACTCACCTCACATCCAGTTGGCTGTCAGATATTGATGTTTCTTCTTCTACAATCAGTTTCTTGACCTTTTATTGTGTCATGGACCCATTTAACATTCTAATGATGCCTTTGTACTCTTTTCTCAGAAAAATGTTTTTAATTACATAAAAAAACTATAAATAGGATTACTAAGGAAGCAAGTTATATTGAAATTCACTTATCAAGATATTAAAACAACTTTGTGATATAGTAGTATCTATATATTAAAGTTAAATATTATCTAACTGAAAGTTTTGATTGCTTAGCTTGAATGAGAATATTAAACTGGGGTTGCCATTTCTTTTGATTCATCATTTGTTGTGGTTACACGTGTTGAAAATGCCAGTTTGTAAAGATAAGCATTCAGACAGAATTAAAGCTTCCACAGTTGCTTTACAAAGCAAAGCTGAACTTCGCAAGAAACACTGAATTCTCTGAAACTTTTTGAGTTAAACTTGAATTGTCTTAAATTTCTTATAAGATCAGTGAGTTCATCTATGGTGACAGTGGTCAACATCTTTGATACCGATTATATCAGAAAGAAAACAATTGTGAGTTCATGATTCAAGTGTAGTCCCATCAATATAGAAATAATGAAGTGTATTCAAATGTTTGCAGATCTCTCTTTTAAAAGAAATTGAAAAAGAATTTTGTATCTCAACTTCCATCTTGATAAAGCACCTAAAACCTCCATCATTTGAAAGTTTGCAAAAGATAGCAGCCTCTGTTCATTTTTATATTGGCAGCATTGCCAAGAAAACTTATAATTCTTCAATAGATCACTTGATTTGAAAGATTTATGTCATTCATGTGGTTAAAAATAATCTTCCAGGTTAGTCAAAGGATCAAATCCATTTTTTTTCCAGTGCTCTAATAGTGAATTTTTTTTTCTTTCAAAAAAAAAGGTTAAACTTCTGCCCTTATTTTAAACAAGTGTTTTGTTCCTCTGTGGTAGGGGAACACTGATATTCTGCTCCCATTTGGTGTGTATCATCACATCTAAAAAATGTGATGGTGTGGAGATCTCCTTCTAATAAAGTTGGAGACTTTTATGGATGTTGCCATTGTAAGTGTCTCTGTTGCCAGTGTGTATCTCTTTAGAAGGCATGAACTATGATTGCAATGAATAACTTTCTTCTTCATGAAAGTAACAAAACTAGATGTATTACTAAGCATTGCTGGAGCCCCTTCTTGGATAAAGAATATGAAGTTTTTCTTTCTTATCCCATTGTTTGGGAAATAAACTTTTCACTGTGTCCAAAAAGGACTCTCAAAAATAAGAATTCTTCTTTGGTTTTGGGATGCATATATATAGTCAACAAAAACCAAAAGCTGGCTGTTTTTGCAAGATGTCTGCAATTTCATTCAGTTACATATTGAAGGAAATCATGGCTTCCAGTTCCTCAGTGACCTGCTTCAAAATGTTAAAAGAAATATCAACTCTTCTGGAATATGTCATATCATTTAACAATAGAACTACATCTAATTTTTCTCTCTATTCCAGTGTCTTTAGTAGTATATAGGCTTCTTTTATTGGCAGTCTAATATGCATTTTTATATGATGCTTCAAGGAAAGGTTTTGTGAAATGGCAAATCAAAGTTTTGGAAGTGTCCTAACTTTTCTAAATTGACCTTTTTTTTTTCACTTTCTTTTTTGTATTTTATTTTTTTAATATTCAAATGCCTTTTATTTTTTTCTTTAATATAAATTTATTTATTTAACTTTTTACATTCATTTTCACAAAATTTTGGGTTCCAAATTTTCTCCCCATTTATCCCCTCCCCCCACCCTAATACACCAAGCATTCTAATTACCCCTATCACCAATCTGCCCTCTCTTCTATCATCCCTCCCTTCTCTTGTCCCCATCTTCTCTTTTGTTCTGTAGGGCCAGATGACTTTCTATTCCCCATTAACTGTATTTCTTATTTCCTAGTAGCAACAACAATACTAAACAGTTCTTCCTAATACTTTGAGTTCCAAATTCTCCCCATCCCTCCCTCCCCACCCATTCCCTTTGGGAAGGCAGGCAATTCAATATAGGCCATATCTGTGTAGTTTTTCAAATGACTTCCCTGATAGTCGTGTTGTGTAAGACTAACTATATTTCCCTCCATCCTATCCTGCCCCTCATTGTTTCTATTCTGTCTTTTGATCCTGTCCCTCCCTGAGTGTTGACTTCAAATTGCTCCCTCCTCTCTTTGCCCTCCCTTCCATAATCCTCCCCCCTTGATTATCTCCTTCTCCCCCACTTTCCTATACTATAAGATAGGTTTTCATACCAAAGTAAGTGTGCATTTTATTCCTTCCTTTAGTCAAATGTGATGAGGGTAAACTTCTTGTTTTTTTTTGTTTTTTTTCTCAGCTCTCCTCTTTTTCCCTCCACTAAAAAGTCTCCTGCTTGCCTCTTGAATGAGAGATAATTTACGCCATTCCACTACATTTCTCTCTCTCTGTTTACCTTAATTTCTTTTAAGGTATGGTCCCATCCTATTCAATTCACTCTGTGCTCTCTGTCTCTGTATGTGTGTGCGCGCATGCGTGTACATGTGTGTGGTCCCACCAATTACCCAGATACTGAAAAGTTTTAAGAGTTACAAATATTGTCTTTCCATGTAGGAATGTAAACAGTTCACCTTTGGTAAGTCCCTCATGATTTCTCTTTGCTGTTTACTTTTTCATGCTTCTTCTCATTCTTATGTTTGAAAGTCAGATTTTTCTTTTCAGCTCTGGTCTTTTCATCAAGAATGCTTGAAAGTCCTCTGTTTCATTGAAAGACCATATTTTCCCCTGAAGTATTATACTCAGTTTTGCTGGGTAGGTGATTCTTGGTTTTAGTCCTAGTTCCTTTGATTTCTGGAATATCCTATTCCACTCCCTTCGATCCCTTAATGAAGAAGCTGCTAGATCTTGTGTTATCCTGATTGTATTTCCACAATACTGGAATTGTTTGTTTCTAGCTGCTTACAATATTTTCTCCTTGACCTGGGAATTCTGGAATTTGGCCACAATGTTCCTAGGAGTTTCTCTTTTTGGATCTCTTTCAGGCAGTGATCGGTGGATCCCTTCAATACTTATTTTGCCCTCTGGTTGTAGAATATCATGGCAGTTTTCCTTGATAACTTCATGAAAGATGATGTCTAGGCTCTTTTTTTGATCATGGCTTTCATGTAGTCCCATAATTTTAAAATTGTCTCTCCTGGATCTATTTTCCAGGTCAGTTGTTTTTCCAATGAGATCTTTCACATTATCTTCCATTACTTCTTGGTTTCTCATAAAGTCATTAGCCTCCAT